>JAQSUU010000126.1:2500000-3750000 GCA_038087645.1 Saccharum hybrid cultivar R570
CCGCTTTCAAGCGTGCCCTAAAGAACCTCACCTAAGTTCCGTAAAAAGAATCCTAAGATATCTTAAGTATACCCCAAGCATTGGACTTTGGTACCCCAAAGGAGCTAGATTCCAACTAGTTGGCTACTCCGATTCGGATTATGCCGATTGCAAAATTGATAGAAAAAGCACATCTAGAGGATGTCATTTGCTTGGGAGATCCTTAGTATCTTGGTCATCTAAAAAGCAAAATAGTGTGGCTTTGTCCACCACCAAGGCGGAATACATTGCCGCGGGGGCTTGTTGTGCACAAATCCTATATATGAAACAAACCCTCCTAGACTATGGAGTTGTTCTTGAAAAGGTGCCGCTTTTATGTGACAATGAAAGTGCGGTTAAAATTGCAAATAATCCGGTACAACACTCTCGCACCAAGCACATTGATATCCGCCACCACTTTCTAAGAGATCATGTTGCTAAAAATGATATATCACTAGAAGGTGTAAGAAGTGAAAATCAATTAGCGGATATCTTCACTAAACCTTTAGATGAGGCTACCTTTTGTAGATTGAGAAGTGAACTAAATGTGCTTGATTCTAGTAACTTTAAAAGATGAGCTTGTGTTGTCCCTTGCATTGCATTGTATTATTTGTCATGTTCATTTTCCCGCAATGCATCTAGGACTTGTCTAACACGGTTATGATAACCCTCCGTTGGAGGAGTGAAAAAGCCTAACCTTGGATCAAACTTGACAAGCAACCTAGTTCTCCTTTCTTGTTTTGCATTGCATATGCATGGTTGTTGCTTTATCGTTTCTTTTTGGTTTAGCTTTGAGTAACCTCTGTGTTCGTCCATGAATAGAGAGAGCATTTGAAGCTCCCAAGGGTTTATAAACTCTATTGCATGGCCATACGTGGCTCCTCGGGTGTTTATTGAATATTTTCTTAAAAAATAATACTAGCCTAAGGCAAAATATTTTGAAAATTTTGAGGGTTTGAGTGAGGTCACTCATATCAGGTTCCAATTGGTGTTTATTTGAGTCTCTTTGAATTGGAACTTGATTGGGAGAAGTCGCGTCGAAAAACGGTTTGAAAAAGAGCTTTTTACAGCGACCGGACGCTGGATCGGACGCTGCATCGGACGCGGTTCTGCTTCACCACCGTGTCCGGTCTTGGCGTCCACCAGCGCGTCCGGTCATTCCTGAAGTTTTTCTTCGAAACCTCTAACCGGACGCTGCACCGGACGCGCCCCTGTCGACCACCGCGTCTGGTCCCGGTATCCACCACCGCGTCTGGTCATCCGTTCCAAATTTCTGGGCTATGTCAAACTGGACGCTGTCAGCGTCCGATCATGGATAATCGGACACGTCCGGTCATTCCAGGAGCTTACTGGAATGTGACCGGATGTTGTCTTCACCGCGTCCGGTCATTCGACCACCGCGTCCGGTCATCACGCATAAAGCGGATCTCACCCTTTTTAACCGTACGGTTGGATCTCTTTTTTCTTTCGTCATCGCCGTACTCATCATTTTCGCCGAGATCCCGAGCACCGCCGCGCCATTGCCACCGCGCACCCTTCTCCTGCGCCCTGCAGCCGCGCCTTCCTCGCTCTCACGCCCGCGCGCGCACGCCGGACCTCCGCAGCGCCGCCGTGCCCGCGCCCACGCCCGCACCGAGCCACAACCGCGCCACCGCCGGAGCTGCGCCGCAGCAGTCGCACTCAAGCCTATGCCCTAGCTCCTCTCCTTGCCGCGAAAATCCAGCTCCGAGATCCTCGTCCACTAGTCACTCCTAACCCTAACCCTAGATCGCAAGTTTCACCTAAAAATCCTAACCCTAGGTCGATAGGTTTTCATCTTTGAATCCTCGCGATCATCTCTGTCTCCGCAAGGTGACATTTTCTCCTTGGATTAGGGTTTACCGTCGATTTTTCGATGAATTACTAATTCAATTGTCGTTTGATCGTTGATTGTATTCCAGGGTTTCAGTCGCCGTCTTCGGGTAACCCTAATACGTCGAGATCGTCTTCCGGTCATCGGATCATCGCTCGTCGAGGTAGCTATCGCGGTCATCTCATATCTTACCTCACCTGCTTGCTCTTACTAGGATCTCACTTATCTTTTAGATATATATATTGCTTATAGTAGATCCATCTATTCTATCGTTTCAGTTGTCCTGTCAGTGCAGAGTGGTTCAGGTGATCAGTTGTGAATCCGAGGCCAAGCTTGTAGATACGGATTGAGGCCAAGCCTCACAAGGTTCAGTACACCATCTGCCTTTTTAGTTTGTGCCAGTACATTCTCTTGTCAGAATGGTTTGATGCAAGAATGCTGGTGGGGCACCTAGTGACAGGGATGACAGTCCCCCCAGGAGGTCAGAGGTAGCTCGCGGGAAGCGAGTTAAGATTGCTGCCAAGAAAAGGAAGAGAACTCTTACAGAGGCAGAGATAGCTCAGGTAGTGGCAGATGCAGCTGATGCAGCAGAAAGGGGTGGCAGGAGCAGTGGTATTCATATTGGAGAAAGTTGCTTTCATCTTGAAGGTCGACAACTTAGCATAGAGGCCACAGAGGAGACAGTAGAGGCAGCAGAGGAGACAGTGGATCCCCCTGTAGAGCAGCCTTCAGAGGATCCACAGGAGACCGAGGAGCAGACAGCACAGACTCCACAGCGTTGTCGCTCAGGACGTACACGTGCTCAGGTCACTCCCATGCCAGAGGGACAGCGTCGTGGAGGCCGTCCACCTCCCAGGGCTAGAGGTCACCCCCCAGTTGAGCACTTTGACCTCAGGGGTGCTACAGCCAGACAGGTCCAGGCCCTCAGGTTTGTTGAGGTCACTCGGTGGTTCCCACCCCAACGGGATCTCCGGGCGTCAGAGGGCTTCTACACACCTCTGCACGAGGATTTCTACAGGGCCTATGTCGACAGTGGGATAGCTTTCAGACCACAGAGAGTCTATCGACTAGAGGCACTAGTTGAGGTGGTTGGTGAGCAGCTTCGTCCACATCTGTCTTTTCTGCCAGGACTCTCAGATCTACTTGGACGGACTGGAGCATACTGCAGAACCTGGGTCAGAGAGTTTTACTCATCACTGTGGATTGACCCTGCACATCAGTTCATCCACTTTGCCTTCAGAGGTCGTGACCGCAGGTTATACAGCACCAGGGTACGGGAGATTCTCAGACTCCCTGCTTCAGAGACCAAGATCCATCAGCTGTGCTTCGGACAGACTGCTCCTCCGAGACGCCCTCACGGCGGGACAGTGTCTCCCACAGATCTGATTCGACTCTGCTTCCGTGAGCCTTTTGGCGAAGGGTCTCGACGCACGCCAGCCAGCTTGACACCCATAGCGAGAGTGCTAGATGCTATAGTGAGGAGGACACTTCTTCCTAGACTTGGATACAGAGAGGGTCTCACTCGCATGCAGCTATGGGTGATACATCACCTCGTCTCACAGACCCCGTTCGACCTTTGGGATCTGATGCTTTGTGAGATGGAGGATACCTTGGCAGAGGGGTTCAAGGGACACAGGTAGCTCCCATATACACACTGGATCTGCTTCATCATCAGGACTGCCTGTGAGTTGCCTGTAGAGATTAGAGCTGAAATCTCTGATACTATGACAGCATTCCCAGAATATGACATCCGCCAGCTGTGGGCATCAGTGACTAGAGAGCAGGCACCTGGCCTAGGACAGAGACAGAGGCCAGAGGTACCAGAGACAGCCGCTGAGCAGGACGAGACCATTGAGGGTCTTGCCAAGGCAGAGCTTGCAGACTTAGATGCTCAGCCGGCTGATCAAGCCGAGGATGTGGCCACTGACAGTACAGATGAAGACTACCAGCCCATCCCTCGGTATCGCTCTCCTCGGCCTCACGATCACGAGGCCGGTGGCTCTGGCTCAGCCTCCCGCTCAGATCCAGCCATGGTGGCCATTCTTGAGAGGTTGACCCAGGCCCAGGAGCGACAGGAGATACAGATGCAGCGACAGGCACAGGACTCAGCTGCAGCATTTGCACAGATTCAGGCTCGCCAGGACGAGCTTCAGAGGCAGCAGCTTGAGTTTTAGCGTCAGCAGTTCGAGATGCACAGGCAGCAGGCAGCCACTCAATAGCAGTATTTAGAGCTCATGTGCCACCTTGTCACTGTGGGGGTTCCGCCACTGCCGTCCGTTCTGACTCTAGCCTTACAGTCTAGTAGACCTCAGAGTCAGGGGCAGCCGAGTTTTCAGTATACCTCCCCTCAGCAGCAGATACCTCAGACTTTTCAGTCTCTGAGCTACACGCCTATTCAGACAGGTTTTACTCCACCAGCTCAGCTAGGACCACATCTCCTCTCAGGCCCGGCATTCCCTGATTTTAGTGCTACATACAGTGAGCTGACTAGACAGCCGACACCGTCCCATTCGACTTTTGTGACTACCTCAGACATGTCGGCTTCAGAGACTGATGCATTTCTAGTGATAGGGGCTGCTACCACAGACACTCTGCCTTCCTCAGTTGCATCTACAGATCCTCCCACTCTAGGGTTTTTTCAAGCTTAGGCGATAGTGACCGATCCGATAGTTGCTTCTACACCTTCAGTCACTGCACCTCATCTACAGACCCAGATTACTTCACTGCCACGTTCAGCTTCAGAGGGTCAGCCTGACAGTTCAGAGTCTGAGGAGGATGCTACGCAGTTTATGATCACTCCGCGCTCCTCGGCACCTGACACAACAGCTTCTGTTCCCCCGTCAGATCCCTAGATTAGTTTTTGGCGGTTGATGCCAAAGGGGGAGAGAAAGCATAGATTCAGGGGGAGTGGTGTTAGAGGGTTTCGTTTTTCGTGTGTGCTACTTTCATGCATCATGTTTACTTTTCTCGCCCTGCATTGTGTGACTATGAGTTTGTGAGACTATGTTTTGTTTTATGTCACTAAATGATGTTTAGCACATAAGGTTGTGCTTCCATGCCTTACTCCGATTTCATATGAGCTATATTTATATGTGTACTAACTCTTCATATTTTATCTTATAAGTACACTCAGTTGGCTTGGAACACATAAGCATTGACTAACCCCTTGTGCTGACAGCTTTATGCTTATGTGAACCAAGCATGATCGAAAACCTCAACTCATATCTTCTGAATCTAAGTGTTGTCATCAATCACCAAAAAGGGGGAGATTGAAAGCATCTAGGCCCCGGTGTTGGTTTCGGCAATTGATGACAACGCTTAATTACCATGACTAACGTGTGTTTTGCAGAAACGTTGGTAAGTTAGGTCATGGAGATGATAACTGCTTTGAGCAATATGGTATTCATGTCCCTTGATGGAAATCATTTCGGTTTTCAAAGGATCAAAGATAAGATTAAGGACGGTTAGTTCCGGATGTCAAGGTGTTGAGATACATCTGGAATAGTTGTTAGGATCTTTGTTTCTTTCTTTGACCGTACTATAAAGAGGGGCATGAGCGAGTAGCTTGACCTAGGTGAGTCTTGTGTTTAGGTGTGGTGCACACTTGTCAAACTTAGCACTAGGTAGCTCGAGAAAAGCTCAGAGTTCAGTTGGAAGCAACTTGGTTCAAGTTGTGTCGCGTTTGGAAGACGTTTAAGCCATTTACCTATGACCGGACGCGGTCCTGGTCATGACCGGACGCGTCCGGTCAGTACTAACACTTCACTGCGGTTTCAACTGATCGACCGGACGTGGTCCTTGAGAGGACCGGACGCGGTGGTCAGTCTGACACGTGTTCCAGAGGGTAAACAGCGTAATCGGACGCGACTGTGAAATGATCGGTGCGTCCGGTCATGTTCCAGTAAGGTCTCGTGGTGACCTGACGCGTCCAGTCACCTATGATCGGACGTGGTCGTGCGTCAGGTCACTTTTCCAGTAAGCTCTTGCATGATCGGACGCGTCCGATCATTCCTGATCGGCGCGTCCGGTCATCTCAGACCGGCGCATCCGGTCATCATAGATCGGCGCATCCGGTCACTCAGCGTAGATTTCGGTTTTCGACCGTTACACCTGACCGGCGCGTCCGGTCATGTCGACAGGCGTGTTCGGTCAGTGCGCGTTTTGCTGATTCGAAAGGTAACGGTTGGATTTGTTTGAGGGGTGTATAAATACATCCCCTCCACCTCTTTTAGAGGTCTCTTGCTCATTTGTTCAGCTGAGAAACACCATTGAAGTGCAAGAGAGTGCAAGAGCCCTAGTGAGGATAGAGATTTGCGAATCAAAGTTTGAGAATCCTCTCTAGTGACAAGAGTGTAGCAAGTGTGCATCCATCTTCTCATTAGGCTTGTTGTGGTCAAGTGAGAGTTCTAGCTTGTTACTCTTGGTGATCGCCATCACCTAGACGGTTTGGTGGTGATTGGGAGTTTGGTGATCATCCGACGAGATTGTGGGTGACCCAACTCAAGTTGTGAGCGGTTTTGGGTGATTCGCCGCGACGGAGTGTCGAAGAATCAACCCGTAGAGAGCACTTGATCCTTGCGCGGATCAAGGGGGAGCTACACCCTTGCGCGGGTGCTCCAACGAGGACTAGTGGGGAGTGGCGACTCTCCGATACCTCGGCTAAACATCGCCGTGTTTCTAACCCTTACTTTCAAGCATTTACTTTCGTGCATTACTTTCATTGCTTGTTTACTTTCCTATAATTGCCATGCTAGTCTAGGATTAGAACTTAGGGTGCAAAACTTTTGTCGGTAGAATCACAAGGAACACTAATAGGCACTAGGGGTGAAGTTTGGCTTGTAGGATTTAATTCTTGCAATTATTTTTTAGAAAAGCCCAATTCACCCCCCTCTTAGGCATCTTGATCCTTTCACACCTCCATTCCCGGTTGGTATAACCAACCAGGACTAAATATCACTTTTTATTTTCTTTTCTTTCATAGTTTCTTTCCATTCAATTTGTTTTCATTTTAAATAGTTTTTGTACACATACTATTTGCTATACTATTGTACGTCATCCATAAATAAGAATGAAACTAATTAATTAAGAGCTTATATATTACAATGATCATCCCTATTCATTAACTTCATACAAACCATAATAATTTAAAACAAGTCATTACAAACTAGATGTGTCCAAGTACACCCCCAAAGTTAAATTACACACCAAGTTCATGCAAGCGCAAGTAGATCACCACCAAGTTTGACTATGTCGTATTATGTACTCGATGAAATGTAGGTCACCGATCTGATATCCACAAATATCTTTGACGTAGAGCAACGCATTAAGTAGTGTACTCTCCCTTGCTTTAAAATTATGAGCACATGGTCTACTAATGATGGAAAGCAGTGGTCGAGAAGTTGGTGGGTCAGATGATCCCCTCTTAGTCATAATTAGCTTTTCATGAAATCCTTCTGTAGTAAGTGTTGGCCATTTATCAACATATTTCCAATCAAAACCCAATGCATACATTGTTTGGTTTAGAATGGTTTCAAAGCTACAACATGTATAGGTTAAGTCATAGTCGTCAACCTGTAAGTGTTGACAGAAAAATGGATATGAGAACAAAGCTTTCCAATAACAACAAGTCTGAATATAACTATGAGTTTGACTTCGACTTTACCACATTATTTTGGTTGGTTCGAGCAATCCTTGCACAGAAGCCACAACATCGTGATACCAGCCCGCATCTATTGCTTGTATCGTCAAGGAGGATAGTGTAGGCCAGGTGTACCCGATATTCACAAGCTTATTCAAACATGCAATGACAGCATATTTAATTGCAATTTTCTTCTCAGGTGCCTTTACTCCCACCTCTGAGATTTGTACAACAGCTGTACCCCTCCTAGCGGTGATGGAAAAGTCAATTCGACATTGGACCAATCAACCATTATCTACATCAAAGGTCTCAACATCTACTCCCTCAATCCCAAAATTTGAGAGTGTCTCTTCAAACCAAACGATTGGGTCAATTGCCTATGGTACATTTAAGAAATACACACACATATATATATATATATATATATATATATATATATACATATCAGAAAAATATATTGTGTACAAGCATATTTAAAATATATTAATTTATTAAAACATCTATCATTGCTTACTATCCTAGGATAATTGAACAGTACAGCCGGCAACCTTGGTTCGATTCCCCAAGTAATACAATAGCCCTAACTCGGGACAATTGGTTTAGGGAGACGTCCAGCCATCTCTTCTCACTAAAGTTAATATATAAAAATTCATATCACTGGAGTCAATGAATTCATACACCAAAATTCATATATTCATATATTTCATATATATATGTACACAGAATATCAAAATTCATATATATCACTGAAGTCAATATTTTTCATATATCAAAATGCATATATATCACTAAAGTGTATGAAAATTCATATGTAAACCCTATATATCAAAATTCATATAACTTGACCCTATATATATACCAAATGCATATATATATACAATATATCACACTAAAGTCAATATATCAAAATTTATATCACCAAAGTCAGTATCTTTCCACATATATATACATATGTATCAAATTATATCAAAATATATATCACTGAAGCAAAGTTAGATCAAAAACAAATTGCTAGCCAATGCCAATCAACTTAAGTTAGCGTTGAGTGCTTGGTTTCACATAGCAGGAAGGGAGGGGTTGGCACAACGCACCTAGTGGGCAAGGTTGGAGATGAAGAGGTCAAGGCCAGAGACGAAGGCGCCAATGGAGACGACGTCGAGGCCGAAGAGACGAAGGCGCTAGTGGAGACAAGGGCGATAGAGCCGCCGCGCATGCCAGAGATGAGGATGAGGACGCCGCCACCGAGCGCCGGAGCCGATCGAGGATGAAGGGTGAGGCCATGCACCGGAGTTGATCAAGGACGGGGGTGTGGCTGGCTACTGGAGACTAGGTTAATGAGGGCACTGCCACGCGCGTCGGGGAGAGAGGACAAGGGCGAGGCTGGTTAGATTGAGACGAGCGAGAGGGCGAGGCCACGCATGTCGGAGCCAAGAACGAGGGCAAGGTTGGCCTCCAGAGATGAGAACGAGGGCGCCGCCACATGCGCTGGGGAGAGAGGACAAGGGAAAGGCCACCGACTGAATCGAGACAAGGGTAAGGGCGAGGCCACGCGCACCGGAGCCGAGGACGAGGGGAGGCCACATGCGCCGGAACCGAGGACGAGGGCAAGGTCGGACAGGTGCACGGCGGGGGAAGTGAGCGACAAGGTGGTGGAGAGCTCTCTGGGTGGCAGTGGAGGAAGAAGAAGAGGCAATGAGTATATATATACGGATGTTGGTATTTATTAATGCAAATAGAATATGAAGGATTCCGCAAGCTCACAGAATATCATTGTAGCATTTTACCAGGAGTATTCTAGGTATCGTTATCTATATTTTACCACTGGGAAACAATAGAGTAAAGATTTATTGAGTAATGGCAAAGGAGTAACCATTAACATACCAACATAGCTAGAGCAGGGGATAAATGTGATGATAGGAGTTAAGCATAATGACACTCATGGGATAGGTCACTAAGGTAATGTAAACTAGTTCACTCGGGTGAGGTGGATTCTTATGTCATTCTTATTACATGGTTAAAGTATATATGTATCCAACTAAGCTAAGACTAACTCTACTCTTGTGAACTTTGGGACGCCACTTAGACGGTAGAGCACCCACAATGGATAACTCTACCGACGTGACTACGGTCCTACAATTTAACAACCTGCTCAATTCAGAGTGGACTACAAAGAATAGACAAGGCTATCACCTCCCGCTGCTACCACCCAACCAAAGACAGGATGCACTCATAGGCAGAGCATCGTATAACCACCATGCTTACAAGAGGCTCTGCTACTTAGCCCAATCGATAAACTATAGCAAGCTAAGCGCTCTATGAACCCGCACGCAAAAATATTGATAAACTTAACTAAGCAAGATATATATTCAAAGTAAGCATAGCTATATAGATAAGAATATGATAAATTGAGAACAAGTCTTACAAGATGAAGAAGTGAAGATACAAGGCTTTGTCAAGCCTCCAAGACTAGATCCGAAACTTGATTCTTGCTCCCGAATTACTAATCTACTACATTGGAGAGTCTAGACCTAATCCTCATAGTGTACCCTGATCTCTAAATGAGAGATATGAATTAGGGTTTCAGGGATGCCTCTGCCTTAGGAGATATAGGGCTGCGGTGGGATGAACCAGAGCCCTCGGATCAAACCGACTTCAATCAAGGGTGGAGATGCAAACCCTAAGGCGGTGGAGAACTGACATGTGAAGGTGGTGGCTAACAGGGGGACCCACAGGTTGGCCAACCTGGCAGGTGGGCCCCACCTTCGGTGGCACGCCTTCTCGTGTCTTCTAGATTCTTCTCAACTTGGTTTTGATGCGGAATTAATATCTCTTGATTCTAGGCTCCAAATATAGCAAATAATATATCCGTTTTGATCATCTCGGCGAACTCTTCGTAATGGTGCACTCCAATTCATCATTTGAGATACTTTTATTTGGTGAAAAAATAAATGTCCTGCAAAACAAGTGAGAGCACCAAAACTCGTGAAACTCATTAGTTTAACTCCTATACCAATGTTTGGTGATGTAATTAAGCATATATGTAGGTAATGTTGACGGTTTATAATTGACATTAGTAACCGTCAATGAGGGCTAGACCTTATAGTCCTGGGTTGGGCCTCCAACCAGGATTAAAAGGCCTCTAGTTCCGGTTGGTGGCCCAATCTAGGACTAAAAGTTTCGACCTTTAGTCCCGGGTAGGGCCACCAATGTGACTAGAGGCCTTTTAGTCCCAGGTTGTGGCTGAACCCGATACTAAAGCCAAATTTTGGCGTGTGGTGAAACTGCTGTCTACCCGGCAGTTTCATTTCCCGCCCATGCAACAGGTTTTAACATTTCCTTTAATATAAATAGGCTACAAATTGGAAATTGCGTATTAAAAAAATAAAGCTCAAAAATTGCAATACAAATTTGCTTTCATATACAATTTATAATGCTTTTTGTTTCATGCTTCAAATGTTTAATAACATATGCTATAAATTATAATTACATTTTAAATATTTAAATTTTAAATTAGAGAAATTCAAACATAGTTTTTCTTGACAAAATGATTTCAAATCCTACACGAGTTTGCCTTGACAATTTTCCGTAGTAAATACCGGGACTAAAGGTCCTTTTTTGTGTTTGTGTTTATTACTCCGACAAAAATTCTTTGTGTTTTTATTTCTCTATTTTTTTTATTTGCATATGCATTTCAATCCTACACGAGTTAAATTTCAATCCATACAATCATAATTAAAATATCCATACAAATAAATCTAATAAAACATAATTAACTTGCATAAATATAATTAAAATATCCGTACAAATAAACCTAACTAAACATGCATAACCGTTTGAATAAATCTAATTAAACATAACAATAGGAATAAACCTAATTAACACATAAACCCTATAAACTGACCGCAGCTCTAGCATGTCTCCACTATCAGTAGTGTATGTCTCGGATACAGTAATCATGGTCATTATCTATGTAATGCAAGGCCCGCACTAAAACACTCTCTCTTGCCTCACATCACCGAAGACATGGTACCGCATAAATATAGCCTACTGTCAGACTATTCATGGCCAGGTCTGCATAAATCTCACGCAATACTGAATACCAGTTGTCGTCCTCTGGCCCAGGTCTTCCACGTAGTCCCAGGCGTACCCCAGTCACTCAATAGCTTGCGTGAGAATAGGCTACATGCCACTTGTAGCATAAGTGAAATCATAAAGTAAATTCTGCAAGCGAACAAACAAAAAATATCAGGAAGCACATATATAATAATAAGAATAAATAAAAATTACTCTGATATCATATACGACGCACCACATCCATTTGGTTGAATATCGCATGTCTTTCGCTTACTCACGGCACGTCCAAATTATGCTCACATAAAGCTATCTTCAAGGATGAAAAATTAGGCATATGGTAGCTAATTCGCTCAATTGCCTGTAAACAAAGCAACACAACATTGATCTGGGCGCCTGTCTTGGTCAGCATTTGTCGTCCAGTTTGCATGAATGTCTTGGCACATATCATCACTGTACCTAATGGGGATGTCGAAGGCGAGATTACTCGTCCATAACTCGCCACCTTTATCATTGACGACCTCACTTGTTATCGTCTCAAAGATGTCCCACCCTGAGCAGCCATAGTGCTGATTCTAGCCACTTGACCAGTTTATAGTATGTGACATATGCAGCAAACATATTAAGAATGAATATATATATGCAAAAATTATATTAGCACACAAAACTTAAAATATTCCATACTATCGATGGGTCTGGGTAACACGGAACGACTCTATCTGGCGATGGCATGAATGGAAGATCGCCATGGTGGAAACCTGGTTCCTATAGCGGGGGAAGTCCGCCGCCATTCATCATAACTAAAAAAACTGAAAAACATCCCAATAAATATAGAACCCCCATATAAATATACTATGAAACTATATATATATATATATATATATATATGCATGTCAAGTAAACTTAAACATTTTGCAACCATTTTGCACCCTAATTGTTGGCACATATTTTTTAATGATTATTAACTCTCATCAAGAACTAATGTTGCTAACAAAGATCTAGAAAACTATAAATGTTTAAGGTTATGTAGAAATGATGTATAACTAAAAATAAAATCCACCATTATTATTCCTAATTAAAAAAACCACACATTTCGATGTTTATTACTAAACCATAAAATGATCTACATTATTAGCAATGAAAGATTAGAAGATGAAGTTACTAACCTTTATAAGATTGAAGATGAACGAAGCCGGCGGCCAAGAGCAAGAACTTGCACCCCCAAGCAAGAACACGGATGAATACACGCGCACAAGCAAAGACCAATAATTGAACTGATGTCTCGGGTTGGGAGATCATGTGGAACCGTATATATAATGGGGACATTTAGTCCCGATTGATGGAGCCTACCGAGACTAAAGGGTCAACATTTAGTCCTGATTGGAGCCACCACCCGGAATAAAAGGCCATCAGGACCTTTGGTCCCGGTTGGTGATTCCAACCAGGATTGAAAGTCGACCTTTAGTCCTGGTTGGAACCATAGACCGGGACTAAATGTCCCTCCTGAAAAAGCCTGTTGTACTAGCCGTTGGGCCGGGGATTCTAGTCCCGATGGGTGGCTCAAACCAGAACCAAATCACCTATTACTCCCGGGCCCAGTTCCGACCGGGACTAAAGCCAAAAACCGAAAGTCTATTTTCTACCGGTGCGTGATGGCAGCTAGGTATGCGTGTGTATGTAGGTGTTTACATCTTGCTGTGTATTTTGTAAAAAAAAGTATTACGATGATTCCAAAGTGTTTTTAAAAATATGTTTAGCAAATGATAATGACACTTTTCAATTATTTTTTGGCCATTTTCATCCCTTCTCCTTACAATGAGAGCCTCGCAATCTTCTTCTGAACTGAGGCATGGTTGGCCAATGACCGTCCACTAACGGTGATGTAAATAAGGCAAGGCTAGTCCAATAATAACGCTAGTCCTACCTTGTTTAGGTCAGTCTTAGTAATAGTTCTATTTGAGTTTCATCTATATTTAATAGACTGTCACATAAATATTTTCGATGATATAACATTAAAAAAAAGAAGAAATGAGTTCATCTAGATGACTCTCGGTATGATTACCAACTTTACATGAGTCAAATTTTGAATTACTATGAAACAATAGAATGAAAGTATGCATTGAGAATAGATGTTTCATCCAATGTTTCATTTCATTTTACATGATGCCATAGTCCTGGAAACAATGTCATGAAATTCTTCACTAAGAATGAGAGTTTATATGTATCTATCTAATTAACGTGGGTTGAAAAAAACATTTCAAGTGCTTGTTGAGCTACTGGCACTTGCTATTAAATCTAGATCAGTTGGTTGCATTGGGTTTCTCGTGGTGGAACCTGTCCAACTGGGTTCAAGTCCTCGACTTGACACGGGTGCTCATATTTTCTTGGATTTATTTCAGAATTTAACGGCGCTATACTTTCAGTGGTAGGCGACGTCCCCGTCGATACCGTGGCGCCTATGGTGACTTCGTGAATCTCGAGATCTGCTGGCTCAATCCTTCAGAGTTGCTCGTAGGGGTAAAGTTCGCCTACGTGTGTTCATAGGGGTGAGTGTACATCTGTGTTGTGGGCGTCTAGGATGTACTGTCTAATTCTAAAAAATCACTGGATGGGAAAACATGAAAAGTAAGGAGATTTCTATTGCGGGTTGTAAGGGGAAAATATAAGTCATCTAAAGGATAGACGGTTTAATACAATTGCAATGGTTAGAAAATATACAACTTACACTCACCATTGAACGAAGGAGACAACGAGGGACACACTGCTCCAAACTATATTGCCATCCTCATTGTTAAATATCCTTGTTTGGGTAAATAAAATAATAAATTTTCCTAATGATTACTTCCTCAATTCCTATTTAAGTGTCGCCGTGGGATTCGTACCGGTCAAACTTTCTCAAGCTTGACTAAGTTTGTAGAAAATGCTAGCAACATTTGTATTTCTAAATAGATTTATTATGAAATAGATTCAACGATCTATTAATGATACTAATTATGTACTATAAATATTAATATTAATATTTTCTTTATATATTTAATTAAAATTGAGTACATTTAACTTCTCCGGGAATGGGAACGACAAATAAAAAGAGACAGAGGGAGTAGATGACGAGCTAATGCTTTTAACCCTGTTTGGTAGAGCTCCAAGTGCTCCAAACTTACTAAAGTCAACTTTGGATTTGATTTTTCCCTAAACACCTCTCCACCATGGAATGTGAATTCACCCAAAATCCGGATTTGGAGGCTGGGCCTATGGATTGCATGGAGCACCTCAAGGAGTGTCCTAAAAACTTGAGTTTTGTATCTCCTCGTGAAGTCGAAGGAAATTACCTACCAATGCCATTGATTACATGACATCCACCTCGTACCAGTTCAATTCTTTCTGTCGATCTCCCTTCTTTTCCCGTCGCTCCCTCCCTTTCGCTCGAACAGAAGTCGCGCCACCCATCTTCCCTGGCCGGTGGCCATCTCCGGTGAGTCGTCCACCGAACCAGGCCACTCTTGCACTAGCTAGCGCACAGCCACGCTGCACAGGCCCTGTTGATCGCACACGGTCGTCCTCGTGCAGGTCGCACCGGCCATGCCGCTCAACCCTGCCCGCCCTTGAGCAGGCTGCACCATGCCCGCGCTCGGCCCTACCCCACCCACAGCTGGCTACACGCACCCAGCGGCGCTGGTCCCAGCGGTGCTGAGCTCGCCACACGCCAGCCATGCCCCAGCTTCGCTGCCTCGTGACTGCGTGAGAGAGAAACAGAGAAACAAAATATATGCAGGGGACGAGGAGAGACACGTGGGCCCACGGGGTATGGATACAAAAGGGAGGAAGAGCTCCCACTCAATGCTAGTTTGGAAACTCAAACTCCTTTAGTATCTCTGACTTTTTTTTAGGATAAACGATCCATGGGGATATCATTTGAATAACACATTTAGTTCTTTATAGAGGGTTTTTTTATCCCAGGATGTGCCTCCCCTTGCTTTCAAATTAAGCCTCATGGGCTACAATTTGGCTTGTTGTTGGCTGGTCTAGTAGATCCACCATGGAGCTCTCCAAACACTTCTCTTAGCAATAGTGGGATCCCAGATTCATACTGATGCTCTGGATCTAGTTTGAGAGAGTTAAACCTCTACCGAACAGGCCTTGCACTTTAAAGAAAGTACTATAGAAAACAATATTACCACAGCATTGGCCAGCGAACTGCTTAGAATACAATTCCTGCATCGTGAGATATGTTAAGAGGCCCACTACATACTGTTGGCATTCGGCATTCCATTTGGATCTCTCTGTTCCCGAGGGCACGAGACGACTCTTCCTCTTCCTCCGTCCTTCTACCTCCCCTGCAAGGCCACCTCCCATTCATAAAAAAAAACTCGACAAGCGGGGGGTATGACGGCCTCTGGGCATTGCGCTTAGGAAGAAGGCCTTCTCACACAGGTCGAGAAATCGTGCGGAGAAAGTGGAAAAAAAACTGCTCCATGACTCGATTAACTCCCTCCCTCCCCGGCTGCTTCTTTAAACTCTTCCCCTCCCGCCGCTCAGCCTTCGTTCTTTCATTCGCGGTTCGCACTGCACCAAATGAGAAAGAGATAGTAGTCAAGTGTAGAGAGGGAAGTTGAGAGGCAAAGCCTGAAAGCCGCAAGCATCTGCACTTGCATGCTGGCCGACGACGGGCCAACGGACATGGAGGAGGCAGGAGACCTCAGCGATGTGGTACTTTCTTGGTCTATGCCAGAAATCCTGGGCGCTGAACAACAGGTACGGTGGTTTCATTTCTTGGGTCCTTCTCCCGATCCTATACTAATGTACTCAGCAAACAATTGTGTATTGTGCGCCAACTTTGGTGATGTTTCCTGCTTCGTGTTCGCTTTAAAGCCTTGTTTGGATGCACTTCAACGTGTGTTGGAGTGGATTGGATAGTCTGAATCCACTCTGATCCAGTTAACATATGTGACTGAGATGAATATATGCGCAACCAAACAAGACCTAATTGGAGTTAGTTACGTATTTTTAGCCTCTTGTGGTTCCGGCCTTCTTCGTTCTGGGTACACACTTTTTTTTGGTACCTTTTCAAATTTTATTTCACCATTTCTTCCTTCCATTGATAGACCCTATTGGCTTAACTGGAGTAGTTTCCAAAGTTTATATCTTCTTATTACATGTATTGGTTTAGACTTTTGCTTCGGGATTAGTTTGTGCTCCCTGGTTTTTAATTTATATCTATCAATGCAACTTATCTTCTCTTCAAATTTAATTTTTATCTCAGCACATGGTATATCAAATTTCTAATCGTATAAACTCAAATATTGGCTTTGGTCCAAAAGTTCCTACCACTTTTTCCCCCTGAGTTAACTTCTTTTTTTTAAAGGGTGGAAATATCACTAGGGCATAATTTTTTAGAATAAAAGGAATTCGCCAATTTTTAAGAAAACTGAACAACTGCATGGCTCCAAAATGGAATCCGCCTCACCTGCAACTTAAATAACAACTACAAACAGATTGGAAACCAAAACACAACATAACAAACTGCTGGCAACTACCCAAAAAAACACCAACGCCTCTTGTGATTTGTGAAACTACCACAAATTGATGCAAACAAAAAAAAATGACATCTAAAGACAATTGTGAAGACACCACCACCATCTCTGACCAACAGCACCACCGTCCGAACCACCACCACCAAATACTGAGAACCATGAAGGCAGAACCTAAGAAGAAGGTTGGCACACCAACAAAAGTTGTGTATGTAATTAATTTTATGGATGATTATGTGCAGTTTCCATTTTAGCTATGTTATAGAATTTGCAGTGATCATTAAACCGTGCATATGCTTATGCTCATGACTCAAGACAATTCAATTATTTGACAGGTTCAGAAGATCCCTCGTGAGTTCAATTCACTTGATAACTATTTCAAAGCATTTATTGCACCTTTGGTTGAAGAAACGAGATCCCAAATCAGCTCATCCCTGGAAGTAATCAGGGAAGCACCTTATTCAGAAATAATTTCTATGGAAGCAGAGAGAGATACAAAGTTATTGTACAAAATGAACTTGGATATTGGATACACGAGTGATGCTTACATCGCAAGAAACGGAGATATATTGATTTTGTCTAGCTTCAAACCTAGAATAGTTGAGGACTTGCTACACTATGCTGCTACTTTGGTAATGGTGGTTTCCACAGATGTTCAACATCAGAAAGAATTGATAATTAAAGTATTAAGGCAAATCAATACCGAAACAAAATTCAAATACGCCGTGTTTGCTACAAATATCATGACAAATGCAAGGATATGGAATGTGCTTTGCTCTGAAAAAAACATGAACAAAAACATCACCATAATTAAGTCGCTCTTATCCCCAAAAATATAGTAAGAACTCTTGTTTCTATTTGTATTTTGTTTTACATATCAATTACATTTCTTGTGTGTGAACATCTGACCGTCCCTCTGTTAACTCTATTGTAGGGTGACAATTGTGACATCTGTCCTAAGCATGTGGGAAACTCTTTGCCATATTTAGTAGAGAAACTAACACAAACTAGGCTTAACACATCACAATTGGGTGCGATTATATCGATCATTTCAGCTGTGCAATGTAAGCATTCCAACCTTGTGAAACTCATATGGGGTCCACCAGGCACAGGAAAGACAAAGACAATTAGCGCTACACTCTGGGCATTAAAAAGTTTGAAGTGCAGAACACTGATGTGTTCTCCGACAAATATCTCTGTTGTTGGAGTTTGTACTCGATTGCTGCAGGATCTGAAAGATTTGAATGAATATGCTGATACAGATGGTTTACCAAATTCTTTTGGAGATATTGTACTATTAGGAAACAAGCAAAAAATGGACACCAACAATATTCAGGAAATTCTTTTGGATTATCGTGTGGATCAACTTGTTAATTGTTTTTCATCATCATCTGGGTGGAAAAACAGAATCGTTTCATTGATCTCTCTCCTAGAGGATTTTGGACGTACTGGTCCTTCATGCTTACAGGATTTTCATAAGCAGTTTGGTGAGTTAGCTATCGATCTAAAGGAGTGCATACTGAACCTATGGATTCATCTTCCCAAAAGGTGTTTTTCCCCGGAGGTTGTGAGAAACATATTGGAACTATTAGACCTCTTGAAAACAATGTGCGATCTTTTGTCTTCTGAGGACTTCACTTACGATTATTCCAAGAGAGGGTTTTATGTACTATCAGCTGGGGAATCCATTTCCTCAAAGCATGTATCATTGGCCACTAAGTGGGTCGAAGCAAGATTCAAATGCCTTGAATTGCTGAAATCTTTAAAGATCTCATTTGATTTACCTGTTAACGTAAGTAAAAGTTGGGCAAGGAACTACTGCATGCACAATGCAACACTTATTTTTTGCACTGTTTCAAGTTCTTACCACATACATGACTTGGAGACTACTCTTGATGTCTTAATCATTGATGAGGCTGCTCAAGTACGAGAATGCGAATCAGTAATTCCACTATGCCTTAATGGGCTGAGACACGCTCTTCTGGTTGGAGACGACTGTCAGTAACAACCAATCATTCAAAGCCGTGTAATGTTTTCGTCTTTTGCTCATTTATATGTTTCCGTCCTTTCCATTCCACTCAATTACTCTGCTTTAGTTGATATACTCATTCTAGCACTCTCTTTTTAGTTTCAAATAGTAATCTCTTCTTATTGAATGGGATGTTGAAAACTTAAGTACTGCGCGTGGCTTATTTCTTACCTTTCTTGCTCGCTGCACCCCTATTTTCTGCTCTTATGTTGTCTCTGTACTATCAGGTTTGCAAAGAAGCTGGACTTGGTGTAAGCCTATTCAAGAGATTGTCCTTGTTGGGTTTTGAAAAGCATCTTTTGAATATGCAGTACCAAATGAGCCCTTGTATCAGTTTATTTCCTAATGCTCTGTTTTATGAAGGGAGGATAATTGATAGTGTCAATGTGAAGTCCGCTGCATACAACAAAGATTATTTAGACCTCCCTTTTGTATCTTATGCTTTTCTAAACATTGTTCACGGGAAGGAAGAAAGGGAAGGTAGTGGAAACAGTTGGCAGAATATGGTTGAAGTTGCTGTTGTTATGCACGTAATCCAATCAGTCTTCAAATGTATATACTTAGTCCTTCCCCGTGATGCGTACAAGTATTTGTCAATGCTTATTATATTACATCACAATTCTTTCTTAGTTTGTAGTTACTATATCTCAGTAATGCTATAATTGTAAAAATTAAACTGACTTGCCTGTGTTCTCAAGTGAAGTTAGCATGCAAAAAATAAACTTGGCAGGGGAAAGACCGCCCTACGGTATTGCTTGGAAGAAAAAACTTCGGTCTTCAATTGACCGAGAAACCCTCTGAACCCTGATAGTGCTGACCCTATAGCTAACCTAGGCCAGAGGCTGCCACATTAACATAGGCTGGCGTCCTGTCACTATTTTTATGGGTTGCCAGCGAGAAAAGGTTTTTTGACCAGCCCTGAAATTCACTCCCATGGGGAGTTGAACCCAGGTGCTAGAGGTGCTACTCAGGAGTCACAACAGCTAGATTATGAACCCTTTTGCTGAAGTTAGCACATTAATATTATAATTTACATGTGAGCTAAAACCATCTTTCTGGTGTTACCATGGAAATACATTGGGTTATTTTTCAGCACCTATAAAATAAAATTATAGTTAAGGGGTGTGTATGGTGTGTGTGTTGTACTTTACAACTCTTCTTAATTCTTAATGAAATGACGCAGCTCTCCTGCGTATTCGAGAAAAAAATTATTATTTGGTAATTTTTTCTAACACATTGGCCAACATTTAGGAGTAACATCAAAGTTGTGTTTCTTTGAAAATTTGAAATCAACAGTGTATTTTCTCTAAAAGAAAAAGGAAACAGTGTCTTGCGGAAAAAAGGTTGTAGTAAAATAGTACTTTTCTCTATGATATTACCATATTTTTGTGAAATGAATTATTGATAATTGAGTTAGAATACAAACGTATACCATTCATTTGATTTACTTCAGAAATTTGTTGATAACTTACCAAAAAAATGATCCAAGCACCCTATCATTTTGGTTTTATAATTGCAGCTTGGAACAATACCCTGCAAAAGGTGACAATTGGTGTTGTGTTACCTTATAGTTCTCAAGTGAATGCTATTAAATCCAGATTAGGCACAAAATATGATAATTGTCATGGTTTTTCTGTACGAGTAGCATCTATTGATGGGTTCCAGGTGAAGAAGATGATATAATCATACTGTCAACAGTTAGATCCAATACCAAAGGTGCAATTGGATTTCTTGCTGATAACTAGAGAACGAATGTTGCTCTTACAAGAGAAAGGTGTGAATAACTAGTACTTATTTCTTTGGTCTTTCTGAATTTGTCCCTGGTTGAAGTCTTTATTATACATGATTATGACTATCATTAATGTAGGCACTGTTTGTGGATTCTCGAAACGCATGCACGTTATCTATAAGTGGCACAATCTGGGCAGCTATAGCTGAGGATGCTAAAAGACGTGGATGTTTGTTCAATGCCACTGACAATGCAGCGTTGGCTAAGCTGGTATTTGAAGTAAAGGCTTAGCTTGATCAACTTGGTGATCTACTTAATTCTGGTTCTGCAGCTTTCTGCAATACCAAATGGAAGGTAACTATAATCAGTTAGAGTCTGAAAGTTCAGTCTGAGGTTCTGATAATAACTTGGCCATGAAAACATTTTCCATAACCAATAATTTATGTCTATACTTTATAGATGCCTGAGTATTAGATCTCAACTGTTGATTGATGGATTACCTCATGTGTGGTAATGGTATATTGCCTGTGACTGAAGTTCCCTACACGCAATTCTAAATGCCTTTAATTCACCCTTTGTAACTATAAATTAATTTGCCTACCCCAACTTGCTTGGGACAAAAGGCTATGTTGTTGTTGTTGTAACTATAAATTAATTTGTACCTCAATCATCTAAATCTTTATCACACTAGTATAGAGAACATTGTTGCTGTTTTTTCAAAGTTTGCAACTAGCAGTGATACTGATTTCTGAAACAATTTATTCAGAGCTGAAAAAGCAAATAAAAAAAAGAATTACAGTGATAATTATTTGTGTGGTTCTTTTTTGGAACCCATAGTAATGTGTGTGGATGCCTCTATGCCTGTGTATATTAAATATCACCATCCGTAACCACCATCAGATAGATTGATAGTTTGCATGCATGACTATGGATATTTCTTGTTTTTCTTATACCATTTCAAGTTGCATAAATATATAGATTTATAAAGCCCTCTGTGTAAGATCACCATTTTAAGTAGCACTGACACTGAATGTACATAACAGCATTATATACTTTAACATAAACCATTTGGATAATAAATCATGTATACAAAGTAGTCCATTTGCATATGATTACCTGTATCAATTCTGCTTATTAACAAAACTTGTGTCTTTATTAGTTTTACATTCATATATCTACAACTATTGCATGTTCTTGAATGCCCTTTTGATGTTGTACTCTGATAAACTGCATTTGGTATAATAGATTGTTTTCAGCATAGAGTTTAGAAATGCTTTTATGAAACTAAAATCAGCACAGCTTCTGAGGGAAGTGCTCCAAAAGCTTGTAGGTCTTGGATGTGGTTGGCGGAGTAGAGTGAAGAACCTTGGCGCTACTGATAAATTTGAGCTAGTGAAAGTATACAAGATCAGTGATCTTTATCCCTCTGATCAGTCCTTTGACGATTAGTGGACAAAAGCTGATGAAGCTGCTAGCGGGGATGTGAAGAAGGGGCTCAACTCTCTGATCATTTTGGGAGCCTGGAGCATTTGGAGGCATAGAAATGATTGTGTGTTTTAATGGGATTGTGCCAAACGTGAATGTGGCTCTGAGATTGGCAAGGGAGGAAGCCTTCTGTTGGAGCCTTGCAGGAGCTAAGGGATTCCCCCTGCTCTCTGCTGGAGGTGCAGTCTGATGGGCTGCTGTTGCTGTAGGGTCGACTTCTCTTGTGTTAACCGGTGATTTAGTCCCCATGTATTAGTGTGCGTGTGTGTGTATGTATGACTCTTTCTTCTTCTATTAATACAATGATACGCAGCTCTCCTGCGTGTTCGAGAAAAAAATCAGTGATCTTTATCTTGTTTGGAGTATAGACTTGGAAAATGGTGGAGGGCTTTTTCAGATAATAAGAATATGGGGCCTTGTGGCATTGCAAAATATTAGAAAGACTATAGAACATCTTCAAAATTTATTTTCAATGTACACTGATAATTATGTGGAACACTCCAAAATAGTTCACAGGGAAGGGTATGTTCTACAATATTATGTACACACTAAATCTGTTTCCGGCATTATTCTTACAAACTAACCTGAGCCGTCCAATGGCATGTAATTTGATTGTTTGTTCTTTTTCTTAATATAATTAATATAGTTAATATAATTATACATAGCTCTCCTACATATTCGAGAAAAAAGCACCATTCTTAAAAAATATTTGCCTCTTACAAATTAGTTGTTTCCAGATACCTTTTGTCTGCTTTGAACATGTTTTGATTATATGCTTTGTTTCAAATTTTCAATTGTTTGACAGAAAGTGGGAAGTGCTTGTAAATTGGGAAGTTGGGTATGAGATTGCTCGATTTAAGAAGGATCAACAAGTTGATGCACCGGAAGATGAAGATCATGGGGATGCATCACATGCAATAGATCACTCAAAAGTCAGTGAGAGCTTTTTGCTTATGAAGTTCTACACTTTATCATCTGGAGTAGCAAAGCATTTACTGGCAGCCACTGATGGATCTGAATCTGATATCCCGTTTGAAATGACAGAAGAAGAAAAGGCTATTATTCAATTCCCGTGCAGTAGTTTTATACTTGGGCGATCAGGCACAGGGAAGACAACTGTTTTAACTATGAAGCTCATTCAAAAGGAGCAACAATCTCTGATTGCATGCAATGGGCTTAATTTTGAGTTTGAATTATCTGGTATGAATGATCTTATGAATCTGAAGGATGTGAACACTGGATAAGGTTCCATAAGGCAAATTTTTCTAACTGTAAGCTCACATTTATGCTCATATGTAAAGAATCAGATTTTCAGACTTAGAAGGTAAGCTACCTGAATTTGCATTATGTTAGACCTGTTCTCAACATGTTGTCAGTTACTACATCCTGATTGATGTTCCTTGGTTGCATTTGGTGCAGTGAACCTTTTTAGTTAATGAATCATGGCCATAGAATTTTGAAGTAGCTAAAATGCTTATCAATTTGCCTGCATTCTCAACTAGTTTTTTTTTTTACAGATTTGCCTCTGGTGACTTATTTGATCATTCATCTGGTCTTCAAATGCATGACATCTTTTGATGATTCTGCAGAATTTAATGATATACCTGATAACTTAAATAATATACCTCAGAACAACTACCCTCTTGCTATCACATTCTGGAAATTTTTTATGATGCTCGATGGTACATTGTGTACTTCATTTTTTGATAGATTTTATGGTGAACTGACTACTTTACATGAGGGTGGAAAGTCAAAATCTCGTGCATTACAAGATTATATTAAAATGAAAGAGGTTGGCTATGAAAAAGTTTCTTGTTCTTTAATGACCTCATTTCAATTCAAATCTGACCAAGAATCTTGATGCATCCACTGTTTTTACACAACTAATTTCTCATATAAAAGGTGCACATCAAGCATGCAAGTATCCATATGGAACACTTGAAAAGAAGGATTATGTCATGCTTTCTGATAGAAGATTCCCATCTTTGAACACTAAGATGAGAGACATGATATATGACATTTACCTTTCCTATGAGAAAAGGAAGTGTATTTCTTAGGAGTTTGATATTTCAGATTTTGTCAAGAGCCTTCACTGTCATCTAACCACTGAAGGCTACAGTGGTGATATGGTGGATTGTGTTTACATAGATGAGGTTCAGGATCTAACAATGAATCAAATGACGCTACTTAAATTTGTATGCTCAAACGTCAAGGAAGGCTTTGTTTTTGCCGGCAACACGGCCCAGACAATAGCTAAAGGTGTTGATTTCAGATTTGAGGATATCCATTCTTTCTTCTACACAGTTCCTCCCAAAGGCAAGACACGGAAAGGCACATAATGTCAGTGATATGTTCCAGCTTACTCAAAACTTACGAACACACTGACCATCTTGTTGGCTCAAAGTATCATGGACCTTTTGTACTACTACTTCCCATTTTCTGTTGATAAGTTGAATCCGGAAACTAGCCTAGTACATGGAGATGCTCCCATCCTGCTTGAATCCTGTAATGGTGAAAATGCTCTTACAACTATTTTTGGACAAATACAAAATGAGTGATGCAGAAGGAGTATGTTTGGTGCTGATCAAGTCATTTTGGTACGAGATGATGCTACAAAGGAACATGTAACTGACATTGTAGGGAAGCAAGCACTCGTCTTGACTATACTTGAATCTAAGGGCCTTGAATGAGGTACAATGCAATCACTGTATAGTGTTTTTAGTACTATTTAATTCTACAGACATGATTAACTAAATTGTTTGTGATGGCTTTCATGAAACTTACATTGAAGTTATACACGATGCAGGATGTACTAATGTACAACCTTTTCAGTTCATCTCCTTTAAGAAATAAATGGAGAGTTATCTGTGGATACAGGAAAGAAAATAATACTACTGCATCATCGAAACAAATATCATATCCAGAATTTGATGGAATCAAGCACTTTCTTCTTTGTTCTGAGCTTAAACAGCTCTATGTTGCTGTTACAAGAACAAGACAAAGGCTGTGGATATGTGAAGATGAAAATGATTTATGCCAACCTATGTTTGATTACTGGAAACAGTTGTGCCTGGTACAAGTCAAGCAACTGGATTCTGCACTTGTTGAAGAAATGCAGAAAACAAGCAGCACAGATGACTGGAGGCTACGTGGTGTCAAGGTCGGTAGTGTATGATGTTTGAATTGCATAATCTTTGTTGCTGGGTGTTGGTACATGCATTCCAGTACTGTGGAGCAAGAGTGCTTGGCTCAACTAATGTGCCAATCTATTTATTTCATCTAGAACTTTTAACAAATCTCTTTCTTTTCCCTTTCAGCTTTTCAATGAGAGGCAATTTGGATTGGCCCCGATGTGCTTTCAAAAGGCTGGTGATGAACACAGAGAGAAGTGGGCAAGAGCAGCTCAGCATGTAGTTAAATGGTGAGCATCTTATTTCAGGGAATCGGCGGAGGTCTAATTCATATTTTGTTAAGGCAACTGAAATCTATGATTCTATTGGCAAACATGAGAAAGCGGCCACTTGCTTTATCAAATCAAGGGACTTCGAGAAAGCAGGTTGGTCTTGTTGCTGCAATATCATTGTGACCCAACTTATGCATAAGACAAATTTAAAATAGAGTAAAATACACCAGAGGTCCATTAACTTTTGAGGGGGTGTCATATAGCTTCATCAACTTTAAACATGTATTTTTTTTGTATATAAACTTTTTAAGTGATTCCCCACAGGCCCATGCCTTTATGTTTATATTTGTAAAAAACCTCTATAATTATTTTTCTTTCACAGGCTTACCCTTCCCTATCTTCCACTTTCACAGGATGGCGAACGCACGGAAGCCTCCGGGGCAATGGCCGCCTCCTGCGATTCTTCCTTCTCTTGCTTGCTGCCGCCGTAGTGCAGGGCTAGGGGCAGCAGCAGCAGCAGCCTGGACCTGGAGGGGCATACTACTCGCAGAGCTTCAGCCCGTCCGCCGCGCGCTCGCGGCGCCAGCAGTGCGGGCTCGATACGGCGGTGCTGGAGTCCTTCCCGACCGTGGCGTACACTGACGTGAAGGCGCACAAGTTATGGACTTATGGTGAATCACTTAGAAAGTTCACCCAAAAATACAGTTTCAAAGCTGATGTGACACCCCCTCAAAAGTTAATGGATCTCTAGTGCATTTTACTCTTTAAAATATATGGCTTCTTGTATTCTAGAATGTTACTTCTGAAGTTTTTTAGTTTCATGATTGGTGCCTTATCACCTATATGAAATGGCATACTATATAAAATCATCAGAAAAGAACTGCTACATTAGTAGGTGCCTGATATTATTGGGGACATTTACATGCTCTACATGGTTGCATCTTCATAAATCATTGGGAAATATATGTGACTCTTGTTTTTATTTAACACAGGTTTGATGTATCTGGAAAAATGTGGTGATTCAAGGCTTGAAGATGCTGCGGAATGCTTTGCGATGGCTAAGTGCTGGAAACAGGCAGCTAACGCTTATTTCGAAGCCAAGTGTTACACCAGGTGCTTTGCGGCATGTTTTAAAGGACAACATTTTCATCTTGGCCTGAAATTTGCATGTCAATTGGAGGAGACACCTTCCTTTGAAGGTACCTACTCCTCAGAGTTGAATGCTACCAGAAACTAGTATCTGGAGGACAAAGACCTAAAGAATATGATGCAATTTGTGAAGGCTTTTAGCTCAGCTGGTAACGTACGGGCATTCTTAACTTCCAGAACTCTTTTCAACGAGCTTCTATGTTTTGAGGTAGAAATGGGTAATTTCATTGAAGCTGCAGGCAGAACATATAGGAAGTGTCTTAGTGAGGGAGGGATCAACTTACTCTGGGGATATTGCACAGCATATTCTCCTCCACATCTTCATGAATATGTTGTGGAATTCAAATGTCAAAAAGAGGTACCTGAAAGGATATGTTGGCAATGAGAAATTGCGGAAGAAAGCAAGAGAGATTGTACAGAAAGTGTCAAGGTTGTATTGTCCTGCCTCTTTGGAAGCAGAAGCACTGTGCGATCCACGCAAATCTCTTGCTAAATTGTCAAATGATCTGCTTGTTGGCAATAAACAGGGAAACACTCTGATAAAGTTTTTTGGGTCTCGTGCAATCCTTGACATCCATCTTCTGTTCAGATCCTCTAGATATACATTTGAATTGCGCCCAGATTTGGAAACTGTAAGGTGTTACCAAGACATACTATCCCATAACCAGATGTCACCTAAAAGTCTAATATGTACCTGGAATATCTGGAAAAAAAAAATTGAACGTAATGGCAGGAGCTCTGCCTTTCAATTAAGAAGGGTAAAGAGGTTTATGTACAGATCAGAAGGGGCATTGCCCCCATTATGATTACACGATGCCTTCCGCGATATTGCCCCCTCCCCAAGCTAAAGCCCTCTTTCTTTGCTCGATATCCTCTTTTACCATTAATGCCACTTGCATTGCCGACTCGTGGGCGTTGTCAAAAGTTCTTCTGTTCCTTTCCTTCCATATGTTCCATAGCGTGTATATGACCATGCCGTTGAAGCGCCGTTTTTCTTGTTTCGCTATCTTGGTTGCGGCCTCTTCCCACCAAGACTTCAGGTGAGATGGGTCTTGAGTGGGGTGGATCAATTGTACATCGAAATGCTCCCATGAAAGAACTTGGCTCCACACTGCCTTGGCGAAAGGGCAAAGGAGTGATAGGTGAAGGCATGTTTCCAAAGGTCCATTACATAGGGCGCATTGGTCCTGATGAGGCCAACCTCTCTTCTGAAGATTATCCGCCGTCAAGACTTTTTCTTGCACCAGGATCCAAACAAACACTTTTCCTTTATTCTCAGCATGTGCTCTCCAAATGAGGTCATTTCGGAATCCGCCATAGGAACCTTCGAACTGGATCCTGTACGATGAACGGGTGGAGTAAGAAGCATCGGTTGTCCACCTCCAGACTATGGAGTCGCGAACACTCGGTGCCAACTGGATGTTTTGGAGCCTTATCCAAAGGGAGACAAACTCCTTGACTTGGACTGCGGAGGTGATCCTGCCTCTTAGCGATCGGATCCAACCATAGTTTTGAAGTTCCTGTTGGATCGATTTGTTTTTCCTTCTAACCAAGTCGAACAAGTGTGGTGCTAAATATTTGGGTGCCTCACCGTCCAGCCAACTGTTGTGCCAGAAACGGGCCTTTGCGCCATCGCCAATCGTGACCTTGGTTGATGAGTTGAAGAGCAGCCGGTCGGCTTCGTTGCAAGGCAGTTCCGCGCCCGCCCAAAGTTTGGATTCATCCACCCAATCCTGCCAAAGCCAACGTAGGCGAAGCGCCCTGCCGAATTTTTCTAGATCCAGTATCCCCAAACCGCCAAGGTCTTTGGGTCTAGCAACTGTTGGCCAGTTCACTAGACAGTGACCACCATTTGCATTTTCTTCACCTTTCCAAAGGAAGGATCTCCTGATTTTGTCGATTTTCTTCCTAGCCCAAGCCGCAAGGGGAAACACTGTTAGGTGGTAGGTCGGCATGGATGAGAGGACCGAGGAGACAAGAGTGAGGCGACCAGCTCTGTTGAGCCATCTTCCTTTCCACCCAGGCAGTCTTTGGCCAATGCGCTCTATAAGCGGTTGGACATGAATTTTCCGAAGCTTACGGACGTGCAGCTGTAGTCCTAGATACCGGCAAGGGAAAGCACCTCTGGTTCCCGCAAAAGAAGACAGAATGTGGTCCAGGTCCACTTCTTCACACCTGATTGGGTGAATTGAGATTTTCTGCAAATTTATGTGCAGGCCTGAGAAATTCCCAAATGCTTGCAGGACCATTTTGGTAGCTTCCAGGTCTTCTTTTATGGGGTTTATGAAGATGGCCGCGTCATCTGCATACATGGAGGTCCTCCACCTTGCTGTAGCCGATGGTAGAGGAGAGAGGATTCCTTGTTGTGTGGCCAGCTCTAGCAGCCGTTGTAAGGGATCTATGGCGAGGATGAAGAGCATGGGCGATAGAGGGTCACCTTGGCGGACCCCCTTGCCGTGGTTGAAATTAGGCCCTCGCTGACCGTTCAGCAACACCGACAAAGTGGCCGTGCGGAAAAGGATGGATACCCATTCGCGCCAACGTGGCCCAAAGTCCAGTGCCTCGAGCACCTCGAGCAAGTAACTCCAGTTGATCGTGTCAAAAGCTTTGTGGATGTCTAGTTTCATGAAGAGGGCCGGGTTTTTTTGTTTGTGCAACTTTTGTATTGTGGTCTGGACATATAAGAAGTTATCATGGATGCTTCTCTTCTTTATGAAGGCACTTTGACAATTGGAGACCAGCGAGTTGAGAATGGAGGCGAGCCTGTTCGCCAGGAGCTTTGAGAAGATCTTTGCAAAGCTGTGTATGAGACTGATGGGTCTGTAATCTGTGATCCACAGTGCATCTTCCTTTTTTGGGAGTAGGACAATGTTCGCCGAGTTCATGAGTTCGAAACCCTGGGAGTTCAGATGGAACAAATTATTTATGGCCGCCGTGACATCGTCTTTGATGATTTCCCAGCATGATTTGAAGAAGGCGCCGGTGAACCCGTCAGGGCTCGGGGCCTTATCCGACGGCATCGAAGTTATTGTGTCCTTGATCTCCTCTTGTGAGAATGGCACTTCCAGTTCTGAGAGATCTCGTGGGGTGTATCCCAGTGCCTGCCAATCTATGGTCCTGGTCCTTTGGATGGACGTGCCCAGGTGGTTCCTGAAATATTCTCCTGCCACATTTTCCTTTTCCTCATGGCTGAAAGCCATCCCCTCATTTGTTTGCAGGCAGTGGATGTAATTTTTTCTCCGTCTGGCGCTTGCTCTTATGTGGAAGAATTTTGTGTTGGCGTCTCCGCAACGGATATATGTGAGCCTCGATCTTTGCCTTATCCTTGATTTTTCAATGGCCGCAAGACCGGTGCTGCGAATTTTGAGACGTCGTCGTAGGTCCAACTCTTGGTCCGTGAGTGTCCTGGATTCCTGTGCCATTTCCAATTGCAGCAAGATTTCTTTGATTATGGCTAGCTGCAGCTTGGTGTCCCCTATCTTGTCTCTACGCCATCTTTTGATACTTCTTGCTACCCTTGCCATTTTGATGTGGAGGCGTTTGAGGGGTAGCTGGGAGCTAACCGGCCGGACCCAAGTGGCTTGGACCATGTCTTGGAATCCCGGCATGGTGGTCCAGAAATTCTCAAACCGGAAAGCTGGGCTGGGGCGATGGTCAAGGTCTCCTTGAAGTAGGAGCGGTGTGTGGTCGGACATAAGAGATGGCAAGGAGTGAAGGAAGCAAGCCGGAAACAATAAATCCCATTCGGGGGTGCAGAAGAGCCTATCAATTCTGGTTAGCGTTGGGTTCGTCTGTTCGTTGCTCCAGGTAAAGCGACAACCATTTAATTTGATTTCTTTGAGCCGCATAACATCTAAGGCCGCCTTGAAGGAATTCATCAGACGTCGGTTGAGGTTTGAATTATTTTTGTCTTCCGCTTGGTATATAAGGTTGAAATCTCCCAAAATGAGCCATCTGTCTTGAGCGGGAACTGGGATGTTTTTTAGTTCTTGGAGGAACTGAATCTTTTCATCATCCCTTTGTGGTCCATAGACCACAGTAATTTGCCATTGTATCCTGTCTGCCCTCATGGTAATTGTCGCGGTGATAGCATGTGTGGATAGTTGGATATCTGATAAATCAAAGAAATCCTCGTTTACAGCTAGCAGGATACCACCTCTGGTATGTGCCGCAGGTAGCACAGCGAAGGAGTTAGGGAATTTTGGACCTGCTGTTCGACTGATGGCGCTCTGGTCCATGATTTGTAGTTTGGTCTCCTGAAGACAAACAATTGTGGCACCTGTGTCTCTCACAAGCTCGTTTACAGCATCCTGTTTGGCGCCATCATTTAGCCCCCTCACATTCCAATTTAGCAAGCGACAATTATGCTGGGCCATTTAGAAACAATCTGACAACCCTTTGAAACAGCAGGACAAGCAGCCTGGAGGAGTAAACTTCCTGATGGAAGAAAGCAGTAGAGTTCAAAACACACAGCAGCACGACAGCCTTACATTCAGGAGCTTGTAACATTGGTGCAGGTACCCATTGCCGGCTAGACTGAAGGCCAAAGGCTGCCGGTATGGTGACCATATGCAGGGGAGCAAGGATCCTAGGATGACGACAACGGACGGATAGGCGTTCTGGTTCACTGGATGGTTGGGGCGATGACTTGAGGCCCCTGACTGTCATCCCACCCATCGAGGAAACCAGTGGGCAGCGCCTATACATGACGAACACGACACAACGGAAATTAAGATGCATGAAGGCTAACATTTGGTCAGAAGCTGAATCGCTGAAGGGTGGACGCTGCGCATCTAGTCGAGGCCGCTGGTATAGCAGTGTCGAGGCCGGACAGGGCCGTTAAGGCCATGACTGCCGGACCGTCGAGCGGGCCCCTGAAGAGGTCGATGTAGCGCAGGAAATGATCATCAGGGGTGAGACCCTCTTCCTCCATGATGCCGAGCTTCTTCATGAGGACTTGGCGGGCTCGAGTGTGGGTGTCGCCATCAGGCCAGTTCCTGGCTGTTTGGGTGGGCTGGACACCTCTTGCGCCGCTGTGGCTGCTCGTTCTTGCGCCGGGGTGGCTGGAGCAGGGGTGGGGGCAGCGTGCGTGAGACGGTGTCGATGAATGCAGACGCCGCATGGTCCACGTCACACGCTCCCCCCTGCTCGTCGACGGTTGTTGCTGCAGCGGCCATCTGAGTTGGAGACGTGGCTGCCGAACTGGAGGACGCGCAGCCCCGTCGTGCCCTGCCGTTGCCTGGTCCACGGGCCCTGCGCCTGGAGTACACGAGGCCGGGCTTGAAGCGTTGTGCAGCCTCGTCCGCTGGTGGCTGCACTGCATCTGCAGCAGGGGGCTCGCTGTCGTGGCGGGGTCGCCTGGAGTAGACCCGCCCCGGGATGAAGCGGTGATGCACGCTTCCATGAACGACCTGCAGTGGCTCCGGTGCTGTTGCGGCATTTTCCTCAGGAGGGTTTGATGACTGGCGATGATTGTTGCCGCTGCCATGCTTGGGGCTGGTCGAACTGCAGCGCGCACGCGGAGCGGGCGACACCGGGCGCAGCGATCTTTGCATCTGCTCCGAGCGCGCCGTCCTGGACCCGCGACGGTGCGAGGCGCGCTCTCTGCTTCTGCCGCGTTCTCGGGCCGGGCTACTGCCTCGTGGATGTCCTCGGGGCCCGTGCGTGTCCACCAGGGCCTCCCGTGTCGGTGAAGGGCCCTGGACAGGCTCGGAATCGCTGGAGCGTGGGGGCGTTGCATCTGATTGGCACGGCGTATCCTCCATGGCAGCCACGCTGTCGTTGTGTTGACGGTGTCGAGCTCGAGACCCGTGGGCGGAGGTGCCGTCGCGACGGCGTCCGTGTCGCGACTCGAACCGCTCGCGCTCCCTCTCCCTGGGAGCCCCCGAGATGCTGCGGAAGAGTCGCGAGCTCCAACTATCATCCTTTCGCTCACGGCGGCCGCGTCGGTCGTCTTCATCGTCACAGCGGTCACGGCGGTGGTGGTCGTCGTCGTCGTCGCGGCGAGAGTTGGAGCGGTTCGCGGATAGCCGGTCGTGGCGGTCCCGTGGCACCCTTTCGCCGTCGACGACGCCATGGTACCACGTGTAGCGACGAGGCGTGACGCGGCCATCTCTCCCCGGTGGGTCCTCCACCCGGTCCAGGTGCACAAGCACCCTGCAAGTGAGGGCGTGGTCTCCTCGGGCAGGCGGCGGCGCAACCCCGTCGAAGAACTCTGCTCTCCTGCCAGACAATGTGAGCCACGTTACCTTGGGGATCGCCGAAGGGTTGTGCGTCCAAGCCCAGAGACTGAGGGCCCTGGTGTCCTTTCTGTCTAGCGACGACTTCTCGACGTAGTCCAGGACGCAGGCGCGAGCGACGGCTCTCTTGGCGATGCTCTCATTCCAGGCGTGCAAGGGAATGCCCTCCAAGCAGAGCTTGACGTGGTATTGGAGGCTGCAGAAGTCGCCGTGAGTGAGTAGCCGCCATGGCCTGATGTGGATGTCCAGGTTGCCATGGGGGAGCATCTCCAGGTTCACCGCCTCGTCGCGGTGGTGGTGATGGGTGAAGTCGATGTAGAAGTCTTCTGGGTGGTGCTTGACGACGGAGACGTCCTCCGGCAGCACCCCAAGCTTGGAGCAGATGGCCTTCTTGACTACCCCGGGCTCGACCTTTGGACAGTTCCGGCCGATCCACGCGACCGCCGCATGGGACGACAGGCGCACTAGTTCGTCCTCCATGTTGCTGTTGTTGGAGGCCATAGCCGAGGTAACCTCTGGGCGCTCTGCAGGGTCCCCTGGCTGCGCCATCCTGGGCGGAGCGAGGTGGGGGAAGTTGTGGATGTCGAGTGTTGGAGGCAGGGGCGCAGGAGGGGGGACGCTGGGCTTCAGGGGCTGCTTGCAGTGACGAGCTTTGTGCCCCCAAGAATTGCAGAGAAGACATCTCACTGGGTCCCTGCAGGCGGAGGCAGAATGGCCCCGGGCAAGGCAGCGGAAGCACTTACCTCTCAGACGCTCGCGGATGCCCTCAATGGTGATGGAGCGGGATGAAGTGACCCTGGTGGTTGGGCGGCACGAAGGCGCAGGTGGCTTGAATTCGGCGCTGCGCCACCAGTACTTCGGTCGCACTGGCGCCCACTCTCCTTCCTCATCCAGCTTGCTCTCCTCTTGGGAAGGAACAATAGGGGGCCGCCTTGAATGCCCAGTTCGCTCCGTAGCCGGGCAGCTGCCCAGGATGCCGGCAAACGAAGCAGCAGAGGCGGATTTCAAGCAGGATTTGGCCGGTTGGGCACCATTGGGGGAGTAAATTCGGTTGGTGTGGAGCGGGCGCGAGGCGAAGTGGACACGCTTTCCGGCCTGGGGCTGAACAACCTTCGCCGAATCAGCATCAGCAAGGACGACAGACCCCACGACGATGGACTTCAGGCGCGGGTGGGTGCAGACCGGCGCTGACCCGCGGACGGCAGGGCTCTTGGGGCGCTCGATCTGCGCCTGGGCGAAGCTATTGCTGCTATCTGTGGTTGAAGGTGGTGGGCCAGGGTGGAGGGAGCCGTGATCTGTGGGTTCGCAGTGGTGGGGGTGGACGACGGCGGCGGATCTGGGCTCCGCCGACGCGGGGGCGGCGGGGGGTGCCGGGGACAGGTGGGGAGGCAACGGCTCCATCTGGTTCCCAACTTAGTCTGTTAGCTCCAATTCCACCATCGCTCGAATATCTGGAAATCAATGATGCTCGAAGTGTTATTGAAGAAAGTGCCATCACGAACACTCATTCATAATTACTGGACTAATGAATTGTATGCTGTTGTATCAGAGTACTCAAGAAATTGGAATCTCTTGCCAGAATTTCTTCAGAGCAAGCAGTCCGTCCATATGTGCAGGGGGCAATTGTTCTTGCTATATATGAAACCACAAAGTTCTTAAGAGATACCAAGACTAGTCTTGGAAAATTTGTAGTCAAGTCTAGGGATGTCTTTGTTCTTGATGAGCGCCTAACTAACAATAAGGACAAGTTCAAAAGCTTCTTTGTTCTGAGTGACTGAGTGAGCGTCTCATTTTTTAATTAGTTTTCCATGACTGCGAGGACCAAACAGAATGTAGTCTCTTATATATATTGAGCTTCCCAGAAGAAGTTGACTTGCTTGTTCAGTCCCTAAATGCAAATGTTACACTCCTGAATCAGAGGTTCACCTGTGAGAAGCTCAGGAAATTAACCACACTGCTGCTCCTTTCTGGAAGATTAGATGAGAGAATGATTAATAGTTTCATGGTGCACCTCAGCCAAAATTCCAAATGGGAACGGTTTTTCAGAGCTTTGAGGAGCTTCCTTGGTGGTGGTAGTGATGGAGCAAAGCTGCTCATGTTGTTGCACAGCGTAGGACCTCATTCCATCACAATCTGGAGACTTGAAGTGGACTATTCATCTCCAATGTACTATGATAATATCATGAAATGGTTCAGTTTGTGGGCTTCCACATACACAAAATCTATATTTGTTGAGATGCAAAGGAACTGCATTGGTAGCTGCCTTATCCCCGGCCAAGACTTGGACCTTGACTATGCTTCTAATGCATACAGAATTAAACAAAGGCCCGTTGTTTCTATGATTACGAATCTTTTGTCAAAAAGATCCATGCTCCATAGATGGATACTCAAGACTAAAGCTTGTTTCCATCTTCCTGTTCTTCTTAGATTAGTCATGGCGATGTATATTAATGCTATATCTCATCATCTGGGTAATGCTGTTGAGGTTTCAGATTTCTTATCAAGGCATGGGGTTCTTGATGTCTTACCTCCCGATTTCTCTGAAAAGATCCAGCACACAATGCATATGAGATCTTGCACTGTCAGTGATCTCGTGACTGTTTTCGCTGATGCACTTGCAGCAATGGGAAATCATTTGGTCGTAATGGGTTTCCCTGAAGGATGCATAATGTGCTATGACTTGATTGCTTGTATTGTGAACATCATGGAGATGAGATGTGCTGACAAGCATCAGTTTTCTTCATCAACAGCAACCATCAAATACACGAGATGCAAAGAAACAAAGGATCTGATCTGCATTACAGGTTTAGAGGCTAAGTGATAGTAACATTGCATTGTTGGAGAAGCTGGACTCATGTCTAGTCAACAAGCTCAATCAGGTGGATTAAATACTTATTTATTTTTATACTGTACTTAACATTACACTTTCTTCGTGAAGTATTTGTTTTTACAGTCACACAATGATCATTTGGCATGCACATGATCTCCAATAGTCCAACATCCAATTTTTACCATCGATTTCTATTGAAATATATGTTCAAAAGAGATGATACTATGAAAGAACTTGTTGACAAGGATCTATATGTTCCACAAACATATGGTAAATATGAAAACAGATAGATTTTAAAATCTAAATTTGTTGACTGCAAGTATCACAGAACCACAAAGTAGTGAGCCGTATTAATTGTTTTAAGTCTGTCTAACAAACTGTGTTCTGACTTGATCACAGATACTCCTTGCATCTCAACAGATGGAATTTATATTTTTCTGTAGAGCCTCTGCTCCAGCTACGGAAATGTATGGTAAACTTTGCATCTTCTTAAAATTCGGCTTTCAACATCTTTTACTGCACGCTGAGAGTTTTTACTGTGATTCATGGACGGTAATATCTTAAGCATAGACGCTATGTGTTCCCTTCTAATTCTATGGATTAACATAACACCAAAACCTACGAAAGGCATAGCCCTCATAAAAGAGGTCTTATTTTTGGGAACCTCATAAAAGAGGTCTTAATATTGTGCTTTACAACTCAAGAAAGAAACATGCTTTTGATCTTTGTGAAATAAAATCTGTTCATTCTCCAAAAATTGGTTTTGGTTGTCACAGGGAGTGAAAAGAGTGGTCTGTTGGCTGTGCACCTAGGTCCTAGGTGGATGAATAATTTTTTTGGATCTCAACATGACACCAAAAATTTACCAAAGGCATAGCCCTCATAAAAGGACTAGGCCATAATACTGTGCTTTAGAACTCAAGATAGTTGCTTTTGTTAATTGTGAAATAAAGTTTTCTGATTCTCCAAAATTTGGTTTTGGTTTTGTCACAGGGAGTGAAAAGAGTGGTCAGTCGACCAAACATGATGAGAACAACCTGCAAAGATTATAGAACGTGTAAGCATGAAGGCTGGAGAACAACCTGCAGTTGATTCAGTTTTTATTGGTGAAGTGATGCATCCAAGCTTGAGCAACTATCGATGTTTCCATGTCCTCATTTGAGATATACAACAGTAGAAGTGACTGAATGGCTTTTGTAACTTATAAGAAAATTATTCAGTTCATTTTTTTTTTGTCTGGATGGCTGGGTGCTGTAGCGTGGCTCTCTTGTTTGTCCTTGTCAGAAATTCAGAATCAAATGGCATGCATTCCTTGTGCTGATGCGCTGCTTCACTGCTGGAAGGCCGAGTACTTATCATGCTTCGCTACGGTTTTAAACGCCAAGGAATATGTTACCTCTTGGGCTCATCCTATGCGCCATTGCCTGCCTCTTGCTCAGTTGCTCTGCATCATGCCTTTATGTTTTTGGCCAGCATAGCTTCACTGCCGCCAGCAACTCTTGGCTTATGTTGCAACAAAAGTCCTGTCACCATGTGGTGAGTGTTGGAAGTGAATTTTCTTTATTGGAACCATAGAAGTCCTGATCTTACACTAGAGAACTCGGCCTTCTTTATGTGGCATGGTTCATTTGATTTTGCTGAGAATTGTCTATGAAGTTAAGCTCCTTGAGGAAGTGATTTTTTCCTTTGCTTAGTTTTACTACTCGATGATGAGGAAGACTTAAAATGTTCCTGTGTTCTTAGGTTCATCTTGAATGTTGATATGGTTCGTCTAGAATCTGTTGCTGATAATGTCATTTTGGGCGTAAGGTGAGCTATTAGATTTTGCAGTTGGGTTACCAAGTTCTGGTTGAATGTAGACAATTCCACCGCAACAAAATCTAATGTTGCTATGGCTGATGGCTCGTCTTGAATGTGTTCCCCTTTAATCACATATTGCTAATTCAAAATGGGATTTTCCCCTTATACCTGAGCAGTCTTGATAAAATAATTTGTTGCATGCAACGTTAGAACTTGTTGCGGTGGGACTTTTCACACTCAACCAGAATTTGGTAACCTCATATCTTCTATCCAACTGCAAAACCTAGTAGCTCACCTCCCCCCTTACCAAAATTACATTGTCCTTCTCAAGAGATAAACTAATGACCAAACAATTACAATGTGGGCACATATTTTAACATCCCAGTTACTGCATGAAGAACGGGATTACAAAATTACCCATCTTCTCCTTCCTTTCGAGCTCATCCTTCTCAGCTATCTGTTTCAGTGTCGTCCACCCCTTTCTTGCCCGCTTCCTTGAGCTACCAGAAACGTGAGAAGAATCTCTTGCTGCATATTTCACATTATTTCTAGAGTCATTTGAGGCAGACTTGCTAGAGCCTGAAAGGGTGTCAGTGACTGAGCCAGAAATCACGCTACTTCCTGTCTTGAGTAGTCCTGCTGAATCTTTAGGGACAGTCGCCACCAGTGGTTTCTTTTTCTGAGGCGTGACAAATGATGAACCAACTGGAAGTTCTGCTTGTGAAGTTGCTTCACATATTTTAACCTCAGAAGAAATAGGGTCAGTTTCATGCATCTGTTCATCAAGATTACATTTTAACCTTTCGCCATGCTCATCACTTTCAGAAGTTGACTGTCTCAACAGAGATGACAATTCCACTTGCAAAATTGCTGCTTGAGAAAGCTCAAGCACTTCTTTCTTATCATGTGTTCTTGTGTTGCTATTGTTTCCTCTCATAATTATATGGGATAAGTTCATAGTAGCATGCTCTCTTGATGGTAACAGGCTCTTAAGAACACCCTTCCTACTACCCAATATTAGGTTCTGATCTCCACAGAAATGGCATGCATAGGAAACACTGTTCTGACAACAGTTTGATTTCTTCCGACGTTTTGCTTTATTTCTCTTGTTCCTTATGCGGACAGTGCAGTTGAAGCCTGGCTTTAAGATTGTCTCACACCTGCAATATTGGAAACATCTTGTTACAGATCTGTTTACTGAGATATTTCTGTAGGCTGAAATAAGGCCTGTGAATAGACAGAAGTTACCAAATACTAGTAGAAAACAGACAGAATAGCAATACTACCATCTGAAACAAACACAACATATTCTACCAGAATGTACATATGATTTTCACTAATTTTGGAATTCCAGAATCACTTTGGCCTGGACACTAATATTGTATTGCATCCCATCTGGGATACTTTATTATTTTAATTTCAAGCTTCCTTCTAGCTCATGAAAGTATTCTTAGTTATTCAATACAACTAAATTTCACGTAATATATCTGAATTCCAAGAGTAATGGTTGAATAAGATAGAAATTTTATCAGCAGGCCATGCTAAATGGAAAAGGCACACCCTTATTGTCGTCACAACATTTTAATTTTACTTTGCTTCCTTCTAGCTCATGAAATTATTCTTAGTTATTCGATACAACTAAATTTCACGTAATATATCTGAATTCCAAGAGTAATGGTTGAATAAGATAGAAATTTTATCAGCAGGCCATGCTAAATGGAAAAGGCACACCCTTATTGTCATCACAACATTTTAATTTTACTTTGCTGATAGTAAACTAATGAGTACGTGCAGTCAGGCACACATGATCATTGCCATACATCATTTTCATTGCCTACCCCAACTTGCTTGGGACAAAAGGCTATGTTGTTGTTGTTGTTGTTGATTGTAAACTAATGAGGTACATGTTTGTCTCACAGCTGACTAGTTACAGGACACAAGGAAGAACAACCAATCAGGGTGCAATGAAACCTTTTGCTTCTTTGTAGGGATGAAAACGGGGTCCATCTGTCCCAAAAGGGTTTAAATACTAAATGGATAATCTATATCTGAATCCAGTACCGTATCTGAATCCAAATACTCATCGGATTTCTGATGCGTATATGGGATAGATATCAATATCAGACGCATCCGACACTATCTCTATCCAACTCCAAATCCCAAAAGGAAACAACTACCTGCATTCAGCATCCATAATATCCGTTCAGATCCGATCCAATTTTATCCCTACTTCTATGGTATTATGAATATTTGACCAAGAACCATCCTGGCATGCAGTGTGTGTTAATAAGCAGCAGGATTATAACTATCACGATCGATCTATACATTTGGACCACCCACCCAATGTTTATTAGGACATGTCAAATGGCTATCATGAAACTTTATTGATGAAATGGATTTTTTATCACATCACATAAACCACTGAAAGATATTAATTGTTCATCCATGTATCTCGACAGATATTGTTATCTGTGATTGAGTGGAGATATCACAAAATCTAGTTAAACATAGAAAAGTCCTCCACTAGCAGGTAATACAGCGCTAATCAAAACATAGAAAATGATGTTAACAAAATATGGATATCAGAAATAATATCAATATCCTGACAAAGCAGTATCAACTGCTTGTTAACTGTTAATTGTTGTCGGCACCACTATGCCACTATGTTTTCAGCTTGGTAGGAAAGAAACTATAGTTGGTTTAAAAGTTAGATTGTCGAACATATTCATATACATAGAGTCACTAGCAGAAGAAAAATCTGTCTGACAATTGACGACAATACTCCCCAATGTATAACAGCCAGTACAATTTGATTCGAGGAGAAAGGATCAAATTGATTTTGACAAGGTGTGGTGCCCTGGCGGCTAGACAACATGCAAAGAGGATGAATAAGGCGTAGTAGTAAAGTAGGAAGCAGCTCTCATGTCACCTCTGGCAAAGGAAACTGGCGGCGTCGAGGGTTACTCCGGCGGCCTCGGCGCTCGCGGCGAGGCGGCGCCCCAGCAGCGCGCCGATCGGGCCCACCCCGGCCTCCGCGCCCGCCCACGCCGCTAGCCTCTGCAAGTGCTTGACCCTCAGCAGGGAGGCATCGTCTACGTGCGTCCTCCCGGAGGTCTCCTCGCGGAGCGACACCGCCTGGTTCATGGACCTGGCCGGCGTCGAGGTGCCATCGGCGCTGCGAATCTTCTTTCCCATGCCGGGCCTGCGGGTACTCTCTGTCAGCGCGAACGGTTGATAGGCTTGCACGTCTCCAGCGGCAAGGCGGGGACAGAGACGGAGGGCAGTGGTGAACGGTGGTGGAGCCGAGAGCAATGCGGCGGCGCTCGATTCGGGCCGCTGTTGGGCTGTTTGTTTTTTACAAAGGCCCAGTTCGGCTACGCGGATAAGCTGGCTGAAAAACATTGTTGGCTGATTTTTTATGAGAGAAAATCACTCTTCTGACTGAAAAAATAAGTTGAAAAGTACGGATTATAAGCCGGATGAATAGGACCAAATTCTTGTCTGCCGTCAAAAAAAAGTTGCTCTCTCAGTCTCTCTGCCATAGAAAAGGAAAAAAAATTAAATCTCAAACCGCTTTGTAGAGAGCATTTTCCCTGTGTGCCATTATAAAAAATAGTCCCTTCCTCCGTGCCACTAAAAAGTTGGAATGGACCCTAATGCCATGACACTTATCTCTTTTGTCCAACACACAATTATGTCTCCTTTCTATTTGGTTTTGACCGTTTGGCAGCTTTGACATGTGGGACCGGGCAGGAAAAATGTTTGTGTTGCCCTTTCAGTCACCGGCATATGTGGAGGTCATGTTGACCAATGTTGATTGTCATCCCCCTCAGTCTCTCACTCTCTCTTCTCCCTCGATCCCTCTCTCTCGCAGCGGCGAAATCCTAGTGGCGGCTGTAGCGGTGTTGGGGAGAGAAGACGACGAATCCCCCATGCTTGTGGCAGCGCATGGGAGCGTGGATTTGACCGTGGATCTAGAGGAACAGCGCGGAGCATGCATGGCATGGCATGGAACAGCGCGGGCGAGCGACCGGATTGGTTTTGGGATAGGTGAGTTCACTACTGCCCCCTTGATTTCGCGGTCTTAGGTCACCTTGACTATCTCAATGTGCTTGATGTTTTGATATTTAGTGCTCCGCGCTACCGATCTGTGTTAGGGTTTATTGATTACGTGCTCCTTGTTCATCTATAGGATGGACCCAGAAAGTAGCTTCAACTTAGATATGCGGATTGTTGCTCCCAAATCTCGTGCGCAGTGGTTTTCGTTTAACGAAGTGGTGGATGTTGACCGCACTCATTTCACTGGGCTGGTTGCTGATGTGGTCGAGAAGTATCTTCATGACTATGGTGAAGTAGCGAGCTTGTTCTATTTCTGCAGAGAGGCTAAAGTGAACATCCAAGTCCACAGTGACCAAGATTTGGTAGACATGTTTGCAAAACATAGGGCTTCCACAACCTGCTTGTTGACTATTGTATATCATAGCCCAAGTAGTGAGCCCCCTGTGATTCCTGATTGGGATTGTGGCAGCCCAAGCACTGTGAACCCTGTTGAACCCCCATTCACCCCTTCAATTGCTTGTCCAAACTTAGCAGAACCAAGCCATGCCACAACAGCTCAATCTGCTAAACCTGAATACCTTGCTAACCCAAATCCAATAAATGAGCATGTGGGTGTTGATGATGAAGGGTTGTATATTGATCTTGGTCCCAACTATCCCCCTCCTCCTCCCAATCCTCAGAGCCAAGGTGGGAGTAAAGAAAGGGAAAGTGAGAGTTCTAGTGCTGATGACTGTTCTGAGATAGACTCTGATGATGAAGTAGAAGACATAGATGATATAGTTAAAGATAGGGAGCCTGAACAAATGCATGATGTTGATTATGACAAGAAGGACCCTTCTATGTCAGTAGAAACTGTGTATTCAGACATGGATGCTTTTAAGATTGCTTAAGCTACTCATGCTGTTAAACATGAGTTCAACTATGTCACGCCCGGTACTGCGAAGGGGTGACATGAACCAAGGAGCAATATGTCTTTCATTTAGAGAAACGCCTTTTATTATTCTGTGTAATGTTAAGACTATTACATGTGGGTCATAGGCCATTGATGTAGCTTTTAAGCAAACTCTATAAGAGAGAGAGAACTATTGAATATCTGAAATAGAACTCGGACTGAGGACAGGTTCTTCCTCTATTCCCCATCTCGCAATTTCATCTTGATCTCCTCACGTCGATCGGCGACGATCGCCGGTGGACAAGGGGCATGACAGGTGGTATCGGAGACCAATCTTCCTCGGCGTGGGCAGCGGCTTTGGTTGAGCTAGGTCGGCAACAGCTGTAGCGTTGCCTACTTCCACCACCTCCACCATCCACCCACCAATCCACTAGCAACCCCTCCGCCACCCTTCACCTCACTAGATCCACTTCCTCTATGGCTCGCAACTCAACTAGGGGACTACATCAACACTTATTGGGTTCAGGCGGCGAGATCCTTGGTGAGCAACACTCAATTCTGCTCCCTTCTTCACATTAGCAGGCAATCGGTCGAGACCAGGGTTGTGGGACGAGTTCTCATGTAAAATTTCGTAATCTCGTGAACTGATTGTTGTGCAGTGGCGACGGTGGGGAAGTGTCCACACACTCGGGTTGCAGAGCACGTCTCTATGTAAAATTCCTTGGTGGTGCCTCACTTCAGGGAGTAGTCGACGACGTGGTGTAGCAAGTTCATGGGGAGGTGTATACCAAATCGGTTGCTATACCAATTCGGATCAACACGGCTGCATCAAAACCCTCCAACAGACACAGCTTGTCCTCGATGCAATGTCAAAGACCTCTAAAGAGGAGAAGAATCATTGGGACCAAGTAATGGAGAACTTTGATCTGCTCTTTTTAGAGATGAACAATATTGGGGTCATCCAGCAAGAGATGAAAAAAGACCTTACTGCGGCTAAAGAGGAACAACGGCTCATTGCACAACAAGTGCAGGCCAATGGTTAGGTCGTGGCCAAGTTGACATTGCGCCAAATGGAGAAAGACGCTCTGTGTGACACAACTGATGGAGCCTCAGTCATCTTTGATGAAGAAGATCCAGAATTTCAGAATCTCTTTGCTAGCAAGAAGCATGATTCAAAGCCTGGAACGTCCAAACAGCCAAGGCAGCCTAGGGATCAGTCGAGGCAGGAAGCTTTACCTCATCATAGCTTACCAAAAATACATTTCCCAAAGCTTGATGGGTCGAATCCCAAGATTTGGTTTAACAACTATGTGAATTATTTCACCATATATGCTATTCCTGAGGAGTTAAAAGTGATAGCTGTAACTATGCACTTGGAGGATAATGCTTCCAAATGGTGGCAGGCATACAAGCAGAACCATGCTATACCAGAGTGGAAGGTGTTCTATCAGGTCATCTAGGAGAAGTTTGGTGTAGATGATTACAGAAATGCTATAAATGAGTTACTTTCTCTCAAACAGACTGGCACGGTAGAGGAGTATACCACAACATTCCAAGCTTTGCAATTTGACATCTCTATGCACAACTGTCACTATGATGAACTCTTCTTTGCCACTACATATGTCCAGGGCCTAAAGAAAGAGATCATGGCAACTGTAGAACCTCATGTTCCTATGACAGTAGAGAGGGCATCAGTTATTGCCAGAATTCAGCAAAGGACTTTGGAGAGAAACAAAAACAAATACATTAAAGGTAACATACAGAGAATACCACAGTAAAGAGTTGATACTGGCCTTTGAAAGTCCAAGTTTGGTATTGGTAATTAATGACATCAAGTTGCTAATGCCATGTGTTAAGTGTTTTGAGTTAGGCACAAGCAACACATGAGATGAAGGTGTATGTGGCAATGAGTTGTGGCCACAAGATCACAAAGAGATGGTGCATGGACATGAAATGATGATCATGGTGGAGATGCACATAAAAAGAAGGACATGATGATCAAGTGGAAAAGAAGGATCTAAGAGCGCAAGGCAAAGGTATAACCATAGGTTTTTCCTTTTGCCGGTCTAAGATGAGTAGAGAAGTGATTGACCGGGTTTAGGATACATAGCCGACTATCAAGAGGGGCAATCACAGTTAGCTCGGGAATCAAGTGCCACTAGATCATTGTCTTGAGCATATGCATTAGGATCTAGTAAAGAGCTAACATAACGCCTTGAGAAATGTTTGTGAAATGCTAACACACATGCACATGGTGGTGTACACTTGGTGGTGTTAGCACATTTGCGAAGGCGGTGGAGTTTAAGCGGTAGAGAGGGGTTTGGGTTCCTCTCTCCCTCCCGCCGCGCTTGTGAGGCGGGATTCGGCGCTTTTTGGAGAAGTGAAACGCCTATTTCCTACTGCGCCGGAAGTCGAAAAAGAAACGGAGGCGAACGGAGGTCACTGTGGTAACCGGACGCTGCACCGGATGCGGTCACGGCTTGACCAGCGCGTCCGGTCAGTTCAATCTGGTCAGCGCGCCTAGGGTTGATGACCGGACGCTGGTCTGGCCTGACCAGCGCGTCCGGTCAGTTCACCGGTGCGCAAAAGCAGAGCGCGCGACCGGCGCGTCCGGTCCTTCACGGGACCGACGCGTCCGGCTAGGCGTCTAGAGGGGCAGAGAGCAGCAAAGTGATGATCGGACGTGAGGCGCGTCCGATCATGTACGATCGGACGCGTCCGGTCGTTGAAGGAGCTTACTGGACTCAAACCGGACGCTGGCACTGTCGCGTCCGTTCATTTGCTAGGGCACGTCCGGTCGTTGCTTCGCGGGCTCGCGGTGCTGAGCGATCGGCGCGTCTGGTTAGTTGACCAGCGCGTCCGGTCATACGCTAGAGCGCGTCTGGTCATTCGCTAGGGCGCGTCCGGTCATAGCAACGGTAACTTCTGATGCGCACTGTTCACGCTTGGCCTGTAGTGACCGGACGCGTCCGGTCACCCTGACCGGCGCGTCCGGTCATCCCGATTTGAACTGCGTCGTCCGGTAACGGCTAGCTGCGTACCCCTTCATTATAAATAGACGTTGGCCGGGGTTTGAGGGCAACTCTTGCACATTTTAAGAACTAGAGACATACTTTGAGCTAGAGAACAACCCCTCCACTCATCTCTTTGCATAGTTGCACATCTTGAGTGAGATTGAGTGAGATTCAAGTGCATTGCTTGATAGTTGCATTCTAGAGGCACTTGATCTTCGAGTTGCTGCGGATTTCTTGTTACTCTTCCGTGTTTCCCAACACAGTAGACGGCTTGGAGCAGCGGAGGTGATTGAGCTCACAATTGGAGATTGTTGGAGCCTTCACCAAGTGTTGTAAGGGGTTCTTGATCCTTCCCCGCGGGAGTTCGCAAATTGGATACTCTAGTGGAGCTCGTGGCTTGGAGAATCCCCATCTTGTGTGCGGTTGTGCGGCGCCCGCCGAGGGCTCGAATCTTGATAGTCGATTAGCTCGTGAACCGACAAGTGGGTGTATCGCCACAACGGGGAGTAGCTTACCGGGAAGCAAGTGAACCTCGGGATAAATTCTTGTGTCATTCTCTTCCCGAGGATTTCTCTTGTGTGATTGATTAATTGGTACTTCTCATCTCTTCACGGCGGTATAATCACTCAAAGCTCTTCTCTCGTACTACTTCTTGTTTCTAGCTTGTAGTAGTTGTTGTGCTTAGTGAATAGCCTTGTACTAGACTTGTGTAGGTGGCTTGCTTAATTAGTTAGAGCTAGTGCTTTTGCTTCGCCACCTTTCATACTAACTTGTGGTTAAGTAATTCTTGTAGAAGTTTTAATTAGGCTATTCACCCTCCCCTCTAGCCTATTTGGACCTTACAAGTGGTATCGGAGCCGAGACACCGTTTATTTGAGGCTTAACAACCTATGGTGAAAAAGAAATGGCTCAATTAAGCTTGCACATCAACAACACCAAGAAGGCACCTCACTTTGATGGCACAAATTATGCATATTGGAAGGTTAAGATGACCGCACGCCTAAAGTCAATCAATAGAGAAGTGTGGAAGGTCATCGAAACAAAATTTGAGGTTGCTAATCCGGAAGCACCTACACCGGTGGAAGAGAAGAAGCTCCAATGCAATGACATTGCCATTAGTGCTCTTCATAAGGCATTAGATGACAAGACATTTGAGCAAGTAAAGAACATAGAGATTGCTCATGATGCTTGGGCCAAGCTAGAAGAAACATTTGAGAGCACCGAGGGCACAAAGACCGCTAAAGCATATATCTTGCAAGAAAAATTTTCAAGCTTCAAGATGCAAGATGATGAGAGTGTACCGGAGATGTTTCATAGGTTGTAAGTCATTGTCAATGAGCTTAAAGCACTTGGTGAGGAGGTCAAGGACAATCAATTCTCTATGAAGTTCTTGAGAAGTCTACCCAAGAGATTTGATACATTGATCACCGTGCTAGTGAGGACTACATTGAAGGATTCAACTCCTCAACAAATATTCCAAGAGGTGATGACCGATGATTCATATAGAGAAGATGATGAGAAGGATGAGTTGGTCAAGAAGAAGAAGAAAGAAAATGAGAAGAAAGATGATGAAAAGAAGAAGAGTGTGGCATTCAAAGCCATCACATCCAAGGGCAAATCTAAGATTGAATCATCAAGTGATGAAGACTCAAGCTCTTGTGATAGTGATGACATTGATGAGAAGATGGCTCTCTTTGTTAAGCAATTTGGCAAATTCATGAAGAAGAAAGACTATCGTGCAAGGAGGAAGAACTCATCCAAGAAGAGTGAGCATACCATGAGATGCTTTAGATGCCATAGCAAGGATCATCTCATTGCAAAGTGTCCTTATGATAGTGATGATAAAGATGCTATCAAAAAGGAGAAGAAGAAGCAAGAAAATAAGAAGAGCTCTCATAATAAGAAGAATGATTCTCATGTTGCTACATGGGATAGTGATGATTCCTCAAGTGATGATGAGGATGACAACAAGAGCAAGAAGAAGGGACATGCTAGCATTGCCATCCAAGAGAAGGTCTTCCTCTTTGATACTCCATCGTGCTTCATGGCTAAGGCCGCTAAGGTATCATCCGATGATGAGAGTGATCATAATAATGATAGTGATAGTGATAGTGATGAAGAAGAATTCACTAAAGATGAACTAATCACTATGCTAGAAGATTGCACTTAACATTTTAAAGAATCTAGAAAGGAGTGTAAGGGCTTGCTTAAAGAAAAGAAAAACCTTATGCAAGAACTTGATGAGCTTAGGGTATCTTATGAGAGTCTAAAGGTAGACCATAAGAAGCTTCAAAAGTCTCACTCTAAGCTTGAAGAAGCTCATTCCTCTCTAGTTGAAAAATGTGAAAACATACCAACTAATGTTGAGAAAGCTAAAACTTGCAACATAGGCATATCATGTGATATAATTAATGAAACTTTTCATAAGCCTATTATTGTTGCTCCCACTAACCCTTCATGTAGCGCATCTACATCATCCTCATCTAGTAGTGATGGTTTCACTTGTGACTCCACACTTATAATTGAGAATGAAAATCTCAAGAAAGAGGTCAAAGAGCTCAATCACACATTAGCTAAGGCTTATGGTGGTGAGGACCGCTTGCTTATGTGCTTGGGTAGCCAAAGAGCTTCTCTCTACAAAGAGGGATTGGGCTATAACCCCAAGAAAGGCAAGGCCGCTTTTGCTCCTCACAAGACTCGTTTTGTGAAGAACAATGGTAGCTATTGCAAAAGTTGCAAGCAAGTTGGTCACATAGAGCAACAATGCATGAACAAGAAATCAAATGCTAATGTATCCTCAATTAAGTTTAATTCTTTCTATATGCTTACCAAGGGTACTAATGGTGTTCATGCTAAGTTCATTGGTATACCATGGATGGGCTCAAAGAAGAAAGCCATTTGGGTACCAAAAAGCTTGGTCACTAACCTTGGAGGACCCAAACAAGTTTGGGTACCTAAAAAGAATTGATCTTATCTTGTAGGTCAATTACAAAGCCAGAGGAAGGCATTGGGTGCTTGATAGTGGGTGCACTCAACATATGACCGGGGATTCTTGTATGTTCAATTCAATTGATACAAGTCAAAATGATGGTTTTGATGCTATCACTTTCGGCAACAACAAGAAAGGCGAGGTCAAGGGGCTTGGTAAAATTGCTATCTCAAATGACATGAGCATATCTAATGTGTTGCTAGTTGAAAGCTTGGATTTCAATCTTTTATCGGTGGCACAACTTTGTGATCTTGGCTTCAAGTGCATATTTGGTAGTGATGATGTTGAAGTCATAAGTGTTGATGGATCAAACTTGATATTAAAAGGATTTAGACATGGTAGCTTATACTTGGTTGACTTCAATGATAGTGAGGCACAATTGACATCATGCTTACTTAGTAAATCTAGTATGGGTTGGTTGTGGTATAGAAGGCTTGGTCATGTTGGAATGAAATAATTGAACAAACTTTTGAAGCATGACTTAGTTAGAGGCTTGAAAGATGTCACTTTTGAAAAGGATAAACTATGTAGTGCTTGTCAAGCCGGCAAACAAGTTAGAAATACACATCCTAGTAAGAGTGAAATGAGCACATCAAAGGCATTTGAGCTATTGCACATGGACTTGTTTGGGCCAACAACATACACTAGCATTGGTGGCAACAAGTATGGTTTTGTGATTGTTGATGACTACACTAGATATACTTGGGTGTTCTTTCTTTATGACAAGAGTGATGTTTATGATCTATTCAAGTCTTTTGTCAAGAGAGTATAAAATGAGTTTGAGACTACCATCAAGAAGATTAGAAATGACAATGGTAGTGAGTTCAAGAACATAAGAATTAAAGATTTGTGTGATGATCTTGGTATTGGACATCAATTCTCACCGACATACACTCCTCAATCCAATGGTGTAGTTGAAAGGAAAAATAGAACCTTGATTGATATGGCTAGATCAATGCTTAGTGAATACAATGTTAGTCATTCATTTTAGAGTGAAGCCATCAACACGGCTTGCTATTGTAGCAACCGTCTCTATTGCCATGGGAAGCTTGGGAAGACACCATATAAGCTATTGAATGGAAGAAAGCCCAACATTGCATACTTTAGAGTGTTTGGTTGCAAATGCTATATTCTTAAGAAAGGCACTAGATTGAGCAAGTTTGAAAAGAAATGTGATGAAGGGTTCTTACTTGGTTATTCTACCACAAGCAAGGCATATAGAGTTTGGAATCTCACAAATGGCACCTTGGAAGAAATTCATGATGTTGAGTTTGATGAAACCCAAGGATCTCAAAATGAAGCTCAAAACCTTGATGATGTGAGAGGGGATCAATTGACAAATGCAATGAAGAACATGAACATTGGTGATATAAGGCCGATGCAAGTTGATGATGATAGTGACATACATATGATCAATCAAGATGTGCAAATTGATACAAATCAAGCAAGCTCAAGTGGTACTCATGATGAAGCTCAAGTTCAAGGTCAAACAAGTGAAAGCAATCAACTCCCAATACTCTAACCTACTAGCATTGCAAGAGATCATCTGTTGGACCAAATCATTGGTGGAATTCAAAGTGGTGTTCAAACTAGATCAAGATTAGCATCCTTTTGTGAGCATTACTCATTTGTGTCACTTGAAGAACCTAAGAAAATAGAAGATGCTTTGAAAGATTCCGATTGGGTAAATGCCATGCATGAAGAGCTAAACAACTTCACTAGAAATCAAGTTTGGGAACTTGTTGAAAGACCGAAGAACTACAATGTGATTGGTACTAAATGGGTCTTTAGAAACAAGCAAGATCAAGATGGCATGGTTGTGAGGAACAAAGCAAGATTAGTAGCACAAGGATACACTCAAGTTGAGGGTCTTGACTTTGGAGAGACATATGCACCGGTTGCAAGATTGGAAGCAATTAGAATCTTATTAGCATATGCTTGTGCACACAACATCAAGCTCTATCAAATGGATATCAAGAGTGCATTTCTCAATGGCTACATCAATGAAGAAGTTTATGTTGAGTAACCTCCCGGTTTTGAAGATGACAAGAAGCCCGACCATGTTTACAAGCTAAAGAAGACATTGTATGGTTTGAAGCAAGCACCTAGAGCATGGTATGAGAGATTAAGGGACTTTCTTCTCTCTAAAGGGTTCAAGATGGGAAAGGTTGACACCACTCTCTTCACCAAGAAGCTTGGAAATGACTTGTTTATGTTGCAAATCTATGTGGATGACATTATCTTTGGATCAACTAACCAAGACTTTTGTGAAGAGTTTGGAAATATGATGGCTAATGAGTTTGAGATGTCTATGATTGGAGAGCTTAGTTACTTCCTTGGACTTCCAATCAAGCAAATAAAGAATGGCACTTTTGTAAGTCAAGGCAAGTACATCAAGGACATGATCAAGAAGTTTAGATTGCAAGATGCTAAGCCAATAAGTACTCCAATGGGCACTAATGATCAATTGGGTATTGATGCTAGTGGAAACATGGTAGATCAAAAGCTATACCGGTCTATGATTGGAAGTTTGCTATATGTCACCGCTTCTAGGCCGGATGTGATGTTTAGTGTGTGCAAGTGTGCAAGATATCAAGCTTCACCTAGAGAAAGTCACTTGAAAGCAACCAAGAGGATATTGAGATATCTTAAGGGCACTCATGATGTTGGATTATGGTATCCCAAGGGGTCTAATTTTGAGTTGATTGGATATTCGGACTCCGACTATGGTGGATGCAAGATTGATAGAATGAGCACAAGTGGCACTTATCAATTGCTTGGAAGGTCTCTTGTTTCATGGTCATCAAAGAAATAAAATAGTGTTGCACTATCTACCGCCGAGGCCGAATACATTAGTGCCGGTAGTTGTTGTGCACAATTGCTTTGGATGAAAGCCACCTTGAATGACTTTGGAATCAAATTCAAGAATGTGTCTTTGTTTTGTGACAATGAAAGTGCTATCAAGATGACACAAAATCTGGTTCAACATTCAAGAACCAAGCACATTGACATAAGGCACCACTTCATAAGAGACCATCAACAAAAGGGTGATATTAGCATTGAAAGCATTAGCACCGAAGATCAACTAGCCGACATCTTTACAAAGCCACTTGATGAAAAGAGATTTTATAAGTTGAAGAATGAATTGAACATACTTGACTTCTCCAACTTGAAATGAGTGCACCCCCACATTCTTATATGACATGCCTCTCCTCCAACATAGCAAGGTAAAGTTGTTTGGCATATCATTCATACTTTGCTAAGGATATGGTTAGAATATATAGACATGTTTGCATGATAATAGGCTCATTCATGAAAATCAAATGTTTTAGATGTGTATATGGTACCACTATTGCTTCAATGTTTGATTGATCTAGTGGTAGCATATGACATGTTTGTGGGCTTGCAAACCTAGTGTTAAATCTAGTAAACGAGCTCATGATGTGTAATTCAACATGGTCAAGATAACCCTTATACTTTATGAGGTGTGAAAAAGCTTGTCCTTGGATCAAACCGAATTACATATTCTAGGCAAGTGATCTAGATTAAACCATAATTTGGACTCCCTTATTTTGATTGACTTAACTCTCACTAAAATTGGCACCTTTTTGGTGATTGTTGACAAAGGGGGAGAGAAAAGTCACAAAGATATTGCAAAGAGGAAATAAGATAATAAGGGGGAGAGAAAAGTCATAGGGGAGAGAAAAGTCACAGGGGAGAGAAAAGTCACAAAGATAAAAAGTTAAGTTACAAAGGGGGAGAAAGGGTTCAATTAAAATTGAGCACAAAAGTAGGGGGAGCAAGCTCATGAATTATTTGTTGCATTTGTATGTGCACTAACATGATGATGTGTTGCATTACAAATTTAAATTCATATTCATGATTGAATGGTGTTTGCTAGAAATAGAACTTGAATGATGATTTGTTGAGAGTAGCTTTACAAGCGGTATCTAGACACCTTGTGCTTATATTGTTGATCTCACGGGGTACTTTAGTATTTGTGATCTTTACAAGTAATGTATTACAAGTGGTGTCTAGCTACATCGATGCTAAGGGTGGTATATAAAGGCAACTCCGATTGGTATCACGCTTCAAAGGTCCATTCTATATACCTTAGCATCAATTTGATAGTAGTAACTCTCCCAAAATTCAAATCCATACATATGTGCACAATTGAACCAAACTCATGGAAGCACATATGTAGGGGGAGCTAATACTATCGAAATTGAAAATTGATTTCATTTCATATCTTTGTGATGGTTGTCATCAATTACCAAAAAGGGGGATATTGAAAGCCCAAGTTTGGTTTTGGTAATTAATGACATCAAGTTGCTAATGCCATGTGTTAAGTGTTTTGAGTTAGGCACAAGCAACACATGAGATGAAGGTGTATGTGGCAAGGAGTTGTGGCCACAAGATCACAAAGAGATGGTGCATGGACATGAAATGATGATCATGGTGGAGATGCACATAAAAGGAAGGACATGATGATCAAGTGGAAAAGAAGGATCTAAGAGCGCAAGGCAAAGGTATAACCATAGGGTTTTCCTTTTGCCGGTCTAAGATGAGTAGAGAAGTGATTGACCGGGTTTAGGATACATAGCCGACTATCAAGAGGGGCAATCACAGTTAGCTCGGGAATCAAGTGTCACTAGATCATTGTCTTGAGCATATGCATTAGGATCTAGTAAAGAGCTAACATAACGCCTTGAGAAATGTTTGTGAAATGCTAACACACATGCATATGGTGGTGTACACTTGGTGGTGTTAGCACATTTGCGAAGGCGGTGGAGTTTAAGCGGTAGAGAGGGGTTTGGGTTCCTCTCTCCCTCCCGCCGAGCTTGCGAGGCAGGATTCGGCGCTTTTTGGAGAAGTGAAACGCCTATTTCCTACTGCGCCGGAAGTCGAAAAAGAAACGGAGGCGAATGGAGGTCACTGTGGTAACCGGACGCTGCACCGAACGCGGTCACGGCTTGACCAGCGCGTCCGGTCAGTTCAATTCGGTCAGCGCGCCTAGGGTTGATGACCGGACGCTGGTCTGGCCTGACCAGCGCGTCCGGTCAGTTCACCGGTGCGCAAAAGCAGAGCGCGCGACCGGCGCGTCCGGTCCTTCACGGGACCGGCGCATCCGGTCAGGCATCCAGAGGGGCAGAGAGCAGCGAAGTGATGATCGGACACGAGGCGCGTCCGGTCATGTACGATCGGACGCGTCCGGTCGTTGAAGGAGCTTACTGGACTCAAACCGGACGCTGGCACTGTCGCGTCCGTTCATTCGCTAGGGCGCGTCCGGTCGTTGCTTCGCGGGCTCGCGGTGCTGAGCGATCGGCGCGTCTGGTTAGTTGACCAGCGCGTCCAGTCATACGCTAGAGCGCATCCGGTCATTCGCTAGGGCGCGTTCGGTCATAGCAACAGTAACTTCTGACGCGCACTGTTCACGCTTGGCCTGTAGTGACCGGACGCGTCCGGTCACCCTGACCGGCGCGTCCGGTCATCCCGATTTGAACTGCGTCGTCCGGTAACGGCTAGCTGCGTACCCCTTCATTATAAATAGACGTTGGCCGGGGTTTGAGGGCAACTCTTGCACATTTTAAGAACTAGAGACATACTTTGAGCTAGAGAACAACCCCTCCACTCATCTCTTTGCATAGTTGCACATCTTGAGTGAGATTGAGTGAGATTCAAGTGCATTGCTTGAGAGTTGCATTCTAGAGGCACTTGATCTTCGAGTTGCTGTGGATTTCTTGTTACTCTTCCGTGTTTCTCGACACGGTAGATGGCTTGGAGCAGCGGAGGTAATTGAGCTCATAATTGGAGATTGTTGGAGCCTTCACCAAGTGTTGTAAGGGGTTCTTGATCCTTCCCCGCGGGAGTTCGCAAATTAGATACTCTAGTAGAGCTCGTGGCTTGGAGGATCCCCATCTTATGTGCGGTTGTGCGGCGCCCGCCGAGGGCTCGACTCTTGATAGTCGATTAGCTCGCGAACCGACAAGTGGGTGTATCGCCACAACGGGAAGTAGCTTGCCGGAAAGCAAGTGAAACTCGGGATAAATTCTTGTGTCATTCTCTTCCCGAGGATTTCTCTTGTGTGATTGATTGATTGGTACTTCTCATCTCTTCACGGTGGTATAATCACTCAAAGCTCTTCTCTCGTACTACTTCTTGTTTCTAGCTTGTAGTAGTTGTTGTGCTTAGTGAATAGCCTTATACTAGACTTGTGTAGGTGGCTTGCTTAATTAGTTAGAGCTAGTGCTTTTGCTTCGCCACCTTTCGTACTAACTTGTGGTTAAGTAACTCTTGTAGAAGTTTTAATTAGGCTATTCACCCCCCCTCTAGCCTATTTGGACCTTACAGCCTTGCACCAAACACCAACACTCTTCAAAGGACTAAACAACTAAGAGACTATAGGAGGGCTAACAATCTTTGTTTTGCTTGTGGTGATAAGTATGAGCCTGGTCATGCTGAGGTTTGTCCCTAAAAACAGAAAACTCAGGTTCATGCCTTGGTCCTGAATGATCTGGACAAGGAGGAAATCATTGAAGATCACTTAAATCAATTGGCGGTGGAAGATGCTCTTGCTAAAATTTTTTGCCAACTATCCCTGCATACTATCTCCACCTCTGATTCAGACAACTCCATTAAACTCAAGACACAAGTCTAGGATAAAGTCATGTTGATTCTTGTGGACTCCGGCAACTCCCATAGCTTTGTTAGCTCCAATTTTGCTAAGATATCTCAATTACTCATAGTACCAACCACACCTCGCAGAGTTAAGTTACCTAATGGTCAGTGGCTCACTACTTCGGAGAAGGTACTCAATTTGCAGTGGTACATTCAGGGGCATACTTTGTCAAGTGATATGATCGTGTTGGACATGGCACCATATGATGCCATCTTAGGGTTTGACTAGCTATAGAAGAATAGTCTAATGACATGTGATTAGCAGAACAAGATCTTGGAATTCACACATCTTGGCCAGAAGATTAAGATTCAAGGGTTACTGCCACCTCCCTTGCAAGCTAAACCCATCTCTGTAAACAAGTTATGCAATGTTACTAAAGGCAATGATACTTGGGCATTTGCTATTGTCAGCTCCACAGTTCCTACCTCTCTCAGTCTTGCAGTGGACTCTACAACAGTCCCAGCTGAGGTGCAACAAATACTGGATCAGTATTCAAAGGTGTTCCAGGATCCACAAAAATTACCTCCAGAGAGAAGCTATGACCACTCCATTCCTTTGGTGCCTGGAGCAGTTCCAATTAATGCCAGACCATATCATTATTCTCCATAGTTAAAAACTAAGATTGAAGACCAAGTGAAGCAATTGTTACATGCTGGTCTTATTACACATAGCCACAGTCCATTTGCTTCCCCAGTGTTGCTAGTGAAGAAGAAAGATGGTACTTGGCGTTTTTGTGTGGACTACAGGAAATTGAATGATCTAACTATCAAGAACAGATTCCCTCTGCCAATCATAGACGAGATCTTGGATGAACTACATGGTGCTCAGTACTTCACCAAATTAGACATGAAGCAGGCTATCACCAGATAAGGATGTTACCTGCAGATGAATACAAAACAACCTTCAAGACCCATCATAGCCACTATGAGTTTAAGGTGATGCCCTTTGGTCTCACCAATGCACCACCTACATTTCAATATGTCATGAACCAAATTTTGCAGCCATTCCTAAGGAATTTTGTCTTGGTGTTCTTAGATGACATTCTCATTTACAGTCATTCTTTGGAGGACCATTGTCATCACTTACAGCAAGTGCTGCAAACTCTACAAGACAATCAGTTCTATCTGAAACTCTCCAAGTGTTCATTTGCCCAGTCCAAACTGGAGTATCTGGGACATATCATATCTTCTAAAGGAGTAGCAACAGATCCAGGCAAAATTGCAGATATGCTACATTGGCCAACTCTAATAAATTTCACTGAACTCAGAGCCTTCCTTGGGTTTCACTGGTTACTACAGAAGATTTGTTAAAGGCTATGGAGTCATAGCCAAACCACTTACAAATTTGCTCAGGCACAACACCTTTTAGTGGTCAGTAGCAGCCCAAGAAGCTTTTGATTTACTCAAGCACAAAATGACAACAGCACCTGGTTAGCGTTACCCAACTTCAATGCCACCTTCACTGTGGAAACTGATGCTTGTGGTGAAGGTGTGGGGGCAGTCTTGATGCAATTTGGTCAGCCAATTGCCTTCCTCAATAAAGCACTAGGGGAAAAGCACAAGGCCCTCTCTATTTATGAGGAGTTTTTGGCCTTGACAATGGCTATAGAGAAATGGAAGCACTATTTATAGAGATAGGAATTTATGAATATTTGGCATACCTTAAGGAACAAAACCTCCATTTAGAAATGCAAATAAAGGCCATGACTAGACTTATGGGCATGCCATTCAAGATTGTGTATAGAAAAGGGAAAGAGAATGTAGTGGCAGATGCACTGTCTAGATTACCACACATATTTGCATTACAAGTTGTCTCCATAGTTTAGCCTGACTGGATTTAGGAAGTGACTAACTCCTATGCTACTAATCCAAGAGCTCAGGAATTATTGACACAGTTAGCTCTATAGAGTCCAAATTATGCAGCGTATAGCTTGGACAATGGTTTGATCAAATACAAAACTAAACTTTGGATTGGCAACAATACTGCAATTCAAACCAAATTGCTTGCTACTTTTCACTCAAGTGCTCTGGGAGGCCATTCAAAAACCAAAGCTACCTATCAAAGGCTGAAGAACCACTTGCTTGGAAAGGAATGAAAAAAGCAGTGGAGGATTTCATCAAACAATGTAGCATTTGCCAGCAAGCTAAACACTCCAATACCTTACCAGCAGGCCTACTCTAGCCTCTACCTATCCCTGAAGGTGTGTGGATGGATCTCTCTATGGATTTTGTGGAGGGTTTACCAAAATCCCAAGGCTACAATGTCATTATGGTGGTGGTCGACAGACTAACCAAATATGCCCACTTTGTTCCAGTAAAGCACCCTTACACAGCCGATTCCATTACTCAACTCTTCATGGATCACATTGTTCGGCTACATGGCATTCCCCACTCCATTATCAGTGATAGGGATATAATCTTTGTTAGTTAATTCTGGAAAGAACTGTTCAAACTATACAGGGTCTAGCTAGCTATGAGCACAAGCTACCACCCTCAATCTGATGGTCAGACCAAAATGGTCAATCAATGCTGGGAAATGTATCTTTGTTGTGCTGTACAGGATGCACCAAAGTCTTGGACAAGTTGGCTTTCTTTAGCTGGTACAATTCCTCCTACCACTCTTCACTGGGTGCTCACCATTCAAGGCATTGTATGGCACTGAAGCCAACATTGGAACACCATCAGTTGTTCACCTATCCACTCCTATCTCAGTTACTGAATTGATTGAGCACCGAGAACAACACCTTCAATGCCTTAAGGAGCACCTGGCTGCTGCTCAGAATCGAATGAAGCACATGGCTGACCGCAACCAAAACTGATTTGCAGTTTTAGGTTGGGGATCAGGTCCTTCTCAAACTACAGCCTTACATGCAATCCTCAGTGGTGAACAGGCCCTACCCTAAATTGGCTTACAAGTACTTTTGACCTTTTCGTGTTCTAGAATGTGTGGGGACAATGGCCTACTGTTTGGAACTACCTGATGACAGTAAGATTCATCCCATCATTCATGTGTCTCAACTGAAGCCATTTATCCTAGATTGTACTCCAGTGTTTTCCACTCTGCCAATGACCACCGACTAAGAGGCTACAACAACAGTACCAGAATAGGTACTTGATCGTTGGCTGGTCAGAAAAGGTAACAATGCAATTCCTTAGGTACACATCAAGTGGACAGGTCTACCGACAACATTGGCTACCTCGGAGGATTACAATGTGCTTCGCAAGCGCTTTCCTAATGCACCGGCTTAGGGGCAAGCAGGACCTTCAGCGGGGGAAGTTGTCATGCCCGACACTACAAAGGGGTGACATGAACCAAGGAGCAATATGTCTTTCATTTAGAGAAACGCCTTTTATTATTCTGTATAATGTTGAGACTATTACATGTGGGCCATAGGCCGTTGCTGTGTAAGAGAGAGAGAATTATTGAATATCTAAAATAGAACTCGGATTAAGGACATGTTCCTCCTCCATTCCCCATCTCATGATTTCATCTCAATCTCCTCACGTCGATCGGCGGTGATCGCCAGCGGCCAAGGGGCGTGACAAACTATGGCATTGAGAAGAGTGATACAGGGAGATATAGGGTGAACTGCTCACAGCAGAGTGAGGGCTGCAGGTGGAGACTTCATGCCTCAACTGGAAGCGATGGACACACTATTAAGGTGATGTGTTAGTACATTGTTTTGATTGACTGCTACATGTTTTTCTTGCATTGTGTGGCTTCTAACAAGTGCATTGCTTGAATGTTTTCCAAGTGAAAAGGAACCCCTACCCTCATGAGTGTCAGAGCACTAGGAGGCAAGGAATCTGTGTAGGGGTAACATAGTTCTGGGTGTGCAGTCAGGTGATTGATTGGCTGAAGAAAAATGGAACTCTGGGTGCAACATAACTACAAAGGAGGTTGAAGGATGAACACAAGATTGTGGTTATCTTGTGGTGCCCTACAAGAGAGTGTACAAAGGTAAAAATCTTGCCATGTATAAGATTTATGGGCCTTGGGACAAAACTTTTGATAACCTATATAGGCTTAAGGCCCAGTTAGAAGAATCAAGTCCTGGATCATTTCTTATCATTGATCATCACACCATCAAAAATAAGATCAGGTTCAATAGGCTATTGTTTGCACTGAAACCATGTGTTGATGGATTTCCTAGAGGATGTAGACCATATCTTGCAGTAGATAGTACATTTTTGACAGGAAGGTTTAGGGGACAGTTGTGCATTGCTTATGCATTAGATGGGCACAACTGGATGTATCTAGTAGCTGTCGGTGTAATTGACTCAGAGACTAATGAGAATTGGGTTTGGTTCATGGAGAGATTGAGGGAGGCAATATGCACCCTAGAGGGCCTGATATTCTGCGTAGATTGTGGGCAGGCAGTCATGAATGGGGTTAGTGAAGTTTTTCCAACTGCTGAGCATAGAGTGTATGTATCACTTAGTATAAAATTTCAAGAAGAGGTACAGTGGGAAGGTATTTGATGATCACTTATGGGCTTCTTCATACTCATGGAGCCCATACATGTTTGAGAAGCACTATCAAGCAATGGCTGGAGCCAAGCCAAATGCAATGAAGTATCTGCAAGAAACTCACAAGAAGCTTTGGACCAGGAGCCAGTATAGGACATTATCAAAGGTTGATTATGTGACTAACAATTTGGTTGAGTCTTTCAATAACTGGATCAAGCCTGAGAAGGGAAGCACCTGGATGACTTGCTGGACACTATAAGACAAAAAATTTTGATCAAGTGGAACCATAGGAAGAAGGTAGCCAAGAAGCTAGATGGAAAGATTTGGCCTCACATTGTGTAGAAACTTAAGGAAGACAATTACAACCTGGACATTGAGGTCATCACAGCCTCTCCTAATGGTGTGGTAGAACTATGTGCTAAGGGAGGCAGTGCCTTCAGGTTTGTGGTCAGCCCACCTGACAGAACCTATTCCTATAGAGTTTGGCAGGGCTCAGGAATCCCATGCAAGCATGCAACAGCCTACATTACATCTATTCCTGGTGAAAAGCTTGAAGACCATGTGGATGAATACTTCTCTGTCAACAAATTTAGAGCAGCATATGAGGGTTCCATCCCATGTATTCCTGACAAGAGCATGTAGCCCAAAGCTACTCATGGCTTTTTCATGCACCCTCCCTGTCTTAGGTCCATAGGAGGAGGTAGAAGGAAGAGTAGGATGAAATCATCACTTGAGGGAGGCAGCAGCAAGAAGAAGGCAAAAAAGATGAGTGCCCCATCTGCCATGAGTTAGGCATCACTAGTACACATGTAAGAATGGGGATCCAGAAGATATAGCTGCAATAGAGGCTGAAAGGTAAACTTACTTTACATATACATGTACACCATCAATAACTTAGTTCACTAATCCAACTTTTCTTATGCAGGGGTCTACCAAAGAAAAGGTCAAAGAAAGCTGAAACATGTAACACAGAGATGAGCATTGTGGTTGCTAATCCATCCCAGATGGTATCCCACACAATGAAGCAGTGGTCAATGCTACGCACTAGAAAAGGAAGAGGAAATCATCTTCTTCTACTTCTTGTGCCAAGAAGAACAAGGGGGCAGCTGCCACTACTACTACTACTTCAACCTCAGGTCCAAACAGTGTGTCTAACAGTATGTCTAACAATTATGTTTTCTTTGCCATATCTCTTCAATTGATCACATCACTTCTAACATGACACCTAATGCATACTTTTTTTTGCCACAAGGTCTAGAACTGATTCCAATGATCTAGTTCCAATCCAAGTTGTGCACCTGGCCCCTTTGCATGAAGAGTCCATTCCAATGGAGATCCAGCCACTGCAGACTGTGCTACCCCAGGCTTCACCAAGAAGGAAGGTAGGGTTGAAGAATAAGCTTACACCAAAAAAAGCTCCAAGTTGCAGCCAGCCTTCCAGCCCAACCGGCCTTGCTTCAAATACTAGAAGCAAGAAGAAGCTCCAGTTGTAGTGAAAGGTGACTGATGATTGTTCTTTTAGTGATGTGATGAATGTTACTTTGGTCTATGATTGTGGAAAACACCTACCATGTGATGGCATCACTGTTCTTTTGGTCTGTCATGAATGTTCCTTTGCTATGTGATGGCATGACAGTACTTAGTTGTAGATGAAAACCAGTAATTTAGTTGTTATGTGATGACTGTTGCTGACATGTTGGTGCTATCATGTGATGAACAACAATTATGTGATGAAACACAGTAAGGTAGCTCCTCTTATGTGATGAACCAATTATGTGATGAGCCAATGCGATGAATGTTGCTTTACTATTATATTGTTGTCATATGTTGTTTCGTTATGGACAATTGAACAAAATCATTCATCATTCATCATTGAACATTGATTTATTCATTGATTCATTCATGCATCCATCCATCCATCCATCCATTGATCCATGAATACTCACACACATAGCCACCTACTTCTTGAAAATAGCATACAAAGTAAGAAACATGCAAACATAGACCATCTTTTCAATCCACCTAAGCTACCGCAGCACCCTATTGTCCACTTGTGCATTGCCTACAACTCTAGCAGCCTAGGAACCTTCCTAGATGATGGCCAGAGGAGCTGCAGTAGGGAAACCACCAGGTGCTACCATTGCCTATAGGGGAACTGCATGTATTGGAGTAGGGGATGTAGGTGTCTGCACTTCAGTGTCCCCCATTTCATCCTCCCACTGATAATACTGACAGCCTCCAATCTAAAAGCCAAAGCATCAACACATTCTGAGCAAACAACAAAAATAGGCAAACACAAGAAGTGAGCAGAGAAGGAAACACAAACTGCAAAATAGGGGCACTTGTGAAAGCCACGGTTGTGGTTCTTCATGGTCATCGAGATGAACTGATTGGCAAGCACATGATAGTTGGGGCAAAGCACCCGCTTGACCCTACCACCATAGCTGCTGGAAGCTTGGGACATGGCTGTGGCAGGAGAGAGGTGAAGGAGATACTACTCAAGTTGGAGGAGTAGCAAGGAATAGGGCTGAGGACCTATATACAGGAGGAGAAGGCCAGGGGCTCAGTTAGCGCCAACAGCACAGCTTTTGGAACCTAAAACGCTCAACCTGGGGCTGGCCTGGGAATGACATAGAAGCAAACAAACTTGTTCACAGAGCCTCTCAAGCCTAAGGGCGTCTAAGTCATTTGGCTGCGCCGTTACCCACCGTTAGGAGCAAAACCGGATGGAATGACGTGTTAGGCAAAAGATATAAGTGTCATGGCGTCAGGGTCCATTCCAACTTTTTAGTGGCATGGAGGAAGGGACCATCTTTTATAATGACACATAGGGAAAAGGCTCCTTTATAGACCAGAACTCTAGCCACACGTCGTCGGAGATGAATTCGGTTACAGGTACCTGGCAGAACGCATGCCCACCATCACGAAAGGCTGGCACACTATGGCTGGTCATACAATCGGCCACCTATTATTCCTGGGGTTTGGTGGTCTGGAATCGTTTCGGCCAGGATTGCTTCGGTGATCTATATAGCGATCCTTCACCGGGAATAATTTCTAAAGTCGTTCTCCTTCAAACGAACGTGGCCTAAAGGTTCTAATACAAATTGAGATGAAACATGATATAAAGTTGCTAGTCATCATTTCATGATTTTTTCTAAAAAGTGCACCTTCCGAGCCACAATCCAGCAGATTTCTTGTCAACGCCTTGCGCAGGTTTGAAGTGTCGGTCTCAAGAATAATCCTTATTATTTCAAGCTGTGCTACTCTATCCAAACTACAGCAAGCTACCAGAACTTCAACACGTAAGACACTTACTGCTCTTTGGATGAAGCCTTCCCCAATGTCTTTTACGGCACCCGTGCTCTCCCTTGCCACACAACCCCACCTCCCATCCTTGTCAAAGTCGAGAACGCCGCATCAAAATTTAGCTTGTAGTGCAATTCCTGTGGTGGCTTCCACTTTGGTGGCGAAACCTGACTTCGAGGCTTATTTGAGCCTTTCAATTTTGCAAACTCATTCAAATGGTACTGCACTACGTTATACACCTCCCTAGTACCTTGCACCCTTTCTCCTGCATTTGTATTCCTTGCCATCCACCACCTCCAAAGCTATACCATAATTTTCAGCTGAAGATCCGGCTACATTGCCCATATTTTTAGGCTACTTCCTTCCCTAAACTGCACTGTGCATCTTACCTCCTCCGAATGCATGGACTACCAACACTCCCGAGCCCTTTTGCAATTAAAAAAGAGGTGGTCGCAGTCTTCGTTAAAACTATTGCACATCAGACAAATTGTTCGGGTTTGTTCCTTCTTTTTAGATTATTCCGAACTAGTGGACTGTTGTGGACGAAACGCCAAAAGAACATTTGGACATTGTTTGGCACTTTCAGTTGCCATATTTTGTGCCAAGGGCATTGAAAATTCGCTAAGCTCCCCTCCATAGACGTCCCAACTGTCTGCCCAGCCTTGTTGTCGTGAATCTGTACAACAAGCTTGTATGCCGATTTACAGAGAAAAGGCCCTTTGAATCGAAGTGCCAAGCTGGCCCTTTTATGTTTTGCAAAGGAAAAAAACCATGTTCCTGGTAGTTTACTATAATCGAAGTTGCCCTTTTCTTTTGTCTATCTAACGAACATGGTTTTTTTCCTTTGCAAAACATAAAAGGGCAACACATGTGGACATGTGGTTATGGTGTCGACAGAATACCCACTGGCAAAATATAGAGGAAAATTTTGCATCAACTATTTCTAAATCACAACTTTTATACTTTCTTTCTCTCTTACTCTTTATTCTTCCCAAATCCTTCCACTTCCAGATTGGCATGTCGATACGAGCGCTATTTCTGCGCGATTGGATCGATTTTCCCAAGTGCGGAAAGATTGGGAGTTGAGATAGGGAGTTGTTGGAGAGCAGTTTTTTTCGATCTTACTAAAAAAATCTATATTGGGAGTATGTTTTGGAAACTCTTGGAGATGCTTACCTATCAGCTTAGTTCAATTTTGGATTTTGTTATGTTTGTTCGTCTGCCAATTTTGTATACTATTTAATCCGTACACCCTGGCAGTATTATAGTAAACTACCAGGAAACCCGGATTTGTTGAGGATTTTACAGAATCAGTATTTTTTGGCCTTGATTATTTCAGATTTCTATCTTATTTTTGACTTCGTCGCATTTTTATATTTACTTGCCCTGTAATGAAATAGAAACACCATTAGTCCTTCAATGATTGGCCAACGATTTATTCCCTAATTGACTTCAATGTGATTGGAATAACTTTGAATTTCAGTAATAAGATCTACGTGATGGATGCAATGCTATATCTTAGATAGATTTTCATAGATTTATATACGAAATTGATTCTCTGGTATAACTTATGACCTTATCCTAGATGAAAGGGTCAGAGTATATAAATAGCAAAAATAAGGGAGATGTGATTTCAGCCAGATAATTTGGTGCAAACAGTCTAGCAAAGCTTAGCTTTTGTCTTGGTGACATGTGCAGCTGGCTTGGAGCTTGGGGCTCCTGACATGGTTGTCTTGTTACCAAAGTTTGAATACTAAAAACATTGCTAGATAAGGATACTTTTGCTTTTTTTTCTGTGAGCAAAAAGTCTATGTATAACAAGTTTCCCTGAGACGTTACATATACAGTTTCTAACAAGTTCTATTGCTTTGATCAGTTTATCTCATATTCAAATGTAACCTCTTACCTGTAGACTTTTGATGCCTATGTTGTTGGCAAAGAAAATGCTCCTGGAATTGTGGTTTTGCAAGAATGGTGGGGAGTTGACTATGAGATAAAGAACCATGCAATCCACATTTCTCAACTTGGTGGAGGCTACAGAGCACTCATTCCAGAGTATGATCATGTCTTGTGTTGCCACCTGTTTATCACTTGAGCATATAAAATGAATGCTTCTTAAGATGTCAATACTTGCTTATAATATAGTGACTTGGCCAAGAACTTCGTCTCTTGACATTTTTTCCCCTATCAGTTTATACCGTGGAAAAGTTGCTCTTGATGTTGCTGAGGCACAGCATCTGATGGAGGGTCTCGACTGGCAGGGTGCAGTCAAGGATATTCAGGCTTCAGTTAAATGGCTGAAGTCAAATGGATCACCCAAGGTAGGAGTTTCTTTATTTTGTTCTGCTTGGTCATTTGTTATCTGTATTTGCTGTTATCGTATGTTGTATATTCTTACATGGAAATCGTTTCAATGAACTAACTGTTGCGAATCTATCACTAGCACCATACTAGGGTCCTTTCTTGTGAAAGAACCCATGATTGGCCCCCGGATGATATTAAACTCCAAAAGTCTCCAATCCTCTTGTTGAAAAGAATAGATTAGGCTTACAATTATACAGCTCCCTTGGATGTTTCTTATCTTTACAGGAAAGATATGGTGCTCTTATTCAAGGTCTTGTAGACTTGAATAAAAGGGGTGTATTTCACTTAATTAACATTATGTTAATCCTACAGTTTACTGGTCCAAACGTGTTGTTTTTGAAGCAGATAACTAACAACTAAAAACATTTACTTTTCCATACTAGAAAGATACTCAAAATCAAATCTCTTATGTTATCTTCTTTTCAAGCTTTACGAGTAGATCTCCATGTATAAAAAGAACAAAGGCTAATGATAAACTTGTACCGCAAAATTCTATTTTCTGAGATATTTTGTGGTCCTGAAAATGATGAGATGCCCCCTTTTGGCTTACCTTAGAAACAAACAGAATCTCCTAATAGTGTGCTGAAGAATTTCCATCTACAGTATAGGATCTGTGGATCAGGATTAGCCTGATTAATGCACTGTGCAAATTACCTAATTGTGGTAAGGACTCAAGGCTACTGACTAGTGAGTAACAAATTCATGAAACAAAATCCGTGTAAACTTACTTAATTGAGCGGCAGAGCTCCTGCCTTTACCTTTCAAAATCAGTGTAAACTTGTCTGAATGACTAAGGGCCTGTTTGGATCAGTTTTGGATTTTTAAAAACCAGTTTTTGACTCTAGTTTCTAAAATCTGGATTCTGAGCAAAAACTGGTGGTGTGTTTGGATCCCCTAGTTTTTAAGAATGTGGCTTCATTTATTGCTCTATAGGTCATAAAAACTAGCAAAAGCTGGGTATCAACAACTTCCTAGTTTTTAAGAATCCGGCAAAGACTGGCAGAAAAAACTGGGGGTGTTTGGATCCCACCCAATTTCTAAAAGCCAGATTCTTAAAAACTGGCAAAAACCGGAGGGATCCAAACAGGACCTAAGGCATTTCATGTGCCTGAAAGTTTGCAGGAACTGCCTGATCCAAAAACATTAATTGACTAGTTAGAATAGGATTTTGTGCTGTGCACAGAATTTGTGCTATAGAGCATTCTAACCATAACTAGTACAACATGAATAAAGGTATAACCCAGACAGTATTATTTTACACTCCCTCCGTCTCAGGATAGTAGGCGCAACTCAAAAAATGCTAAGACCAAGGAGCATCTTAATTACCGCATGAGTCTCTTCAGTTCTGTCTCTAAATAAATGCTGCCCCTTCACTTCCACCTCCAAATATAACGGCAGAAATGTCACCATTAACCAAATCGCCTGGCCCGCGCGCATGCATGCGCATGGAAATTTTCTCCCTGGTTACTAACTGACGTGCGCTAACAAGACGGGCAGCAGTAAATTCTGCATGCAAGCTGAGCAAGCGCCCTGTATCCTGGGACTAGCAAGAAAAACAGTTACGCCTACTATCATGAGACAGAGGGAGTAGTGATTAACATGCACAGCATCATACATATACCACTAATCAGAAGTTGATAACCTTCTTTTCCATCTTTTTCTAACTAGGTTGGTGTTACTGGATATTGCATGGGAGGTGCTTTATCAATTGCAAGTGGAGTTTTAGTCCCAGAGGTTGATGCTGTTGTTGCTTTCTATGGGACACCATCTTCTGAGCTTGCTGATCCTTCTAAGGCTAAGGCTCCTATACAGGCTCATTTTGGGGAGCATGACAGTTTTGTTGGTTTTTCAGATGTCACTGTAAGGCTATACGCCTATACCTCACAAGTCACTTATCTCTGTTGCTACGGCATTTGCCAAATATACATGATTTCCCTTTCTGTTTTGTAATTTTGTTTTTCACAACGCATACTTTTCACCGATTGATGCTGCTATTTAGCTCTTATTGTTGTCTCTATTTAGCTCAACTGTTGTCCATATCCAAGTTCCTTTTGATTTAGAAAGTAGATTATTTTCTATGCTTCATGTGGCAAATGTTGATGAACTTTGGGATTGCAGTGCCTCCATGATAGAATCACAGACTACACTACAAGAGCAGTACACACCAGGTTTCATAAAATTAGTTTTCATTTACTATAATAGACCCAAGCTGGAGCAAGGAATTAGTAGTTTCAGTGTTTGCCACCATGCCATTGGTTCATCTTTTTTATGTACTTCATCATCTGTAGTCATTACCATCAGCATCTCTTTAGGAGACATTTCCATGAGGGCAAACTCATAATTAGGCCTGAAAGTGTACATGAAAACTGGGATTGCCCAGATCTCACTCTTCATGTGAACAAGGCCTGGGCAAGAGTGAAGTCAGTGTTCTAGCCTTCATGGCAATCTTTTATAATGTTATGTGCCTAGCATTTGGTGGATAACTAATATTTCTCATTATGTGTTGGTAATAGCTGTAAGTGGAAACATGGTTGTGCATGATATCTGCATGTTAGTTTTGTATCTGGTGCTCCCAAATTGTCTCTCTACTTGATAACATATCTGCATGTTAGTTTTGTATCTGGTGCTCCCAAATTGTCTCTCTACTTGATAACTACTCAAATAAACATAAAATACAGGAAGAGCATATGATGTGTATATTGGATTCTTTGAATCTAACACTACTATCTTATATGATATTTCAGGCAGCCAAGTCCCTGGAGGAGAAGCTCAAATTTTCCGGGATACCATATGAAGTTCACATATACCCTGGATGTTCGCATGCCTTCATGAACACTTCGCCCGAGGCCCTCAAGAGGAAGAAGGGAATGGGTCTGACTGATGAGAACCAGGAAGCCGTCGACCTGGCCTGGTCTCGCTTCTCTTCTTGGATGGGCCGTTTCCTTGGATCTGCTTGAGCCATTCCCCCCACTTCATGTGCTGTGTGATTATGTGTGGAGTCAGGGCCCATGAATAAAATGTTCAGATTCAGGATGCTGTATCCAAACCATACAAATGGACTGGGTTGTACGGTGCTTTGGATTTGGTCGTCCTTCCTTCTGTTTATGGATAATATATACCGTAGTGTCGTTTCCTTATTTTCTGTGGATGGATGCATATTGTGGAATAGCCGTCGATGCCTTCTGGCAGCAAGCAACGGGAAGGCAACTAACTGCTGAACTTAGTGCTGGCACAGACACAAAGCTGATAATTAGCCTAGTTGAGGACGAGCTTTAGCTGGAGCATCTCCAAGAGCTGTATAAAACAACCTAATTTTCAATAAAAAAGAATAAAAAAGCAGACTCCAACTGTATGACTTTACAAATAATAAGTACTTCCTCCTTTCTAAATTGTAAGTCTTCCAACTTTTCTATTTATATAGTTTTGCTATGTATCTAAATATACATTATGTCTAATATATAGTAAAAGACAAAAAACAAGGTAGAATACATTACAATTTAAAATGGAAGGAGCGTAGGATAATCTCTTGAATTTAAAAATATGTGTGTGTGTTTCGGCATCTGCGATCATGTACGCTCTCTTGTCATCACTGTCTGCATCTTCCTGGGAGCCCTAATTTAGTTTTGATAATTGAGTGACAAATATTGGACTAATGTTTTCAATAAATATGATTGAGTTAGGTCTAAATGATGGATTTGAGCAAGGCTAGGAGATAGTGGAGACCATGATCATGGCCATAAGCAAGTGCTCAACCTCGGAGAAGAGATGGAAACCAAGGCCGAAGGCAAAAGGTATATCAATAAGGCTTTGCTTTTGTAGGCCAAGGTGCAATAGAGGACATGGTCGGATTTAGAATAGGTAGTCGTACTACAAAGAGGAGAGCTCTAAAGGAATTGCAATTGTCTAATACCACTAGGTGAGGACTAACAACGTATGTGCAATTGTGCATTAGACTTAGTGACGTGGTGAGAAGCAAGTGAAAAAGTTTTGAAAATCATTTGAAAAAATCTAACTTAATGTGCTTGAAGGTGAGCGTTGAAGGGATCATAACACCTAAGAGGGGGTGGATTGGGCAACTTAAAAACTATTTCTAAACTATGGTCTCTATTTTCAACCTAAGCAAAACCTATACAAAGATAAACTATCTAGATGTGCAACTAAGGTTTTGCTAGGAGTGTTGCTATCTCTACCGTAAAAGAGTTGTGCAACCTAGTTTCCAAACCTATCAACTAAACTAGGAAGGTAAAGCATACAACCAAGGTACACAATGTAAATGCGGAAGGTAAAAGGGCAACAGAGATGCAAACTCCCATTCAACGATGCCGATGTTTTTACCGAGGTATTGAGAAGCGTGCAAGCTCCCCTAGTCCCCATTAGAGCCTCTCGCAAGGGCCAAGCTCCTGGTCAGGTAACTCTGTGGATAGCATCGGGCCTTCCCTCATGCGCAAGTGGGTCTCTAGAATGCCCTCCCGGACTGCTCCCCGCCGTCTTCACTATCGAGCTTCCAGCCGAACCACGGGCCTCATTCCCTCTGGTACACGGTGGTGGCCACACCATAAATGCGGTTGGTGTGGTCTCGCAAGACTACAAGCAACTCCAAGTACAAGCACGGTGCGCGCAAGCACCTTATGATCAAGAGGTATGCAAACCTCACTAAACACTAGGTCTAAACCTAGAGCAAGTGCTAAAGCGAGGTCTAATTGACCTAAGCACTTCGCAAGCACCTACGCTAATCACCAAGTGTATCAATAAACACTTTGGTGGCTAGAGCAACTACAGATGAGCCTCAACTCACACAAGTCTTCCTTGAGCTCTAACACACTGAAAGTCTCTAGTTTGGTTTTGGCTAATTGATGAAACCTAGGACTAACCTTTGTATCTAAGTGGATGATTTAGATAAAGGTGGTCATTGATTATGAGACATGACATTGACTCATGTGACCAAGATGATGAAGACCAAGATGATGCTTGGCTTGATGGACCGGTTGTGAAGGTGAAGGGCAAGTCGAGGCTTCGAAGCAAAGGACCATGCGATGGTGAAGCTTGAGCAAGACTTGACGCCGACGGACCGATGCAACGGTGAAGAGCAAGTGAAGTCAAGGTCGATGGATCGAGACGGTCATGTGATGATATGAAGAGGATCATATCTTTGGAAAAACAAAATGGGCTCAAGGCAAAGGTATAACCATAGGGCCATTTTGTTTTGCACTCAAGACACCATAGAGGGTGTGAGTGGTTTAGGATCGATAGCCGAACTATTAAGAGGGGAAGTCTTATCGGTTATTCGATGCATGGGTGCCACTAGGTGAATTCATGAAGTGCATTGCATGTAGAGCCTAGTGAGCTAACTGGAAAACCTTTGAAAATGTTTATGAAAATGATAACACACGTGCACAAGGTGGTGATCACTTGTTGGTGTTAGCACATTTGCGAAGGCGTTGGAGTTTGAGCGGTAGAGAGGGTTTGTGTTCCTCTCTCCCTCCCGCCGAGCTTGCGAGCACGGGATTTAGGCGTTTTTGGGAACTTAAAATACCTATTTTCCACTACGCCGGAAGTCGGAAAAGAAACAAAGGCGAACGGTGGTCACAGAGGTGACCGGACGCTGCACCGGAAGCGGTCATGGTATGACCGGACGCGTCCGGTCAGCAGTCAGGCGCGCGGGTGCTAGGGTTTGCAACCGGCGCGTCCGGTCAGGTGACCAGAAGGAACTGAAGTTCGCGAGGATGATCGTTGAGGGAGCTTACTGGACTCTAACCGGACGCGGGCTCTGTCGCGTCCGGTCGTTGACTAGAGCGCGTCCGGTCGTTACTTCGTGGGCGCACGGTGTTGTGCGATCGGCGCGTCCGGTCGTTGACTAGAGCGCGTCCGGTCACTCGGACCAACGCGTCCGGTCGTTATGAGAAGCGCGTCCGGTCATGGGGTTTGACCGTTAGCGCAGTGACCGTTGGAGGATTGGACGCGGTTGAGCGCGTCCGGTCAGTTTTGACCGGTGCGTCCGATCATCCCGAAAAGGACCCAGTGAAGGGGTACAATGGCTCTATTTGGTTAGGATGCTTATAAATACTTGTTGGCCGGCCCTTGGGGATAAAATTTGTGATTTCTAACATACTTGTGCATCCTTTGAGCTAGAGCTTCTCCTCCCACTCATCTCTCTTGCTTGATTGCAAATCAAAAGTGAGATTGAGTGATCCCAAAGTGCATTGCATAGCTTGAGGGCATCTAGTGGCACTTGTGGGTGGTTTAGCCGGTGGATTTCTTGTTACTCTTGGAGAGTACCACTCCTAGCCGGCTTGGAGATTGTTGGAGGCGTTGGCAAAAGAAGGAGATTGTTCTTCGCCACCTCCGGTTGTTTGTAAGAGGTTCTTGTGCTTTCCTCGGCGGAGCGCCAAAAGCAACTCTAGTGGATTGCGCGTGTCATTGAGTTACCTCACTTAAGAGTGGTGTCTTGTGGTGCCTTGCGGGGCGTGCCTTGAGGGGCAAGTGACTTGAGGGTCATACCGAGGAACCATCTAAGTGTTGGTTGACACAACCGGTGACGTAGCTTGTCGGTGCACAAGTGAACACCGAGTGAACAAAAATATTGTGTCACTTGTTTTTCGGTGATTGGTCTTCATATTGTGTTGTTGTCAATATTGATTGATTGTATATCATCTTGGTGATTGGCAACATCTTCACTCCACCGTCGGTATAAGAATCACAATCCTCTCTCTTGCATTTATATTTACTAGAATATCTTATGTAGCTCTAGTGGTAGCCTTTGCTAGTAGTTGTTAGCTTGCTCACTAGTGTAAGTTTAGTGACATAGCCCTTGTGTGAACTAGAGATCATAGTCTACTAGACTTGTGGATAAGAGGCTTGCATCACAACCGTAGGCTAAGCAAAACTCGCTTTACACCGTTTGTTATTCTAACAAGTTTGTTTAGTGGTTATTGTAGAATTTTTTATAGGCTATTCACCCCCCTCTAGCCATCTAGGACCTTACAAGTGGTATCGGAGCTGTGGTCACCATTTTAATCAAGGCTTAACATCCTTCGGTGTGAAAAATGGCTCAAATTGTGTTCAATCATGTTGGGGGTAAGCCACCGTTCTTTGATGGTGTTAGTTCTTTTGCTCATTGGAAGAGAAAAATGACAATGTACCTTGGTTCTATTCATGAGAAAGTTTTGTAAGTCACCGAGAATGATTTTGCTATCATTGATCCCGATCATCTCACCGATGAAGATAGAGCAAATAGAACATGCAATAGAATGGCTCTCAATACATTGTACAATGGTATTGACACAAAAGTATTTGAGAGCATCAAGGATTTAGAATTGGCAAATAAAGTATGGACAAGGTTGAGTGAAACATATGAGGGCACCAAGGTTGTGAAGAGTGCCAAGCTATATGGGCTCAAGAGTGAGTTTGAGAACTTCAAGATGAAAGAAGAAGAAACAATCTTAGAGATGTTTCATAGACTGCAAGTCATTGTGAATGATCTCAAGAGCTTAGGGCATAAGACACAAGACCAAGATTTTTTCCACAAGTTCTTGTTGAGCTTACTAAGAAGATTCAAAATGTTGATCATGATGCAACAAAGAGATGGACTTGATGCAATGAAGCCCAATGATTTGCTTGGAGAGGTATTAACCTTTGACAAGTATGATCAAGATGTTGATGAGAAGGAGGAAGAAAAGAAGAAGAAGACCGTGGCATTCAAGGCCACCTCCTCTAAGGGCAAAGCTTTAATTCAAGAAGAAGATGATAATGAAGAAGATGAAGATTTTAAAATTGATGATGAGGCACTTGCTCTTGTAGTCAAGAAAATGGGTCACATGTTCATTAAGAGAAGAGGCTTCAAAAAGAGAAATGAACATTTCAAGAGCAATGAGCAACAAAGGAAGTGCTTCAATTGTGATAGCACCGAATATCTTCAAGCCGAATGTCCCTATGACAAGAAGAAGAACAACAAGAAGGGCAAGTTTGAGAAGAAAAAGAGAGAAGCCAAGATGACTTTCAAGAAGGGCAAGAATAGAGCCTATGTGGTCACTTGGGAAAGTGATGATGATGAAGAAGAAGAATCATCATCCAACAAGGTTTTTGCTTCTATTGCTATCAATAAGAAGCCATTACTATTTGATTCATCCTCTTCATGCCTCATGGCCAAAGAAACTAAGGTATTATATGATGAGAGTGATGAAAGTGAAATGGAATATGCTCATGATAGTGATAATGATAATGATAATGATAATAAAAATGATGATGATGAACCAACTAAAGAACAACTATATGACTTGATGCAACAAACTAGAGACATAGCTATTACCAAGGACAAGGAGTGTAAGAAGCTTTCAATGAAAGTAGCAATACTTGAGAAAGTTCTTAGTGAGCTTAAGACCACTCATGAGAGTCTAGTGGAAGACCATGAGGATCTTGGTAAGGCTCATTCCAAGCTTGAAAAAGGTCACTCATTGCTACTTAAGCAACAAGCAAAGAAGGAGGTTGTTGTATCATGTGATATAGGTGTTACATGTGATATAATTGATGAATCCTCTTATAAACCTATCATCATGTCAAATTCTAACCCTTCTTGTAGCTTTTCATCCACCACCACCAACTCTACCTCCACTACTAGTGATGGTTTCACTTGTGATGCCTCACTAATGGTTGAGAATGAGACTCTCAAGAAAGAGGTGGATGAGCTCACTCATGCCCTAGGCAAGGCCTATGGTGGTGAGGCCCGCTTGCTTAAGTGCTTGGATAGCCAAAGGTTCTCTCTTAACAAAGAGGGATTGTGCTACACCCCCAAGAAAGGCAAGTCGACCTTTGCAACTCCAAAGCCTAGCTTTGTGAAGGGCAATGGTCGGTTTTGCAATAGATGCAAGCAAGTTGGGCACCTAGAGCATAATTGCAATAAAAAGAACCAAAGCAAGAACCTTGTTAATGCTATACCTTTTGATTCTTGCTATGTGCTTACCAAAGGTGTGAAAGGTATGAAAGCTAAGTTTATTGGTACACCCATTGTTGGCCCAAAGAAGAAGGCTATTTGGGTACCAAAGAGCTTAGTTACTAACCTACAAGGACCCAAGCAAAAATGGGTACCTAAGCTTCATTGATTTGCTTGTAGGTCAATTACAAAGCCGGAGGAAGGCATTGGATTATTGATAGTGGGTGCACTCAACACATGACCGGTACATCAAGAATGTTTGACTCAATCAATGACAATGATAGTGGTGTTGATTCTATCACATTTGGCAATAACAAGAAAGGCAAGGTTATTGGCTTGGGCAAGATTGCAATATCAAATGACTTGAGTATCTCCAATGTGTTGCTAGTTGAAAGCTTGGATTTCAATCTTCTATCCGTGGCACAAATATGTGATCTTGGTTACAAATGTATCTTTGGGGTTGATGGTGTGGAAGTCATTAGTATGGATGGCTCAAATGTGCAATTCAAGGGCTTTAGATATGAGAATCTCTACCTAGTTGACTTCAATGCTAGAGAAACTTTCTTGACAACTTGCTTAATCTCCAAATCAAGCATGGGTTGGCTTTGGCATAGAAGGCTTGGTCATGTTGGCATGAAACAATTAAAGAAGCTTACAACTCATAATCTTGTCAATGGTTTGAAAGATGTTGAATTTGAAAAGAATAAGCTTTGTAGTGCATGTCAAGCCGGGAAGCAAGTTGGAAGCTCACATCCAAAGAAGAGTACAATGAGCACATGCAAAGCATTTGATTTGATGCATATGGATCTATTTGGCCCAACAACATACTCAAGCATAGGTGGTAATAAGTATGGATTTGTCATAGTGGATGACTTCACAAGATTCACATGGGTATTCTTTCTTAGTGACAAAAGTAAAGTATTTGACACCTTCAAGACCTTTCTCACTAGAGTTCACAATGAGTTTGAGATTAGAATCAAGAAAGTGAGAAGTAACAATGGAAGTGAGTTCAAGAATACAAGAATTGAAGAACTTTGTGATCACTATGGCATTGGACATCAATTCTCGGCCAAGTACACTCCACAATCAAATGGCCTAGTTGAGAGAAAGAATAGAACATTACTTGATATGGCTAGATCAATGCTTCATGAGTACAATGTGAGTCAATCATTTTGGGATGAAGCAATCAATACCGCTTGCTACTACATCAATAGACTATATTGTCATCCATTGCTAGAGAAGACCCCATATGAGCTACTTCATGGAAGAAAGCCTAATATTTCTTACTTTAGAGTGTTTGGTTGTAAATGTTATATCTTGAAGAAGGGCACTAGATTGGGAAAGTTTGACAAGAGATGTGATGATGGGTTCCTACTTGGTTATTCAACTACAAGCAAAGCTTATAGAGTTTGGAACAATTCAAGTGGCATTCTAGAAGAAGTCCATGATGTGCAATTTGATGAAACCAATGGGTCACAAGATGAAGAAGAGAATCTAGATGATGTTGGTGGAACTCTATTGGTGAAAGCAATGAAGAACATGGATATTGGGGACATTAAAGCAAAGCAAGTAATTGATATTCAAGATGATAATAAAGATCAAGTGCTCAATTCTCCATTCAAGCTAGCTAATGACTCTCAAGTGCAAGATCATGGTGCTAGTTCATCTCATCAAGATACATCAAGTGATCAACCAAGCTCAAGTAATCAAGTGCAAGTACTCCAACCACAAAATGTTACAAGAGATCACCCCATTGATAGTGTTATTAGTGATATTAGAAGTGGTGTGCAAACAAGATCAAGATTGGCCATGTTTTATGAGCATGCATCATTTGTGTCAACCATAGAACCAAAGAAAGTAGAAGAAGCTTTGAGGGATACCGATTGGATCATGGCTATGCAAGAAGAACTAAACAATTTCACAAGAAATGATGTTTGGGAATTGGTAGAAAGGCCAAATGACTACAATGTGATTGGAACCAAATGGGTGTTCAAAAACAAGCAAGATCAAGATGGCATTGTGGTGAGAAACAAAGCAAGACTAGTTGCTCAAGGTTACACTCAAGTAGAAGGTCTTGACTATGATGAGACATATGCTCCCATGGCAAGATTGGAGGCAATAAGGATTCTATTGGCTTATGCTTGTGCACACAACATCAAACTATATCAAATGGATGTCAAAAGTGCATTTCTCAATGGGATCATCAATGAGTTAGTCTTTGTTGAGCAACCTCCTGGATTTGAAGATGACAAGAAACCCAACCATGTATACAAGTTGAAGAAGGCTTTATATGGCTTAAAGCAAGCGCCTAGAGCATGGTATGAGAGGCTAAGGGATTTCCTACTCTCTAAGGGATTCAAGATGGGCAAGGTTGATACAACTCTATTCACCAAGAAGATTGGGAATGACCTATTCATAGTGCAAATATATGTTGATGTCATCATCTTTGGATCAACCGATCAAGCTTATTGTGAAGAATTTGGTGCTATGATGACCAAAGAATTTGAAATGTCTATGATTGGTGAACTTAGTTACTTCCTTGGTCTCCAAGTCAAGCAATTGAAGAAAGGAACATTTGTGAGTCAAGGGAAATACATAAGGGACATGTTGAAGAAGTTTGGAATGCAAGATGCAAAGCCAATTTCAACTCCAATGAGTACAAATGGCAATTTGGATAGTGATTTTGATGGCAAAATGGTGAATCAAAAGGAATATTGATCTTTGATTGGAAGTCTACTCTATGTCACCGCATCAAGGCCGGATGTCATGTTTAGTGTTTGTATGTGTGCTAGATATCAAGCCTCACCTAGAGAGAGTCATCTCACGGCCGCAAAGAGAATATTGAGGTACTTGAAGCAAACAAGAGATGTTGGACTATGGTATCCCAAGGGGTCAAAGTTTGAATTGATTGGATATTTGGACTCCGACTATAGGGGTTACAAGATCAATAGAAAGAGCACAAGTGGCACATGTCAATTACTTGGAAGATCACTAGTGTCATGGTCCTCAAAGAAACAAAATAGTGTGGCAATCTCTACCGCCGAAGCCAAATATGTGAGTGCGGGGAGTTGTTGTGCACAATTGCTATGGATGAAATCAACTTTGAAGGATTATGGTCTCAACTTCAAGAATGTGCCATTGCTATGTGATAATGAAAGTGCAATCAAGATGACATAAAATCCGGTTCAACATGAAAGAACAAAGCATATTGACATAAGACATCATTTCATTAGAGATCATCAACAAAAGGGAGATATTGCCATTGAAAGTGTTGGCACCGATGATCAACTTGCCGATATTCTCACCAAGCCACTTGATGAAAAGAGGTTTTGCAAGCTAAGGAATGAGTTGAACATTCTTGATTTCTCAAACATGAGTTGAATGCACCCCACACACTTATTGACATGCCTCTCCTTCGACATTGCAAGGTAAAGTTGATTGATGGATATATGTTACCACTATTGCTTCTATGTTTTTTTTCTTTGATCTAGTGGTGGCATATGACATGTTTGTGAGCTTGTAAACCTAGTGTTGAATCTAGAAGATTTGCTATAAGTGTTTAATTCAACATAGACAAGATAACCCTTATTATGAGGTGTGAAGAAGCTTGTCTTTGGTTCAAATCGAATTAAATATCTTTGGCAAGTGTTCGAGGTTGAACCAAATTTGATAAATTCTAACCTACTCTATCAAACATTATTTTTCTCTCCACAATTTGATCCCATTTTTGGGTAAGTTGTTGACAAAGGGGGAGAGCAAAAGATGATTCAACATGATAAAGGGGTAAATAAAATTTTGATGCACACAAGTAGGGGGAGCAAGCTCATAAACAAAGTTGTTGCATTTGTTTATACATTCTCATATGACTTGCTCATTGCACATGTATTCAAATTCAATATACATGCTTGTGTGGTGCAATGCTAGTATGGAACTTGAATGATGAAATGATCTACTAGCATGCATAGGAATAGTTTACTTGTGGTATCTAGACGTGCCTTAAACTTTACAAGTGGTCCAAGAACCTTTACTATAATATTGATCTCATGGGGTTCTTGAGTTGTGATGTTGTCTAGTTACTTCATGATGCTAAAGATGGTGTAAAAGACAACTCCGATTGGTATCACACTTCAAAGGTCTATTTCTTACACCTTAGCATCATTTTGGTAGAATTACTCTCTCAACACTTTTATCCATGCATATGTGTAAAGCTTTCAATCCAAACTCTATGCACATATGTAGGGAGAGCTAATGCTATCAAAACCGAGCTTGTGATAATTGTCCAAACTTTACTTATGAGCAAAATGATTGGACAAGTATGACAAGTTCAAAACTTTTATTATCAAAATCATCTTTGTAAGGGTTGTCATCAATTACCAAAAAGGGGGAGATTGAAAGTCCCTAGTTTGGTTTTGGCTAATTGATGAAACCTAGGACTAACCTTTGTATCCAAGTGGATGATTTAGATAAAGGTGGTCATTGATTATGAGACATGACATTGACTCATGTGACCAAGATGATGAAGACCAAGATGATGCTTGGCTCGATGGATCAGTTGTGAAGGTGAAGAGCAAGTCGAGGCTTCGAAGCGAAGGACCATGCGATGGTGAAGCTTGAGCAAGACTTGGCGCCGACGGACCGATGCAACGGTGAAGAGCAAGTGAAGTCAAGGTCGATGGATCGAGACGGTCATGTGATGATATGAAGTGGATCATATCTTTGGAAAAACAAAATGGGCTCAAGGCAAAGGTATAACCATAGGGCCATTTTGTTTTGCACTCAAGACACCATAGAGGGTGTGAGTGGTTTAGGATCGATAGCTGAACTATAAAGAGGGGAAGTCTTATCGGTTATTCGATGCACGGGTGCCACTAGGTGAATTCATGAAGTGCATTGCATGTAGGGCCTAGTGAGCTAACTGGAAAACCTTTGAAAATGTTTATGAAAATGATAACACATGTGCACAAGGTGGTGATCACTTGTTGGTGTTAGCACATTTGCGAAGGCGTTGGAGTTTGAGCGATAGAGAGGGTTTGTGTTCCTCTCTCCCTCCCGCCGAGCTTGCGAGCGCGGGATTTAGGCGTTTTTGGGAACTTGAAATACCTATTTTCCACTACGCTGGAAGTCGGAAAAGAAACGGAGGCGAACGGTGGTCACAGAGGTGACCGGACGCTGCACCGGACGTGGTCATGGTATGACCGGACGCATCCGGTCAGCAGTCAGGCGCGCGAGTGCTAGGATTTGCAACCGGCGCGTCCGGTCACTCGCGGGACCGGCGTGTCCGGTCAGGTGCCCAGAAGGAACTGAAGTTCATGAGGACGATCGGACGCGAGGCACGTCCGATCACACACGATCGGACGCGTCCGATCGTTGAGGGAGCTTACTGGACTCTAACCGGACGTGGGCTCTGTCACGTCTAGTCGTTGACTGGAGCGCGTCCGGTCGTTACTTCGCTGGCGCGCGGTGCTGTGCGATCGGCGCGTCCGGTCGTTGACTAGAGCGCGTCCGGTCACTCGTACCGGCGTGTCCGGTCGTTATGAGAAGCGCGTCCGGTCATGGGGTTTGACCGTTGGCGCAGTGATTGTTGGAGGATCGGACGTGGTTGAGCGCGTCCAGTCAGTTTTGACCGGCACGTCCGGTCATCCCGAAAAGGACCCATTGAAGGGGTACAACGGCTCTATTTGGTTGGGATGCTTATAAATACTTGTTGGCCGGCCGTTGGGGATAAAATTTGTGATTTCTAACATACTTGTGCATCCTTTGAGATGGAGCTTCTCCTCCCACTCATCTCTCTTGCTTGATTGCAAATCAAAAGTGAGATTGAGTGATCCCAAAGTGCATTGCATAGCTTGAGGGCATCTAGTGGCACTTGTGGGTGGTTTAGCCGGTGGATTTCTTGTTACTCTTGGAGAGTACCGCTCCTAGCCGGCTTGGAGATTGTTGGAGGCGTTGGCAAGAGAAGGAGATTGTTCTTGGCCACCTCCGGTTGTTTGTAAGAGGTTCTTGTGCTTTCCTCGGCGGAGCGCCAAAAGCAACTCTAGTGGATTGCGCGTGTCATTGAGTTACCTCACTTGAGAGTGGTGTCTTGTGGTGCCTTGCAGGGCGTGCCTTGAGGGGCAAGTGACTTGAGGGTCACACCGAGGAACCATCTAAGTGTTGGTCGACACAACCGGTGACGTAGCTTGTCGGTGCACAAGTGAACACCGGGTGAACAAAAATATTATGTCACTTGTTTCCCGGTGATTGGTCTTCATATTGTGTTGTTGTCAATATTGATTGATTGTATATCATCTTGGTGATTGGCAACATCTTCACTCCACCGTCGGTATAAGAATCACAATCCTCTCTCTTGCATTTATATTTACTAGAATATCTTGTGTAGCTCTAGTGGTAGCCTTTGCTAGTAGTTGTTAGCTTGCTCACTAGTGTAAGTTTAGTGACATAGCCCTTGTGTGAACTAGAGATCATAGTCTACTAGACTTGTGGATAAGAGGCTTGCATCACAACCGTAGGCTAAGCAAAACTCGCTTTACGCCGTTTGTTATTCTAACAAGTTTGCTTAGTGGTTCTTGTAGAAATTTTTATAGGCTATTCACCCCCCTCTAGCCATCTAGGACCTTACACACACTTCATTTGGTCGGCTATTTATAGCCCTAAATGTGAGATGTAGCCAGTGGAGCCGCGCAGGCTTTTCTGACCACTGTCGGACCGTCCGATGCCTACACCACCGGACCATTGTGTCAGGGTCCGACCTTCACAACGGTCACCTGCTAGAATTGCAAGTGTTGAGAATGCAAACCAATGGGGCAAGTGACACAATGACTTTTTCCCTAAGGTTCGGTTGCTTGTTGGCAACCTATGTCCCCGTTGAGGTGGATCCCAAGTTCACCACTTCACTTAGAATGCTAGTAGAACACTAGGGAACTCTCCAAACCTAGATTGATGTCACTATAGTTTCTCTTGGCGAATCTCACAAAGCCCTCACAATTGCCAAAGACCGGAGACACCAACAATCACCAAGATTTTCTCCATGGTCCACCACAAGCACGAAGCTAGGTGATGGTAATCACCAAGAGTAACGAGAAATCCCAAATCACAAAGATTACCTAGTGCTAATGGCGAAGCCAGGCCAAAATGGCACCGGGGTCAGGTGTAATTCACACTGGGGTCTTTGCCTTTAGAGAACAATGCAAAATAGTAATTCTCACTTAGTATGCATAAATTCACTGGGGTCAACTAACCTCGACAGCAAAGCGTAGCTTTGCCCTTGCCTAGTGCCATCAAATGCAACTCTCAAATGCAAGTACTAGGGTTTCCAACCTCTCACACAAATGTGCACCAAACTTACAGAGGGAGAGGAGAGGGAGGAGGTGTTCTTCAAGCTCTCGAGATCAACCACAAGAACACTCAATCTCTCACTAGGGCTAGCACCAACATTTGAGAGAGAGGAGAGGAGGAAGAACACTTGTGCACCTTTTTGAATCTCAAAATGTTTTTTTGCAAATGGGGGAAGAGAGTGAGAGACAAGGAGGAGGGAGTGGCCTTATCCACACCCAGCCGACAGCCGCTAGCCCTTCCTCTTGGCCGTTTGGCCTAGGCGCACACCCCGTCTCAGAATTTCTGGCCCAAGGAAAATTCAGGGGCATCCCAACCAACTCCAACGGTCACAAGAACGAATGCCCTAGTTGTTACATGTCACAGAACCTCCTAATTATGATGGCCCACATGTACCTGTCATCATCATAATGACCTCTGACAGCCGTACTTATGTTCCTCATAACTTAAAGGCCTGTTTTCCTCCGAACAGGATCCAATCAAAGGAGTATTGCAATATTACAACAGTTTACTCAAAATACCATCAGAGTAAAGTAGCGGAAGTCTTACAATAACTTAAGTTTACAAACCATAGTTTCCAAACTTCAAACCTTATGTAACATTATTACAAACCGGTAGTAGGGAAGTATCAGTAGTAACTTAATCACAAACACACAAGCGAAGTGTCTTGCCCAGAGGCCACACAGTCTACTCGTCGTCACTTTCTTCAGCCACAAAGGTCATGCAACAAGGCTCAAAGCAGACTTGTTCATGAACCGCACCTGCAACAAGGGGTTTAACAAACCCTAAGTACAAGAGTACTCAACAAGACTTACCCGACTAAGAAATGACTCCAAGGCATGCTAGCTTTAGGGAATCAAGGTACGGGTATTCAAGAATCAAAATTTCTTTTGCAGAAAAGCTTACTAAAGTAAGTCCTTACCTTCAGTATTTTACTTTTACCATTGATGATTCATTAACCAATTCTAAGTGATCCTAATCTAGATCAAAGTAATTTTCATCAAAATGTTTCTCATTCTTTCTTTCAATTCCAGTTCTTAACTACGATGTAAGTTAGGCGATCGAGTCTCCATAACCGAGGAGCAACGACGATTCGAACCGATTATACCCAGCTGGGGATCTCTAACCTCATGACATATATAGAACCAAATCTTGCATATGCCAACCCTCATTTAGATCTCCCAAAACCAGAACGTGTCCATCGCCACCCGAGAGTACAGTACTCCTCGAACCCGGCCCGATTCTAGCCCCGAGGGTACACTCTACTCCCGCCATCTCTCCACTCCTAGTGCGAGGTTAGACGTTCTCGAAATGGAATCACCAACATTTTGGGCTTACCCAAGGCATGAGGTTAGTTGCAAAGTCTCGAAACACAAGCAGGCCTACAATGGACGGTCCTTAACTGATAAGGCGGAAACACTACATTGAGACTCCTTTCCCAATGCATGTTAGCAGTGGTCAAACCACCCGCCCGATCTTTCAAGTTCATTCTCATCTTTCAATATTCATTAAGTATGCCATCATGGCTATGTAAACACTCATTTAAAAAGCTTAATTCAGTAAGCATGGCAAAGCATACTACGCATTTTCAGTAAAACAGGTATCAAGGGTGTTATCGCAATAATCAAGGGTGATAATGCAGCAATTGGGTCATCACTCAACTCCTAATTACTTAATGCAATAAATCATAGTACCAGTGATAACGATTTGTAAAACTCAAGGAAGGGTTTAAATGCACCGGGGCTTGCCTTGCTCTGATGCGACGACTGACTCGGACTTGAGGACTCTGACTTCTGGTCTGGAACCCACCGACAAGAACCCTTCTCCGAAGACTTGCTCGCCAACTTCAACTTCTTCGAAAGCAGGAACTACACGAGTATAGAACATGCTTCAACATGATGCTCAATGATAAGCATGATGCTTGATAAAGATATGCCACGGTTTACGACTTGAGTACAACTTCCCTCGCGGTACAGTCGCAAAACAGTAAAACCTACTAACTAATAGCGATTACTTAAGCAACGCTAATGTTTCTTACCAAACATGTTACTAACGAGCTCAATCATGAAATTAAGGTGCCAAGGATCACCAAGAATTAGTGACCCAAGGTCATCACTCAATCAAAAGAGCACACAACACTTTAAAGTGATCAATTTAACAATTATTCAATATTTAATTAATTAGGGCATAATTAATATTAGATCATACTTCATCTAAACAAGCTTAAACTTTTTCTATAGATTAACCATGGCCTAAAACAGTGTTAAAATAAATTTCATGAATTTTAGATTAATAATTTAATTATTAAAATTCATGGAAGTTGCATTTAATATTTAATTGAACTAATTAAATATCCTACAGAAAGTAATTAAATTTAGCATTTAATATTTTTCCTAAGTAGTTTACACCTTGAAAAGCTTACACAAATTTTTTTCACTATTTTTGGAGCTCTATAGAATTTTAAATGAAATAAACAAATACTAATACTATTCACATTTCTGAAAAAGAGAAACAAAAACTTTCTTCTCGGGCCGCCTTTTCCTTCCTTCCTCCGGCTCGGCCCAACCGAACGGCCTACAGAAACGCGCCCACGGCCGCGCTTGCTCGCGCCCGTGCGGCCCAGCAACGCGGCCCATCCGCGTCGCCTGCTCGCGCGCTCGCTTGCGGCCCAGCATCGCCCGCGCGCTCGCTCTCTCGCTCGCTAACACCTTGGCCCCAGCAGTCATCGCCTTCCTCCGCTCTCTCCCTCTCTCTCTCGCGACCCGGCCATGTCCGCACGGTGGCCGGCAAGCGATCACGGCGTCGGTCACTCAACTAACCGGTCTAACACGGTCTACTCTTCAACGCGAACCCCACCGAATCACTCATGCGACCGCAAACGCCCTAGAGGTAACACCTCACCGACCATGGCGGCACGGTGCTCGCGGTGACCGGCGTCCCGGCGATCCACGATGGTAGCGTCTAAAACAAAGGCGCGAGGAGTAACAGGAGCTCACAGCGGTTGCAGCAAAGCCACAAGGAGGCACTGGGAGGTGGTGGAGAGTGTTGGGCACGTGAGGCGGCTCGGTGATGCTCAGTCGCCGGCGTTGGAGAAGGAAACGGTGGTGCGGCGATTTGGGTGGGAAAAAGGCTAGTTCAGGCAGACCACTAGATGCGCGAGGGAGAGGCGAATATGATGACGTGATTTGTGTGGTTGGTGGTGGCTAACGGCGGCAGCGGCGAGCGGCGGAGCTAAGCGGCGGCGGTGAAACAGAGAAAGAAGAGGAAGAAAAACGGCGGCTTGCTTGGCCTTATATAGGGGTCTCCGACCCGTCTGGTGTGCAAGAAGGCACGCGCGATCGAGGTGGCGACCAAGCGCTCGCGAGAACGTCCTAGACGCCGCCCGGCGGCTCGCCGGCACCTATGCCGTGCGCTGTCCGTCCGTGATTCGCGGGGGCACTGTAGCTCCCCCCCAATTTTGCAATTTCAAACTATTTTCTCAAATTACTCTCAAATTCATGTAGCAACTTGAAAAATTCCTAAGATATGAAATCTTCAGAATTTCAAGATCTACAAGTTTTATATTGAACACTTTTTAAAATTCGAACTGGATTTTGAAATTTGAGTTTAAATTCAAAAGGGGACACTTTTTGGAAATTTGGTAATTTAGAAATTACTTTGGATTTTGTATTAAAACTTCAAAAACTCCAAACACCAAAGTTGTACATCTAGACAAGACATACAACTTTGCTAAACAAAACATTTTCAAAATCTGCCTCCATTTTGAAATTTGAGTTTGGGGATAAAAAGGGGTCAAATCTGAAATTTGCTTATTTTCAAAATTGCTCCACATTTTTCACTAAAACTTTGAAAACTCAAAACACCAAAGTTGTAGCCCTTGAAAAGTTCTACAAACTTGGTTTTAAACTTTTTCCCAAATTTTGCTTAGATTTTGAATTATTTCAAAAGGGGTAAAATAGGGTTTTGGATTTTTGGGTTTTTATAGGAATTTTCAATTGAAATTTGTTGCTACCTTAATCGTTGATTACTTAATGATCAAACCATCATCCAAAAGCATAATTTAGACAAGCATGACATGGTTGACCAAATGCCACTCTTGGTTGGCTAATTTAGCTTTTGAAAATCTTTTAATATTTCCCCAAATTTGAATTCAAATTCGAATCGGAAAACTCGCGACAAGTTTTTAGATTCCAATTCAAACTCAAACTTGGAGCTTAATTTTATATGTTGTACTTGAGTTCATACCCTACACTTGACACTAGTGCGTAACATAGTCACACATCTCAAATTACGTAGGGCATGGACTAAGTATTTGCGGTGTCATTCAAACTTAGGGTTTTTGGTTCGAATCACACCACTAAGAAGCACATCTAATCTAGAAAGGTAAACTTATTTTAGTTAATGCATAACAGGGTTGACCTAATCATGGATGTCTTGCAATGCATTATGATGACATGGCAGATTAATTAGCAACTATAACACCCGGGGTGTTATAGCCCTTCCCCCTTAAAGAAATCTCGTCCCGAGATTTAAAGCCTCGAGTTAAGTAATAGAAAAGGAAATGTGTCAAGCAAACACGTTCAGAACTTGTCTACAAAACAGGTAGGGGTTTTCTATATTACAAAAATTTGAAAAGGACAGGTTACAATTTAAAGAAGAAATTGCAACCTAGATAGAAGCAAAGAACTCCGGAAAATTCTCCAACAGATAATCTTCCGATTCCCATGTGGCTTCCTCTTCTAAATGTTGATTCCATTGTATCCTGTACCATTTAATTATTCTACTTCAGGTAACACGATCCTTTCGATCCAAAACTCGAACAGGATATTCAGAATATGTCAAATCAGGCTCAAGTTCAACTCCTTCAATATCAACAACTTGATCAGGCACTTGAAGACACTTCTTCAATTGCGATACATGAAATACATTGTGCACGGCTGACAGTTATTCAGGCAAATTTAATCTATATGCCACTTTTCCACATCTTTCAATGATTTGAAATGGGCCAATATAATGCGGTGCGAGTTTGCCTTTGACTCTAAATTGGTTAACTCCCTTCATGGGTGATACTTTCAAATAAACATAATCTCCTACTTTGAATACCAAGGGTCTACGCCTTTTGTCAGCATAACTCTTTTGTCGGGACTGAGCCACTTTCAAATTATTCTGGATCTGCCTGACTTTTGCTTCAGTTTCTTTTACAATATCAACACCGAAAAACCATCTTTCTCCCGGTTCTGACCAGTTCAATAGAGTTCTGCACCTACGACCAAATAGTGCTTCAAACGGTGCCATTTTGATACTTTCCAGATAACTATTATTATAGGAGAATTCTGCTAAAGGTAACCATTCATCCCAAGTATCTGAATAATTGAGCGCACACGATCTCAACATATCTTCTAGAATCTGATTAACCCTTTCAGTCTGGCCGCTGGTTTGTGGATGATAAGCAGTACTGTGCAATAGTTTAGTACCTAGAGACTCATGTAAGTGCCTCTAAAAATTATTAACAAACTGCATACCTCTATCAGATATAATGGTCTTCGATACTCCATGAAGACTCAGGATTCATGCAATATATAGTTTAGCATAAGTCATAGCAGTATGTTCTATCTTGACTGGAATAAAATGAGCTGATTTTGTCAGTCGGTCCACAATGACCCAGATTGAATCAAACCCTCTTGAGGTCTTGGGTAATCCCGTAATGAAATCCATACTGATATCTTCCCATTTCCAAGATGGAATGGGCATGGTTGCAACATTCCTGCCGACTTCAAATGTACAGCCTTCACTCTACAACAAGTGTCACATCTGGCAACATACTTAGCAATTTCGATTTTTATTTTAGTCCACCAGAATCTCTGTTTCAAATCCTGATACATCTTATTACTCCCTGGATGAAGAGAAAACCTTGTGTTATGTGCTTCATCAAGAATGAGCTGACGTAACTTTGGAACCTTTGGAACCACTAACCGGTTCTTAAACCACAATACATTTGTATTATCAATATTGAAATCTGTCTATTGACCCGTTCTAACTTTTTCTTTGATGTGGGCTATACCGAAATTACTTCTCTGAGCAGATATAATCTGATCTTTGATTGTTGATTCCACAGTGACATTGGTTAACTGACCTTGTTGGACTATTTCAATATTCAACTTTTCCAATTCATAACACAAACTATAATTCATTGGCTTCATAATCATACAATTACAATGATCCTTTCTACTGAGTGCATCAGCAACAACATTTGCTTTTCTAGGGTGATAGTGCACTTCTAAATCATAATCTTTTATTAACTCAGGCCACCTTCTTTGCCTCATATTCAATTCTGACTGAGTAAAGATATACTTCAAGCTTTTGTGATCTGTATACATGTGGCAAGTATTACCCAACAAGTAATGACGCCAGATTTTCAATGCATGAACCACAGCTGCTAATTCAAGATCATGAGTTGGATAATGCTCTTCGTGACGCTTCAACTGTCTCGAGGCATAAGCAATGACTCTGCCTTCTTGCATTAATACACAACCAAGGCCAATACCAGAGGCATCACAGTAAACATCAAATGGCTTTTTTATATCTGGCTGTGCTAAAACTGGAGCAGTTGTCAGTGACTTCTTTAGAATTCTAAAAGCCTTCTCACATTCTGGAGACCAGATGAATTTGGTTTGGTTTTTCAACAACTCCGTGATTGGCTTGGCTACCTTTGAAAAGTCAGGTATGAATCGACGGTAATAACCCGCCATTCCTAGAAAACTTCAAACTTCATGAACTGAGATTGGTGGTTTCCAATTCAAGATATCTTTCATCTTACCAGGATCTACTGCCACTCCTTTGGCTGACAACACATGTCCTAAGAATTGTACTTCCCTTAACCAAAATTCGCATTTACTGAACTTGGCATACAGTTGATGATCTCTCAGACGAGTCAGAACAACTCTGAGGTGCTCAGCATGCTCTTCTTCACTTTTGGAGTATACCAAAATATCATCAATAAAGACAACCACAAACTTGTCGAGCTCCGGCATGAAAACTGAGTTCATCAGATACATGAAATGTGCCGGTGCATTGGTGAGGCCAAAAGACATAACTAAATACTCATACAATCCATATCTGGTAGTGAATGCAGTCTTTGGGATATCTTCTAGTCGAATCTTGATTTGATGGTACCCTGATCGAAGATCGATCTTTGAAAATACCCTTGCCCCCGCAAGTTGATCAAAAAGTATATCAATGCGAGGCAACGGGTACTTGTTCTTAATGGTTACTTCATTCAACGGATGATAGTCAACACACACCCTTAAAGTCTGATCATTCTTCTTAACAAAAAGAGCCAGACATCCCCATGGTGATGAACTGGGTCTGATGAAACCTTTGTTGCGTAACTCTTGCAATTGATCCTTAAGTTCGGCCAATTCATTTGGTGGCATTCTATAAGCTCTCCTGGATATTGGGGCAGTACCAGGTTTTAACTCAATTACAAATTCTACTTCTCTATCCGGTGGCAAACCAGGTAGATCATCTGGAAACACATCTAAAAATTCATAGACTACTGGTATATCACAAATCTTCTTCACTAAGGTTGCACATATCCTCTCAACTGTTCTCTTTGGAATAGGAAGTTGGATAAGAAGATGAGATTTATTATCTGACAAGTTCAACCTTATAGTTCTGTGCAGTGCATCTATAATAGCTTCTCGTTGGTACATCCAATTCATACCCAGGATTACATCTATATCATGTTTCTGTAATATTATCATTGAGGTAGGGAATATATGCCCACCCAACTCTATAGGTACGTCTCGTACCATTTCCTTACTACACAGTCGTCCCCCGGGCGACTGAATAAAGAAATCCTCTTGTGTTCCCATAATTGGAATGTCATGCTTTGTAACAAAGGTGCAATTTATGAATGTATGCGATGCACCAGAATCAAATAACAGTACTGCTGGATAATTAGCAATAGGGAACATACCCATCATAACAGGTTCTCCCTCTGGAATTGCACTTGCTTGGGTGTAGAATACACGTCCCGTCTTCTTCTTTTCACCCTTACCCTTCTGGACATTCAGATTATTATTCTTACTCTGAGGCTGCTGTTGTTGCGGTACGGGAGCTCTTGGATAATTGGGATTATACTGCCTTGGATACGGGTAGTCCTTTGAGAAGTGGCCTGGCCTTCCACAATTATAGCAGGGAAAGTTATGGGTTATTGGGCTCTGATTTCGAATACCAGGGGCATTCGGCTGTTGTGGATATTGCTGGGTTGCGGCAGGACGAATAAACGTCTGCGGCCGAGCTTGGTATTGCGGTGGACGATAAGGAGGGCAGAAATGATTCTGAGGGTGGTAGATAAACCTTTGACGCTTCTTAATGCCGCCTGACAAGCTAGACAACACTTGCTTCTTTTCCTTTGACTCTTTGTGAATGCGGGACTTCTCATCTAAAGCGATAGCGACATTGACTACCTCATGGTATGTGGCATATATGTGACCAATGATGCCTGGATCTTGGTATTCAAACCCTCATGAAACAACTCTTCTTCTTTGCATCAGTGTTCACATACTCGGCTGCATACTATGACAGATGATTGAATTTGCCCACATACTGAAGAACTATCTGGTTTCCCTGTTTCAAAGAGAGAAACTCTTCTAACTTCATGGCCATGACACCATCTGGGATGTAGTGTGCTCTGAAAGCATCATGAAACTCTTGCCAAGTGATACGATGGCCAGCGGGCTGTGTGGCGACCAGATTCGCCCACCACGCCCCTGTGGCACCCCTGAGTTGCTGTGCTACAAACACAGGTTTCTGGTATTCCGTGCACTGGATAAGCTCAAATTTTTGCTCCATTGTTCGAAGCCAGTCATCCACCTCTAGCGGCTCATCGGCCTTTGAAAACACCGATGGACGGGTATCGGTGAAATCCACATAAGTGGTTTCTTCTCCATTGTTACGGCCTCGACGACCCTGATTTCCGTTCTGATTCTGTGCCAACAGAGTAGTGGCATTGACCAGTGCTGCAATAGCCTCTGCCAGAGTAGGTGGAAATGGTGGGGGATTTGGAGCATTATCCCCAGCCTGAGAAGTTCTAGTATCGTCCATCTGTTGTACACAAACCTTGTTTTATTTACATTGCTTTATTGAATTAAAAAGCAGTTAGTATAGTACTAGTACACACATCAAACTGATCTTACATTATTTTTATTACAAACTTACTCGTAAGCAAGCAAACCAACCCTGCTAAAGTTCTTAGAAAACAGGAAAGACTACTATATTACATAACCAACCATTTTGATGCTTCATTCCTCATCATCATCACTGATCACTATCACTCCATCCTCATTCTCCTAGACACTTGCACCAGTGACATGACTTGCCTCATCCCTACTTTCCATCATGGGTTCATTTTCTTCCGGATCCTCTTCCTCATTATCCTCTCCACCAGGAACGACCACAGCACCGACATCATCTTCCACCACCTGGGGCTGATGATTGGGATTCATTAGATCATGTAGCCTATGGACTTCCTCATGCAGAATTGTGTTGTACTGCTCCAGGTGTGTCACATAAAGTTCCAACTCTCAAACACGAGCCCTGGCTTCTGTCTCCTTTTCCAAAGACTCGTTCTAGCACTGCTTCCAAAAATGCATGTTGCGCTTCAGTTGCTCTATCTCTGATGTAAGCCTTGCGACCTCTGCATGTGAATCTAGGTTTGGATTGCGACTACTGCTTGCTCCATCACCTCTGGTGGTCAACTGATGACGTGGCACTCCTTGCGGACCAGTTTTCTTGTGAGGAGTCATCTTCACACGTGCCATCCTAAAGCAAGACAGAATTAGGATAAAGAGAACAGATGGGAGGGATCTGAAGGTTAGCATGAACAGGATTGAACCTTACTTAACCCAAACCACTTTAAAAGGGAAGGTAACTTAAGCAGGTTAATTAAACATGATGCATGCATCGTACTTACGAACTAACAGAAAAGTTTAAGCAACACATGCGATAACATTTATAAGTTTAAGCAACACATGCGATAACATTTATAACATAGGGCAATATAACATGATACTTCACTACGAAGCTTTCAAATATGATCTAAGGAAACTACAGAGTGTAAATTAGGATAAGCCAAAAGCAATTTGGACCAAAATATCAATATTAAGTTTTGTTCGATCCAAAACATTTTGAAGTTTTGCAAAGTAATACTACAATAACTCCAGTAATTATGCTCTGGTACCAGCTGTCACAGAACCTCCTAATTATGATGGCCCACATATACCTATCATCGTCATAATGACCTCTGACAGTCGTACTTATGTTTCTCATAACTTAAAGGCCTGTTTTCCTCCGAACAGGATCCAATCACAGGAGTATTGCAATATTACAACAGTTTACTCAAAATACCATCAGAGCAAAGTAGCGAAAGTCTTACAATAACTTAAGTTTACAAACCATAGTTTCCAAACTTCAAACCTTATGTAACATTATTACAAACCGGTAGTAGGAAAGTATCAGTAGTAACTTAATCACAAACACACAAGCGAAGTGCCTTGCCTAGAGGCCACACAGTCTACTCGTCATCACTTTCTTCAGCCACAACGGTCATGCAACAAGGCTCAAAGCAGACTTGTTCATGAACCACACCTGCAATAAGGGGTTTAACAAACCCTGAGTACAAGAGTACTCAACAAGACTTACCCAACTAAGAAACGACTCCAAGGCATGCTAGCTTTAGGGAATCAAGGTACGGGTATTCAAGAATCAAAATTTCTTTTGTAGAAAAGCTTACTAAAGTAAGTCCTTACCTTCAGTATTTTACTTTTACCATTGATGGTTCATTAACCAATTCTAAGTGATCCTAATCTAGATCAAAGTAATTTTCATCAAAATCTTTCTCATTCTTTCTTTCAATTCCAGTTCTTAACTACGATGTAAGTCAGGCGATTGAGTCTCCATAACCGAGGAGCAACGACGATTCAAACCGATTATACCCAGCTGGGAATCTCTAACCTCATGACATATGTAGAACCAAATCTTGCATATGCCAACCCTCATTTAGATCTCCGAAAACCAGAACATGTCCATCGCCACCCGAGAGTACAGTACTCCTCGAACCCGACCCGATTCTAGCCCCGAGGGTACACTCTACTCCCGCCATCTCTCCACTCTCAGTGCGAGGTTAGACGTTCTCGAAATAGAATCACCAACATTTTGGGCTTACCCAAGGCATGAGGTTAGTTGCAAAGTCTCGAAACACAAGCAGGCCAACAATGGACGGTCCTTAACTGATAAGGCGAAAACACTACATTGAGACTCCTTTCCCAATGCATGTTAGCAGTGGCCAAACCACCCGCCCGATCTTTCAAGTTCATTCTCATCTTTTAATATTCATTAAGTATGCCGTCATGACTATGTAAACACTCATTTAAAAAGCTTAATTCAGTAAGCATGGCAAAGCATACTACGCATTTGCAGTAAAACAGGTATCAAGGGTGTTATCGCAATAATCAAGGGTGATAATGCAGCAATTGGGTCATCACTCAACTCCTAATTACTTAATGCAATAAACCATAGTACCAGTGATAATGATTTGTAAAACTCAAGGAAGGGTTTAAATGCACCGGGGCTTGCCTTGCTCTGACGCGATGACTGACTCAGACTCGAGGACTCCGACTTCCGGTCTGGAACCCACCAACAAGAACTCTTCTCCGAAGACTTGCTCGCCAACTTCAACTTCTTCGAAAGTGGGAACTACACGAGTATAGAACATGCTTCAACATGATGCTTGATGATAAGCATGATGCTTGATAAAGATATGCCATGATTTATGACTTGAGTACAACTTCCCTCGCGGTACAGTCGCAAAACAGTAAAACCTACTAACTAATAGCGATTACTTAAGCAACGCTAACGTTTCTTACCAAACATGTAACTAACGAGCTCAATCATGAAATTAAGGTGCCAAGGATCACCAAGAATTAGTGACCCAAGGTCGTCACTCAATCAAAAGAGCACACAACACTTTAAAGTGATCAATTTAACAATTATTTAATATTTAATTTATTAGGGCATAATTAATATTAGATCATACTTCATCTAAACAAGCTTAAACTTTTTCTATTGATTAACCATGGCCTAAAACAGTGTTAAAATAAATTTCATGAATTTTGGATTAATAATTTAATTATTAAAATTCATGGAAGTTGCATTTAATATTTAATTGAACTAATTAAATATCCTGCAGAAAGTAATCAAATTTAGCATTTAATATTTTTCCTAAGTAGTTTACACATTGAAAAGCTTACACAAATTTTTTCACTATTTTTGGAGATCTATAGAATTTTAAATGAAATAAACAAATACTAATACTGTTCACATTTCTGAAAAAGAGAAACAAAAACTTTCTTCTCGGGCCGCCTTTTCCTTCCTTCCTCCGGCTCGGCCCAGCCGAACGACCTGCAGCAACGTGCCCACGGCCGTGCTTGCTCGCACCCGTGCGGCCTAGCAACGCGGCCCATCCGCATCGCCTGCTCGCGCGCTCGCCTGCGGCCCAGCATCGCCCGCGCGCTCGCTCTCTCGCTGACACCTTGGCCCCAGCTGTCATCTCCTTTCTCCGCTCTCTCCCTCTCTCCTGCGACCCGGCCATGTCCACACGGTGGTTGGCCGACGATCACGGCATCGGTCGCTCAACTAACCGGTCTAACACGATCTACTCTTCACCGCGAACCCCACCGAATCACTCATGCGATCGTAAACGACCTAGAGGTAACACCTCACCGACCATGGCGGCACGGTGCTCGCGGTGACCGGCGTCCCGGCGATCCACGATGGTAGCATCTAAAATAAAGGCACGAGGAGTAACAGGAGCTCACAGCGGTTGCAGCGAAGCCACAAGGAGGCTCTAGGAGGCGGTGGAGAATGTTGGCCACGTGAGGCGGCTCGGTGATGCTCAGTCGTCGGCGTTGGAGAAGGAAACGGTGGTGCGACGATTTGGGTGGGAAAAGGCTAGTTCAGGTGGACCACTAGATGCGCGAGGGAGAGGCGAATATGATGACGTGGTTTGTGTGGTTGGTGGCGGCTCAACGGTGGCAGCGGCGAGCGGCGGAGCTAAGCGGCGGCGGTGAAACAGAGAAAGAAGAGGAAGAAAAACGACGGCTTGCTTGGCCTTATATAGGGGTCTCCGACCCGTCTGGTGTGCTAGAAGGCGCGCGCGATCGAGGTGGCAACCAAGCGCTCGCGAGAAGGTCCTGGACGCTGCCCGGCGGCTCGCCGGCGCCCATGCCGCGCGCTGCCCGTCCGTGATACGCCGGGGGCACTCTAGTCCCCCCCCATTTTGCAATTTCAAACTGTTTTCTCAAATTACTCTCAAATTCATGTAGCAACTTGAAAAATTCCCAAGATATGAAATCTTCAGAATTTTAAGATCTACAAGTTTTATATTGAACACTTTTTCAAATTCGAACTGGATTTTGAAATTTGAGTTTAAATTCAAAAGCGGACACTTTTTGGAAATTTGGTAATTTAGAAATTACTTTGGATTTTGTATTAAAACTTCAAAAACTCCAAACACCAAAGTTGTACATCTAGCCAATACCTACAACTTTGCTAAACAAAACATTTTCAAAATCTGCCTCCATTTTGAAATTTGAGTTTGGGGATAAAAAGGGGTCAAATCTAAAATTTGCTTATTTTCAAAATTGTTCCACATTTTTCACTAAAACTTTGAAAACTCAAAACACCAAAGTTGTAGCCCTTGAAACGTTCTACAAACTTGGTTTTAAACTTTTTCCCAAATTTTACTTAGATTTTGAATTATTTCAAAAGGGGTAAAACAGGGTTTTGGATTTTTAGGTTTTTAGAGAAATTTTCAATTGAAATTTGTTGCTACCTTAATTGGTGATTACTTAATGATCAAACCATCATCCAAGGGCATCATTTAGACAAGCATGACATGGTTGACCAAATGCCACTGTTGGTTGACCAATTTAGCTTTTGAAAATCTTTTAATATTTCCCTAAATTTGAATTCAAATTCGAATCGGAAAACTCGCGACAAGTTTTTAGATTCTAATTCAAACTCAAACTTGGAGCTTCATTTTATATGTTGTACTTGAGTTCATACCCTACACTTGACACTAGTGCGTAACACAGTCACACACCTCGAATTACATAGGGCATGGACTAAGTATTTGCGGTGTCATTCAAACTTAGGGTTTTCGGTTCGAATCACGCCACTGAGAAGCACATCCAATCTAGAAAGGTAAACTCATTTTAGTTAGTGCATAACAGGGTTGACCTAATCATGGATGCCTTGCGATGCAATATGATGACATGGCATATTAATTAGCAACTATAACACCCGGGGTGTTACATTACACTGACTAACATGCGGGCCCTCACGGTTGGTCAAAAGCAATGTTAGCACGTGCCTTCAAAGTCGAAAGGCCCAAAAATTCTGGCGCAGGCCCTTAACGCGTGCTAGATCAAAGGCCCACACAAGGTCCACGCGCCCCTACTCTGCCCACATCAGAAAATATCAGTGCAAGCTAGCCCAATTTTCAGGACAGGGCCACGTGCCCAGCAGCAACTCACATGCTTTCTCTCTCTCTCTAGAAATGCTGAGGCGGCCTAGCACAATTATTGGATCAGCAATGTGCTCAACAAAGGGCCTCTCACCAAAAAAACAGGTCGGCTGAGCCAGAAATTCTAGCTCAGCACTAGGCTCCAGCAGCAACCCCTTCAAGCACTTGGAGCTTCTCCTTTTTTATATTAAGTGATAACTTTTCCTAGGGAACCAAAATAAGTTGAGCACTAGAGTTAGCTTTTCACAAAGAATTTCTAGCACCACATCAATAAGCATAATGCAAATGAAAATGAAACTCACACTTAGTAAAAGCAACTGTGCACTCTAATGCACCTTGCTTGGCAAAAGCAAAACCCTATTATATACCTTTGCCTTGTGGCTTGCTTTTGCTCCATCTTCTCACTATTTGAAGAACTTTTGCATGTGTGATTATGATCTCCATCTCCATTACCTCCTATGGCTTGTTCATCAATCATCAAGTGTACTCCAGCCAAACATATTAAATGAAAGCATTAGTCCACATGGTTGGCACTCAATTACTAAAACCAAACTGAGACTTTCAGAGATGCTCTTTGCCTTCCTTCGGCAGGGATGAGCTCAATAGCCCCCACACAAAACCTTCTTCGAAGCACCGCACAATCTTCTTGCATGCTTCATGGATATATAATCACCAAGCCATTTAGGAACCGATAAGCTCCAAGAGTAACAAGCAAACATTCTTGTAAATCACCAGATAGTGCCACTTGATTAGTCTCTCAAGTAATCGCAATATGATCACTCTCCAACTTACTATACTTGTCTCATATGAAGTATATGAGAGGGAGAGGTGTGGTGAGGCTCTCTTGATGTATATGTGCTTCCCCAAGTGCCAAGTGACCCCTCACAACTAGCCACCCCTCGGGAAGAACTAGCCGTTTTGGCCAATAGTGCCAGCTTGCCAATGGCTCCATTCAAACAGTCGAGTGGCCCAATGGTCACTTGGCCTTGGCGATCCGACTGCCATGGACCGCTTGGTCCAATCAGCTGGCCCAGTTAGTCAACGGATCAAGCGTTACTCATGTTCACCACTACAGTGACCGCAGTCCAACCGCCAGCCCCATCGGTTGGACCGCCAGGGCCACCTTTAGCAGCCCAAGCGCGTCCAAAGCTTCTCCAAACAAAATCATTTTTCAACCTTTGTATTTTTTTATGGCAAAAAAACCTTTGTAAATTTTTTTGCTAACTTCAAATGTTGTCCCACGAGACAACCTCTACCTTGAGCACAAGTTAGCCACGAGACAACCAAGAAACCCAACAATGTGGACCCTAGCTACCGATGCCATCAATCTTAACCCTAACTGTCTATTTGGAAGCAGGATACTTGGTCCAAAATCCTTGTAAATTACGTGCCCATAAAAAAATTTGCTTAGATGATTGGTTAGCCCGCTAGAATTACACCTGGTCTAGGTTGTTATAAGTGGAAAAACAAAAACTCTCAACAGGCCACACTTTTTTCTTCCGACGTTTATCGAGCCGAGCCCATGTTTGCTAGTTCTATCGCTATGTTGATGCCTTCCTCGTGGATCGATTTGGCAGTCCCACGCTGTTCTCTGGTGCCACGACCCTCCCCCGTGCCATTCCTCATCCATGAAGTTGTTTGTACCTATGAGCTCATTCTCGCATCTTGCCCAAAAAGTCAAAGTCCTTGAAGAACTTGGTCGTGAGATCCAGGATGTTTATGTTGGTTGCTATCTCTCGGTTGCTTGCATGCATCCTCCTCCGCCTTCTCTTTGTCAATTTGGTGTTTCCCGATGGAGAAGATAGCGACTGAATTTGTGCTCTTCATTTCTTTACCCTTTTAGCTCCAATTGTTTCAACCAAAATTGAAGTGTTGATTTGAAATTTATTCTCGATTGATATTCACTTTGACGTTTGTGTGAGTTGGGGTTCAAATCGAGCTCAATTGCTTTTTTTAGCTCAACTGCTTAGTTGCTAATGGCTATCCTGGCGGCTCCCTATCTCCCTGATGATATTCACTTTGACGCTTGTGTGAGTTGGGGTTCAAATTGAGCTCAACTGCTTAGCTGCTAATGGCTATCCTGGCGGCTATCTCCCTGATGAAACGAATTAAGATAGGCTCTCTTTATGTTGAAATTAGCATGGTATCTTCAGAATAGTTGCATTCATGTCATTCTTTTACCAAACTGCATCTTCTAAGAGTGTTAATTTCTTTGCATTCTAGGGGCTTTCCATTGTGCACAGGAAATTCCAAGCGGAATACGTTTTGTAAGTGTAAAAAATTCAAATCAGATTGTTATGATACAATGTCTCGTCCAGGAGGACACCCTCTTACAGTGCTCTCATCAACAGAGGAATAGGATTAGCAAATAGTGTTAGTAGTTAGTACTACGAAGGAGCATGTCCCTTCGTAGTAGACTGTTCCAGTGAACAGTTGCCTATTCCCCAACTGTCGTGTTCGTACGACGTCTGTACGACATGACTCTTCACTTGTATATAATATAAAGAGATCAATGAAACACATAGTTGTTCCCAAATCACTGTTCATTACATTCACTTTCCAACACGTTATCAGTCACTTTCGCTCTACTGGACAGAGAGAAGGAGATCGATGTCTGCAGTGGCCTGTATGCCACTGTCCTGACCCTGGTAAGAACCATGGCACGAATCAACATCAACTCACCTTCGCATGTTGTTCGTCAACTGTTCTTCGCCCTTTGCCGTGTCGGAGGAGTGCGTCGTGGCCCGATCTGTCACTGCAGTCACCATGGACAGTGCCGCAGCGTATTCGAGCGCCTTGGGCCTCGTGTTCGCCGTGACATTGCCAGTGGTGACGGACGCTTGTCGTGGCCACCGTTGGAGTCTGATTCGTCATGGCCGCCATGCTTCTCCACGCGGCCTTCATCTATAGAGCCAGCCATCGTCCCCTCACCTTGGCACGGACGGTGCCGGCCCAAGCAACATCGTGCCACCAGTGGTTAAAGCCCTAGCACCACCAATTGTCGAAGCACCAGAGCCGCCCGTTGATGAAGCTATTGTAGAGCCCATCAACATACCTGCCTATGTCCCCATGGAGCCAATGTCATCGGCACCAGCACTGCCTCGCTACTGGTGCGACTTCTGCAAGGAGTACACGTTGATGCCGCACACGCTAGAGTACAACTACTCACTGCCGACGCCTACACCGGTCTCTCTGATGATTCTAGTGGCTACAGGCAACGGTGGCATCCCCTCGCTTGACCCATGGTTCCTCGCCACGCAGGCTGCTCCCGCGCTTGTCGCAGTGAAGGTTAATGACGAGGATGAGGAGATAGTGGCTACTCCTGGCGTCGGCAACATCTTGAATCCCGGTGGCACTCTCGCAGCCAGGTCCGGCGTCCTGCCATACACCTTCCTCGACATGGCTGGCCCTTTGGTGCCTCCTCTAGCAGTAGTGCTGCCCCTTCCCTGGAGCATCTTCGGCACGCGCATTGGCACGGCGATGACCCTAGCACCGGCGGCTACGTCTCCGCCCGCAACTCACGTGGACGTCGTGGCACACATGAAGGCGAAGGCGCTCCTAGCGGCGCCTCCAACTTTGGCTGAGGGCACAACCACCACGCCCCCAACGATCCGGCGCCTCCTCGGTCGCAGGGTGGCCGCCATGGACAGGCACCCCGGGATCAGCCGAGGGACATGGAACCCAACCGTGCTTAGGCTCCTAAGCGCAAAGGTGCTCAATATGACGGTTGGTGGTGGTGGCTTCCTCTCTGACGAGGAGGGGGAGTCCTCCTTGACCTGAAGACGACAAACAGCGGCAGTGCAGTGGCACTTGGAGGCAGCGGTGGTGTACTATAGCGGTGGTGGTGGCCTTCCAGGCGGTAGCGGTGAGCAATTAGGGTAACCCTAACTACTGCTTGCTCCCTGCCTTTTAAAGGCCCGTGCTCGCAAATGGGTCGGCCCAATGGCCTGCGCCCTGCCCCCCTCCCTGATGTCTACTGTGTGCCCGATGGGGCCATTCTGGGCCCGAATATAAAAATGGATTAGTCTTTTTCCCTTTGGCCCGACTGGCTCCTTGTGTTTTATTTATTTTCAGCAGTAATTCGTATATGACTCTGTTAGTCCTACTAATTATGTTATGTAAGAATTACTATTATGATTAGGTCACTGACTTTCATAATTGTAATTGTGATATTTTATCATTGTAAAATATCTGCTTATGATATTGTTCAAAGCATTTGTCCCTGTATGTATGACAAATCCAATAAGCAATATCCTTGTTATTACGACCATGATTTTTCCATTATTTATTTATTTTGCAATTGATCATTTTATTTAAGCCCCTTTACGCTTTTCAACTTTAAAGCACAACACGCTTCAATAATGGATGCGACATTTTATGTGTATTTTTTCTCTCAAACTGTATAACGTGCATGTTCTATATTTGATTTGTTGGCCATACACAAGGTAGCAACATAGTTGCTACTACGGAATCTACACTATACTTAGTGACTATCCTCAATGTGCGTACCCAACATCACAAATTAGCTCGTGATCCATCAAGTGGGTGCATTGCCACAACAAGGAGTAGCTTGCTGGGAAGCAAGTGAACCTCGGTAAAAAATCTTGTGTCATCTCTTGCCAAGGACTCTCTTTATAATTATGTGTGATTGATTCTTTGGATACATATCATCTCTACATCGTCGGTATAAGAATCAATTCACTCTCCTTTTTTATTCTTGCACTTTATCTTTTCTAGTGTGCTTAGAGTAGTTTGTATCACTTAGGAGTAAGTAGCTTAGTGACTTGGCTTTGTTGGTATGAATTAGAGATCATAGTCTTGTTCACTAGAATTGTATAGATGGGCTTGCTTAGTATAGTTGAGCTAGTGCTAGAATTAGCGTCGCCATCTTTTTATACTAACAATTGGTGTCTAGTGAAGCTTGTAGAATTTTAAATAGGCTATTCACCGCCCCCTCTAGCCATTTGGACCTTATATGGCCCCATACAACCAATGTCTAGACTGTTCAGGTATTTCATGGTTCTAATAGATGCATCTACTAGATGGTCTCATGTGTGTCTATTGTCCACACGTAACCATGCATTTGCAAAAATTATTGCTCAAGTTATTAGACTTAGAGCACATAATCCTGAACATCAAATTCAATCAATTTGAATGGACAATGCTGCTCAATTTTCTTCAAGGGCTTTTAACGATTATTGTATGGCTTTAAGAATTCAAGTTCAGCACTCTGTCCCATTTGTCCATACACAAAATGATTTAGCAGAATCTCTTATTAAGAGAATTAAACTCATAGGAAGACCATTATTACAAAATTGCAACCTGCCAACTTCCTGTTATGGTCATGCAATCTTACACCCGCCGCTGACTTAATTCAATTGCGGCCAACTGCATATCACGCGGTCTCCCCATTGCAATTAGTACGTGGGAATATGCCAAATATTTCTCATCTGCGAAAATTCGAGTGCGATGTATACGCACCGATCTCACTGCCTAAGCGTACCTCTATGGGTCCACATAGGAAACTTGGTATCTATGTGGGATATCAATCTCCATCGATTATCAAATACCTCGAGCGTCTTACAGGGGACTTATTCATGGCCTGGTACGCTGATTGCATATTTAATGAGGACAATTTCCTAGCATTAGGGGAGACTTCAAGTACCAAAACGAATGCCAGGAAATCAACTGGAATGTCCAAGGGCATTTCCCCCTTAGATCCACGTACTCAAGAGACTGAATAACAAGTTCAGAAAATCATAAACTTGCAACATATTGCAAATAACATGCTAGAAGCATTTACTGATTATAAGGGCGTCACTAAATCCTCTTATCCTGCTCGTAGTGCGTCCGAAAGAGAGTGGAGGTACCAATAAAAACCATTTAGCTCCCACTTTCAAAGAGAGGAAGAGAAGTACGGTCGCTCCTAAGGATAATGCTCTAAGTAAGCCGTCCGAAGAAATCGAGGACTAAATCCCTCCAAATCAGTAAATCCAAGCCAACCTCAAGTTGGTAAACACCCAATAGTGGATAAAAGTCCAATACCAGGACCAAATCCACAACCCAGATCAACGGTGCATTCAAATTCTGATTCCGGGACATTAGAACACCCTGACTCCATAGTTTTGGGAAATGTTGAGTCAAATAATGGGGTGAAAAAAATTCCATCAATTATATTGATTCTGGAGAATCATACGATCGTAAGACTACTGTTGTCAACATGTACTTCTCCGCAGCAATTGCAGAAATCTTTCTCAATGATCCAGATCCTAAGACCATGGCAGAGTGCAAAAAGCGCTCAGACTGGACTCAATGGAAAGAAGCAATTCAAGCTGAGATAGCCTCGCTCACTAGAAGAGGGGTATTCACATCTGCAATACCTACACCATCCAAAGTCTTTCCTGTAGGCTTTAAATGGGTTTTCGTCCGGAAACGGAATGAGAACAATGAGGTGGTGAGATATAAAGCGAGGCTAGTAGCATAAGGGTTCACATAGATACCCGGCATTGATTACAATGAGACTTATTCTCCAGTAATGAGTGGAATTACTTTTCGATACTTAATATCATTAGCAATTCAAAATCATCTATCTATGCAGTTGACGGATGTGGTGACAGCATATCTATATGGGTCACTTGATTCAGACATATACATGAAGGTTCCTGATGGAATCCAAATTCTGAATCCAAACGCAAATCGCAACATGTATTGTGTAAAACTACAAAAGTCATTATATGGCTTGAAGCAGTCGGGACGAATGTGTTACAACCGACTGAGTGAATTCCTTCAAAAGAAAGGATACACTAACAATGATGATTGCCTATGTGTTTTCATTCAGAAATCTTGAACGGGATTCTACATTATATCCGTGTATATTGATGATTTAAATATAATTGGCAGCCCAAAAGATATAGATGAAGCACACAATCATCTAAAGACGGAATTCGAGATGAAGGATTTGGGTAAGACCAAATATTGCCTAGGCTTACAACTTGAGCACCGTCCTTCAGGGATTTTAGTGCATCAGTCAGCCTATATCCAAAAAAATATTAGAGAAATTCAATATGGATAAATCATACCCTATTAAAACCCCGATGGTTGTTCGTACCTTAGAAATATGGAAAGATCCATTCAGACCACGGGATATTAGGGAAAAGGTATTGGGACTAGAAATCCCATATTTCAGTGTCATTGGTGCACTTATGTATCTTACAAATTATACCAGGCCTGATATCGTATTTGCAGTGAACTTACTAGCTAGGCATAGTGTGGATCCAACTCGCCGTCATTGGATGGGAGAGAAGTGTATTCTCAGATACCTTAATGTCACAAAGGATCTTGATTTATTCTTTAAGAAAAATCATGATCCCATTATGATTTGTTATACAAATGCTTGTTACTTATCTAATCCTCGTAACGGAAAATCCCAAACAGGATTTGTATTCCTACATGGAGGTACAACTATTCAATGGAAGTCTTCTAAGCAAACTCTCACAGCGACCTCTACTAATCATTCTGAGATTATTGCTCTATATGAGGCATCACGAGAATATATATGGCTTCGCAGAATGATTAACCACATACAACAGTCATGTGGTATTGGTGCAATTGAATCACCTACAATTATCCATGAAGATAATTCCACATGTGTTACACAGATGCAAACGGGCTACATAAAGAGCAATATAACTAAGCATATTGTTCCTAAATTGTTTTATCTCCATGAATTACAAGAAAGCGGGGAAATAAACATCTTACAAATCAAGTCATGTGATAATCTCACTGACCTATTTACTAAGTCCTTACCAACTTCTGTGTTTCAAAAATTGGTACATGGAATTGGTATGCGGCGACTTCGAGATTTGCCAGAATCAGGGGAGACATCTCCTAAATGTTGACCTGTGCCAGCATCATATTATACTCTTTTCTTTGACAAGTTTTACTCATGAGTTTTCTTGTTAAAATTTTTAATGAGGTAATATTAACATAAGCATGTGTCATATTTTCTATTTTCCCCACGGGGGTTTTTATAAGAAATACCAACGACACATATTGGCCTCACAACTCATCCATGGTTTTTCCCTGAAAAGGTTTTCATGCGAATTATCCAAGAGGCAATACCAATAATATGTCGTCATATTTTCTCCTAATTTTCCCACTGGATTTTTACAGGAGTTATAGCGACATATCATTTTATATTGCTCCTTGTATTTTTTTTCCTAAAAAGGTTTTTAGAGGAGTAATCTATATTTCGTATCTCCAATATTTTTTCCCCACAAGGGTTTTTAATGGGATACCAATGACATAGTGAATTATTTAAATCACACTCATATATGTTATTTTCTCCTTATTTCTTATAAGGTTTAAAGGAGTTTTTATGGTATATCTATATATACATATTCCTCATATTTTTCCACAAGGTTTTTTAAGGAATCCAAGATTACAACAACTGCATTGATCTCAAGGAAGAGTGTTATGAAACGATGTTTCCTCTAGGAGACACCTCTTCAGTGCTCTCATCGAACAGAGGAATAGGATTAGCAATTAGTGTTAGCAGTTAGCACTACGAAGGGCATGTCCCTTCGTAGTAGACTGTTCTAGTGAACAGTTGCCTATTCCCGAACTGCCGTGTGAAGGGTCGAGATGGCGGACTAGAGGGAGGGTGAATAGTCCTTTCTAAAAATAATCGCGTCGGCAAACCGAAACAAATGTGGAATTAAAACTATCGGTCTAGCCAAGACTACACCCCTCTAAGTTCATAAGCACCTCACAAAGATCCTAATTATGTAACTAAGGTGCTTTCCTTAGCAAGAGCTCTCCTAAACAATTCTAGAGCAAGGTCACACAAACCTATGCACTAGTACTTTAGCAAAGCCGGGGAGCTCCTAAACAATTCTAGTAAGCAAAAGCACGAAGCCACCTATGCTCACTAGCAAAGCTCAATAGCAAGGCAACTAATGCCAAACTAGAGAGCGCAAATTACTTAGCTACACAAACTAAGCAATATGACTAACAAGGTTACACAAACCAAATTAGCCACGCAATGAGAGCTACTTCTATGCTACACAAGCAAGAAGGTAACTAGCTAACTACACAAGCAAACTAGTTACAAGAGCAACTACACAAGCACAAGTATATGAATGTAAATACAAGCTTGTGAATCGAAAGCAAACCACCGAGAAGATGTACACAATGTTGACACGGCGGTTTTTCACCGAGGTTCACTTGGTTGCCACCAAGCTAGTCCCCGTTGTGGCGATACACCCACTTGATGGATCACGAGCTAATTGACTATCAAGAGTCAAACCCTCAGCGGGTGCCGCACATCCACTCTCAAGATAGGGATCCTCCAAGCCACGAGCTTTACTAGAGTTGCTCTTCGCGATCCCCGTGGGGTGAGCACAATCCCCCTCACAAATCCTCCTCCGGAGCCACGCACAATCTCCACGCGTGCTTCAACGGAGTCGCAAGCCACCAAGCCGTCTAGGAGGTGGCAACCTCCAAGAGTAACAAGCACCACCGGCTTGCAACACGATCACCTAGTGCCACTCAATGAAATCCTCTCGATGCAACGCACTAGAATCGCTCTCTTACTCGATCCGATGAACACTATCAAGCATGAGTGAGTTAGAGGGCTTCCAAGCACTACCACATAAGCCACCAAGGCCAAAGTGTGCTCAGCTCACGGCCACAGCCGGCCAAGGCATCTATTTATAACCCCACGGTCAAATAGAGCCGTTACCCCTTCACTGGGCAGATTTCGGGACGACCGGACGCGCCGGTCGTAACTGACCGGACGCGCTCAACCGCGTCCGGTCGCCCTGCGACATCCACGTGTCCCTCAAATTTCAAATGCGACCGTTAGATCCTCCAACAGTCACTGCGCCAACGGTCAAACCCTATGACCGGACGCGCTTCTCATAACGACTGGACGCGTCAGTCCCGATGACCGGACGCGCCTGTCGAACGATCGGACGCGCCGATCGCACTGACCCACGCGCCCGTGACGCAACGACCGGACGCGCTCCTTGCGATGACCGGACACGACAGTGCCCGCGTCCGGTTAGAGTCCAGTAAGCTCCTTCAACGATCGGACGTGTCCGATCATGTGTGACCGGACGTGCCCCGCGTCCGATCGTCCTCTGCGAACCTTAGTTCCTTCTGGGCGCATGACCAGACGCGCTGGTCCCGCGAGTGACCGGACGCGCCGGTTGCAAACCCTAGCACCCGCGCCAGCGCTGTACTGACCGGACGCGTCCGGTCATACCATGACCGCGTCTGGTGCAGCGTCCGGTCACCTCTGTGACCTCCGTTCGCCTCCGTTTCTTTTTCGACTTCCGGCGTAGTGGAAAATAGGTATTTCAACTTCTCAAAAACGCCTGAATCCCGCGCTCGCAAAGCTCGGCGGGAGGGAGAGAGGAACCCAAACCCTCTCTACCGCTCAAACTCCAACGCCTTCGCAAATGTGCCAACACCAACAAGTGAACACCACCTTATGCATGTGTGTTAGCTTTTTCACAAACATTTTACCGAAGGAGTTAACCACTCAACTTGCCACGCCACTCGATCCTAGCAACGATGCATAGTTAGATCACACGAGTGGCACTAGATGACTGATATGCAAACAAGTTTGCCCCTCTTGATAGTACGGCCATCTATCCTAAACCCGGTCATAAACTTCTCTACACACCTATGACCGGTGAAATGGAAATGCCCTTGGTTATACCTTTGCCTTGCGCATTCTACTCCATCTCCTCCGACGTTGATGCAACACATGCACCAACCATATCACAAATGATATGATCCACTTCATATCATCACATGACCGTATTGGTTCATCGATCTTGACCTCACTTGCTCTTCACCGTTGCGTCGGTCCATCGGCGCCAAGTCTTGCTCAAGCTTCACCGCCTCGCGGTCCATCGCTCCAAAGCCTCCGACTTGCCCTTCACACTTGCAACCGGTCCATCAAGCCAAGCCTCATCTTGATCTTCGCCACCTTGGTCACATGACTCCATGTCATGTCTCATATGCAATGAGCTCCTTCATGACACAATCATCTATGGACTAATTCCCTGTGTATCTCACATAAACACAATTAGTCCACCTAAGGTTGTCACTCAATTACCAAAACCAAACAAGGACCTCTCAATCTCCCCCTTTTTGGTAATTGATGACAACTCTACAAAGATATGGAAATTAAGTTCTTTTGGACTTTATGCCACTTATCCAACATTTAAGCTCTATGTTAGAATTTGGATAAGCATCATAAAATCCAACTTGGTAGTGATAACTCTCCCTACATATGTGCTCAAAGGGTTTGGTTTCAAGCTTGCACAAATGCATAAATATGAAATTTGTGGGAGGGTTAGCACTACTAAGTGATGCTAAGGTGTATAGAATAAACCTTTGTAGTTCGATACCATTTGATAGCTCGATATCATTTGAAAATCACAAGTTTGCCATCATCCTTAGCATCATGAGTAGCTAGACATCAAAAATACTAGAAATCCCGTGAGATCAACATTATAAGTAAGGTTCTAGTTTTTCATGATAAACACAAGTCTAGCTATCATCCTATGCATGCTAGTTATCATATCATCATTCAAGTTCTATAACTAGCATACACCACACAAGCATGCATGTTAAAAACTTATGCAATGCTAGCAAGCACATGAATATGCACAAGTCAAATGCAACCAATCAATGTTCATGAGCTTGCTCCCCCTACTTGTGTGCTTCTCTTGTCCAAGAATTTTGATCCTTCTCTTTTCTTCATTGTTGCTCCCTCTTTGTCCATTTCCATGTCCAAACCCCATCTTCTCATGATGTCCCCAAACCCTAAACCCCTCTCTTGGTGCATTGACATATCTTTGTTCCAACTTCTCCCCCTTTGTCATCAATTTCCATAAAGGGTGTATTTCTCATTGATACAAAGGCTTGCATTGGGGTAGATGGTTGAGACTTGAATATTGCGTTGTTGATGGACATCACTGCACATGTTGGAATGACATTACTTGTATGTTGCTCTTAAGATACCACTTAGGATTTTTGACCTTGATACCATTAGGTGGGGCTCCTCCCCCTATGTCATAGCATGGGTCATTCACTTGATAATCTTGAGCTCTTGTGTGTGAGGGAACTTTCTTCATTTGATGATCACTTAAAGTTGAGGATCACTTGTGGAACCACCGTCTTGTATAAATGATATCATGTGTAGAAATACCACGAATAAGTGTGTGATACCAATTTAAAGAATCCTCTATCATGGAACCACTTGTAGGATTTGTCAATATGATCTTTTCTTGAACATTTGCTATCTTTATGAGTATCACTTGTAGGATATCACTTGTAGATCATGATCTAGACACCACTTGTAAATACCAATTGAAGAAATATTTTGAGTCTAGATACCATTTGAAACACCTTAGATATCCATTTGCATTGTTGTCTTGTGCTTGTACCCATATCATTGTCATGAGCTTCTAGTATGACTTGAACTAAGTTGATTTGCCTAAGATTCTAAGTCCAGTTTGATCCAATGACAAGCTTCTTCACTTCTCATACTAAGGGTTATCTTGCCAATGTTGTACTTGTCACTTGTTAGCAATCCAAACTAGATCAAGTACTTGGGTTCACTAGCTCATGAACAAATTCATATACATACCACTAGATCATTTAAACAATTCAAGCAATAGTGGTAGGCTATGAATTTAAACATTTCATTTGTTATGCATGATCCTAGTAAGCATGTACTATATGCACTAATCGCATACTAGTAAGGGATGAAATGATCATGCACATTACAATGATACCTTTGTTATATTGGAGTAGAGGATAGTCACATAAATTCCAATTCATTACTCCAATAGCAATGTGAAGTCCAATTTATAAGCTTGGTGAAGACCAATCATTATAGAGAAATCCATTCTTCACCCATATGAAATGAGAACCACTAATAATCAAGTGCATTATCTCTTGTTGTGGTTGGCTTGCTTTTTCTCTTTGATCAATGCTTGCGTGAGAGAAGTACTTATGATACCAATTTTATAACCATGACTAGCTCTCTTTTGGGTGTTGCTTGCTTTTCTTGATCAACCCTATTGATTGCTTCAATTAAGCATCTCAAATATCCCTTGAATTCATTACTTCCATGTTAGCCTTCCAAGCCGGTGCTCAGTTTACCCACCCATGGGCGGCAAGCCCCCTCAGCAGGGAGAAGTGACCTCTCTCCAAAGAACCATCCTTGACACTTACTTGAATTACCTTTGATTGATTGATCTATGGACTTAACATTATGAGTAACCTTAAATTATTCTTTAAGTCCTTTTCTTTCTACCAAATGATCTCCAATTATTACTAGAACTTGAACCTCATCTTCATCTTGAGTTTGATCTTCATTTTCAAATTTGAGTACCAAATTTGTACACTAAGTACATTCCACAATCAATGCCCTTGTACTCATTTCTTGTCATGCTTCTAGATCAATTCAAAACCAAACTTAGGTGCCTCAGACACTTATAAATATGTTTCCAACTTGAGGACCTTTCACTTAAAGTGACTCTAGATCAATCCAATAATTGTCACTTTTCTGGCAGATTCTGTACCCTTCAAGGAATAATTCATATCTCCCAATATACAGATCCAAATGCCATAAAATTTGGTGGAGATGTGATTCACTAAGTCATCTAGCAGCTGTAAAAATTTGAGATTCATTTGACATATAGATTGCTACCAGATTTCAAATCTTCCACCACTGCTACATGCTGAAAACTGCTGCACTATAGCTGACAAGATGTACTCCAAAGCCGAAGCATCTCTTATCCAATTCTCATGAAATTTGTACAGCATCTTATAACATAAGTCTAGAGCATGTATGCCAAATTTCAAGCCAATCCAATATGATTTAGTCACTCAAACTCAGACTTGATCTCACCTAGCTCAGATTTTCAACTTTGGACAGATTTCAATACATTGAGCAATACTTCATCAAATATGAATCAAACTTGAAACTAACTTGTTTGAATACTTTCACAAGACATATATCCATCCAATCCACTTACTAAATGTCATCTCATAAATTTATTCAACACAAATCAATTCAAACTTGATTACTTAAGCATTTAATCCATTCAAACATCTCATAGCAAGCAACATTGCATATATATCCAATTCAATCAACTCATATGCACCCAAGTGAAATGATCAACAAGAGATATACCTTGGTTAGCTCATGATCATCCAATAGCAAGCTTTCAACTTGAATATTTGCAAGCCATCAAATATATCCAATAAATCACCACAATCTTGAATGTTGCACTTGTATGTTGTAGTATTTGGACTCCACTTATTTTGACTTGGCATTGGGATAGAATATGCACTAAGCTTTAAAACTTGATTTAACATATGATGACCAATATGAATCCAAATGAATCAAGCCTCCAATGCCGATGGTACCTATAAATAATCATCCACTTTTTGATGGTACCCAAACAAGTTTGGGTCCTCTCAAGTTAGGAGCAACATACTTAGGCAAAGCCTTAGTATGGGTAGCGGGATGTTTTGCAATAGCAATAATAGAGGTACCATTTACATCCTTTCTAAGCACATTAGTATCATCAATTGAAATATGTTTAGAAGTGTTACCTAGGGGACATGAATGTGCCATGTGTCCCCTTTCCCGGCATGAATAGCATCTTCTCTTTGATTGAGCCTTTTCTTCATTGCTCATGTGATGCTTTTCATTGCCTTGCCTCTCATGAGTTGCTTGAGCATTCTTCTCAAGCTTGGTAGGACACCCCGAGGCAAAGTGTCCCATATCTTCACACTTGAAGCACTTGATGTGAGCCAAATCTCTCTTCTTATCTTGAATCTTGCTCATCATCTTGGTATCTTGGATTTGCATTGGATGCCTTCCTCTTCCACCCCTTCTTGTTTTCTTCTTCTTCATCATCAAGTCACCATCATCATCCTTGTGGTTGATCTTGACTTGAGATTGGGGTGTGGTTTCTTGCTCAACTTGTGGCTTTGGTTGAGGCTCTATTTGTTGCTTCACTAGTTTCTTGGTTGGGCACATTGAGGTGAGATGACCCCATGTATGGCACTTGAAGCACTTGCGTTTGAGCCTTTCTTCTTCTTTCTTCAATTTGAGCTTCTCTAAGTTGGGGCATGTTTGGTGAAGATGACCCACTTCATGGCATCGGTAGCACATGAAATGAGAGAACTTCTCTTGAGCTAGCTTCTTCATCTTCCTTTCTCTTTTCTTTTCCCCTTTGGTCATATTCTTCTTGCTCTTGTTGAAACCAATGCCGCTCATGTCACCGTAGCTTCTTTGAGTTTTCAACATATGCTCAAAGGTGACTTTTGAGTTGTAGCACCTCTCTAACTTGTTGCTCAATTTCTTCACTTCACTTTTGAGCTCATTGTTCTCCTTCAAAATGTTAGTCTCACAAGACATAGAAGTAGAACAAACATATATATGTGAAGAACATGGCATATCTAATAAGTCATCACAAGAGGTGGATACATGCTTTCTCCCTACATCACATGGGTTAGTCACATTTTGCAATTGATCATTTGATCCATGTGATGAGCTCTCATTATTTTTAATTTTCTTTAAAAACATCTTAATGAGAGAAGCATGTTCTTGTACCAAATTATCATGAGCAACACTAAGTTCCTCATGAGACAATTTTAGCTCCTCATGTGAACAAGTAGTAACATAAAGTAGATGCTTTTGTTGTTCACATGTGGTTTTTAGAAATGAGTTTTCATTTTCCAATTTCACGGTTTTAGCTTTCTCATTTTCTAAAGACATGTTCATGCTAGCAAGTCTACTAACAAGCTCATCATATGAATCAACATGATCAATCACATTATCATTTGATACCTTTGTGTCACCTAGTGACATGAAGCAATATGATGTAGTGGATGGGCTTGTAGTAGCATCATCAAGGCCCGAGCATGAACCAACGTTGTCACCATCAAGTGTGCTTGGGGTAGAAACATCACTTGCAACACTTGATGCATCATCACCATTCTTGTCAAGTGAACTTGTGGTAGATCGATCATCATCATCACTTGACCATGAGGTGGAGCAATCCTCCACAACCATCGTGTTGTGGTCATGCTCAACATCATCATGTGCAACCTCCTTGGGCTTGACATCATCGTCATCATCGGTGATAGCTCCATACTTTTCATTGAGATAGGCCCATATCTCATGAGCGGATTTGAGGTCCATGATCTTACCAAAGATGCTATCATCCAAAGATCTATATATGATGTTAGTAGCTTGGATGTCAAGATCTAGGCATTTCTCTTGTGCTTGAGTTAGATTATCTTCATCCAACACATGAGAAAAGCCTACATCTACCATCCACCACATTTGAGGGCAAATAAACTTAAAATTGCATATCATCCAATTTTTCCACCGTGCAAAGTGTGTGCCATCAAACATGTGAGGACAATCAACATCTAGTCCATATTCCGCCATCCTCTCGGGTTGGTGAAGACCACAAATGAGAGACCGGGCTCCGATACCAATTGAAGGGTCGAGATGGCGGACTAGAGGGAGGGTGAATAGTCCTTTCTAAAAATAATCGCGTCGGCAAACCAAAACAAATGCGGAATTAAAACTATCGGTCTAGCCAAGACTACACCCCTCTATCTAAGTTCACAAGCACCTCACAAAGATCCTAATTATGTAACTAAGGTGCTTTCCTTAGCAAGAGCTCTCCTAAACAATTCTAGAGCAAGGTCACACAAACCTATGCACTAGTACTTTAGCAAAGCCGGGGAGCTCCTACACAATTCTAGTAAGCAAAAGCACGAAGCCACCTATGCTCACTAGCAAAGCTCAATAGCAAGGCAACTAATGCCAAACTAGAGAGCGCAAATTACTTAGCTACACAAACTAAGCAATATGACTAACAAGGTTACACAAACCAAATTAGCCACGCAACGGGAGCTACTTCTATGCTACACAAGCAAGAAGGTAACTAGCTAACTACACAAGCAAACTAGTTACAAGAGCAACTACACAAGCACAAGTATATGAATGTAAATACAAGCTTGTGAATCGAAAGCAAACCACCGAGAAGATGTACACAATGTTGACACGGCGGTTTTTCACCGAGGTTCACTTGGTTGCCACCAAGCTAGTCCCCGTTGTGGCGATACACCCACTTGATGGATCACGAGCTAATTGACTATCAAGAGTCAAACCCTCAGCGGGTGCCGCACATCCACTCTCAAGATAGGGATCCTCCAAGCCACGAGCTTTACTAGAGTTGCTCTTCGCGATCCCCGTGGGGTGAGCACAATCCCCCTCACAAATCCTCCTCCGGAGCCACGCACAATCTCCACGCGTGCTTCAACGGAGTCGCAAGCCACCAAGCCGTCTAGGAGGTGGCAACCTCCAAGAGTAACAAGCACCACCGGCTTGCAACACGATCACCTAGTGCCACTTAATGCAATCCTCTCGATGCAACGCACTAGAATCGCTCTCTCACTCGATCCGATGAACACTATCAAGCATGAGTGAGTTAGAGGGCTTCCAAGCACTACCACATAAGCCACCAAGGCCAAAGTGTGCTTAGCTCACGGCCACAGCCGGCCAAGGCATCTATTTATAACCCCACGGTCAAATAGAGCCGTTACCCCTTCACTGGGCAGATTTCGGGACGACCGGACGCGCCGGTCGTAACTGACCGGACGCGCTCAACAGCGTCCGGTCGCCCTGCGACGTCCACGTGTCCCTCAAATTTCAAATGCGACCGTTAGATCCTCCAATGGTCACTGCGCCAACGGTCAAACCCTATGACCGGACGCGCTTCTCATAACGACCGGACGCGTCGGTCTCGATGACCGGACGCGCCTGTCGAACGACCGGACGCGCCGATCGCACTGACCCATGCGCCCGCGACGCAACGACCGGACGCGCTCCTTGCGATGACCGGACGCGACAGTGCCCGCGTCCGGTTAGAGTCCAGTAAGCTCCTTCAACGATCGGACGCGTCCGATCATGTGTGACCGGACGCGCCCCGCGTCCGATCGTTCTCTGCGAACCTCAGTTCCTTCTGGGCGCATGACCGGACGCGCTGGTCCCGCGAGTGACCGGACACGCCGGTTGCAAACCCTAGCACCCGCGCCTGCGCTGTACTGACCGGACGCGTCCGGTGCAGCGTCCGGTCACCTCTGTGACCTCCGTTCGCCTCTGTTTCTTTTCCGACTTCCGGCGTAGTGGAAAATAGGTATTTCAACTTCTCAAAAACGCCTGAATCCTGCGCTCGCAAAGCTCGGCGGGAGGGAGAGAGGAACCCAAACCCTCTCTACCGCTCAAACTCCAACGCCTTCGCAAATGTGCCAACACCAATAAGTGAACACCACCTTGTGCACGTGTGTTAGCTTTTTCACAAACATTTTACCGAAGGAGTTAACCACTCAACTTGCCACGCCACTCGATCCTAGCAACGATGCATAGTTAGATCACACGAGTGGCACTAGATGACCGATATGCAAACAAGTTTGCCCCTCTTGATAGTACGGCCATCTATCCTAAACCCGGTCATAAACTTCTCTACACACCTATGACCGGTGAAATGGAAATACCCTAGGTTATACCTTTGCCTTGCGCATTCCACTCCATCTCCTCCGACGTTGATGCAACACATGCACCAACCATATCACAAATGATATGATCCACTTCATATCATCACATGACCGCATTGGTTCATCGATCTTGACCTCACTTGCTCTTTACCGTTGTGTCGGTCCATCGGTGCCAAGTCTTGCTCAAGCTTCACCGCCTCGCGGTCCATCGCTCCAAAGCCTCCGACTTGCCCTTCACACTTGCAACCGGTCCATCAAGCCAAGCCTCATCTTGATCTTCGCCACCTTGGTCACATGACTCCATGTCATGTCTCATATGCAATGAGCTCCTTCATGACACAATCATCTATGGACTAATTCCCTGTGTATCTCACATAAACACAATTAGTCCACCTAAGGTTGTCACTCAATTACCAAAACCAAACAAGGACCTCTCACCGTGTCCGTACGACGTCCGTACAACGCGACTCTTCACTTGTATATAATGCAAAGAGATCAATGAAACATATAGTTGTTCCTAAATCACTGTTCATTACATTCACTTTCCAACACAGCCAAACAGGGCCTGAGATGTGAAGTGTACACATGACATGTCCCTAGTTTTCAAGCCCACTTTTCCACGTGAGCTATGATAAGCTGCAACCATCTCTCTTGCTTGAAGCTTTTCGCACCGCTAGAGAGGGCCTCGCCGCCGGAGCTCACCTTGCTCGCCTCCACGCATGGATATGTTGGTTGCAGAGCGTCAAAGGTAAGTCACTGACAAGGAGAGAATTATCTCTATGGCCTTGTGAAAGTCACTTATTCCTTGTATGGCCCTGAAAACTTCAAAATTTCTTGTATGACTCTATGTTTGAATTTATGTGTTCTATATGACACTACCGTCAGTTTGGGAGACTAACGCCGTCAAGTGTCATGTAAAATGACCAAAATACCCCTATTCTAGAAAATACAATGATTTATTATATGACACTGCTTCATGTGATGTTAAAAATATACTTGTTATGACACTGCCTATTTGTATGCTTTATTTTGACATTAAAATTCATCCACATCCACATTATATTAATGTGGTTAAAATTTGCAAATAATTTTGTTATGCTAATATGTACTATTTAAGCATTATAATTCATCCACGTTATACAACGAGCGAGGTTGGCCCCGGCCAGTTAACCTCAAGCATGTGGTCGCGCGCACCACCGCCGCTTTCCGGCCGAGGTAGTCAGGTAACAGACAATACTCCCTCCGTCTCAATTTATCTGTCGTTTCCGGTTTTCGTGCCACAGCTCGATTGATATAAAATACGTGTAACATTTTTATCTTCAAATAAATTTATTAAAAAACTAGATTCAAAGATCTTTCCAATAATACTAATTATATACCATAAATATTAATATTTTTAATATATATTTTGTTAAAGTTATTTCTCAGAAAAACGATAAATATTTTAGGACGGAGCTAGTATCAGGCTATCAGCGACACGCGCCAGATGATTGATCGGTTGCTCGGTCGGCTCGGATTGTCAAGCCTCCCAGGCGGCCAGGCGCCTTTTGATCCGTCAGCAACTTTTTGACGGATCTTTGGAGAGGTGACGTTGCTGTACCGTGTGCGCGACCGTCACTGGCGCACTACTGGCAGGGTAGATAGATCCATGAGCTATGTACGGCGTACATCCAGTCCGTGCTGGTGTAATGCTCGATTATACTGGCACGTATCCAGCGTCGATTTACAGGATGCCACAAACGCAAAAAAAAAAAAAGAGGGATCTTTTCTTCCTACGGAGGTGGAGGACGATCCGTGGTGACTGGGATCTAGGTTAAGGCCCTGTTTGGTTTGCACCCTAAACCAAACAGGCCCTAATCTTACGGACTGTTAATCTATTCATTCACTTTCATTCCTGAAAGATTAGACGATCAATACTTATCTAAACTTGGTCACTAAAGCAGGGGAACACAGCGGTACACTCGTTACACGCCTTTCTACACAGCCAGCAATGCAATTTCTTTGAGAAATTTTAAGCACAATTTTATAATGTGGATGAATTATAATGCTTAAATAATGCATATTAGTATAACAAAATTATTTGCAAATTTTAACCACATTAATATAATGTGGATGTGAATGAATTTTAATGTAAAAAAAGCATACAAATAGGCAGTGTCATAGAGGTAACAAGTATATTTTTAATATCACATGAAGTGGTGTCATATATAAGGAATCACTGTATTTTCTATAATAGGGGTATTCTGGTCATTTCGCATGACACGGCGTTAGCCTCCCAAACTAACGGTATTGTCGCACAGGACACAAAAATTTAAACACATGGCCATACAAGAAATTTTAAAGTTTTCAGGGCCATATAAGAAATAAGCGAGTTTTACAAGACCATAGAGATAATTATCTCAACAAGAAATTGTAGCATATAGAATTTCCCATCTATAGTGACACACGCAAGGCCAATTGGGCAACTGGCACTGTTCCAACATAAATTTCATTCGTCATCGTCACACCGACATGAGAACCTTATACACGAAAGAACTAATTGTGGCGTGTAAACAGATTCAGCGAATCTCTAAGCCTAATCTCGCCTCGCGCTCCTCGTTGCGCTAGTGTACAACGCGTACTCTGCCACCGTGTTCCTGCACCTGGCAGCACGTTTCGCATGACGCGCGAGAGTTTCGTGGTCTGTCGATCCGGGGCGCGAAGCTGACATGTGATGGCAGAAAGGGTACCTAGGAAATCGATATGGAGAGAAAAGCAACGTTCAAGCAACTCAAAACCACTCAAAACGAACCCAAGAGCCGAAGTTAGACAGTACTGACAAGTGTGCCCACCTACGGGATTTTCAAGTATTTGAATTAAAGATTAGATAACCCAATAAATTGTGGAGGGCCCAGAAACGGTCGCTCCCCTCACGGAAGCAACGAAATGCGGAATAACGCAGGTCACTCATGGAAAATGTATACGACGGGAACATCTCAAGCATTGCATCAGAAAAGTAACAATCCATCATACAATTTCACAATATCCTCAACGACAAGGTGTTGGGTGAAAACAGTTCGCGAGTCAAGACACTGAGAATGCGAATAAGATACGCTGTCAACTCCCCCAACAGGAAGCCTTCGTCTGAAAGCATCCAGTACAATTCTGGGTACAAAACCCTGCGAATTTGAGAGTAAACAAGGATAAGCTGGTAAATGAAAACCATAATACAAACACGCTGAATCTTCCAGCCCAACAATCCTCGACACAATTCCAAATAAATCTAAATCCTAGTACAATGAACATGTCTTAACATGACATTAGCGACAAAATCAAGCACTCAATACTCAGCCTGATCAGCCAAAAGCACATCACACTCACAAAGAGACTTGTTGAAAACTGGGCAACTTCAATCTGTAACCTCAGCACAAACCATGTTACCTCAAAACAAACTGCACTATGGACTTCGAAGGAAATGAAAATTTTGCCTGGTCAGCTGTCAGATGGACCAATAAAAGGTGTCAAGCATGGCCTGGTGTTATTGCTATATCCATTGCCCCCCAGCAGTAGCATCACAGATGCGGCAGAGCAAAATCCAGATGATAGGCTTCAGCGCAACTCAACAGGCAAGAGATGGCAATAAATCCATGTGTAACAAGACTGGAGATGAATGCTACAAGTAGCTGATGGTTCAGTCAAATGTCAGTAATAAACTTCATCAGGACATAAATAAGCTTATAATAGTTGGAACTAAAATAAATTGATGGTTTTGTTTATTTATTTTTCTGAGAATAGGACAAGACAACTAGTGGTTATGGCTATCTAAAGTTGCATGTCCAGCCAAGGTTCTAAAGGATAATTAAGGCACACTCACACTTTTCAGCTCCCATGTACTGATGTACCCAAATACAAACCTACACAGTAAAGTACAAAGGAAAAAGAGAAGGCAGAGATAAAAAAAAAAAGTGTATAGGAAGGCAACAAAATATTTTGTTAACGTTACAAAAATACATGGCTACAATTCGCACATCCAGACAAAAGAAGTTACTACTCACACCATCCCAAACCAGGACTACCATCCACATGAAGCAAACCACATGGTTAAAGTGCTGCACCTTTTCCAGAGAATAATATGTGCAACTACCCCAAAACTCGCACATTGATTATGCAAAAAGGAAAGAAATGACAAGTGGTACTGCAGAAATGTAGATATTAAAGAAAATATTTCAGAATATATGGGACTAAATAACTATAACACTAATGATTGTTAAGCCCGCAGCACTATGTCAAAAGTAAGAAGAATAGGAGCAATGGAGAACATGACAAGGGGCAGTAATTACTGACAATCTTGGTAGCAAACGGAAAGACTAATGGACCTCTCCATCTTCTCCAAGTTCACCATCTTCCAGCTCATGTCCACCATTTCTTCTGCTACTATCGCGGTCCTTTTTATGTCTTTTGTGCCGGTTTTCACTATCCGAGTCTGAACCATGTGCATGCTGCATGACCAACAATAATGATCTTATTACACACTTTAACCATAAGCGTACCCTCTACCATGACAACGTCTCAGGTGATTGAAGAATATTTCAGAAATTAAGCAACAGAACAGAACAGTTACATATTAATTGCAGCTATTGTCAGTGTTTTGGTTAATTTTGATGGATTACAAAAAGATAAGGTTGTATTCAGATTGATTATGATGCTGTCATTCTAGTAGGGAAACAAATCCAAGAGCAAGGACAATTTTTCTTTTGAAGCTAGCCATACTACAGTTATATAACTTTCCTTTGTTTCTTTTTTAAATTCATACTTTGCAACAAGGTGTTAGTCCTCAATGGAAAAGCTGATTCAAAGGATTGTCAGCATTGCACATTTGTGCCAAGGCTATAAATATCCAAAAATCACAAGACTGGTATGATTATGTGAGCTTTCTTTGTAAGTCATAAGCTCTACAAAGTCGTACTACTTTCGATCACAAATTTGAAATATTGATGGCCAAAGTTAAAAAAAGGTTTTAACTACCCTGCGACAACTATTCAAAGCCGTGGAAAAATTTTGGATTGTTCTACAACCAGTTTCCCGCTCAAACAATTTAAGGCCATGGAAAAAGACAACCCAGCTAATAATGACAATATGACCTAGCTGGCTGATTTTGTGGCTTATCCAACCGATTACACATGAACATGTTATTCCCTCCATTCCAAATTATAAGACATTTTGGGTCTTCTAGACACATAACTTTTGCTATGCACTTAGATATACAGTCTAGATAAAAGCAATGTATCTAGAAAAGCCAAAATGCCTTATAATTTGGAATGGAGGGAGTAGCCTATTAAAAGTAGGGGACCTAGTACGACGTATAGTAAACATTTATAGAATACAGAATAGTATGACTAAAGCAATAAACATTTTGTGGGGGAGATGGAATAATGCCTACTGTTTCTTAGGGGAAAAAATCCTAACAGACATCTAACAGCAAATTTACCTTCTTGTAGGTATTTTAGTTTATTCTAATAAACAAAATTAGGAATAACTACTGCATCACAAAAAAAAAAGTCCTGGTGGTTTTACAGCTGAACATCACAAGAACAAGGTAAACATGTTTGAAGCCGAATAACACAAACAGGAAACAGAAAATAACTACAGTTAAGTGAACTTGAAAGGAAATTGTCTTCAAACAGTAGCATCAAGCTCGCTCTGCTGACATACTGATGCCAAACACATTTGGTTACAGTTGCTAAATCTGTTGATTTTGTATGGACTCTAGCACCACATGTAGTATGAACGAATAACACCAAATCAGTCACAACATCCCCAATGTTTAGCTGATTTGCACAGAATAGCAAATTTTATACCTTCCTAGATTTCTTGCGATCACTGCTATGCCTCCGAGACTTCTTAGCATCATCTTTATCATCCCTTTCAGAGCTTACATCATCTGTCTCATGGTGGCGTCTCTTATGTTTCTTTTCTTTATCTTTATCTTTTTTCTTATCTTTTGTACCATGGGTGTCCAAATCAGCACCATCAAGCTCCATTTCATCTCTCCTTGATCGATCCTTCCCTTTTTCCTTCTCTCTCTCCTTCTCCCGGTGGTCTCTTTCTTTTTCTTTGCGTTCTTTGTCCTTCCTTTCTTTCTCTTTCTCTTTCTTCTTCTCTTTCTCCTCACGCTCTTTCTCTCTTTTTGCCTAATATAAGAGTAAAAAATTACAGGGGGGAAATGAGAAATGAAAAGAAACATCTCACAGAAACTATCTGGTTAGTTCAGTTGGTTCCCATAAAAACATTAACCATATTTGAAATCTTGGCATTGTGCTGTCTCAAACCAAATCAAAGCACAAATGCTTAGTTCGGCTTAATCTTAAGTTCTTAACACATACAAAATCATATTCCCTCTATTCCGAATTATAAGTCATTCTGGTTTGTCTAGATACATAGTTTTTATTATGTATCTAGATACAGTATATATCTAGGTGCATAGATAAAGCTATGCACCTAGAAAAGCCAAAACGACTTATAATTTGGAACGGAGGGAGTAATATATAGATGTGAATCACAACTTATTAATTAAAATAAAAAAAAGTAGCTTAAAATACTAGTGCTTTGAATTTAATATTATCAAGGACTAGATGTACATCATAGCTACAAACATGTTGAGTATAGGGTTAAAAGGCTTGGAAGTCATAATAATCCTGCATTTCAGCTCATCGGTTATACAGGTCTCCAAAGTTGAAACAGAACTGAACCAAAAGAGCCAATCAGCAAAGAAATCGGCTATTCTCGCTCAGGTAGGTTGGATCACTCTTCTTTTTCCACCTCTGGTAAGCAACACAAGTAATAAACACATGGTATCTACCATTCCTACTAAGTACCAATTGTGCATGCACAGCTATGAAATAACACAAAATACAAAACAGCATATAAACTCTTAACAAGCTATGAAAAGACTGCAGATAGATGATATGAGACAACAATACAACCATTTACCTTTTCTTCCTCCCTCAAACGTTCTTTCTCTTTTAACCTTTCTTTCAGGTGGACAACACACTCTTCAAAAAGCTCTCTAGCATAAGTCTCACTGTCCAAGGCCCTAATGCAACAAAGCCAACATAAGAATCACTCACTCGATAAAAATAATTAGGAAAATCTGATACGAGTCCCTATCATACAGCAGTTCAAACATCCATGACACAGTTCATCACCTCCGAGGCTTAAATCAACATTTTGCATGACATATTTCTATACAAAATTATTTGTAGTCCAACACAATCGTTGTTCAGTTTCAATTAAATGAATCGTGTACTATACTGGACACACTAATCTTTATTTAAATGAGGACCCAAAATAGTCTAAAAAAATGGAACCTACAGTTATATCAGAGAATCCAATACCATGATATTAAAGAATTGGAGCATACTCATTTTTAATTGGGCCTGGAGAATAATTTCTTTTCCAGAAGTAACAACTCATATACTCAATTAATTTGACTGTTACCACTACTGCTATATTCTGTGTACTATATTCAAAGAACAGGCAGGACTAGTAAACCAACCCACAATGGCAGTACATCAACTAGTCGGGCACATGCATGTAGTGTGGTAAACTGTTCTTAAAATGATTAAAAGGATGATTGACATTTGCCATTACCTGAACTCTTGGCTATCCTCGAAAAGCTGTTTAGAATCATCCCAGGTTGAAGAAGCTGATATTTCCTACAATGTTTCAAAGAAACACAAATAAATCACATCAAAAGCATGGCATATCCTGATGGCAATGTATCAGGTGGAAACCGGATCACCTGTGCAAACTTGGAAACTTTGAATCAAGACCACAGGATGTTGATCCAAGGGGCGTAGGAGGATTGGGTAATTTTGCACTTAACCGCCCGCTTCTAATCACACTTTTGCAAATCCCCCCTCCCACTCTCCTGTGTACCCCCTTGGATCAACATCATGTGGCCCAGATAAAAAGTTTCCAAGTTTGCACAGGTGGTCCAGTTTCCACCTGATATGTTGCCTATCCTGATATCCAGATTAATAGTCTGGCAATTATGTCACCATATCCATCGAACACAGAACACTGGACTATATATGCATGCAGTTGCAAGGGATCTCAGAATGGATTCAGATTTGCACTGGAAATCAAAGATTTTGCAATCCAAATATGGTATGCTTGGACAGGGTCACAGAGATGGTATTGTTTCTGTACTACTCCCTCCATCCCAAATTATAAGGCATTCCAAGAATCTTGGAGAGTCAAAAGATCTCAAGTTTGACCAAATTTATATGATAAGATAATAATATTTATGACACCAATTAAGTATCATTAGATTCTTTATTAATTATATTTTCATAAGTATACCTATTTGATGTTATAAATTTTTGTAATTTTCTCTATAATTGTGGTCAAACTTAAGATACTTTGACTCTCCAAGATTCTTGGAATGCCTTATAATTTTGGAATGGAGTGAGTATCAATGAAGAGTCTATTGATGAATATTCAATATGCCCAGAGCAAATAAACTTCAACAAAATGCAGGTCGTAAATGTGAATCTAAAACAGCCGAAAACCATTTTCCCTGGTTTAGGCAAACTCCAGTACCAAAACAACTCAGAGTAGGACTGATACTGAGAAAAATACCAACAGTCGAGTAGCTTATGCAAAATCAGTACCAAATAATAAAGCCATTCAAGTGATGCTACAGGAAAGTACTTATAAGATTTGCATTTTCAAAGTACCAACACATTTGGCGCAGGCTTAATAATTATGTGTTATTTTTGCATTCAACAAATTCAGATAGCATTTACTAGTTCAAATAAATCCACTTACTATATATCAACAAGTTATGGATTATATCACACTCCGTATAAAGAAGCACATCAAGTTAAGCTGTAAGTAGCAAGTCATAACCATTCTTCCTGATATTTTACCACCATGGTTCCCCATAAGAGCAACCACAATGTATTTCGACTACTTAGTCCACATGGGTGGGACCTGTGTCAGTAGACAATAGCTATTGTTGTCACCACAATGTTCAAGTCTATATGGATCCACTGTAACACATAAAAAAATCATATGTATCCCCCAACCGTGAACCGTGAACCGTCCACGGTCCACCCTCAGCCCATCCTCTCTCTCTCTTCGCTGCTACTCGGCGATCAGCACACACCGGAAAACCGCGGCCCACTCCCTTCGCACTGCCATACTCGATCCAAAATGGGATCAGATTGGAGGCAAAGGCCAGTGGCGGATACACACTCACGGGAGGCGCAGCGGTACGCGTGGGGCGCCATGCAGCCACTGAATCGGTTTTCATCTTCCCGGATCTGATTTGAGCTTCTTCTTTCTCATGTCCGGCGTGTAGATGGCAACCTCTCGGGCCGCGCGTATGGTCGGGCGGTGACCTCACGGGCCGTGAGGATGGCTATGGCGGTGAACTCGTGGGCAGCACGGATAGCCATGGCGGTGTCCTCATGGGCAGCACGGATGGCTGCGGCGGCCTCGCTGGTGGTGCGGATGGCCGGACACGCGGCATCGAGGGCGGTGCGCATGGCTTGGGTGACGTCCTCGCCGGTGACACGGAGGGCCGGGACGGCGTCCTCGCGGGCGGCGCACGCCCGGCGGGAGCGGCAACAAGAAGAACCCAGGCAGAGAGATGGTGAGAGAAATATTTTTTATTGCTATGAGCAGTCCGTAGACTCATGGACGACTTTTGTTATGGACTGCTCTATTGTTTCTTCCACAATGTTTCAGGCAGTCTGTATGGAATAATTTAGTCCCTATGGACTGCTTTTGGAGCACATTGTGGTTGCTCTAAAGGGCATATGCCATGTTTGAATTTGAATCCATTGCCTAAACCTGCCCAGCAAGGTAAGGGTGGAGGTGCCGAGGTGGATTCAAGTTTGGTTCTCTTGCCTTGCCTTCCTTTTGGGGAAGGTGAGCAAGGATTCTCTTCCTTTTGCATTTGGCACTCATCCACATTAAAAATTTTCGCTGCACAACCTTTACACTAGCAGTACTAGGCACCATGGGTGATGAACCACAATACCCATACTAATTATTGCCAAATACACAAATGCACATTAATGCTACATGCAACTTGCACATAGAAATTATAAGCTGGTGATCCTTAAGAGAAGTATCATTGGATGCTAAGACCCCAGGAATGCTGTCCAACTTTACTTTTTTGTCGTGAAAACCCTTGTTACCATGCATAGCAAGACCAAGCAAATGTAAGCAATGGCAAAGAAATAATGTAACATGCTTACTGCAATACCTTGATTGAATACAAAAGATCTGAAAAATTTTCACCCAACCGCTGTCGCTTCTTAGCCTCTTTTTGCTCTTTTTCCCTGAGCCTTTCAAGCTGATCATCATAGATAAGCTGCAACCAATCCAGCAAAGTAAAACAACAATCTGAAAAAAATGCAACACATTGATAACATCATTTATTTAGATATCAATCGAAACTTGCAGTCAACATGACACCTTGACGTTGATGGATGATATTCCTTTAAGAGCATCATCCTCCAGAATAGCAGTTTGGAATTCCTCTAATGTCCACGAAGTTGTCATAGGAATCTGGAAGAAGATGTAGTTAATAAGCCCTGTTTCCTAAGCACTTCCTAGATAACTATGCTAGTTAATTACAGTCATTAAAGACCTTGGGCAGCCCAAGAGGTGTGTACGGCTGCCAAGGCACCTATCTAATTAGCTATGCTCTAGTGAGCTGTTTGTAATCAATGCAATGTCTATCTCTATATATAATCAAGGAGACGGCCTGGGGTTTAAGGCGTCTTTAGACTAATCAAGTCTGTGTTACCTCCAACATTTGGCATCGGAGCTAGGATAGACACCAGAGAGCCACGAGGCCAACTCCTCACCTTCTCCACCCTATGTCGACCTCTGCTGAGCGCGCTGCCAGGCTCAAGGCCAAGGGAACCGGCGATGGAGAGCTGGGCGACTCCTCCGGCCGGGCCGCGCGCTTGAAGGCTGCAGAGGAAGCAGCAGCGCTGGCAGTCCAGGCAGCAAAGCAGGCGGCGGCTGCTGCAGAGGCGGCAGCAAGGACGGCGCAGGAGCTGCGGGCCGAAATTGCTGCTGAGAAGGGAGAAGAAGAGGATGCAGAGGAGGAGGAAGAGGAGGCGGAGAGCAGGAGTCGGGGGCTGCGGACTCCGTCGCGAGACAGGAGGCGCTCGCAGTCACCACTGCGGGACCGGAGGCGCGGCCGCGGCGGCGGTCGCTACGAATCACCGCTCGGCAGAGTGGTGTACCGCGACTCCGGTAGCAGCACGTCGTGGCCGATGCTGGACAAGTCAAACTACTACGAGTGGAGTCAGACCATGAAGCTGAGGATGCAGGCGCGCGATCTCTGGGACGCCATCGAGGGCGGCCCTGTCCAGTTTCGCGATGACAGGCGCGCACTGGAGGTGATTGTCGGGGCCGTGCCCAAGGAGATGGGCATCCCACTCCTCGACAAGGCTACGGCGAAGGAGGCGTGGGACGCCATTGCTGCGACTCGCATCGGCGTGGACCGGGTCCGTCGAGCAACGCTGCAGCGCCTACGCCGCGAGTGGGAGAACATCGGCGTCAACCCCGGTGAGCAAGTGGAGGATTTCGCCCTGCGTCTGTCAACTCTGCACCAGCAGCTTGTCATTCATGGTGACAAGGACATCACTGAGGAGCGTGTGGTGGAGAAGTTTCTGCGCACGGTGCCAGCCAAGTACGCGCAGATTGTTGTCGCTATTGAGCAGTTCCTCGATTTTGAGGCGCTCACTCTTGAGGAGGTGACTGGAAGGCTCAAGGCGGTGGATAATCGCGAGGAGCAAGCGTTGACCGAGCCGGTGGCCATCAACGGCAAGCTGCTGTACACCGAGGAGCAGTGGAGAGCGCGCTGGAGGAAGGAGAAGAAGGGAGATGATGCCGGTGGTTCTGGGTTCAGGAACCAGCGCGGTGGCGGTGGACGTAGCCGCGGTGGTGGACGAGGACGAGGCAGAGGCGGTGGACGTGGTGGCGGACGAGGAGATGGCAATGTTGCTGGCCGCGTCGGCCCCAACACCTGTCTCAACTGCAACCAGGAGGGTCACTGGGCACGTGAGTGTCCCCAGCCGTGCCGTGAAGATGCAGAGCGCGGCGGTGGAGGTGGAAACCGTGCTGGCCGCGGCGGTGGCAACCGTGGTGGAGGTCGTGGCGGCGGAAATCAGGCTGGGCAGCGTGGCGGGAACCAAGGAAGGCATGAGGCGCGCGCCCAGTACGCCAAGTGCGATGAAGATGGCGCTCTGTTTCTGGCACATGGCTTCATTAGCCTGGAACAGAGCACGCCGGCGCACAGCTACACGGCGCAGCACGTCGAGATCTCCGAGCCACGTGCTCGCGCCTATCTCGGCATGGACGAAGAAGAGGTGGACAGCGGCTGGTACTTGGACTCCGGCGCGACGCATCACATGACCGGGCGCCAAGAGTTCTTTGCTGATCTGAACACTGGCATTCGAGGAACGGTCCGGTTCGGGGACGCGTCGAAGGTAGAGATCAAGGGCGTCGGGTCTATTGTTTTCCAAGCCAAGACCGGTGAGCAGAGGGTTCTTCATGGTGTCTACTTCATTCCGGCACTGAAGAACTCTATCCTAAGTCTGGGACAACTTGATGAAGGAGGGTCCAAGGTTGTGATTGACAATGGCGTGCTTCGCATTTGGGACAAGAGCCGCCGTCTGCTCGCCAAGGTACACAGAGGGAAGAATAGGTTGTATATTCTGCATCTTGAGGCTGCACAACCCCTCTGTCTCGCGGCACGCAAGGATGAAGAGGCGTGGCAGTGGCACGAGCGTTTCGGCCATCTGCACTTCGACGCACTCCGGCGACTCAGCAAGGAGGAGATGGCGCGCGGGATGCCGGTGGTTGACCATGTTGAGCAGGTGTGTGACACCTGTGTTACCACCAAGCAGAGGCGGCATTCTTTTCCGGCTGCAGCTGCATACCGTGCCCAGAATCAGCTTGAGCTGGTGCACGGTGACCTGTGCGGTCCAGTCACGCCAGCGACACCGGCGGGCAACCGCTATATCTTGCTGCTCGTCGATGACGCCACCCGTTTTATGTGGGCTGTGTTGCTGCCATCCAAGGACGCAGCAGCAGAAGCAATTAAGAAGGTCAAGGTGGCAGCAGAGGTGGAAAGCGGGCGCAAGTTGAAGGTCCTGCGCACCGACAATGGCGGCGAATTCACGGTCGCGGAGTTTACTGCATACTGCACTGATGAAGGTATTAAACGACATTTCAGTGCCCCTTATTCACCGCAACAGAACGGTGTTGTTGAGCGCAGGAACCAAACAGTGGTGGCCATGGCACGAGCTTTGCTCAAGCAACGCCAGATGCCCTCTCGGTTTTGGGGGGAGGCTGTGATGACGGCTGTGCACATTCTGAATCGATCTCCGACAAAGGCGCTGAAGAATGCCACTCCTTATGAGGCATGGCACGGCCGGGCACCAACAGTCGGCCACCTCAAGGTCTTTGGCTGTGTGGCTTATACCCGGCGGCTTACTCAGCTTCGCAAGCTCGATGACCGCGGCGAGGCTGGCGTGTTTATCGGCTATGCGGAAGGGGCCAAGGCATACCGTATCTATGATCCAGTGTCCCAGCGCGTGCGTGTCAGCCGCGATGTGGTGTTCGACGAAGGCCGCGGCTGGGACTGGGCATCACCGGCAGCAGGCACATCAGAAGCAGCAAGCAATGAGTTTACTGTTGAATTCCCATGGGCGGAGGAACTCCCTGAAGCAGGAAGTTCAGCGTCGCCTTCACTATCTCCTCCGCCACATCCTACATCGCCTGGTTTCTCTCCAGTGAATGCAGGAGAGCCTGCAGCGGAAGCAGAGGAGCCCGCAGCGGAGGCAGAGGCGCCTGCGTCGCCCAGAACACCTATTTCAGCTCCATCAAGTCCTCAGGTTAAGCATGTGACCCCCCTGGAGGATGATGATGAAAGGGTGGATGCCTACCACGACGATGAAGAACTCCGCTATCGGAAGATTCATGAAATTATTGGTGATCAGCCAACCCCTCCGCCGGCGCAGCGGCTGTTTGCAGAACTAAATCTCACCCATTCTGGTGAGCCTACAAGCTATGAAGAAGCCAAAGATGATCAAGATTGGCAAGCAGCGATGAAGGAGGAGCTGAGATCAGTAGAGCGGAATGGGACTTGGGAACTTGTTTCTCCCCGTCCTGGTCACCGTCCAATTTCACTGAAATGGGTGTTTAAGCTGAAGAAGGATGAACATGGAGTTGTAATTAGGCACAAGGCAAGACTTGTGGCCCGTGGTTTTGTGCAGCAGGAAGGAGTTGATTATGAAGATGTTTTTGCACCGGTTGCAAGGATGGAATCAGTACGTGTTTTGCTTGCCCTGGCAGCACAAGAGGGATGGGCAGTACATCACATGGATGTGAAGTCTGCATTTTTGAATGGAGAACTCCAGGAGGAGGTTTATGTTACACAACCTCCAGGTTTTGTAGTATCAGGAGAGGAGAAGAAAGTGTACAGGCTGTACAAGGCTCTGTATGGCCTAAGACAGGCTCCTCGGGCATGGAATGCCAAGCTTGACTTGACTCTCAAGCAGATGGGTTTTGAGCAGAATGTGTATGAAGCTGCTTTGTACAGGAAGGGATCAGGTGACTCCCTACTGGTAATTGGAGTCTATGTTGATGATTTGATCATCACAGGAGTCAATCAGCAGAAGATTGAAGCTTTCAAGGCAAAGATGAAGCAAACCTTTGAAATGAGTGATTTGGGTCTTCTGTCTTTCTATCTGGGAATTGAGGTGAGACAATCAGAGGGGAGCATCACTCTGAAGCAAACCCATTATGCTAAGAAGATACTTGAGCTTGGTGGTATGGCAGGTTGTAATCCAGCCACCACACCCATGGAAGAAAGGCTGAAATTGAGCAAGGAAAGCACAGCAAAGGAAGTAAATCCAACTCAGTACAGAAGACTGGTTGGCAGCTTGAGATACCTAGTGCACACAAGACCAGATTTGGCTTTTGCTGTAGGGTATGTTAGCAGATTTCTGGAGAAGCCAACAACTGAACATCTTCAGGCTGTGAAGAGGATTTTGAGATACCTGGCTGGTACTCTAGATCATGGGCTCTGCTACACCAGAACAACAGGCAAGGCAAGGTTTGTGGGTTACAGTGATTCAGATTTGGCTGGAGATGTTGATTCAAGCAAAAGCACAACTGGATGTTTGTTCTTCCTTGGAACCAGCCTGGTCAGCTGGCAGTCTGTCAAACAGAGAGTTGTTGCTCTGTCTAGCTGTGAGGCTGAATATGTGGCGATGACAACAGCTGCAACCCAAGCTTTGTGGTTGTCAAGACTGTTTGCAGATTTGTTGGGAAGAAAAGTTGAGGTGGTAGAACTCAGAGTAGACAATAAGTCTGCCCTGGCTTTGGCAAAGAATCCTGTTTTCCATGACAGGAGCAAGCATATTAGAATCAAGCACCATTTCATCAGAGATTGTGTGGAAGAAGGTAGCATCAAGACAGAGTTCATTCCCACTGCAGATCAGCTCGCTGATATACTGACTAAAGCCTTGGGCAAAACCAAGCTGGAAGAGATGAGGAGCAGGATTGGGATCAAGGAGATCAAGATTAGTAGAAGCAGGTCTTAGGGGGAGAAATGTAGTTAATAAGCCCTGTTTCCTAAGCACTTCCTAGATAACTATGCTAGTTAATTACAGTCATTAAAGACCTTGGGCAGCCCAAGAGGTGTGTACGGCTGCCAAGGCACCTATCTAATTAGCTATGCTCTAGTGAGCTGTTTGTAATCAACGCAATGTCTATCTCTATATATAATCAAGGAGACGGCCTGGGGTTTAAGGCGTCTTTAGACTAATCAAGTCTGTGTTACCTCCAACAGAAGAGGGATGCAAATCATAAATATGGCAACTTTATGGTGTGTACACATAATACATGGTAAATCAATGTGTACTATTTTCCGCAAGAAGCAAAATGTAGATCATGATTATACACAAAACCATACCTTTCCAGATTTCACCACTTCTTTGATTTGGGTCTTGTCTTCTTGATACTGTACAACAAGAGTATACCAGGAAACCATAAGCATCACAAATATAAAGAGGTTTTCAAATGGACTCAGTAAAACAGATCTGCCATGTTCATCATGTGCTCACAGTACCCCTTTTTCTTTTAAACAAGTTAATGTGTACTACATGATTCTTATGGAACTTTAAACATTTGCATTTTGCAACATCATGGATTCATCATATGTTTTCATTGAAGGTGATTTGGGACCCCTGGTCACCAGTCAATTTCCCTACTTGAAAAAAGCATTGGTTACTGCTAGATTCCTAATATAACGGGGCGCTATCTATCAATCAAGGCATGTCTATTTCAAATACCCTTCCCCTTTTTCTCTTGTCCTCCCCATATCTGATGTGATGGATTAAGGAGCCATGGGCCAGCATGTCAATGGACCAGCCTTGCATCACATATCGAAAAAGAGATAAGATTACTTGAGTTGTTATTAGACCTTACAGGTAGGATTAATAAGCTAGTTAATTAGATTAGCATGTTTGATTCGGTTGTTGTGTGTTGGGGCGAATGGCATGTATCTGAAGTAGGGCTGGATATCGAGCCAACCGTAGTTTTTTTCGAGCTTTTTTAGAAATTGGTATAATCTTATTCATTATTATTTACTGCATTGTTTAAGACCCAACTTCACGACGAGCCTAACGAGCCGAGCCTAATGAGCCGAGCCGAAGTTGAAAGTCGTTCCAAATCAAGTCATTTTCATTTTAAAAGATAAATGAGTCCAATCGGAGCACTTTTGTACCGAGCCACCGAGCCAGCTTAACGAGTTTTTTGTCCAGCCCTAATCTGAAGCAAGAACCAATAATCTAATTCCCCTTCTATATCTATCCCTCTCATCTATGATTTCAGCCTTAGCAGCTAACCTCACCCAGCCATCAACGGATCGACCCCATCAGACTTGGAATATGATATCTTCACAACCTTTTTGCCACTCTTTCCATTCACATCCTCACAAATTCAACAAGGTGATTAATCGCTGGTTAAGCTCAGGTACAGCAACAGCTAGACAACACAACTATTCCTTGAACACTAATTCAGATTTTGAAAATATCAGCTAAATTAACATCAACCTTGCAATCATTGAAAGTACTGACTGAGCACCCTAAAGGTAGATGCACAACAATTCAATATACAAGTCCATTTGACTACATCACTAAGATGATCTCACACATATGATGACAGCTCTGAAATGCTTTTCCACTACTATACCAACTGTACTTACTAGTTTCCTTGATAGGTAGAAAAGATCAGATAGTATGTGTTCATTCTAAGAGAACTTTCGGTTTACCATTACTAGTTACCAAAGCTTAGTGTATCCCAGGAATAACACAGGTAGAATGATGTTAATAAGTAATACACGTGCAACAACTCCTTATCCAAGTGAATATGAGTCCATAACAATAATTAGGGACAATGCAAAAAGCTTAGGTGCTTTCAACTGAAGTTCACAAGTCTATGCTCGATTGTAGAAAAGATCATACAAATGAAAAAAAAAAAAAAAAAAAAGAAAAGCAATAGTATAACACTCCCTAAAACATTGGATGAACTGTTACAAGGATATATCCAGAATTTCTGAAAATAACCTGTTTGTCAAGTTCCTCGATCACGTCATCAAATAGCTCTTTCGGTGTGGAGCCAGATGTGTTTGAGGCTACAGCAAAGTAAGACTCTGAATCTTTTATCTGTGAATTGATAAAATGTAAAGAATCAGGAAAAGCATTTTTTAACACTCTATCTCTGAACATAAATATTTCAAGAACCTGTGCACAGTAATCACGCCACCGAGTTCTTGCGTTAAGTGTACCATCAGCGACATGTTCTTCCAACATTTTACGGAACCCATCACGGTTTTTCCTCTCTTGTCTTCTCACTTGATCCTGTATGTGAACATTAGCTTAATTTTCATCTATAGGTTGGAAAAAAATAATACGGCTAGATTCTTGACGAGGAATAATAATGCAGTACCTTTTGTATCCGCTTCTGCTCTTCCTCTTCTTTCTCCAGGTGCCGTATGTACTCCTGCAATATACAAAATGTGTAATTGAACATGAACCACAAAACAGCAAAAGTTGACTGAAGGCCAGGAAATTAATTACTTGAAAAATATCCAAGCGATCAATCTTCTCAAGTCGGGAATAGCGTTCATCATCTTCCAGACGTTCCTGAACTTTTCTCCACTGAGTAGTTGCCTGCAATAATGAAAAAAAAATTATTCATTTGTAGAGCTTGTGTATAAACAGATTGACTATATGAGAAATCAAAGAAATAACCTTGATGAAGTCACATGATTCTAGAAAAGCTCTGTATTCTGCTACATATCTTTTGTGTTCTTCAGCAGCCTTGGCTTTTTCCTACAGTGTGGTATGTATTAGATCAAGCACAGCATAAAGTACAATGAGTTAAACCGTGTCATCAGTGGTTTATGGTGAACATGTGACATTTCTGAAGCTAAAACTCCATTGTCAAAAACTAACAAGGTGCTTGAACACAAACCTAACGCTAGTGCAACTTTGGTTGATATATCCACACCTTGCCACACTTGCCAAATTATGCCTAAGGTGTGAATAACAATTTGCTCTGCCACACCTTAGGCATGTTTGGCACGTGTGTGAGTCTGATATGTGGGGTATGAAGCTAAAAAGGTGTGGCCAGCCACAAATGTGGCAGCTCGCCACACCTTAGGCAATGCTTGGCACATGTGTGACGACAAAATATGTGCTATTAAGCTAAAAAAGCAAGCCACAATTATTGGGAACCAAACACCCACCTAAGAAGCTGTGGTGTCCCTTACCTTGTGAAATTACAAGTTATGTACACCATCGAAATATACCCTAAATTTTATCTTACTGCAAAGTTCACAGGATGGAAGGGGTTGAACCTTCCTCATTCGATACCCTCTTGGCTGTAATGCCGCAAAGGCCATGGAATTGGGTCATGCTGCAAGTAACGGTTGTGCCCATATAACAAGGCCAACCCATCTAGAATGAAGCTGTTCTCTCAAGTGAATGGCACTGAATAAAGTGCTTATAATAAGTATGAAAGAAACAAATAGCTTCAAGACTAACTGTGATTCCAGAAAAAATATTTTGGAAGGAAAAAATGTAAATTCTCCATTTAAATTAAAAATGTAAAAAGTATGTAGACATAACACCACAGATAAATTGCAGCGATTTTTTTTCCAAAAGTGTAGTACTAGGATAGAAGAGAATGAAGCCACAAAATCCAAAACCAGTATATCAACAAAGAAATATATGAACGTTCAAAGATCAACAGTAAGAACAACCACAGTGAAAGGAGTCACAAGGCAAAAAGTTAAATATCTAATGACCTTCTTATGCAGTTCCACAAGATAGTTCTCAAATAAATCTTCACGCTCCCTTGGACGCTCAACTGCTTTGAACCTTTCATCATCTTCAAACATAAGTATTGCTTTGCTGCACAATGAACAAAAAAAAAGTAAGTGTGACTCCAACAAGAAAAAGACATCAAAACATCAACAGTATCAAAAGGAAACTCCAATTATCTGGTGAAATTTTAGAAAAAAAAAACACAGCCAAGCTTGGATGCTATATACAAAGAAAATACTGGAATTGGACGTATACCTCCATCTTGTCAATGATGTGAGCTCCTTGCATTCCTGAATAAAAAAAACAAGGCATTCACTAACACAGTACATATACAGTAATAGAAAGGAGAAAACTTACTATAGTAGAACTAGCTTACTTCCAGCATTGCAAGGAAGTCATCACGTGCTTTCCTCTGTTTGACACGTTTTTCTTCGGCTTCGAACTTTTTGCGCTGGTTCAAGTACTGTAGAAATAAAATCATAATACCTGGCCCTCAGTGAAACATTTACTACAAAGATCTGGAGTTGAGGATACTGCTAAGAACGGTCAGGATCTTATAAGAAACAAACACTGACCTCGTTGAAAGCTTGCTTTCTCTCTCCAAGAGTTTTCAAAGCACCATATCTTTTGTCATTTATGATGACTCTCATAGTCTGAAAATGTTATAACAGTGTTACACATTTCATAGGTCGATGTTAAGTAGAGGCAAGTTCCATACCTGATCCCATGTCCAATCAGACTCAACATTTACTGACTCGAGCAGGGACTTGAACGCATTTTTTGCTTCCTACAAATCAAAAATATAAATGAGGTTGCCAAGTCATGAGCAAACATTCCAATTTATAATTTGCCTCTTTCAAGCCATCTCACCATCTTAGTGGCGTAGACTACAGGTTCTTCTTCACTTGTTTTCTCCTCCAGTGGAGTGACATTAATCTTCCCTGCAACTGGCATGGTCTTTTTGGCCTCCTACAGAGTAGCATGTTGAAGCGGCGTCAACATTCAGTTACAGAGAGGGAAAACTAAGCAGTTAAGTCCACTAGCCACTATTAAAAGAGATACTGTTAAAAAAGATAATATAAGTGCGAAAATATGGTTTCATCCACAGAAAAAGGACTGTCCAGTTCAAATCGTTCTAATTTCCATCAAAGTAGAAACTATATAGCTGAGACTATAGATGTCCCCTCCCCTCTCTTTCAAGTATCCATGATTTTTCTTTTTTGAAATAAAAAGATGTAGAGAATAATGAACTTCAGTATGATACCTAGTTACCAAGAAAAGGAAGCTCAAGTAACTTCTTAGGTAGTTCCTTCCATATACTGAGTAAGGGTACTTCACGCTACAGCATCTCTAGTAACCCCTAAACACTAGTAATTCCCTTTCAAAGTTCAAGAAGGCACTAGGCAGTTTCTAGGCGCTGACCCATAGCCTAGAGCCTAGGCGAGCCTAGGCGTTTCAAGGCGTTTTTCTAGGCGTTTTAATTCTTATGCACATACATATATATTACCTTAAATTACCTTAAGTAAAAGAAGAAATAAGAGACTAACTATATACAAATCTATATACTATGTATATGTAAGTGACTAACTATGAATTAAACACTAACATGTGTGTGTAATTATTGTTGCTACAGTACCAGCGAGGAGGTTATGAGAGGAGAAATGACAAATAAAAGTATATCTAATAGTTTCTTGTGAGAAAATAGAACTTCTATGGGGCAGAATGTTAGAAATCAGTTAAGAGAATCAGAGTAAGGAAGTTTCTAGGAGTTCTTACAAAAGTAAGGGACCAAATCATAAAACCGCCCTATCATCCTTATCTTGTAAGCCGTCCTGACTCTTGAGCACATCTCTCTGTCTCTCGTGGGCTCTCCTTTCCCTTCCCTCCGTCTCCCACAGCCACGCCGCCGTGCTCGATCTGCTCCCCATCGCCTGATGAGCTGCCTCCGCCGCGCTCCCGCCTCCGAGCCTCTCTTCCTCCTCGGCGGCGGAGGTGGAGGCACCCCCGCCGCCGCATCCCTCCACGGGCCTCCTTGGGACGCTCGAGCAGCTCTCGTCCAGGGTTGTCGCGCCATACCACGCGGGAAGGGGGAGGACAGGGCCAAAGTGTTAGTCGCTGGATTCGCACTCTTGGTAGCAGTAGAATCCTTACTCTCATTGAGAGAGAATGACACTAGGAGTTGGGGCAATTTTCTGGTTTATTTCTCACACAAACTCACACAATGCCATGCCAACCTGAGGGGTTGGGGTTACATACTTATAGGCTGCTAGCCAGCCAAGCATATGCCAAGATGCTAGTCTAAAATGCTAGTCTAGATGCTAACTGCTTAGTCTAAGATGTTGTCCTAGATGCCAACTGCTGTCCTAAAAGCAGATACTGTCCTAGATGCTGTCCTAGATGCTAACTGTTGTCCTAACAACAGTCAAAAGATGCTGGACACAAAGATCATGTGCTGCGTACTGCAGCAGCCCCACAACCACCAGCCAACACAGAGACTTATCCATCACAAAGGTGGAGGGAGGACAAGGAGACCGCGCGGCAACGGATCTAGCGGCGCAGCACCCTCCCTCATGCAAGTGCGGCTCTGGATCTGGAGGGACATCGCCTATCCCTCCGCCTACCCCCATAGGCGAGGCGGCACCCCTCCGCCCAGCGCGTAAGCGCACCTAGGCCAGCGCCTAGTAACGCCTTTTTGAACTTTACTTTCTCTTAAGGCCAACTAAGAAGACAAACATGAATGAGTACCAAAAAAGATGCAACTGGATTGATCTGTAAGAAATCTACTAAACCCTGGTGTCCAAAAAACATTTATATTAAGTTTATCAGTGTTGCACATATCTAGTCACGGTTCACAAGGTAGTAGCAATGTCAAACAAAAGGACTGGGGCAAGGGACACTAGTTCAGTCATCAGTCATCATGAGACATCAATTTATCGAGTTCAGTTCGATGATGGATCTAATTTATCAGAAATCCCGACTGAGCTATGACCGAGTACACAATTTATTATGATTACGTAGGCTGTGTCTTACTCCTAACTACAAAAAGGGTGATGCCAATGCATTTGTTTCAGGGAAGAAAAAAAATATAGTAACATATACCTATCTCTGATGGACCTCCCATGTCACCTATAATTCTTCTCCTAACAAGAACCACTACAATCTGTTCTGCTCTATTCCATTGTTACAAATATCTTCGTCATCGGTCATTGCCTAAACTTCTTCACCGACCATATCCAAGCATCCAAAATCCCGACAAGTGTTCCACAATAATTGTAGATCACGATGTCAGAAGGGGGAAAATATACATTATGTGCCAAGTAGTGTTTTAAATCGCAGGCTATAGCATTTAGCAGAGAGGTTTGATCAGCCACTATAGCGCCGCTATTTACATTTGGTAGAACAGTTTGTAGCGGCAAATTGCGTGAACCACTATAGCACCGCTATAACCTGCTATTTGAAACACTGGTCGAGTGTGTCTAGTTACTCAATTTTTCATAAATAGATCTTACAATTAATGGTAGCAAAATACTATCATCCATCAATCAAAGGAAAACAAATGCAGTGCTAAAAGGCATGTAAAAACAGGCTCCACAAGGATGTTGACAAAGATATTCACATACAAATTGAAATGGAGCAAAAACTGCAAACTTTATAACAAAAAGGCAACCATAGACAAATTGTTACAATGTGGGGTCACTGACTTGGACAAGATTTAGCAAAGGATTATAAATACATCAATTATGAAGTACTTGCAAATCTTATGAAACGAAACAACATGCGTAAAGCAAACATACCTCCAAATCTTCAGCGGATGTACCATCCTCTGTGTCAGCCCCAGTGGTCAGAGATGAATTTTCATTGTTGTTTCTGCAATGTAACAAATAAACATATTAGCAGGCATTTGAACGTCAGGTAGCATATACTACAGGATGAAAAATGGTAAACATGTGTGAAAACCTGCTGGCCCCTGCATCTGTTGCAACTAATGGAACTTCTGTTGTGATTGCTGCAACAGGAACAACAGTAATTGGACAACCATTTTGCATGCCAACAATTGAACTGGAAGTGTTCTCCACATTGTGCGACGGGGCAGCATCAGGAGGAACAGAGTTTGATGACCCATCATATGAGCTGGGAGCAATTATACCAACAGCAGATGAAGACTGATTAGCAGGTATAGTAGAAGGTTCAGAGGCAGCAGATCCGACAAGAGCACTAGCAGCTATTCCTGATTCTCGATCAGGTTGTTGATGGGATGCCTTCTCTGCCAATTCACGTGCAACCTGAGAGAGAGAAAAAATAATTGCAGCAATAATGTAATTTTCAATTAAACAAATATAGACGGAGAAAAGAAGAGAAAGAAGAAAACCTTTAACTCATCAGGAATAGTCCATTTTGATTGTTTGGTCACTTTGTTGAAATAGTACCTTCAGTGATAGAAGTAGAACAGTCAAAATACGGAAAGAAAATGGAGGATCCATTGACATATTGACATATAAATAAAAAGATCTCAATTGGCAATTAATTCCAGTATAAACTTACTTTCGTCCTTCTGGTGTAGTAAATTCTTTCCATTCGGTTGAGGCATCAGCCCTCTGTTAAATTAACAAAACCCATTGAAATGCAAATTAATACAGCAAGTATGCATTAAGTACATTACTTATATTAGAGAATGAACTGCCCTCAAGCAAAAAGAAACAAGAATGATTTCTTGGTCCTTTGCAAGTGCTCAACCAAATTTAAAGAATCAATCTAAATAGATAGAAAGCACAAAATAACGCAAAAGGGCAAAGAGTGTGCATGAATTTATGCACAAAAGCACATTGGGAATTGAACTCTTGAACTTCAGTAGTGAAAGATGATATCAGGCACAAGCATAGGGCTAGCTAAACATAACAAAATCATATGGCTAAGCCGCATGACTATAAGCAAATAGCACACTAACCTCCAAAGGTGTCATCAACTCAACTGGTTTCTCCCAACTTGATTGCCTTGTCTTCTTATTATAGTAGTACCTGGAAAATGAAAGGAAAAATTAAAGCAAACCAAATAAAGAGAAAACCAAAACATGAAATACTTAAATTACAAAAGCTTGCAACGAAGTTAATAACGGAAAGGAATTAAAAAAAATACTAACTTTTTCCCCTCGGCTGCAGTGTGCTCCTGCCAGTCTGAAGAGCTAGGTTCAGACAAGTTGACCTTGTCATTTGCAAACTCAGTTATTCCAAAGTCAACGATATAAAATATTGTATAGTAGACAAAAACAATTGATACAGCAGAGGTTACAAAATTAGACCCAAAAAAAACAGGTGATGAAGCATAGGTCTGGCAATACTTACTGAAGGCAAAGTTGTTGGAGCTGACACCGGCTGGTGCCCAGACTGCACTAGAGGAGGCACATGAGGTACATTCTGTCCTGGGCCTGTACTCCAGTGTTGCACTGGAGGAATTGATGTTGGTTGATACTGAAATGTCAAAGTTAACAAGTTAGTAGATTAGCCTAAGACTAGTAACAGACATCATACGGAAATAATTAACTCGAAAAGAGTGACTAATAGGACTAACTGTATAGGTGGGGGGTTGCATAGGGGCACCCATGCTGGGAAAATGGCCCCCAGGATACGCAGATTGTTGCTGCGGCTGCATAGGCGCTGATGACATTGGTCTAGCTGGCTGGTATACCATGGGAACCCCTTGTGATGCAGGTGGAACTTGATTTGAGTGAGGCAAGTGCTGCCCAGGTTGTGGAAAATGTGGCATTTGCCCAGGCATGCCAATGTTAGCCCCCGGCATAGGCTGACCAACAGGACGAAACTGCTGTGCTGCTGGCGGCATGAACTGAGGAGGCTGCTGCGAAGGAACCACTGGCCTAAACTGAAAGTGGAGCATGAGGAGCAACATTAGAAACATAGCCTAGAATTATGGAAGCAATGAATGTGGAAAGAAACAAAAAATCTAAAAGTCAGTTTACCTGCATAGGCATTGGTGGTCCAGGATTTTGTGGCTGGGCACTAGAACCCATCATGGGAGGCCTGGGAGGCTGCTTGTATAAGACAATAAAGATGATTAGCACTATGTACACTACAGATGCCATGACAAAATAATATTTACAGCATGTGACAGCACTTACCTGAGGCGGCCCAGGAGCCTGCATATTACTAGCCATCAAGCCACCATCAAAACACCAACAAAGAAGAGCACCTCCAGAGATCACAACTGTAAACCGTCCAAAGTATGGAAAAACAAAGATTGATTATAGAACATAACACGTGGAGAACAAATAAGCTATTGGATAAGAATAAGAGCTGCAACAGCTAACTTAAAAACTCCCATTGGCACGTGCTCACTATCTAACAATACGTCCAAAGTACGGAAAACAATGATTGATTATAGAACATGACACGTGGAGAACAGAGAAGCTATTGGATAAGAGCTGCAACAGCTAATTTAAAAACTCTCATCGCCACAAGCTCACTAACAATACAGAGGAGTAACGGAAACTCTAGGTGTTTAGCGCTTTGCCTTGCCTAGCCGCCCTTGACTCCCCCCGCGAAAAAGGGTAACGAGCTTCCTTCTGGGTTAAAGGAATCCGACCCCATCCCCTTTTGTCGGCATGCATATTATGAGCATTGGATCAGATAGAGTCCAACCGAGTTTATTGCTACTACAGACCAGATATAGCTAAAACCAAAAGATCTCCCCACCGTGGGTCTCATATGCACTACGATAATTCTAGGCATTCCTTAGGAATCAACTCCTCTGCACTAAAACATCCAACTTGTGCCGCCTAATAAATAAATCAAATCAAACTAAAAGTTGCTGGAACATCTTGCGATCCCAATCTTACGCCAGAACGCACCCTAACAGCTAGAGCGAGAAACCCTAGCAGGCAATTAGGGTTTGAATGCTCAGTTTCGCACAGAAGCAAGGGAGAGAAGGCGTGGGCATACCTGCTGGGTGATGCTTGTGCCCGGTGAAGGATCCGACGAAGACCTGGGCACCTAGCGTGGAGCGGAGGCGGAGGCGGAGGCGGCGGCGGTGGTCGCGCAGTCGCCCCCGCGAGAGAGACCCAAGCGGGGTGAACAGAAGAAAAAGGCAGCGTGATTTGTGAACGCAGTCCGGGGCTGTCTAGTTAAGAGATCCGATAGAAATTTTGATGGGCCTCGAGCAGGCCGGGCCGCTGCTTTGCAGTTGTACGTACAATCACCCAACCCCAAATAAAAAGGCTGGGCCTTTGTTTAGTTTGCGAATTTTTTTAGAAAATGGTACTGTAGTATTTTCGTTGTTATTTAGCAATTAGTGTCTAATCATGGTGCTTAAAAGATTCGTCTCATGAATTTTGTCTAAACTGTATAATTAGTTTTATTTTTTATCTATATTTAATGCTTCATGCATGCATCCAAAGATTTTATGTAACGGGGAATCTTGAAAAAATTTGGGAACTAAACAGGCCCCAGGCTCTCCGGAAAGGGACGAGACTATCCAAAGCTCCTAGTGTTTTGATTTGATTGACCAGGAAATATTTGCCCCAAATTTAGGTCACCTCCATCCCTCGAAATTGACGCATTCATCCATCCCGTGTGTGTCATTGGCATCTCCGTGCGTTAAGCTCGAGGCAACATGTCTCTAGCAACCGAGCTCGCAATCGTACCTCTCCTTCAACAGTTGAGCTCACGGCCTCGCCCTCCTCCATGGCATGGGTGGTATGAGCGGTTACTACTTGAGATCTAGTAAAGTGGTGGCACAAACGGTTGTTTATTGAGCTCATGAGGAGCAGACGCGGTTGTGGCAAGCATCGTCGGTGCACGGGGCGGTGCACGCATCAATTGCGCGCGGGAGGACAAGAGGCGCCGAAGTGCGAGGACGAGGCAGGGTCAAGCTGCGCTTGGGCGAGTAGAGGTGGACAGTCAGGCACCATCGAGGCAAGGTCAGGCAATCGAGTGGTATTGGAACGAAGACGAGCGACCATGCAGGGTTAGTGGGCACGAGCGGCGCCGTGCGGAGGGCAAGAGGAAGAAGAGGTAGATAAGATTGTTTCACATGTGAGGCCCACAAAAAAAATGGCCGACGGTGTCAGTCTCCAACTCTCCATCCCATTGGACTGAATCACCGAACCAACCCATAAATATTAATAGATCCATCCCTCTCAATCAAACACTACTTAAGACAGTCCATTCCTCAAAAATAGACATGGAATCACCCCATCCCGCCTCATCTAGGAACCAAACACATGCTTAGCTAGTTTCTAGTTCTTAATTGTAAACTCATACCATGCTATTCAGTGGTGGACTGGCATTAGGGCCACTAGGGATATCGCCCTAGTCTTAGCACTTAATTACAGTTGACAAATTATCATTTTTTCAATAGCCATGCACAATTAGCACCGATGCCTAATGTAATAGCTCTAGTCTTTAGCTAATCCTAGGTCCGCCGCTCATGCTATTTAAAGTTAATATTAACAAAAGCATGTAGTATAATAGACTGGTTGCTACATTAGTTGTTACTAGACTTACTATATATAGAATATATTAGAATTTAATATGGACCGAGCAGCAGCAAAAGCCGAGGTTGACTGACATGTAGGCGGTAGGTCAATGCTTCGTCCATTGCAATGGACCGACGCGTATTACCACATCAGGATTCAATGAGTATAGGCCTTTTACGTTAGTATAGAACCACAACACTGAGTGGGTAGATCATGGATTGAATTGAAATCGTGAACGCCCTAAACAGAACTGCAACTTTAGTTCGATTTTGTTGTCACAACTCAAGGGAACACACCTTTAAAAGAATGTTACACTAATCAATAAAAAAGGGATAGAATTTACTAAAAGATATAAAAGATATACATTTGTGGTGTCACAAAGAGAGAAGGAGTGGGGTTAGATTTTCTTAACTTCGTGCTACAGTTGACTCATAATTTTGTCGTGCATCAGCTTAACAAGCAATGAAACAAATAAACAATATATGTGATGTATAAGTGCACTGCAATACTACCTCTAAAAGGATGTCCCACAAATCCAGAAAATCAGCAATCACACCCACTGTTATGGCTCTTTGTATATCATATATCCAACTATGATTGTTGAGAGCATCCTTCATAGTCCTCTTGTTAGCCCTTCTCTTAGGCACAAGTGCAAAATCTTGAGGGGCAAGATCATCAACACGCAACCCATATATCCATCTATCATCCAAAAAAGTGTGAAAGCTCTATCTTCAACCTCTAAGAATATTCTTATGGGGAAGAACACTCATAGTGAGTTATGTACTTGAATTGGGGAACTTGTCCACTTGCTGATTAGGTTCTGTTTTTTTACAACCATAGCCATCTCATACAAAGTGTGTAACATCCCTAAAAATCCCAAACCCAAAAATCACAACTTTCAAAAACTTTTCCCTAAAAGCCCTTGCTTGGTGAGTGATCATGCTCGGAAGCCACCCTAGATGCACAAGTAGAACCCAACTTAGATGTTTGAGCATTGCATTAATTCAAACCTTGAGTTGCTTCTTATTGGATCTTATATGTTGCTAACAACTCACTAATCAACCCTAGATCAAATTGTTGTTGTGTGTAGGCCCAAGCCCTAGCATGACCAAGAGACCCCTAAGGTTGACCTAGGTGGATCCCACTAGGGTTGTATACATATAGAATACTTGGAATGGAGAAATAGAATTAGAAATAGTAAAGAGGGAGAAAGGGAGGAAGAGCCAAACCAGCCCAGCCATCTAAGCCAGCCCAGCTGGCCTAGCCCAGCCAAGCCACGCCCACACCTGCGCCCATGCTCGCCTAGCCGGCCCCGTAGCAACCTAGCCCAGCCCGCCCTCGCGCCTGCACCCGCACCCGCGTTGCCGGCCCAACTCGCGACCGCGCCCACGCCAGCGCCCGCACCCTCTCTCCGCGTCACTAACAACATGTATTCTACCATAAGTACAATTTGTTTGGATTTTCCCTACAAGCCACGATGAATTGAGGATGAATAGACGAGGAGGGCAGTGAAGATTTGATGAGCCCATAGCTCCTCAAGATGTTCAATTGCGGACATGTTTAGCGATAATTCAAATATAATAGCTGGTAATTCTTTAATATCCTCTACTCTTAGGTCTGGAACTGTTTTTTTAAGGCTCAGTGGGGAATTACCTCACCTATTTTTTTTGTATTGTATTAATCATTAAAAAAATAGTACAATTGTAGAAAAGGAAACTGCAGGTGCACAAGATGTGCAGCAAAAGGAGCTTGCAAGCTCAAAAAGAAAAATATATTACGGATGGAGGAATTTACAAATGCTGGACTATCGTCAAATATTATTTTTAGCGGTTCAACATGCGGCATGTGTTGCTGTTCTAGTGGGACTACTTGAGTCAGGTGCGTGTGTGCACCATGTGTACTTTGGAGTCAGGTTGTGGTTTGCGTTAACTCATCTAGGATAGAGAGTCCTGTTTGTATTTTTTGGTTGAAGTCAAACCATGTGTCAGGCTGGCCTCCGTGCCTTTAAAACCTAGGGCCAAGAACCTTTGTAATTAGATTGAATTTTATCATGGAGTTACTCCCTCGTCGAGCCGTCGCTCGAGAACCCTAGATGGTTTATTGATTCAAGCCGACACTCGAGAACCCTAGATGGTTTATTGATTCAGATCTCTTCGTGGATTTGTGTTGGTGTGTGATCGAGGATCGTTCCTTAGTCTCGCGCTGGAATTGATTTAATTCCCCCATCTTGTTCGTCATAGGCGCGGGGAAAGGATTATCTAGGGTTTAGATTGCATCTCTTATAAGTTGATCCCTTTATCAATATTTTTGCAACTGCTTGTGTTGATTTGTGGGAAGAATTATTTCATCATATTATATCCTATCTTGTTGGGAACAAGTTTGTTACCATGGAATAATAATTGATTATTCAGTTTGACGGGAAGTTGCTTGCTGGTTGTGCCTTATTATTGTTGACCGTGGGAACTGTCCTGTTATCTTCATCGAATCACTACTGGGAGAATAAATATTTGGAACTTTTATCTGCTAGCAGTAACAAGTGCCGTGTGTACTGCTATCCTCCGAGTTACTATTCAGAGCATAACTGTTATCATTGGAATATCAAGTATTTTCCTTTTTGCTGTTTACCTGCATGTGTCAGGCGTGAGAATGAACTGATATTGTCATTGTGCTAATTCATCATCGGCAAAGAGGATCTTTGTTGTTGCTGCCGTTTTAGTACAACCTGCTATTGCTGGCACAGTTTTATTAATTGAAAATAAGCTATTTGAGTAATTGGAAGGAGTTTGAATTTATTTGCGCTATGAAATATTGGGAAAACTATTTGGACGTCATAGCCGTGTCTTCATCGAGATTTCCCAGATTTCATTCATCAACTCACGTATATAATCATGCTTGAGGAAAAAAAAACAATGTTTGGTGTAGAGCTGCAGCAATTTTATTTCCACAGGCCAATTTTTTTCTCAAATGATTCGTCAAACAACATTACACGGAGGCAACACCATTATTAGGGCCACTGCCACCACCACTGTCAGTCAGCATGAGAGGCAGAAGCATTTACCGGGGAAGCCACGACACTTGCCACGAATAAAATGGTAGGGATCCTGGCGTAGGCAAATATCTGTGCAAATGTCATTCCAAACACAATCCCCCTTAAAGTCGCGGCTCGGATGATAGCATTGGGGTAGTTTGCTCTCATCGCTTGAGGTTGGGTGAATAGGTGCCATCTCTGTGAGCAGACGCACATGCATGCGAACGTTAGGCAAAGCATCAGACAAAGATTACTAGTTCCGTAATAGCTTACGACTCTTTATATATATATATATATATATATATATATATATATATATATATACACACACACTTATGCATGTGCACGTACCACGGCCCGTGACAACGACCAGCAGGAGGACAATGACGATCCCTGCATAGAGGCTCCTCCGTGAAGTCTCCATCAGCTGATTTTGTTTTGTGTATAGATGAAGAACAAGCGGATGGCGGATGAGTGAAAGAATATGGGCTCCCATCATGGCAATATATAGCACATGTGGAAGGGGAAAAATAAAGTGCTGCCCCAAAATATTACATGAACTATGGCACCGGTTAAACCTTTTCTTTTCTTTTTTGTAGAAACGCCCCGGTTTTACAGAAGACTATCAGTTATATATAGTCAAATAGCCCTTCTTTTATGGAAGTAACTTTCTCATCGAAGGACTGCCAAGTACTCCCTCCGTCTTATAATATAGTGCATTCTAGCATTCAAAATATGTCCTCAAATATAATGCATTCTGGAGGACAAAAATCAATTTTACATTAAATACTTTTCATTTATCAATCAATCACCATTAATCACGTTGATGATAGCGTCTGATTAGAAAATAAAATGAGGGTACATACGTCTTTTATGTTATCTCTTAATTTATTTTAAATTCCTATAATGAACTATATTACAGGACAGAGGGAGTATGTACTATACACTGCTTAGAATGAAGATGTTGAATTAATGTTTTCCATTTGTTTGTTCATACTCAAATTTCAAAGCAAGTCTCTCCTATGCTCTTCCCGTTTCCATAGTCACACGGTTCGACCGTGTGAATCACTGGATAAATGCCCGTGGTATAACAGGAGTCTAAATTTTTTATCACAATATAAAAAAATCATTAAAAACTTTGTGAAAAAGATCAACACATGATACTGGCAGCAGACGACCTAGGCAGGGAGGACATGAATTTTTCTACGGCTCATGTCATATGTCATCAGTGTTCTGTCCTCCCCAATAAAGAAAATCAAATTCTATTCTAGGTGAACTGCAATCACTCTGTAGTCTGTATTGGCAGCCTCAGAACCGAGTCCAATATTGTTCAGTCCAAATAGCTACAGCGTGTTCACCGTATGCTTCAATGTCCATTTACTAGTACCATAGTTTCAAGGATCCAGAATGAAAGGTCAGACGTATTGAAAATATCAGCATTATATAGACACAACTGACTCTGATCTTCATGGATGGACATTGTAGGACCTGGTGGCCTAAGAATTTTTCTCCATGTCTTTCTTTCCATATCAACAGCAACTATGTGGTCTTGTAAAAAACATCAACTATTTGGGACACCTTCAGCATGTGCATAAAATCATTAAGAAACACAATTTCTGAAAATTTGCATACTAGAATATCCTCTCCCCATTTAGATTCTTTACACATCCATACTCCAGTTTTGGATGAGTAGATGCTGACACCTAACACCCCAGGCGACCTTACCCACAGTTCTACCACATGGAAGTGCGAGGAGATTGTGGGATCGAACCCTAAGCGAGTTGAACTATAACAAAGGTTGCTATACGGCAGTACCACTAATTTGCTAGTCATCAGATTATAGACAACATAGCAAAACCCAACGCACCAGCAGAGGAAGAGGCCTCTGCAACAATCTGAGATGACTAAATCCAGAATGGGAAAGAGTAAGAAGGAAAAGAAGGGGGTATTCACCAGTGAAGCTGGTGAATCGGCGTTTGCCTTTCCCATTGTCATACATGAATCTGGCGATAAACTGGAGCAGCTCCTTACGGTGCCTGGATTCGGAGATGAGGCGATACTAGGAGCGACACACACTTATAGCTGCACAAGGTGCGAGAGGTGAGACGGCGGAGGATAAGGACCAAGACATCATCTATGAGGATGTTTACTTCGTTCCTCTTGTTGGTGGCCTCCTCCATCTTGACTAGGATGTGGTGGAGTGAGGCCAGCAATGGAAGTGGTAGCGTTGTCGCCTAAATCAGAGTAGGAGCACCTACGGGGATATGCTCGTGAGCTCCTTAATGATCAGATGGAAGCTTGATTCGTACTCTTATGAGATAAGAGAGGAATAAAAAGCCAAGAAACACGGATAAGGAAAGTGCGAGAAAGCATTATCCTTGCCTTTGGATCTTGCGGTAGTGAGCTCGAGCGGCCACATCGGTGATGAGTACCAGCTTGGTCACCGGTGGATCTGTGTGGGCGTGCCGATGAGGCGTACCAGCGCGGAGCACTAGCTTGTTGGCGGCGAGTGGCGGCTTGCACGCCAATAAGTAGGTGAGGAATAGTAGCACTTGAGGAGGAGACGGATAGGGTGGCAGTTGGGTGGGTAGCAGTCTTTATAAGTTAACTACAAACACACCAAAAATTCTAAAAACGCGCGAGAGTCTCGCCCTGGCATGCAACTTTTGATGATATCAGCGGTGAAGGCTACCGGCGATGGTGATTGAGTCTTTAAGAAGATAGTACGTAGCACCTAACGACGAGCGTGTCATACGAAAATTGAACGTTGGAAAAGAACAAAATATTATGAACATTATTTTTCCATGATACAACAAGAAGATGTTAGCACCTAACAGCGAATAGTGGCGGTGATATAATTTTTTCAACGACACTTATATCCGACGGTGACATAACTATACAATTTTGATACTAATTCAGCTGATCCTTAATAGCTTACTGAACACACAACGTACTTTTTACAATAATAATGGACGCTAACATGACAAAGTTCGTAAGCTGATGTTATATAATAAATGTATTGATCTCTACAATAACAATGGACGTGATTACAAAGTCGTACCATATGGTGGTTCGCACATACAAAGCAGCACCCCACCAGCATCACAGTGAGGTAACAGTGTTCAAAATCAACAAAAGATATTTTTTTTGATTAACTCTGTTACACTTTTCATTCACCAGGTGTACAATAACAAGGATCTATCATCAACTACAGTTATGATGACAAAAACCTTGACCCTGTTCTTCAGCACTACTTTAGCAGTACTTTTCAGTGAACGAACAACATTTTTCTCTCATAACAAATCAGCATAAGCATCGGTATAAGCCAAATTTTAGTGATGGTCGTAGGTTTCCCACACTGAGCGATGGACATCTCATGAAGCGTAGAAGCCGGACTAAGGCATAACTAACCTTCACCGCGCCTCCAAATCTTCGCCACAAGCAGGGACGATGTTTGAAAGAAGCCTGGGAAGAACCACCTCATGGAACTCCCTCTAACATCCGAGAGGATGAGGAGCCCCGCGAGGAGCCTTGCCCGCGCCGTCTTCGTCAACGTCGGGGAGAAACACATGCCATGGCGTCGAGAGATCCTAGGTCGAGATCTGTGGGCTCATAAGGTTTCCTAGCAACAGCAAGGCATCCTCCTTCGTCCTCTAGGATTTTCTATAGATATTCTGACCTGAAACTCTCCCGCACGCCGACCATCAACGAGCCTAGCAGCTGTGTCATCGGTGACCCAGGCCACCAAAGATGTGTTGTTCCTGTCGATGTTTTACCACCGATAGCCTGCCACGAGGGTACTCGAGACAGTTATGAGGGCTTTGGCGTATGCTAGACTCGACGATTAACGAAAGAGACAGTCGATTTATACTGGTTCGAGCCCATGTGGTCGAGTAATAGCCTTTACGTCCAGTCGGCGTTAACCTTTGCGTTGGATTGATTGTTATCATCGTCTTACAGGGGGTGGCTATTGCCTCTCTTTATATAGGTAGAGACGACTATGGAGTAGTTACAGTCCTAGTCGGATCCAAAGAAGGTGTTCTGATCTAGTTACAGATGGTACTTTTTATTAGGAGTCCGGCTAGTTTGGCCTATTCTACTCAGAATCGATGTCGTCTGTCATCACGCCTCTTCTATCTAGCGGTGGGCCAGGCCAGGGCCCACTGCTAGTAATTGTTCCGATGAGGAACCCTGCGGGTCTCGTATTGATAAGCCCCCGAGCATTTCATGGTTAAACTTGAAAGCCTTCTTGCTTCCTCAAGTCTTGCCAGGAGAAGCAAGCCTGGTCCGGGTTCTTTCGAAGAGAAATCTTAAAGTGGTCATTCCTAAAAAATCCTTGAGTGATGTACGCTTTTTGAGAGAAAAAGCGCATTGACTAAGTGTAGCCCCCGAGCCTCTTGCTATTTGGAACAAAAAGTTAGAGGGTCTTGAATCTTCCGAGTTAAAAAAACTAAAAATCTCTCCTAAGGATATGTACCTTGCAGCCCCCGAGACTATGTCCGGATTCTTTTATGAAAAGAACACGAACGAAGGATTCTTTTGTAGTTCACTCAGGTAGCTAGAGTTTTTTAATGTCTTTTTGTCAGAGGTAGTTGTTGGTTGGTCATTGCGTAGTAAAGACAGCACAGTCAAGAGTTGCACAATATTGAAAATATTCTTTTGGATATGTCGTCCTAGTGGACTATAGTTTCACATGTGGTCACTTTACCTTTCTGACTTTGTGTCACTGCTCTGAACCGGCTGTCAGGTTGAATCTGTTAGAAGACTTGGTCTGTGTACATCACTCCTTGGTCTAGAAATACCCTCCTGACGAGCTGCTGGGAACTAGTGAAGTCTTGGTGTAGAGCTTGAAGCTTGTAGTCATGAATACAATGGTTTGTGAGGTAGAGCAGCCCCCGGGCGCGAGTTGAAAATCTTGTATTGCTTGTAGTAGATGTAAGAAGTCTTGTGATAGAGATTAGAGGTAGACTAATCTCTCAGCGGTATTACGCTGGGTAGTCCATTTTGGCAGATGGAAGAAGTCTTGTGATGTGGGACGTGTTTCCTCATCTAGGAGTGTCGAGTTGATTCTTCCACTCTGCCTCATGACTGTCCGGTGCAGATCAGCACATGATCTAGCATCACATCAGACTTAGGTAGACTGATGCCTGTGAGCCTCCCTTGGTCCATGTTGTCTTGCTGTGCCGTTGACACCAATCTTGGATGCATTGCGCTCTTCCTTTATGAGTAGAGTGTGTTCTGCCGAGTAGCAACTAGGAGCACATAGTCGTTTCTAGAGCCAAATTCCACTGCGTTCCTTATTGCTATCTGGTTCGTCGTAGTACCGAATTTGATGGGTCTTGTAAAGTCTGTAATCTTGTATCCCTTGAAGATATTTGTAATAGAAAAAATCTTGTTGTTTGGAGATGCTTGTCTTGTGCAATTGTCCGGGTAGTTTTGAATGTCATCTGGGTTGTTTCTAAAACTCATTTGCTTACATTATAAATACAAAGTTCTTTCTGAACGCTCTTGTGTTGTAGCTACTCGGCAACAGTTTTTATGGATGGATAAGTCTAAAATCTATCTGTTGCACTATTCCGTGTGAAAAGGCATGTTGTTGTCATTTCAGTCGCGTCAGGCAATTAATGTGTTGGTGTGGAAATCGAACCATTGTGTTAGTTGCCGCGTCTAATGGGCCATGTGGGCTGTGTTTTTTTGCCATTGTAGATGTATAAAGGCCTCGTCCCTCTTCTTCTTTTCTTCACTCGCTCTTGCCTTCCTGCAATCCATCTTTTACAAACCCTAGTCTTGTTATCTAGAAAAACCATCGCCGTAGCCGCCTCCGTTCATCTGCCACCGCCCTCCTACTATGATTATTCTCATTGGGAGCGATGTCATTTTATGGGCAAGGGAAAGAACTCAAGGGCAGTAAGTAGCCAGAAGATCACTGAGGTGGACGAAGATCAAGTTCTTGAGGTGATTGAGAACAAGGAGTTTCTCGCCATGAGGACCGCAACTTCTGCCTGGCCTGTTCTGACCATTACGGAGGATCAACTGAAGGAGTTGGTTGATGATGGTTTGATCCAGGAGTAGAGTCTTATCGAGTGGAAGGCACCTGGTGAGCACCGGGTTCCTTATCTTAATGCTAGCAAGATTGTTCTTTTCGTTCCTTTTGTTCGTGTTAGCCTGTGCCTTCCCGCATCTCATTTTCTTCATCGTTTTCTTCATTTTTTTGACATTTCTTATGGCAGAACCGCTTAATCTAATGCCCTCCCAAGGGTACTTGTTTTCGACTAAACACTAAGTACCCAAGAGAGAGCACTAAACTATACATTTTGTCGGGCACACCACAAGAAAGAACTCAAAAATCCATATTTTTACAGTAGGATCATAAATGAGAGTAAAGCTTACAACATTCTTGCCATTTCTTACATCACTTTTAGTACAATATCAAAGTATTTTACTATTTGATTATAACAACGGAATATAAAATGTTATCAGAGTTTCAGCGAAAAAAAATCATTAATGCCGAGTTAAACATTATCATGAAGAACATTAGTATGCATGAAATGATAATAGGTTATGAGTCTTTCTTTTGAAAAACATTCTTGGTGGAAGTTTTAATTAAACTCTATGTCCGCACGTAAAGAAATTCATCGCTGACCCACCAGGAGGTTTTCACACATAAGTATTAGCTCCAAAAACGCCTGCCACTTGCAATAGGGGGAATAAAACCCTGAGTACTCAATTGTACTCAGCAAGACTTACCCGACAGGAGAAAATAAATGACTCCAAGGTTATGCAAGGCTAGTTGGCTTGTGGGTTCATTACAACTACAGGAAGCATTACTAAATGTGTATCCTTATAATCAACTTTTATTAGCAGTCATAATTAGTTCCTTAACTAACCATTCTATGTAAGCACCTATGCTACTTCAAGCAAGTGGTAAGCAATCAGAACCATTTTACTATTTTTCATGTTCTAGTTATTACTAAGGTGCTAGATAGTAGCCAAGTCGTACTGTCACGCAGAAACGGTGATTCACGAATCAATGTGCCCATCTGGGTACCCAAAAAATACATGCCTTATCTGTACCCCGGGCACAGACAAGACCAACCCGTTCCACTCCTATCACAGGGTTAAGTCCCTGTGTAACAGAACCGACCAAATTATAAGAGCACAAGTACAAAAACAAGCACCGAAGCGTTCAAATTTTCGAACTTGAGCCCATATAATCCCGGTAGTCAATCGAAACCACGAAGGATTTCAAACCAACTTTCTTACAACCAAGATCACATCATTCAACATACGACATCATACGTTACATTTCGCAAGTAGTTCCGAAATAAGTTTACACACACGGAGTCGCAATTATTACAAACCAAGTTTATAAAAGTAGCGGAAGCAAACACACACCAGTTGTTTAACTACTGCCAGTCTTGTTGATCAACAACCCACAAAAGCATCAGGAAAGTACATAAAAGATGATCACGCCCTAGTGATCTAGTCTTCGTCACCCGCAGGGTGGAGACAATTTTTGCAGAAGCCTTGGTAGAGCATATCATCTGCAACAGGAGGAAATAAACCCTGAGTACTGGAATGTACTCAGCTAGACTTACCCGTCGAAAACCAGAAATAAGATGACACCAAGGATTATGCAAGGCTTACACAAGAGGCTAGCTGACATCACATTTTGCATAAAAGGCATAAGTAATTTAAACTCTTGTAACCTGTACTAGCAGTCATTTTTAGCATTTACCTGTCATCTATCTTAGCACCTGTACTAAGCATGCACTTGATTATAATCAAACAATTATCATCATTATATCAGAGCCAGTATGAATTGTGACAACATTGTATCATTCCCTTAACCACCTGTTCATTTAATGAGATCTACGTTGCCGCTGCTCAAGTCAAGTGCTCACTAACCGAGAGCGACGGCGATTCGAATCGAATTCCTATCCAGCTGGAGGGGTATTTCTAACACTCACCGTGCAGACCCCTGCCAGGGTCGCACAGGCCACCTTGTCATATGATTCAGGAATCACGGGTCCGAATGATGTCACGACCCCAAGGGCGACACTCTGCCAGGTGATAGGGACTCTAACCCCCCTTGGTCTCACGCCAATGTCCCCAAGCACATCCTTTCTCTCCTCCAAGAAGCAACCTACCATTCGATTCTCGGCCTGAATCACATTACTCGGCTTTGCGGTCGGAACGGCTTATCCGAGCAACTAAGTGTTAGACTGCGTTCAACATGACTCAAGGACGTACAACGAATCGGTCCTTAAACGACTCAGACGGGTATAGCTCCACACCCAATACGTGAAGTGTATTGCGGCTGTACTATCGAACTCCCGCCCGGTCTCAATTTCATTTTAAAGCATGGTTCCATCCACGATAGCCATAAAGCCACTCGTGACTCCTTCCTACATCTCGCGGATGACCGGAAATCACCCGACTTCTACCGTACTAAGCAGGGCTAAGCATTGACACGTGCCTAAACCTAATATAGGGTTAAGTACGATATCTGGACAATGACAGGTATAATGCAACAAGTGTTTTCATATAACTCTTACAACTTAATGCAGTAAACAATTAAAAGTACTCAAGATCACTTTATAAAATAGTAGGTTCAGCATGCACCGGGGCTTGCCTTTCAGAAAGGTCGAGGGCCGGTGGTCAGGACACTCAGGTAGATCTTCGGCAGGAGCTTCGTCGCCGGTTGGTTCCTCTGGCTGCTCCGGCAGGTCCTGGACTTCCTCCGGAATCACAGGCTCGAATTCGAGGAGAGTTACCCCCTCCGGAACACCTATTGCATGAGTGCACAATAAATATTATGGATGCATAATGGGTGCAACATGCTCGGAATGAAATGCATTTAAGAAATAAAATACTCTATTCAAGTCACTTCATCAATACGTGCAAATCTCTTCTCCGGTGGAGAAGTACTTACCTAAGCTACTCAACCTAAGATACAGCTGTTCTTCTTCGGTTAAGGCCCTAACACCTAACAACACAAGAGTAATATTACTTAGGTTACCACAGTAAGACATTCTGGACAGCAGCTCAAAGATTCTAACATAACTGAAGATTCCTAACTCCAAAAGTTATGGTCTAAGACAATCTGGAAAGCTTAAGAAATGCACTATAAAATATTTTCAGACCACAATACTTAATTCCAAAGTTTACCTAGCCGAAATTCCAAAGTTCCAGAATCTGTCCTCTGTAAACAGAGAGTAGCCAATTCTGGACTGGCACTTTAAACAGCAATAACTCCCAAACTATTAAGCCAAATGCTCCCAAATTTTGACACAAGCTAGTTTATCAAGTTTACTACAACTTTGGTACTTACAAGTTTTCCAGCAACCACCTTTATCAAAGGTCAAACCTAGAAATACTACCAGCTGTCCAGAAAACCTAGAATTGCAAAGATTAAATATTTATTTATATGGCAAACATCCCTTAAGACCAAACTAATGTTACCACAAGTTCACATAGGTCTCAAAAACACCAGAAAATAAGGTGTGCCCACCTAGAATATTTATTTAAACTCATTTCTTAATTTACTCAATTAATTAAGTGGGATTTTAAACATATATGTAAACTGCTCCTAAAATTCTACAAAAATTACAGGAGACTCTCTGACCCAAAAAGAGGCTACTGTAAAAATTTAAACTAAATTTATGCACAGGAACTTCCCACACAAAATTTACAAGCCCAAAAGGATGATTTTTGTATAAATAACAAAGCATAGTAAAAAGTGTCAAACAACAGATTTCCTAATTTTCTTGGACACTCTAGGGTACCAAGACATTCTCCAAAAATTTATATGAACATTGCACATGTAGAAAAAATTATAAAAATTCATTTAAGTATCTCCTAAAGTAATAAGATAGCATTATAACTTAAAAAGTACTTAAGCACTACTGCCCAAATTCTTACCAAAGCTAGAGCAAGTATAAATTAGCCCACCCACCAAATTTCATAATTTTTGGAACACTGAAACTTAAGATATGATTTAAACAAGTTTGCATGCAATCTAAAACACATTTCAAAACTTTAATTAATTATTCCAGAAATTAAATATCACATAAGCATTTGATATTTTTCCTAGAAACTACACTTTATTTGGAGCCCAACAAAATTTGGATCACCATTTTTGGATCTACCAAACCCTAGATATGAAAATTACAAACATCAATCAAATCTGTGAAAAAAAATAAGAAACTAGATTTTCCAAAAATCAAAAAGGCACTGGGCCGGCCGACCCGCTAGCGCGGCCCAGCTCGCGCAATGGCGCGGCCCAACTCGAGTGGCGCGGCCCGCTCGGCCTCCCGCCCGCGCGCGCGCGTCTGCCAGGGTGGGGGCCGCTGTCAGCGAGAGGGGGACAGGGGAGCGGCGAGCCAAGAGCTCCGGCGAGCGGATTCACGCCGCCGGCGGCTCCCCTGGCCAAGCCGAGCATACCATCGTGCTGTCCACTCCAGACCGCATCTAGGCATGTACTTTTTCCCAACGCTACCACGCCGGAGCACCCTTGCCGACGGTGAGGGCGGACGGCAGCGAACGCGTGGCGGTACGCCGGCGTGCTCCGGCCGCTAGATGGCCGGTAGAGGGGTGCACCCGCTTCCTGGAACCCTGGCGGACTTCCCGAGGTTACTCAAACGGATTGGGATAGGGTGGAGCAGCTTGGCCGCGTGAGCACCTGGCCGTCGGCCATGGCGGGTAGTGCGTGGCCGTGTTCCGGCTTGACCGGACCGAGACTGGCGGTAGCGTCATCACCCGAGCATCTAGGTGTGCAGGGGAAGAGGGGCCGTGAGCGAGGGAAGACGGAGGAGTGCGGTGTGGTGCTGGCCACGGTGACTCTCAACCACGGCGGAGCTCCGGTGACATTTGGAACGGGTGGAAGTGACAATGCGGCTCACCTTGGGCTCGATTGATGTCACGGGTTGGTCGAGGAGGTGTAGGGCAGTGTGGTGGGGTGAGGGGTGTTGATTTGGCCGGTAGGAGTATGGCGACGAGCTCTCACGGCCGCGACAAGGCACGCGGCGGCGATGCGGCTCGGGGCGTCCGCCTGAGCTCGGGAGGAGCAAGAGAGAGGGCAGAGGCACGAATGAGGTTGGGGGCGACATCGTGGCACCCTTGAAGCCCTCGCGGTCGGACTGGTGGGGCCACGGCCGGCGTACGGCTGCCACCGCGCGGCCACGCGTCGACGATGGCCTGCGGCCGGTCGGCCACGCTGCTCTGACAGACTGAAACGAAACCGGCATTCAGCGACTGACAGAGCAAGTTTGATGCAGATTATCTCCTAATCCATCTCGAGTTAGCAGAAGATGACAATACCAAAATTGTGGCGCTACATGAGGACTACAACTTTGTCAATTGACTCAAGGACTGATTCGGCCTGGTTTGTGAGTTATAGGGTGCCAAAGTGGGGTACAGTGAAATGGTTTTTAGCTTCATACTTAGCCAAAAATGCTAAGTCCCAAAACAGCCTCTAAAATTGACTTGTGGGCCATTTTTGAGTATGTTCTGGTCATTTTCATGAGATGGCCATATTAGAACTTTTGTTCCTTATGAAATTATCTACAACTTTGCTTAAGGTTGCTCCTCCATGCAAAATCTCTAAGCTGGACATTTTAATTGGTCAAACCAGATCACTCTAGGGGTCCACACTTAGTCAACAACATTTGGAAGGGCAATTTGGTAATTTTGGTCAATATGAACATTGCTCCACTACTTACCCTAAATATAATTAAGGTGTTATGAGACCTAATTAGCCACTCTATACATTGGTTACACGAAATTCCTAATGTCACACACTTGGCAACAAGCAAATCAATATTCCACCCAAATGTTGCAAGCTCATGTTGCACATGTTGCATGAGTGTGTTGCATAACACTCTCTAATTATGTTACACTAAAGTGGTTAGCATGTTTCCAAATGAAATTGCACATAAGGTACTTGTGTGTTGCACACTACTCACTTCTTACTTCACATGAAATATAACATATGTGGCAATGTTTCCACAGCATGTTTCACATATTAAAAGCCCATGCATGAAATGAATGATGCTCCCACTCATGAATGAGGTGATTAATGTTAATGCTCATGAAATGCAATGCGCTTAAGGAAGCCAAACACCTAAGGTGTTACACCCTGTCTAAACTAGGACTCCAAACCCCCAACACTACAGACCCGCCCTCAGTGTGGTGCTTAGACCTCCAACCCAATAATCCACCTATAACAGTCGGTCCGAAAAGAGTCGGAACCCATGACAAGAGAGTAACAAGTCTTCTCGCCCCCATAAGCAAGTATGTGTTCGGGATAAAAAGTCTGTGACCTAACTAGTGTCCAATGCAACGATCAGTCCTTAATCGACACAGGCGGGACAAATACAACCAGAGCCCCGCTCTGTTGCCCAACCAAGTCCAAGTCCATCAAAGCCCAGTCCCGCTCGGTCTCCAATTATTATCATATTTATTTCATGTGATAGTAACATGATAATAGTAACAATAATGTATTTACTATCTCTCGTGAGTGACAGGTAATCACTCGACTTCTACTGGTATCCTATAGCAAAGCACGCTACATGATCCTATCATACTAGTAAGACTCATAGGATATATATATATACATGCAAGTGGGTTCCATTCAACTCCTTTAAACTTAATGCACAAGCATAAAATAAAGTGTAGAATAATAGGGGTTATGCACCGACTTGCCTGGATATGATTTAACCAAAGTTAGCATTCCACCATGGTGACACAATCATCAAGGCACCATCTTTTCTGCTACCTCCGGGTGACTCCACGATCCATCATCGCTCCTATTATGACATTCGTGGATGCAACAGAGAGATGTAAATAGACAATGATAATTACAACTAGAAGAACATGATACGCTTCGCAAGCTAACGAGCTAACTCTAATGGCTAACGCACTAGGCCACGTACCCACATTGTCGAATAAGACATTATTTCCCCAACAAATGTTTTGTAATACAAACTGAGGTGTTGCTTTATCATTTTATCGATTAAACACATGTATTCAATTTAGGGTTCATTGGCTACCCTAACAAATTAATTATTATGGGGCCACAGAAATTACAGTGAGTAGATAATAATATTAGGAGTTTATTATAAACTTTTTAGAGTCAACACTTTTACCATTTTCTTACAAAAATTCTCACAAGTTTACACTTAGCAATATTAAGCATTTTACAATAATTAGCGAACTCCTAAAAATATTATGCAACTATATGGATAAAATACAGTAACAGATGGATCCTAATTTTAGGAACCTAACAAAATTTGATTCACAATTTTTGCACTTCTATACTATTTTATATCAATTTTACAAGTTTAGCTTAGAAACTAAATTAAGAAATCATTCTAGAAAAGAAAAAAGGCCAGCGACCACCACTTTGGCCCAACGCTCCATGCAGCCCAAGGCCGGCCCAAACGTGGCCCAAGGCCAAGAAGCCCACGCGTGAAGACAACTTTTGCAGAAAAGTCCCCGTGACCAAGCAAAAATGGCTTCTACCGCGTGCACTATTCTCACAAAGAGACAATTTACAGGCAGACCCCCGTAGAAACCAGCCTTTGCAATTAGGCAACCCCTAGGACCACTGCGCTCGCGCGACGCAGCCATGGCCGGCACTGTGCGGCAAAACCGACCAACCAAGGGCCAAAGCAGCCCGTCAAATGAGCCGATGGGGACCAACGGGTTAGTGCGTGGTGACGTGAAACGGAGGGGAGCGCCACGATGCCCTACTGAGGCTTACCTCCGACGTCGGGCCTACCGCGCGGTGGTGCTACTGTTCCGGCGGACCTATGTGCTAACGGAGGGGTAGCGGTGGCGGGGAAGCATTCAGAGCTCACCTCGGTCCGTGTTGTGGTGGCGGTTCAAGCCAGGGAGGGTCGACGTGACCTAGCCACGTGAGCCCAAGCATGGTGGTGACGTCCCACGGCAGTCCTAGCATGTCACTACATCTTCAACGGAGGCTCTGGCCAGAACAACGTGAGCACCAACTAGAGGAGATCAATACGAGTTCACAACTACAAATAGTTAAACTTCTACCCGTCTAACGGGCCTTACCCCCAAGCGTGCCATCCACGGCAGTGAGATGGCCGATGGCCGTGGAAACTCCAAATTAGCAACTAGTGGTGCACGACCGAGCTTGGAGAGAATAGGGCTCCAAGCTAACTCCCCAAGCTAATCACCAGTGTGAGGAATTACGCAGCGGGGCTCGAACTTGGTGATTGGTGGGGGCGAAGGAGTGGCGGCTCTGCAAACGGTGCAGCCAGGAAGGGGGTATACGAGCGAGTTGGCATGAGTTAAATGGGGCGGTTCCGAGCGATGAGTCAACGCTAGCATAGGCACACAGGTGATGAAATAGGGGAGGATTTGGCGTGGTGTGTTGAAGTGGCGTGGCCCGACCCACGCAGAGCGCACCAGCGTCAGCTAGCGGGGACACACGAGGCAGGGGCATCCCATTGCCAATGCTACTAGGCCCTCGGCCAGATGCGCGACAGCAGTACCTGCCCTAAGGCTTGATGAGCAGATGGATTGGAAGGCGGGGGGATGCCATGATAGCCAAGCGATGGTGTCCGTAGCATCGTCTCGCCCCTACGCACGGCACAGCGGCTAGCCACCCAAATGTGGCATGCGCGCAAAACAAGAATGGGACTCAGGTCGCAGTAGCTAGAGCCGGCAACGCTAAGCCTAGGCACGGTGCGGGCACGACCAGACACGCTGATTGGCCCACAGTGCCAGCGCACGTGGTGACCACGAACACGGAGCCAAACGGCCGAACGCTGCACAAGCACGAAATTTGAAGCGAGCTAACCCCTGAACCTAGCTCGATTGAGGTTCAACCAGCTACACAGTCCTAAAGTGCGCATCACCAGCTACCCAGCGAAACAACCGTCGAGGCCAAAGATTGACTAGAGAGGGAGAGAGGAGGATGCCGAGGTGAGCTTGCCCTTGGAGAGCGAGTTCACGAGCAAAGCACCGACGACAAGGTTCAAGTGCATTTAGCTCAAAGTTAGAGCAAATTCTAGAGTAACCATGCAACATCAAACCCACCTACGAACTACACCGTGCTAAGTACTTGCAATGGTGCAATCAACGGTGTAAAAACATGAATCTAGTGCTTAGAAAATTTATTCACAATTTAAATGCCAGAACAACATCGTCATTAGATTTTCGGACTTGGTCGTTTTTAGTTCTAGAAGCTAGAATTAAATTCCAATTTCAATTCTTGAGCTATCCAATATGCTACTGAACAATATTTATTTACTGAAACAAAAGTTGCATTTCCCTCCACCAAACTTGCACTTCAAATTTTTTTAAGTACTAGATACAAGTTGTAGCTTATTTCTATTTATCAAGATTGCTTTTCATGCCTAATCAACTAAAACAAGCCACTCGTTATTTGTTTTCTAAGATTGTTATTAGACATTTTTAAGCACTTTCTGCACACCTTTACCAACATGACCCTAAACAACTTTTGTTCATGAGATTATTTAAAAGTTTTTAAGCACAACATCAAAATTGATTAGCAAACTTATTCGATCCTTTGATTCACAAAAGTGGGCACAAAAGGTCTGTGTCGTCATTTCATGTGCAAATTAATTTTTTTAAAAACCCAAGAAGCTCATTACAAACATTTCTTAGGTCCTAATCCGGGTGCTAAGCGAGTTCGTAACACTAGAGGTGTTACATTTCTTTGAACCATCTCACCCCAAACAAGGTTCTTCATCTTTCTGTCTTCATACATTTTTGCGAAGCTTTCCTTGGCATCCTTCCTTCCATCACTCTTTTTCGCTATTTCTTCCGTCTGAAGCAGCACCCCAAAACCAATAATACCTCTGTTTTGGGTGGGTGCGGGATTTAGTTCCATCAAAATAAGCAGAAAGAGTTATTTGAGTATACTTTGGTTGATTCAGTGAAAGACTAGAGAACCTAGTGGTTCTATGCTGGCAACATAGAGCCTTCCCTCACTGTGCACTCAGATGCTGGGCCAGTTGTAAATGATTGGTGGGAGAAGACACCTCTGGCCACTGAGGATCTTAAGAAGATCAAACCATTTCTTGATAGAATCAAGGTCTTGAAACAACAAGGTCTGACCGGGTTCGGCATCGTCGCTAGCTATCTTTGTCTCCGGGTTCAACCCTTGAAGGCAAGGGAACACTATGGCTTCGAGTACGCTGGGGCCGAGGATCAATCCTAGATGGTCCCCACGCGGGAGCTGACAGAGGAGGAGGTCCTTGGGCACCTCCGAAAGATCTTGAAGGGCATTAGCGTTGTCCTACATAAGGTCGACGAGTTCATTGTTGTGAATCCGCCTCCAACTGTAAGTTTGCTTTTGTCTCATATATACTTTTCTTCCATGTTTCCTTTGCTTAAACTTGATGTTGATCTTGGTTGTTTGCAGGAGTGGGGGCAAAACTTTGATGGCATGCCTCCGCTGCCTTCGGAGAATAACCCTGGCGGGGTTGGAGAAGGCAGGGATCAGGGGGCCTTTACTAGGGCGGGTGGCTCTAGTGCTACAGTATCTTCCCGGGTGTTTTTGTTGGTGAACCCGGGCTAATGCATTTGGAATACATGCCGTGTATTGTACCCTGAGGTACTCGGACTTTTGGGAAGAGAGCGCGGGCAGACGATTCCTCTACTAGTGCATCTGATTCTAAGAAGCCTCATTCGTTGAGTGCCCAAATTACAGGTAGCATGCTCTTTGGTGAGCATATCATTGTTCTTCTTTTGCTTTTCTTTTTTCTTTGTTTGATTTCCTTGTTTGTTCAGATGGCACAGTTGTGGAGCTTCTCGAAGGTGAGGAGGAAGATGATGGTGCGGCCCTCGTCACCCGTCAGTGAGTAGTCGAAGTAACTATCCATGTTGTTTTGTAATGATCTAACTTCTTTTTTGATGATTCGTCTTCTTTTCTTTTGACGCTTCTTTTGTTGGTAGCTGGAGATGAGGTCAGGGTTCCAATGGAGCCACAACGCCTGTCCTGCCAGCCTTAGTGCAGGCCAGCGCTGAAATCTTGTCTTCTGTCATGCCTTCGCCCAAGCCATCTGGTTGGCTCACGGGTATTGGCTTAAAGAAGAAAGCTGCCAAGTAAGTTATTATGACTTGTTCGCCTGTCTTTCTACTTTTGGGTTCATTTTCTTACTAAGGAGTTCTTTTGTACTCTATATGGTGTCATCGACACCTTCTCCTAGCCCCCAACCAAGTTCTTCATTGGTGGGTGGTCCTCTTCCGCTTACTGGTTCTCAGGACTCAGAGCGTACGATCAGCAAGGCGGTGGTAGGAGAGGTGGCGACCCATGTTAAGCAGCCTACTGTCGAGTCTGTTCGAGTTGAGGAGGCCATGACCGTGGTAGATTACCCGGCTGCGACTGCATTTAGGGCTTCTGCAACCCTAGATACGACCTTGGTCTTAGCATCAACTTCTTAGCCATCTCCTTCCCTAGCTGGTCGATTTGTAAATGGCCAGCATCTAGCGGATGAGGTGGTGCAGGAGTTTGATGTTACCCATCGTCTGTTCGAGTTGTCCGCCACATGGGCAAACTTGACGGCCAACACGACTTCATTTGGAGAGCTGCTTTAGGTAAATGCCTTATCTTTCTCTCTTTCTTTATTTTTGATTTGGTGTCCTAGCTTCTTTTTTCTTCTCTTTCTTACTTTTCTTCTTCTTTATGTAAGGCTTTTTCTCGGGACCAATCTAGCTTCTTTGGCTCAGGCGAGGTCGAGAAGAAGCTGGTCTTCGAGGTGAATCACTTGAAGGCAGAATTGGTCATCGAACAAGTTGATCTTGAAGCTGAGCGCTAGGGACGTCAGAATTCAGAGGAAGTCCTCCGTGCTCAAGTTGTCGAGTTGGAGAAGTGGAAAGAGGACGCCCTAGTAGCTTTAAAGGAAACATCCGAGAAGTCTTACGGCCTTAAGAGGGATTTTGAAGGTATTCGAGTTCTTCTGTACTTTCTTTTTTCCTTGCCTATTGGTTTTCTAATTTTTGTTTTTGGTATCGCCAGCTCTTTAGAGGAGCAACAAGAAACTCTCGGATGATCTCGAGGCCATGAAGGCAACAGTCCAGTCTGAGTACAACCGGGCTGGAGAGGTAACTGAACGTGCTGAGGAAGAGCTTGCCCTTACCAGGTTGATTAGTCGTGGGGCTGACCGAGATCTTATGTAGGCTAAGAAGACCATAGAAGGCATAACTGGCAAGCTGGCGGCGGCTACGAAGAATTGGAATGCCTTGTGGCAATCTTTCCGTTCGATCATCGACCTTCTTCGAACTTCGGCGGATGATGGGCAGTCATGGGGTCAGTTTGTCCCACTGATCCTTATTCGCTTTCAACAGTTTGTCAAGAAGTGTGCCCAAGTTTGTACTAGGAATGTCTTGGCCTAGGTCCGGGTTTTGCCCTAGATGTTCCTTTGGCGAAGCTTGCAGAGGATGCCAAGAGCCAAGAGTACTTGGACGTTGTCGAGTAGGCGGAGCCCGAAGTTGATGAACTGGCCGGGAAGATCGCTGAAAAACTGAACTTCAATATTTCTTCTCCTGATGACAGTGCCTGACCTTGTTGTAAACAAACTTTGTATTCGAGCTCCTTGCTTATAGATATTTTTTGGTGCTTGTAAATATGAAATTTTATGTCCTTTAATGCAACTTTCTTTCTAAATGGATGTCTTCACCTTGTTTATTCTTCAGACGAGTTATCCAAGTAGTCGGTCTTGGGTTTTGACACGTATTGTAGCGTTTTTAGTTAAGTGTTGTATGGGGTTCGTGACTTAGAGCGCTTTGAGCGTGATGGTGTGAGTGTAGGCTTGGTAGCCTTTTTACTCTCATCCGAGTTGATTGACTTGGGATAGGACGAGCGTAGGCTTAGTAGCCTTTTTACTCTCATCCATGTTGAATAACCTGGGATAGGTTGAGTGTTTGTTTTACTCTCATCCAGGTTGAATAACCTAGGATAGGACGAGTGTTCATTTACTCTCATCCAGGTTGAATAACCTAGGATAGGACGAGTGTATCTTTACTCTCATCCAGATTGAATAACTTAGGATAGGGTGAGCGTTTTGCGGCCTTTTTGCTCTCATTCAAGTTGAATAACTTAGGATGGGCGAGTGTATATGTACTCTCATCCAGGTTGAATAACCTGGGATAGGGCGAGCGTAGGCTTGGTCAGCCTATTTGCTCTTATCTGGTGTTAGGAACAACCCGGGATAGCTTGGTTTTATAAGACAAGTGTTGGTGATGAAAATCATCTTTATTATATTGATCATGAACCTTGATTACATAATATCTTGGAGAGAAAAAAATATGTCTCGTGTCCTTTGGCGTAGAATCTTCGCAACTGGCTGATGTGCCATGAGTTTCTGACGGGTATGCCGTCTTTGGTCATCAACTCGTATGATCATGGCCCGGTGACTTTGGCAATGATAAAAGGACCTTCGCATGGGCTGAGTAGTTTGTGTCATCCATCTATTTTCTGAATGCGGCGAAGTACCAAATCTCTGACTTGAAGGGTACAAGGTTGGGTGTTTTTGTTATAGTGGCGCTTCAAGCCTTGGAGATTGCGAGTGGATTATAGAGTAGCATTGACTCTGGCCTCTTTTGTGCTGCTCTATGCTTGGTGATGTCCATATTAAGTCTGCTGGTAACACTGCTTTTGATCCGTAAACTAAGAAGAAAGGCGAGTACCCGGTGGCTTTGCTTACTTGAGTTCAAAGCCCCCATACTACTTTAGGCAATTCTTCGATCCACTTGGAACCATAGTCTTCTAATTCTTCGTACAATTTGGGCTTCAATCCGGCTAGTATGAAGCCATTTGCTCTTTCCACCTGTCCGTTAGCTTCAGGGTGGGCTACTGATGCGTAATTGATGCTGATACCGCGGTCTTGTGTCCAACTCCTGAATTTGATAGCTGTGAAAGGAGAGCCTAGATCTATGATGATTCAGTTCGGTATGCCGAAACGATGCATGATGTTTTGGATGAACTCGACTGCCTTGGTTGCACTGTACTTAACAAGTGGTTTGTACTCGATCCATTTGGTGAACTTGTCAATGACCACAAAATATACTCGAAACCACCCTTGGCTTCTTGAGGGGCCCTACCTGATCTAGCCCCCAGCAGGAGGACGGCCAAGCAGGCAGGATGCATATAAGGTTGTGTGCTGGGACGTGAGCCTATCTTGCAAACATTTGGTAGCCTTTACACTTCCTGATGAGTTCTTCTACGTCCTTTAATGCTATCAGCCAGTAGAAACTGGAACAGAAAGTTTTGCCTACTAGAGTTCTAGAGGCAGCATGGTTACCACAACATCTTGAGTGGATTTCTTCTAGAATCTCCTTGTCTTTATCTGCTATGATGCATTTGAGTAGTACTCTTGATGATGCAGCCCGTCTGTAGAGTTTGTCTCCTACTAGGACATAATTATTGCTTCTTTGAATGATCCGAGTGGCATCCTCTTTATCTACTGGTAGTTTATTTTCTTTGATATAATCAATGAAGATCTGAGTCCATGATGGTGCGATTACCAATACTTGGGTGCCAGGAGCTAGGAGTTCAGGGGTTATCTTGTCGGGTTGTTTGATAGAGGGAGCTAATAACTCCTCTACGAACACACCAGGTAGGACTTCGTCCTATCCGATCCGAGCTTGGCAAGGATGTCTACTGCAATGTTTGAGTCACACAAGACATATAGGATTTCTAGTCCTTGAAAATGTTTTTTGAGTTTGCGTACTTCAGCACAATATGCATCCATGTTGTCTTTGGTGCAGTCCTAGTCTTTGTTGACTTGGTTGACAACTACTACTGAATCGGCATAGACGAGTAGTCGCTTTATTCCAAGAGAGATAGCTACTCGAAGTCCGTGGATGAGTGCTTCGTATTCTGCTTCATTGTTTGTGGCTCCGAGTGGAAAGTCAGTTACCACCATGATCTTGTGACCGTTGAAATAGTGTCGGAGCTTGCGAGAGGTGATCAGGAGGGCGTAGAGTAGTTTTTGTATATGCGGGTACCTGATCTTTGAATCCAAAAGTACCTCGCTGATGTAGTAGATGGGTCGTTGTACCTTGTATATGTGTCATTCTTCTTCCCTTTCTACGACAATCGCTGCACTGACCACCATGTTGGTTGTTGCGATGTATAACATTATAGCCTCTTGCTTCTTTGGGGGGTGTTAGAGCGGGTGAGGAGGTGAGGTATGCCTTAAGCTTCTTGAAAGCATCCTTGGTTTCCTCTGTTCACTCAAACTTGCCCATTTTCTTCAATAATTTGAAAAAAGGTAGACCTTTTTCGCCGAGTCATGAGATAAAGCGATTGAGGGCTACCATGCAACCTGTCAGCTTTTAAACATCCTTGACACAACGGGGAGGACCCATCTCTATTATAGCTTGAATTTGTTTGGTGCTAGCCTCGATCCCACGATGAGTAACCAAGAAACCGAGTAGTTGTCCTGATGGTACGCTGAAAACACACTTGTTTGGGTTGAGTTTCCATTTTCACTTCTTTAAGTTCTCAAAATTTTGTTTCAGATCTTCAATAAGCATATATAGATCCTTTGTCTTTACTACAACATCATCAACGTAAGCTTCTGCATTGTTGCCAATCTTCTCACCTAGGCAAGTTTGGATGGCTCTTTGATAAGTAGCACTAGCGTTCTTGAGTCCAAACGACATGGTTTTGTAGCAGTAGGCGCCGAACGGTGTGATGAAAGATGTCTTGCTTTGATCTTCCTCCTTTAATGCAATCTAATGATAACCTGAGTAGCAGTTAGTAAGCAGATCCTGCTGTTGAATCAACAATCTGGTCAATGCGCGGCAGCCTAAATGGGTCCTTTGGGCAATACATGTTAAGATCCGTGTAGTCGACGCACATTTGCCACTCAGCCGTGTTCTTCTTCTGTACTAGGACTAGATTAGCCAACCAGTCGGGGTAGAGAATTTCCCTTATGAACCCGACTGCCATCAGTTTTGCGATTTCTTTCTTAATTGCTGCTTTCTTGTTGGGGGAGAAACGTCGTAACCATTGCTTCACAGGCTTGGATCCTTCATTAACATCGATTCTGTGCTTAGCCAACTCTTTCAGGACACCTAGCATGTCGATCGGCTTCTAAGCGAAGATATCTTTGTTATCCCAAAGAAAGTTGGTGAGCGTGAGTTCCTATTTTACAGAGAGGTGGGCACTAATGGTCGTCGTCTTGGAGGGATCTCCAGTGCCTAGGTCAATTTGCTTGATGTTGGCTTCTTTTTGTGGTGTAAGGATGCTAGGCCTCTTAGCCGGGATCTCTAGCTCTTCTGGGTTCATTTCTGTAGCAATGGTAGCTATTTCTTCCCTTTCGCTTGTTGCATGTGCCTTGGCCGCAATTTGGATTGCTTGAACATCGCAGTCAAAACACGCTTTAGATCACCTCAGAGACAAAGAACACTGCTGGGTCCTGACATCTTAAGCAAGAGGTATGGGTGAAAGGTCCTTGTTTAGTTTTGGTAATTGAGTGCCAACTTATGTGGACTAATATGTGGTTATGTGAGATACATAGGAGATTAGTCCACATGTGATGGTGTCATGAAGGAGCTCATTGCATATGAGACATGACATGGAGTCATGTGACCAAGGTGGAGAAGATCAAGATTAGGCTTGGCTCAACGGACTGGTTGCGAGGGTGAAGGGCAAGTTGTGTGATGGCTTGGCGCCGAAGGACCAAGCCAACGGTGAAGAGCAAGTGAGGTCAAGATTGATGAACCAATAACGGTCACGTGATGATATGAAGTGGATCATATCATTTGGTGATTGGTTGATGCATGTGTTGCATCAACGTCGGAGGAGATGGAGTGGAATGCGCAAAGCAAAGGTATAACCTAGGGTATTTTTATTTCACCGGTCATATGTGTGTAGAGAAGTTGATGATCGGGTTTAGGATAGATGGCCGTACTATCAAGAGGGGCAAACTTGTTTGCATATCGGTCATCTAGTGCCACTTGAGCGATCTAATTTTGCATACGTGCTAGGATCGAGTGGGGAGGCAAGTTGAGTGCCTAACTCCTCGGAGAAAATGATTGTGAAAATGCTAACGCACGTGCACAAGGTGGTGATCACTTGTTGGTGTTGGCACATTTATGAAGGCGATGGAGTTTGAGGGGTAGAGAGGGGTTTGGGGTCCTCTCTCCCTCCCACCGAGCTTGCGAGGCGGGATTCAAGCGTTTTTGAGGAGTTGAAATGACTATTTTCCTTTATGCCGATGTCGAGAATTGATGGCAAAATCACGGAGGTGTTTCATGAGCTAAAACATGTGCTTTTGTGATACACATACTTGGGATAGTGTAACATCCTAGATTTTCGGATAACCAAAAATACGAACTTTTTTAAAAAAATTCTACAAGTGTGTGAAACATTTAGATTTTAGGTCTAACTTGAGTTTAACTCACTAACAAAACTATTCATTCATGTAGAATTGTTTGTAGGAGTGTGACGGAGTTCCTTAGTTGGTTTAGGGTTACATGTCGGAGTGCACAAATCCGTAGCAACTTCCATTCAGTCCTTTGTGAATTCTCTCGTCACCCTTGAATTCCTCTCGAATATCCATCTACATCTCTCCCAAACTCCCTTTGAAAGTTTCATCTCAAATCCCATCCGAATTCATTCTTAAATTTTCCTTCGAAAGTCCTCCCAAATTCCACTCGAAGTTCTCCCAAACCTCGTTCGGGATTTCCTTCCCGAACCCCCTAACTTACCTCCCGAATCTCCCTTCGAATTCTTTTCAATCTCTCTTTAATTTCCTTCTAGAATTCCATGCAAACCCCTTTTGAATCCACCCGAAGATCATAACAAGTTGTCGCAATTTATTTGGAAACCTATCAAATCTCTCCAAGCTGCAAATGGGAAAGATCTCTACTTATATTTCCTCTCTATCTAATATCAAAATGGAAAAAGCTATTTTCCTTTTTCTTGGGCCGAAATCACCCCATCATTCCTCTTTCTCTTCTTATAGCCCAGCCTGCCCTCCTCCAAGCCGCACGGGGCGGCCCAGCATGGCCTCCTGCCCGGCCCAGTCATCTTCCATCCCCTTGGCCCAACATTGCCACAGGCCCGAGCCACACCCGACGCTTAAACCTTGTGAGAGCAGGGAGCTCCCAGCGCCACCGCCGCTCGCACGCTGCGCGACGCACACGCCTGCGCCCTCTCACCCGCGCCTCACCTGCTCCGCTCCTCGATTCACGCCGCGTGTCCCTCCCCGGGCACGGACGCCGAGGATGGACGGAGCCACCTCAAGTCCTAGGGCGCCGCACTATAAATACCAAGCCGCCGCCCTCTGCTTCTCCAAGGCGCCGCCACCGCTCTACTCCCTTCCTCCTCGCAAGCCGTAGCCGCTGCTTCATCCGTTGCCATGGTAGCAGCCGACCACCGCGCCTCCGTGCTGCCCTGCTAGCCGGTGCTCCCCTCCGAGCCGCGTCTGCCTCCTCACCTTGCCGTCGTACCTCCAAGCCGCGATGTCACCCGCGCCCCCGCGCACCCTGGCCAGCGCGTCCAAGGCGCCGATAGCGTGCGCGCCGTGCTCGTCAGCGTGTCCACGATGACAGTCCAACGCCCCTGCTTCACCATCGCCCTCACCTCGTCAACCTTTACCTCACCGCTCCCTCCTCCAGGCCGCGTCCACGATGACCGCTGCAAACATAGCGCGGTGCTCCGCCGTGTCACGCCACCAGTCTATTATCGGTGCTTGCCGAAGCAGCCGCGGCCAGCCGAGTCCATGTCATCGATCTAAAGCGGAGGCTACGCGACGTCACGATGTGCGCCCGCTCCGACCTCACCACGACGCACTGCTCCAAGCTGCATCACCTCGACACCGTCCCTCTACGCCACCGCACCGCTAAGGATGAGGCTTCGGCAACCACGAGCACGCGCCATCGCCTCGCCACGCAGCAACGTCTCTCGTGAACACCGCGGTGACCAGCGCTGCGCTTTGCCTCCTCCAAGCTACGTCGTGCCTCGCTGTGCATACCCTCGGTGACTCTAGTTGCCTCCAGTGATGCTGACGACGGTGTCTCCATGACGACTCCGTGCAGGCCGCCCAAGCTGGTGCGCTCCACTGCTATACCGTGAGCCCAGTTTCCTCCTCGCCGCTAAGCCCGAGAACCGTGATGACATGCTCCGCAGAGCCAACCCCGTCGAGGCCGTGCACACTGCTCCACCACCTCTCGGACATGTGCTGCTGCATCCAGGCCAACAGTGGCCAGCCTCCGACCAGCAGTAGCCCTCCTTCGACAAGGTCGAGCCTTCGAACCCATCGACGCCGTTCACGACATCGACAAACTCTAGTTCTTATTATTTCGCTTGATCATACATCACTATGTCGTCTATCATCTATATTGCTCATGCACCGATACTTGCTTATCAATGTTATCATCATGCTACTTGATCACATATCAACACCACTGCCTGTGTCGTGCCTTCGTGCCGGTCTATCTACCAATTGATCTATCTATCTATCTCTTGTGATGGTTATGGGATGCGTGCTACTCCATGTTGTGTCGTTGTGTTGTTGGATCTCGTGTCTTGGTGTGTTGTTGTGTGTTGGTTGGTTTCATGGATCCTGTGTTGCTCATCTGCATCTGTGGGCCATGCCTTCGAGATGGTTGGGGGATTGTGTCTCGATTGGTTGTTTCGGTCATGGGTTCGTCCTGCCATGGCCGTAACGCCGACTGTAACTTGCCCCTTTGCCTTTTTGTTGACCCTGTCGGATTATGATCGCTAGCCCCTATCTTGGTCCCTACGATGTGGTCATCTAGGACTCGATGTTGACACCGACGCGGGTTCTCATCCGCATGTTCCGAGTCCTCTGTGACCAACTCTATTGGGATAGGGATTAGGGGACAACCCTTGTATATCGACAGATGCCAACTCGATGTGGTATAGCTTTTGGCCGCGAGTCGCTTTGCCATGGCCATCGGGTTTTACCGCTCTTTTTCTTTCATTCTTTTCCTAACCAACTCATATGTTTGCACCACTTCTACCCTGACATTTCTTTGGATCTAGCGGTGACAACCGCATTGCTATGAGCCGTAAGAATAGCCTTGTGTCGTTTAGTTGCACGGTCATGGTGCCCTACTAGTGGGTTTGGATTGGGGGATCGTGCATCTCTTATTCCAACCTTTGCCTGTCCCATGACGAGTTGGATGAAAGGGTGCAGATTCCATTCTTTCTTCTTCCTCTCTTGTTCTCAATCCCCGTCGATCTAGTAAGCTGTGGATTGAGCCCTTTGCTTGTTTGGCGTTCGTTGCTCTTTTGATTCCACTTCCCTGATTCCCGTCAATGCCATGGCGAGTGGATCAGAGGAAGGTGAAACTTGGGTTCCCCTCTTTTTGGTACTATCATGCTTAAGCTCTTATATGCTTGTACCTTCTTCGATTGTAGCATTTCTGTGGTTCTTGCGGTGACAACCGCACCGCTAAGAACCCTGAGAATGTCTTAGTGCATTTGGTGCACCTAGGTCGTGGTACCCTACAAGTTGTTTGGGCACTCATGTTCTTTTGTGTGTCACTCCTTTCCAATACCTTGTCTTTTATCATGACATGTGTATTGGGAGAAGTAGACCGCCTCTGCTCTTCTCTTCCCCGTTCCACCCTCTCTTGGTTCTCGTCAAATATAGTGGCATACGGATTGAGAGAGAACGAAACTTCTCTTGCTTGTAGTCCTTTTGGTTCTCGTCAGTCTCCATGACGCTCGGATCGAAAGCTGCGAGCTATGGTGTTTGCATAGTATGAGCTAGAGTCTATGTCATTTATTAAAGCCGTATAGGTCGACACGATTGACCTAGGAAGTACTGGCTAGACTAAGGCTTAAGCTTGTGCTGAGTGAATCACCACTCTTGTTCTTTCGCCCAGGGATCAGACATCCGCCGAGAGTGCTAAGTCGTTCTCCCTTTTGTGTTCTTTTCGGTGTAGTTGCTCTTTCAGTGCTTTGTTGCCTTTCTTTTATAGTCTTTCTGGGTTTAGTGGTCTGATTGCTCTTTTGCTTGTCGCTGTATCGAGGTAGTTGCGTCAAGGATAACAATGATCAGATCAGGACCGTTGGAGGAAGGACATGCGGGTGGAGGAAATACCTTGGAGGAGAGCCACTACAAGTACGCTGAGGATCTCAGATATGACATTCAATAGGTGCCACGTCCCACCCAACCTCGTTGAATCCTATTAGGCATGCTATAATGTAGATGCTAGTGCTTTACTATTATACAAATGAACTGTGATAGGTTGCATGATAGATTGCTTGTGAGCCATTACCTTGTCGCAACCTATTCCCCTGCACACCCGCTATTAGGCTAGACGCTCGCATGCTACTTATTGCTTTACTTTCACTACGCATTATACATGTGATGTGATGCTTGGTGAAGGGATAACAAGAGTGGATAAGGCACGTGGTGCCGATAACTTGGTAAAACTAGATAATGAACTTGGGGAGATCTTGACTTGCGTCTTGGGTGTGTGGTAAGGGTTGAGTCGATCAAACAGGATCCTACGACGAGTCTTTGGGGCAAGTCATGCCAGAGGGGTGCGACCTAGGCATCCCTCGTGAGAGGTACCTGTGGCGGATGCATGTGAGAGCAGACAGGGTGTTGGTTATCCTCGGTGGGGCACGAGGTGTTGGTTATCCCCTTGAGAAGATATCCTGTCTGGTCCCCCTAAGGACTGGTATGTCTTGAGAACCGGAATCATAGGACCCTTCGTGCACACCACTCGCTCCTGATGGGTGGGAGACGATTACTCGACTAATTAGGGCGGTACCACTACTACTAGGTTGGAAGGTGATAGTGTAGGGAGGTACGGGCACGGGGGCCCACACCCTCCTAAGACAACGTAGTGACCTTAGGGGCTCGGTACTACATCTCATAGTCTTAGCGTTTCGGAGGACTCCGGGGTGGCCCAGGGCTGAGTGGTAGGGTGGTACCGTACCGGTTGGGAGGCAGTCGGCATCAGCCTAGGCGGGGCACCGCCGATGATGGTGATCTTGTGGATTTCCAGGTGTACATGCTCTGCAGAGTTGATCGATCTATACATATAGCCGCGTCCGTGGATATAGACATTCCTATGACCTACGCTTCACTTGATTAGAGAGAGGAGTCCTTTCTACCTTTCCCCTGGGTTGTGGTGTTGGATCCGGTTTTGGCTGTTGAGGCAAGGTACGAGCGGGAGTCGTCCTCGTCGCCTAGAGAGTGTGAGAGTGTTGTGAGATGTGTGTGATAGGATGGGAGAACGTGTGGTTGAGATGGATTAAAACTTGATGAACTATTATTATAAAATATTGATGAACTTGCATAGGAAACCTACAGCCATATATAGGCCTTTTGATCTACCCTTGCATTCCACTTACCACAAAAGCATACGCAAAAGCATAGGGTGGGAGACAGTGGCCAGTACAAATCGTACTGATAAATTTTGGACAGGTTGGGACGAAATCTACGACAACCACGAGGACTTGGATTAGGTGGTCTCGTTCCTACGCTCGAGTTTGGTTCGGAAGATGAAGTCCACGCCGCTGACCTTCTACGCCAACTCTGATGATTGCTGTGAAGGTGGAGCCTTCACCTGCTGATGCGCTACAACGACTCTGATGAAGACGCGTGTGTTTCCGCTAGAATACAATGTAATAGATGTGTTAACCAATGTTGTAAAGTCCTGTAACTTGTAATTCTACGATATATGACTATGATATCAGCTGATAATTGATAATGTGATGGATTGCTCTCTTGATCTACTACATTATAAATCGTATATATGGATTTTCCCTTCGAGGAAAATCGAGATCGTTTCAGATAGCTCATATGTGAAAGGGTGGAACAAGTGGAGCAAGCAAAGGTGGAGTTTTGCATGAAATATAGGTGACAAACGCTGGCTCACAAGGCGACAAACGTCGGGCCGTGCATCTATCGGTTAACCCTAGGTGGAGCATGCTGGAGAGGAACGTCGGACGCGTGGATGTTCACGCGATAGACGCTGGCATCAGCGTCTGTCTGTGGTGGCATAAGCAGTGCGCAAAGGTGAGCACACGAGCGTCAGATGCTACATCATGTCTGTTGACGATGCAACAGACGCGTCTGTCGGCTAAGCACAGCGCGGTGCTCTTTGTGCCGCGTCTGTCGCTATGACAGACCCTGGACTCGGCCGCGATGAATGCATCTGACGCTAGGAATTTGACCGTTGGAGAAGTGGCATGCAGGGACATGTGGCTGCTCTATGGAGTGACAGACATGGTAGTAGCGTCTGCCGGCTTGGCGACACCCGAAAAATGCCCAGTGATGGTATAACGGCTATATTTGGTTGTGGGGCTATAAATACAAGTGATGACTAGCCTTGGCAGTAGCTTGGCACCCTTGGGACTTAGTGTCCATGCTTTGGGAGTGCTAGGAGAGCCTCTAACTTACTTGTGCTTGCAAGAGTGCGAATCGATTGCAAGTGAGTTGATTCTAGTGTGTTGTTTTGAGAGATTACATCGAGTGGCACTAGGTGATCATGTTGCAAGGCGGTGATGCTTGTTACTCTTGGAGGTTGCCACCTCCTAGACGGCTTGGTGGCTTGTGGCTCCATCAAAGCTCGTAAGAAGATTGTGCGAGGCTCCGGAGAAGCTTTGTGAGGGGGATTGTGCTCACCCCGCGGGGATCGCGAAGAGCAACTCTAGTAGAGCGTGTCATTGAGCTACAACACTTGATGGTGGGTTCTTGTGGTGCCTTTTGAGAGGCTCGGTGTGTAACCGATTAGCCGCCAAACCATGAAGTGTTGGTCGACACAACGAGGACTAGCTTGGTGGCAACCAAGTGAACCTCGGTAAAAAACTGCCGTGTCAACTTGTCTACTCTTCTCGGTGGTTTGCATTTATTTTACACAAGCTTGTATTTACTTTCATATACTTGTGCTTGTGTAGTTGCTCTTGTAACTAGTTTGTTTGTGTAGCTTGCTAGTTACCTTATTGCTTGTGTAGTTAGAAGTAGTTCCCTTGTCTTGCTTAGTTTGTGTAGCTAAGTAAGTTGAGCTCTAAGCTTTAGCTTGTGTAGCTTTATCTTTGAGCTTTGCTAGTGCGCTTAGGCTTTGTGCGCTTTGCTTACTAGAATTGTGTAGGAGCTCCCTCGGTGTGAAAAGTACTAGTGCATAGGTTTGTGTGACCTTGCTCTAGAATTGGTTAGGTGAGCTCTTGCTAAGGAAAGCACCTTAGTTGCTTAATTAGGATCTTTGTGAGGTGCTTGTGAACTTAGTTAGAGGGGTGAAGTCTTGGCTAGACCGATAAGTTTAATTCCGCATTTATTTCGGTTAGCCGACGTGTTTAATTTTAGAAAGGACTATTCACCCCCTCTAGTCCGCCATCTCGACCCTTCAATGGGTAGTGCGGTATCGCCATGAACTTGGCTAATGCTGGTCACCCAAGGATGGCGTGATATGATGATTCGAAGTCTGCAACCTCAAATTTGATGAACTCGGTACGATAGTTCACGAGAGTTCCAAATGTGACTGGTAGGGTAATTTGTTCGAGTGGCATGGTGGCCTTGTCGGGTACTATCCCATAGAAAGGGGCACTTGTTGGAGTAATCATCCTGGCGAGTTCTAGCCCTATCTTCCTTAGCGTATCTGAAAATATAATGTTGAGTCCAGCTCCTCCGTTGATCAGTACCTTTGTGACAGTCATACCAGCAATGGTAGGATCCAAAACTAGTGGATAGTGGCCAGCGTTCCCTACGCTAGTCCATTGATCCTCCCTTAAAAACTGGATTGGATACTACGACCAATTGAGGTACCTGGGAGTAGCCGATTCTGCTACCATGATAGTTCATAGGGCCAGTTTGTCTTGATGCTTGCTCTAGAACCCGAGACTTCGGCGAAGATTACTGCTACCATTTCCTTGGATTTTTGAAACCCCTTGTCTTCTTGATTGTCTTCATCCTTTTTCTGGTTATCTTATTTTCTTTCTCCATTGTTCCCTTTCTTGTGTATCGATCGATAAAGATGCGATAATCTCCGGTCGTGTGGTTTTCGTTCGGATGCCATATGCAGTGCATATTTTCAATATCATCAAATTTCCTAGGCTTAGAAAACTTCTTTGCTTTGTCTGCTATGACCATAATGTTGTCAATCCCGTGTTTTATGTCTTGATGCCGATGATTTGGTCGTCCCTGTTGTTCTGATCTGGAAATCTTTCTCGGGTTTTCTCCTCCACAGTGATCATCCTTTCCACCGGGCGCTTGAATTCTTTGTTGCTTCACGGGTTCTCTTTGCAGAAATTCTAGAATTTCCACTTGGCTAGAATCCCATAGGAGAAAGCTTCAATGACCTACCGTTTAGTGATGTCATGTACCTGAGCGTGTAATTCGCCAAACCATCGATAATAGTTCCTGAGACTTTCACCTCCTTTTTGCTTGAGTCCTTTTATTTCCACGTGGGTGATTGGGTGCATAATGGTGCCTGCAAAATTTTCGCAAAAAGCTTTTTGCAAATCCTCCCAACCTCTGATTGATCCAGGGTTTAGCTTGTCAAACCATTGGAGCGGCATGGCCTCAAGTGCCATGGGGAAGAAGAGTGCTTTGATGTTATCATCTCCTCTAGTGAGTTCAATTGATTGAGAGTAGATCCTAAGCCACTGCTTAGGTTCAGTCTTGCCATCGTACTTTGAGTGGTTAGAAGGCTTGAATTTAAGAGATAGCCATACTGAAACAAGTCGATTAGCAAAACAAGGGAATCTATCGGGTACTCTATCTTCCCTATATTCAGACTCAGCTCCACCTTCTTGCCAGCTATTGATTCGGTGCTAGTAGTTTCGTGGAGCTAAAGGAATTGGTGGTCTGCTCCTGTTATCCCTTGTTCGTTCAACTTGATTACTTTGGTTCTGGTCTTCCCTGCTTCCTTTGTTGCTGCTTCTGTTTTGACCTAGCCTATTGAAAGTAGATCTTCATTGACTTTGGTTATCCTGCCTTTGTGAATTTGACCTGGCGGGTTGTTTTGAATGAGTCTTTCCACCTTGTATTCATACGGTTGTTGATTAGAGAATTTCTCTAAGGCGCCTTTGTTCTTCATTAGGTTGAGAGATAACTTCAAGTTCTTTAGCCAATTCTTGAATCTTGGTGTATGGAAAGTTGTGTGTTCTCCCGGCTGCACACCTTTCTTCGGCTTCTTGCTCTGATTTTCTTCTGTTGTACTCGGCCATATCAGATTCATATCTGGCCTAGGCTTCCTTGCGTTGCCGGGCATGGCGTCGGTGTCCTTGCTTCGTCTTGTTCCACCTCTCTCTAGCTTGTTTCTGGCTTTCAGTTTCACCTTCATGTCCCTAGGCAAAGGGTGATATATTGGATTCAGAATAATCTGATGACCTGATGTCGAGTGCTTCTGGAGGGACCAACGGTGATCGAGGACGACAAACCACGAATACTTCTCGAGTATGAAGTGTTCTGTTGTGGATGCCAGTTTTCATACTATCAAAGTTGTTGAGAACTTTAGTAGAGGCTTCAGCGTCATAGATTGAATCTCCTTGGTAGGGTAGAACCATTGTCATGTCAACTAGTCGGGTACTGTTATCCTCAGGAATAGAACCTAACTAGTGGACGATGTAGTCTTGAGACGTTATAGTCAGTATGAGGCCTTCCTGAGCTCCTGTGAGTGACACCCTTCCATTGGATTGGTTGATCCTTGGAGTAGTGCTTGGTAAGATGTAACCACGTTGTTGAGTCCAAGTGGTAAAGGATCTGGCTTCTTGAAGGAACTCTGAAGGAATCCCGAGTTGAATTCTTGATAGGTTGAGGCCATGTTGTGGAGTCATAGCGGGAAAGAACACGGTACATCATAGAAAGAACTCAGATAAGACTCCATCTCAGATGCGGAGCCTAAGTTTGAGTCGAAATCGGTTGGTCATAAATTCTGAGTTGGATCAGACATCACGAGCCACGCTAATCTTTCGGTGAGTTGATCTGTCATAGTTATCAAAATAGTGAGGTCTTCATGGCGAGCTGAATCTTCAAGGAGACGGGCTTGGAGCTTGTCGTTGTCATCCGCCTCACAGATCCATGACCCGAAGATATACCTGGCGTGCCAGCTGTCGATGTTTTACCACTGATAGCCTACAACGGGGGTACCCGAGATAATTGTTCAGGCTTCGGTGTATGCTAGACTCGATGGTTAACGCAAGAGACAGTCGATTTATATTGGTTCGGGCCCTCATGATCGAGTAATAGCCTTTACGTCTAGTCGGCATTAGCTTTTGCGTTGGATTGATTGTTATCATCATCTTACAGGGGGTGCCCATAGCCTCTCTTTATATAGGTAGAGATGGTTATGGAGCAGTTACAGTCCTAGTCGGATCCAAAGAAGGTGTTCTGATATAGTTACAGAAGGTACTTTCTATTAGGAGTCCGGCTAGTTTGGCCTATTCTACTCAAAATCGGCGTCGTCTGTCATCATGCCTCTTCTGTCTGGTGGTGGACTAGGCCAGGGCCCACTGCCAGTAATTGTTCCGATGAGGAACCCTATGGGTCCCGTATCGACACTTCCCCATCTCTTCGCGAAACTTCCTCTAACACCTAAGACAAACGACCACCAGCAGACCGCTGTAGAACCCGATCTTAAAAGCCTTCTTCCAACAACAGTGGAGCCACCGAAGTACACCATGAACCATGGTGGACGAAAGGAGTTGCCGCTCTCTCAGTTTAATGCTAAGGGATTTGGAGGGAGGGGAGGGGTGAGAGACTCAGTGCACCCAGACCCGGCTTAAATAGGCCAGCCTTGACGATGCACCCAGACTCAGTGTAGTTAAGATGCGTTATCTAGGTAGCACACATCAGGGAAGATGAGGTATATGATGGTTCCCAACGTAATAAGTGGTGGGGACGGTATTGGAATAGAAGTTAGGACATTCAACACTCACACACTTAAATAAACCAGCCTTGAAGATGCACTCAGACTTAGTGCAGTTAAGATGCGTGATCTAGGGAGCACGCATCAGGGAAGACGAGGTATACGACGTTTCCCAATGCAATAAGTGGTGGGGATAGTGTTGAAAGTTGGGACGACATTCAACACTCACGCACGCTTTCCTGAGTTTTGGGCTTCCTGTGCATCTTCCTAGATTTCGGTGTGAACACATGCCCCCAAATTTTCGAATAAATTTCGGTGTGAACACATGTCCCCAAATTTCTGATGAACCCATTGTCCCCTGGGGCTATAAAAATTTGGAGGCAAGGCGAAGTAGAAGGTATACTGCTTGTGTTCATTTGTTGTGCTGTGATACATATCTTTTCTTCTTCGTTTTCTTCTTCTAGTCTTCTTCTGAACAATGGCTCACGGCAAGTGTCCAAAGGAGGAAACTCCAGAAGCCGTGGATCTGTCTCCATGACTTCGTGTCCCTCTTCGTCGCCAAGGGTGAGAGGGAATGATTTCTTATCTCTATGGCTGCCTTGCATTAATCCTTTAAATATGCAGGGCTACCTCTCAGGCTGCGGTACATCGGCCAACTCTGACGGAGGTTGGACAACAATGGCTTGTACATCTTGCTGGGTCCATGGTATCTTCATATTCATCTTCATCTTCCGAATCAGGTCAGGATACCTAGAATCTTATCCGTGAAAGGAGGGAGGCTAAAAACCTATATTCTGAAGCCACGCTTGAGGTAGGTCGGCTCGAGCAATGTCTCGATGCCGTTAAAACACTCCTCTCTACATCTGAAGAAGAGACCAATGTTGCTCAGATGAGGACTGATGATGCTCATGCTAGGGCAGCAGGTAAAATTGTGCTTTTATATTCGTGACTTTATCTGGTTTTCATTAGATCTTGAGGAACAATTGGCTGCTTCTCGTCGCGAGATCGAGGAGGCTCGTCACTGGGAGATTGATCTAGAGAATCACCATGAGACCCTCCAACGTGCAACACTTGGCGCAGTTGCAGCAGTCAACGCTAGGGTGTTTCTCTTGAAGATCGCCTGCAAGATATCCCAGTTCGTGCCAAAGAAGTGGCAACTCATGGCGTCCGCTATGGTGCCGGTGCTGCTCTTGCTGCAGCGCAACTGCGTTCAGGGCACGAGCTTCGTCACCTGGAACTTGGTTTTTTCGGACACTGATCGGCTGGAAGATCAAGATGACCTAATTGGAGACTTCACTGATACTGCTGAGGCTATCGCAGTGACCATCCATGCACAAGATGTTGTAAACAATGTTTTCTTAGGACCATAGATTATATCTAGAGTCTTATAAGTTATAAGTAAACAATCTACTGTTTGAATGCCACTTTTGATCCTATGTCTTTTATTGTTATTTTTTTTTTCTAAAGGCGATACTCTATGTGTTAGCTATTTTGAGCCGATGAGACTCGGCTATCAAGCATCAACCCAAATTATATACTTCGGGTAGTACTTTACGTATTTTCCATTGAGGTCTATGCGATAACAGATCCATATCATACGGCGGTTTGCACATACAAACCAACAGATCCTTCGAGGTATAAAGATTATGGAATCTAAAGAACGACGCAGCACATCGCAAAACTTCACCCTCAATGTGGTTCTCTACCTTCCATCTTGCAACCCTCACAGTCAAGGGATGTGATCTGCTTCTTGACCGTGAGAGCTACAAGATAGAATATAAAAGCACCAAATCTTGAAGAACGAGCACCTCATGAACTTGAAGCACCCCCAATCGAGTATGGAGTCCCTGGACAGAAGAGAACTAGATGATTACAGATCTTCTATTTACAAGATCTACAAGAAGATCTGCAATCATCAAGGTCAAGCTCCTGTTCAACGGCAGCACCTCGCAAAGGATGGAGAAGAAGCACCTTGCAAAACTTGCACCAGCATCTCAGTGAGGTGCTTTATATTCCATAATCTTGCTACCTTTGAGGATCGAGGGATGCAAATCTGCATCTCGATCTTGAAAGGCAATAAGATTATGGAATCTAAAGCACCTAATTTTGAAGGCCTTCTCCAAACACTAGCATCCCTGTGAGGTGCTTTATCTCCATCTTACACCTCTCACGGCCAGAGGATGAAGACAAAGCACTTCTTCGTGATGAGAAAAGATATAGTAGCTCATGAGTGTGTGGATTCAAGAGTGTGTGGATGGAGCCCAAGAGGTGCATCCATACCCTGGTTAAATATGCCAACCTTGAAGATGGAGAAGTGCAAGTAATGGTGATGCAACTGTGTTATGGGTAGTTAGAAAATAACTCACGCTGACCGCTGGAAGACCAAACAGTCGTGGAGGGCCGGCGGCCATAACATGTATCCCAGTCGGCTCGCCTTTTCATATGACTGAGAAAATACCACTGTCGCATCTATTGTTAACCCGTCGGTGGTAGAAGTTTCAACTGCCGATTTCCTTCCTTAGGAGGCCTCGCCATCGGTCCAACTGGTGGTGGAAGTAAAACACAGTCGCTTCTATTGGTACGACAGTGAAAGTGGCGATAGTGATAAGTCAATCTGTAGGTCATACATGCAAGTCTTCGGCTTTGTTTCCTTGCACGTTGAGCACAGAGCCATCCATGTTGGGCGACAACTTCAGCTTTTGGATTGTGCTGCTGCTACTCCCGCATAAATTCAGTAAGCCAGAGTTTACCACCGAACTCGGAAACGCTGGGATTGCTGCTCGGCTTCATGCGCCTTGATGTGCTGCCGGGAGCTGTTCTTGATACGTTTGAGTCCCGTTGCAAGCTGTCTAGAGTCAAGCCCCATGCTTAATTTGAGCAGTGCCGACTAAGCCATTGTGATGATTGAGCCCCTGTGCTTAGTACCGACTATGACGTGGCTTTGTAGCTGAATGCCGACTAAATGGAGATCCGATATCCAAAATCCTTGACTTAGCCGAGTAACTTGTTGCTTGAACTTAGTCACTGTGGATTTAAGTAATCGGCTCGCAAAGTAAGATGATGGAAGGCTTTGGATGACTGTAGTCGCTTCTGGACTTGCTTGGTCGTTTTTAGGTAGAGGATGCTACAGACTGCGTCTCGACAGAGTTGAGCTCGTGAAGGATGAGTCTATCCTAAGTGTGTCATTAAGCACTTGAGTGGTGGACATAGTTGACCGCGTCTTGATAGCCTTAGGAGTCGTGAAGGATGAGTTAGTCCTAAGTGTCATTAAGCACTTGAGTGGTGGACGTCGCGTCTAGGAGTCGTGAAGGACAAGTCAGTCCGAGTGCATCATTAAGCACTAGGGTAAGGGACTCAGTCGACCGCGTCTCGACAGTCTTATACGCCGTGAAGGATGAGTTAGTTCTCTTAATTTCACACCTTGGTAAAATAGAGGTTATTTTAGAATTTGTGTAGCAAAACGTATGCTCCAACGGATGTGTTATCTGACTTTGTAATAAAATAGTAAATTGGCTATCCTTTATTTTTCGGTGGTCATATATAGCCAACGCGCTCGCTACTTGACTATGTAAAACAACAGGCCTGTTGTGGACCCTTTTTTAGAACGTTTCCATTTTACAAAATAGCTAAACAATAGAATTTAGCTACTAATTTTAGTGAAGCCGTTGGAGTTGCTCGAAGAAGGGGTTGTTTGGTAGGGATTCTGGGGCAACATCACAAAGATGTTTCGTGACTTCCCTACCAAGCATTCCAAGCAAACAGCTTCGCGTCACAATCATCGGAATCACGCTCTCACAAGCCAAAATCGACTGGAGAAGCTAGCTGAATATTCCAGCTTCACCCGGTTTGCTCTGACACAGGTGGGGCTGAGCGTGGCCATGGGCACATCTGCCCCGAGCTATAGAGAGAGGGGAGGCGAGGGGAGGGAAGGGGCTCGGCTCAGCGGCGGGCCCAGGCGCCGGCGCTGGCGAGGCCGTCAGCGAGTGCGCCGCCATCGGAGCTCGACTCGGGGTGGGCCAGCGTGGGCGAGGCCATCGGGGCTTGACGCGGGCCGGGGCGGACACCGGCGTAGGCGAGGTTGCCAGAGGGCAGGCCGGTGCGGGCGAGGCTGCCGAGGCTCGACGCGGGCGGCAGCGCAGGGGAGGTCGCCTGAGGGCGGCTCGACGCAGGTGAGGCCGAGGTCGTTCGAGAGTGCGGGCCCGCCGAAGAGCGCGCGGGGCAGCGACGATGCATGGAAGAAGGCTCATGCGAGGCCCAACGTCACTCTGTGCACAAAACCCGATACCCGAACCCTGAACCCAAAATACCTAGAGATGGATCCGAAGTACCCGAACCCGCACTACCCGATCTCTTGTTCGGATAGTAAATCTTATTACCCAAATTTATATCCGGTAATTCAGGCAGTTACACCCAGTACCCGAAAAACCCGAATAGGAATACGTATCAGGCTGCCAGCGATTAAGTGCACTATCAAACTAGTCAAATTTCCTGTGGCCCTCCTCGGCTTTGCTTCCCAATTAACTCACCTCTTTACTTCCGTCTTCGTCTCCTTGACTCCCCGAGACTTCGAGTTCCCGTGTGAAACACAAGCACTGTTGTGATAGTAGGCAGCAGGCTTGAACTTTGCTCTTGTATCTTGTCAGTAGTAATTAAGTAGTCAGTACCTTAATACCTGTATCGTGGTTTGGACCTGCTGTTAAAAACTTGAATGCGTCGTTTATCTGTTATGTTAATGAGTTATCATCTATTCTGTGTAAAATTCTATGATGTTATCACTTTTGCTATGATTTTATATATTTCAGGTATATTGGGTATACCCGAACCCGAACCCGAATTTACGGGTACCCGAACCTGCGGGTAGTGGTTTTTTGGGGCTGTTATCGGGTAACAATTCTCATTACCCGAACTTTTGAAAACCCGAACTACCCGACCCGAACTTTGCGGGTTACCCGAACGCCCAGAGTGAGCCCAACGAGTGGATGAGGGTGACGCTGAACGGATAAGGCTGAGAAAGAGAGAAAAGAAAAAAGAAAAAAAGAGGACATTATGATTATTTTATGTTTTCTCCCATGGAGAAACTGTTTTACCAAATAATTTTAAAAAGGTAAATTTATCCTTTGCTCAAGTGTTTTTCGTCCTTCGCTCACTTGATTTTCGAGCTGTTAGGTGATGCGTTACGATGGAGGCGATGAGACGTGAGCACGCAAGCGGTCATCGCAGTCGCAGGGCACACATACCACACTGGTCACCTCACTCCCCTCTGACACGAACAGACGAACACCTGCGGGTGTGTTTAGTTGTGTAAAAAGGTGTAAAAAGGTATAAAAAAAGTACTGTAGCATGTTTTGGCTTTATTTGGCAAATAGTGTCCAACCGTTGACTAATTAGGTTCAAAACGTTCGTCTCGCAAAGTACAACCAAGATGTACAATTAGTTTTTAATTTCATCTACATTTAGTACTCCATGTATGTATCGCAAGTTTAATGTGACGGAGAATCTTTTTTTTGCATAGTGTTTTTTTTTTTTTGAACTAAACACAGCCTACAACTTATTAGTGTACATCAGCTGGCTTATCAACCGGCGGCTGGTATTGCATGCTGCTTTTGCGCCAGTGCATGCATGGGCAGGTGCAGAGACTATTGTAGCTGGCTGCCGGTGTCAAATCACCTAGCCCCTACTCATGTATGTATATTCATTCCTTCGGTAAGAACATATTACATTTCATTAAACCATATTTTTATCATTTTAATTTAGGTGTAAGTTTTATATTCAATCGGTGTAAATTGATTATTCATAATTGAGAATGATGAATTACTTGAATATTTATCTGATCGTTTTTTGGTTTTTTTATTTTTTGTATGTTTTATTTCGTTTCCCTTTGAAAATTTCCAATTTAGCTTTCATAGAAATAATCTGGCTATTTTTTTTGTTTTATTTGTTTAATATTTTTGTATTATTTAGATATTTTTTGTTCATTTAATCTAAATCTAATGGTCATGAAAATCAAATATTGCATGCGCTATCCAGCGCTCAGGTGTCACGTGCACCTAGAATCACCCGAGGGGTGACTAGATTTAGCTTCAGTCCTATTTGGCACGGCTCTACTGTATTGGTGAAGCTGTTTTTCTTTCTTCAGCTCCGAACAGCTTCATCAGTGGAGTTGGAACCGTTTTGATAAATCATTTAGCAAAACAGCTCCATATATGAAGTTACTTAAAACATGGATGAGGTGAAGCCAGGTGAAACCATTATTTTTGGCTCCATCCCACCTCAAATATATGTGAAAACACGATTTAAGGGTTTCACAGGTGAAATCGTTTTATTTTACCCCGTTTGGTATAAAATGGCTCCGAACGGCTCCTAAAGCCGTCGGAGAAGCCCTGTCAAATGACGTCTTCATCATTGAATAAAACTGTTTTTGATCTAAAAAATAAACTGAAACACTGTTCTGGCTGATTTGTGTGAGAGAAAAACACTTTTCTGCTTAACAAGTTGAAAATTACGGCCTGAGCTGTTTCACTGCTGACCTGTAACAAACAGCCCCGTCGGCCCGAACTGCAGCAACCGAGTCCCGCTCCCGCACCGCACCCGATTTTTCCCCTAAATTTTGAAATCACGACTGGGAGGGAGCCCGAACGACGCTCCAAAATTTTCCCCACCCAACTCGACTCCTCCTGTCCCGTTCCGCTCCGCCGCCGCCGCCGTCGACCGCACGAGATGCCGCCGGCCGAGGACGCCCCACCGCAGACCCCGCCTCCCGCGCGCGGGACGGCGGCCGGATCGCGTGTGCTGCTGCAGTCGCCGCCTCCGGCGTTCCCGCTCGGCTCCAACGACGACCAGCAAGAGCGCGCCCGCGCCCGCGCCGCGGCGCGTGCCGCCTCCGTCCGCCGCCGATCCCTCGCCGCCTCCATCGCGCCCTCCAAGGATCCGCGCCATGACCTCCTCAACCGCGAGCAGGTCATGGACCTCTTCCACAACTGTATCAAGCTCGCATCCGAGAACGTAGGTGCCTAGCCCGCCTCCCAAACCTAGCCCGCTCCCTTCCTCTCGCTAAGCTTGTTCGTTCCGTTCTTTTCCGGGGAAATTTTGGCAGAAAATTAACCAGAAGAACACGTGGGAGCTGGGCCTAATCGACCATCTGAGCGAGATCATCCAAGCGGGGGCGGACGAGGACGAGGAGACCAACTTTCAGAAGGTACCGACCTGTATAGATATTCCATTTCCTCCTCCCTTTGATCTTCTTACAAATCTGTCTAAAAGGAGATTCGTCCACTGTATTTCAATTTGTTGGCAATAATGTGGTACTTTTACGGACCAGGCAAGCTGCACACTGGAGGCGGGGGTCAAGATCTATTCACTTCGTGTGGATTCGGTGCACTCTGAAGCTTACAAGGTGCTTGGCGGGATCAACCGTGCCGGAAGGGGTGAAGAGGCTGGTGAGGAATTGAGGATCCACTGGAACTTTAATGGATTCTGATCTGTACCACTTTGAGTGCAGTTTTAGTTCTTTAATTAGGGGGCTGTATCCAGTGCAAATTACATGCTCTTATGCTGTAACTACTCGAGTTAAAAATACAAAAATATTGCTGAGTTTCACTAAACTGCTCTTATGCTATTATGGTCTTCTGATTTGGTGATTGCTGAAAAAGATTTGGAGAAAGAAAAAAAACCTGCACATTTTTGCTTCTTTAACTTAGTCTGCATCCAGTGCAATTGGTCTATGCTGAGTATCACTAAACTTGAGTTAAAAACTCTAAAGTGAGTTGGTATGCAGTATTGGTTTTATGAGTTAATGAAAAGGTCAATGTTCTAACTTGATTGGAAGATTATATATGTTAAAAGACCTTTTCATTGTTGCCTATGTTAGAACTGTCCTGTTTTCTGCTATTCCTTTGGTGAAATTGCTCAACTTACATTGATATGTTACACAGCTTTACACAACCTGTGCACTCACAGATTATGAGCCTTCTGCAAAAGACTATTAATGAAATTGGAGCATTTGCTCTTTTCTTACAGTTTTTGTGCTTAAAATTGTTTTGCACTCCTGTTTACTTTATTATATACTTAGATAATATAATGCTGTTTCATGATGATGTTCTGAATTGGTTGTTGCCACTAAAGATTTGGAGGAAGGCAGCAATGTTGAACCTGCACAGGATGAAGGCATCAACAAAAAGGATGCTGATAGGAGGGTACATCATTTTGAATGGAATGCTTATTTCTTCACTTCAATTCTACTTCATTATGTTAGTGCCTTTTCATTCATGCAGATTTCACCTGCTTCAACGTTGGAGTCATCATTTGAGGCTCTCAATGTAAAGAAATTTGATGGTAAGTTTCAAGCTTATTCTCACTATGCTCTTGTTGAAAACTGTTCTACCATGGAGCTGAAATCTGCGCTTACTACTAGTTGCTTTCATGGTGGATCCTCTATACCATCAAACTACCGCTCAGTTTGATGAAGGTGGGGCAAAGGGCCTTTTGTTGTATAACCTTGGAGTTTATGGCAGCTGCCGTGTGCTGTTTGATTCATTTGAAGCTCCAGACAAATGCATCTTAAGTGATATGCAAACTGAGCAGGCCGAGGCAATTGACCTTTCATTTGCTAAAGGTAATATCATTAGTCTGTTACTTGCTTCTCTTTATCATCTTTGCATCTTGCTTTCAATGGGGTGTCAGTTAAGTTTCTACCCTTGGACAGAGCAAATTGAGGAAATGGTCACTCAAATGCGTCTATGTAATGATATTTCTCCAACCCTAAGGGATATTGTTACTCAATTTGATGAAGAAAACCAAAGGCCATCACATTGGTTATCTCCTGGGCAAATGCCAGTAATGGAAGATCCGATGGATGATGATAATGAAGCAGACGATAATGATAGCATGCTACCTGATTCTGGAACTTGGGATTTTGGTGGTTGTCATGACCATGAGGATGCATATAATGAAAACTGCAACCCAATGGATTCCATCTCAACAAACTATCAAGAGGTATGTTCCTGCAGACTAGGTAAAATGTGGCAAAAATAGTCATGGAAGTACTAGTTAGTTGTAGAACATATTCATATATTTCCAAAATACTCGTGTCCACTAAATATGTTGCTGCAGTTTGATGCTTACTACAGATTCTCTGTTTGCCATCCATCTAAATATGTTGAGATTGAATTGCTGGTCAAAACTTATTTTACCATTATGTTTATATACAGGAATTCAGTGAATACACTGTTGAAATTCCTCAGGGTACTATTGTAGATGAAAGGCTTGACAAAATTGCTGATCTTTTATTACTTGGCATGGGCTCTTCAAAAGCAAATGCTTGGGCAGGACCTGAGCACTGGAAATATCGGAAAGCTAAAGGTACTGTCTTCATACGTAGTCCTCTTGGGTTTTTATCAAGGTAGCATCGTTTAATGTTTGAGCTCGCATTTATCTAGATTTGGAGTCTGTCCCAACTTCATCTGGTGATTCAGAAATAACAAATAAGATGAAGAAAAGATCCAAGGATAAACCTGACATTGATTTCACAAAAGCATTGGACAATGAGCATCCAAATATCTTTGCAGCTCCCAAAAATCCAAAGTCATTAGTATTGCCTGCAAACAGGGCTATGTGCAGCAATAAACTTCCAGAAGATTGCCATTACCGGCCTGAAAGCCTTATTAAATTATTTCTTCTTCCAGATGTTTTGGTAATGTTTACTTCTCTTGAATTTTTTCCTTCTCAATGATCTGTAGTACCTTTTGAGAGACAATGACCTATTATTTGTAATAACTGTTGGAACTCTTTTGTAGTGTCTTGCTAAGAGAAGAAGAAAATCACTTGGTAAGTTTCACAAAATTAGATATAAGTGACGGAATTTGCTTGTTAATTTTATCAGTATACATGCTATTAAAAATCTGCCATATATAATCAAGAAGCCTTGAAGCAATCTTGAAACTGGGAAACCATTATTTAGCAAAGGTGTGCCCAGCCTCATTTGTTTTTGTTGTTTGCTGGGGTGGGGCTGTGGGGGTTGTCAATTTCTGGATCCTGAATATGCAAGCAAGTTGATAATTGACACTGTATGGAGAAACAAAACTTTGCAGTTTATTCTACTTACATGTTACTCCATCCTTATAAGGTGTCATTTGACTTGGTGCAGTCTTCAATATCACACTTTGACTGTTAATTTCTCTTATAAATTATAATATACTCCCTTCATTCAAAATTATAAGATGTTTTAGCTTATCTAGATACATTGCTTTTACTATGTATCTGGACATAGTGTACATCTAAGTGCATAGCAAAAGTTACGTATCTAGAAAAGTCGAAACGTCTTATAATTTGAAATGGAGGGAGTAGTAAAATTTATGGCAACAAAATTAGAAAGTATTTCTAAATACAAATATGATGTAACCACTTTTGTAGTACAAACTATTCATACGATTGGACTATTTTTTTTTTGTCAAAGATAACAATGTTTGCATTTTGGAATCTGTGCATAACTTATATTTCGGTGCGGAGGAAGTAGGTAGCATCCCAGTGAGCTGTTACTTTTTTGAACCAATGTACTCTCTTCATTCCAAATTGCAAGCTGTTCTAACTTTTCTAGATACATAACTTTTATCATGTATCTAGACATCTTGGTGTAGGTGCACAACAAAAGCTTATTTTTTTAAGATTTTTCATTCATCTGTTACAGTTCAACCATGTGAGTGCTGAGTGCTGACACTTGTATTTTAAAATCTTCTATTGCCAATTTCTGCATTGCATTATTTTCCTGATAAATATTGTTTCTATGTAATACATTTCTTGTTGTAGACGCTCCAGTGGATAATGATGATGACTTTATCCCATCTGAACCTTGGGAAGATTACAACTCTTGCACTGATCACATTGATGAAGGACATGTGTGTAGTGATGTAGAAGAGCCCGTAAATCTTATCAATAAACCAAGACAGGTGAGTTCCTTGTTCTATTTGTTTCCTTTTAAGATATTTGTTTCCCCTTGGGAACTTGTTTATTTGACAATTACGTGGTGTTTTGTTTTGCTATTTTTCTGTATGCCACTTTACCCCTCCATGAATTGGTCGAAGGCAATAGAAAAAATAACACAAATATCTCCATGAATTGGCACTTGGGGCTTGAGGGCTCCTACATTCTGAGCCCTCAAAATTTTACATCAACTCCAGCAATAGCTCCTACATCATTGCCCTCAAATTCGTGGGACCCACCAGGACACCAGTCATTGGGTATAGTGTTTTTTTTCTTCTCCCTCTCCCTCATCCACTAGAAGAGCCCGCATTAGCAAAGGAGGCCGTGGCGAGGCGAGTGGCACTGGGAGGAGGCCACGCACCATGGGTCCACACTAGGGGAGCAAGCGGCGTGGGGAGGATGTTGTGCCAGAGAGGAGCAACTGCGCTGCGCTAGGGAGGAGGTAGCAGTGTCGGGAGGAGAGGGAGCCACACCAGGGAGGATGTGTTCGTGCCGGAGGACAAGGTAGTCATGTCGGGAGTGAACGTCGGGAAGAGGTAGCCTCAGATTCAGCTTGTGTCGGGGAGGAGGGAGGCTGGTGCCAAACTGCCAAGGATGTTGGATCCGCGTCTGGGAGCAGGGACCTCGGGACGATTGGAGGAGGCTAGGGCGGAGGGAGGCACGCTGAATCTGAGGCTTGGGGAGCAGTTAGAGTGAAGAAAAACATAAATAGGCCATGTTTGGAACTGCTTATATGAAAATCGATTATAATCTGATCAGGACGATCCAAAAAATTTAAGCATGGAGAATCAAGGTGTTTGGTAATCCTGATCATTGTGGCAATCCTGAGTGTAAAAAGACTTATACCCTTCGTCCTCAAATCCCACCCGTTTCCATCGGTCACCAACATGAAAATCGATTATAATCTGATCAGGACGATCCAAAAAATTTAAGCATGGAGAATCAAGGTGTTTGGTAATCCTGATCATTGTGGCAATCCTGAGTGTAAAAAGACTTATACCCTTCTTCCTCAAATCCCACCCGTTTCCATCGGTCACCAACGGCCGCCTCCACAGCTTCGTCCTGGGACAGCCCCTCACCACGCCGCCGTCCGTGGCTGCCTTGCGGGGAGAACGGAGGCGCGCCTCTATGTGGCCTTTCCACGCTCCTGGAGGTGAGCCTCGCCCAACGGCGACCATGTTCACTGGTGCTCCACCTCCCGGCGTCTCCACTACGTCTCCGTGGGCCACACCCTCCGGCACCCCGCCTGGGCTTGCCGGTTGGGACCAGGCGGCCTTGGCTCGGTCGTTCAGCACTATGGGCCTGACACCCCCTGTCGGCCCTGAGTGGATCGCCGACTCGGGTGCCACCTACCACATCTCCCCTGACCCTGGTATACTCTCTTCTGTCCATTCTCCCTCTTCCTCTCTCCCTTCGTCCATTATGATCGCAAATAGTTCGTGTCTTCCTGTCACGTCTGTGGGTACCGCCGTTGCTCATGGCTCCTTTCGTCTTCCAGATGTTCTTGTCGCTCCTTCTATGGTTCACAACCTCCTTTCTATTCGTCGTTTTACAGCTGACAATTCTTGTTCTGTGGAATTTGACTCTTCTGGTCTTACTGTAAAGGATTTGGCTTCCCGGCGTCCTCTGCTCCGATGTGACAACACGGGGCCTCTTTACACTCTTCGCTTCCCGACGGCTACTTCATCTTCTTCGCCGTCCGTTTTGTCAGCTGCCTTCATCGCCTCTACCTCCTCTACTACTTGGCACCGGCGCCTCGGCCATCCTGGACTTGATGGCCTGATGCAGCTTAGTCGTAGCTCCGACATTCCTTGTATTCGGGCTCATGCTGAGCATTTGTGTCATGCGTGCTAATTGGGCCGACATGTTCGTCTTCCTTTTCATAGTTCTTCACATGCGGCCCGCATTTTTGATCTTGTACATTGCGACCTATGGACATCTCCTGTTATCAGTATTTCTGGCTATAAGTACTATCTTGTGGTTGTCGATGATTTTTCGCATTATTCGTGGACCTTTCCCTTGCGTGCGAAGTCTGATACGTTTTCCACGCTCCTTCACTTCTTCACTTGGGTGTCCACATAGTCTGGCCTTACCATCAAGGCCGTCCAGTGTGACAATGGTCGTGAGTTTGATAACTCCACCTTCCGGGCTTTCTTCCTCTCTCACGGTGTTCAGTTGCGCATGTCTTGCCCATATACCTCCTCACAGAATGGCAAAGCTGAACGCATGATTCGCACCACCAACGACACCGTGCGCACCCTTCTGTTTCAGGCCTCTCTCCCAGCTCGCTTCTGGGCTGAGGGCTTGCGCACCTCCACCTACCTCCTCAACCGTTTTTCTTCCACTGCCTGTCCCGCTCCTACACCACACCACGCCCTTTTCGGTACCCCTCCACGGTACGATCACCTTCGTGTCTTTGGGTGTGCGTGTTACCCCAACACCGCTGTCACTTCTTCCCACAAGCTGGACCCCCGCTCCACTCTCTGTGTCTTCCTCGGGTACTCCCCGAATCACAAGGGGTACCGGTGCTTTGATCTTACCTCTCGACGGGTCCTCATCTCTCGCCATGTGGTGTTCGATAAGTCCGTCTTTCCCTTCTCCAGCATACCCACCACCACTCCTGCTCCTGATCCCTCCTCCCTCTTTCCCGCTGACACGGTGGTTCAGCCACCTTTTCCGTGGTCTCCTGCAGGTACTGCTTCGCCGCGCTCCTTGCCGGGCACCTGTTCCAGCTCTCCGTCGAGTCCGGGCCCATCGTCCCCTGGCGCGGCACCGACCTCTCCGGATGGCGCAGGCTCGGGGACCTCGTTTCCCGATACTGCCCCGGGGGGGCTGTGCCGGTCGCCGTGCTCCGGTGCTGCCCCGGCACCGTCACCTGCCCCGGCACCTCCTTCGTGATTTGCTGCGCCGGTACGGGTGTACGAACGCAGGGCGCGGCCGCCACCACTCGCGGTTCCTTCTCCACCGGGGACACCGACATCATCGCTGCAGTCCCTGCCGGCCCGTGTCACACCGCCGGTCTACCACCCGCCACTTCTTCACTGACACCCGCGGCATGTTCACTTGATGGTGACACGGCACGCGGCTGGCACTCTGCCACACCGGGCTCTTGCAGCTTCGACCGGCGACGCGCCGGTTTTCCCTATACCCTCTTCCGTCCGTGACGCCTTGTTGGATCCCCACTGGCGCCGCGCGATGGAAGAGGAGTACGCCGCGCTCCTCGCCAACCAGACATGGGAGTTGGTGCCCCGGCCGCCGGGCTCCAATGTCGTCACCGGCAAGTGGATTTGGACCCACAAGCGACGAGCTGATGGCACTCTCGAGCGCTACAAGTCTCGCTGGGTTCTCCGGGGTTTCACTCAGCGCCCTGGGGTCGACTATGATGAGACCTTTAGCCCGGTGGTGAAGCCGGCCACCATCCGCACAGTGCTCTCGCTGGCCCTTGCAAGGTCATGGACCGTACATCAGCTGGACGTCAAGAATGCTTTTCTGCATGGTCTTCTCACTGAGACAGTGTACTGCAGTCAGCCGGCGGGGTTCGTTGACTCTTCCCGTCCTGACATGGTCTGCTGGCTCAACAGGTCTCTCTACGGCCTCAAGCAAACACCCCGGGCGTGGAACCATCGGTTTGCTGCTTTTCTGCTGACACTGGGGTTTGTGGAGGCCAAGTCTGATACATCTCTGTTTATCTATCACCATGGAGTTGACACTGCGTACCTGCTGCTCTATGTTGATGATATTGTCCTCACCGCCTCCAGTGAGCCACTTCTCCGCCGCATCATTACCGCTCTTCAGCAGGAGTTTGCGATGTAGGATCTGGGTGTGCTCCACCATTTCCTCGGGGTCACTGTTGAGCCTCATTCTGCCGGGTTACTTCTTCACCAACGGCAGTATACCCGAGATATCCTGGAGCGGGCTGGGATGACTGACTGCAACCCCTGCTCCACTCCGGTTGATACTCAGGGCAAGTTGTCAGAGGCTGAGGGACCCCCAGTGTCAGATCCTACCGCATACCGGAGTCTTGCTGGTGCCCTTCAGTACCTCACCTTCACCCGGCCGGACATCACCTATGCAGTACAGCAGATCTGTCTTCACATGCATGTTCCCCGGGAGCCTCACCTCACTGCTCTCAAGCGCCTCCTCTGCTACCTTCGCGGCACGATCGACTACGGCCTCCTCCTTCACCGGTCCTCCTTGACCGAGCTCGTCATCTACACTGACGCCGACTGGGCAGGGTGTCCGAACACCCGGCGCTCCACCTCCGGCTATACGGTCTTCTTGGGCGGCAACCTGGTTTCCTGGTCGTCGAAGCGCCAGCCGGTGGTCTCCCGGTCCAGTGCTGAGGCGGAGTACCACGCTGTTGCTAACGGCGTGGCTGAGGCCTCCTGGCTCCGGCCTCGCTGAGCTCCACACTCCGCCCTTCCGGAGCACGCTCATCTACTGCGACAATGTCAGTGCGGTCTACCTCTCCACCAACCCCATCCAACACCAGCGAACGAAGCACGTGGAGATCGACCTACACTTTGTCCGGGATCGGGTCGCCCTCGGCGAGGTGCGGGTCCTCCATGTTTCGACCACCTCCCAGTTCGCGGATATCTTCACCAAAGGCCTCCCATCCACGACCTTCACTGAGTTTCGCTCCAGCCTCAATATCACCAGTGGCTAGTTGCGTCTGTGGGGGGCTTGTGTGTGTTCTTTCTTCTTTCTTGTCCAGTCTAGAACTCTGCTGCGCCGGCAGTTCAGACTGCGGGGGGGTATTGGATTATGAGTATATTAGGCCCATGAGGCTAGGCCCATGAGGCCCATGTATGACTACCTATATAGCTACCCTTCTAGGGTTAGCCTAAATCAATAGAATCACTTTCCCTAACACTCTAGAATCCAATTATAATCGGAACAAACAAGGCCCCTCCCCGCCTTCTGGAATGAGGGATTGAAGGGGAAATTTGACGGTCTCCTACTTTCGATGGCCGAAGTAAGGGGGCCCTGCTGGAGTGCATTTTTTTTTGCCCTTTTGGCCCGCAAAAATAGAGTAGGAGCTTGGGGCCATACTGGAGTTGCTCTTAGTTGAAGGGCTAATGTTCCTTTTTGATAGAAAAACTACCCTATCGACTTCAAAGCAGCAACTTAACGTTGCATATTCGTGGTATATCAATAACTTTGGTTATGACCAAGTTTGAGCTGATGCCTGTTTGTTTCTTGAACCAAAGGTCAACAAGATTGATATACAATATGACAAGGTATCAAAACAAGTGGATGTTCATGCTTTAAAAGAAGTGCTCTGGAATCACATCCATGCATCTGCTGAGACTGATGGTCAGGTAAGGCAAATGCTTGTGTTAAATACTGTCATCAAATGATTTCATATACTTTTGTCTTAATCATACATCTGAGTGTAGATGAGCTGTGGCATCCCATAGGAGGACTATATGAAGAAGAGATATTTGAAAATTTTAGGCATTTACAATTACAGATGATTACTAAACTCTTAAGTAATGTTGTGGTAGCTTATAGTACTAGGCACTGGATAACACTACAGCATCTAAGCAAAAACAATATGTTGCCAACCGTGCTGGCATAATGATCCATTGTCAAAATGAGTACAATTGTCAATTATTGGCTCTTGTTCCGGAATTGTGTTTGAACTAAGTTTTTATGTATGTGAAATTTGATTTTTTTAGCATACTGTAAAAGTTGATGAAAACTGTTCACAATAATAACAATCAGGAGTATCGATAATAACTAATGATTATTCTTGATAATTAGGGGAATATTGCACTATTTTCTTATCCCCATTAATTGCCAGCACTGTCATTAATGGGAACACAAAACATATTTTTAAATAACTCTGCTATGTTGCAACAAGCTTCCAAGTGCTGATTCTTCCCTTGTATCATTGTGACCAATTTGGCAAATTTGTGAAGTTACTGAAGTGTCCTTGGTTATTTGGCATGCAATACAATAAACTAAAGAGATTCAGGAAAAGAAACTTCTCGCATACATAAATCTTTTGAGGCAGCAACATGAGGCCATGGCAGGTGTAATGGTTGAAACTTTGTACTCAACATAGGCCATTCTTAGTTTTTATTGACAATTTCACATCAATAGATTTCAATTATAGCTTATTGACTCAGTTTTTATTGACGCAGTTGGCCAGAACCACTCAGTCCAAATAGGCCACTCTTGATTTTTCTTGTTTGTGATGATTATTTATAACAATACAACATTTGATTTGCTCTTTGCCCGGCAGGAAAGGAAGGAAACTGGATCACCGCTGCACCTATCTCAGGTGTTACATGATCTTCCAAGCAGCAACCCAGATGCTGTAGCAACTGATATTTCGCCACACCTGTATTTCATCTGCCTTTTGCATCTGGCAAATGAGCACAGTTTGAAGCTGTGTGACCGCCCCATGTTGGATGAAGTCGACATATACATGCCGACTTCACCGCTTGTGAAGTAAACCATGCTGCTGTTCAATGTGTTGTATGTGGTTTTGCCATGGAAGCCACCGTATACTATTACATGCTTTTGCATTGCATCATGATATATATATATATATATATATATAAAGATGGCAACGGGGAATTCCCCGTCGGGTATCGCCTCCCCATCCCCGTCCCCGCGGGGGCAAAAATTCCCCGTCCCCGTCCCCGCGAAAGGTCACGGGGGAGACTTTTTCCCCATCCCCGTCCCCGTGCGGGGATTTAATCCCCGCGGGGATCCCCATCCCCGTTCATCGTATTCACAAATTCCTTTCAGTGGCATACAAATAGATTGGTTACAAAAATTCACAAATTCATAAATCACAACACATCCACCACCACCAAGACCTGAAACTCATTTGAATCTCAATAAAAAAACTCTAGCACGCTTTTGTCTTGATGTAAAATCTGGCATCTACTGTCTTGACGAATGAAGTTTGTTGTTGCCTCACCATGGTCGCCGCGCTTGTGGTGTTTTGCCACTACCGCCGAGGTCCCCATCCTGTCTCCCGCCTTCGACGCCGCCGCAACGGTGCCCCTCGCTACCGTCGCCATGGCCGTGGGGCTTGTGGAATCCGCCGTTGCTATTGAGACCACCGCCTAGATAAAGCACGGCCATGGTGCCCCTCACCGGCCTTGCACTCTCCCGCAGCGGCTCCGACGAGAGGCGTCTTGGGCTACTTGCGCTGGCGCACACACAGATGACCAGCGGTGGAAGGTTCACCGGTGTGGTTGGTGGCGGCGGGCGGGCGCGTACAGGGGCACGGGCTTGGTGGCGGCAGCTGATGTGTGGAATCCTGGAGAGTGACGAATGGATAAGGTTGGAGTTAGGGTTTGTGGCGAATATATATACTTGGTTGGCAGATTTGGGCCTTTACATGGGCCAGTGCCCTGGTTGACGCGCGCGCTCGATGCTTTAACGGGGCGGGTTGGCGGGGAACGGGGACGGGGAGGAGGAAACCATCCCCGGACCCGCTATCCCCGACGGGGATGCATTTTCTCCCAGATCAATCCCCGTGGGGGGCACTTTAGCCCCATCCCCGTCCCCTAATAGGGGAATTCCCCGCGGGGAATCGGGGATCGGGTCCCCGTTGACATCTTTATATATATATATATATATATATATATATATATATATATATATATATATATATATATATATATATTTGCTGCTATTTTATTCATAACTATTGTACCGGGGATGCTAGCTATTAACTTAAACCTTTATTTTGTTTATCAATGGACCGAGATAGGATACTTGACAGCCTAAACTAACACATGATCAGCTGTTTCTGATGACGATGCAGAATTTCTGGCTATATGTCAGGTCATTTGAACGTTGATTACTTCTGAAAATACCAACATTGTCTCTGTTGCTGCTACGTGACTGCCTTAACATGCTCACAGCTCACTGATGAAAGTCTCTAAATTCAATGTAGTTTGTAAGCAGTGACGTTCTGGCACATATCTCAATGTATTTGAATACATTGGTTTGAATTATGGTTTTTTTATTGGAATACAATGATAGTGGAAATGATACTGGATTGACTTATGGGTCAGTGGATGTGGCATTTCTGTGATTATAGTTAAAACTGTTGGAAAACTTGTTCTATTACTCATGGGCTAACCCTAGAAGGGTAGCTGTATAGTTTCTATACATGGGCTTCATGGGCCTAAATACTCTAACACCCCCGCAGTCTGAACTACCGGCGCAGCGAAGTCATAGACTGGACGTGAAAAGAAGTACACACACGAGCCCTCACACAGACGCAACTAGCCACTGGTGATGTTGAGGCTGGAGCGAAACTCGGTGAAGGTCGAGGAAGAGAGGCCCTTGATGAAGATGTCAGCGAACTGGGAGGTGGTCGGTACGTAAAGGACCCGCATCTTGTCGATGGCGACCTGATCACGGACAAAGTGTAGGTTGATCTCCACATGCTTGGTCCACTAGTGCTGAACGGGGTTGGTGGAGAGGTAGACCGCACTGACGTTGTTGCAGTAGACGAGTGTGCTCCGGAGAAGAGGGCTATGGAGCTCGCCAAGAAGCTGCCGGAGCCAGGAAGCCTTAGCCACGCCGTTGGCGACAGCGCGGTACTCCGCCTCGGCACGGAGCGGGAGGCCACCTGATGGCGCTTGGACGACCAGGACACCAGGTTGCCGCCCAGGAAGACAGCGTAGCTGGAGGTAGAGCGGCGAGTGTCCGGACACCCGCCCCAGTCCGCGTCAGTGTAGACGACGAGCTCGGTGGAGGAAGACCACCGGTGAAGGAGGAGGCCGAAGTCGACGGTGTCGCGGAGGTAGCGAAGGATCCGCTTGAGAACAGTGAGGTGTGGCTCCCGGGGATCTTGCATATGGAGACATATATGCTGAACTGCATAGGTGATGTCCGGCCGGGTGAAGGTGAGGTACTGTAGTGCACCGGCAAGACTCCGATATGCAGTGGGATCTGTCACTAGGTTGCCCTCTGCCTCTGACAACTTGCCCTATGTATCAATCGGAGTGGAGCAGGGGTTACAGTCAGTCATCCTAGCTCGCTCCAGGATATCAAGAGTATACTACCGTTGGTGAAGAAGTAACCCGGCAGGATGAGGCTCAACAGTGACCCCGAGGAAGTGATGGAGCACACCTAGATCCTTCATAGCGAACTCCTGCTGAAGAGCGGTGATGATGCGGCGGAGAGGTGACTCACTGGGGGCTGTGAGGACAATATCATCAACATAGAGCAGCAGGTACGCAGTCTTAGTTCCATGGTGATAGATAAACAGAGACGTATCTGACTTGGCCTCCACAAACCCCGGTGTCAGCAGGAAAGCAGCAACCAATGGTTCCACGTCCGGAGGGCCTGCTTGAGGCCGTAGAGAGACTTGTTGAGCCGACATACCATGTCGGGACGTGAAGAGTCAACAAACCCCGTCGGCTGGCTGCAGTAGACAGTCTCAGTGAGAATGCCATGCAGGAAGGCATTCTTGACGTCCAGCTGATTCACGGGCCACCCGTGAGTGAGGGCTAGCGAGAGCACCGTGCGGACGATAGCCGACTTCACCACGGGGCTGAAAGTCTCGTCATAGTCGACACCGGGGCGATGAGTGAAGCCCCGAAGAACCCAGCGAGCCTTGTACCGCTCGAGAGTGCCATCAGCCCGGTGCTTGTGTGTCCAGATCCATTTGCCGGTGACGATGTTGGAGCCCGGCGGACGAGGCACCGGATCCCATGTCTGGTTGGCGAGGAGCGTCGCGTACTCCTCTTCCATTGCGCGGCGCCAGTGAGGATCTAGCAAGGCCTCGTGGACGGAAGAGGGTACCTGAGAGATCTGCGAGTCCCCGAACATCGCTGCAAGAGCCCGGGGCTGTAGGATACCAGCCGCGTGTCGCGTCACCATAGGGTGAACATGACGCAGGTGGCGGTGAAGCAGCGGGGGTGGTACACCGGCGTCACGACACGGGCAGTCGGGGGCCTCGGCGGCGGTGTCGGTGTCGCCGGCGGAGAAGAAGCAGTCGGTGGTAGAGGGGACCCCGGCGAAGAAGGGGCCACCGGTGGGGACGGAGGCGGCGGCTCCGGTCGTGCACGTCGCTGGTAGACGAGCACTGACTGGGCGAAGCGCGCAGGTGGTGCCGGAGTCGACGGTCCGGGCCCCGCATCAGGCGTAGTAACGGGGGTCGACCCGTAAGGTGCACGGCACTGGTAGACGAGTGCCGGCTGGGCGAAGCGCGCAGGTGGTGCCGAAGGCGACGGCCCGGGACCCACGTCAGGTGTAGTGACGGGGGTCGGCCCGTGATGTGACCCCTCTAGGCCCGGGCAGGGAGTACGGCCAGGGGTGTCACTGGTGGGCGACGAGGTAGGGCACGGCCCTGGCGATGGGCATGGTGGAGCAGTATCTGCAGGAGACAACCGAAAAGGTGGCTCGACCACCCCGTTAGTGGAAAACAAAGAGAAGAGGTCAAGATCCGGGGTGGACGTGGGAGTGGTGGTGGAGGAGAAGGGAAAGACAGACTCATCAAACACCACATGGCGAGAGATGACGACCCGACGAGAGGTAAGATCATAGCACCGGTACCCCTTGTGATCCGAGGAGTACCCGAGGAAGACACAGAGAGTCGAACGGGGTGCTAGCTTGTGGGGAGCGGTAGCTGTGGTGTTAGGGTAACACGCACACCCGAAGACGCGAAGGTGGTCATATCGAGGAGGGGTACCGAAAAGAGCGTGGTGTGGCGTGAGAGCTGGGCAAGCAGCGGAAGGAAGGCGGTTGAGGAGATAGGTGGAGGTGTGCAAGCTCTCAGCCCAGAAGCGTACAGGGAGTGACGCCTGAAGCAGGAGGGTGCGCATGGTCTCGGTGGTGGTGCGAATCATGCGCTCAGCCTTGTCGTTCTAGGAGGAGGTGTATGGGCAAGACATGCGCAACTAGACACCGTGAGAGAGAAAGAAGGCACAAGAGGCAGAGTTATCGAACTCACGACCATTGTCGCACTGGACGGCTTTGATGGTGAGGCTGAACTGTGTGGACACCCAAGCGAAGAAGTGGAGAATCGCGGGGAAAGCTTCAGACTTCGCACATAGAGGAAAAGTTCAGGAGTAATAAGAGAAATCATCAAGCACCACAAGATAGAACTTGTAGCCAGAAATGCTAATGACAAGAGATGTCCAGAGGTCGCAATGTACAAGATCAAAGATGCGAGCCGCCTGGGAAGAAATATGAAAAGGAAGGTGGACATGATGGCCCAGCTGACACGCATGACACAAATGCTCATTGTGAGCCCAAGGACACTGAATGTCGGAACTACGACTGAGCTGCATCAGGGCATCACGACCAGGATGGCCGAGGCGCCGGTGCCAAGTGGTGGAGGAAGTAGTGGTGGCGAAAGGAGCTGACAAAGGGGCCGGCGAAGAAGATGAAGGAGACGTCGGGAAGCGAAGGGTGTAAAGGGGCCCCGTGCTGTCACACCGAAGCAGAGGACGCCGGGAAGTCAAATCCTTGACAGTGAGACCGGAAGAGTCAAACTCTACGGAATAGGAATTGTCAGCTGTAAATCGACGAATAGAAAAAAGGTTGTGAACCATAGAAGGTGCCACAAGAACATCAGGAAGACGAAAGGAGCCATGAGCGCCGGCGGCACCCACGGACGTGACAGGAAGGCATGACCCATTTGTGACTATGATGGACGAAGAGTGAGAGGAAAGAGGGTGAACGGAGGAGAGTATACAGTGGTCGGGAGTGGTGTGGTAGGTGGCACCCGAATCGGCGATCCACTGTGGGTCGACAGGAGTTGTCAGGCCCATAGTGCTGAAGGTGTGTGCCAAGGCCGCCGAGTCCCAACCGGTCGGCCCGGGTGAGGCGCCGGAAGGTGTAGCAAACAGGAACGCTGCTGGGTGAAACCTGGAGAAGCAGCAGCGAGCATGGCGGTGGCCGGCGGGCGAGGCTCACCACCGGGAGCCTGGAAGGGCCATGGGACAGAGGTGCCCCAACCACGGGTCGTGGAAGCCAGGACCCCCACCACGTCCCCGTCCGCGACGACGGCGGCCGCCACGACCCCCTACCCCCGCTCGGCCCGGGGGAGGAGAACCCAGAAGAAACGACGGCGGCGTAGCGGACGGACGCAGAGTGGCGGCAGGGAAGACAAGACGCTGCTGCTCCGTCTCGGCGATCTGGTGGGCCAGTGCGTCGGCCGTCGTGTGCTCGCGCTCTCAAGCAAGGGCGGCCGCATGCACATGGTCCTGCCCCTCCGCAGCAGCAGCCCGGGCAGAGACGAGGGCCGCGTCGAGGGCAGAGGTGGGACCCGCTGCCTGGAGGTAGGACGGCGGCGGTGTCGGCGGGGCGGGGAAGAGTGTAGCACCCGCGCTGGCCCCAGGCATGCGTGGCAGGGCTGCCATGACCGCGGCGTCCGACGGTGGCATGCCCAAGCCAGCTGCGAGAGTGGCACCAGAGAAACCGGGGGAGCGGCCGATGGAGGGGGCAGGGCGGTGAAGATAGAGAGCCCCGCGTTAGTGCCGAGCGACACAGGTGGCGTGACGGGGAAGAGGGAGATGCCCACGCCGTTGCCGTGCACGCGCGGAAAGGCTGCCGCGTCCTCGTCATCCTGCAGCAGGCCAGCAGCAGCGGTGGCTGCGGCGGCAGTGGAGGCGAGCGCGGCGGCGATGGTCGAGTCGGGGCGCGGTGGCGACGCGGTGAAAGGACCCGTCCCCCACCCGCGGTCAGAGCAGCAGTGGCGACGACGGTGAGGGCGCTGGTGTCGACAGCGGGCGGAGGAGGACGGGGCTAGGGGACCATGCCCAGTCCGGCCGCGATGGCAGCAGCAGCGGCGACGGCCGGGCCCGGGAAGCGCCTGCGCCTGTGCCCAGGCCTGGGCCACCCGCGTTCACCCCGGCCCCGGCGGCGCTGGGAGCGCGAGGGGCAGCGGCGGTCGCGCCTGCGCTGGGGCCGCACACGCCCGCGCCTGGGCCGCGCGTGGCCGCGTCTAGGCCTCCTGCGCCCGCAGCCAGAATGGCGGCGGCGCTGGGAGCGCCTGGACCGGCGGCGGAGGCGCTGGGGCCGCGCTGGGGGGCGGCGGCGCCTGCAACCTGCGACTAGCTGTAGTTGGGAAGGGGTGGGAAGGAGAGGAAGTAGTGGGGAGGAGGTTGGCCAGCCATGGCTGCCGGCGGCGGCGTCTGGTGGCGAGCAGGGGAGGGAGAGGTCGAAACCTAGCTGGATACCATGTTGGAAAACTTGTTCTATTACTCATGGGCTAACCCTAGAAGGGTAGCTGTATAGTTTTCATACATGGGCCTCATGGGCCTAAATACTCCAACAAAAACAGGTGATTATAGTTAAAACAATGCCAAATATTAAATAGCTAAACATCCAGCCTAAATATGTTCGACCTTACAATCATAAATTTTGCACCCATTTTGTAATGGTCAATTCAGATCGTTCAGTGCATGCTGTGGATAGAAAGTAATATAATATTGTATATATATTGCAACAAATCATACACATATAGGTGTCAATGTCAACTCTAATTGTCACTACATGTCAGTTTAGAGAGGCAAAACAAGTACCTCCAAGTACTAAGGTAGTAAACCTGATGAAAGTACACTAAAGAGTACAGATCCAAAATTGATCATCGGAAACAAATATATGAAAATGAACTTGGTTCGCTGCCCAAGCTTGTTTGCAAGAGGGATAAAACTGGTCAGTGGTCACTCGAACTCGAACTCGCCAATACCTTTCTGACCAGCAAGGATCCTTGAGATCTGGAGGCCCCGGCTAAATGCCTGGTTAAACAGCAGCCGCGTCTGGAATTCAGAGACGAAGGGGAACCATGACAGGAAACCGATGGGCAGGAAGAGGATGAGACCCATTATATTCTCGTATGACCTTCCGAGCTCCATGATGGAGTCCCACAGCATGGTCCTCCTAATCAATGGTGAGCATGCTTGTCCAATCTGCAAGCAAGAAATCATAAAAATAATTAGGGGGTGTTTAGTTACCAAAAAATTTCTCCTTCTACAGTAAAAGGACATGTTTTGACACATGTATGGAGTACTAAATGTAGATAAAAAGAAAAACTAATTGCACAGTTCTCGGTGAAATCTTGAGACGAATCTTTTAAGCCTAATTAGACCATGATTATCCATAATTGCTACAGTAACCAACATGCGCTAATGACGGATTAATTAGTATCATTAGATTCGTCTCGCAGTTTCCTGACGGGTTCTGTAATTTATTTTTTTATTAGTATCCGAAAACCCCTCCCGACATCGTTCCGACGCATCCGATGTGACACCCAAAAATTTTCACCTCCCTAACTAAACACCACCTTAGGCAAGACTGAGACAGATGGAGTCTATCAGGGCAAGATTTGCTGTTAGAAAAAATATTGGTACTTATAAAATGATACAACCACCTAACGTGTTCTTGACCAATGCACTTTCCAATCAACTGCATCTTTATGATTCATTGATTCTTTACTCATCATGGCATTCAACTATTTTGACATAGCCTCACCCTGCAGTAGCCTCAGCACACTAGAGTATTTTTTTTCTAGTTAATTCCATAACAGATAGTTCAAACACAGGCACTCTGTTTTTTCCTCTCTTTTTTATTAGGCACCATCCATTTGTGTGCAGATTGGAATGTTGTTTCAGCTTTAACTAGTTTTTTATACATGAAAAGCTTAACTACCAAACTACTTGGTAAATGGAGTGCTTCACTCACCAGAAGAAGACACCATCCAGTAGGCAAGTATCCAAGGATACTAGCGAAGACATCAGAAATAGTAAGGTGTAAGACGACAAATAGGACTGCCATCACAGAGACAAAGCCAAGGAAGAGAAGGCCCTTGAGAATGCGGAACATAAGCTGCAGGTCTGTTCCAAATTTCTGCCGCCCTATTGAAACCATCTAAATAAAAGGAAGAACATGCAGTCAGTAAGAATTTAAGCACTCCAGTAGCTAGACCAAATGGAAGGCCATAGTCTTTACCTTCAGCACTACTAGAACAAGGAGCATAACCACCCATGAAACTCCATATACCTAGAAATAAAAAGTGGCATGACATAAGGATAACAGGTAAAGATTATAAAAGAGAAACAAACCAGGTCATCTTTGAACAGGTTACCATAATGCTTTTGTGGTGATCTGCTATGTTCAGATGGTAGACAATACCATACTGGTAGATCAAAAATCGAAGTGAAAGGATGATTTCCAACAGAAGGGCTCGGATGCTAGTCTTCCTGAGGTTATCTTGCTCACTTACCCACCAAGCTTCCCAGCTCTGTTCCGCAGACATGCCAATACCCCCTCGGTTACCCATCCACTTCCTCCAATCTGTCCAGTCATCAACAGTCTTCTGCCACTCAAAGCACGATGGATTGAAGATAAATGGCGCGAAGAGCCATGAAGCAACAAGGAACCATATGGAGCAGGTGACAAATACGTATAGGCTTGAGCTGCGATAGGATCTTCCGTAGACTAGATATACAACCAAAAGTATCAAGAGTTCCAGTCCTTTAACAAAGTGGCTACGGGAGTACATACGGTAATTTTCAGCAAACTTTGCATGGTACACAACGAATCCACGGCCTGTAGGTCTGTATTTTGCACCACCATGGAGTATTGTTCTCCCATAGTAGTGGGTTTTAGTGCCAAGCTGGAATGTGAAGAACACAGAGGCCAACTGAAGCTGCATGATTACAAACTCTCCTAACGCTGTGCGGAACCCTTTCTCTAAGCCAACTTCCATGACCATAGGGAGGACAAGCAGCAAACCTAGCTGAAAAATAGACTGTGAAGCCAGTGCATTTTCGAGAGCCTTGACATTCTGCTGATTTCTTGGATCCAGCAAAATAGACTTTTCCAGACCACTCATAACCAGATAAAGTCTCCCATACAAAAAAACGTATACAGTAAGTACAGTAACCTGAAACAATGAGCTACGGATCAGTATCATAAAACATAGGGGTGGGCATACAACATTTATGTTGGAATATGAAGTGTATTACGCCCATGAGGCCCATATATGGTTACCTATATAGCTACCCTTCTAGGATTAGCCCAAATCAATAGAAGCTATCCTCTAGCATGGTATCAGCAGCCTAGGTCTTCCCCTCCCCTTCCAGCCGCCGCCGCCGCAGGCTGGCGCCGCCACCGCCGTTCCCCCATGGCTGGCCGGCCTCCTCCACCTCCCCCTCCTTCCTACTTCCATGCTTTCCCACCTCTCCCATCCTCTTCCTGGCACAGGTGGCTGCTTCCACCGCCCGCCCCCAGCTCCCTGCCGCCGCCCCCCCACCCTCTGCTTCCTGCCGCCGCCGCCGGCCCAGCAGGCGGCGCAGCCCCTGCGGCCGCTGCTGGGACCGTTGCTGGGCCCCCTCCTCTGGGCCCGCGCGCCGCTGGCGCTACTGCCCTGGCAGCCGCAGGCGCCCCCACCGCCGCCGCCCTTGCAGCCGCAGGCGCGGGTGCCGCTGCCGCTGCAGGCGCGGGCGCGGGTGGTGCTGCAGGAGCGGGCGCGGGTGGCCCTGCTGCTGCGGGCGCGGCTGCAAGCCTCGTCTCGGGCGCCGCTACTGCTGCCGAGCCGCCTGCCGACGCCATCCTCCTCCTTGGAGCTCTTCTCCCCGGCGCCGGTCTGGATGCCGCCGGCCTTCTTCCTAACGGCGTCCATGCCTTCCCGGCCCCGCCTCCGCCGCCGCCGACCCTCCTCTACCACGGTCGACGACTCGACTCTCGCCGCTGCCCTCGTCGCCGCTCGGGCTGCAGCTGCTGAGGGCCAGGCTCGTCTTCGCGCGGCAGCCCTCGCCTAGGAGCGCGAGCGGGATGCAGCCGATTTCCTAGCACGCCAGATCGCTGACGTGGAGCAGCGCCTCGTCCCTCCCGCCTAAGACGACCTCGGGGCCACCTCCTCCGGCTCGACGGGCCACCGCGCGTCCACCACCGCGGTCATCTGGCACGACCCGGCCGATCCTCTCGTGGCGCAGCTTCACTACCAGGCCGAGGGGCTCTAGAACATCCGTCTGCTCGTCCCGGTGGTTCTCGAGCCCGAGTCACCCTCCTACGCCCGTTGGCGGGACCTGGTCCTCCTCACCCTCCGCCGCTACGCCCTTGACGACCACATCCTCGTCGATGCCACGGTCGCGGCTTAGACCCCCTCGTGGCTGCGCCTTGACAGCATCGTCCTCTCGTGGATCATCGGGACGATCTCCCTCGACCTCCACGACCTCGTCCGCAACACGGCGGATGCTCGCCAGGCCTGGCTGGCACTCGAGGGCCAGTTTCTGGGCAATGCCGAGATCCGGGCTCTGAGGCTCGATACGAGTTTCAGGACCTTCGTCCAGGGTGACCTCACTGTTGGCGAGTTCTGCCGCAAGATGAAGACCATGGCAGACTCCCTCGGTGATCTTGGCTGGCCCGTGGAGGATCGCATCCTCGTCCTCAATGTCCTCCGCGGGCTCAGCGACCGCTACGCTCACCTTCGGACATGGATCACCCGCCTGCGCCCCTTCCCCACCTTCCTCCAGGTCCGTGACGATCTTGTCATGGAGGAGCTTGCTTAGGGTCTCCAGCCTGGGTCCACCGCCACCATGGGGTCCTCGACTTCCTCGACGGCCCTTGCGGCCACTCCGCCGCGTCCGTTCGCTCCACCGCGTCCGTCCGCTACACCGCCGTCGTCCCTTCTTGGTCCTCCTCCCTCTGAGCCGAGCGGGGGTGGGGAGGCCGTGGCGGTCGTCGTCGCCGCGGCACTGGACGTGGGGGAGGGGCGTGGCGGGGCCAACCAGGTGGCGCCGACGGCTCCACAGGGTGCACCATGGCCGTCCTTCCACAACCCGTGGTCCGGGCGCATCTCTATGTGGCCCTTCCACGCTCCTGGTGGTGAGCCTCGTCCACCGGCGGCCATGTTCACTGGTGCTCCACCTCCCGGCGTCTCCACTACGTCTCTGTGGGCCACACCCTCCTGCACCCCGCCCGGGCTTGCCGGTTGGGACCAGGCGGCCTTGGCTTGCTCATTCAGCACTATGGGCCTGACACCCCCTGTCGGTCCTGAGTGGATCACTGACTCGGGTGCCACCTACCACACCACCCCTGACCCTAGTATACTTTGTTCTGTCCATTCTCCCTCTTCTTCTCTCCCTTCGTCCATTATGGTCGCAAATGGTTCGTGTCTTCCTGTCACATCTGTGGGTACCGCCAGTGCTCATGGATCCTTTCGTATTTCTGATGTTCTTGTCGCTCCTTTTATGGTTCACAACCTTTTTTCTATTCGACGTTTTACAGCTGACAATTCATGTTCTGTGGAATTTGACTCTTCTGGTCTTATTGTAAAGGATTTGGCTTCCCAGCGTCCTCTGCTCCGATGTGACAGCACGGGCCCCTTTACACTCTTCGCTTCCCGACGGCTACTTCATCTTCTAAGCCGTCCGTTTTGTCAGCTGCCTTCGCCGCCTCTACCTCCTCTACTACTTGGCACCGGCGCCTCGGCCATCCTGGACGTGATGCCCTGATGCAGCTCAGTCGTAGCTCCGACATTCCTTGTACTCGGGCTCATGATGAGCATTTGTGTCATGCGTGCCCATTGGGCTGACATGTTCGTCTTCCTTTTTGTAGTTCTTTACATGTGGCCCGCATTTTTGATCTTGTACATTGTGACCTATGGACATCTCCTGTTATCAGTATTTCTGGCTATAAGTACTATCTTGTGGTGGTCGATGATTTTTCGCATTATTCGTGGACTTTTCCTTTGCGTGCGAAGTCTGATACGTTTCCCATGATCCTTCACTTCTTCACTTGGGTGTCCACACAGTTCGGCCTTACCATCAAGGCCGTCCAGTGTGACAATGGTCATGAGTTTGATAACTCCACCTCCCGGGCTTTCTTCCTCTCTCACGGTGTTCAGTTGCGCATGTCTTGCCCATATACCTCCTCATAGAATGGCAAGGCTAAACGCATGATTCGCACCACCAACGACACCGTGCGCACCTTTGTATTTCAGGCGTCTCTTCTTGCTCGCTTCTGGGCTGAGAGCTTGCACACCTCCACCTACCTCCTCAACCGTCTTTCTTCTGCTGCCTGTTCCGCTCCTACACCACACTACACTCTTTTCGGTACCCCTCCTCGGTACGATCACCTTCGCGTCTTCGGGTGCGCATGTTACCCCAACACCGCTGCCACTTCTTCCCACAAGCTGGACCCCCGTTCGACTCTCTGTGTCTTTCTCAGGGGGTACCGGTGTTTTGATCTTACCTCCCGACGGGTTCTCATCTCTCGCCACGTGGTGTTCGATGAGTCCGTCTTCCCCTTCTCCAGCCTACCCACCACCTCTCCTGATCCATCCTCCCTGTTTCCCACTGACACGGTGGTCCAATCACCTTTTTCGTGGTCTCCTGCAGGTACTGCTTCACCGAGCTCCTTGCCGGGTTCCTATCCCCGCTTCCCAGTCGCCCGTGATTCCACGGGTCCGGGCTTGTCATCCTCCGGCGTAGCCCCGGCCTCTCCGCTTGGCATGGATTCGGGGCCCTCGTCCCCCGGTGCTGCCCCGGCCTCTCCTCTCGACGCGAATTCGGCGCCGTTGTCCTCTGGTGCAGCCCCGGCCCCTCCTTCGCGGTTCGCTGCGCCGGTATGGGTGTACCAGCGCCGTGCGCGGCCGCCGCCGCCCCTCACGGTCTCTTCTCCACCGGGGACACCGACACCACCGCCGCAGTCCCCGCCAGCTCGTGTCGCACCGCCGGTCTACCACCCGCCGCTGCTTCACCGCCACCCGCGGCATGTTCACCCGATGGTGACACGGCACGCGGCCGGCACACTGCCGCCCCGGGCCCTTGCGGCATTGCCCGGCGACACGCTGGTCTCCCCAGTACCCTCTTCTGTCCGTGACGCCTTGTTGGACCCCCACTGGTGCCGCGCGATGGAAGAGGAGTACGCCGCGCTCCTCGCCAACCAGACATGGGAGTTGGTGCCCCGGCCGCCAGGCTCCCACGTCGTCATCGGCTAGTGGATCTGGATCCACAAGCGTCGGGCTGATGGCACTCTCGAGCGCTACAAGGCTCGCTGGGTTCTCCGGGGCTTCACTCAGCGCCCTGGGGTCGACTATGATGAGACATTCAGCCCGGTGGTAAAGCCGGCCATTGTCAACACAGTGCTCTCACTGGCACTTGCTCGGTCCTGACCCGTCCATCAGCTGGACGTCAAGAATGCCTTTCTGCACGGCCTTCTCACTGAGACAGTTTACTGTAGTCAGCCGGCGGGGTTCGTTGATTCTTCCCGTCCTGACATGGTCTGCCGGCTCAACAGGTCTCTCTATGGCCTCAAGCAGGCACCCCGGGCGTGGAACCATCGGTTTGCTGCTTTCCTGCTGACGCTGGGGTTTGTGGAGGCCAAGTCTGATACATCTCTGTTTATCTATCACCATGGAGCTGACATTGCGTACCTGATGCTCTATGTTGATGATATTGTCCTCACAGCCTCCAGTGAGCTACTTCTCCGCCGCATCATTACCGCTCTTCAGCAGGAGTTTGCTACGAAGGATCTGGGTGTGCTCCACCACTTCCTCGGGGTCACTGTTGAGCCTCATCCTACCGGGTTACTTCTTCACCAGCGGCAGTATACTCGAGATATCCTGGAGCGGGCTGTGATTACTGACTGCAACCCCTGTTCCACTCCGGTTGATACACAGGGCAAGTTGTCAGAGGCAGAGGGCCCCCTGGTGTCAGATCCCACTGCTTACCGGAGTTTTGCTGGTGCCCTTCAGTACCTCACCTTCACCCGACCGGACATCACCTACGCCGTTCAGCAGATCTGTCTTCACATGCATGATCCCTGAGAGCCTCGTCTCACTGCTCTCAAGCGCCTCCTCTGCTACCTCCGGGGCACGATCAACTACGGCCTACTTCTTCACTGCTCCTCCTCCGCCGAGCTTGTCGTCTACACTGACGCCGACTAGGCAGGGTGTCCGGACACTCGGTGCTCCACCTCCGGCTACGCGGTCTTCTTGGGCGGCAACCTGGTGTCCTGGTCGTCCAAGCGCCAGCATCTGGTCTTCCGGTCCAGTGCCGAGGCGGAGTACCGCGCTGTCGCAAACGGCGTGGCTGAGGTCTCCTGGCTTCGGCAACTTCTCGCCGAGGTCCACACTCCGCCCTCCCGGAGCACGCTGATCTACTGCGACAATGTAAGTGCGGTGTACCTCTCCACCAACCCCATCCAACACCAGCGGACGAAGCACGTGGAGATTGACCTACACTTTGCCCGCGATCGGGTTGCCATGGGCGAGGTGCGGGTTCTTCATGTTCCGACCACCTCCCAGTTCGCGGACATCTTCACCAAAGGCCTCCCGTCCTCGACTTTCACCGAGTTTCGCTCCAGCCTCAACATCACCAGTGGCTAGTTGCGTCTGTGGGGGGCATCGTGTGTGTTCTTTCTTCTTTCTTATTCAGTCTGGAACTCCGCTGCGCCGGTAGTTCAGACTGCGGGGGTGTTGGAATATGAAGTGTATTAGGCCCATGAGGCCCATGTATGGTTACCTATATAGCTACCCTTCTAGGGTTAGCCCAAATCAATAGAAGCTATCCTCTAGCAATTTAGATACAAATTTAAACTCTCTCAGTCATCACACTTTGATTTTGCACAAGGACATCAAAACACACACTGTCTTTGTTGATAATAAAGACAAAGAAATACTCAGGAAGCAATTTCGACATATTTTAACATGGAAAACTATCAAAATTTTACTGTTTGACAATTCAGCATGCCGTTGATCTGGAAACAAATGACATACAGTCAGATTAACTGTACTTCAGTTCCAGCAGCTGGGATAAATCAGAATTATATTTGTTTTCTCCTTTTAATTTTGCAAAAAGACCTTGTAGTTTAGGTTTTCTTTAAATTCCAGTAGAGCTCTCCTTACCTTTTGCATAGAAGGAAGAAATTCATAAGGTTTTAGATAACTTTAGTTATTATTTTAGTTTCTTACCATGCTGCTGAAATAGAACCCAACTGTAGTAAAATAGAAAGATAACATTCTGTAGAAGTCAAATCTGCGTCCAAGCCGATAAATGTCACGGCTTAATGTTTGTTCACCGTTGCCGTTGGCCACCTTAGCTTCGAAGCTAGAAATCTGATTCATCCCCACATCACGCCCCTTACCAACTTGCATGTATTCGTGATGTGTAACATTTCCTCCTCTCATGGTTGAATTAAAACCTATGAATATCAAGTTTTTGTAAGTGCTGACAAGTTAAGGAACAAGCACAAGTTGTTTCCATGAGATGCATGTACCTGAAAAGATATCTTCACTCAGATTTATAGTCTTTGAAGCTTTACTTATGCCTCCTCTGGTGATATGGAAGAGTCTATCAAAAATATCTGGGTGGCCATAATGGAACCGAACCCTGTTTCCAAGCAACCATGAACAACAAAAATACAGTAAAAGAGCAATAACATGATGGGAAGAAAATGTGCATTTTGTACACACATGAACAAACATGAAAAATACAAAATCAGTCATTATTCAAAAAATACAGAAAGAAATATCAAATCAAGGTATTTCCATTTTAATCTAAAAATTATATTAGTTATGTTTGTAGTATAATCTTCAAGCGAGTTCCTCTTCACTGCAGCAAATACACAATCCTCTCTTGTTCTCTCTAGAGCCCAAATCCAACGCCCTCTGCAGTTTCAGTAGATTGGAACACCGAAACAGTTCGATGTTATCATGTTTCTTTCTTATGTTTCTGCTAGAGAGTAAGATCTGTCTGTATTGGATAGATGAAGGGGGTGAACCCCTAGGGTACATATAGGCACAGAGTGCCAACCCTAACCCTAATGGGCCTTGCCCTACATGGGCCGGCCTGGGCTGGAGGCCCACACACACACACTCCAACATCCCCCCGCAGTCACAACGGGGGCGCACACACGATGAGACTGGAGACAAACAAAGCCGAAGCGATGACATCCCCCCGCAGTCGCAACCGTGTCGCGGACGTTGTGGCGAAGTGGAGGATAGCCCTTTTTGCGCCGAAGTAGCCGAGGTTGAGGTCGTCGTGGTCGTAGACGAGGTAGAAGTCGCGAGTCGAGGTGGCAGCGAAGACGGTCGAAGACGTAGTCGCAACACCGAGCTGTCGTGGCCGCGGAACGGTGAGCCGAGCCATACGGCGGCAGGGGCGCCAGGCGATGGCAGCGCACCCGGATACCTCGGAGACCGCGCTCAGAGCAGGGGTGGCAGAGAAGTCGAGGTCCGCGCTCAGATCAGGGGTGGCGAAGGGGGAGAAGTGGGGTGGCGGCTTTCCTGCCCGCCCTCGTAGAAGTCCCGTGCTCAGAGCAGGGGTGGCGGGAGGGGGGGGGCGTTGTTCGCGGTAGACGGCGAAGGGCGTGGACTCCGGACGAGCTTGCTTGACGACGACCGGCGGCGGGTGGCGCGACCGCCTGGAAAGGCGGCGACACCGGTGGTGAAGGCAGACCATGAGCGGCGCCGCTGCAGCCGGAAGGGCACAGCAGCTGGCTCGTCCTTGGGATTGTCGATGAAGACGACGAACGGCAGGGCGACTCAATCCCGGTCTCGGACCGGGCAGAAGAAAAAGGATACAGAGCAGAGCAGAGCAGCAGCAGGAGTGGTGGAGCGGTGCGGCACCCCAGGGAAGGCGGCGGTACAGATGGAGATGCAAAGGCGGGTGGCCCGGCAGGGTGAGGGAGAAGCGGCGACCGGGTCCGGGAGGAGCACGCCGGGCGGGTCCTCGTCGTGGCCCCGCGCGGAGTGAAGCCGCCCGCGCGTGAACCTCCCGCGCGGGCGCCGGTCTCTGCGCCGCTCCCTTCGCGCCCTCAGCCGCGCCGGGGGCGCCGGCTCCTGGTCCACCCGCGCCCGCGTCGGCCCCCCCGCGCTCGCGGCCAGAGCAGCGGCCAAGGGCGCGCAGGGCGGCGGCGGCGCGCGGCGACGGCGGAGGCGCTGGAGGGACGGCCTCGCGAGAGCCGCGGAACGGCGAGCAGGCGCGGATCTGCACGGACAGATCTGCACGGATGCGGGGGCCTTCGCGAGCTGGAGGAGAGGGGGCCGGAGGGAGGGCGTGGGTCAGGGGCGGCGACGGCGGCGCCGCCGCCAGCCACCTGCGCGCCGTCGCCCAGATCGACCGGATCCGGCCATGGCGGCTCCCTGGCGCTGTGCAAGAAGTGGAGGTAGGTGCCTCTGCTGCTTGCTGCTCCTGCTGGGGACTTATTGACGCGACCATGGGCGCGGATCGAATGAGATCGACGCCGAACCAAGGGCGCTGCCCCCGGTGGAGAGGTGGCTCTCCCCGGGGGCGCGCTGGCGGCAGCGGAAGAGGTGGTGGTCGGCCTGGATCGGGAACTACACTGATACCATGCTAGAGAGTAAGATCTGTCTGTATTGAATAGATGCAGGGGGTGAACCCCCAGGGTACATATAGGCACAGAGTGCCAACCCTAACCCTAATGGGCCTTGCCCTACATGGGCCGGCCTGGGCTGGAGGCCCACACACACACTCCAACAGTTTCTCACTCACCGAATCAACAGAATGAAAGAGTGATATCAATTTTCAAACTAAAAGGAAAAAACAGACAGAAAGAGCAAGATAACAGCTTCAACAGCGATGCTAACAGCAGTATGGCAGTATATACACCTCTCCGCCCCCAGAATGGACCTGCAGTAGACTATAGGCCAACTGTTCTTGCTCATGGAGACTAATGTTCAAGGCAAGATTGCTATTTGGAATGAGTAGGAACTAAAATTTTGAACAAACAATTGTGTTATACTAATTGAACCCCACACTGTTTATTATAGGAATTATCTGATCCAAATTTTGGACTCTAACTCTTAAAGACTTCATCTCTATTTACTCCCATCTCCAATTTGGAATAGAAATAGTATCCTATCACTAACAACAGGACCCTTTCTTGAGCTTCTTTAAATTGTATTAAGGCCTTATCAGAATCTAAATGTGAGTTCTCACTGAAGGAAAAGAAGGGACACATTCATATACGCCTTGAGGTATACCCCATACAAAACCAGAAATACATGGTTTAGCACATACTCCCTCCGTTCCAAATTATAAGATCTTTTGACTTTTCTAGATACATTGCTTTTATCAAGACATAGTGTATATCTAAATGCATAGCAAAAGCTATGTATCTAGAAAAGGCAAAACGTCTTATAATTTGGAATTGAGGGAGTATATACAATTTGAATAGATCTTCAGTCAAAAGAAAACAATCAATTCAATGTATATTGTTAAATGTATGTGTGTGTGTATTATATATCTACTATAGCTATCTGTTCCATTTATAGCTAGCTGTACAGTTCATACACAAGCTTAACATATACCAACGTGAAATAAAAGATAGATTTGCATACTTGAGAGGATTTGCCAGAACTCTTTGCCCGATAGTAACAAAACTGGTCTCTTGATTGGACATAAACCAAGCCAGTGACGAAACACTAAAATAGGAACACAGCAATGTTATTAGCACTTATACCCTGCGTACAAATGGCATGAACAAGACACTTAAACAAATCTTTAGGTATATGGGCAATTGGGCATACCTTCCAGTAAAAATGTGCTCACGTAGGCCTAATATAGTGGGTTTGCTCTTCCCATACTTTCTACTCTTAAACTCCTCCAGCACATTTCTCATTTTAAACGCTTCCTCGATATAATTATCCTATGGAGTAATTAAAATAAATTAGTAGTACTTTATTACAATGTGTACCATGTGGAATTCAAAACAAAACCTGATTCATATCAATGGCCTGAAGTGCTTCTCCCCTGGTGAAGATTATAGCATGATTCTGGTTTTCAGGTTTTCCCTCTCCAATATCTGTTGGTTTGCCAGGAAGCTTTATGCGGTAAATTTCCTAAAACAAAATTTGCAGTGTCAAGCATGAAAGTGGCATCTGATTTAATCATGTGTACACAGAAATAACACGATGTTGCTAAACCTGAGCATTTAGTTGCATGAATCGGTGTAGAAATTGTTGGAATATGCGTGTATTAGGCCCATGAGGCCCATGTATGGTTACCTATATAGCTACCCTTTTAGGGTTAGCCCAAATCAATCAATCCTCATTCCCTAACATGGTATCAGCAGCCTAGGGTTAGGTTTCTCCTCTCCTTCTCCCTCCCAGCCGCCGCCGCCGCCGCCGCCGCCGCCGCCGGTGGGCTGCCCGCCGCCGGCGCCATGGCCGGCGCCCCACCTCCTCCTCCCTCCTTCTTCAGCTCCTTCCCTCCCCTCTCCTCTTCTTCCTGGGCCCAGATGATGGCCTCTCCACCCGCTCCCGCTCCTCCTAGCGCGGCCGCCGCTCCCTCTGGCGCTGCTCCCGCCCATCCAGGCGCGACCGCCGCTCCCGCTCCCGCTCACACCGCCCCCGCTCCTCCTGGCGAGGCCGCGGCTACCGCTCGCGCCCCTCCTCCTCCTCCTCCTCCTGGCGCCGCCCCCACTGCTGTCGCCGCCACCTCTCCTTGTGCCGCCATGGAACCTCCAGGCGCGGCCGCAGCCCTGCATCTTGGACCCGCCCATGCCTTGGCCGCCACTCCTAGCCTTGGCGCGGTGGGGGAGATGGCGGAGGGTGCAGCGGCCCTCCAGTAGCCGCTGGAACCCATGCAGCCGCCGCATCCGCTGAACGCCGGCGCCTCAGCTGCTGGCCTCCGGATGCCGCTGCCTGGGGACCTCCCTCCTCTGAACGAAGGCGTGTTCGCTGCCGCTACCGGTCTCCAGTCGCTGCCGCTTCGAGGTCTCCTGCATGCCGCGGCCGGGGGCCTGACTGGACCGGTGCTGCCCCTCCACAGTACGGGGACGGACTCCGCCCTCGTCGCTGCCCGGGCTGCCGCCGCGGAGGGGCAGGCTCGTGTGCGCGTGGCTGCCCTCGTGTGGGAGCGTGAGCGCAACGCGGCCGACGCCCTGGCACGCCAGATCGCCGAGGCGGAGCAGCTCCTCGCCTCTCCCGCCTCCTAGGACGCTGTGGCCACCTCCTCCGACTCGTCGGGACGCCGCGTGTCCCACACCACCGTCCTCTGGCACGACCCGGCCGACCCGCTCGTGACCCAGCTGCACTATCAGGCCGGGGGTCCAGAACATTCGCCTCCTCGTTCCGGTCGTCCTCGAGCCGGAGTCTCCCTCCTACGCCCGCTGGCGGGATCTGGTGCTTCTCACTCTCCGCCGCTACGCCCTCGACGACCACGTCCTTGTTGACGCCTTGGTCGCCGTCCAGTCGCCGTCATGGCTCCGTCTCGACAGCATCGTCCTCTCCTGGATCCTGGGGATGATCTCCCTGGACCTCGACGACCTCGTTCGCAACTCTCCTGACGCGCGCCGGGCGTGGCTTGCCCTTGAGGGGCAGTTCCTGGGCAATGCTGAGGCTCGGGCTCTGCGTCTCGACGCTAGCTTCCGCACCTTCGTCCAGGGTGACCTCTCCGTTGGCGAGTTCTGTCGTCAGATGAAGGGCATGGCGGACTCCCTTGGCGACCTCGGCTGGCCTGTGGAGGATCACATCTTGGCCCTCAACGTCCTCTGTGGGCTCAGTGACCGCTACGCCCATCTCAGGACATGGATCATCCGTCAGCGACCCTTCCCCACCTTTCTGCAGGTCCGTGACGACCTGGTCATGGAAGAGCTCACTCAGGGCATCCAGCCGGGGTCCACCACCTCTTCGGGGTCCTCGTCTTCTTCGACGGCTCTGGCTGCTACTCCACCGCGTCCATCCGCTCCACCATGCTCGTCCGCTACACCGCCGTCGTCTCTCCTGGGTCCCCCTCCCTCCGGGCCGAGCGGGGAGGGGGTCGTGGCGGTCGCCGTCGCCGTGCTAGAGGTCACAGGGGCGGCCGCGGTGGTGTCACCTAGACTCCGGCTGGTGGGCAGGCACCGGTTGGACCGCAGGGGAGACACCATGGCCTTCGTTCCACAACCCGTGGTCAGGACACATCTCTATGTGGCCCTACCACGCTCCCGGTGGTGAGTCTCGCCCACCGGTGGCCATGCTCACTGGCGCTCCACCTCTTGACGTCTCCACTACACCTCCGTGGGCTGGACCTGCCGGCACCCCTCCTGGGGTTGCGGGATGGGACCAGGCGGCCTTGGCTCACTCGTTCAGCACCATGAGCCTGACACCTCCTGTTGGACCGGAGTGTATCGCCGACTCGGGTGCCACCTACCACACCACCCCTGACCCTGGTATACTTTCGTCTGTCCACTCTCCCTCTTCTTCTCTCCCTTTGTCCATTATGGTCGCAAATGGTTCGTGTCTTTCTGTCACGTCTGTGGGTACCGCCGGTGCTCATGGCTCCTTTCGTCTTCCTGATGTTCTTGTTGCTCCTTCTATGGTTCACAACCTTCTTTCTATTTGTCGTTTTACAGCTGACAATTCTTATTCTGTGGAGTTTGACTCTTCTGGTCTTACTGTAAAGGATTTGGCTTCCCGGCGTCCTCTGCTCCGATGTGACAGCATCGGGCCCCTTTACACTCTTCGCTTCCCGGCGGCTACTTCTTCTACTTCGCCGTCCGTTTTGTCAGCTGCTTTCGCCGCCTCTACTTCCTCTACCACTTGGCACCGGCGCCTCGGCCATCCTGGACGTGATGCCCTGATACAGCTCAGTCGTAGCTCCGGTCTTCCATGTACTCGAGCTCATGATGAGCATTTGTGTCATGCGTGCCAATTGGGCCGACATGTTCATCTTTCTTTTTATAGTTCTACTTCACATGCGGCCCGTATTTTTGATCTTGTACATTGCGACCTATGAACATCTCCTGTGATCAGTATTTCTGGTTACAAGTATTATCTTGTGGTGGTCGATGATTTTTCGCATTATTCGTGGACTTTTCCCCTGCGTGCGAAGTCTGACACTTTCTCCACGCTCCTGCACTTCTTCACTTGGGTGTCCACACAGTTCGGCCTCACCATCAAGACCGTCCAATGTGACAATGGTCGTGAGTTTGATAACTCCACCTCCCGTGCATTCTTTCTCTCTCACGGTGTTCAGTTGCGCATGTCTTGCCCGTATACCTCTTCCTAGAATGGCAAGGCTGAGCGGATGATTCGCACCACCAACGACACTGTGCGCACCCTTCTGTTTCAGGCCTCTCTCCCTGCTCGCTTCTAGGCTGAGGGCTTGCACACCTCCACCTACCTCCTCAACCGCCTTCCTTCCGCTGCCTGTACCGCTCCTACGCCACACCACGCCCTCTTCGGTACACCTCCTCGGTACGATCACCTTCGCGTCTTTGGGTGTGCGTGTTACCCCAACACCACTGCCACTTCTTCCCACAAGCTCGACCCCCGCTCCTCTCTCTATGTATTCCTCAGGTACTCCCCGGATCACAAGGGGTACCGGTGCTTTGATCTTACCTCCCGAAGGATCCTCATCTCTCGCCATGTGGTGTTCGATGAGTCCGTCTTTCCCTTCTCCAGCACACCCACCACCACTCCGGTTCCTGATCCCTCCTCCATTTTTCCCGCTGACACGGTGGTCCAACCACCTTTTCTGTGGTCTCCTGCAGGTACTGCTTCGCCGCGCTCCTTGCCGGCCACCTGTCCCGACTCCCCGGATGGTCCGGGCCCGTCGTCCTCTGGCGCGGCCCCGACCTCTCCGTCTGGCGCAGCTCCAAGGACCTCGTTTCCCGATACTGCCCCGGGGGGGCCATGCCGGTCGCCCGATGCTGCCCCGGCACCTCCTTCGTGGTTTGCTGCGCCGGTACGGGTGTACCAGTGCAGACCGCGGCCGCCACCACTCACGGTCCCTTCTCCGCCAGGGACACCTACACCACCGCCTCAGTCCCCACCGGCCCGTGATGCACCGCCGGTCTACCACCCGCCGCTTCTTCACCGACACCCGTTGCATGTTCACCCGATGGTGACACGGCACGCGGCTGGCACACTGCCATCCCGGGCCCTTGCGGCATCGACCGGCGACGCGCCGGTCTCCCCGGTACCCTCTTCCGTCCGTGACGCCCTGTTGAATCCTCACTGGCGCCGCGCGATGGAATAGGAGTACGCCGCGCTTCTCGCCAACCAGACATGGGAGTTGGTGCCCCGGCCACCGGGCTCCAACGTCGTCACCGGCAAGTGGATCTGGACCCACAAGCATCGGGCTGATGGTACTCTCGAGCGCTACAAGGCTCGCTGGGTTCTCCGGGGTTTCACTCAGCGCCCTGGGGTTGACTATGATGAGACCTTCAGCCCGGTGGTCAAGCCGGCCACCGTCCGCACCGTGCTCTCGTTGGCGCTTGCTCGCTCATGGCCCGTCCATCAGCTGGACGTCAAGAATGCTTTTCTGCACGGCCTTCTTACCGAGACAGTGTACTGCAGTTAGCCGGCAGGGTTCGTTGATTCCTCCCGTCCTAACAAAGTCTGCCGGCTCAACAGGTCTCTCTACGGCCTCAAGCAGGCACCCCGGGCGTGAAACCATCGGTGTGCTGCTTTCCTGCTGACTCTGGAGTTTGTGGAGGCCAAGTCTGATACATCTCTGTTTATCTATCACCATGGAGCTGACACTGCGTACTTACTGCTCTATGTTGATGACATTGTCCTCACAGCCTCCAGTGAGCCCTTTCTCCGTCGGATCATTGCCGCTCTTCAGCAGGAGTTTGCTATGAAGGATCTGGGTGTGCTCCACCATTTCCTCAGGGTCACTGTTCAGCCTCGTCCTGTCGGGTTACTTCTTCACCAGCGGCAGTATACTCGGGATATCCTGGAGCGGGCTGGGATGACTGACTGCAACCCCTGCTCCACTCCGGTTGATACTCAGGGCAAGTTGTTAGACGCTGAGGGCCCCCCAGTGTCTGATCCCACTGCATACAGGAGTCTTGCTGGTGCCCTTCAGTACCTCACCTTCACCCGGCCGGACATCACCTATGCAGTTCAGAAGATCTGTCTTCACATGCATGATACCCGGGAGCCCCACCTCACGGCTCTCAAGTGCCTCCTCCGCTACCTCCGGGGCACGATCGACTACGACCTCCTACTTCACCGGTCCTCCTCCGCCGACCTTGTCGTCTACACTGACGCTGACTAGGCGGGGTGCCCAGACACTTGGCGCTCCACCTCCGGCTACACTGTCTTCTTGGGCGGCAACCTGGTGTCCTGGTCGTCTAAGCGCCAGCCTGTGGTCTCCCGGTCCAGTGCCGAGGCGGAGTACCGCGCTGTCGCTAACGGCGTGGCTAAGGCCTCCTGGCTCCGGCAGCTTCTCTCCGAGCTCCACACTCCGCCCTCCCGGAGCACACTGATCTACTGCGATAATGTCAGTGCGGTCTACCTCTACACCAACTTCATCCAACACCAGCGGACGAAGCACGTGGAGATCGACCTACACTTTATCCGTGATCGGATGGCCATGGGCGAGGTGCGGGTCCTTCATGTTCCGACGACCTCCTAGTTCGCAGACATCTTCACCAAAGGCCTCCCGTCCTCGACCTTCATCGAGTTTCGCTCCAGCCTCAACATCACCAGTGGCTAGTTGCGTCTGTGGGGGGACATGTGTGTGTTCTTTCTTCTTCTTGTTCAGCCTGGAACTCCGCTGCGCCGGTAGTTCAGACTGCGGGGGGTGTTGGAATATGTGTGTATTAGGCCCATGAGGCCATGAGGCCCATGTATAGTTACCTATATAGCTACCCTTTTAGGGTTAGCCCAAATCAATCAATCCTCATTCCCTAACAGAAATCTTATAAGAAACTACTTATATATATCACACATTAGTAAAAGATCCTTTTGTAGGAGTGTAACCTTAGGAAAGCATTATTTTTACGACATAGTCGACTCAAATTGCAAGGACTCCCAAGCACACGTATTAACTAGAAAGGAAATAGATAATAGAAGGCTTGTCAACCAAGCCAGTCCGACGATTTGATTTTCGTATAACTTCATTTACCAAATCCAAAAAATTTGGAAATGAAATGAGTAAAAATTCAAAACTCAGATTACTCATCTATTTTCCATATGGGTTGCCCGGGACTTATGATTTCATGTGTTATGCAAAGGCAGCAGCAACAACAACAACAACATAGCCTTTTGTCCCAAGCAAGTTGGGGTAGGCTAGAGATGAAACCCAAAAGAGACGTGAAACAGGGAGACACGTAAAGGGATGTGTTATGCAAAGGCAAGTGAATCTTTAAATTTATCTGACAAGTACCTCATCATACTTTTCACCACCTTTGACAAGAACGGAATAATACGTCTTCTCAGTTGCTCCAGTTCCGGTTGGAGCTTCGACCTCATCAATGAAAGCAACTCGTAGTGATGGGTTTCTGTGTAATTTACAAGTCAGATGGGTTGGAGCAAGCTTACTATATAGGTATAGAGCATGAGCTTCTGTACATTATCATGAGATCGAGGATATTCTGATAGCGGCTTTTGTCTTTTAAATCCTTGGACGTCTTTTGCATGCCATAGGCTTGACATGAGACAACATAGGTGAATTTGATATCAGCAATAGCTTGTGCCATTTCAATACCAGATTGCAACTCTTGATAGGATTCTATTGATCCGTCTCGGTCAAATTTAGCTACAAAAAATAAACCTGGAATCAAACATATAATGATACATGGATTGGAAAAAGAAAACGTGAACATATTAATTAATCTTACCAGGATCTTTCGTATCTTGAAGGCATTGGATTTCAAGCGCCTTCTTGTAGTACATCATTCCTCTCACTAGCAAAGTAAAAACAAATAAGTTAGAGAACAAGTTATATTTTGATGAACTACAGGATTGCACTAATCATTTTACCTGTTCTAGTGAGTGTTTGACCCCTATAAGACGCCCAAGGACAGATCTCATCCATCTTTCCTTTAAGTTCTTCTTCATCCTTCGGTTTAAAATCTATCCGCTCAAGGAAGTTCCTAAATTCATCTATGGGCACAAGTCATGGTGAATCATTTCCTAACAGCAGAAATAATTATCTCACACAGTTTTAGGTCTAGCATCTGCAAAGTACCTGGATATATTTTCCGTAGGTAGAACAGTATTGATATACCATCCTCATTTTTCTTATGAAGATCGTCCGGGGAAAAGAGCACCTCCTCTTTGAAGTATGGAGTTAAAACACTGGTGCAAAAGCAGAAAAGAAATTAAAAAAACTATCAGAAATAAGAACTTGTAATGAAATCCTCTTTTAAGGAAGTGTTATAATGTCAAGGAATGATTTGGCATAAATATGCTAGCTCTGAAAGCTATTGCTGACTTCTGAAAACAGTTTCAAACTGAGTGCCAAGAAGGCAGAGCCAAAAAAAAAAACTTGACAACATTAAGTGATGCAAAAAAGGGAGTCCACGCGAGCTAGGTTGCCTACCTGAAGGACATCATGCTACGGACAGGTGGTGCCCTTGGCATTTTCATAAAAAGTGAGTTTGCAAAAAAGGTGATCCTACGCCGAGCTTCCAAGTTCGTTGGTACGTATATGGCAGATTCCTTTGTTGTCAACAACAATTGAAGCCTAATGCACTGTGCACACAGAATATTAACTATGTAAACAATATTGCTAAAAAAGTGTAACTACAGAAAAAGTTTCTCCAGGAGCCTGACCTTCTCCCTCCAAGCAACATGCTTCAATGAGTCCAGATTTAAATTTGCAAACAGTTGTTTTTGGCCCTCGTCCTTCAAGATACTGAGAGAGAGAGAGAGAGATCAAAGACTATCTAAGTATCTATTTATCTGCTCATGTCAAAATACAACTTACCCTTGTCCATTTTTCATAATATCCTGTGTGATAATTTCCATTATATCCTGCAACAGATTGGCAATCTGTGTGTTGTTCTTTACAGGATCATTCTCATCATATTCCTTCTGCAAATGGAACAAACATTTTTTTTGGAAATGTAAAAAGAGCATTCAGTACAGAAAATATATTTATTTAAGAAAAGAAAAGGAGGAGTTACTAGTATGGTGTACCAGTAGATTTAGCAACTTATCAAACTTAGCACTTAGCTGAGGAAGCTCATCCAATCGGAATTCTTTCACGAGTGATTTCCGATGCATGCTATCTTTGATGCTTTCACATATTCTATCAACAACTCTATAGCAACGGTGAAGTGCAATACCAACTAAATAAGTTAGCAAATTACAAAATAAAAAATCATGTCAGAGGAAAGGGGGGTGGGGGGGGGGGGGGGAGAGAGAGAGAGAGAGAGAGAGAGAGAGAGAGAGAGAGAGGATGGCTTACTTCTTATCGCTTTGTTCAACTATAATGCTGTAAAGGATATCTAATAATGTCTCGTAGCATTCTATTACAGCATACTCAGTATAAGGATCCTGCTTTATCCTCTTCATGAGTTCTTCATCTCTTTTCTTGACACTCTTTGCCATGTCAAGTGCAATTGGAATCTAAATACAAGATATCTTGGCAATGAGCAGAACAGAATCCCACAGGGTTATATAGGAATACAGTAGTGCATAATGTGTGTACCTTACTGGCAAGAAGGAAAGGAGGCCACTGAAAAACACTTGTTTCACTGCCAGATGATGGAACAACCAATAGATCTTTCTCCCTGTAGACAAAGCAAATACATCATTTTAAGGTGTGCCACGTTCAATATAAAAAATCAAGAAAATTTAACAGGAATGGGAACCTATTGCTTAGTAAGTCCTCTTCTCGCAATGAGTTAATAAATGCATTCCATATGTCAGCAAACTTATCAAAGGGTGGGTTTTTGTCCTCCTGGTGGAAAAAGTTCATTAAATCCACTATTAAGTCCATTAGAACAATGGCATAACAAGATGGATACAAAAAAAAATTAGCACAACCAGACCTCATCTCGTTTCAAGCGACTACCATGATTAGGTACAAGTTTTTTGCCGAATGCTCTTGGAATTGCCTCAAATCTGGATCTTAACATCCCAAGGGTTCGTATCTTCATGGTAAACATTATGCAAATTTTACGATCAGTAAATACAGAATGTCAGCACTCCAAGGGTACACTTAGTCTCCAGGTACCAACCTCACCCAAGCGGCTGAATGCACCATATACTCCACCACATATTGTGGAGAAAATGGCATACCATATTTGTGTGTCCATGAAGTATACCTACACGGAAATTTAAATTAGGGGCAAAATCTCAACCCCCCCCTCCTTCCCCCTCACACCACCAAAAACTCACAAATTAGTACATACCATGACAATTGGCGCCCATACAGTAACCACAACACCTAAATTATGCCGCACTGTGAAAATCAAGCATCTTAGTGCTACAGACTATGCATAGGAGTAAGATATAAATATAATATGCTAGAATATAAAAAACGATCTTACAGTTTGGGAAGAACTCATGCCACTCGTAAGGCGGCCTTTCCAGTGACATAATTATCCTGGTAGGTTCAACTAGAGGAGCAATCTGCCAATGGTAAATGAGCATAAAAAATCTCAGTAATTATTGCACATTTAAAGATATAGAAGATTAAACTCTATTAAGTAACAAATGGGTTAAACAAAGCAATGGAAATTTTTGAAACAGGATTTCATAGAAAATTTGTCGATATGTGGCAGTGTAATCTAAGAGCATCTCCAGCAATGCTGCCCAAATCAGACCCCCCACTTGTCTATTTGCGTAGCCACCTATTTCAATACTACTCATTTTTGTTGTTTTCTGTAGCAACACTACCTAAAACAGACCTCCCAAATCCATCCTAGTAGAGTTTTTTGCCACCCACTACCCAAAAATAGGATCGGTAGTCTGATAGGAAGTGTTGCTGGTGCTAAGAGATGATTCTCTATTGATTTGGGCTAATCCTAAAAGGGTAGCTATATAGGAACCATACATGGGCCACATGGGCCTAGCCTCATGGGCCTAATACATTCACACTCCAACATCCCCCGCAGTCTGAACTACCGGCGCAGCAGAGTTCAAGGCTAAAAAAGAAAAAAACAAGCAAGAGCACAACACACACAGGACCCCCCGCAGCCACAACTAGCCACTGGAGACGTTGAGGCTGGAGCGAAACTCGGAGAAGGTCGAGGAAGGGAGGCCTTTGGTGAAGATGTCCGCAAACTGGGAGGTGGTCGGGACGTGAAGAACCCGGACGTCGCCGATAGCCACCCGGTCGCGGACGAAGTGTAGATTGATCTCCACATGCTTGGTCCTCTGGTGCTGCACGGGGTTGGTGGAGAGGTAGACCGCGCTGACATTGTCGCAATAGACGAGCGTGCTCCTGGCGAGTGGGCGGTGAAGCTCAGCCAGGAGCTGGCGGAGCCAGGCGGCCTCGGCCACACCGTTGGCCACAGCACGGTACTCCGCCTCGGCACTGGAGCGTGAAACCACCGGCTGACGCTTGGACGACCAAGAGACCAGGTTGTCGCCGAGGAAGACAGCGTAGCCGGAGGTGGACCGGCGAGTGTCCGGGCATCCCGCCCAGTCAGCGTCGGTGTAGACAACCAGCTCGGCAGTGGAGGACCGGCCGAGGAGCAGCCCGTAGCCAAGTGTGCCACGGAGGTACCGGAGGAGCCGCTTCATAGCAGCCAGGTGGGGCTCCCGCGGAGCATGCATGTAGAGACAGAGCTGCTGGACGGTATAAGTGATGTCCGGTCGTGTGAAAGTGAGGTACTGAAGCGCGCCAGCAAGACTCCGGTAGGTGGTGGAGTCCGCTGGCCCAAGCATCGGACCCCCAGCCTCTGACAGCTTCCACTGGGTGTCCACCGGTGTAGAGCAGGACTGGCAGGCGATCATCCCTGCTCGCTCCAGAATGTCACAAGTGAACTACCGCTGGTGGAGGAACAGGCCTGAAGGTCGGGGCTCAACAGTGAAGCCGAGGAAGTGGTGGAGCACCCCAAGATCCTTCATAGCAAATTCCTTCTGGAGTGAGGCAATGATGCGGTGAAGCAGAGACTCGCTGGAGGCAGTGAGAACAATGTCATCCACATAGAGGAGCAGGTAAGCAGTCTCACCCCCATAGTGGTATATGAACAGGGATGCAGGTGCCATTGGCGACCATGATGGAAGAGGGACAGGAAGGGTGGGGAGGACGGAGAGAAGAAAGGAGACTCGCATTGGGCGTGGTGTGGAAAGCGGCGCCCGAGTCGGCGATCCAATCAGGATTGGCTGATCGCAGCCCTGCGGTAGGAGGAACTGCGGGCGAAGGGCTGGCGGTGGTGCTGAAGGAGTAGGCCAAGGCGCCTGGGCCCCCCGCGGCCGCGGCCGCGCTTGGACCTCGGACGGCGACGCTGGGTCGGCGGGCTTGCGGCAGCGACTCAGGCGCCGGGAACTGGAAGCGGAAAGGCAGGGCCGTGACGGTGGCGGGCCGTGGGAGACCGGCGGCGGGGAGGTGGACGGCGTCGGCGGGCTGCTCGGGAGCAGTAGCATTGGTCGAACCGAGGGCCGCGCCCGCGCCCGCAGCAGCAGCACCGAAATCGGCGGCAGGGGGCGGCGGCCAGACTCCAGGTGGCGGGCGAGCAGCAGCAGGCGGGAGGTTGGTGAAGAAGGGGTCGAGCGCCGGGCAGTGCACGGGAGGTGGAGGGAAAGGGAGGGAAGGAGGAAGGGGAGGGAGGAGGAGGCCGGCCGGCCATGGAGGTGGCGGCGGCGGCGCCGGCCAGAGGGGCGGCAGCTGGGTGAAGGGGAGGGGAAAAACTCAGCTTGATACCGTGCTAAGAGATGATTCTCTATTGATTTGGGCTAATCCTAAAAGGGTAGCTATATAGGAACCATACATGGGCCACATGGGCCTAGCCTCATGGGCCTAATACATTCACACTCCAACGGCTGGAGATGCTCTAATGTTAAAGAGATACTAGTATCAAAGTACACTCTAACAATAAAGAGAATTATCAACATAATATAAGTTGAAGTTACTATCTTTGTGATTTTAGTACCAAGATATTGCAAGCAACATGTTGGAAATATGCTAGTGTCTAGGTTCATAGCATTTACTTTAGCTTAATTTCAGTATGGAGTGTTTTTTTGAAAGAGCAGCAAAAGCATTGCCGCATATATTATTAGAAGAAAAAAAGAATTGACCTAGTTTTTAAGGCGAAACCGGGCCCGAAAACCGAACAGCCACTAAGCTAAAATGCCGATAAACATCCCACTACTAGAGATTTCAGCATGGATTAGTTGGGTGATGTTCTGCATAGATTAGGAAGATGTCACAACCATGAGTGTAGCTCTTGGCTGCCCATATATATGAGAGAAAAACAGAAAAGGCTAAGTCAATTCCAGCCACCAAAACCATTGTGCTCGTGTGTGTTCTTGTCACATGCTACCAATAGTAATAAAAGTATAGTATTTTTATACCAACCTCAACATAATAACTGAAGGCGAGCTTGCATATAAGCAGTAGAATCCAGAACGTTGTGTACCTGGTTTTATGTAAACAAAAATAGTATTAGATACAGATGATAAGAACGAAAAGAATAGGTGACAAGAAAATGTGATCCTTACTTAAGAAGTGAGCAAGTGTCTTCATACATGCCTCGAGCAACATATAACTTTGGCTGATTAGAAAACAAAATTTGTGAGACGTTATGTATAAACAGTTCTGCTAAGAACTTATGTACATCAATATAGTTAAACATACAAAACCTTACCTGGGTCCACCATAAAAGAAACCTAATAATGCGAGAGTTTGAGCGCTCTAAGGCCCGTCGAATTGGTAGAAACATGAAAAACAGGGCACTGAATATGTTTGGTAACATGTAAAGGGCAACAGCATAATTATAAATTGATTCATTCTTCAAATTTTGAATCCAATTGCTGACAAACTTCACAAGGCCTGTGGGATTTTGAATAGAGCTTGAGTACGTAGTAGGAAGAATTATCAACCAGGCAACAGCTACAGCAAATTTCAGGATATATCGTATCCTTTGTGAGCACTCCAGGCTCTTCCAAGCCTTCCAGTTGAGAATTATCTCTAGCGTGGCTGAAAAGGTTTAAAGACCAATTTCAGAAATTGAGTTGCATTCGAAGCAAGGGCTACAGCAGCAGCAGATATTATTAAGACTCCGCATACAAGTCAAAATTAATAAAAACTTGGTTAAATAATGCAGTATGAGAAAAAAAGTAAGGTAAAAAATGCAGAAAGCCCCTGGAGCCAAAGTAAGTTTGTATTAAGACTCCGCATACAAGTCAAAATTAATAAGAACTTGGTTAAATAATGCAGTATGAGAAAAAAAGTAAGGTAAAAAATGCAGAAAGCCCCTGGAGTCAAAGTAAGTTTGTACTTTGTACCTTGAAGGAAGTTGAGGAATGCTGCTGTTATGAAGATTGTCAATACATTTCTGAAAACATCTGGTTGAAATATAGAAGAAAGTGTTCCAGAAGGGCTCCAGGCAATAATTAACATGGCCTGCAAGAGAAGAAAAACAGATTATGTGGCACACACTGGAAAAATGAATACAAAAACTTCTGTGCAGGGACAAAGGCATCATTACCTGCAAAGCCAATATAAAGAAGGCCCACATACGATCAAAACTTCTGAATAGATGCAAAAATGTACGAACTTCAACAAAATTTGTTTTTGATGCCCTTCTTCTGCTAATCATGTGACCATGTGACTGTAGAAACAGCTAAAGTTAGTTCCATCATAACACCATATATACTTTATTCTGATCAAATTTCCTTCAGTAACAGGCACATGAACTCATGAATAAGTAATTGCAACTTAATCTAAGTTTATCTGTTCCTTTGTCTAGTTACACATATTTGAGGAGCTTATACCGTCAATAATAAGCAATCGCCATATGGCATCTGAAAGCAAGACACAACATTACAACAATGCCGAAGATAGGCAGCACTCCACTCCACAGTCAGGTGGTCAATCTCACTAGGAGACAAGTGAGACGTTGTTGTTGGAGTGTGGATGTATTAGGCCCATGAGGCTAGGCCCATGTGGCCCATGTATGCTACCTATATAGCTGCCCTTCTAGGGTTAGCCCAAATCAAGGAATGCTTCTATTTCCAATATGGTACCAGAGCCTCTTCTCTCTTCCTCCCTCCTCCCAGCCGCCGGTTGACCCACCAGCAGGGCGCCGCCGCCTGCCACCTCCCCTACAGCCGGCCATGGCTGAACCTCCTCCTCCCTCCTTCTTCCTTCACTTCCCCCCTCTCCCACCCTCCTTCCTGGGCCCCGATTGCTGCTGCCCCTCCGCGCCCCACCCCTTTTCCTGTTGCCGCCGCCGGGTCTTCCTCTGATGCCGCCGCCGTCGCCCTCCCTGGCGCCGCCGGCCAGGGGGCCGCCCTTCCTGGAGCCGTTGGCCAGGGGGCCGAGCCGGCAAAGCCCCCTGCTGGGGCCGCCCAGCTGCCTGGCGCCGGCGCTGGCGCCCATCTCCCCTGCATGCGGCCTGCAGCCCCCTCCTTTCTGCTGCGGGCTGGGGTGCACCTGGAGACCCGCCCCCTGCTGCTGGCGAAGACCCGCCCTCTGCTACTGGCGGAGCAACAGCCCACCCGCCCCCTCCTACTGCCGCCCTCCTCCCCACCTCCTGCCGCCCTCCTCCAGGTGCGGGTCCTAGTGTTGGTGCCCCGCTGAAAGTCCTATGTTTGGTGTTGGTAATTAATGACAATGCCTAAGTACTAATCCTATGCCTAAGTTGTATGTAGCATATGAGGATTAGTACATTCCATGGTTGGTGGCAAGATGGACATGGTGATCATGATGGCCACACTTGGATTTGGACGCAACCCTATGTGATCAAGGCAAAGGTATATGCTTAAGGGTTGTGTTTTAGTAACCAAGACACCTAGTGGGTGTGGTTACATTATAGGATAGATAGTCGTACTATAAAGAGAGGAATGACGCGGCTATTGAACTCCTAAGTGCCTCTAGGTATGCATTTCATGATCATATGCATGTGGATAGAACTAATATCGTCTCTAAAAATGATTGTGAAAATGCTAACACACTCACACATGACGAAGATCACTTGGTGGTGTTAGCACATTTGCGATGGCGGTAGAGTTTGAGCGGTAGAGAGGGTTTGGGATCCTCTCTCCCTCCCGCCGAGCTTGCGAGGCGGGATTCAGGCGTTTTCTAGAAGTTGAAACGACTATTTTCCACTACGCCGGAAGTCCGGAAAAGAAACGGAGGCGAACGGAGGTCACAGAGGTGACCGGACGCTGAACCGGACACGGTCTTTGCATGACCGGACACGTCCGGTCAGTGTTCAGTGTCTGCACGTTTTTCAGTTTGATGATCGGACGCGCAGCGCGTCCGGTCACTGACGATCGGACGCGTCCGGTCGTTCAGGGAGCTTACTGGACTCTAACCGGACGCTGGCACTGTTGCATCCGGTCATTTTCTTTAGCGCGTCCGGTCACTGTTTCGTTGAGCGCTGCTCAGGCGACCAGCGCGTCCGGTCATTTACGGGACCAGCACGTCCGGTCGTTCGCAGCGCGTCCGGTCTGCGCGATGAGCGCGTCCGGTCGTTGCTTCGCAGTTAGCCGTTGGGCGACCAGCGCGTCCGGTCAGTTGGACCAGCGCGTCCGGTCAGTGTTTCGTGACTTAGCCGTTGTGCGACCGGCGCGTCCGGTCAGTTGGACCAGCGCGTCCGGTCATCACGATTTCGGCTGTTTAAGTTTCTAACGGCTCTTTTCGAAGGGGTACGTCTATAAATACTCGTTGGCCGGCTCAATGCTCTCTCTCTCGAACATTTTGACATACTTGTGAGCACTTTGAGCTAAGCAACTTCCCTCCCACTTATCTCTCTTGCTTCTTTGCATATTCGAAGTGAGATTGAGTGATCCAAGTGCATTTGTATTGTGAGATTGCATTTAGTTGGCACTTGGTGGTTGATTTGCTGCGGGATTCTTGTTTCTCTTGGTGGTTGCCGCCACCTAGACGGTTTGGAGCAGCATGGAGGCGTTGGCAAGAGTTGGTGATTGTTCTTGGCCACCTCCAGTGATTGTGAGGGGTTTGTGCCTACCTCGGCGAAGCGCCAAAGGCAACGTTAGTAAATTGCTCGTGTCATTGCAACCTTTTGCCATTTGGTAGGTTCTTGTGGCGCCTTTTGAGAGGCTCGGTGTGTGACCGATTAGCCACCGAACCACGTGGTGAAGAGGGACACAACGGGGACTAGCGTGCCGGCAAGCACGTGAACCTCGGGATAAATCTTCGTGTCATCATTCTTATGTGTTTGATCGATCCCGGTGATTGTATATTGTGGTATTCATCTCTTGATCATATTGATTGGTTGGCTCAATACTTTGCCCCTCGGTGATACCCTCCTAACTTTTTCTTGTATTATTTTCTTAGTTACCTTGCTAGCTTGTTAGTGCAACTCTTAGCTTGAGTAGCTAGCTAGCTTTAGTTGTAGTTAAATTGTGCAGTTTGACTTGTGCGGTTGAGTGCAAATATACTAGAATTGTGAATTGGTTAGGTGGCTTGCAAACACCCCGTAGGCTAAGCAAAACTCGCATCTCGCTATTTGTTTTATTGATAAACTTGTTTAGCTTGTCTTTGTAGAAATTTTTAATAGGCTATTCACCCCCCCTCTAGCCATCAAGACCTTTCAAGTGGTATCGGAGCCGTGGTCACCATTTGTAAGGCTTAACAACATCGGTGTAAGATGGCTCAAGTTATATTCAATCATGTAAATGACAAGCCTTCATTCTTTGATGGTGTCTCTTCCTTTGATCATTGGAAAAGGAAGATGAAGCAATATCTAGGCAATATACATGAGAAGGTTTGGGATGTGACCAAAGAAGGAAACATCATTCTTGATGAGGAAAACCTCACTCCCAATGACCGCATCAACAAACAATGCAATACGGCGGTACTTGACACAATCTACCATGTCATTGATGACAAAGTATTTGAGCAAATCAAGGATCTTGAAAAGGCAAATGAGCTTTGGATAAGGCTTGAAGAAACATATGAAGGAACTTCAACGGTAAAAAGTGCCAAACTATATATGCTCAAGGACAAGTTCTCCACATTCAAGATGAAGGATGATGAATCCATCTCGGAGATGTTCTATAGGCTTCAAGTCATTGTCAATGATCTCAAGGGGCTTGGGGAGAAGGTTGAGGACAAGGACTTCTCACACAAGTTCTTGATGTGCTTGCCCAAGAAGTTTGCCACCTTGAGAAGAATGATCTTTAGAGAAGGATTGGACAAGATCAAACCAACCAATGTGCTTGGAGATATAATGACCGATGCCCAATACAATGATTATGAAGATGAGGTAGAAGAGAAGAAGGAGACCAAGGTCAAGCAAGAGAAGCCCATTGTATTCAAGGCTTCATCCTCTAAGGGCAAGAGCAAGGTGGAGAGTGATGATGATGATCCATTCGATGATGAGACCATGACCCTCCTTGTGTACAAGATGGGAAGGTTCATGAAGAAGAAAGGATATGGGGCAAGGAAGAGGAGAGACACTATAAAGGCAAAGACCATTTGCTACAATTGCAATAGCCTCGATCACATAGTGGCGGATTGCCCCTATGAAGATAAGAGATTTCATAATGGGGACTTGAAGCTCAAGAAGAACAAGAAGGAGAAGAAAGCAAAGAAGAGCTTCACATTCAATAAGAAGAAGAAGGGTGGTGGTTATGTGGTCACTTGGGATAGTGACAACTCCGATAGTGATGATGATGAAAGCTCTAGCGATGATAAGAGGACCACTCGGCGAGCCATTACAAATATCGCCCTCTCCAACAAGCCATTCATCTTCGACACTTCATCAACATGCCTTATGGCAAAGCCTACAAAGGTAAAATATAATGATAGTGATGATGATTTTTGTGCTAGTGATGATTGTAGAAGTGATGATGAGGAGGATGAGCACTACTCCAAGGATGATCTATTGGGCATAATAGATCAAATGAGCAATGGCTACAAGAGGACAATCAAGAAATACAAAATCTTGGAACAAGAGCTCATTGCCAAGAGCAATAAAAATAATGCCTTGATGGAGGAGCTTGTTGCTCTCAAAAAGAGTAAGGAGTGCAAAGGAATTGAATAAGAGCTCAAAGCTCTTAGGAAATTCTTTGATGAGCTAGAGGCTTCTCATGAGTGTCTAAAGGAAGACCACGAGGATCTTGAAATTGCTCACACTAGGCTTAAGAAAGCCCACTCCACTCTACTTGAGCTCATTAAGCAAAAGGACCTCAAGTTGAAGAAGCTCATGAAGGAAGCTAAGGAGGAGCAAGTGATTGTCACTTGTGATATTGGACTAACATGTGATATTATTGATGATTCTTTATGTGTTGGTCCTACTAATGCTTCATGTAGCTCATCATCATCCACCACAACCAACTCTATCTCTACTACTAGTGATTCATCACTTGTGGTTGTGAATAAGACTCTCAAGAGAGAGGTGGATGATCTCACCCGGGCATTAGGTAATGCCTATGGTGGGGATGCCCGCTTGCTAAAATGCTTGGGTAGCCAAAGGTTCTCTCTTAATAAAGAGGGTTTGGGCTATACTTCCAAGAAGGGCAAGGCGGCCTTTGCTACTTCAAAGCCTCGCTTTGTGAAGGGCAATGGTCGTTATTACAATAGATGCAAGCAAGTTGGGCATCTAAAGATTAATTGTAATAAAATGAACAAGAACAAGAAAAATGCTAATGTACCTTACATTCCTTTTGATTCTTGTTATGTGCTTACCAAGGGTGAGAAAGGTGTGCATACTAGGTTTGTTGGTACACCAATTGTGAGCCCAAAGAAGAAGGTCATTTGGGTACCAAAGAGCTTAGTTACTAACCTCCAAGGACCCAAGCAAGTATGGGTACCTAAAAGATATTAAATTATTTTGTAGGTAAATTACAAGGCCGGAGGAAGGCATTGGGTGCTTGATAGTGGGTGCTCTCAACATATGACCGGTGATTTAAGAATGTTCAACTCTCTCAAATCAAATGATAGTGGCATTAATAGTATCACATTTGGTGACAATAGCAAGGGTGATGTGAAGGCTCTTGGAAGGATTGCAATCTCAAATGATCATAGCATTTCCAATGTGCTCTTAGTTGAAAAGTTGAACTTCAATCTTCTCTCGGTTGCTCAATTGTGTGATCTCGGTTTCAAGTGCATATTTGGTGTTGATGATGTGGAGATAATTAGTGTTGATGGCTCTAACTTGATCTTCAAAGGCTTTAGATATGAGAATCTATACTTGGTTGATTTCAATGCTAGTGACACTCAACTTTCAACATGCTTGCTCACCAAATCAAGTATCGGTTGGTTATGGCATAGAAGACTTGGTCATGTTGGCATAAAGCAATTGAACAAGTTAGTGAAGCATGACTTAGTTAGAGGCTTGAAGGATGTCACATTTGAGAAGGATAAGCTATGTAGTGCATGTCAAGCCGGAAAGCAAGTAAGCAACACTCATCCATTGAAGAGCATTATGAGTACTTCCAAGACATTTGAGTTGTTGCACATGGATCTATTTGGGCCAACTACATACACAAGCATTGGTGGCAACAAGTATGGCTTTGTAATTGTGGATGATTTCATTAGATACACATGGGTATTCTTTCTTGTGGATAAGAGTGATGTATTTGACATATTCAAGAAGTTCATCAAGAGAGTGCAAAATGAGTTTGAGACCACAATCAAGAAAGTAAGAAGTGATAATGGAAGTGAGTTTAGAAACACAAGAGTTGATGAGCTATGTGATGAGCTTAGAATCAAACATCAATTCTCGGCCAAGTATACACCTCAATCAAATGACTTAGTTGAGAGGAAGAATAGAACCTTAATCGACATGGCAAGATCAATGTTGAATGAGTATAATGTGAGTCATTCATTTTGGGCCGAAGCAATCAACACGGCTTGCTTCTATAGCAACCGTCTCTATTGCCACAAGTTTCTAGAGAAGACACCATATGAGATCTTAAATGGAAGAAAGCCCAACATTGCATACTTTCGGGTATTTGGTTGCAAATGCTACATCTTAAAGAAGGGCACTAGATTAAGCAAGTTTGAGAAGAAATGTGATGAAGGATTCTTACTTGGTTACTCCACTACTAGCAAAGCTTATAGAGTTTGGAATTTGCCTAGTGGTTTACTTGAAGAAGTTCATGATGTTGAGTTTGATGAAACAAATGGTTCTGAAGATGAAGAAGATAACTTGGATGATGTGAGAGGAACTCAATTGACCAATGCTATGAAAGAAATGGATATTGGTGATATTAGGCCAAAGCAAGTGATTGATGTGGATGACGACAAAGATCAAGTGCTCCAAAGTCTAATTACACAAGCTAGTGGTTCTCTAATGCAAAATCAAGCTAGTACATCATCTCAAGTGCAACAAGATCAACAAGTGGCTAGTTCATCATCTCCAACTCATAATCAACATCAACATCCAAGCAATCAAGTCCAAGTGCTTCAACCAACTAACATTGCAAGAGACCATCCATTGGATTCCATCATTGGTGACATACAAAGGGGAGTTCAAACTAGATCAAGATTGGCATCATTTTGTGCTCACTTTTCTTTTGTGTCAATGGAAGAACCTAAGGACATTGATAAAGCATTAAGAGATCCGGATTGGGTAAATGCAATGCATGAAGAGCTCAACAACTTCAAGAGAAATGAAGTATGGGAATTAGTTGAGAGGCCTAAGGATCATAATGTCATTGGAACAAGATGGGTCTTTCGCAACAAGCAAGATCAAGATGGGATAGTAGTAAGGAACAAAGCAAGACTAGTGGCTCAAGGTTACACACAAATAGAGGGTCTTGACTTTGGTGAAACTTATGCCCCGGTTGCAAGATTGGAAACAATTAGGATCTTACTTACCTATGCTTGTGCTCATAATATCAAGTTATATCAAATGGATGTGAAGAGTGCATTTCTCAATGGGTACATCCAAGAGGAGGTGTATGTGGAGCAACCTCCCGATTTTGAAGATGACAAGAAACCCAATCATGTCTACAAATTGAGAAAAGCTTTATATGGATTGAAGCAAGCACCTAGAGCATGGTATGAAAGATTGAGGGACTTCTTGATATCCAAATGATTTGTTATGGGCAAAGTGGATACTACTCTATTCACCAAAAAGATTAGGAAAGACTTGTTTGTGTTGCAAATATATATTGATGATATCATATTCGGTTCAATCAATCAAGATTATTGTGATGAGTTTGGGAAAATGATGGCAAAGGAATTTGAAATGTCAATGATTGGTGAACTTAGTTTCTTTCTTGGACTTCAAATCAAACAAATGAAAGAAGGTACATTTGTGAGCCAAACTAAGTACATCAAAGATATGCTCAAGAAGTTTGGCATGGAAGATGCAAAGAGTATTACAACCCCAATGGGCACTAGTGGAAGTTTGGATAGTGACAAGAGTGGCAACATGGTGGATCAAAAGCTATATAGATCAATGATTGGTAGCTTACTCTATGTGATGGCATCAAGGCCCGATGTGATGTTTAGTGTATGCATGTGTGCTAGATTTCAAGCCTCACCAAGAGAAAGTCATTTGAAGGCAACAAAGAGAATATTGAGGTACTTAAAGCATACACAAGATGTTGGATTATGGTATCCCAAAGGTGCAAGCTTTGAGCTAGTTGGATATTCGGATTCCGACTATGCCGGTGATAAAGTTGAGAGAAAAAGCACTTCCGGGACTTATCAATTGTTGGGAAGATCACTTGTCTCATGGTCATCCAAGAAGCAAAATAGTATTGCACTATCTACCGCCGAAGCCGAATACATCACCGCGGGTAGTTGTTGTGCACAAATCTTGTGGATGAAGGCAACATTGAAGGATTTTGGAATCACTTTCAAGAATGTGCCATTGCTATGTGACAATGAAAGTGCCGTAAAGCTAACCAACAATCCGATTCAACATCAAAGAACAAAGCATATTGATGTTCGCCATCACTTTATTAGAGATCATCAACAAAAGGGTGACATTGCTATTGAGAGTGTGGGCACCGAAGATCAATTAGCCGATCTATTCACCAAGCCACTTGATGAGAAGAGATTTCACAAGCTAAAGAATGAGTTGAACATACTTGACTTCTCCAACATGAGTTGATGCACCCCATATATCACATGCCTCTCCTTCGAGCCCCAAGGTACAATTGGTTGACATATCATACATTCTATGCTAAGGACTCGTTTAGTGCATCTAGTCATAATTTACATGTTCTAGGCTCATTCATGAAAATTAAATGAATTTGAAGTTTATATGGTGCCACTATTGTTTCCATGACTTGTATGATCTAGTGGTAGCATATAACTTGTTTAAGTAGCTTGTGATCCTAAGTGTTTAATCTAGATCACTTGTCTAAATATTTGCTTCAACATGGTGCATGATAACCCTTCTAGTGAGGTGTGAAGAAGCTTGCCCTTGGATCAAACCGAAGCATTTTATTTATGCAAGCAATCTAGGTTGAATCACAAACTTGATCCTCACCCCATATTTCAACATGATAATCTATCTAAAGTTTGCTCCTTGTGGTCAATTGGTGCCAAAGGGAAAGAAAATGTTATTCACAAAGATAGAACTCAAAGGGGGAGAAGCACAAAGGGAAGAATTGATAAAAGAAGGGGATCAACTAAAATTTTGAGCACACAAGTAGGGGGAGCAAGCTCTTAAACATGAATGTTGCATTTCCATGTGCACTTTATATGTATGATGCATAGTTATGCATTTCGTTTTCTCCGATACATTGCTTGTGTGGTGACTTGCTAGTATAATTTGAATGATGCATTGAGGTACTAGCATGAATAGGAAGTAGTTAGATTTTTCTTGCTTCATGTTTTTCAAAGTGGTACTAGAACCTTGCTTATAATATTGATCTCATGAGGTTTCTAGTTATGTTTGTGTTTTTACAAGTGGTATCTAACTACACAAGGTGCTAAGATGGTGTTTATTGCTACTCCGATGGTATCACGCTTCAAAGGTCTATAATCTTAAACACTTAGCACCTATTGCTAGTCAATGCTCCTAATCTTTCCTATCTAACATGTATGCTTCTAAAATCCAAACATATAGCATACATGTAGGGGAGCCATTGCTATCAATTTGAATTCATCATCACATGTCCATAATTCTTACACATGGTAATATACTTAGACAATGTGACATGGGTTCAATCAAAATTTTATCATAACATCTTTGTGAAAGGTTTGTCACCAATTACCAACAAGGGGGAGATTGAAAGTCCTATGTTTGGTGTTGGTAATTAGTGACAATGCCTAAGTATTAATCCTATGTCTAAGTTGTATGTAGCATATGAGGATTAGTACATTCCAAGGTTGGTGGCAAGATGGACATGGTGATCATGATGGCCACACTTGGATTTGGATGCAACCCTATGTGATCAAGGCAAAGGTATATGCTTAAGGGTTGTGTTTTAGTAACCAAGACACCTAGTGGGTGTGGTTACATTATAGGATAGATAGTCGTACTATAAAGAGGGGAATGACGCGGCTATTGAACTCCTAAGTGCCTCTAGGTATGCATTTTATGATCATATGCATTTGGATAGAACTAATATCGCCTCTAAAAATGATTGTGAAAATGCTAACACTCACACATGACGAAGATCACTTGGTGGTGTTAGCATGTTTGCAATGGCGGTGGAGTTTGAGCGGTAGAGAGGGTTTGGGATCCTCTCTCCCTCCCGCCGAGCTTGCGAGGCGAGATTCAGGCGTTTTCTAGAAGTTGAAATGACTATTTTCCACTACGCCGGAAGTCCGGAAAAGAAACGGAGGCGAACAGAGGTCACAGAGGTGACCGGACGCTGAACCGGACGCGGTCTTTGCATGACCGGACGCGTCCGGTCAGTGTTCAGTGTCTGCACGTTTTTCAGTTTGATGATCGGACGCGCAGCGCGTCCGGTCACTGACCATCGGACGCGTCCGGTCGTTCAGGGAGCTTACTGGACTCTAACCGGACGCTGGCACTGTTGCGTCCGGTCATTTTCTTCAGCGCGTCCGGTCACTGTTTCGTTGAGCGCTGCTCAGGCGACCAGCGCGTCCGGTCATTCACGGGACCAGCGCGTCCGGTCGTTCGCAGCGCGTCCGGTCTGCGCGATGAGCGCGTCCGGTCGTTGCTTCGCAGTTAGCCGTTGGGCGACCAGCGCATCCGGTCAGTTGGACCAGCGCGTCCGGTCAGTGTTTCGCGACTTAGCCGTTGTGCGACCGGCGCGTCCGGTCAGTTGGACCAGCGCGTCCGGTCAGCACGATTTCGGCTGTTTAAGTTTCTAATGGCTCTTTTCGAAGGGGTACGTCTATAAATACTCGTTGGCCGGCTCAAGGCTCTCTCTCTTGAACATTTTGACATACTTGTGAGCACTTTGAGCTAAGCAACTCCCCTCCCACTCATCTCTCTTGCTTCTTTGCATATTCGAAGTGAGATTGAGTGATCCAAGTGCATTTGCATTGTGAGATTGCATCTAGTTGGCACTTGGTGGTTGATTTGCTGCGGGATTCTTGTTTCTCTTGGTGGTTGCCGCCACCTAGACGGCTTGGAGCAGCTTGGAGGCGTTGGCAAGAGTTGGTGATTGTTCTTGGCCACCTCCGGTGATTGTGAGGGGTTTGTGCCTACCTCGGCGAAGCGCCAAAGGCAACGTTAGTAAATTGCTCGTGTCATTGCAACCTTTTGCCATTTGGTAGGTTCTTGTGGCGCCTTTTGAGAGGCTCGGTGTGTGACCGATTAGCCACCGAACCACGTGGTGAAGAGGGATACAACGGGGACTAGCGTGCCGGCAAGCACGTGAACCTCGGGATAAATCTTCGTGTCATCATTCTTATTGTGTTTGATCGATCCCAGTGGTTGTATATTGTGGTATTCATCTCTTGATCATATTGATTAGTTGGCTCAATACTTTGCCCCTCGGTGATACCCTCCTAACTTTTTCTTGTATTATTTTCTTAGTTACCTTGCTAGCTTGTTAGTGCAACTCTTAGCTTGAGTAGCTAGCTAGCTTTAGTTGTAGTTAAATTGTGCGGTTTGACTTATGCGGTTGAGTGCAAATATACTAGAATTGTGAATTGGTTAGGTAGCTTGCAAACACCCCGTAGGCTAAGCAAAACTCGCATCTCGCTATTTGTTTTATTGATAAACTTGTTTAGCTTGTCTTTGTAGAAATTTTTAATAGGCTATTCACCCCCCCTGTAGCCATCAAGACCTTTCACCCGCGGGCCGATCTCGCTGCTACTGCTCCAGACGGCCACACGGCTATTGCCCTGATGGCTGCGGCCCCTGCTGGACTCGCGGCTGCTACCCTTGCAGCGGGTGGTGCTGCTGCCCCGGCTGCCCGGCATGCCACTGCCGGCCCTACCCCGCCGCAGGAACCCACATGTCTCTCGCCGAACTCATCTCCACGAGCGGGAGTGCCCACTAACACCCCGGCGGGGGACGTCCTGCCTCCACAGGCGAAGTCCCCGCACCCACCGCGCCGTGCCACCGCTTCATCACCCCTCGCCGCCGCTCTAGTTGCTGCCAGGGCCGAGGCTGTCGAGAGGCAGGCCCGGGTGCGCGCGGCCGCCCTCGTGTGGGAGCGTGAGCAGGAAGCGGCCGATGCCCTGGCCCGCCAGATCGCCGTGGCCATGCCTTTCCCGGTGCCTCAGTCGCCGCCGCCAGGCCGCTGGCCCAGTGCCGCCATCACCGGTCCAAGCGCGGCCGCGGGCGCGGGGGACCCAGCCACCTTGGCCTACTCCTTCAGCACCACCGCAGGGCTGCCATCTGTCAGTCCTGATTGGATCGCCGACTCGGGCGCCACTTTCCACACCACGCCCAATGCGAGTCTACTTTCTTCTCTCCGTCCTCTCCATCCTTCCTGTCCCTCTTCCATCATGGTCGCTAATGGCACCTGCATTCCTGTCTCCTCCGTGGGCACTGCCAGTTCCCACGGCTCCTTTCATATCCCTGATGTTCTTATGGCTCCCGGGATGGTTCACAACCTTTTCTCTATTCGTCGTTTCACCACTGATAACTCTTGTTCGGTTGAGTTTGACCCCTCTGGCCTCACCGTGCGGGATTTGACCTCCCGGGCTCCTCTGCTCCGGTGTAACAGCACCGGGCCTCTCTACACTCTTCGGTTTCCGGCGTCTGTTTCACCTTCTTCGCCTTCCTCAGCCGCTTTCGCCGCCACTCCTTCCTCCACCACTTGGCACCGTAGCCTCGGCCATCCTGGCCAGGATGCCCTGATGCAGCTCAGTCGTAGTTCCGACATTCGGTGCTCTCAGGCTCACGATGATCACTTGTGTCATGCATGCCAGTTGGGCCATCACGTTCGCCTTCCCTTTCAGTCCTCATCCTCACATGCCCCTCGTGCATTTGATCTTATTCATTGTGACTTGTGGACTTCTCCTGTTCTTAGCATGTCTGGCTATAAGTACTACTTGGTGGTGGTCGATGATTTCTCCCATTATTCCTGGACTTTTCCCCTGCGGGCCAAGTCCGAGGCGTTCCCCACTCTTAGCCACCTCTTTGCTTGGGTATTCACTCAGTTCGGCCTCACCATCAAGGCTGTCCAGTGCGACAATGGTCGTGAGTTCGATAACTCAACCTCACGTGCCTTCTTTCTTTCTTCCGGTGTCCACCTGCGCATGTCTTGTCCGTATACCTCCTCTCAAAACGGTAAGGCAGAGCGCATGATCCGCACAACCAATGACATCATGCGCACTCTTCTGCTCCAGGCATCTCTACCCGCTCGCTTCTGGGCTGAGTGTCTGCACACCTCCACCTATCTCCTTAACCGCTTTCCTTCTACTGCTTGCCCAGCTCCCACGCCTCACCACGCTCTATTCGGTACCCCACCTCAGTACGACCACCTTCGAGTCTTTGGGTGTGCGTGTTACCCTAACACCGCCGCCACGGCTCCCCATAAGCTGGCTCCCTGGTCAACCCTCTGTGTCTTTCTCAGATACTCTCCGGATCACAAGGGTTACCGATGCTTTGACCTTACCTCTCGCCGTGTCCTCATCTCTCGCCATGTCGTGTTTGATGAGTCGGCATTCCCTTACTCCACCAACTCTCCACCCACACCTCCCGCTGACCCTGCGGAGGATTCCTTCTTTCCCACTGACCCGGCGATTCCGCCACCCTTCTCCCTCTACCCTGCAGGTACTGCTCCGGCGCACTCTCCTGGTGGTCCCGCCTCGCTCCTGCCGGACTCACACCAGGACCTTCCGGTGCCTGACACGGTCGAGGCAGCCCCAGAGCTTCCACCCTTGCTCCCTGTGGCTTCGCTGCCTCCCGTTGTGCCCGATGCTGCCGTTCCGATCACGGGACCGCGCACACCGACCCCACCTCCTCCCAGGCGCTTCAGACTCGTCTACCAGCGCCAGTGGGAGCCGCGTCCGCCCTCACCTCCTCCCGGACGCTTCGGCATCGTCTACGAGCGCCGGCGTGAGCCGGCTCCGCCACTCTCGTCACCGGCGCTGTCGTCGCCGGTGTATGCTCCGCCGGCATCGCCACGCTCTCGCGCCGACCCGCCGGTGTACCACCCGCCTCTTCTTCACCGGCACCCTCGTCACACTCACCCGATGGTGACGAGGCAGGCGTCTCGCCCGCAGGCCCTCACCACCGCCGCCTGCGAGTCGGGGATCTCTCCGGTACCCTCTTCCGTCTGCGCGGCCTTGGCGGATCCTCACTAGCGCCGCGCGATGGACGAGGAGTACGCGGCCCTCCTCGCCAACCAGACGTGGGACCTAGTGCCTCGTCCGTCGGGCTCCAACATTGTCACCGGCAAGTGGATCTGGACGCACAAGAGGCGGGCTGATGGTTCCCTGGAGCGCTACAAGGCTCGCTGGGTCCTCCGCGGCTTCACTCAGCGGCCCGGCATTGACTATGCTGAAACCTTCAGTCCCGTGGTGAAGCCAGCTACAGTCCGCATCGTCCTCTCCCTGGCTCTCGAGCGCTCCTGGCCTGTGCATCAGCTGGATGTCAAGAATACCTTCCTCCATGGCACTCTGACTGAGATGGTCTACTGCAGTCAGCCGGCAGGTTTCGTGGATTCTTCTCGTTCTGACTTTGTCTGCCGGCTCAACAAATCTCTCTACGGGCTCAAGCAGGCACCCCGGGCTTGGTACTCTCGATTTGCTACCTTCCTGCAGACTCTTGGGTTCACGGAGGCCAAGTCTGACACCTCCCTGTTCATATACCACTATGGGGGTGAGACTGCTTACCTGCTCCTCTATGTGGATGACATTGTTCTCACCGTCTCCAGCGAGTCTCTGCTCCACTGCATCATTACCTCACTCCAGAAGGAATTTGCTATGAAGGATCTTAGGGTGCTCCACCACTTTCTCGGCGTCACTGTTGAGCCCCGACCTTCAGGCATGTTCCTTCACCAGCGGCATTTCACTTGTGACATTCTGGAGCGAGCAGGGATGACCGCCTGCCAGTCCTGCTCTACACCGGTGGACACCCAGGGCAAGCTGTCAGAGGCTGGGGGTCCGATGCTTGGGCCAGCAGACTCCACCGCCTACCGGAGTCTTGCTGGCGCGCTTCAGTACCTCACTTTCACACGGCCGGACATCACTTATGCCGTCCAGCAGCTCTGCCTCTACATGCATGCTCCGCGGGAGCCCCACCTGGCAGCTATGAAGCGGCTTCTCCGGTACCTCCGTGGCACACTTGGCTACGGGCTGCTCCTCGGCCGGTCCTCCACTGCCGAGCTGGTTGTCTACACCGACGCTGACTGGGCGGGATGCTCGGACACCCGCCGGTCCACCTCCGGCTACGCAGTCTTCCTCGGCGGCAACCTGGTCTCTTGGTCGTCCAAGCGCCAGCCGGTGGTTTCCCGCTCTAGTGCCGAGGCGGAGTACCGTGCCGTGGCCAACGGCGTGGCCGAGGCCGCCTGGCTTCGCCAGCTCCTGGCTGAGCTTCACCGCCCACTCGCCAGGAGCACGCTCGTCTACTGCGACAACGTCAGCGCGGTCTACCTCTCCACCAACCCCGTGCAGCACCAGAGGACCAAGCATGTGGAGATCGATCTACACTTCGTTCGCGACCGGGTGGCCATCGGCGACGTCCGGGTTCTTCACGTCCTGACCACCTCCCAGTTTGCAGACATCTTCACCAAAGGCTTCTCTTCCTCAACCTTCTCCGAGTTTTGCTCCAGCCTCAACGTCTCCAGTGGCTAGTTGTGGCTGCGGGGGGTCCTGTGTGTGTTGTGCTCTTACTTGTTTTCTTTCTTGTTCAGCCTTGAACTCCGCTGCGCCGGTAGTTCAGACTGCGGGGGGTGTTGGAGTGTGGATGTATTAGGCCCATGAGGCTAGACCCATGTGGCCCATGTATGCTACCTATATAGCTACCCTTCTAGGGTTAACCCAAATCAAGGAATGCTTCTATTTCCAATAGTTGTGAGGGGACAAATGATATGGCCAAGAGAGTCCTAAAAGACTATAGCCGGCAATTTTTTATTTTCAATTAATTACTATTATTCTTTTTGTTGTCTAGGCCTTAAGTCAGTTAGTTGAGATAAGGGTAGATATGATTAGTTTTGCAATTTGTATCCATTCTTAGTTAAAGTTGCTTGGCACTGTCTCTATGGAAACCATTGTGACCAATTATGCGAAGATTAAACCACAAATACCCTCCTTATGTCTCCCTTTCTATAGAATGATGTATCCATCTGTTCGCCCTATACTGCAGGCTGCTTGTCTTCATGACGCTCCTAACCAATCAAATCTGTCTCTTCAATCTGTTTCGTACTTACCCTCCCCAATCAAACAGTACAAGTGAGGGGATCCATAATGCATGTATTCATAAGATGCAACTTCTCCATAGTGAGATTTGCATCTATTGAGGAACTTCTGCATCATTGTTCCAATACTTGAAGTGAGTAATAAATGTATTCTGTGGAGATGCTTACTTGCCTAACCTAAAAGGTGTTGCTTACACATTAAACAAAAAACAGAACTGCACAATACAGCTCTAGTTTTTAGGGTGGAAATCCTGTTCATAAGCTAAACCACGATGCAGTTAACAATTAACATAACTAATGTAAAAATTATTTGAACCAGATTATAATGGACAGAAAAACTGAAAGCTTTGTGGAAGGAGACAATTCCCAGTCAAAAGTTCTAGAAGGAAGTAGTCTTTTCTAAACTCGACATAGGACAATCCATACATAAGCCAGAGAACTGAAGATGCGTGCCATGTGTGGAATGTGGATTACAGTTCTTGAATCCGATGTTAAATCATGTGTTGAAAAACAGAAACAACCTGTTGTTCACATGCCAAACTGCCAAGAGTGCATGCTCAACAAAAATCAAAATAATGCAAATAATTAGTGAGTGACCTCAGTTTCATTCTTGGCTCTGGTCTCCACAAAAAAATCAGCTGCTAGATCCATTGGCCATCCAAGTTTTTTGAAGCATTTTTTTGACCTGAAAATGTGGAAGGCTCATCAAAGAAACTGGCAACAAAAGCTTGTTTGCTTTATTTTTCCAGAACTTGCTAATAAACCCTCTTTTTCATGATATATGTCCTTATTTTCTCTGATGTGTTTCAAAAGAAAATGGAGCAATTAATAAAATCTTTTCCTAGTTATGCCCTATCAATGATAGGGCGTACCCAGTGTTCAAAGCTACCCATACGAGGTGTGCACTGGGAAAGGAAATTTATAGGTGGCTTTACTCTTGTTTATTTTGCAAGCATACTAATTGAAACACAGGCCGTCCAGGAGACGAGTGGAGAAACTCAACCACTGCACAATGCCTGCCTTTCTCTGATAGATTTGAACAGTAGATGAAAGGCGGAGGATCACTAATTTGGCAGTTTAACTCTAGTGGGGTGTATTCCTCAGTGTCTCTGTATAAAGTCATCAATTTCGGAGGAACTATGCCTGTCCATGTTCCTGCTGTCTGGTCTCTTAAGATTCCTCCCAGGGTAAACTTTTTACTATGGTTACTGTCCAAAAACAGTTTACAGACTAGAGATAATAGAGGATTTATCTTGTCTTTTCTGTGAGGAGGAATAATCTATACAACATTTGAAGTTTAATTGCGTGATAACCAAACAAATGTGGCTTAGTATAGCTGAAGTTTGTGAGCTAGCCATTGGTACAAATTTTGAGTCGGTAGGGAGATGTTGGCTGAGTAACAAAGTTTCTGGTAGTCAATATGTTTAGTTGTGCAGTTTTATGGGGTTTATGGAAATTAAGAAACTATATTTGTTTTCAAGATGGAAGATGGAAAGAGGTGAGCACCTTGTTGGGAAGACCTACTGGGTTGGTGAAAAGTCGAAAAGTCTTGTGTCCAGCAGACTACCTCAACAGTCTGGACTTTGGCTTGGAGAAGCTGCTGCTCCTTGCAAGCCAACTTGGGCAGTTTACCGGTTGAACATGGGTATGGATGAAGATATGATAATCTTCTTGGTTGAAAACAAGGACAAATGGGAGGCTGATCCACCAGTAAAATTGCTGAAACTTATGGAGCAGGGTTGAACTGACTTGAAGAAGCTGTTTGTTGGAGAAAAGGAGATTTCGTTCAGTGCTTGAATGTTTTGAGATGTAATAGCTTTTAGGTGTGGTTGCCTTTGGACTGTCTTTTTGGTGCTACAGTGTGTGTTTGTAACATTAAAACAATGTGTTAAATTGTGCTGTTTTAGCATGGGCTAATTAAGTGCTCTTTTTGATAGGGTAGGCATGCCACCTTTTCCTTCCTCACCTTGGGTTCAAGTTATAGAAAGCACTGTTAGTAGAACAGCAGCTACAGGATGAGCTTTATAGAAAGCACTGTTAGTAGAACAGCAGCTACAGGATGAGCAGAAGTGTAGAGTAGCTGGAGTCTAGGACACTGTTTTTTTTAAGCAAACTGGCTTAATACTTACTCCGTAGATAGCATATGCATACATATATATAGAGATGGTGGAGTCAGTTTGTATCAAACCGACCTAGAAGGCTAGAACCCTGCAATACTTAAGTCAGGTTTGTACATTGCTACTGCTGCTGAGCGGACTAACCTGCTACTAACCAGTATAGGACAAAATTGCGGCAGTCTGTTGAATACAGCTGCTACTGACCTGATCAGCAGCAGGCCAAAACAAAATTAGTTGGTAGTACTAGCTTCAGACATGAAACTTACTAGCTAAGGATGGTCTGCCGACCTCCATATACCAACCTATGCTAAATACTATCTCGTTAAGTAAAAGACACAAGGATTATATCTAACGAGCAAGACAAATGCAAGTATGAAGAAGGAATTACTACATTTCAAAAAAGAAGAGAAGGAATTACCAAAAGTATTCATTCAAGTCATCATAGTTTCTCCACATTGAGTGGCTCACTGTACCACGTTTGCCCCTTGCAGCTTCCTTTTGCATCAGTTGAAAATTCAAGCAAAGAACATTATAAAAGATGAGAGAATTTAGCTCTATAGTATTCTCATTTAAAGATAACACTGAGAAGTTTTGTCACTTTAATAGCATTGAGAGTCTGCACAGAATGCTATAAAACTAAACAGTGCCGTCTTTTTATGATATTAAAGTGAACCAAAACATTTAGTGTTATTTTTTTTTTTTCCAAAATCTGTGTTATTTTGATGCTATAAAACCTTAAAACCCTGACAGGTAATAAAGAACGGCAAAGTGTAGACTCACCCGATGCGGATGTACTCATACATACAAGTGAGTTAGAGTTAGCTGTACAAAAAAATACATTTAACAAAAACATATGAGAAAATACCTTCTGCATAACACTATAGATGGGTTGAATTACTATCTGCAGAAATGCATCGTCACTCCCCTCTCGCTGGAATGGTGGCTCAAATGATCCTTCCCTTATATCAGATATTATGTCATGTAAATCTCTTGCCATCTACATCGTGAATTCAGGGCAAAAAAGATTATTAATGAGTTAGCACATGTTTAGACATGAACAATGGCATTGGCCCCTAGGTCATTTATGAGGAAAATAATTTTATTGTCATCCCATTTTTTAAGGTTTAAAGAAAAAAAATTTAAAAGGTCATACAAAGACTGAAAAAACAAAGATGCTCTTGCATTAACTTCATGGTACTAGATTACTAGACAGTATGCCTGCGACTTCTTTTGTATACGTCACTCTTACATAGTTTATGCTAATTTGTATTGTTAAGCTTAGTATATTATTAATTGTAAATAGCTAACATGGCCCATGTCACTATGTATATATACATCAGTTTGAGAGAGGTTGATCTCTCTCAAAGTTTAACATGGCATCAGGGCTACGGTTCTTCTAGATCCATATTCTCTCTAGCTAAAGCTGTGTATCAAGCCCATATCACTATGTATATATATTACTCTGTAACTCTACTGAATCATGGTTTTTGAGGCGTCGCCTAGGCGTTGAGACATAGCCCAGGTGCCGCAGGAAGCCAGAGGCTTTTAGTTACGCCATATTGCCTAGGCGTCGCCTAGAAGGCGCCTAAGGCATCCAGGCGTACCCCCAGTGCCACAGGAGGCTGCAACGCCTCAAAAACCATGTACTGAATTGTGGTGGGTTGATTTGGAAGCAGCGAAACGATTGTGTATTCAACGGGGCATCGCCAAACATGCAGAGAATCCTAACACACATCGAAGAGGAAGTGCATCTATGGTGTTTAGCTGGAGCAAGGGAGCTTGCACAGCTCCCTGTAGCAAACGGTTAAGCCCATCACCATTGTTAGTAGTTGGTCGTGTTTTATTTTGACAAGTTAAAAGGTGTGTGGGTGGTGTGCGTGTTGTATTTTACAACTCTTCTTAATGAAACGATATTCGAGAAAAAAGAATTGTGGTGGGTTGAGATCTCTCCTGAAGTTTAACAGTATTCAGTTCACACACACAGTGTCTTGTTATACTGATAGACTTAATGTTCCCTAGATGCTTACATGCTGCCTAAAGACATCAATGCCGTTTTGCATCAGGTGGTAAATTATTGTCTGGACCGGTCCCTTGTTGACATGTATCTGCCTTAGGGGACACAGAACAAATCATTGTGTTCTGTGTAAATACTGTCCCTCAGTAACAGAAATGCTTTCCCTTTTTCAATTTTCATAGATATTGAGAAAACCCATATGCATACTCAGAATTTAACTGTATTATCAGGATTTTCAATGACAGCATAACATTCATATATGGACAGTACAGCATCATGTCATCATGTGATCACGTGATATCCATGCAGACCAGTGCACCACAAACAGGTTTGTAAAACCAATATTGTGAAGGTCATAGACAGAGAGAGCATAAAAGCTGATAAAGCAACTTCATATGCGAGCACTGCATGTCACTATTATTTGAGATTTATGTATATCAAAGAAGGTTTACGTATGAGCTTGACACACAAAAAGAACTGGACAAACTAAATTTTCAATGAGATATATCAAAGAAGAAACAGCTAATGACCTAAGGTCAAAACTCCACAAAAGGAATGAACAAAGCATAATTATGTTGCAACTTACATGGTGGAAGATGTAGCAAAGACATTCAGGCATGAAGCGAACATTGGAAGCTTCACCCCATATCAGTAAATACAGTCCTATGTACAGAAGCTCTGGCTGTTGTGTGGAGTCATCCCTTGGGATTCTGTGATTCAAAAGTTCACATAGTTAATGAGGTACAGATTTTTTTAAAAAAAAAGATGCACATCAAACTGATGCATACTTACCTAATGTTTGACTCCAAATGCAAATATTGACACCAGGAGTTGTAATTATGGAAAATTTTGTCCATCAAATATATCACCGTGCTACTATGTATCTGCAAAGGGTAAGTATATGCAAAAGAGCCCCTAAGAAGTTGATTTGATTAAACTAAACCAAAATAAGAAGTTTGAAATGACTTTTTACCATGTGAACATGTCTCTCGCTATGGTGGGAAGTACCCTGTTGTCTCATGTCAATGTTTGCAAGGAGCAAAATCAAATGCTCCTTTTGATTCTCGACATTGCCTTTCTACAATAATAAAACAGAACATGACATTATGAATTTATTTTTCCCTAAGTGCTTGTTACTCAAATGCACAGCACTGTAAAATCCATATGCATTTTTTCTTTTAAAAAATGCACCTGCAAAGAAACTACAAACAAAATCTGAGATCCAACCCAATATCTGTTGCAGGTTGATATATGTAATTTCCATTTCCTTCTTAATATTTAGAAGATATAGAAAGACTTGAATTTACAATCAGACATGCAAGATTTGAATTTGATAAGGCAACACAGCACAGTCTAGAAAATGAAATCTCTTTGGTATTCATTTAGTTGGCACCTGAAATCCAAATGTTTGCCAAAGCCAATCAAGCAAATCCTGGACCACAGGTCTGTCCATTTTATCAGGCACTGTTTTTCCATCAGAGCTTTGTGTTAATTCAATCCTTGGCATTGGAAGGCGATCCATCTGACGAAGGAGCGCCACTGCTGCTTTGATCTGTATTTTGCAAAGCGTGTGAAATTTGTACTACATGTGGTACTTTTTAAAAGCAAAGTAAATGAAACTTAAGGTATATGACCTCAGGAATTTCCATTATTGGTTGTCTTGGAACAGAAATATTAAGGGGTAGAATGTTGTACTGTGAGAAGGATGCTTTCTCCTTTTCAACCCCTTCAGCATACTTATCATACTGAAAAGCAAAAGGTCAAAATAATGTTATTGCATGATATAGAAAATGTGATTAAGATGAAATAGCATGCTGTACGGTGATGTATTAATTGGATACAAAACCTCATGTTTGCCAGGTGTAACAGTTTTCAGGACATCATATAGGACGGATGCAATCTGATAGTGTCTAGCCATCTCCTCCCTAAGTCACTCAACAAAAAGTAAGTTAATGTAGTAAAATATGATAGTTTGTAAGATTGCTAATACAGTTAAACATTGACCACTCTTACGGTTTCCTCTTTTCATCATATTCCTCTAGATATTTTCTACAGTATTGTTCATAGAACTTTTGTATCTCCCTTGCATCAGTTGAAGCAAGCCTGCGCTTTGTCTCTTGTTCATCCTGCCAGACAAAAAAAAGGCAAACATTAACAAACCAACTGTAATTTATTTTTGGCTGGATGGCAGAAAGAGTAGTTGACATAGCGACATTTAACTCTATAGTAATGGACAATGCACATTGATTGGCAATACAGACAAATAATGTGTGAGGAAGTACTGAGACAAGCTACCACCGTGAGTAACACACAGAAGAAAAGGGTGCCAAATGGTGTATAGTCTGGCACCCGGTTTCTCATGCAGGAAACACTTAACTCAGGGCCTATTTGGAACGCAGAAAACATAGGAATAGGAAAAAAAATGCATGAATGAGATGGGTGTGTAGTGGTAAAATAGAGGAAAGGAAAAACACAGGAAATAACTAAGAAGGGGTGTTTGGAACACAGGAATCCATAATGCAGGAATCATAAGACTGTGAATGATAAAGAGTCATTATTAGTGCTTAATGAAATAATATACTGTGTTAGTTACCAGGCTCTTTCTATGATTGTGGGACCCATGCACTTACTCATCCTCATCCACCCGCTTTTAGCAGCAGATGACCTCGGGCTTCCGCGAAGGAATCAGAAACAAGAGATTGGAGTGGAGTTTTGTGTTCCCGTGAAACTGCATACAAGCTACAGTGTTCCATAGGAAAGGAAAGTTTACTTTCCTGTGTTCCAAACGCTCTAGTGCCCTCCCGTTCCCGAGTTTTTATTTCCTTTGATTTTCCTATGAATATCCTTTGTTCCAAACGGCCCCTCAGAGGGCTAATTGATTCCTTCAAAAAGCACTCTAAACTTATGACTAAGACACTTATGGCTCAAGAAGAAGTGTAAAGCTAGAAAGCAGGAATTCACTTTTTTATAAAAAAATAGAACAAGAAGATACAAACAGATGATGGCATCTTTGGTGTTTAGTAGGGTCCAGAGGAGCAGAAAAAACTGAGAAATGAAACCTCGTTTTTAGACTTTCATCATCCAATTACCATGGTACCAAAGGTAAGACAACATTCTGTTTATCGCGGCAGATAACTAGATGGTTCAGTTTGGCAATGAGCCATGGACTGATGAGCATCGAGCATAAACATACCTTTTCAAGCCTATGCAAGAGGTATGTTTTGAATTGCCGAACTCCACGTCCACTTGAGTTCGGGTCCATAATATGAGCCTTCTCGAATGCAGTAAAGCGACCTTTGTTCACAGAGCGACGATCAACAAGTCAAAACAACATAAGATAACTGGATGTAGTGATGAAACTGATGGTTTTTTCCCCGTTGTTCAAGTAAGTGTCTCTTAATTAATAACCCATAAGCATCACAGCTACTGACTAATAATTCAAATAAGTGCGAGAGAGAAAGAGGGAGAGCTATGCAAACGCGCCCATACATAGGTAGGCGACGCGCGGGTTCTCCTCCTCGATCTCATTGGCGGCCCGGAGGATGGGTACAATGGGCGCGAGCGACGAGGGCACGAGCTCCTCCTCCACGATATCGGCGCCGTCCTCGCCGGAGATTCCGTCCGGGCGCATGGTGTAGGCGCGCGTGGGCATCCGCGCCATCGTCCGCTGCCGCCCCGTTTGGGAGGTGGACTTCGGCGGCCCCGACGGGCCGGCGCTCGCCATTCCCGCCGATCCCGACGGCGCGCGTTGGTGTTGCCGCGCGCAAGCGCAGGGTGATGAAGTTGCTGGTGTTGACTGACTAGTGCGGCAGCGGCGGGGAAAGTGGTGGTGGCGAGGAAGCGAGGTGAGCAAGGGAGGGGAGCTGGGGAAGGCATCTTCGTCTTAAGAGGGGGGAGGCAGGAGGAGGAGGGCTCGAGGCGGGCGGCAGTGGCGGTGCTGGTGCTGAGTGTGGTGTGGAGCGCGCTTTTTCGCTTTGTGGCTTTGGCCGCCGCTTTGGCTTTCGGGCGATGAGATGAGATGGCAACGTTGCTTTTTGGCGGGGAGGGATGGATGTGCCTGGTGCGGGGTTTTGGAATTGGGATGGCCGGCGACGGAAGCAAGGAATTTGCGACGCCGGCACCGCCACGGGAGTCTCGGATTCCGGGGGCCCCGCGGTCGGCGGGTGGCGTAGACAACTGACCAGTGGGCCCGGGTAGTGGACACGTCTGCGTTTGTGAGGTTTTTGCTTTTCCTAGGGGTTTTATTATTCTCCCCTTTCCTCTGGATTGCGTTCGTGTCTAATGGCTCTATATGGTGTAGCTCATGGCCATAAACAATCACTTTGCAAGTTTGCAGTCCACACTTTATCCAATTATTATCACAGTTCTAGCTTGTTAAGTTTTCATAAACTTATTAGCACTTCGTAGATCCATATTTGCAAAAATCCTGTTAACTTAATTGCTTTTCTTCACGCTGTAGCTTGTCTACCATATTTACTCTCTCAGTCTCAAAATAATTTGCGTTCTATGTGAATATAAAAAATACTAATATTTATGATACTAACTAAATAAGCATTATTACAAATTATTGTGAAATATATTTCATAATATACATATTTGGTGACATAAATATTGATGTCCCTTTTCTATAAGTTTAATTAAATCTAAAATAGGAATAAATCTGAAACATCAGTTTATTCTAGGATGCTAAAAGTATATATAAAATTGAATTAATGAGACAACCTTAGGTCCTTGTCTGGATATCTATTCCCTCCTAAATCCCAATATACTCCTACGTGAATTGTAGAGTAGAAAATGAACTAAACACCACTTTCCCTCTCCCATCATCCCTCCAGTGCACATGCATCGGTGGGACTGTGGTAGCCATTTCGTTTCGTCTTGGATAAAGACACTAGACAAGTAGTAGTTGGATTCACGGGCCTGACAAGGTTAAATTAACTGAACACATCCTAAGCTGGGAAGGCGCGAAGGACCAGTAGCTGGCTTAAGTGATCCTAGGTTCTAGGCCTGGTTTATATGCGAAAAGTTTTTGTGAAAATATCACATCAGATGTTTCGTACGATGTCGGAAGGAGTTTTTGGATACTAATAAAAAGCTAATTACATAGCTTGTCTGGAAACCGCGAGACGAATTTATTAAGCCTAATTAATCTATCATTATCACATTTATTACTGTAGCACTTTAGTGTCAAATCACGGACTAATTAGGCTCAAAACGTTCGTCTCGCAGTTTACATGCAAATTGTGCAATTAATTTTTTATTTCGTTTATATTTAATACTTCATGTATGTGCCGTAAAATTCGATACGATAGTTTTAGGTGAAAAGTTTTTGACGTAAACAAGGCCCTAGTCAGGCAATCTCTTCCTTCTTCCCGAAGGGTGCTGGGGGATGTTCGGTCTCACACTCAACATGCCGCTTTTCGAAAGGAAGACGAAAATGACAATGTTTCAGACCGCTAAGAATCCAGTTTATTGGACGCTTGTTCTCTGTTTCGAAAAAGGGGTTCCGTGGGCCCCGTTAAAGCTACCACGATCAAGTAAAAAAAAAAACTGAGCACAGGTGCCCGCGCCAGTGGCAGCAGCTTAAGTGTTAAGCGTTCTATTATAAAAACCAATTAAGTTGTACTGGCCTTGCCGTTGGTTTTGTCCTAGTACGCGCGGTCAATCTTAAAATTTGTTATTAGGGGCCATTTGTATGCCAATAATATCAAAATTTTCATGTAAGTTACTGATTACCCATGTTAAAATTATTACGAATCTCAAAACAATTGTCGATCTAGAAAGAATACAATTCTATGGGCCTGTTTGGCACAGCTTAACTTCACTGGTCACAGGTAGCTTTTTTTTAGTGAAGCTGAGCTATTTTGAAAAAAAAATATTTGGCAAAATAGCTTCACCAACAGCTTATGAGCGAGAGAGCTAGGATAAGCTACTATTTCAGCTTCATCTCAAGTCATGTCTTTGTGAGAGAATAAGAAAAACAGCTTCACCTATAAAACTATTTTGAAAATAAATGGTTGGAAAAAAAAGCTCACAGGAGCTCATGAATGAGCTGCTAAGAGCTGTGCCAAACACGCCCTAACATTGTATCAGATTAAACCGTCATGAGTTTGGCCAAGTATACTGTCACATACTCATGTATCACACTAAATATATATCACTAGGTTTCATAATAACTTTTCATAGTATTCTATTTTGTCATAAATATTGATACATAATACTTTGTTAAACCTAATCCAATTTAAGAGAATTTAACTCAAGCCTAGCCTATGTCCTGTCTCGGACATCATAAATATGGATACCTGGCAGGACTAGCAGTTCCTTTCCTTATTTCGCATTCTTCGTCGGCTCATTTCCTCGCACAAGAAACGATGATGATTGTAGCTAGGGCAAGTCAACTATAGTCGTAGACTATAGGATTTTTTTTTGGCACAAAAACTCTCTAGACCAAGGCTGCAACTTATAAACTAAACCAAAATGCTTTAAATATTTATATTTAGTGTGAACTACTAATCAGATCCACAAATTTCTTAGAGTCGGAGTATCCCATCTAAACTTTCAAGGCACAACTTCATTTCTCACTTATCAGATCCACAAATTTCTTAGAGTCGGAGTTCTGTCGAATATGACTTTTCATCAATGCAAGTCATTGCCAATGGTTTGAGGGGAGGTCAACGAGTGGTGGTATAATACAACTGCCTCGACTAATTCCTTCCAATCTCTATGAGAAATGGTCGGTTTATCTAAGCATGCCAAATATAATACTTTGTTGGAATGCTGCACTTTATTGGCCAATTTGGTTAAATAGAAATGGCGTGGTATTTAACAAGGCCAAATCTAATACTTCTATGCAGGTAATTTTCAGTGTGACCTATTGGATCCGACAATGGTTCATGGTGCATAGGGAGGAGGAGCGACCTTTATTCAAGGAAGGCTGCAGAAGATGGGATACTTTGCTCTTAACTATCTTTGCAAAATTTGGCTGGGGATTCAGGAACCGCATTGAGTCTTAGCTCTGTGCTTTGTTTTTGCGCTTTGTTTCAGGGGTAAACTTTTTTTCATGTTTTGTGTGAGCCTTATGGCTTCATTTTGTATCCGAACCTTTGGATGTGTACTATCTTTGGATGATAGAGGTCGGAACTTTGTTCCATTATCTAAAAATAATCTAAGCATGCCAATCCCTCTAATTATTGTGAAAAATGGTTTACACCAACATGGTTGAAATGGGCATATTTGAGGATGGAAAGGAAGGGACTGAGCTCGGGTTGGGCCGTAGGCCTAAAGCGGTCGGACTAACCCGACGAAGTCCGAAAAGGGCATGTTCAAGTGAGGGCCTGTTTGGCACCAGCTCCTTGTCACATCCATTTTTAAGGACAAAAATAGGATGCATAAAAGACTCATGTGCGCCCTAGAAAACAGTCGCACACATAAGTTGACAAATTACAAAGTATCATCACAGTGCTTATTACATAGCGAATGAATATTTATCGCATAGTCTCATACATAAAAGAGTAGCTACTAATAACAAATCTTCGGCGAAAACTCCAAACATAGAGACGTGGTTGACTGGTTGACACCAATCCTAGTACTCATTGCGGTAATCATCTTCCCATTCTTCATCTGTTGTGGTTGAAATAGCAAGGGTGAGCATATGTCGTACTCAACAAGTATAACACAGGGTTCATGTGGCACAAAAGGCTAGACATTGTTTGATTGCATATAGCTTTTATTCATTATATAATTAGCAATTGAGTGGCATCGGGGTATTCCAAATCCCATTAATGAATCAATGATCAATTATAATAAGAATAATGAAATAGCAATTAACATAAGCATAATAATAACAACAACAGTATTAAACATGGTTTAATCAATGATGATCATCTATCTGTAAATGTTCTAAGGCCACCCGTATCTGTGGGCACGGCTAGTATACCAGTTTTTAACTCTGCGCAGAGGTATACACTTTCACTGTGAGTCATGATTTTCAAATGCGTGGGATAGCCAGTCCCAAAACACCAAAAATCATATAAAGTCATTCAAAAGTTCGTCTAACAAGTTAGGGCCATTAGATTCACTCGGCAGGTAGATGTATGACCCCTCCTTTTTAAATGGCACACTTCCTTCGCGGCTATACTCATAAGACTAGAGGTTGTCCTACACTCAACGTGGCAAGTCATTCTTACGCTATTTAAGGTAATGAAAGCCCAAGTTTGGTTTTGATAATTAATGACACCAAGTGATGAAGGTATATGTGGCAAGGAGTGGTGGCCACAAGATCACAAAGAGATGGTGCATGGACATAAAATGATGATCATGGTGGAGATGCACATAATATGATGGACATGATGATCAAGTGGAAGAGAAGGTTCTAAGAGCACAAGGCAAAGGTATAATCATAGGGTTTTCCTTTTGTCGGTCTAAGATGAGTAGAGAAGTGATTGACCGGATTTAGGATACATAGCCGACTATCAAGAGGGGCAATCACGGTTAGCTCAGAAATCAAGTGTCACTAGATCAATGTCTTGAGCATATGCATTAGGATCTAGTAGAGAGCTAACATAACACCTTGAAAATGTTTGTGAAATGCTAACACACATGCACATGGTGGTGTACACTTGGTGGTGTTAGCACATTTGTGAAGGCGGTGGAGTTTAAGCGGTAGAGAGGGGTTTGGGTTCCTCTCTCCCTCCCGCCGAGCTTGCGAGGCGGGATTCGACGTTTTTTAGGGAAGTGAAATGCCTATTTTCTACTGCACCGGAGGCGGAGAAACGAAGGTGAAAGTCCAGAGTGTTTTTCACTGAAAAAACATCAACCGGACGCTGGACCGGACGCGGTCCAAGGTGGACCTACGCGTCCGGTCAGCGCGCCTAGGGTTTGTGATCGGACGCTGGTCTGGCCTGACCAGCGCGTCCGGTCAGTTCACCTGGACGCAGAGGAAAGGTGCACACAGAACGCGTGACCGGCACATCCGTTGGTCCTTGGGACCGGAGCGTCCGGTTAGTAACGCGACACGATCGGACGCGCGGTGCGTCCGGTCACGTGCGATCGGACGCGTCCGGTCACGTGCGATCGGACGCGTCCGGTCGCGGTGGGAGCTTACTAGACTCCGACCGGACGCCAAGTGCAACGCGTCCGGTCACGGTAACGGTAACTTCTGACGTGCACTGTTCATGCTTATCCTGTAGTGACCGGACGCGTCCGGTCACCCTGACCGGTGCGTCCGGTCAGTACGTTTTTCACTGCGTCATCCAGTAACGGCTAGCTGCGTACCCCTTCGCTATAAATAGAAGATATCCAGGGTTTGAGGGTAACTCTTGCACATTTTGAGACCTAGAGACATTCTTTGAGCTAGAGAACAACCCCTCCACTCATCTCTTTGCTTAGTTGCACATCTTGAGTGAGATTGAGTGAGATTCAAGTGCATTGCTTGAGAGTTGCATTCTAGAGGCACTTGATCTTTGAGTTACTGTGGATTTCTTGTTACTCTTCCGTGTTTCCCGACACGGTAGACGGCTTGGAGCAGCGGAGGTGATTGAGCTCACAATTGAAGATTGTTGGAGCCCTCACCAAGTGTTGTAAGGGGTTCTTGATCCTTCCCTATGAGAGTTCGCAAATTGGATACTCTAGTGGAGCTCGTGGCTTGGAGAATCTCCATCTTGTGTGCGGTTGTGCGGTGCCCGCCGAGGGCTCGACTCTTGATAGTCGATTAGCTCATGAACCGACAAGTGGGTGCATCGCCACAACGAGGAGTAGCTTGCCGGGAAGCAAGTGAACCTCAGTAAAAATCTTGTGTCATCTCTTTGCCGAGGATTTCTCTTGTGGTTGATCATTGTGATTGATTCTTCGAGTGCATTACTTCTCTACATTGTTGGTATAAGAATCAAGTCACTTGCTCTTTACTTTCTTGTACTATTCTTAGTGTAGCTTCTATCACATAGGAGTAAGTAGCTTTGTGACTTAGTCTTGTTGGTGTGTATTAGAGATCATAGCCTTGCTTCACTAGAATTGTATAGGTGGCTTGCATAGTGTAGTTGAGCTAGTGCTATAATTAGCTTAGCCATCTTTTATACTAACGTGTTTGTTTAGTGAAGCTTGTAGAATTTTAAATAGGCTATTCACCCCCCTCTAGCCATTTAGACCTTACAAGTGGTATCAGAGCTGAGACACCATTTATTTGAGGCTTAACAACCTACGGTGAAAAAGAAATGGCTCAATTAAGCTTGCACATCAATAACACCAAGAAGGCACCTCACTTTGATGGCACAAATTATGCATATTGGAAGGTTAAGATGACCGCACATCTCAAGTCAATCAATAGAGAAGTGTGGATGGTCACCAAAACAAAATTTGAGGTTGCTAATCCGGAAGCACCTACACCGGTGGAAGAGAAGAAGCTCCAATACAATGACATTGCCATTAGTGCTCTTCATGAGGCATTAGATGACAAGGCATTTGAGCAAGTAAAGAACATAGAAGTTGCACATGATGCAAGTCATGGTGAATGAGCTTAAGGCACTTGGTGAGGAGGTCAAGGACAACCAATTCTCTATGAAGTTCTTGAGAAGCTTGCCCAAGAGATTTGATACATTGATCACCATGCTAGTGAGGACTACATTGAAGGATTCAACTCCTCAACAAGTATTTCAAGAAGTGATGACCGATGATTCATATAGAGAAGATGATGAGAAAGAGGAGTTGGTCAAAAAGAAGAAGAATGAAAGTGAGAAGAAGGATGATGAGAAGAAGAAGAGTGTGGCATTCAAAGCGACCACATCCAAGGGCAAATCCAAAATTGAATCATCAAGTGATGAAGACTCAAGCTCTTGTGATAGTGATGACATTGATGAGAAGATGACTCTTTTTGTCAAGCAATTTGGGAAATTCATGAAGAAGAAAGGCTTTCGTGCAAGAAGGAGGAAGAACTCATCTAAAAAGAATGAGCATACCATGAGATGTTTTAGATGCCATAGCAAGGACCATCTCATTGCAAAGTGTTCTTATGATAGTGATGATGAAGATGCTATCAAGAAGGAGAGGAAGAAGCAAAAGAAGAAACAAGAAAAGAAGAATGACTCTCATGTTGCTACATGGGATAGTGATGATTCCTCAAGTGATGAGGATGACAACAAGAGCAAGAAGAAGGGACATGCTAGCATTGCCATCTAAGAGAAGGTCTCCCTCTTCGACACTCCATCGTGCTTCATGGCTAAGGCTGCTAAGGTATCATCTGACGATGAGAGTGATCATGATAATGCTAGTGATAGTGATAGTGATGAAGAAGAATTCACTAAAGATGAACTAATCACTATGCTAGGAGATTGCACTCAATATTTTAAAGAATCTAGAAAGGAGTGCAAGGGCTTGCTTAAGAAAAAGAAAAACCTTATGCAAGAACTTGATGAGCTTAGAGCATCTTATGAGAGTCTAAAGGTAGACCATAAGAAGCTTCAAAATTCTCACACTAAGCTTGAAGAAGCTCATTCCTCTCTAGTTGAAAAATGTGAAAACATGCGAACTAATGTTGAGAAGGCTAAAACTTGCAACATAGGCATATCATGTGATATAGTTGATGAATCTTTTCATAAGCCTATTGTTATTGCTCCCACTAACTCTTCACGTAGCTCATCTACATCATCCTCATCTAGTAGTGACGGTTTCACTTATGACTCCACACTAATAGTTGAGAATGAAAATCTCAAGAAGGAGGTAAAAGAGCTCAATCACACCTTAGCTAAGACTTATGGTGGTGAGGACTGCTTGCTTATGTGCTTGGGTAGCCAAAGAGCTTCTCTCTATAAAGAGGGATTGGGCTATAACCCCAAGAAAGGCAAGGCCGCTTTTGCTCCTCACAAGACTCGTTTGTGAAGAACAATAGTAGATATTGCAAAAGTTACAAGCAAGTTGGTCACATAGAACAACTTTGCATGAACAAGAAATCCAAAGCTAATGTATCCTCAATTAAGTTTGATTCCTTCTATATACTTACCAAGGGTACAAATGGTGTTCATGCTAAGTTCATTGGTGCACCATGGATGGGCTCAAAGAAGAAAGCCATTTGGGTACCAAAGAGCTTGGTCACTAACCTTGGAGGACCCAAACAAGTTTGGGTACCTAAAAAGAATTAATCTTATCTTGTAGGTCAATTACAAAGCCAGAGGAAGGCATTGGGTGCTTGATAGTGGGTGCACTCAACATATGACCGGGGATTCTTGTATGTTCAAATCAATTGATACAAGTCAAAATGGTGGTTTTGATGCTATCACTTTCGGCAACAACAAGAAAGGCAAGGTCAAGGGGCTTGGTAAAATTGCTATCTCAAATGACATGAGCATATCTAATGTGTTGCTAGTTGAGAGCTTGGATTTCAATCTTTTATCGGTGGCACAACTTTGTGATCTTGGCTTCAAGTGCATATTTGGTAGTGATGATGTTGAAGTCATAAGTGTTAATGAATCAAATTTGATATTCAAAGGATTTAGACATGGTAGCTTATACTTGGTTGACTTCAATGATAGTGAGACATAATTGACATCATGCTTGCTTAGAAAATCTAGTATGGGATGGTTATGGCATAGAAGGCTTGGTCATGTTGGAATAAAACAATTGAACAAACTTTTAAGGCATGACTTAGTTAGAGGCTTGAAAGATGTGACTTTTGAAAAGGATAAACCATGTAGTGCTTGTTAAGCCGGCAAACAAGTTGGAAATGCACATCCTAGTAAGAGTGAAATGAGCACATTAAAGGCATTTGAGCTATTGCACATGGACTTGTTTAGGCCAACAACATACACTAGCATTGGTGGCAACAAGTATGGTTTTATGATAGTGGATGACTACACTATATACACTTGGGTGTTCTTTCTCTATGACAAGAGTGATGTACATGATCTATTCAAATCTTTTATCAAGAGAGTGCAAAATAAGTTTGAAATCACCATCAAGAAGATTAGAAGTGACAATGGTAGTGAGTTCAAGAACACAAGAATTGAGGAATTGTGTGATGATCGTGGTATTGGACATCAATTCTCTCCAACCTACACTCCTCAATCCAATGGTGTAGTTGAAAGAAAGAATAGAACTTTGATTGACATGGCTAGATCAATGCTTAGTGAATACAATGTGAGTCATTCATTTTGGAGTGAAGGCATCAACACGGCTTGCTATTGTAGCAACCGTCTCTATTGCCATAGGAAGCTTGGGAAGACACCATATGAGCTATTTAATGGGAGAAAGCCCAACATTGCATACTTTAGAGTGTTTGGTTGCAAATGCTATATTCTCAAGAAATGCACTAGATTGAGCAAGTTTGAAAAGAAATGTGATGAAGGGTTCTTACTTGATTATTCTACCACAAGCAAAGCTTATAGAGTTTGGAATCTCACAAATGGCACCTTGAAAGAAGTTCATGATGTTGAGTTTGATGAAACCCAAGGATCTCAAAATAAATCTCAAAACCTTGATGATGTGAGAGGAGACCAATTGGCAAATGCAATGAGAAACATGGACATTAGTGATGTTAGGCCAAGGCAAGTTGATGATGATGATGATGATATTCATGTGATCAACCAAAGTGTGCAAATTGATACAAATCAAGCAAGCTCTAGTGGTACTCATGATGAAGTGCAAGATCAAGGTCAAGCTAGTGGAAGCAAACAACTCCTAATACTCCAACCTACTAGCATTTCAAGAGATCATCCATTGGACCAAATCATTGGTGGAATTCAAAGTGGTGTTCAAACTAGATCAAGGCTAGCATCTTTTTGTGAGCACTACTCATTTGTGTCACTTGAAGAACCTAAGAAAATAGAAGATGCTTTAAAAGATTCCGATTGGGTAAATACCATGCATGAAGAACTAAACAACTTCTCTAGAAACTAAGTTTGGGAACTTGTGGAAAGATCAAAGAACTATAATGTAATTGGCACCAAATGGGTCTTTAGAAACAAGCAAGATCAAGATGGCATGGTTGTGAGGAACAAAGCAAGATTAGTAGCACAAGGATACACTCAAGTTGAGGGTCTTGACTTTGGAGAGACATATGCACCGGTTGCAAGATTGGAGGCAATTAAAATCTTATTAGCATATGCTTGTGCACACAACATCAAGCTCTATCAAATGGATGTCAAGAGTGCATTTCTCAATGGTTACATCAACGAACAAGTTTATATTGAGTAACCTCCCAGTTTTAAAGATGACAAGAAGCCTGACCATGTTTTTAAGCTAAAGAAGGCATTGTATGGTTTGAAGCAAGCACCTAGGGCATGGTATGAGAGATTGAGGGACTTTCTTCTCTCTAAAGGGTTCAAGATGGGAAAGGTTGACACCACTCTCTTCACCAAGAAGCTTGAAAATGACTTGTTTGTGTTACAAATCTATGTTGATGATATTATTTTTGGATCAACAAATCAAGACTTTTGTGAAGAGTTTAGAAAAATAATGGCAAATGAGTTTAAGATGTCTATGATTGGAGAGCTTAGTTACTTTCTTGGACTTCAAATCAAGCAAATAAAGAATGACACTTTTATAAGTCAAGGGAAGTACATTAAGGACATGATCAAGAAGTTTGGATTGCAAGATGCTAAGCCAATGAGTACACCAATGGGCACAAATGATCAATTGGGTGTTGATGCTAGTGGCAACATGGTAGATCAAAAGCAATACCGATCTATGATTGGAAGTTTGCTCTATGTCACCGCTTTTAGGCCGGATGTGATGTTTAGTGTGTGCAAGTGTGCAAGATACAAGCTTCACCTAGAGAAAGTCACTTGAAAGCAACCAAGAGGATATTGAGATATCTTAAGGGCACTCATGAGTTGGATTATGGTTTCCAAAGGGGTCTAATTTTGAGTTGATTGGATATTCGGACTCCGACTATGGTGGATGCAAGATTGATAGAATGAGCACAAGTGGCAATTATCAATTGCTTGGAAGGTCTCTTGTTTTATGGTCATCAAAGAAATAAAATAGTGTTGCACTATCTACCGCCGAGGCCGAATACATTAGTGCCGATAGTTGTTGTGCACAATTGCTTTGGATGAAGGCAACTTTGAGTGATTTTGGAATCAAATTCAAGAATGTGTCTTTGTTTTGTGACAATGAGAGTGCGATCAAGATGACTCAAAATCTGGTTCAACATTCAAGAACGAAGCACATTGACATAAGGCATCACTTTATAAGAGACCATCAATAAAAGGGTGATATTAGCATTGAGAGCATTGGCACCGAAGATCAACTAGCCGACATATTCACAAAGCCACTTGATGAAAAGAGATTTTACAAGTTGAAGAATGAATTGAACATACTTGACTTCTTCAACTTGAAATGAGTGCACCCCCACATTCTTATATGACATGCCTCTCCTCCAACATAGCAAGGTAAAGTTGTTTGGCATATCATTCATACTTTGCTAAGGACATGGTTAGAACATATAGACATATTTGCATGACAAATAGGCTCATTCATGAAAATCATATGATTTCGATGTATATATGGTACCACTATTGCTTTTATGTTTGATTGATCTAGTGGTAGCATATGACATGTTTGTGAGCTTGCAAACCTAGTATTGAATCTAGAAAATGAGCTCATGATGTGTAATTCAACATGCTCAAGATAACCCTTATACTTTATAAGGTGTGAAGAAGCTTATGCTTGGATCAAACTGAATTACATATTCTAGGCAAGTGATCTAGATTGAACCAAAATTTGGACTCCCTCATATTGATTGACTTATCTCTCACTAAAATTGGCACCTTTTTGGTGTTTGTTGACAAAGGGGGAGAGAAAAGTCACAAAGATAGAAAAAGTCACAAAGATAAAAAGTTAAATTGCAAAGAGGGAGAAAGATAAATTAAGGGGGAGAGAAATCAAGGGATCAATTAAAATTGAGCACACAAGTAGGGGGAGCAAGCTCATGAATGATTTGTTGCATTTGTATGTGCATTAACATGATGAATTGTTGCATTGCAAAGCTTAAATTCATATTCATGATTGAATGGTGATTGCTAGAAATAGAACTTGAATTATGATTTATTAAGAGTAGCTTTACAAGTGGTTTATAGACACCTTTTGCTTATAATGTTGATCTCACGGGATACTTTAGTGTTTGTGATCTTTACAAGTGATGTATTACAAGTGGTGTCTAGCTACATCGATGCTAAGGATGGTATATAAAGGCAACTCCGATTGGTATCACGCTTCAAAGGTCCATTCTATATACCTTAGCATCAATTTGATAGTAGTAACTCTCCCAAAATTCAAATCCATACATATGTGCACAATTGAACCAAACTCATGGAAGCACATATGTAGGGGGGAGCTAATACTATCAAAATTGAAAATTGATTTTATTTCATATCTTTGTGATGGTTGTCATCAATTACCAAAAAGGGGGAGATTGAAAGCCCAAGTTTGGTTTTGGTAATTAATGACACCAAGTTGCTAATGTCATGTGTTAAGTATTTTGAGCTAGGCATAGGCAACACATCTGATGAAGGTGTATGTGGCAAGGAGTGGTGGCCACAAGATCACAAAGAGATGGTGCATGAACATGAAATGATGATCATGGTGGAGATGCACATAATATGATGGACATGATGATCAAGTGGAAGAGAAGGTTCTAAGAGCACAAGGCAAAGGTATAACCATAGGGTTTTCCTTTTGCCGGTCTAAGATGAGTAGAGAAGTGATTGACCGGGTTTAGGATACATAGCCGACTATCAAGAGGGGCAATCACGGTTAGCTCGGAAATCAAGTGCCACTAGATCAATGTCTTGAGCATATGCATTAGGATCTAGTAGAGAGCTAATATAACGCCTTGAAAATGTTTATGAAATGCTAACACACATGCACATGGTGGTGTACACTTGGTGGTGTTAGCACATTTGCGAAGCCGGTGGAGTTTAAGCGGTAGAGAGGGGTTTGGGTTCCTCTCTCCCTCCCACCGAGCTTGCGAGGTGGGATTCGGCGTTTTTTAGGGAAGTGAAATGCCTATTTTCTACTGCGCCGGAGGCGGAGAAACGGAGGCGAAAGTCCGGAGTGTTTTTCACTGAAAAAACGTCAACTAGACGCTAGACCGGACGCAGTCCAGGGTGGACCTGTGCGTCCGATCAACGCGCCTAGGGTTTGTGACCGGACGCTGGTCTGGCCTAACCAGCGCGTCCGGTCAGTTCACCTGGGCGCAGAGGAAAGGTGCACGTAGAACGCGTGACCGGCGCGTCCATTGGTCCTCGGGACCGGAGCGACCGGTTAGTAACGCGACACGATCGGACGCGCGGCGCGTCCGGTCACGTCCGGTTGCGGTGGGAGCTTACTGGACTCCGACCGGACGCTAGGTGCAACGTGTTTGGTCAAACGCTAGAGCGCGTCCGGTCATGACAATGGTAACTTCTGACATGCACTGTTCATGCTTGTCCTGTAGTGACCGGACGTGTCCGGTCACCCTGACCGGTGCGTCCGGTCAGTACGTTTTTCACTGCGTCATCCGGTAACGGCTAGCTGCGTACCCCTTTGCTATAAATAGAAGATGTCCGGGGTTTGAGGGTAACTCTTGCACATTTTGAGACCTAGAGACATTCTTTGAGCTAGAGAACAACCCCTTCACTCATCTCTTTGCTTAGTTGCACATCTTGAGTGAGATTCAAGTGCATTGCTTGAGAGTTGCATTCTAGAGGCACTTGATCTTCGAGTTGCTGCGGATTTCTTGTTACTCTTTCATGTTTCCCGACACGGTAGATGGCTTGGAGCAGCGGAGGTGATTGAGCTCACAATTGAAGATTGTTGGAGCCCTCACCAAGTGTTGTAAGGGGTTCTTGATCCTTCCCCGTGAGAGTTCGTAAATTGGATACTCTAGTGGAGCTCATGGCTTGGAGGATCCCCATCTTGTGTGCGGTTTTGCGGCGCCCGCCGAGGGCTCGACTCTTGATAGTCGATTAGCTCGTGAACCGACAAGCGGGTGCATCGCCACAACGAGGAGTAGCTTGCCGGGAAGCAAGTGAACCTCGATAAAAATCTTGTGTCATCTCTTTGCCAATGATTTCTCTTGTGATTGATCATTGTGATTGATTCTTCGAGTGCATTACTTCTCTACATCGTTGGTATAAGAATCAAGTCACTTGCTCTTTACTTTCTTATACTATTCTTAGTGTAGCTTCTATCACATAGAAGTAAGTAGCTTAGTGACTTGGTCTTGTTGGTGTGTATTAGAGATCATAGCCTTACTTCACTAGAATTGTATAGGTGGTTTGCATAGTGTAGTTGAGCTAGTGCTAGAATTAGCTTAGCCATATTTTATACTAACGCGTTTGTTTAGTGAAGCTTGTAGAATTTTAAATAGGCTATTCACCCCCCCTCTATCCATTTGGACCTTACAGGTAACCACTAACAAGCTAGAAAAAATCTCTTGAACAACTAAAGTCAGAGCCATATAGCCCTCACAACTGTATTATATGTCCTGGATAAATCACGTACAGATAAGTCCTTACGGAGAGAAACCAGAACATCAAAATAACCCACATGCTCTAGCCCCCCTTTTCAACGGTAATTGAAATCATCTTAATGGTTAGTTGTACAATTCATTAGTCATATTACAAGATCATTGTTCATAGATTACGCACTAGTCAAACTACTCAAATGCACATCCCATAGGTGACAAGGAAATAGAATATCAATCACTAAGTTATAATCTCTATGGTTGTCAAGGAGGACACATGCATATGTATAGTAATTTCAATGGATAGAATAACAAGGATGGTCCCATGTTATACTTCTTTGATCAAAGCTTTCCTGTTGGTACTGCTGGTCTAGCTCAAAGTAATACTCCAGATCGTCAAGAAACTGCTTACCGCCTAAACTCGATCACCAAGCATCAACACACAATCATCCCATACACGAAGCAAACAAAGAGTCATAATTAGAACCATACACCAACAGTAGCAAAACAATATAAAAAGTTTATTTAACTATTCTACACGTTACTACGATTACAGACGTAAAGATCACAAAAAACAGAGTTAAAACGTGAAAGATATGAATTTTCTAAGATTTCCTACAGATAAATAAACGCACTAATATAAGCTCGATATTTAAATGTTGCAAACCTACTGAACAGTAGCACTAATGCGTAGAGCTCACGAATACGAACCTAACGCAACTTGAACGGGTCAAATCGGAGTTAAAACAAGCATTTTATAGGCGAAACAAATCTTTGAAACATTTGAAACATGGTGTTCATTTAAACCAACAGAATTTACGTTTTCTAAAGAGGAAAACATATTTTTGGATTACGCTTTAGGACTGCGGGTTCGATTCCAGAAAGAGGGAGAGGCTCATTAACAATTTTCCAGGCCGAAAGGGTATCGGCCAATGATGGCCGTAGATCCTGAAATTGACGACCAGGATTAGATGATGGGGTAACTCGGCGGCGCGATTGGCCGGAGGAGGAGACAGCGCGGCGGCGCCATGGCTGGACTTCACCAGCGTTCACCGATACAGCGGTTCGGCCACCAATCGACTCGCGGCCGGTACCAAAAGAGAGAGGAGCTTGACGCGAACTTACCAAGCAAGAAGATGGAGACATAGTTCAGATGGAGACGACGTGCGGCTCCCGAAGGCAGACGGCGGTGCACTGCAAGGTCCAACAAGGTAGCGTGAACAAAATAGAACAAAAACAGGATGAGGAAAAGAGTCCATTAGCTTCTCTAGGGCAACACGAAGCTCGGCAACCACTTACGGCGGCAACACGATGACAGATTCGGCAGTCGAGCGTGGCGGCGGCGTTTTAGGGTTCCACGGGGGCGCGAACTCAATACAACGTGTGTCTTCGCGCTAGGGTGGAAAAAGGAGAGCGACGTGGCTCAGCTTGGCATATAAAAGGGGCTAGGGCATCCGATTTCGTGAAGAAATCCCACAGTTTGCGGGATCGAATCGACTCGGGTCGGTGTTCATCTCTGGCTCGGTCACGATGCAAGGAAGGCGATGGCTGACGTGCGGGCCCCGGCCGTCAGCAAGACAAAGGAGGAGAGGGCGCGCCCACTGCAGCCTCACCTGGGTCGGCCCACGCGCGAGAGAGATGAGGAGGGAACGGCTCTGCGGCCACCCCGACGGCCCAAAGCAAAGGAAAGGGAGGGGGCAGGAGGGAGCAGGCCGGCGTGGGCTTCCAGGCCACCAGGCCTAAAGAGAAATAAGGTGAAGTTTATTTTTCTCTTTTTCACATTCTTTTGTTTCCAAAGCCATTTTCAAAAAGAATTTTGAATCCAAATTAAATGCAGTCAAAACCACACAACAAAGTAAGCATGAATGCATCAGCAAGCTCCTAATCTTACATTGATTTTTTAATTCCAAATAAAATATTATTTCTCTCTAGTAAATATGCTCAAACTAGGGCATAATTAAATCAAATTTAACTATTTCGAAAACATGAAAATTTTGGGTGTTACACTGCTGCGGCTCCGGCTTCCTATGCAGTAGCACTATGCTGTTCTTATCTGTAGCAAGGAGCCAGACGGGAGGAGCCCCAACAAAAAGCAACATGAAAACCAGAAGAACCGGAGGAGACAGGAATTCAGTGGCGGATGCACGATGCGGGATAAGGGGGGCTAAAACAATGGTGATGTTGATTTGCATGAAGATTTAATGGTGAAATCACACTTTTGCTACAGTGATTAGCCTTGAAATCGAGCCATTAGGGGGGCTGGAGCCCCCAGCCCCCCCTTTGGATCCGCCCCTGCAGGAATTTGAGGCTCCGGCGGCTGCTACAGTGCCCCGGGAAACGGAGCCGCCAAAGGCCCTCCAAACAGGCCCTGATGAGCACTGTTGCTATAAAAAAAAGGTGATGAGCACTGACGGGTGGCCCTGGGTGGTGGGAATGGCAGCTCTTTTTTTTGTTTATTCTGTTGTTTGCTTTTCGTAGGGGTTTTGTGCTGGCTTTAGTCTCTCTATCTTAGTATTCTCTTCTTCATCTGCTTCATACTACCGCTGCGTTCATATGTCCTGTAGGATTGTAGGAGTCACTGGCGGAGCAGGGGGATTCAATAATCCATATTAGAAAGATATAATAAAAGCTTTGTCATATATTTTTTTTGATGACTTTTGAACAACAAAATCACACAAATTTGTATTTTATCTTTGGATGAACTCATCCATAATGCAAAAATCCAAACAAATAAGCTACACTAAACTATTTTATGATTGAAACTCTTAGACCGGCCTCTATCCATAGTTTCTAGCTCCACCACTGGCAGGAGTAGTCATTCTACCTGGGCAGTGGCCACTTTGCAGGACGTCGGTGCCGTACGCTGAGCTTTACTGTGGCGTGTGGGCTCGAGGAAGCATAATCTAGAGGAGGAGTAGGATCAGCAGCTGGCATAAAGTTCCTTGTTTCCGGACACATGAGCGCTTTGTGAAGTACCATCCTCAAATCTTCGATCGACAGTAAACTTTAGCCCTCAAGCAAAGGAGCCCGGACCAATGCAAATCGGAATTCGTAACGATATGCTGTACATAACATTCAAATTTGCGGTACGGTTGGATGACGTTTGAATGCATGAATTTCTACTAATATTACTGCAGTAAGCACACGATCGATACAGCAGGCCGGGTTTTGTCCAGAATCATCGTTACTGCCAAAAATTTTCCGTGCTGAGTTATTGCTAGCCAAAGCATGGCCGCCTGACGTGTCACTTGTGACGCCACTTATCTTTAGGCCTTGTTTAGATGCACCCTAAAAGTTAGAATTTTTTCACTCTCTTCATCACATCAATCTTGGACTCATGCATGAAGTAGTAAATGTAGGTAAAAAAACTAATTACACAGTTTAATTGAAAATCACGAGATGAATCTTTTGAGCCTAGTTGGTCCGCGATTAGACAATATTTACCCAATAGGACGAAAGTGGTACTATTCATCAGGCTCAAAATATTTGCGATCTAAACGTGGCCTTATATATGAGATTCGAGTTTGACTCCTGCGGCCACCATCAGCATCAGGTTCGTCACGTACGTGTGTGTATGTCGGTGCGTGTCGATTAATTTTCCAGTAAAATGAGCTTATATATGCACTTGGGGGTTTATGTAGTGACCGTGCAGTAAGAATAAACAATTGATGCTCTAACACTAACAGGTCTTGTCCCGTACGTACACCATGTTCAGCAAGGAAACTTTATTAGCCCCGAAGGAGTTGCAGAAACCAGAAAGGCACGCGTATGCATGCAGCAAGTTTGATGCTCTCGCTCTGTGCTGAGTGCTGACCGACACACAACAAAGTTCCTTGCAGCAAGTTAATTGGAGAAATCGATATTCTTGATTTGGATTAATTCGCTCTGTCCACGGCAGGCACGGGGATGGGGCTGGAGTGGTTTAGACCTAGAATCTAGAGTGTTCGGTTAGAGGTTCAACTAAGTTGGAGCCAACACATTAGGGAATATTACCTCTTAATTAGATCCGGGTTGCATCCATTTCTCTAAATCGGGTTGCATCCATTCCTCTAATGGTAATGTTGCGGTGCGAGCGTTCGGACCGACGGACGCTGCCTAAAAAAAAATCTCCCACTCTGCCTCGCGCGCTCACTGCAAGCTCCGCTCCCCGTCTGCCGCCGCCAGCAGCGACCACCTCCGCTTCCTCCGCCCCAGGGCCCTCGCCCACTAGGTTCCACCGCTAGAGTCGCGCCTCCCACCCACCCCTGCCTCATTGCCGGCGCCGACGCCCTCCTCACCACCTCCTCATGTGGCTGGAGACGACGAGGGCATAGTTCGCACCCGCCTCAAGGCTGCGCCTCGGTGACCCCGCCCTCACGGTGGAAGAATCTCGCGGTGGCCAAGTCTGTGGTGCTCTTCGCTCCGCCGCCTCCCAGGCCCGATCTGTCCATTGAGGTGGTTATCGAATTCCTCAACACGCCTGACATGGTGGTTGTCGCCCACTAGAGTGTCACATCTGATAGCATGTTGCAAGCATATGTTTCAAGTGTTTTATATGGATGTTGCAAAAGTATATCAGGATGTTGCATATGTTGCAATGGCTATATACGTACATTACAAACGTTTGTTCCAAATGTTTTATCTGTTTTTTCAGACGTAATTTGCAAGTGCGTTTATCTGGATGTTGCATATGTTTCACACTTATGTTGCAAGTGTTTCATCTGGATATTGCATATGCTTGCAATGACTTTCAAGTGTTCTTCAAGTGTTTTTCAAGTGTTTTAGACGTAGTTACGAGTGTTTCATCTGTTTCGAACGTATGTTGCAAATGTTTTGTCTGAATGATGCAAAAATAGATCGAGTGTTGCACATATTGCAATACGCGGAGAAGCTACATCCAGATAAACACAACATAGGATGAATATGCTTGCAATGGCTTTTAAGAGTTTTTCAGATGTTTTGCAAGTGTTTCATCGATTTTGGACGTACGTTGCAAGTGTTTCATTTGGATAATGCAAAAGTAGATTGAGTGTTGCACATGTTGTAATGCGCGTGAAAAGCGGAGGGGGCGCTTGGTTTGGTGACATGAGCCCCGTAGGGCGCGCGAAACGTAAGCACGAGCAAGGGAGTGCAGGCGCGAGCGCGGGCGTGGAGTGGGCAGGCGCGAGCGCGGGAAACAGAGTGCAGGCATGGACGTCCGTCCGGGCGCTAGCACTACCGTTCCTCTAAATCATCAGGCATGCGGGGGAGGGTTTGTTATCTACTAGGAAAAAATCAAGGAAAGGACATGGTGCAAAAATCATATAGAATGATTGATAATTTGAAAAAAAAAACATATACAATGATTGGTAATTAGAGGCTCAAAGACCCTACTTGGCTAGAGGGGGTGAATAGCCTAATTTAAAATCTATAAAACACTAAGCAAACTTGTTAGACAACTAATTGGTTATAAAGTTTTTTACACTAGCTCTAACAAGTGTTGCAAGCCACCTATCCCAATAATTCTAGTTGCTATAATCTCTAAGTCAATCAATGGCTAAGTTACTATGAGCTTTCAAAAACTAGCTACACTAAGAGATCAACTGGGTGAGAAGCTACACTAGCAAAGGTAAGACAAGCTCTCAAAACTAATTACACTAAAGAGTTTATTACAACTAGTTTGCGGGAAAGTAAATGAGAGAAATGTGATCTTTATACCGCCGCGTCGAGGAATGAACCAATCACAATAAAAAGAAAACCAATCACTGGGAGAAATCCAATGAATCAATCACAACAAAGACACACGATTTTTCTCCCGAGGTTCATGTGCTTGTCGGCACGCTAGTCCCCGTTATGTTCATCAACACTTGGTGGCTCGGCGGCTAAGAGGTGTTACACGAACCTCGTCCACACGTTGAACACCGCAAGAACCAACCCACAATGACACGAGCAATTCACTAGAGTTACCTTTCGACTCTCTGCCAGGGAAGGTACAAGACCCCTCACAATCACTGGAGCCGGCCACGAACAATCACCAACACGTGCCGGACCTCCACCGCTGCTCCAAGTCGTCTAGGTGGCAGCAACCACCAAGAGTAACAAAGACTCCGCAGCCACAACGATTCCAAGTGCCACTATATGTGATCACTCAAGCAAATGCAATAGGAATCACTCTTAATCTCACTTTGATGATGAATCAAGGATGGAGATGAGTGGGAGGTATTTGTTTAGGCTTACAAGGATGTCAAGTATGTCAAAGTGTCAAGAGAGAGAACCCGAGCCAGCCATGGTCTATTTATAGACCCCCACAAAAATCCAACCGTTACACAGCTCGGGGGTGACCGGACTCAATGACCGGACGCACCCCAGCGTCCGGTCGTCCCTAGTCGTCCATGTGGCGCCCCTTTGAATAACGTTCGTTGATCACCAACAGTCAAAATCGGTCAGTGTCACAGTCAATCAATGACTGGACTCGTGCTCAAGATGACCGGACGCTCCAACGCGTGGAGTCCGGTCGAGTCCAGAGAGGGTCTAGCGTGGCTAAAAACTGATCGGACACGCTCGGTCGAATACGACCTGATGTGTCCCAGCGTCCGGTCCCTCTATCTCTGCCTCGCACGCGCTACCGAAGCTTGACCTGACGCGCAGGTCACGCCCGGCCAGAGTCCGGTCGCAACAGTGTCGACCCTGCGCCCTCTCTGCAGTGAATGACCGGACGCGGCGCTGGAGTCAGGTCCAGCATCCGGTCAGGTATCGACGCCGTCTTTTCTTTTACTATTTCCTCAAACATTTCGCCGTTGTTTTCAACTTGCTAACCACAAAGTGTAAGACTTGTGTGCACGTGTGTTAGTATTTTTTAAAGCACTTTACAAGGGTCACATGTTAGCACGCTAGGTTCCTAAATGCATATGCTCATATGAATTCAGCTAGTGGCACTTGATAACCGTTTTAACCGTGAATTTCCCTCTTAATAGTATGACTATCGATCATAAATGTGATCACACCCTCCATAGTGTCTTGATCACCAAAACCAAAACCCTAAGTGATATCTTTGCCTTGATTTTTATTGAGTTTTTTTTTCTCTTTCTTCTTTTCCAAGTTGAGCACTTAATTATCTTTTGGTCATGACCATCCACTATGATCATCTTCTTAGCTCCATCATTTGGATTGTAACAACCTCATCTAATTCACACACTTAGTATAGAGGTTAGTATTAAGGTTTCATCAGTTAGCCAAAATCAAATTAGGGCTTTCAAAGGCTATAGAGTATTTTTTGTGGTTATTATGTTAGAAAATAATCAAAGAAAGAAAATAAATAATTTTCTTAGCATCGGCTTTTTAATTAATCACGGACATCAACTTATATCTCATAATACTCTAGGCCATGCATGAACATATATGGATTAATGGACTAAACTATGTATATACAATATATTTAATGATTTGGACGAAACTAAGTTATTTTGATCATCATCAACATTTACACGGCAATACATACCATGACACCAGAAGTCCATTTCATCAATTCCCGCTATAACTGCTCGAAGTAGGTATAATAGCTCAAAGCCAAATCTTGGATTTGCGAGCAGTAAGTGATAAAATTATCAAACAGATGGAGGTTTATGGGCTATATGTATATATCGGAACAGCTTTCCCTTTTTTCATCCCAGAAGAACCACCTGCTGGGTAGGTTTTTTATTCAACCAATTTTTGAGTGAGGAACGAAATGGATGGACTCGTTGCCATTGGTTACATCACCCCACACGAGACTTTGAGAGTCCAAACCATGCATGCATAGCATAGCATATGTTACCAAATCATACTAAAGTTATGCATCACCTAATCTAAACTTGCGTGCCCTGATCTGATGGGTGACTATCATGAGCAGGTGGCCTGCACGGTGAGCTTGCCTGACTCGCACCCTGCGCCGGCGAACGCGGGCGTGTACTTGACCGTGCACGACTCCCTGCCGACGCACGCGTCCGTGAACGCCTTGAGCGCGGCCTTGGACTCGCAGCCGCCCTGGTAGGCGCCGCAGCGGCCCCGGGTGACGCCGAAGCTGGCCACGTCGACGCTGGCGACGACGCGCCCGCCGTGGCCGCCGCACGACAGCGTGACGTCGTCCCCGACCTCGGCGGCCGCCACGCACACGGGTCCCACGGCGACGGTGCGGAACGCGGCGCGCCCCGGGTCGCCGCCGGCCTCCTCGAAGAGCACCAGCGTGTTGGGCTCGCCGGCGCGGAGGAAGGAGCGCGGCACGTGGTAGAACCGCTGCGACGGCTCGCCGCACCTCGTCAGGCACCGGATGCCGTCGCCCTCGGCTTTGAACTTGCCACGGTAGTCGCAGACGTGGCACCCGCCCATCTCCGCGGCGGTGTAGGACGGCCAGTAGCGGCCCAGGCTGTTGCCGTTCACCCACGCCGCGCCCTTGTTCAGACCCAGCAGGTCTACCACCACGGCGTCCTCGCCGGCCGGAGCCGCGAAGGTGGTCTTGTACCACGTGAAGGGCCGGTTCACGGGGATGCTGCCGTTGTGGCTCCGCCACTTGTACCCGGCCTTGTCCAGGTGGATTTGCCTGTGCTCGCCGGCCAACCCAGACTGAAAACGAGACCGGTCAAAGACATGTTATGTTCATTCATGCTTACACGATCGTAATTTTCTAGACTGGAAACAGGTCGATCAAGGACTGTACCTTGTAAGACCTGTTGAAATTCGTTGTTCGTTGGTTCATTAGATCGGGTACGGATCACAGTAGGAAGTAGTCAAAAACGATTTACAGGAGGTGCACGAGATCTAAAACGACTACTACCACGACTTCTAGTAAGAGGAAAAGGGAACAGAGAGAAGTAGGAATCGCAGACCATCGAGAGCCGGAGTCGTAGCAGTGGGGTTGGACGTCTCGTTCGCCGGCGGTGTCATCTGCGCGCCGGCAGCGACGGTCGGTGGAGATGAGAGTCGACGCAGTGACGATGGTGGCGCAGTGAAGACGGTGGCGGCTTCCCGTCACTGGCTGCGCCCCTTCTCAGATCGGGATCGGGAATATCGGTGGGGAGTGGCGGCTCAGGTGAACCTCGTGTGTAGAGCCAGCCGACCCCCACCTCTATATATAGCGCAGTGTGACGGGGGCCCACCAACCATGTAGGGTTGGGCGCCCCCGATCAGGGCGCGAGAAGCAAGGCCCAAAAGGCCGTTGGGTCTAATGGTGGGAGATCAAAACCCAACATTCTCCCCCTTGATCTCTCATCATTTTCTTCGTTCTTTAATTTCATACTCAAACTTTTGATTCATATTTTTCTTGTTTCTATCCTATTCCATCGCAGATTAGTGTATTGAACTGTTTCATCGTCACAGCAATTAGTGCCGTTAGACTAACAGCCACAACACATTTCTCTGTTTGGAATGATGTTTCTTCTGGGCCCTTCGTATGTTCGGGAATCATAGGCTTTCCCTTAAACCCATGCCGGCTACGTGTTCTCTGAACACGTTAGGTGGTAAGCCCTTTGTGAGCGGATCCGCGAGCATTTTCTCTGTACTTATATGCTCAAGATTTATAATATGATCCCGAACTTTATCTTTTACAACATAGTACTTTATGTCAATGTGTTTGGCAGCACCACTTGACCTATTGTTGTAAGCATATTGTACTGCTGGGTTGTTATCACAATACAACCTCATTGGTTCATTTATATCATCAATCACTTTCAATCCGGGTATGAATTTCTTTAGCCAATTCACCTGCCCCGTTGCCTCATAGCATGCTACAAACTCGGCATACATTGTCGAGGATGTAGTTACGGTTTGTTTGGAGCTTTTCCACGATATAGCCCCTCCTGCGAGAGTAAATATATATCCTGACGTGGATTTTCTTTCTTCTCCCGCATAATCAGAATCTGAATACCCCTCTATCTTCAGGGAATCAGATCTTCTATACGTTAGCATGAGGCCTTTCGTACCCTGCAAATAACGCAGGACTTTCTTCACCAATTTCCAATGTTCTATTCCTGGATTCTTTTGATATCTGCCAAGTAACCCGGTGACAAAAGCCAAGTCAGGCGTGTACACACTTGAGCATATTGTAAACTTCCAACTGCTGAAGCATACGGTACCGCTTTCATTCGGTTAATCTCATATTCATTCTTGGGACATTGATGTTCCCCATATCTATCGCCCTTGACAATAGGAGCAGGTGAAGAACTGCACGCATGCATACTAAATTTCTTCAAAACCTTTTCTATGTATGCCTTTTGCGACAGTCCCAGTACCCCCTTTCTTCTATCTCGGTGAATCTCTATTCCTAAAACAAACGAGGCCTCACCGAGATCTTTCATATCGAAGTTTGAGGACAAGAATTTCTTCGTTTCCATTAGACTGACATCACTGCTAGCAAGCAGGATATCATCCACATACAGAATTAGGAATATATACTTTCCATTCTTGAATTTTGCGTAAACGCAATTGTCCTCAACATTTTCCTTAAACCCAAAACCTTTTATCGTTCTATCAAATTTCAAATACCACTGTCTTGAGGCTTGTTTCAATCCGTAGATTGATTTCTTTAGACGACATCCCATATTTTCTTTTCCTTTTACAACAAAACCTTTCGGTTGTGCCATATAAATATTTTCTTCCAAATCCCCGTTAAGGAACGCCGTTCTTACATCCATTTGATGTAACTCCAAATCATAGTGGGCTACAAGTGCCATTATAATTCTGAAGGAATCTTTACATGAGACTGGAGAAAACGTCTCATTGTAATCAATCCCTTCTCTTTGCGTAAAGCCTTTTGCCACAAGTCGCGCTTTAAATCTTTCTATGTTCCCTTGGGAGTCATATTTTATTTTGTAGATCCATTTACAACCTACTGTTTTGGCTCCCTTAGGAATAATTTCCAAGTCCCAAACTTTGTTGGTACTCATTGATTTCATTTCATCTTCCATGGCCTTAAGCCACTTTGATGAGTGGTCGCTTCTCATGGCTTCTTCAAATAAGGTGGGATCATCCCCCATCTGAAATTCTTCTGTTTCATAAACTTCATAGTCATTAGAAATAGCTGACCTTCTTGTTCTTTGAGACCTTCTAGGGGCCTCTGGCACTTGTTCCACATTGGGCTGTTGTTGTTCTTCCTCATGTGCGACGTTTGGTTCTATGGGGTCCTCAAGGACAGCCTCCTCAAGGACAGGTTCCTCATGTTCATTTATTATCGCCACGGGAGAACTTGCAACAGGTGTTGGCTCTACAGTGTCCTGCACTGTCGGCTCAACAGCAACAGGTAGCGTAAAGAATGGTTCTTCAACCATCGGAGTGGGTACATGTACCCGTTTCTCCTGCAGGCTTATTTCTCGTGCTACCATGCTCCCCCTGATCATGTTATCCTCTAAGAACACAGCGTGTCTTGTTTCTACAATCTTCGTATGTCTGTCAGGACAATAAAATCGATATCCTTTCGACCTTTCTGGATAGCCAATAAAATGGCAGCTGACTGTCTTGGAGTCTAACTTTCCTATGTTTGGGTTAAACACTTTTGCCTCAGCTGGACAGCCCCACACACGCAAATGGTTAAGTGAGGGTTCCCTTCCTGTCCATAATTCATACGGTGTTTTAGGCACCGATTTGCTTGGTACCCGATTAAGTATGTGAATGGCGGTTTTCAGTGCCTCCATCCATAAACTAATCGGTAAAGTGGAGTAACTTATCATGCTTCTTACCATATCCATTAGGGTACGGTTACGTCTTTCAGCCACTCCATTCTGCTGAGGCTCCCCCGGTGTGGAGTACTGAGCGACTATGCCATTTTCCTGTAGAAACTTTGCAAACGGTCCAGGAATTTGGCCATATGGGGTATGTCGCCCATAGTATTCTCCACCTCGGTCTGATCGTACTATCTTTATTTTCTTATCATGCTGATTTTCAACCTCAGCTTTAAATATTTTGAATTTATCCAATGCTTCCGATCTTTCTTTAATTGGATAAATATAGCCATAATGAGAATAGTCGTCTGTGAATGTTATAAACGAATCATAACCATCCACGCTTTTCACAGGAAATGGACCACATATATCAGTGTGGATTATTTCTAAAGTTCCTGTGCTTCGTTTGGCATTTTTCTTAATTTTCTTGACATACTTTCCTTTGATGCAATCAACGCATTGTTCTAAATCTGAAAATTCTAAGTGCGGAAGAATTGATTCTTTAATTAGCCGTTCCATTCTCCCCCTCGAAATATGGCCCAAACGACAGTGCCATAATTTCGAAGAGGCATCATCAATTCGCTTTCGCTTCTTAGTTACATTCGCAGATGTGGAATCATTCATATTCTCATCGCATACATTGTTCGTATTTTCATCAAGAGATAATAAATAAAGCTTGTCTTGTTGGAAGGCAAGACCAACACATTCATTATTAACAAGTATCTTACATTTGCCATTACCAAAATGGCAATCAATTCCGTCATCATCAAGTTTCGAAACACTTATCAAATTTCTACGCAAAGAGGGAACATAAAGCACTTCTTTAAGTCTAAGTACAAAGCCATTATTCAATTCTAAAGATAAAACTCCAATAGCTTCAACATTGGCTTGCACTCCATTTGCAACTTTAATCGTTCTTTCTCCTCTTTGCAAGGTTCTCGTCCCACTTAACCCCTGTAAGGAATTTGCAACATGAGTAGTTGCTCCTGAATCAACCCACCAAGTGGATTTAGCATAACATAAATACAGGGATTCATCTACAAATGTAATAAATTCATCACCTCTTTTCAGTAGAGATTTCAGGAAGTCAGGACAGTCTCTCTTGTAGTGTCCCTTCTTAAAGCAGTGCTTGCATTGATCCTTTTCAGCTCCACCATAGGAGTTGCTCTGCTGATTTTTAGGTTCCTGAGGTTTCTTTCCCTGTGAGTTTGAGGATGAGGCCTTGTCCCACTTGGGTTTCCCCTGTGGTTTAGAATTCTTGCTATTAAAGTTCTTTCTTTTATTATCCTTCACAAAATGGGCGGACTCATTCTATGAGGATTTTATCCTCTCCTCTTCTTGAGCACACATTGAGATAAGTCTTTCTATGCCCCATCTTTCAGGCTGCATATTATAGTTCACAATGAAAGTATCATATTCTTTTGGCAAGGAAGCAAAAATCAAATGAATCAGGAAATCATCTTCCTTCAAATTCATTTCTTTCAGCTTAGATGCCGTGGTGTTCATCTTCAAAATGTGCTCTCTGATGCTACCACCAGTATATTTTTCATTCACAAGTTTCTTTATCAGTGAACTTGTTGTGGCCTTGATAGACCCAGTAAACTGACTCTTGATTTTATCAAGATATTCTGTGGCAGTAGCACATTCAGGGATTGAGCCCCTTATCTGTTCTTCTATGGTGGTCTTAGCTACCAATAAGCACTTGCGGTTGGAGAGAGTCTATTGCCTATGTTCAAGATCATATTTCATTCTTATCTCAGCATGATCACGCTTTCTAGTAGCGAAATCAGCGTCAGATTCATTTTCGTCTCTCACCGGGTCCTCTGGTTCAATGGGACACGGTGAGATGATGGCAAAATCGACCTCTCCCAATGCAAGTTCCAATTCATATTTCTCCCGCCACACACGGTAATTTGTCCCGTTGAGTGTCGGGATGTTCGAGATGTTCACAATGCATTTGCCTCCTGAAACCACATCAGAGTAAGTGAGAAATATTTATATATGAAATCATATGCTTTAACTCAACGTTGGTCAAATTGAAACATATAATTCATCTATGCAATAATTTTACATCACCGTTGGGCAGAAATAAAATTAATGCACAATTTTCATGAATCAAAATTATAATATTGTTATTAACAACGTTGGTCAGAAAATAACAATACTACAATTCATCTTCAATTATTATTCATTTTCCAAAACCAAATTCTCCCGTTGGTTCGAATTTGATAATGAAAATAACTATATCAAGTACGCAGCGGAAACAATAAAATTCTCATAATGTTATTTTCCAGAAGCACTAAAAAAAATTTCATTATTTCTGAGCAAAATGTCGTTGGACAAATTTGCACGAAAATTCTTGTCAAAAATTCCAGTCAAATTCATCAAATTCATGTCAAAACTGCTTCTGAAAAAAATAAAACGAAACTTCTTTCTTCTTCAATTTTGGCCCGCAGGCCTTTCTTAGACGCCACAGCCCACGCGCAGATTCGTCCGGCGCGTAGATTCATCTGGGCGGCCCGTCAGCGAGCATGCTGCCCACGCGAGGCCCGGCCTGGTTGCAGCGCGCGGCCTGGCCAGCAGCCCCAGCGCCGCGCTCGGCCCGGCGGGTGGCGCTCGGCCCCATCGCGGCCTGGTCAGAGGGGATGCCGCGCCCAGGCCGCAACCTGGGCCTGGGCCGGCAATCCGGCCTCCTGACTCGCCCCGCCTGGGCTGGTTTGAGCCCAGTCCTGCGCCGGTTCATCCAAGCCGTTCGTTTTGATCTGATGGCCACGAGCGAAAATCGGACCATCAAAACCCTTGACGCCGGCGGCCGGCCTCCCAAACCCTAGGTTCGATTTCTTTCTTTCCCATTTCTCTCGACCGCACATGAGAGGAGAGTCAGCGGCTTCCCATGTCCTGTGGCGGCCGGAGGGAAGGAGACGGTGGTGCCGCCGTCGGGCCCCTCGCTGGCGCGCGAGCTCGCCCTAGGCAGAGCTCGTCGCCGTCGAGCGACCCCGCGTGCGGTGCCCAAAACCGTCGAGCGGCCTCGGCGGCCCTTCCCCGCGATTTCTTCCCCAGCGCCGGTGACCGGGCCCGGCCCCCGCAAGCCGGTTCGGTGATGCGTGCAGGGGCTAAAAGGCCGCACCAGGCGCTGGCGTATCCCTTTTTTTTAAAATTAGGGTTAGGGTTCCGTTGAACCTTTCTTTGCCCGATCTGGAATTGGGTTGCTTTTGTTTCTTTGTTTCTTCCCCGATTTAGAGTCGGTTTACCCGATCTAGGGTTCTTCGTTCATATACCGTGGCTCTGATACCATTGTTGAAATTCGTTGTTCGTTGGTTCATTAGATCGGGTACGGATCACAGTAGGAAGTAGTCAAAAACGATTTACAGGAGGTGCACGAGATCTAAAACGACTACTACCACGACTTCTAGTAAGAGGAAAAGGGAACAGAGAGAAGTAGGAATCGCAGACCATCGAGAGCCGGAGTCGTAGCAGTGGGGTTGGACGTCTCGTTCGCCGGCGGTGTCATCTGCGCGCCGGCAGCGACGGTCGGTGGAGATGAGAGTCGACGCAGTGACGATGGTGGCGCAGTGAAGACGGTGGCGGCTTCCCGTCACTGGCTGCGCCCCTTCTCAGATCGGGATCGGGAATATCGGTGGGGAGTGGCGGCTCAGGTGAACCTCGTGTGTAGAGCCAGCCGGCCCCCACCTCTATATATAGCGCAGTGTGACGGGGGCCCACCAACCATGTAGGGTTGGGCGCCCCCGATCAGGGCGCGAGAAGCAAGGCCCAAAAGGCCGTTGGGCCTGATGGTGGGAGATCAAAACCCAACAAGACCAAGAGCTGTTGGTAAGATCAATGGCGGTGCCGTTCGCCCCCACAAGCTTAACCGGTCCTCCGACGATGCCCGCCGGCACAAGCTCAAACAAAGGTCCGTAGTTCTGTTTTCATCACAAGAGTAACACCTGTACCTTTCTTCCCGGAGAGAAATGGTGGACAACGATTTTGGGTACGTACCTTGAGGCCGACGGTGCCGCTGAGGAGAGAAACGTAGTTCTTCCCGGAGTGGAGCTTCACCGGAGACTGGAGCTGGAAGACGAACGCTCCGTTGGCCGAGTGGTTTTTCCCTGCCAAATAAATTGTTTGATTTAATTTGCAGACGAACATTAGCACTGCCAGCTGACCGATGGCAGCTCAAAGTGCAGAAGAAGTTGCAAGCATACTGATGACCAAGTTTCAGAGCAGCATGCTCACCAACAAGCTTTCCGTTGACAAAAGCGTAGATCTCATGGCCAGTTGTGTTCACATGCAGCGTGTAGCTCCCGTCTCCCTTGTGCTCAAGGCTGTAATGTATTTATTTATCAGAAATTAATTAATGTCACAGTTTAATTTGCATCACTCGGCCGCCGAGTGAAAAATTAAATTTGATGAGGTTGGCAAACACAATACTTCTGAGTGAGTACCTTGTCCTGTACCACAAGTAGTCGCTCTGATCAGTGGATGTGGCGATCTGCTCCAAGAGCCGGGTCTGCCTGAAGCTGCCATGGTCGTCCGTCATGAAGGGCTTGAGGTTCTCAGGCATCCACGACCATCTCAAGGCCTCCGGCTCCTTCTCCACCGAGTTGGCCTTCTTCAACATCACCGATGTCTGCGTCTTGATCTAAACGGTGCCATCATTTCACAAACGCAAACCCAAATCACTAACACTGAAAATGAATTGATTAATGGGCATATATATGCAGTCAAATTATATTGCATAAACGAAAAAAAGAACCTTTGCCGTGTTGTAGGCAACAGTCTTGCAGTCCGGCAAGATGCTGACGGACCATGCCGGAACGAGGTGAGTTCCGCCGAGGGTCACGTTCACATCCCTGTCATCGAACTGGTTGCTGATGAAGCAAACTGAGGAACCGCCATACGTGTACTTGGTGACCTGAATGATTGTTTGTTCAAAATGATCGTCTCGTCAGTCGTCATTACATAAGTTGGAAGAAGACAGAAAAGATGGATGCTGTGAAACGTACAGTGACATTCTTGCCGTAACTTGTGTCATTGTACTCCCCATGGACAAGGATTTTCTCCATGGACTTGAGCAAGTTGTGGAGATCCTTCAGGTGCCCGTATTTGGGCTGCCTAATGTTACCTAACAATATCATGGATATGTACACATGAAAACACATTTCGAAATTAATACAACTCAGGAGTATTACTACAAAGAATGATCCTCTGTACTAGCTAGATAAACCTACCATACTCGTCCAAAGGCGCATCGTAGTCGTAGCTTGTTGTGATGTACGGGCCACCAGAAGTGCGTCCGAAATTGGTTCCTCCATGGTACTAATTATCACCACCACGATATGAATTCAGGAGACGATATTCATATATAGGGTTACAGTTAAGATAATTGTGCAAGTGCGATTCATGTGGTAATTAAGAAAGAAAAGAAAAACTATCACCATGTAGTAGTTATGGACCGATCCACGCTTCTGGAAGAACATGGCGACCGCGAAAGCAATGTCCTCAGCAGTTCTATGGAAATCCGGCTTATCCCAAGCTTTGAACCTATTGGAAATTTTTGCAATATCAAGAAATTGTTTTTTTTACGGTCACCGGGGGGAGGCTCCCCACCTGAATTTTATTGGATCAAGCTGCACAAAGCAGCTGTAAAAAAGACGTTTACAAGATTTACACCTTTAAAATCTAATTTGCAGAACACCTATTGCAATATCAAGAAATTGTTACTGCTCCAAGTTACTGGAAAACTTTTTAGGAAGAAACAATACCACATTGCTAGTAGAAGAGAAAAAGAAGAACAGAGTTAGTTACCAGCCAGTCCAGTTTTCTGTCCATATCTTGGGAATGCCGGTCCTGTTCGGGAACCAATCGTGGCAATAGAAACCATTGCAGGTGTTGATCTGGTAAGAAGCAGATACCATTAGCTCAGAATACGAAACATTACTATATACTGTCTGTGTTAAAACATTTGATCATCATGAACTACGGTTGGGGTGCTTACCACGTTGTGTGGCACATCGTTGTCCTGCTGGCACATGATCCAGGGGACACCAACCTTTTGCTTATTAGCCATGTCGGCACACCAGTGGATGTATTGCGAGGCAGACTGGTTATTCTTCAGTTGTCCCATGATGTTTCCATACTCGTTCTCGATCTAGATAGGCAAGCGACATTAACACATTTGATTTAGCAAGTAGATAGATTAATATTGAATTGTTTCATCAGATATATTAGTTCATCACAATACAAGAGCGTGAGACCTGAGCAAGGATGATTGGGCCTCCCTGTCCTGCGAACATGTTGGCTTCCTTCATCTTGTTGACAATGAGGGTGGTGAAGGTCTCCATCTCGCGCTGCCATGCATATACAAGAAACCGAAATACGATTTACTGTTGAAGTTCAATTTATACTATGTTTGCAAATATAATCAATCTCGTGCTTGATGGAGATGAAAGCTACATGTATCTTATTAATTAGTTACCTCAAAGGGGTCATTGTGCAACCTGAACTGCATTCCGGGGATGTCACGCAGCCATGCAGGAAGGCCTCTGCAACAGCAGAGAAAGATAATTAAAACAGGGAAAAGAAATATATGCCACATGTAGTAGTACTAATTATCATTAATTTCTCGAGAAGAAAAGACGAGAAATAATTAATGAGAATTGTACCCATAGTTCCATTCCCCACAGATGTAGGGACCAATGCGAAGAATAGCGTGCATTCCAGCGTTCTGGATCTCTTTGAAGAACCTGACGATGTCGTAGTTTCCCTCAAAGTTGTACTGCAAACACACACAAAAACCTCAGTAGTAAATTAATGAATGAATGCATGGATGTGATCATATATGTCATGGCTCATTATATTATATATACACCTGGCGGCGGCGCGGCTCGTGGCCGTTCCAGAAGACATACGTTTCGATGGTGTTGAGGCCGCCTTCCTTAGCCTTGTCGATGAGATCGGGCCACATCTGCATTGCCATTGCACGCGCCGTGCGTGTGCCGCCCGGCCAAACCACAGAAACGATCATCAGTTATCACACCCGGCAAGGAAAGATTCGATCGACAAATGATGCATGCACTGCAATGCAAGCATGCAGTGTGGCAAGCCAAGTTAATTGAGACGACAGACGGCGATGGATCGATCTCACTCACCTGTGGCGTGCTCCTGGGGTAATGGATGGACCCCGATAGGAGAATGCGCCGCTGGCCGTCGATGACCACCGCGCGGTCGTTGTAGGCCACGGTGGTTGCGCTCGCGACCGCCGCCAGCAGGAGGAAGGGCAGCGCGACTGGCGCGGCGGCCATTGTGGAACCACGAACCAGTAGCTACCTAGGCTAGCAGAGAAGCCGCCTGCTGCAGAGGAACGGAAATGAAAGATAGTCGAGCGAGCTACGGGTCGATATTTGTAGCTGTAGGGGGGCGATCGCCGGCCGGTGCGGCGGGATAAGGCCGGCTGCATGAATGCATGCATGCGTGCGGCAGCTAGCGGTGCTTATCTCTACCAACCAGTCCACGCATGAATGCGCTTCTTCCTTTTTCTATTTATTTGTTCCGATAATATCCGATTCTGACTATTTATTAGCTTCATTTTTGGAATGGATAGGCTAGGCTAGCTAAGTGAGGACGTCTTGCATCGGAGTGTGATTTTCAACCACCTGCATCCTAATTAATCGCATCGCGTGCTCAAGAAAACAACTAACCGCCCCGGAAAGAGTGGTCTCATCTGGACTAGCGCATTCTGTTTGCAAACGAAACAAACACCGAATTGCTCATGGTGGCTAGCTACATCTACACGTATGTGCTCATTTTGTTGTCTCTTTGCACAAGAAGATGTTATTAGTAAACGGCCCATACTTGATGCTCTCGCAGTCTCGCTCACCGCGCTTGCATGCATTTCTAATATATATGTGTGGAGGACTGATAGAGACCCGGCCTGTGTATTTTCTAGGATTGCGTGCTAGCTAAGCAAGTGGACTAGGAAGCAAATTCTGCTTTCTATCGACAAAAGTGGGAAAACAACAATTATAATCACTTTATAATTTCTATTTGGAGTCGCGCATTTGATTTTAGCTTGCAAACAGGGCCGTTGCTAGCTTGTAGACCTGGCTTTCCTGTCGTCTTTCAACTTGCATGTAGGTGTTCTTGCTGACGTGCCAGTCGTTGCAAATCAACTTCATTTGATGACTTATGTATACTAGTGGCAGGTGCGCGCCTTCGCGAGCAAATGTGGGCACAAATTCAAAGACATATAAATGTATACTGGACATTGCATGGCATGCAAAATCTGGGGTAACACAGTAACATGTTCAACCATAACTGTATAGATATTATACAAGGAGGTAATTATACAGTGTTTGGCAGGAGCTTAGCAGCACATGTTTTTTGTTCCTTCATGTATACAGAGAAAGACCTGGTTTGCTAGACCACGATATGCAGTAGGCATATCAAAGCATTACAGTTTATTGGGTCCAAATATAGTACAAAACGCGCGCCCTCGCGCGCGAACAAAGTATGGTTGTCATAACGAAAAAAATATACATATAATGTTTGGTTCATTGTTCAAAGATCAGATAAAAGCGGTATCCAAATATATAGATACATAAAGATTCAGTATGGTACATAATAGACGGTGTGTTAACATATGTATAGAATTATGTGGCATAGAATTGGTTAGTCACAGACATAATATACAAACACTGAATAGTTTTTTTGGTTTAATTTTCACAAAGGGCGCGCTGTTTCCTCTGAGGAGTCGTTATATGTAGCATCTTGAGATTGTGAGGCGACGATCAAGGTCTCTGACATAGCAAATCCAACCCTTTCCATTTGCTTCAACGATCATAGTCGTTGGGCAGCGGATGGGGTATGTACTGCACAACAGATAAATAGGCATACTTTGACCTGCTAAAACTTCATAGCATCTTCAATTAGAGAAATCAGAAACGGTCAAATCAAATAAATAACGAAGAGAATGTGAGATTATATCATTGACCTTATAATTGTGCAATTGCTGGTTTGATTTTTGTAGACAAAAGTGGCAAATTGAAGGCAATAATGGGGTATGTCTAGGGAAATACAGCAATGTCAATTTCAGTTTTAGATTCACTAAAATCAAACATATATGTGATTTAGATCCCTAAGGCAATATTTGAAATGGTTAATTAGGAAATATATGGCATGTAGATTTTGAGGCAATGCTTTTTCTTCTTATCTTTGATGCCAAAGATGAAAGCACAAGCGTAACAGAAGATCATGTAGAGAATGATTGATTTTTTTGTTTACCTCCCATTGCTTGATGATAACCAGTTTGAGATGTGCAGCCATCTCCTCAGTCTGAGATCTGTAGCCATTTAACCGGGCAGGAGTTCCTTATGAGTCCATCATCATTAGCATCCTGGTCTCAGGACTGGACAAATAAAATAAAGCATGCAACATATCCTGTACGAAATTTCAATTAAATCATTGGACCATTCCTTATTAAATTCAGATGAAAGTTTCTCGTTTTATCTCATAGCTGGCAGAACGCAAGAAAAAGCAAATTGGTGACATTAGAGCATCTCCAGGAGTTTGGTAAAACAACTCCCTATCTTAATATTTTAGCAAAAAGATAAAAAAGTCTTTGCTAACAGTTTGGTAAAAGAGCTCCTTAAAAATAGAAAGTTGTCAAATATCCTCCTTAGCTCATAGATTTCCAAAGTCGAGAGAAGTCCCTATCTCTTCTCCTTGGACCTGTTTTCACGACACTTCTCGTGCAGCCCTTTGGTCTGGCCCCTGCTGGTATGTACCAGCCTCCATCGCAGCCGGCCTGTAGGTCAACGCCGCCGCCCAGTGCTTGCCTCCGCTAGTGTTTATTGATCCTTGGTTGGAAAGCATGGCGCCTTTACGTGTGCATGGCCTGCTATCTTGACATGTGCCTACCGCTTGACCGGAAGGCATGGAAGCTACAAGCTAGGCACGCCTTGCTGGCCGAGCCAAACGTTGGGATTGGATCGGTGCTCGTGTCAGTGTGGTGGTAAGAGTAGATGCAATTTTCTTTTCAATTTGTTTATGAACAACATAATAAACCAAAAATTAATTAAATGTGGGCCCTACTATAACTTTTAGAAAGTTACTATAGGAGACTGTTGGTGAAGAACAAAAATTAAGGTTGCTATATTCTTTTGTTAACTTGTTAAATTGATTAGTTTAGCAAGTAAATTATACTAAACTCCTGGAGATGCTCTTAGCAGTTATCTAATTTGTCCAGAACCAAAGGACGGGTAAGTCTTAGTTCAAGCCAGTTGTAATCATCGTCACCTATCTGAAGTAATTAATTAGGAAATATGAGGGCTGCAGCACATCAAAATTCGTATGACATGTAAATTTTGAGGCAATGCTTTTTCTTGTTATCCTTGACAAAAAACATTTACCCACCGAAGTAGGTGGACCAGGAGGAAGGGACAAAAACGGATAAATAAGGAGAAAACAAAGAAAGAAGTTGGATCCGTACGAAGCTGAAACAGAGGTGTCCACTGGAGCAATCCAGACTAAGAATCTCTGCTGAAGAACAGAAGCTGGTGCTAGCAAAAGCGGATCTATATGTGCAGCCCAAATGCAGAAATGGAAAAGTGGCAAAAATAGCAGTAAACATATCATTGGCAGTAAAGTTTTAAGGCAACCTAGCAGATGAACCTTGATTTCTTGTGACTCCGCTAACTTGCAGTTTATCTTATGGAGTTTGGAACGTACCTGCATTACAAACCAAAAGTATCGCAAGGTTGAAAAAAAATATAATGAGATAAAATGTTTAGGAAAATTTGATTGCGTAACCATGAAAAAATGTATGTGCTTTAAAATATGATCATGAGCAATTGGGGTACCAAACTGTGACCGTAGTTTTCAAACTAATTAGCTAACTATAGCAAATAGAAAGTGTAGCGGGTATTATTTATCATATTAGGTAAAAGTAAAGTCACATTTCAGATAGCAAAGTTACTCTCAGCATAGTAGTTATAGAGTAGGAATCAAAGAAGGTAGCCAATCCATAGCTTCAGTTCAGAAATCTAACCAAAAAAAAATCGAAATACCTGATATTGCAGTGCCACCAAGTAATGAATTACCTTGCTAGGAAGCCCAACTGGCTTTACTACTCTGCAGACCACTGCAGGCAGTACCACACGGACCATTACCCCGTCTGCCTTGTCTCACTTGGCACTTGCATGGATGTAAAGGCAACACAATTGTCATGGTAAGTTTGTTGCTGAGTCATTCAAGGTGTACACTGGAGATTTAATGCTAGGACCAATCTCTCTTTTTATTTACCTTTGAAAGTTTAGCGCCGCTCGGGTCTTTGGGTCGGCTGCCTTGCCCCTACTCGCTGCAATGAAACACCTGCCACCTGCATAAGGTACAACAATGTATAAATTTGTACGGTCACTGAGAAGACAAAGTCGCATATATTACTATAGGTATGGTTAAGGCTTTATGTAAACTAGAATGAGGCCAGGATTCAAGCAACCATGTCCCTTGAACTCAATAATTCCATGTATAAACGGGCGAATCACAACGTCAATGAGAACAAACGAATTAGAAGGGAAACCAAATACCTCCCTAGACTGAGCTGAAGGAAAAGGATAGATCATAATAGCGTAGTCTACCAATTGTATTATCATAGTGATTCCCATATTATTCTGCCTGCGAAAAAATCCAAACACATTCACTAAATAATCAGGAAGGCAAATGGGGTTTACAAATTCCTGTACTATACCAGATTGAGCCTGGGGAAAATAATCCTAGAATTGCAGGCAGTGAGAGAAAATATAACGATAAAGATGGCGTACCTGAACATACCCACTTGATCTCATACATCTTTGTATGGAAATTAAAATGTATCATAATACGCTGCTGCATATAAAGGTAGGATCAAAATGAGCATGTATTTTTTAAAACATTTAGCGAAATGACATCTAATGCTTGCAAAGGACAGGGAATGAAGTCACATAAAGGGCGAGTCATTGCACAAGAGGTGGAATATCTGATCCCATAGAGTGGTTTACAAATAAGAACCAATTAATAGCAGGGGTACATGCCAGGAGCATATTACGTGCATAAGCAAATATATTACTACAATTTTGCATTGTCACAAAGAGTAGGAAATGCAAAATAGGAAACATGGAACTAAAAACAGGGGATCTATTTACTTTTAGTTTACAAACAGAACTCTTGTCGGCTCAAAGGGATTAAAATATATTCCCATGTCACCCTACTGGCGGTCAAAGATGTACAACGGAAGAAACACTCGTTAATAGTTGAACATTGGAATTCCTAGATGCAAATTGCTAAAAAAACGACGACAGTTATGAGGAATCATAAAATTAGTTTAGCAACATGAGGAACACCATGACAATTTAAAGTGCTTGAAGGTAAGGCGCATAGTTCGAACACCATTTTGGATCGACTAAACACAGAGAGCTGAAATCACATGGCAGAATTCAGTCTTATGGCATCGGTGTGTAAGGTGAAGGAAATGAAGAGTAACCTGCCCTATCATCTTTGGATGGAAATCAGGCGGTAAGTGTAATCACGTAGACTATTTCATTTGGTAAAAAAAACAGGGCCCTTACTGCTACTATCACAGAGGTAAAATCAGGAGGTAAACCAAAATTTTTGGTACATCCAGTTCTATAGATTGTAAGCATGGTCTCACGTTGGATGGTCACCTCATTATATGTGTAGCAATGTAGAGGACCCCTCTAAGGATGCACTGGCTCCGGTACAATGGTTAGCGTGGGGACTGGATCATGTGTTCTTCGGTGAGATGCCGATCCAGCTCAGTGCCAGCGGCGACGGCTCTGATCGCTTACCCTGAAACATTCAGAAAACAAGGTTTAGACTTAGGGGAACACAGAAGGCACTAATGAGCACAAGAAATATCTCATAATCACCAGGCAAACCACAACAACCACATGTTCAGCAGGGAACAAATCTGAAGAAATCAATCATTGAATCTAGTGGACTAAACCCTGAAGATCAAGCACAAATAGGGAAGGCAAGTGGCCATATCCATCCGCACTTGGTGGCTGGGCCTCTATGCAGCGGCATTTCCATTTCAAGGGGTAAACATATCCCACCAACGAATAGGGTAAACCATATAGCACACAAGAAAATAATCCACATAACATCACCAATTAATTAATAGTACCACTATTACCTCTACGATAGAACTGCACAAAAACTACAAACGAGAGTGTTTGCACTGGCAACACATTTCAACAAATTAGTGGCTATTGTGATCAGATTTGACACAGAACGAAGCATGGCAATTATTTAAATGGAACGAAGAATTAAACAAAACTCATATACGTTGGTGTAGTATACAAGAGAAGCCTGAAAATCACGAAATCACATCTGAAAGAAAACAAAGGGTGCATTAGTATATTTTATTTTGAGGATAGATTACTCAAAAAATGTCACAAATAGAATTAGGAGTTTTGTAATCTAAAGAAAAACACAAAAAAGAATTGCATTGAACTAATTTTTTTTTGGATCTACAATCGCCTTGAGGATGTATACCTGTCTCAAAAGAGGCAATAAGCACAGTATTACGAAGCCAAAATTGATATCAGAAGCATGTTGGATGGTCGTAGCTGCAGCACAAATAGAAGGAAAAATCAACATCATCATAGCAACGATCTGGTGTTCATCTCAATCGAATTCCATTATTGAAGTGGTCTACTACATGGCTAAATTGGATTGAACGACCATTGAGCATGCTGCCTATGTCCTACCTTGCAATAAGGAAAAAAGGACCAAAAGAAAGCAAACCAAAACCTCAGAGAAACTCATGTAGCGGGCTGACCCTCTCCAATAGTCATCTCTATCACCAAACTTCCCTCGCTCCACTGCATCTATCTGTTCGTCCCCTGTTCTGTCCTGGGATGCGTAAAGAAGAGGATGAGAGTAGGATAACCAAATCGCAGGCGCGCAGAACAGGCAGGCACCCGATGGAGGCCGCCAACCGCGGCACCGCGCGACATCCGGCCGCCGTCTGCCGGGATTCGGGAGCACAAGAACCAGAGGAGATGTGCTGGCTGCCGCAGGCTGCACACCGACCAGCCTCCGTCCGCGAGAGAGAGGGGATCTGGGGGAGGAGGCATAAGAGGAAGTAGGAGAAGAAGATGGCGATGTGCCGCCAGATACCGCTGCCGAGCTGAGCCGCTGACGCCGACGAGGAAGAGGCAGGTAGGGTTTCGTCGAGCGCACGCGGAGCACCAGGAGGACGCAGCGCCAAGGGAAGCACGCCGCCACGCCAGGAGAGAGAGGGAGAGGAAGGGAAGGCGGACCGACAGCGTCGCGGAACTCCGGAGCTGGAACCCAACCTGGGTACGAAGCCACCAATGTAAAATCATAGCAAACCAGAGCAAAAGAATCCCTTGCGGATAGACGGGAAAATACGCGGAGCAGCGACGTACCAAGAAGGCGGAGGAAGCTGGAGGAGCAGCGAACAGCGAATCGAACGAGGTGGCAGGGGTAGCCCCCGCTGGGCGGCCAGCTGCGGCGGAGGTCCACCGGACGCGCGCAGGGAGGAACGGACGAGGCAACGGGGACGATGACTGCCATGGAGAACCGGCGAGGTCGAGGAGAACGACGAGCAGCGGGCGGCGGTGGTGAAAGGACCGGGGTACGTGTGAGGAACCGACTGCGGATGGAAGAAACGAGAAGTGCGGAAGTACGAAACCAATAAACTCTAGAGAGGTGGCGTCCGTGCGGCTGACCTGTGCCGGTAGATTGATGATTCGGGTAGTTTCTGTGCTACATGTATATATATATGGGGTATATGTATATGAGAGTACTTAGAATTTTATTTTCCTATTTTCATTGTGTGCAATATATTGGGGAATTGTTGGGCTGCAATGAAAATTTTCTGTAGGTACGCTAACCACGAATGCTTAAGTCGAATGTAGCTATCGACTAGCTATATATCGAGAGAATGCGTGTTATGCCACCGACATAGAACGTGATCGCCACCTTAGGTTGGCAATCTTGTGAGGATGAATAGGACGAAGCATGCATCTTCATGATTGTTGCCTTATGTATAGCGATGCTCCTCTCACCCTTGTTCTATAGTGAGTAACTTGTGATCAATATAGTACACTATCTTTCTTGTGTGAAGCTAAACAAAAATGCCTTATTCTATGTTGCCCACCCAAGCGTTTGCCAATGCTTTAGACCTCACTTAAGTAATTATGGATTCTCTTGAATGAATCAAATTCGTGTTGGTCTAAGGTAACAAAATTTAGAGCTACTAGAATAACATGTTTGTGTGCTCTCTTGTTAGGTGGAACAAAGGCAAGTTTTATTTTGCTTGTTGAATGTTGGCTGCTAGAACAATTTCTGTTGTAGTGATGCTTTCGTGGCCATCATGGTGTTTTCTGTAGTTATGAAGAATACCAAAGTTGTAGATAACTTACTTATATAGCTTGTCCTAAAATTTCATGACCCTAGGTCTTATGGTTTGAGAGTTATGAATTTTAGAAGTTTACTGTCAGGTTTTGCTTATGCTCTGAATAGATCTGAATGTTTGGTTTGTTTGATCTATGTGCATATGGAATCATGTCTTGGAGATAATAGAAGAAGTGTAGTACTTTTTCTAAGCTTTCCAAAGTGTCCTATAGCACTAATTTTTGTGGTCGAAATTTCTAGTTATGAGCTTGCCAAGTGGAATGACAGAATCTGTCCACATCTGGGCAGAGATGTCTTCTGTATCTTGTTTGGCCTTGTTAGCTATAGAATCATCTTAATATGATAATAAAAAAGTTATAGACAACTTAATAACCTTTACATAAAGTTAAGGCTCAGCCTTGTTGTGTCCCTAGAACTCCAGTTATGCATTTTTGAAGTTCTTGTCAGTTTTCTATCCATATTGGTACAGAACTGAAACATCAGCATGTTTGACCATGTTAATCTATGAATTAGCTATTGGTACGAATAACTAAAGTGTAGTCATCTTCCTAAGTTTTCTAGAAAGTCTAAGATCACCTTTGTGGGATGTCTACAACCTCAGTTATGGTTAAAACAAGTAACTACTGTGCTACTGTCCAGATTCTGTGCACATACTAAGTTGGCTACCTTAGCTAGCGTTTGTCTTAGGCTAAACTCGTAGTTAGTTCTTACTTTAGATAAATGTTTGTTATGGGTGAGCCTGGTGCTTAGTAATGGTTGCTTAAGCTAATTGGATTGGATCTTTCCAATGCTTGACTGTGATGTTTGTATGTATGCTTGTGATCTAGGTAGTGCCTTCGTTGTCATCTCATTGTCCTTAGTGAGTATACGAGTGTCGAATAGCTTTATCTTAGAGCAATACTTGAGTTACCCGAAACGAGCTCGTAGTGTCGTCTTCAATTAGGTTCTTTTCTTTAGGAGCCTGAGCCTGTAGACTTGATGGTTAGCCCTTGAATGTTTGTATCCATGCCTTTGCTTGACCGAAAGCCCAAAGTTTAGTTCTCCTATATGTTTGTATGAGCCGTGGATGTTTTGCAACCCTTTTTGTGAAGACCCTTATCGACTGAACAACCAAGTTAAATTTTCATCAACTCTAGCCTACCCCAACTTGCTTGGGACAAAAGGCTATATTGTTGTTGTTGTTGTTGCTGCTGCTAGTCTTTGACCATGGTTTGTACGTTGTTAATTGTGGGGACTGTACCCAAATCCATGTTGGACCTTCTGTTTGCCTTTCCCAAAGATTAGCTGGTGTGACGTAACATCTCTTTGTTGAGGTGCTGAAACCTTGTGTTTGCAAATTCATGTAGCGACTTTATCAACTCAATCTTCGATTGGTACCTCGATTTTATCCTTGAAATTTGCTTAATCCATGTCCAACCTTCCCAAGTCTTAAGATGTTCATCAGTCTTGATCTCATGTTATTGCTCAACATGATTGAATCTTCTGTTAATCTTTTATCTGGTACTTCCCTCGGTGGACGCAAGTCGTGTGTAGGAATTACGCAAAAATCGCCAGCTTAGTCGCCTTCGGCAATAGAGCTATGTTCTCTTGTGAGGCGTTTTGATCTACGAATAGCTTCTCTATTTATTCTAAACCTTATGACTACCTTTGCTTGCTATTCTTTCCTTGTATAATGCTTGTTTTTACCACCCAAAATGTGTCACTTGAAATTTCATCTTGGTGATGTGATCGGTAATGGTTATGAGTAGCAACTAACGGTGCCGTGACGAAACCGAGAGCCTCCTGTGGGCGGCCGACACAAGGTTGTGCTGCTCGGTACGCGCTGGTATCGTGGTTTCTAGTCATGATCCATTGAGGCACAACATCAACGTGTTATTCTCATGTGAATTTTTCCTTGGTTATCTTTTCCATATCGTATCGTAAGATCCATATCTTAGACCGAAAGTAGTGGAGTGTCCTTCTGAAGTTACTAAGAGAATAACTTTGAAGAACAGGTCACCGACATAAATATTAACAGACCACAATAGGTGGTATACAAGTGACTCTACTTAGTTGTCCCAGCATTGATGAACGACATCTAGTGAGTGAAGTATCTCATTTCTGTTGGATGAAAAGGACACACAACACTTAATGTTGGACAAGTCATCCGTTGGCTAAGACTCGATCGTTACAATATGCAAGTTTTAACCTTTGTATGTATAATGGCCATACCGTTGAAATCAACCATCTCTGGTGTGACTCCTTATCTGCTGACTTCGATGGCAACCATCTGCTTTGTATCAACCCTAATTATTGTGATCAAGTCAATTCCATCTTGGACAATCACACAGATAGTGCAAGGTGTTCTATCAGCTGCGGTGAAGAATTAGAGAAAAGCATGCCCTAGTTTCGATCAACATCCTTGTGCCCTTAGTGCCATAAATGGTTTGTTCATAACTTTATTGGACAAAATGTTGAGGAATATTCAAAAGCAATTTAAAAAGTGTCAAACAACATATTTTCCATCTTAGAGCTGTTGTTTGATCTAAAAAGGAAGCCTCAAGGTGAAAGTTGGCCAGACAAAGTTGTTATGCTGCAAGTCAACTCAACTTACAGTAGAACTAAGTCACCAAGGAAAATTTTACTCAATCGTTTGGTGGTAGACTGCTTCCCGCGGTTTAGTAAATATTACAACTTTTGTTGTCCTTAAGGCCTCGTTACATCTTTCTTTGTGAATTATTTTCCAATGATGACATACTTTGGTACCTTATACATGTTTTTACCAAAAGGTTGCATCTGATTCAACCCAGATAACTGTTGTCTTTGGATAAAAGAATCTTTTAGATAACTGTTGGCAGAAATACGAAGCCGACAGAGTCAGCTATCACATTCAATAACCCATCGATAGACTCAGATAATATAGTGTTGTCATCAGAGAAAGAGAACTGCACACATGGAACCTCAAGTAGTTTTCCATTAGTTGATATCGGAATGTTTGAACATTTACGACCAACCTAGACCCTGTTTATTGGTTAGTCAGTATCCTATAGCCTCAGAGAATGTTTGTCATCTATGATCTCACCCTTTTGGAAGGTTGTACTCAAGCCATTTTGGTAGAGAACTGCTTTTCAAAACCGTGTGGATATAGAGTCATTTCAACGAAGTATACTTCTGAAGACTTTGGTTTGATGTAAAGTTCATACGAACTATGTTGTGTTCACTAAAGAGTCAGATACTTGTGAGTGGTTCACTCATGGACCAAATGATCTCCGTACACTGAGAACGCAGTATGTGCTATCTTGGATTCCTCCCAAAGTAACAATGCTTCATGGAAGTCAACGAAGGAAATTCTTCAGACAAATTTTACCATAAAGAGTAAGTATCAAAAAGTGCCTTTGACCAAATTGTTCACCGACGTTGAAGCTTTTAGCTGAATGCTATAGCAGATGTTGGGAACTAGATAACGTGTCTCTCTTCCTTAAAAGATCTTCCATTCCGAATCTCGGGACACGATTCTTTTAAGGGGGAAGGGCTGTAACACCCCAGGTGTTTATCACCAATTAAGTAGTGGGTTTAAGCTCAAACATGATAGATTAATGGAGATGACAATGTCAAAGTCAAACCTATGGAAATAAGCCCTAACCTAAACTTGGATATTGCACCCTCGCTTACATATAGGATCAATTAAAAGATATATGCTTGGGTGTTGCTATTAAAGTATCTTCACATGTCTCACCTCAATAACTATCTATATTGATCTCTGAAAAAGTTTCTTGAAGTTTGGAATCAAGAAGTCAAATGAAATGATAAGTCATAGTAGAGTTGGAAATTTTGAAGGAATGAGTCATATCTTGCTTGGATTGTTTTGTTTAGAGAATGAGAACATATGTCATCAACCAAGTCTTGCAACCTTGACCAAACAACTCCAATTGAACCCTACAACAACACTTATGAAAGGCTCATGTGGAACAAGTGACAAGAAGATGCCGCAAATCGGTCCCGAACCTCAAAACTAGGGTTTCTTCCGACGCGGTGTTGACCGAAGTGAAACTACTATTTTTGTTCGAGATATGAAGTTTGACCTTTAATGAAAATTAGAGTTTAGTTTGTATGCAACAAACTTTATTTTTGGACCGCGTCCCGATCCCACCCCGAAGTACTGTCAAGCTGATCACAGTGCAATTTTGACTCCTCCTGTGCAACCCTATGATGGGAATTAATATCTCGCAAACCAGTGGAATTTGACTGAGCTCCTATAAGCAATGTTGTAGTACTCTCATAGCCCTATGCAGCGGTATAATTTGTTGGTCGAATTGTCATCTGGTTTAAGAGATAGAGGTGAGATTAGAAGAGTGGCAGACTCGTAAATACGTCGCTTTTGGATGGCAGTTTTGGAGGCGCTGAAACTTGGTGGCCGACATCGGAAAGGACCGAGCGCCGTGTGGCCTCCGTGCCCGTGCATGAGCGCCACCTCCCCGGGCTGCTCTGTGTCGAGGGGGAGAAAAAGGGGATCGAGCCCGACCCTTCACTCGCTCCCTTCTCCTCTTTTCCTCGGTCTATTTCTCTCTCGCTCTCTCGTGCCCGAAGCCATGGCCGAGTCGGGCTGGAGCTCGTTGTTGCCGTCGCCCCTCCTTTGCCCCTCCTCTTCCAACACCAGCCACCCCTCTCCTCCTCCCTCCTGCCGCTGCTGTAGGCTGCCATCTGCTCCTTCGTCGTCCTGGGCCGCTATCTCACTGGAATCAAGCCGGCCTCCTCCATCCCCTTCTCTGTTTTCCGTCGCTGTGAGGAAGAAGGACCATCTAGCAAGGCAGAAACTCTTTGTTGTGTTCACTTTGCAAAAGTGTTAGAGACAAAGGATTTACATATAGGGGCTTACATGATTTGTGGAAAGTTTTGTGTTCACTCTGCATAATATTTTCTTTTTTTTCTTTTTCGGAATTAGTATTGCATTTAAATGGCTGAACTTTGAAAATACATAGTAAATGATAGAAAAATCGTAAAATAGCAAATGAGGACTTTTTGGAATCCTTGTGAAATTTTCTATGCAGTGGATCTATAATATGGCATGTTTTAGTTTAAAGTTTTAGCTGTAAAAATAGATTTATGCAACTAGGTTTTGAATGCTAGTTGGATCTGTTATTTTTAATAACTGTAAATATATAACTCCAAATGAAGTGAAATTTTTGTGACGTGTTACTCTTGTGATGTATGATGTCTAGTAAAAATTTCAAGATTTTAGGCTTGATAGTTTAGGAGCTATAAAAATAACAAATGCTATATGCTGCTTTGCTTCTATTCTGGACAGTTATAACGGTTTAAAGTGGCGTATCAGATTCTGTCCATATTTATTGGATTTGTGAAACTCAAGTTATAACGGTTTAAAGTGGCGTATCAGATTCTGTCCATATTTTGGACAGAGATGCAATTATTTAATTAATTGACCATGTTAACTGTAGAATCATCTTAAGATGATTACAAGAAAGTTGTAGATAACTTTATAGGCTTTCCATAAAGTTGAGAATCATGTTTGTTGGAGGTCTAGAACTCCATTTATGCTTCTCTGAAGTTTCTATCAGTTTTCTGTCTATAATTTTACCACTGCTGTTGGGCTGCATGTGTGGTGTTACTCGTGCAACTAGTTTCATGGTGTAAATGATGTTTACTGTGATTTTGGTAAATACAAAAGTTGTAGATAATTATCTTATCTTTCTTGTGTTAAATTTTCATGATCCCAGGTCTGATAGTTTAAGAGTTGCATGCTTAATAAGTCTACTGTCAGATTTTAATTACCTTCTGTGCAGACTTTAAACATTGGCATATTTGGTCATGATAACTTGGGAATCAGGTTGAGATGATTAAAGATGAAATGTAGATAATTTCATAAGCTTTCCAAAATGTCTTCTTGCAAGTCATTTGGATTTGTGTAACTACAGTTATGCTTCTCTGAAGTTGCAATCAGTTTTATGTCCATGTCTGGATAGGTCTGAAACATCTACATGTTTGACCTGTTTAACTTTGTAATTAGCTTTTTATGTAAACATCAATCTTGTAGACAATTTCTATGGATTTTCATAAAGTCTTAGATCATCCTTGTGGGATGTTTGTAGCTTAAGTTATGTTTGAAACAAGTGACTATTTGCTGCTGTCCAAATCTACTTGTATCTAGAATTGTTTGCTTCTACTTGCTCTTGTTTGTATGATTGCAAATGGTTATCTTGGACACCTAGAGTTAACGTAGCATGCCTAAAATGTTTTGCTAAATTGTGAAGTACTTGATCATGTATAGCTAGCTGGTTGTATGACATGCTTATGTGGGTATAGTGTAACATATGCTTGTTTAGTATGCTTGTTGCATTCCTTCATGTGTATTCTTTATGTTCATGCATCTGCATCTATGCATCTCATCCTAGGTACGCTAGGTACAGCACATGGACGTGGAGCGCATGATGTGGAGACAGATGATGGTGTAACGGTGGGCTGTCCAGAAGATGGAAGAACCCCTGAATGCAAGTGCTAGGACCGGAGATGTCACCATGACGGTGCAAGCTAACTAAACTGACTTGTGTCGGATCTCAGGCAAGCCCCGGAGCATTATAAGCCTCCTATCTTCAAAGCAATTAATTCTATATATGTTATAAGTATTGTTGCATTAAGTGGTAGGAGTTGGTTAAAAATCTTGTTGCATTATATCATTCCTTGTCCAGATATATGAATCATTGAATCCTACGTAGACTAGGATTGAGTAGATGCTTAGCCCTGCTTTAAGCAGTAGAAGTCAGGTGATTTCCTGTCACCTGCGAGATATAGGGATATTCATATATGGCACGGTTGGCTATATTTGCTATCGTGAAAAGGAACCATGTGTTAATAAAATGAAATGAGACTGGGCGGGATGATGATAGTGAAGCGACAAGGCATGGAGGTCTTGGGTGTGGATCTATCCCCGTCTGAGTCGTTTAAGGACCGATTCGTTGTACGTCCTTGAGTCATGTTGAACGCACTCTAACACTTAGTTGGCCGGATAAGTCGTTCCGACCGCGAATCCGAGTAATACAGTTCAGGCCGGGAATCGAATGGTAGGTTGCTTCTTGGAGGAGAGAAAGGATGTGCTTGGGGACATTGGCGTGAGACCAAGGGGGGGTTAGAGTCCCTATCACCTGGCAGAGTGTCGCCCTTGGGGTCGCGACATCATTCGGACCCGTGGCTCCTGAACTGTACCAAAGGTGACCTGAGCAGCCCTCGCCAGGCGTGACTCGGTGAGTGTTAGAAATACCCCTCCAGCTGGATAGGAATTCGATTCGAATCGCCGTCGCTCCCGGTTAGTGAGCACTTGACTTGAGCAGCGGCAACATAGATTCCATTAAATTGAACGGATGGTTAATTGGATCACGATGGAAAGGTTGCCTCAATTTATACCTGCTATGGTTAATATTGTTTGCTCCTAATAAAGTGAGTGCTCTAGTACAGGTTCTAATATAGATGTTAGGTTAATGATAATTAACTTGATGCTTAAGCATTAATAATTGATCATCTATATTAAGCTTTTATGCAAAATGTTGTCAAGCTAGCCCCACTTTATATCAGCCTTGCATGATCCTTGGTGTCACCTTATTTCTAGTTTCTGACGGGTAAGTCTAGCTGAGTACCTTCTTGTACTCAGGGTTTTATCCCCACTTATTGCAGGTTATGATGTATCATGACGGCTGCAAGAGTTGATTGACTCCTGCCGTAGAGGCGGAGTGTGATCATAGGCATGATCCTTCTTATTTACCTTATCTCTAATGCTTTTGTTGGAAGTCGACCGTGGTACTGGCATGTATTTAAAATAAGATTAATGTTAGTTTCAAATTACTTTGCTTCCGCTACTTTTCAATGTAAGTTGTAATAACTATGTTGAACTCCGATGTATATTGAATTACTTGTGAAATGGTTGTAACATGTGACTTGTTATGTTGAATCACTACGATCTTGGCTTGTATGTTGGTTGGTTTGAAATCCCTCGTGATTTCATTGGACTACCGGAGTTATATGGGCTCAAGTGCGAGAATTTGATCACTCCCGTGATTGTTTTTTGTACTTGTGCTCTTATAATTTGGACGGTTCTGTTACACTAAACCCTAAAGATCAAGCACAAATAGGGAAGGCAAGTGGCCATATCCATCCGCACTTGGTGGCTGGGCCTCTATGCAGCGGCATTTCCATTTCAAGGGGTAAACATATCCCACCAACGAATAGGGTAAACCATATAGCACACAAGAAAATAATCCACATAACATCACCAATTAATTAATAGTACCACTATTACCTCTACGATAGAACTGCACAAAAACTACAAACGAGAGTGTTTGCACTGGCAACACATTTCAACAAATTAGTGGCTATTGTGATCAGATTTGACACAGAACGAAGCATGGCAATTATTTAAATGGAACGAAGAATTAAACAAAACTCATATACGTTGGTGTAGTATACAAGAGAAGCCTGAAAATCACGAAATCACATCTGAAAGAAAACAAAGGGTGCATTAGTATATTTTATTTTGAGGATAGATTACTCAAAAAATGTCACAAATAGAATTAGGAGTTTTGTAATCTAAAGAAAAACACAAAAAAGAATTGCATTGAACTAATTTTTTTTTGGATCTACAATCGCCTTGAGGATGTATACCTGTCTCAAAAGAGGCAATAAGCACAGTATTACGAAGCCAAAATTGATATCAGAAGCATGTTGGATGGTCGTAGCTGCAGCACAAATAGAAGGAAAAATCAACATCATCATAGCAACGATCTGGTGTTCATCTCAATCGAATTCCATTATTGAAGTGGTCTACTACATGGCTAAATTGGATTGAACGACCATTGAGCATGCTGCCTATGTCCTACCTTGCAATAAGGAAAAAAGGACCAAAAGAAAGCAAACCAAAACCTCAGAGAAACTCATGTAGCGGGCTGACCCTCTCCAATAGTCATCTCTATCACCAAACTTCCCTCGCTCCACTGCATCTATCTGTTCGTCCCCTGTTCTGTCCTGGGATGCGTAAAGAAGAGGATGAGAGTAGGATAACCAAATCGCAGGCGCGCAGAACAGGCAGGCACCCGATGGAGGCCGCCAACCGCGGCACCGCGCGACATCCGGCCGCCGTCTGCCGGGATTCGGGAGCACAAGAACCAGAGGAGATGTGCTGGCTGCCGCAGGCTGCACACCGACCAGCCTCCGTCCGCGAGAGAGAGGGGATCTGGGGGAGGAGGCATAAGAGGAAGTAGGAGAAGAAGATGGCGATGTGCCGCCAGATACCGCTGCCGAGCTGAGCCGCTGACGCCGACGAGGAAGAGGCAGGTAGGGTTTCGTCGAGCGCACGCGGAGCACCAGGAGGACGCAGCGCCAAGGGAAGCACGCCGCCACGCCAGGAGAGAGAGGGAGAGGAAGGGAAGGCGGACCGACAGCGTCGCGGAACTCCGGAGCTGGAACCCAACCTGGGTACGAAGCCACCAATGTAAAATCATAGCAAACCAGAGCAAAAGAATCCCTTGCGGATAGACGGGAAAATACGCGGAGCAGCGACGTACCAAGAAGGCGGAGGAAGCTGGAGGAGCAGCGAACAGCGAATCGAACGAGGTGGCAGGGGTAGCCCCCGCTGGGCGGCCAGCTGCGGCGGAGGTCCACCGGACGCGCGCAGGGAGGAACGGACGAGGCAACGGGGACGATGACTGCCATGGAGAACCGGCGAGGTCGAGGAGAACGACGAGCAGCGGGCGGCGGTGGTGAAAGGACCGGGGTACGTGTGAGGAACCGACTGCGGATGGAAGAAACGAGAAGTGCGGAAGTACGAAACCAATAAACTCTAGAGAGGTGGCGTCCGTGCGGCTGACCTGTGCCGGTCCAGAAGTCAGGCGGAGGCGAGGAGCAGCGAAAAGGTCCAGAAGCCAAGTGAAAACGAGAGTTACAGAAGGAATCAGTAAATACAAGAATAGTAAAATCAGAAGCCGATTTAGCTAGAAGTGTACGGGAGGAACGGGAGGCGTCGATTCTCTGCATCCAAGGAACGGTAAAAAAAAGAAGACGTGGACACCGGTTCTGAGCTTGGAGCCCGCGATGGAGAACCGGCGAGGTCGAGGAGAACGACGAGCAGCGGGCGGCGGTGGTGAAAGGACCGGGGTACATGTGAGGAACCGACTGCGGATGGAAGAAACGAGAAGTGCGGAAGTACGGAACCAATAAACTCTAGAGAGGTGGCGTCCGTGCGGCTGACCTGTGCCGGTCCAGAAGTCAGGCGGAGGCGAGGAGCAGCGAAAAGGTCCAGAAGCCAAGTGAAAACGAGAGTTACAGAAGGAATCAGTAAATACGAGAATAGTAAAATCAGAAGCCGATTTAGCTAGAAGTGTACGGGAGGAACGGGAGGCGTTGATTCTCTGCATCCAAGGAACGGTAAAAAAAGAAGACGTGGACACCGGTTCTGAGCTTGGAGCCCACGACGTTTGTAGAGTTATATATATGAACCTGACAATATAAACATATATTATATATACGATTGCATTTTTAGATAATGGTAGATTAAATAACCGGCTTCTTCCTTCAAGAAGGAATCAGGCCACGAGTTCAATACAGAAGAACATCAACACACCAGCTGACCAAAACATCCACAGCAGCACCAAACCAGTTTTTAACCAAAAACTAAACACTAAGTCTAAGAGCATAAGGCCATCCCGAAGAAAGCAGAGCATTGCAAGGCCGCAGTCTCTAGCTTCTGGCACCCTTGGACAATAAACTTCTTCATGTCTTCATTCCTTTGTAATAGCCCCCACTGCCGCAGCCAGTGCGTAGCTCTGAACATGACCTGCAAAATAGATTTTGGACTGCATTTGTCAAATACCAATTCATTTCTTGTAAGCCAAAGCGACCAAAACATTGCAGCAGCTCCTATAAGCAACAATCTTCTAAATTCTCTCCCACTTTGTTTGTGCCAAGCACCAAAAATATTTCGTGTACTCGTTGGTGGTTTTAAACCAAGCACCATATGTATAGCACGCCACAAGGCCTTGGCCATCACACAATCGAAAAACAAATGTTGAATACTCTCGAGTTTAGAGCAATAGCAACAATTTCGGTTTCCCTTCTAATTTCGTTTAGCTAAATTATCCTTTGTTAGAATTACCCCTCTCCTTAGAAACCACATAAATATCTTAACTTTTAGTGGAATTCTAAGACGCCAAATGTCCTGAGAAACTTTAAGGCCATTGTTTATTAGGTACGTATACATGGATTTGACTGAGAACATTCCATTAGAATGCAAGTCCCAGCAAAAGGAGTCCCTGCCACCCTGTAAATGAATACTCGCAATCCTACCAACTAGGTCCTGCCAATCCAACAACTTGTTTCCCACTAACGCTCTTCTAAAGGTGATGTTAATTGGTACCGACCGTAGAACCTCAGCACTGTAGACTGCTTCCTGCGGGCAATATTGTATAGGGATGGATAAACCTCTTTCAAAAGAACTTCTAGCCAACGATCCTCCCAAAACCTGATTTGAGAGCCATCCGAGACCTTGAATCTTCCTAATCTCAGAAACTGCTCTTTTACCCCCATAAGACCCATCCAGAAGTGAGAGTCCCATGGTTTCTTAGTCACTTGAGATAAAGTCTTATTTTTAATATACTTGTTTCTAATAAGTTCTTACCAAATACCATCTTCATTCAAAAGCTTAAACAACCATTTACTGAGCAGACATTTATTTTGGATTTCCAGATTCTGGATGCCAAGGCCCCCCTTTCCTTAGGTTGGCAAATAATAGGCCATCTAACTAACCTATATTTTTTCTTGTGTTGATCATTCTGCCAGAAAAACCGTGATCTAAAATACTCAAGCTTCTTTAAGACCCCCTTAGGAATCTCAAAGAAGGAGAGCATGAACATAGGAAGACTGGACAGATTAGAGTTGATCAACACTAATCTACCGCCAACTGATAGCATCTTCCCCTTCCAACAACTGAGTTTTTTCTCAAATCTTTCCTCTATGTTCTTCCAATCCTTGTTATTCAATTTCTTGTAGTGCATAGGGAGACCAAGGTACCGACATGGATAAGAACCTAATTCACAACCAAATAATTGTGTATATAGATTTTCCTCCTCCTTTGCCTTACCAAAACAAAAAATTTCACTTTTGTGGAAGTTAATCTTAAGGCCAGATAATTGTTCAAACATACATAGAATTAGTTTCATGTTTGTCGCTTGCTCAATATCATGGTCCATGAAGATTATTGTATCATCCGCATATTATAGAATAGATAACCCATCTTCCACAAGATGTGGAACTACCCACTAACCTGCCCATTTACTTTGGCCCTGGCAATCAAAATGGACAACATATCCACCACTAAGTTAAACAAAACAAGTGACAAAGGGTCACCTTGTCTAAGACCCTTTCGGGTTTGAAAGAAAGTACCCATCTGATCATTGATTTTTATACCCACATTTCCACCTTGCACGAAGGTTTTAATCCAATTGCACCATGTTTCGGAAAAACCTTTCATGTGCAAAGTCTGTTGCAAAAAAGACCACTTGACTTTATCGTAAGCTTTCTCAAAGTCTATTTTGAATAAAACCCCATTTAGCTTCTTTCTATGCATCTCGTGGATTGTCTCATGAAGAATTATTGCCCCTTCCATGATATTCCTACCCGGAAGGAAGGCTGTCTGGGAAGGTCGAATGATTTTTTGGGCAACAAGAGCAATTCTATTTGAGGCTATTTTTGTAAAAATTTTAAAACTGACATTAAGCAAACAAATAGGTCTGTATTGCTCTATCCTGTTTGCTTCACTACCCTTTGGTAGCAGGATTATAGTTCCAAAATTTAAACTATGCAAAGGCAGCTCACCCCTATGAAAGTCCTCAAATAACGCCATTAAGTCACCTTTGATCACCTCCCAGAAAACTTGGTAGAATTCAACTGGAAAGCCATCTGGCCCAGGGGCGGTATTATGCTTCATTTGGAAAATAGCCATCCTGACTTCAGCCTCGGTAAAGCTATCAGTTAGGATTTCATTTTCCAAATTTGATACTTGAGGCATATCCTCAGTCTGTGACTCATCCAAGAACATGGTGGGTGCCTCGGGAGGACCAAATAGGTTTTTGTAATAGTTGGTGATATACTTTTTTAGATTGGAATCACCACTAATTACCCCTTCCTCCTGTTCCAAACGGAATATCCGAGTTTTCCTATGTTTACCGGACGCCACCAAGTGAAAATATTTGGTATTCACATCCCCTTCAAGTAAATTCCTGACTTTAGCTCGCTGGTACCATTTGAGCTCTTCTTCTCTTAGGAGATCAGCAAGTCTATCATTTAACACATGTTTAAGAATTACTTCTTCTTTATTGAGATGTATGGATTCTGCTTTTTTGTCTAATTCATCTAACTTATCTAGCAACGCTTTCTTCTCTTTTTTATATGCCCCACTAGTGTTCTTCGCCTACCCCCTTAAGTATTGTCGAAGCCGCCTAATTTTAGCCTGCCATCTTTCTAAAGGGGTGTTACCCATCTGCACGCTAGCCCAGATCTCATTGACCATGTCAATGAAACCTTCTCTAAGTAAGCAACCAAGCTCAAATTTAAAGTAAGGGTGGGAGTTACTAGAGGAAGGATTTCCTGTATCCATAAATAGCGGCGTATGGTCCGAGATTTCTCTGGTTAAAGCCTGAACAGATGATTTGGGGAACTTTAATTCCCACTCAGTGGACATTAAAATTCTGTCCAACTTTTCAAAAGTCGGGTTCTGTAGGTTGTTTGCCCATGTAAATTTCCTACCCGAAAGGTCTAGCTCCTTAAGATTGAAAGCGTCTATGATAGCATTGAAAAGAAATGGTCATCTGTCATTGTAATTAGAGTTGCTTTTCTCCCTTGGCCCCCTAATGATGTTAAAGTCACCCCTAGAATCATAGGTAGCGATTCCTTAGCACAAAGGTGGGCTAATTCCGTCAAAAAACTTTCTTTAAGACTGGGTTGAGCAGCACCATACATAGAGACAAGTAGCCATGGAAAGCCATCATCTTTGTTCCTGATTTTAAACTTAACAAAGAATTCTCCTTCTTCTATTTCTCCAATATCAAACGTGAGAAGATTAATCCCCAACAGCATACCTCCAGACCTGCCCCTCGGAGGTTTGACATGCCAAAGGAAATCCTTCCCACCGCACAGATTTTTGAGAAACACCCGAGTACACTCTCCCCTACCTGTTTCAGACAGGGCAATAAAATCTAAGTTCTTTTCAAGCGTCAAGTCTGAAAGAAATTTAAATTTCTTTGGATCACCTAAACCATTACAATTCCAAAAAACACATTTCATTTAGACTATGGAAGGTATATTTTCCTTAATTTCTTCTTTCTTTTCCTATTTTTCCCCACTGATGTTTTGCACGGGTATCCTCCAAACCCCCGCAATCGCCATCAGATGGACCCTCAGCCATCTCACCACAAACATGGTTCAAAGCCAGGATATCAATATCATCTCCCCATAGTTCGTCATAATCATCTAAAAACGACGAAACCGATTTCCAATTTTTTTTTTCTACCTCTGACCTCTTGGCACAACTAAGCCTATGCTTTTCTACAGATTTAAGGTAATCTAATTGCTCAGAACACGAGAAATTAGACACATCCAAACAGACCCCCAGCGAACTGAACTTAGCAGCGATTACTGAATTATCTAAAGCTGAAAATGAGTTAACTGAGGAAGAATTACCTTGCGTAGTTGATTCCTCCAAGTTCCTTTTGGCCTTCAGCTTAGCAGCTCGCTGCAGTGAATCCTGGTCCCCCACACAAGCATTTCTTTTGCTAGCTCGGGAAGGTGTTACTACAGGCTGAGTCCCAGATTTAACCGGAGTGTTTGGGCCATCAATCATCATTGCAACTGGATGAGTACCTTGTGCTGAAATTTTGGGCTGACCTGCCGCCGGCCCAATTGGAACCATCATCCACGCACCATTGTTACCATCACCAGATGGCTGAAGTACCACTGTAGGCCTATCCTTTCTAGTGACCACAGTGGAAACATTATCAGTCCTCAGAGAAAGAACCGCCTGGCGACCCATCTTAGGAGGTGCCGAACCAGACTCGACTTTGCTTTTCCTTTCCTCCACATCTTCCTTTTTGTTATCATTATTGCTTTTTTCCCCTTCTTTTTCCTTGTTTTTCTCTTCCTCAGCGTCACTATTTGGATCAAAATCCAAATCCATGTCAATTGGCCTCGGTGATGATTCAGAATCAGAGTTCTCCACCCTAAATTGTAATTCATAAACGAAGTCCCCAATAACTATGTCCACTAAATCCGGGACAAGACCAGGATCTAGAACTGCCACCTGAATCCTGCCCATCTCATGTGCTTTCACAAACTTCATATCTACTTTCCTAGTCACCCCAAGTATGGAGCCAACTGCCCATACAATGGGAAATTCCAGGAGATCATCAGGGAGCCCCTGAACTGAACCCAAACTTTGGGGATCTCATATTTAAACACATTAGGATTGCTTTTGGTTTCAAAATCCATCTTTGCTACTGTGCATTTAGCCACCACAGTTCCCACGCACACCATTCGCTCTAGTTCATCTGTGGAAGGAAAATTTGCAGTAAAAGTGTTTTCCCCTAATGCTTTCACCTCCCAATTCACATTGCCAAGTATGAGCCTCTCAAGTTCAGTACTGACCTGCAGTTCAGTCATAGTACCTCCCGAGATTTTCACCTTAGCAGTTTTTGAATCTCTCTTTTCCTTTTGCTTCCCAACATGATCAATGTAATAGAAACCTAATTTTTCCACCGCAAACCCATGTGGCACTGCAATAGGTTTAGCACCCTTTGTAAAAGGGCAAGTTTTCATGACATGATCATCACTGTCACAGATCTCACAGCAGAGTAACTTTGAGCACTCGTTCAAGACATGCCCCTTGGTTAAACAACAGAAGCAGTATGGAGTTTTGTTCTTTCCTTTACCCGCATTCTGCCTTGGCATCATACTATCACTCTGATTGATGGCCCTCAAATTAGCTTCCTCCGAGCTTGAAAGGTCTTGATGGCTAGAGGGGGGGTGAATAGCCTATTAAAATTTTCTACAAAGACAAGCTAAACAAGTTTATCAAAATAACAAATAGCGAGATGCGAGTTTTGCTTAGCCTATGGGTGTTTGCAAGCCACCTATCCAATTCACAATTCTAGTATTTGCACTCAACCGCACAAGTCAAACCGAGAAGTTAAGTACAACTACAACTAGCAAGCTACACAAGAGAACTACTCTAGCTAAGCTAACTAGCTAGCAAAGATAACTAAGAAATTAATACAAGAGAGATAGGAGGGTATCACCGAGGGGCGAAGTATTGAGCCAACCAATATGATCAACAATGAATACCAAGATAACCAAACACCGGGATCAATCAATCACAATATGAAAGTGATGACACGAAGATTTATCCCGAGGTTCACGTGCTTGCCGGCACGCTAGTCCCCGTTGTGTCCCTCTTCACCACGTGGTTCGGTGGCTAATCGGTCTCACACCGAGCCTCTCAAAAGGCACCACAAGAACCTACCAAATGGCAAAAGGTTGCAATGACACGAGCAATATACTAACGTTGCCTTTGGCGCTTCGCCGAGGTAGGCACAAACCCCTCACAATCACCGGAGGTGGCCAAGAACAAACACCAACTCTTGCCAACGCCTCCAAGCTGCTCCAAGCCGTCTAGGTGGCGGCAACCACCAAGAGAAACAAGAATCCCGCAGCAAATCAACCACCAAGTGCCAACTAGATGCTATCTCACAATGCAAATGCACTTGGATCACTCAATCTCACTTCGAATATGCAAAGAAGCAAGAGAGATGAGTGGGAGGGGAGTTGCTTAGCTCAAAGTGCTCACAAGTATGTCAAATGTTCGAGAGATGTGAAGAGCGTAAGCCTTGAGCCGTCCAACGAGTATTTATAGACGTACCCCTTCGAATATAGCCGTTAGAAACTTAAACAGCCGAAATCGGGGTGACCGGACGCGCTGGTCCAACTGACCGGACGCGCCGGTCGCCCAACGGCTAACACGTGAAACACTGACCGGACGCGCTGGTCCAAACGACCGGACGCGCTGGTCGCCCAACGGCTAACTTCGAAGCAACGACCGGACGCGCTGGTCCAACTGACCGGACGCGCCGGGAACGACCGGACGCGCTGGTCCCGTGAAGGACCGGACGCGCTGGTCGCCTGATCAGCGCTCAACGAAACAGTGACCGGACGCGCTTAAGAAGATGACCGGACGCGACAGTGCCAGCGTCCGGTTAGAGTCCAGTAAGCTCCCTGGATGACCGGACGCGTCCGATCATCAGTGACCGGACGCGCCTCGCGTCCGATCATCGAACTGAAAAACGCGCAGTCACTGGATACTGACCGGACGCGTCCGGTCACACCGTGACCGCGTCCGGTGCAGCGTCCGGTCACCATTGTGACCTCCGTTCGCTTCCGTTTCTTTTTCTGACTTCCGGCGTAGTGGAAAATAGGCATTTCATATCCCCGAAATCGCCTGAATCCCGCGCTCGCACGCTCGGCGGGAGGGAGAGAAGACCCCAAACCCTCTCTACCGCTCAAACTCCAACGCCGTCGTAAATGTGCTAACATCACCAAGTGATCATCACCATGTGCATGTGTGTTAGCATTTTCACAATCATTTTTCGAGGCGTTATTAGTTCTATCCAAATGCATATGACATGAAATGCACACCTAGAGGCACTTAGGAGTTCAATAGCCGCGTCATTCCCCTCTTTATAGTACGGCTATCTATCCTATAATGTAACCACACCCACTAGGTGTCTTGGTTACTAAAACACAACCCTTAAGCATATACCTTTGCCTTGATCACATAGGGTTGCGTCCAAATCCAAGTGTGGCCATCATGATCACCATGTCCATCTTGCCACCAACCTTGGAATGTACTAATCCTCATATGCTACATACAACTTAGGCATAGGATTAGTACTTAGGTATTGTCACTAATTACCAACACCAAACATAGGACTTTCAATCTCCCCCTTGTTGGTAATTGGTGACAAACCTTTCACAAAGATATTATGATAAAATTTTGATTGAACCCATGTCACATTGTCCAAGTATATTACCATGTGTAAGAATTATGGACATGTGATTATGAATTCAAATTGATAGCAATGGCTCCCCCTACATGTATGCTATATGTTTGGATTTTGGAAGCTTACATGTTAGATAGGAAAGATTAGGAGCATTGTCTACCAATAGGTGCTAAGTGTTTTAGATTATAGACCTTTGAAGCGTGATACCATCGGAGTAGCGATAAACACCATCTTAGCACCTTGTGTAGTTAGATTCCACTTGGAAAAGCACAAACATAACTAGAAACCTCGTGAGATCAACATTATAAGCAAGGCTCTAGTACCACTTTGAAAAACATGAAGCAACGAAAATCTAACTACTTCCTATTCATGCTAGTACCACAATGTATCATTCAAATTATACTAGCAAGTCACCACACAAGCAATGTATCGGAGAAAACGAAATGCATAACTATGCATCATACATATGAAGTGCACATAGAAATGCAACATTCATGTTTAAAGAGCTTGCTCCCCCTACTTGTGTGCTCAAAATTGTAGTTGATCCCCTTCTTTTATCAATTCTCCCCTTTTAGAATCTATCTTGTGAACAACATTTTTCTCCCCCACAACATTGTCTTCCCCTTTGAGTTCTATCTTTGTGAACAATATTTTCTCCCCCTTTGGCACCAATTGACCACAAGGAGCAAACTTTAGATAGATTATCATGTTGAAATATGGGGTGAGGATCAAGTTTATGATTCAACCTAGATTGCTTACATAAATAAAATACTTCGGTTTGATCCAAGGGCAAGCTTCTTCACACCTCACTAGAAGGGTTATCATGCACCATGTTGAAGCAAATATTTAGACAAGTTTTCTAGATTAAACACTTAGGATCACAAGCTACTTAAACAAGTTATATGCTACCACTAGATCATACAAGTCATGGAAACAATAGTGGCACCATATAAACTTCAAATTCATTTAATTTTCATGAATGATCCTAGAACATAAGAGATCATGACTAGATGCACTAAACATGTCCTTAGTATAGAATGTATGACATGTCAACCAATTGTACCTTGGGGCTCGAAGGAGAGGCATGTCATATCATGGGAGTGCATCAACTCATGTTGGAGAAATCAAGTATGTTCAACTCATTCTTTAGCTTGTGAAATCTCTTCTCATCAAGTGGCTTGGTGAATAGATCGGCTAATTGATCTTCGGTGCCCACACTTTCAATAGCAATGTCACCCTTTTGTTGATGATCTCTAATAAAGTGATGGCGAACATCAATATGCTTTGTTCTTTGATGTTGAATCGGATTGTTAGTTAGCTTCACGGCACTTTCATTGTCACATAGCAATGGCACATTCTTGAAATTGATTCCAAAATCCTTCAATGTTGCCTTCATCCACAAGATTTGTGCACAACAACTACCCGCGGCGATGTATTCGGCTTCGGCGGTAGATAGTGCAATACTATTTTGCTTCTTGGATGACCATGAGACAAGTGATCTTCCCAACAATTGACATGTCCCGGAAGTGCTCTTTCTCTCCACTTTATCACCGGCATAGTCAGAATCCGAATATCCAACTAGCTCAAAGGTTGCACCCTTGGGATACCACAATCCAACATCTTGTGTATGCTTTAAGTACCTCAATATTCTCTTTGTTGCTTTCAAATGACTTTCTCTTGGTGAGGCTTGAAATCTTGCACACATGCATACACTAAACATCACATCGGGCCTTGATGCCGTTACATAGAGTAGGCTACCAATCATTGATCTATATAGCTTTTGATCCACCATGTTGCCACTCTTGTCACTATCCAAGCTTCCACTAGTGCCCATTGGAGTTGTAATACTCTTTGCATCTTCCATGCCAAACTTCTTGAGCATATCTTTGATGTACTTAGTTTGGCTCACAAATGTACCTTCTTTCATTTGTTTGATTTGAAGTCCAAGAAAGAAACTAAGTTCACCAATCATTGACATTTCAAATTCCTTTGCCATCATTTTCCCAAACTCATCACAATAATCTTGATTGGTTGAACCAAATATGATATCATCAACATATATTTGCAATACAAATAAGTCTTTCCCAATCTTCTTGGTGAATAGTGTTGTATCAACTTTGCCCATGACAAATCCTTTGGATAGCAAGAAGTCCCTCAATCTTTCATACCATGCTCTAGGTGCTTGCTTTAATCCATACAAAGCCTTTCTTAACTTGTATACATGATTGAGTTTCTTGTCATCTTCAAAACCGGGAGGTTGCTCCACATACACCTCCTCTTGAATGTACCCATTGAGAAATGCACTCTTTACATCCATTTGATATAGCTTGATATTGTGAGCACAAGCATAGGCAAGTAAGATCCTAATTGCTTCCAATCTTGCAACCGGGGCATAAGTTTCACCAAAGTCAAGACCCTCTATTTGTGTGTAACCTTGAGCCACTAGTCTTGCTTTGTTTCTTACTACTATCCCATCTTGATCTTGCTTGTTGCGAAAGACCCATCTTGTTCCAATGACATTGTGATCCTTAGGCCTTTCAACTAGTTCCCATACTTCATTTCTCTTAAAGTTGTTGAGCTCTTCATGCATTGCATTTACCCAATCCGGATCTCTCAATGCTTTATCAATGTCCTTAGGTTCTTCCATTGACACAAAAGAAGAGTGACCACAAAATGATGCCAATCTTGATCTAGTTTGAACTTCTCTTTGTATGTCACCAATGATGGAATCCAATGGATGGTCTCTTGCAATGTTAGTTGGTTGAAGCACTTGGACTTGATTGCTTGGATGTTGATGTTGATCATGAGTTGGAGATGATGAACTAGCCACTTGTTGATCTTGTTGCACTTGAGATGATGTACTAGCTTGATTTTGCAATAGAGAACCACTAGCTTGAGTGATTGGACTTTGGAGCACTTGATCTTTGTTGTCATCTACATTAATAACTTGCTTTGGTCTAATATCACCAATATCCATTTCTTTCATAGCATTACTCAATTGAGTTCCTCTCACATCATCCAAGTTATCTTCTTCATCTTGAGAGCCATTTGTTTCATCAAACTCAACATCATGCACTTCTTCAAGTAAACCACTAGCCAAATTCCAAACTCTATAAGCTTTGCTAGTAGTTGAGTAACCAAGTAGAAATCCTTCATCACATTTCTTCTCAAACTTGCTTAATCTAGTGCCCTTCTTCAAGATGTAGCATTTGCAACCAAATACCCGAAAGTATGCAATGTTAGGCTTTCTTCCATTTAAGATCTCATATGGTGTCTTCTCTAGAAACTTGTGGCAATAGAGGCAGTTGCTATAGAAGCAAGCCGTGTTGATTGCTTCGGCCCAAAATGAATGACTCACATTATACTCATTCAACATTGATCTTGCCATATCAATTAAGGTTCTATTCTTCCTTTCAACTAGGCCATTTGATTGAGGTGTATACTTGGCCGAGAATTGATGCTTGATTCCAAGCTCCTCACATAGCTCATCAACTCTTGTGTTTCTAAACTCACTTCCATTGTCACTTCTTACTTTCTTGATTGTGGTCTCAAACTCATTTTGCACTCTCTTGATGAACTTCTTGAATATGTCAAATACATCACTCTTGTCCACAAGAAAGAATACCCATGTGTATCTAGTGAAATCATCCACAATCACAAAACCATACTTGTTGCCACCAATGCTTGTGTATGTAGTTGGCCCAAATAGATCCATGTGCAACAACTCAAATGCCTTGGAAGTACTCATAATGCTCTTCAATGGATGAGTGTTGCCTACTTGCTTTCCGGCTTGACATGCACTACATAGCTTATCCTTCTCAAATGTGACATCCTTCAAGCCTCTAACTAAGTCATGCTTCACTAACTTGTTCAATTGCTTCATGCCAACATGACCAAGTCTTCTATGCCATAACCAACCCATACTTGATTTGGTGAGCAAGCATGTTGAAAGTTGAGTGTCACTAGCATTGAAATCAACCAAGTATAGATTCTCATATCTAAAGCCTTTGAAGATCAAGTTAGAGCCATCAACACTAACTATCTCCACATCATCAACACCAAATATGCACTTAAAACCGAGATCACATAATTGAGCAACCGACAACAAGTTGAAATTGAGCTTTTCAACTAGTAGCACATTGGAGATGCTATGATCATTTGAGATTGCAATCCTTCCAAGAGCCTTTACATCACCTTTGCTATTGTCACCAAATGTGATACTATCAATGCCACTACCATTTGATTTGAGAGTGTCAAACATTCTTGAATCACCGGTCATATGTTGAGAGCACCCACTATCAAGCACCCAATGCCTTCCTCCGGCCTTGTAATTTACCTACAAAACAATTTAATGTCTTTTAGGTACCCATACTTGCTTGGGTCCTTGGAGGTTAGTCACTAAGCTCTTTGGTACCCAAATGGCCTTCTTCTTTGGGCCCATAATTGGTGTACCAACAAACCTAGCATGCACACCTTTATCACCCTTGGTAAGCACATAACAAGAATCAAAAGGAATATAAGGTACATTAGCATTTTTCTTGTTCTTGTTCATTTTATTACAATTAATCTCTAGATGCCCAACTTGCTTGCATCTATTGCAATAACGGCCATTGCCCTTCACAAAGCGAGGCTTTGGAGTAGCAAAGGCCGCCTTGCCCTTCTTGGGAGTATAGCCTAATCCCTCTTTGTTAAGAGAGAACCTTTGGCTACCCAAGCATTTTAGCAAGCGGGCATCCCCACCATAGGCGTTGCCTAATGCGCGGGTGAGATCATCCACCTCTCTCTTGAGAGTCTCAACCACAAGTGATGAATCACTAGTAGTAGAGGTAGAGTTGGTTGTGGTGGATGATGATGAGCTACATGAAGCATTAGTAGGACTAACAAATAAAGAATCATCAATAATATCACATGTTAGTCCAATATCACAAGTGACAATCACTTGCTCCTCCTTAGCTTCCTTCATGAACTTCTCCAACTTAAGGTCCTTTTCCTTGATGAGCTCAAGTAGAGTGGAGTGGGCTTCCTTAAGCCTAGTGTGAGCAATTTCAAGATCCTCGTGGTCTTCCTTTAGACACTCACGAGAAGCCTCTAGCTCATCAAAGGATTTCCTAAGAGCTTTGAGCTCTTGTTCAATTCCTTTGCACTCCTTACTCTTTTTTAGAGCAACAAGCTCCTCCATCAAGGCATCATTTTTATTGCTCTTGGCAATGAGCTCTTGTTCCAAGATTTTGTATTTCTTGGTTGTCCTCTTGTAGCCCTTGCTCATTTGATCTATTATGCCTAATAGATCATCCTTGGAGTAGTCCTCATCCTCCTCATCATCACTCCTACAATCATCACTAGCACAAGAATCATCATCACTATCATCATGTTTTACCTTGGTAGGCTTGGCCATAAGGCATGTTGATGTAGTGTCGAAGATGGATGACTTGTTGGAGAGGGCGATGTTTGCAGTGGCTCGTCGAGTGATCCTCTCATCATCACTAGAGCTTTCATCATCATCACTATCGGAGTTGTCACTATCCCAAGTGACTACATAACCACCACCCTTCTTCTTCTTGTTGAAAGTGAAGCTCTTCTTTGCTTTCTTCTCCTTCTTGTTCTTCTTCAACTTTAACTCCCCATCATTATATCTTTTGTCTTCATAGGGGCACTTTGCCACTACATGATCGGGGCTATTGCAATTGTAGCAAAGTACCTCCTTTGCCTTCATGATGTCCCTTCTCTTTCTTGCACCATAGCCTTTCTTCTTCATGAACCGACCCATCTTTTGCACTAGAAGGGCCATGATCTCATCATCAAATGGATCATCATCATCATCATCAACCTTGCTCTTGCCCTTAGAGGATGAAGCCTTGAATGCAATGGGCTTCTCTTGCTTGACCTTGGTTTCCTTCTTCTCTTCTACCTCATCTTCATCATCATTGTATTGAGCATCAGTCATTATATCTCCAAGCACATTGGTTGGTTTGACCTTGTCCAATCCCTCTCTAAAGATCATTCTTCTCAAGGTGGCAAACTTCTTGGGTAAGCACATCAAGAACTTGTGTGAGAAGTCCTTGTCCTCAACCTTCTCCCCAAGCCCCTTGAGATCATTGACAATGACTTGGAGCCTATAGAACATCTCCGGGATGGATTCATCATCCTTCATCTTGAATGTGGAGAACTTGTCCTTGAGCATATATAGTTTGGCACTTTTTACCGTTGAAGTGCCTTCATATGTTTCTTCAAGCCTTATCCAAAGCTCATTTGCCTTTTCAAGATCTTTGATTTGCTCAAATACTTTATCATCAATGGCACGATAGATTGTGTCAAGTGCCGCCGTATTGCATTGTTTGTTGATGCGGTCATTGGGAGTGAGGTTTTCCTCATCAAGAATGACGTATCCTTCTTTGGTCACATCCCAAACCTTCTCATGTATATTGCCTAGATATTGCTTCATCTTCCTTTTCCAATGATCAAAGGAAGAGACACCATCAAAGAATGGAGGCTTGCCATTAACATGATTAAACATAACTTGAGCCATCTTACACCGAGGTTGTTAAGCCTTACAAACGGTGACCACGGCTCTGATACCACTTGAAAGGTCTTGATGGCTAGAGGGGGGGTGAATAGCCTATTAAAATTTTCTACAAAGACAAGCTAAACAAGTTTATCAAAATAACAAATAGCGAGATGCGAGTTTTGCTTAGCCTATGGGTGTTTGCAAGCCACCTATCCAATTCACAATTCTAGTATTTGCACTCAACCGCACAAGTCAAACCGAGAAGTTAAGTACAACTACAACTAGCAAGCTACACAAGAGAACTACTCTAGCTAAGCTAACTAGCTAGCAAAGATAACTAAGAAATTAATACAAGAGAGATAGGAGGGTATCACCGAGGGGCGAAGTATTGAGCCAACCAATATGATCAACAATGAATACCAAGATAACCAAACACCGGGATCAATCAATCACAATATGAAAGTGATGACACGAAGATTTATCCCGAGGTTCACGTGCTTGCCGGCACGCTAGTCCCCGTTGTGTCCCTCTTCACCACGTGGTTCGGTGGCTAATCGGTCTCACACCGAGCCTCTCAAAAGGCACCACAAGAACCTACCAAATGGCAAAAGGTTGCAATGACACGAGCAATATACTAACGTTGCCTTTGGCGCTTCGCCGAGGTAGGCACAAACCCCTCACAATCACCGGAGGTGGCCAAGAACAAACACCAACTCTTGCCAACGCCTCCAAGCTGCTCCAAGCCGTCTAGGTGGCGGCAACCACCAAGAGAAACAAGAATCCCGCAGCAAATCAACCACCAAGTGCCAACTAGATGCTATCTCACAATGCAAATGCACTTGGATCACTCAATCTCACTTCGAATATGCAAAGAAGCAAGAGAGATGAGTGGGAGGGGAGTTGCTTAGCTCAAAGTGCTCACAAGTATGTCAAATGTTCGAGAGATGTGAAGAGCGTAAGCCTTGAGCCGTCCAACGAGTATTTATAGACGTACCCCTTCGAATATAGCCGTTAGAAACTTAAACAGCCGAAATCGGGGTGACCGGACGCGCTGGTCCAACTGACCGGACGCGCCGGTCGCCCAACGGCTAACACGTGAAACACTGACCGGACGCGCTGGTCCAAACGACCGGACGCGCTGGTCGCCCAACGGCTAACTTCGAAGCAACGACCGGACGCGCTGGTCCAACTGACCGGACGCGCCGGGAACGACCGGACGCGCTGGTCCCGTGAAGGACCGGACGCGCTGGTCGCCTGATCAGCGCTCAACGAAACAGTGACCGGACGCGCTTAAGAAGATGACCGGACGCGACAGTGCCAGCGTCCGGTTAGAGTCCAGTAAGCTCCCTGGATGACCGGACGCGTCCGATCATCAGTGACCGGACGCGCCTCGCGTCCGATCATCGAACTGAAAAACGCGCAGTCACTGGATACTGACCGGACGCGTCCGGTCACACCGTGACCGCGTCCGGTGCAGCGTCCGGTCACCATTGTGACCTCCGTTCGCTTCCGTTTCTTTTTCTGACTTCCGGCGTAGTGGAAAATAGGCATTTCATATCCCCGAAATCGCCTGAATCCCGCGCTCAGCACGCTCGGCGGGAGGGAGAGAAGACCCCAAACCCTCTCTACCGCTCAAACTCCAACGCCGTCGTAAATGTGCTAACATCACCAAGTGATCATCACCATGTGCATGTGTGTTAGCATTTTCACAATCATTTTTCGAGGCGTTATTAGTTCTATCCAAATGCATATGACATGAAATGCACACCTAGAGGCACTTAGGAGTTCAATAGCCGCGTCATTCCCCTCTTTATAGTACGGCTATCTATCCTATAATGTAACCACACCCACTAGGTGTCTTGGTTACTAAAACACAACCCTTAAGCATATACCTTTGCCTTGATCACATAGGGTTGCGTCCAAATCCAAGTGTGGCCATCATGATCACCATGTCCATCTTGCCACCAACCTTGGAATGTACTAATCCTCATATGCTACATACAACTTAGGCATAGGATTAGTACTTAGGTATTGTCACTAATTACCAACACCAAACATAGGACTTTCAGAGCTGTTCTGCGAGTTCAGCATATTACCTTCAGGGATTGGAGTTGCAGAAGTAGAAGCTGGAGCTTTCGATGGAGCATTCGGCGTCGACGACCGGGATGCCATCGGGTTAGCGCCCCACTCCTCGCCGCCGCGGCCTCGGCCGACGCCGCGGCCACCGCTCCCTCGTCCTGCGCCGAAGAAGTTGTTGTTGCCGAAGGAGCGGCCGGCAAAGCCGTAAGGGGCGTGACCACCACTGTCGCCCTGTCGGCCACGCGCCACCTCCCTGCCATCCCCGGTTAGCGCCCCGGGTGATAGCTGGGGTTGAAGCTCGGGTGATATCCCCCCTGCCCGCCGTCTGCCCCAGAATATACGATTGCATAATGTGTGTTAGAAAGTTGCATAATGTGTGTTAGAAAGTTCATTTATCTTAACTGGTGTTAGAAATACGGCATTACCAGAGTACAAATTTTTACGTGATGCTCAAAAACCGTCAAGAAAGCCCCAAAACAACAGGAATTAGATTGCTAACGGTGAGCCATCTTGAATTGGCCGATAGGACCAACTTATCTGAAATAACCGCTTGTTCGTGACGGCTAGCCAACATGATGCCATTCGCCTTTAACTACTGTAAGAAATATAAAACCAACAGAAGTGTCATTTATATCTTCTAACTTGGACATCGACAGAAATACCAGGTTGACTAACTACAAACAACAACATGGTCGACAACTTTTTACAATATTCAGATGCATGTTGATGCAATTCTAGCATGCATATCAATATCCATACCTAGGGCACATGTTACATGTCACATGCAACAATTTATTCATCACAAATTGACTACATTTTATTCATCACAAATTCGCAGGCCATACAATTCAAATGGCATCCTACATGATTAGCATCATGCGCTAATACAAGCAGCATATCTAGCAAGCATGTTCATCACAACACTAGTGCTAGGACCAGCATGTGTAAACTCTACACAAACAGCAATGGAATGAAGACAAATTTCACTCCTGAGTCATCACTTACAAGTGCTGGAATGTTAGAGCCATTAATTGGCTTCAATCAAAAAACAATAACAACAAAACATATGCTTCATGTTCTATTTCCTATGAAATAAAATCTTCTCTTTTCTACACTGCAATCAACAATTAAATACAACAACCATTCCTTATCTACAAAAATCATACTGTGGGGATCTCCCCCAGAGTCTTTTGCCGTAAAAAAACATTCCTTATCTAACTAAAAACAACACTAGGGAAACCTTCACATTGCAGCTGACATTGGCGATGTGGTTCCCCTCTTCGTCACTAATCTTTCTTGGCTGCAAAAACATGTGCCACAACAACTACGAGATTTTGTAATACTTATGATAGACAAAATCATTTACAACTATCCCTTTAAAGATTTTTATAGGTCTATTAGATATAGTTTATAAACCGCTTATGGCCAAAATAAACTGAAACTAAAAGCCAAATGATATGTTTTTTGCAGCATTTTTTTGGCCATGCTTCTCCTAGCAATGTAACACCCTAAAATTTGCTTCTGTTGAAATAGAGCTAAAATGATTTAATTTTGTATTTTTGTGCTCATAAAAACATAGGGAAATAATAAATTTTCATTAAATTAAAATTTATCTTAAGATAGAAACATGTTTGTTGCATTCATGCCAGTCGCACCTTGTGTTTCTATGTGCAAAATATTTTTTTAAATACGTTTAGGAGACGAATATCTATCTCTAGAAATTTTCCATCTTCTTTCTGGAATTTAATTCCTACCTCATTGACCTTAATCTTTATGTTCCAAGTCCCAACAATCTTCTCATGAGCTTCAAATATTTTATTTAAGTTCTTCATCCTTCAATCTGCCTTTTGGATTTTTCTAGGGATTTTTCTAAGCTTCAGAGTACTCTTTTTGATATAAACAATAATTCTAAATTTCCTAGAGTTATTTTTATTTCACAAAATTATTTATTTCGAAAATTAGGAAAAATTATGAAATCCTAAAGAATCTTAAAAGTCCATGTCTTTATTTATTAATGATCTTTAATTATTATTGAGGCTCATTAGTAGGTGGAGATGGTGCGACATCAATTAGTACCGTATTACTCGTTCACGTGAACGCGGAGAGTTTCTACTCGCTGGTAGCCCCTCGGTCCCTCCTAATTACACATACGTACGCCCGTCGGACCTTCCCCTCACGTTTGGCCGTGGTGGCAGGTTGCCTAGCGGGTTGAAAAGAAATTGACTCAGCCCGTTAATCGATCGGATAATATATATTAGAAAAATCCACTGTCCTTTACGCGTCCGCAAGCATAGGCGGCGGCGGCGGTGGCTTCCCCATGTTCGCACCCACCCTCAATCCATCGGCGGCGTCGGGCCTCTCCCACCACACCGGCGGCGTCGGGCCTCCCCCACCACACCAGCAGCGGATCTGGTCCACTCGTCACTCCCGGTGGCAGCTCTGGAAGCGACGCCCCCAGCGAGTGCCGCCTCCGTCGAGCGAGGCGCGCCTGGCTACGCGAGCACGCCAGAGTCCACGCGCCGCGCCACCACTCGAGATCCAGAGCCACCACCATCGTCTCCGACGCCGTCCCGCCGCTCGGGATCTGCCGCATGGTGTCCGCTGTCGCCGTGGATGACGTTGAGGAGGGCGCTGCTGCGGGCTGGATATGGTCCGGCTGATGCCTGGGAGCGCCGTGCGTGCTGATTGAGTCGCGCCGCCGCCAGGGAGCGCCGTTCGCGCGGGGTGAGCCGCGCCACCATCCGCCTGGGGCTGCGACGCCATGAACCATGGACCCGACGTCACCGGTGGACCTTGAACAGGGCTACCAGAGGATGACGAGACAAGCGACAACGTGATGAGAGATGGCGACGGCAAGCCTTTATCATTTTCAGATTCAGATGCGATCAAAACATCAATTGATAATTTTTAGCTTTGAATATCCTCGGATACTTGTTTTTTTAGATTGAGGTATCACTTGAGACTTTCTGGAATTTTGTTTGTACCACTAGATATTTTTTCAGATTATAATAGTGGCAATTCATACATTGTTCTACAGTTTTCTAAAGTAGTATTATATGTTGTTCGACATTTTCTCCTTGTATCTGTTCATACGCTTTTGGTGCAAATATTAGTTCATACTACTACAGTATCTTGGACTAGTATTAGTTCATATACTCTGTTCCAATATAGGTTCTTGCATGTGATTTTGTTTCCAATTAGAAATAGTTAATATACTCTGCTCGAATGCAGGATGAGATACCATTTCTTTTCAAATTTACTCATTTTGTACCATAATACTCTTCAGAGTTCCATAAACACGTATGTATGCATACTCCAGCTAATCATGTATTTAGTATATCTAGTATGTAGTCATACGTCCAGCCAGTACAATATAATATGTATGTCAGCATACTCTTAAGCACACATACTCCATGTATGTAGACATACTCCCAGGAAACAAGTATGTGCTCATACTACACTCCTTTGCGTATGTACTCATACTATGATCAAAATATATACTTTAATTCATGAGTACGTACTCATACTTTGATAAATATAGATGATAAGATGAGTATGTACTCGTACTTTATTAATTATAATATGCGTATGATCAAGTATCCCTAACATACTCATGTCAACAAGATATATGTGCTACAGTACACACTTTAATGCAACAAGATATATGCGCCACAGTACATGCTTTAATGGATCGATTAGTATGTACTCATACTTTGCTTTACTTGCTTCACGTCAATCGCGGCGATATCACAGGAATATATTATTTTGTTGCTTTATTAACTAAATCAATCTTTTTTTGCATGCGCCACTCCTTATCGGATCCTATTGATATCCACTAACCCACTACAGTAGCTCGCGGACTGGCTGGCTGGTGGCGGGTGGCTGGTGCTGATTTGTTGTAAGAGAAAAATACTGTTGGCTGACAGGTGGCTGGTGCTGAATTGATGTGAGAGAAAAATACTGCTAGCTGGTGGCAGGTGCTGACAGGTGGCTGGTGGCTCGTGTATCTCAGTTTGACTGTGTTTCCCTTGTCCTCTCTTTTCCGATCAATTTTCTGGTGAACTCCATAGACGTGCTCGAAGCTTTTTGTTTTTGGTCGTCCATGGTGCTGCTCCTCTTAAGGATGAAAATAGAACGGAAATATCCCGAACTGAGTGATTTCGTTTTCTATATTATGGTTCCATTTTCGAACATAAAAAATTGTCAGTTTTAATTGGTTTGACAACTATTTTTTGTATTCTTTAATTGCTAAAATATAGAAATATAGCGAACTAACCGCTTTCGTTTTCTATTTCGTAAGTCCGTTTTCGACCGTTTCTGACCGTTTTCATCCCTAGCTCCCTTGCACCCACGTGCGCACGTGACCCCGCTGGCGCCACCGGTCTCCACGTCCGGCTGGCTGCTGCCCTCGGACAGAGGTCCTTCCTCCCCTGCCGAGCTGCTCCCTGCAGTAGCTATGGCCACAGTGGTCAGCTTATGTTCGTAGCATGTCAAGGAACAAGAAGAGGTTAATTACGAAACTGCCACTGGTTTGTAATCTCCACCGATTAATCATTCTAGTTCCGTTTCACTCCATTCAAGTTGTGTTAGATTCGTATCGACGTTCTCTACGCAATAGCGCTAATGTTTTTCGTGTCACATGTTTTTCCATATATAGCTAAATATTAAATTGATTAATATGCTTGTAATTAGTTCTATAATTAAAAATAATATAGATTTGTCACGTTAGTCCTTTGTAATTAAGCATGAACTTAGCAACTTGAATATGTTCTAATTATAATATGCTTAGACAAGCATGATATATATTATAAACTTGTTTTAGTTCTCACACGTTACATTGTTTTGCAAGTTAAAGTTTAACTGGCATAAACGATATCAAATTATGTATGAATAAAATATGATCAGCTCCAACACGTATCATGTATAATTTGAATAGACGTTCTCACATTTTATTTTATTTTCTATTTGAAAAGTTAAAGTTTACTTTGATTAAAATGATACATGCATGTTTATATTTAAAGTATGATTATTGATTAAATAATATGAGACATGTTCATAAATAAAAAATATGACTAGTTCTAACTTGTTTCTAATAATAAAATATAATTTGACTAATCTGAATCAGTAGGTTTCACATGATTTTTCTTAATTAAAATAAATCAAGCTCGTAGTTGCTTCCTTTATAATATAAAACTTTCGGCGGTCGTTTCTTTTTAACGATAGTTTCGTTATCGGCGTTTCTTGCGTTCTCTCGATTGTAGCAACGAGTCTCTCTCTTAGTATGCTATTTTAAGCTCTTGCTTTGCTGTTCTTAGTTGCTTTTATTTGTTGCTTGTATGATTGCTATGTGTGGTGCTTGCTACGAGTAGACGAGAACCGTTTGTGGGCTTTGAAGATCAGAAAGTGATGACGGAAAGCCGATGGTGTGAGAGTTGAGCAAGTGTTTAAGGCACGTATAGCATTGGATCATCCTTGTCTCCTAATCACCTTTAATGTAAATAATTTATCATGCATGTGGCACCTTGATAAGGATGCCTCAGAATTGATCTTGTACCTTGACTCCTATGATTATGGATTTGGGTAGTTTTTGCTAGTGCTCACATAAACAATGATATTGTAATTTGACTAATGAAATATGCAATAACAGTAAAAGATGACTTTTTAGCAACATATTTAAAGAGGGCTAGAACATGGTGCTAGCTTTTGGTGCTCTAGTTTCTCTCCATAAGGACCTATCTATAAGTGATCATTCGAGACTTACAGTATAACTGTGAGGGCTATATGGCTCTGCCTTTAGTCATATAGAATGATCTTTTTCTAGCTTGTTAGTGGTTATCTTTATGGCGTAAGAATAACTTACCACGATGGGTGTAGGACAACCTCTAGTCTTATGAGTATAGCCGAGATAGAATTGTGCCATTTGATACATCTGCTTGCCGAATGAATCTAATAGCCTAACTTGTTAGACGAACAAACCTGTCTGCCCATTGGGGCCTTGCAAACCTCAGGCTTTTGGGGATCACGACTCACAGTGAAAGTATACAACTTCTGTAGAGTGTAAAACTGGTATATCTGTCATGCTCACGGATGCGAGAAGCCTTGAGAATTCTTACAGAATAGATGATCACCAATAAACTGTATAATGCTTAATTGTTTTGCTATTCATTATTCATCTTACTTCATCATATGTTTACTATGGGATTTAAGATAACTTGTTGCTACTCATATGCTAAAACTTTATCAACTAAAAGCTACATGTAGTTAAACTCGAGTCTTGCCTTTTGAGCCTCATGAACCCCATGATATATTTGCTGAGTACGACATGTGCTCACCCTTGCTATTTTTCCACACCTCAGGATGAGTACCAGATTGCTAGATTCTGGAGTTTAGGCTTGTGATCAACCAGTCAGTTTTTCCCTGTGGAGTAAAGTTTTTGCCCGAAGATCAGAGTTGTCTATCCGCTGTTTGTGCCTAAGGTTATCTTCTTTGTACTAGGTACGTTATATATTAAGCATTGTACTTTGATATTACCCTTATTTGTAGCTATACGTGAGATTTAACTTCCTAGGCTTACATATGATGTGTATCTAGTTTTGTCCTTAAAACCGGATGCTACATGTAACACTACACCACAGCCCACAATTAACGTCACTTGGTGTCGTTCAAAATGTCGATTTAACGTCGGAATGTTAGACGTTAAAGATTACTAATAGATTATCGGTCGTTATATCTCGTTTTGGCTACAGACTGTCGGTCTCATGTATTCTAGATCCATATGAGCCATGGGCCACAAAGTCTGTACTGCTAGTCAGCTAGTTAAATTAATCTTTGGAAGTTTACTGTACTGCTACTGCTTATTATTTCTGACTTCAGATAGATTTCGTCTTGCTTCAGGAATCATCAAGAGCAATGAATTTCAACTTTTATTTACAGGTGGCTGGGAGGAAATAGCTAGAAGCAGACTCCAACCAATGATTGGATCAAAGTGCTCATGACGATGTCTTTTGGACAACCTAGCTATAGATGGAAACTTTTGTTCGGACTTAGTAGAGGTGGATCATTTTGTAAAGAGTGGAAGCAAACTATGAGATATGTGTTGTGGAACCGAATATCTCTAGTACGTCTAGCATTTTGGCCAAACTTATTTTATCTTAGCTTCTGTTTGCAATGAATTGTGTGTAAAATGGCATGACATACTATGATGGATTTAATATAACTTGTGAGCTCTTTCTTGTCAGTTTATATGTGTTTCATGACTGTGTTGTTTGAATGTATGACATGGTACTGTTGATTGTATGGTTAACATATAAACAGTATATGATATTATGTGCTAATTATTTGTATGCATAGTGATGGGCAGTTGGTCGCTATAAATATATATCATTAGACAGTGGGTCGTTATAAGTTTATAAAAGACATCCGAGAGTCTGTCGTTATATCTTTTATATAACGCTGGTCCGACGTTGAAAGTTTATAACGTCGCCACTATCAACGGCTGATATATCTGTCGCTATAAGTTTATAACGACCGACTGTAGGACGCTGAAACGGCTTATAACGACCCACCGAGTGACGCTAAATTTGGGTTGTGGTATAGTGCAACCTCATATGTACTAATAGCAACTCCAACAGCTATTTTACAAAGCCTGGCTATATATGGCTAAAATTAATAGTCAAATTCTATTGTTTAGGCATTCTGTAAAATAGAAAACTCCTTAAAAAAGAAGAGGTCTACAATAGTCTTGCTATTTTACAAAGCCTGGCTATATATAGCCACCAAAAATCTAAGCGATAGTTAGCTTCCTATTTTACAAAGTTAGGTAGCACGTTTGTTGAAACTTACTTTTTGCTATACAAATTCTAAAATAGTCTCCACAAGTCCATAATAAGAATAACCAAGCTGTTGGAGTTGCTCCAAAAAGTAGAAATTAGATCAGACCAGCTTATCTTAAAAGTGCTTTTCCTTTGTTTGTACAACTTCAAGCAAAGGACTACGAACGACGAGCACAAGATGATTGTAGTTCTTGTATATGCCCTTGAAGAGTGAATTATCGACTCTAGAGACTTCTCGTGTGAGCATGAGACTTGTGATTCTTCTATAGGATGAAACTTCCGTGCTCAGTGATGATATCTTCATTTTCAGGCTCCAAAGTTGTTGACGAGAATATTGGTCCCACATCCAAAGATCTAGAATGCACGGATCGCAAACAAACCGAAGAATACATTGGGTATAAACCAAGTCAGCTTAGCTCATCTTAGGATCAGCCTAGCCAACCTAGGTCTTGCAAAGGCAAGGAAATTGATGTAGCCAACTTTGGGGGTCGGACTAGACGATCAGCCCTTGGGCAGATCTGAAATCCTTTGGGTCTTCGCCCAAGGAACAATAGCACGCTTACATGGTGAAGAATGACGAGGTCTACGAGAAAACCAACAAAGAATAACTTATCACACTTATATGACCAAGAATGGCTAATTTTCAGGCAAACTAGCAAAGGAACTGTCAAAACTCTCGCCTGGGAGGGACCTCGTCAGGGCGTGGACTCTAGACTGGCCAGCAAGCCTAGGGCATCACCCTTGATTGTCAGATCAAGAGAGAAGCAACATAATGACATTGGAAGGGGTTAGGAAAAAAGGAAAAAAAGATTGATTTGTGTTGTGATACCTCAATCAGTTGTGTCCTCACACACACACACACACACACACACACACACACACACACACACATATATATATATATATATATATATATATATATATATATATATATATATATATATATATATATATATATATATATATATATATATATATATGAAGGAGAGACCGTAATATCCTGCTAGGAAACCAATTTGGGATAAAATCCTTTGCAAATCATGTCAAAACACGACTATAATTCAAACTAGACTGTAAAACACGCCTGGGCCGGTTTTGACCAAGAAAAACCCAGCTTGGACTGGTTATTGACAGGCTGAAACTTCCTAGGGGCGTGATTTCTTCATCCGAACTATAAATTTAACATTCTTTTTAGAAAAAGTTCTATTCTAATATGTGCATAAGTTATGTACTCAATTAATGTTTAATACAAAAGAAGTCTATGGCATATAAAAACAAGCTTTCAAAAAAGCTCACAAGATGTAATTGTAATATGTGCAGCAAGCCTATTAGAAAAAGGCCAGGATCTCCATTGTTGTTGTCTCCAGGATAGCCCTAAAAATAACTTTAAAATAAGAAGATAATATATTTTTATCAAAAACCAAGTCATTTTAGCTCAACCAAATATACCAAAAGATTGCGCTTGCTCCCATAAAAACTTGAGAGCGTAAGTTGTGATCTAGTTGCTGAAGCCAAGGACAAAAAAAAAACAAAGCTTGTTGGAAAAAGTCATTTGGAAATCATTTGGTCTTTTTCAAAATTGCATTTTCTTCATCAAGACTCAAAATTAGACATTCTTTATACGTTTTTCAATCATTTCGATGCAGAGAAACACAATGGAGTCCAAGTGTATTTTTACAAAGTTGGAAAACCAGCACAGGCCGGTTTGGAAACCAGCCCTAGCTAGTTTTCAGCAGCCCAATTTGGTATCACCTCCTTTTTTAAAATTTGATTCTCAACATATAGTCTCTCCCTATTTTTTTTTTAGTAAAGCCTGTGTTCTAAAAACATCTTCTAAACCGAAATTGACTCATCATGGTGATTACCTCAAATGTATAGCATACCTTTGTTTCTAGGGGCACGTAGTCTCATCGTACTCAAAACTCAAATTTTGCTTTGAGATGACAAAATCTGCTCTCTTCCTTCGCTAATATCTTCTGACGGCTGCTATAAACTGATTTGAAATGACGTCCTCAACTTCTATTAGATTCTTACATGTGCACAAAGCGATCAAATTGCCACCAACCATAGTTAACCTTATTGCTATTCTCAAAACTAAATTTGGTACAGCCAACATCCAATCATCTAATCTTTGTATTGCCCCAGAACAAAACATGATCACTAACTTCGGTCTCAACAAACAAGACTTGAGATCAAATTCAAAAAGAAGAAGAAGAAAGACTTGAGATCATAATGGCCAAACTAGCATCTTTTTAGGTACACCGTATGATCCTTCAAAATGATCATAACTTGACAACAAGATAGGGCCAATTGCATTACTGGTAAGCTTTGAATAAATATTGACATCGTGAATTGAAGTATCTCAGGAGCAAACATTCGACAGTAAATCATGCATTCAACTAGAGAAACACAACCTGTGGGAGAACTAGTTTGCAAGTCAAGGCGGTCAACCAAAATGATCGTCTATCATGTCGTTGATGGAAAATGGGTCACGTCCCGATTGCAAACTGCATGATTGCTACCAACATGCAATGAGATACTATCTCCAACACTTTAAAAAAAGTTCTGGCTAGAAAAAAAAAAGTTCTGCCTAGAAACAAACAACACAACACCGACAATCAATCAGATTCCAAAGTATACGTGCAAATCAAATTGTAACAACCAATCAATATGAATTGAATTAAGAGGCGAAAATCCAACATACACACTCAAACTGTGCGATACCACTTTTTCAGACGACGAACATACTTGATGCTACACATGATAGCAAAGGACAATAGCAACGAGATACCACATGGCACAACGGTATGCATCACTCCGTCAAAGTCAAAGCATCAGTCGCTCTTTGTGCCACTACCGTTCTGCCCAGCGAGGATCCTAGAGATCTGCAGCCCCCTGCTGAAGGCCTGGTTGAAGAGCAGCCGTGTCTGGAACTCAGAGACGAAGGGGAACCACGACAGCACGGCAATGGGAAGGAAGATGAGGAGCCCCATGGTGTACTCGTACATCCTCGCCATCTCCTGGATGGAGTCCCATGGTCCCATCTTCCTAAGCGCAGCACCGGTCCTCTGCCTGAACTTGGCACAGCAAGGACCTCTGCATGCACCACCAGTACCATATGGGCAACACAGCAAGTGAAATGGATCTATGATCAACCTCCGAAACAGCGGTCCACATAATTGCGCAATCTAAAGCAACAGAAGGTGGTATGAACATGAATCAGAGAATAGCCAATACATCTAAAAACAGAACACATCTAAATGAAGATTAACAGGATAACAGGAGTGATAAGTATCCTATGGCAAACACAAGTAACTAAAAAAAAGACGTGTGGAAGAACCCAAGAATGGCTCACCAGAAGAATAAACCAGCCAGTGGGAATGAATGCCAAGATACTGGCGCCAACGTCCGCGACAGCGAGATCAAAACCAACAAATAAAAGGACAAGCAAACCGATGAGCACAAGGAAGACAATGCCCTTGAGGATGCGGAACACTAGTTGAAACCTTGTAACAAACTTCTCTCTTCCCATTGAAACAACCTGGAACAAGGGAGCATACTCTAGCTGTAAGCGCAGTATCAAACAAAATAGGATGCACTACAAGACAAAACAGACTGTTACCTTTAGCGACACAAGAGCAACTGCTATAACCAGCCATGACAGTGCATAAACCTGTTGGAGAAAGCAAGCATTAAGTTAACTGAGTTTCAAAATGAAGATTAACTGTCCTGTTCCGGTCCTAGGACCGTAGTGTGTGGCACCAGGGGGTGTCTTTTGTACATAAACTTCTTTACCCTTACTTAATTGAGCGGCAGAGCTCCTGCCTTTTATTTCAAAAAAAAAATGAAGATTAAAACAAGGGCCAATATAAGCAGGTACAATACCAAGAAGCTTTTGTCGCCATGCACTATGTGCAAGTGGTAAACAATACCATATTGATAGATCAAGAATCGCAGGGAAAGGATGAACTCCAAGAGCAAGCTTCGAATTGTTGCATTCCTCAGGTGGTCATGTTCACTCACCCACCAAGCCTCCCAACTTTGCTCAGGTGCTAATCCAATACCACCTCTATTGCCCATCCACTTCCACCAGTCAATCCAGTCATCAACAGTCTTGTGCCACTCAAAGCAGGATGGGTTGAAGACAAAAGGTGCAAACAGCCAACAGAAAACAAGGAACCATATCGAAACTGTGACATACAGATACAAACTTGAGCTTCTGTATGAACTCCCATATGCTAGGTAAACAACCAAAAGAGTAAGCAGCTCCAGTGCTTTCACAAAGTGACTCCGGGAGTACATCCGATAATTCTCAGCGAACTTCGCATGCCGCACAACAAATCCTCTCCCAGTAGCTCTATACTTTGCTCCACCATGAAGTATTGTCCTCACATAGTAGTGAGTCTTTGTTCCAAGATGAAAAGTGAAGAATACAGGAGCTAACTGAAGTTGCATGATCACAAACTCTGCCAGTGCTCTGCCAAATCCTTTCTCCAGTCCAACCTCCATCATCATTGGGAGAACGAGCAACATCCCAAGTTGGAATACAGATTGAGTAGCAAGTGCATTTTCAAATGGTTTGATGTTTTGGATATTTGGATCTTGGAGTATTGACTTTTCTAAGCCACTCAAAACAAGGTATAACCTCCCATATAAAAATACATACACTGTGAGAACAGCCACCTGAAGGTAATATACATGTTTAAGTCAACTCATGAAAATTAGAGCGAAGATCATAAAATGCATCAAGATTAGTGTACTATGTGCTTCAAATAATATACTCTTTACAATCTGTTGGTTCTTGCTTTAAGAAAACATCAATAAAACACATTAATCATTTTGTATACAACATGCAAAGCTTTATATGAATTATCTGAGGTAAATAAATAAAACATCAGGGAGCATACTTTTGTGTTCCAGTCCCAGCTTAATCTTGTGCAAAGTACCAGTTTCAGTTTTTCAAAAAACATACTTTTCTAATGGTTCTAGCAGTGAGAACTTTTCCATGTTTGATTGCTCAAAAGTTGAAACTCCAAAGCCCAGATATCATCTTTTTTCCTTTTGTAAAAAGAAGTTATAGGGTGAATCAATCTGCTTTTCTACTTTCTGGAAGTTGTATTTGTCAGTTACTAAGTTGATAAGTCCAAGTATGAGACTCATACCATGCTATTGAAGTAGAAGCCAACTGTGGTAAAATACAGAGACAACATCCTGTAGAAATCAAATCGGTATCCTAGTCGATAAATATCACGACATAGTGTTTGTTCACCATTTCCGTTTGCCACCTTGGCCTCGAAGTTGGATATTTGGTTCATTCCAACATCACGTCCTTTGCCCAACTGTATGTATTCATGGTGCGTAACATTTCCTCGACGTAGGGTTGAATTGAACCCTTTGATGTCAAATAACAACTGTGAGCTTAGTGGGCAGAAATAAGCAACTTAGTTTTTGCAGTCTCAGGAAAACTAACCTGCAAATATATCCTCGCTAAGGTTGATAACCTTTGATGCCTTGCTTATGCCACCCCTTGTCAGGTGAAAGAGTCTATCAAAAACATCAGGATGGCCATAATGGAATCGTACCCTGCATCAGAAATTTGTTAACTTACACTCCAATATTAATGTGGATCTCCAAAACAAGTTAGAACAGGAGAATTCAATGCGACCACATCTGAATTCTTCCACTCCCATAAATTACTTAAATGCAGAATTTACATCCTAGACTCCAAAAGTCTCCATATGAACTGCAAATTATCTCATACCATCATACCACTATTTTATGAGCAAATTCTACCTGGCATATATTTGAAAACACTGTTAAATTATTACTTCAACAGGTAGCAATGTGTGATAATTACAAAACATATCTAGCCACAGCATGATTTCCTCTAAAATTTATAAATCAAGATAACTATAACCAAAAGACTGACATTTTACAGGTTACAACTGATCAGCTCCAAGGGTGTGGGCAATGTAACAGAACAAAAGGTTTGCTTTTTGCTCATGGCATTTCATTAACAGACACCAACACTTTAAACATCTGCTGGGATAAAGTATTTTAATTATGATAGTGTATTGATTCAGTTGGAGTGACATGCGAAGCTATAATTGCAACATTATGAATCAATCATTTCACAAAGTAAAATACAACTACATGGTCAAATGAAGACAACAAATAAACACAAAATTCATCCCCCAAACTTCCACTTTTTATCTTTTCTCCATTAACATTACTTTCTCATATTAACGTTATTTGTTGGTGCACATGCTACAAATCTTGTACTAAGTACCCAAATGGAAGGTAGCTATAGGTACATCAAATTGATCATGTGGAAGCTTGAATTGTATTTGTGGTTATCCAAAAAAATATGTTAGGCTATACCAATGCAGGGCAGAAGCCGAAGGGCCTGCTACAGAGCCACAGCAAGCTCTAGTTAAAACAATGCTTAACAGAGCCATCAAGTTTAATGGGAGCAGCTTGACAAGACCATAATTATTGATGCAATTAACAAATTGCATATCTACCTGTCCTGCAGTTGGTTGGGCTATGCTTATTCATCATCAAATATTGTTCATATAATCTATTCATAAAAGCTATGAGTAAATATCAGCAAATCTTAAACCTTTATGGGCAGCATGGGAACGTTCAACAGTTATGAGTTCCTTGTCAAGAACACAATCCACGACTACATTGTAACAACTAAGAGTTATACAAGATGAAAGTTTGTTAAATTTTGAAAGGGAGAGGAGCTATACTTAAGAGGGTTGGCAAGAACACGTTGTCCAATAGTGACGAAGCTGGTCTCCTGGCTGGACATAAACCAGGCGAGGGATGAAACACTACATGTCAGGTGACAACAGAATTACATTAGCATTAGAACACAAATTTAGTTATTCAAAAATCTGTAAGGAAAAAAATGAAGGCTCACAAAGTTAGATAAATTGGTAGTAAATAGAAAAACCAACCTTCCTGTAAATATATGCTCCCGAACACCCAATATGGTGGGCTCCGACTTTCCATGTGTAAGAAGGAACTCTTCCAAGAGATTTCTCATTTTAAATGCTTCCTCTAGATAGTTATCCTACAGAGCAGAAAAATGTAAGAAGTCTGCTAACTTGAAACCTATTACATAATTGATTAGTGTACCTGGTTCATGTCAATTGCTTGAAGTGCTTCTCCTCTAGTGAAGATTATGGCATGATTTTGATTATTAGGCTTGCCTTCTCCAACTTCTGTTGGTTTACCAGGGAGCCTTATCCGGTAGATTTCCTGACAACAAAATAAATATAAATCGATTCTAATACACCAGCAAGGCAGCAACACTAACCAGTTTAATACAATCATGTTCTCTGGCTAAATGATAGCGAGACAAAGCTACAGTTATTCAAGGTCTACAGCTCACATACTGAACAGTGAGTGAAGGATATTCAATCAGTTGTTATTTCCCTTACAATTCTTTTTTTTTCTCAAAGCATCTTTGCAACAAGAAGAAATGTACATAAGAGACTACAACACTCCACCACCACACACACACAAACAGGCACACACACACACACACACACACACACACACACACATGCACACACACAATCAAATTATGATGTTAGCATAGTTGTATTGCCTACTGGTCCAACATGTGCTAGGAACCTAGTCAAAGTTAAATGTAAAATGAATATAATTTTGGTTACTGATATGAACAGAAGGAAGGTAAATATTTAAGTTCATGCAACATAAGGTCAGTACCTCATCATCACCTTTCACAAGAACAGAGTAATATTGTTTCTCTATTTTACCATTTTGTAATTGTACTTCTTTCTCATCGATGTAAGCAATGCGCAATGCTGGATACCTGTATTTTTGCATATGAAACTGAGGGAAACACAGAAAATATAATTTAAACCGGAAAAAAAGGCCAGGAACTTACGTCAGCATGAGGTTTAAGATATTCTCGTAGAGGCCTTTTTCTCGAGAATCCTTGGATGCCTTATGCACGCCATAGAGTTGACAGGAGACAACATAAGTGAATTTAATATCAGCAATGGCCTTGGACCTTGCAGCTTTAGCTCTATCCAAATCAGCTAAGCCATAACCTGATAATTCAATTCATCACAGAATTACCACTGGATACTATTTTCAATTGCATCCACATAAATAAAAATGTGCATGCTCAAAGAACTCTATAGCTAACCTTGGTCATTTATCATATCCTCGTAGCATTGTAGTTCAAGAGCTCGTCTATAGTACATCATTCCTCTCACTATACATAACAAGTTAGAATAAGGTAGGTAGAGAATACACAGTTTGGTAGGTCAATAAAGGATAGGATAACCATATTACCAGTTCTGGCAAGCGTTTGACCACGGTAAGATGCCCATAAACGGATATCATCCATGCGCCCTTTTATTGACAGTTCATTATCCGGCTCAACTCCAATACGTTCTAGGAAGTTCTTCCATTCATCTAGTGAGTGTGGCAAGAACTAGTTATTAAATTTAGCCTACGAGTCCTCAGTAATACTTTCACCTAAGTCTATAGCAATATTATAAATTTTGTTTCAGAAACAAAATAAATAGGAGTCAGCAATTCACCTGGATAGATCTTTTGTAGGTAGAACAAAATTGAGATACCATCTTCATTCTTTCTATTCAGTTCATGCGATGAATAGAGTACTTCTTCGTTGTAGTATGGTGTCAGAACACTGAACATGGAAGCTTGTTAGAATGTGATGCATCTCAAAATAAATGCAAAATAAGGGAAAAAAGCATAATATAAACAACATTTCTGCACAGGAAATATACTTTTGATATTTTTTCTTATGAAACACAAATTTCAATATGTTCAATTCTGAAACAATTTTTTAAAAGACCAAAAGGTGTAATAACAGTACAACTGTGCAGTAAGCTACTCTGTACATATGCATACCAACTACGCTACTTAAAATAAAACCCACGGATGATAATATACACACCTAAATGAAATCATATCATGCACACGCGGTGCTCTTGGCATTTTCATAAAAAGTGAGTTTGCAAAGAAGGTGATCCTACGGCGAGCATCCAAGTTTGTTGGAACATCCAATGCAGAATCCTTCATAGTCAACAATAAGTGCAGCCGAACAAACTGAAACCAAAAGACACCATTCAGTATGACAGAAATATTAGCATGAATTTTTAAAAAGCAGTGTAATTGCAGACCTTCTCCCTCCAAGAATCTTCCTTTATCATATTAATATTTAGATTCATGAATCTTTGCTTTCTCTCATTCTCATCTTTCAAAATGCTGCCACAATTTCCCATACAAGTATCACATTTTAAGAGGAATGTTCTTACTCAAACTGTTAAGACCATATAAATCGTCATAAAATTTACCTCTGTCCATCTTTCATGAAATCACGTGTCGTAATTTCCATAAAATCTTGCAAGGCATTAACAATTTTCCTCTCTTCAACATCATTAATAGGTTCACTCTTCTGCAAATGTAAGATAGTAAGCAAAAACATAATATTAAATATAAAGGACATACCGAGATTAATGGAGAAAGATAGCACTAAGAGTGTTACTACGTACCAGCAGCTGTAACAATTTTGCCAATGTAGCACTTACTTTGCTGATTTCTACCATTTCGAAGTCTTCCAAGAATGTTTTATTTCTCATGCTATAAGTCACTTTTCTATCAATATCATTGACAATACTGCAATGCACATGTCAACACCATCTGAGTAATTCAATTAAGAAGTTAGTTAATTCAAATTGAAATTAGTTGATTTGGTTTTTTTACTTCTGATCATTAGAGTCTAGTAGAAGGCTATTGAGTATAATCATCAAGGATTCGTAGCATTCTATAACTGCATTGTATCTGTCTCGATCAAGTTTGACTTTCTCAATAAGCTCATGCTCATCCCCTTCTCTGGAATTCATGGCCATATGGACAGCTGCAGGTACCTGGTAAATTCAAAGTCCATAAGTTTCCTAATTTTACATGTTTGGTCATTTTGTCAGAAATGGTGATTATTCACCTTGCTAGCAAGGAGGAAAGGTGGCCACTGAATGACAGATAAATTGCTTGAATATGATGGAGCCATCAACATGTCCTTCTCTCTGAGATAATAAAAGCAAATCTTGTTTAACCTTAAGGTGAATAACATACTGGTCTGACATACTAAACTTTTAGAGTTCCAACCTATCACTAATGAAGTCTTCCTCTCTTAAGGAACTGATGAATGAATTCCATACACAAAAGAAACTTCTGTGCTCAAATGCTTGCTGGCAGTTAAGAATGACACAATTAGTCAAATACAAACAACTGGTTGCAACTTGTTCAGCATCTCGCAGCATTGGCTAATAACAAATAAAAACAGTGCAAAAAAGAAAAGAAGATTATTTGTGCAGTATGAAACCTCTCGTTGTTTTGTCGCATTGCATTTACTGAAAGCTTCTGGAATTGATTTGAATCTGGCCCTCAACATGCCAAGGGTTCGTATCTAAATTAAAAGCAAATGTAAGATCTGGTAAGTGGTAACAAAAAATTCTTACATACTGTCTCCTGCCTGAGAAAAAAATGACCTCACATATTCTAAACACCACATCACAAATGAGATCACTGACCTCACCCACATGACTTAGGGCACCTGAAACACCTCCAAAGATAGTGGAAAAAATGGCATACCATATTTGTGTGTCCATAAAGTAAACCTACAAGTAACAGGGGTAGGTGAAATGACTAATGGAACACCATCAGGACTCTTGTAATAATTTATTTAAATACCATGACAATTGGTGCCCATATGGTAATGACAACACCCAGGTTGCGTGGCACTGCAAAAGTAGGAAAAATATTAAAAATATACAACTACAAATTTGTATCATGGTTACACAATAGTCTCCTACAGTCTTAAAAAGAAAAAAGTTTAAGACAAGGAAAATGATATCAGGGCTAATGAACTTAAAAGATGAGAAGTACAGAGGAGTTTAACAAAAATAGAATATATATCAGCAAATTCAGAAGTCTAAAGTCAGTAATATTTCAAACAATATCATGATGCTTTATTCATCGTAGAATTGTATAACATATCAAACACAGTGTTCTAAATTTAAGATTCTTTTACTTTATTTATTTGTGCTATCATTAATTATTTTTTTCTCAAACATGCAGGAGAGCTGCATATCATCGTATCAACAAGAAGAAAAACTGGGTAGAAAAAACCTTACAAAACACACACCAACACCTTAACACTCTCAGATTGGTATTGAGGTATAGGTCTAACAAACTTTCCTATTAAATACTCCCTCCTAAGTGATATTATGGACACCAACACCATCTCCAAAACATATCATTCACAATCACAAGTACAGTCAGTTGTAATATATTTATAAACGTACTAAAAGTATTCTTTTATGAAAGTACATTATTAGACAAATCTACTTGTATCATATTCAAATAACCACAGTCAACACAAAAAGGAGTAATTTGAAACCAAAATTTTAAAATGGTTGACTCACGCAATCCAAAACATCACTTATTCATGATCAGTGGAAGTATTTGTTTACTCTAAAGTTATAGGTAGTGATGCTTCAAACCAAAACATTATAACTATTGCATATTCCCCAGTACAGTATGTTTACATATTTCAATAACTTAATTCTTGTAGTCATTTTCATGGCTACTCCATTTTGGATGTCTTAATTTTCAAATCTATTCTTCCTGGAACTTCACATTTTGGTTTTGTTGATCATATGTTCCCCCATAAGTAGCATTCACGAGGAAAGCCTCTGGGTAGGACTGCCTGCACAGGTTCCACGCAATACCCAGGCTTTCTTTGAAGGTGCTGTGCAAACCACGGTGTGCAATGGTACTTCAACCAAGTTCTGGTTAAACCGCTGGCTTCAAGACAAAACAATTGCTGAGTATGCTCCCAATCTGATTCAGATCATCCCCAAGAGAGTCTTGAAGCAACGAATGGTGGCCCAAGCCTTACACAACAGAAGATGGGTGACAGACATCAAGGGGGCTTTGACAGTAGAGGTCTTAATAGAATACTTGCAAACCTGGGACATGGTTGATGATATTAGTCTTCACCAGGACATCCCCGATCATCACCAGCGGCAGCTTACTGGATCTGATTCTTATTCTAGCAAATCAGCTTATATGGCATTTTTTACCAGGACCATCAAATTTGCACCTTGGAAGCGGATTTGGAAATCTAACCACCTTGCAAAACGAGGACTTCCACATCCTCCAGTTTGTCCTCTGTGGTCAGGCTGATGAAACAATACAACATACCCTGGTTGCTTGTGTTTTTGCAAGGCAGGTTTGGACGACTATCTTTCATGTGTTGGGCTTACTTCCCTTTGTACCGCAGCCAGAGGATCTCGTTTTTCTAGCTGGTGGTGCAATATAATCAAGGCTGTTCCAAAGGACCAAAGAAAAGGACTGACTTCACTCATCATTTTGGTGCTTGGGAAATTTGGAAACATAGGAATGCATGTCTTTGAGGACGTTAGTCCTTGTGTCCAAAAAGGTTTAGCTGTAGTTTCTGAGGAATGCATTTTGTGGTGCTGGGCTGGTGCTAAATCATTGCAACAGCAGCTTTGTAGGTCTCTGCTTATGGCTGCTTAGGCACCTAGTGGACTGTGGTCGTGTGTGTTTTATAGTGTGTGGCGCTAAAAGTCCTGTACTAGGTTTCTTGGGGAGTAGGCTCTGCCTCTCCTTTGTTTTTTTCTCTCTTCTTATTCCTAATGAAATGACACACAACTCCTGTGTCGTTCGAGAAAAATAAGTAGCATTCACATTTTACAAACAGAACTACAGCATAGACATTACCGCATGGACTATGGAACATAATAGCAAACTCATCACAATATGCTTACAGAAAGGGAAGATTTGATGCCATTCGTAGTTCCCAACTTGTTGGTCAAGAATGAACTTAGTTGGATCAATCAATGGTGATATCTGTACAAAAATGATCATGAATAGAGTAAAGAAGCTGTTCTTAAGTTTTGACTTGAAATGTAAGAATTAGCAAACAAAATTATGTAACAATATTATCTATGTAAAATATATTCTAGATTTTCCCACAAAAATACACATGCAAGATGAGTTCGACTTGCAGGTCTCTCTTTTTTGAGGCAATCTTGATAAATATCCCATGCACTAAAACTTTTTATATACCACTATAAAACTCATGTTTCTGAAAGGAGGAGGGTAGTGGTACATGATCCTCTTCACCTTTCCTAATCATCTCTTAAAAACCTCGATCAGAAAAAGGAAATAATACCTCGCTAACAAACAAATTAACTAAGTTTACCTCAAAACCTTCTCTCACACGAATTCCTTTCTGTGCCACTCATTGTTACCTCATCCTCTCAGGGTACCAATTATTGCCAAAGGGCCACTAGCTGAGTTGGTTCGATGACCTGAGTAGCACTCCTCAGGTCCTGGGTTCGACTTCCCATGGGAGCGAAGTTCAGGCTGGGGCTAAAAAAAAATCCCCTCATTTGTCCCACACCAAAGTACAGGTCTAAGGCCCCGGGGTTTTCTCGACCTGTGTGAGAAGGTCTTCTTCTTAACGTAATGCCCGGGGGTTTTCTCGACCTGTGTAAGAAGACATGTGCAACAGCTGTGTATGGTCAGCTGGTGGCAAAAAGAACATATGTGACAACATATCACCAGATCATGTTGTTAGGGCAGTCTGAACTACCGGCGCAGCGAAGTTGCAGGCTGAACAAGAAGAAGAAAGAACACACACATGGCCCCCCACAGACGCAAGTAGCCACTGGTGATGTTGAGGCTGGAGCGAAACTCGGTGAAGGTCGAGGACGGGAGGCCTTTGGTGAAGATGTCAGCGAACTGGGAGGTGGTCGGAACATGAAGGACCCGCACCTCGCCCATGGCGACCCGATCACGGACAAAGTGTAGGTCGATCTCCACGTGCTTCGTCCGCTGGTGTTGGATGGGGTTGGTGGAGAGGTAGACCGCACTGACATTGTCGCAGTAGATCAGTGTGCTCCGGGAGAGCGGAGTTTGCAGCTCAGCGAGAAGCTGCCGGAGCCAGGAGGCCTCAGCCACGCCGTTAGCGACAGCGCGGTACTCCGCCTCGGCACTCGACCGAGAGACCACATTCTGGCGCTTAGACGACCAGGACACCAGGTTGCCGCCGAAGAAGACAGCGTAGCCGGAGGTGGAGCGGCGAGTGTCCGGACACCCCGCCCAGTCAGTGTCAGTGTAGACAACAAAGTCGGCGGAGGAGGACCGGTGAAGGAGGAGGCCGTAGTCGATCGTGCCCCGGAGGTAGCGGAGGAGGCGCTTGAGAGCCGTGAGGTGAGGCTCCCTGGGATCATGCATGTGAAGGCAGATCTGCTGAACTGCATATGTGATGTCCGGCCCGGTGAAGGTGAGGTACTGGAGGGCACCGGCAAGACTCCGGTATGCAGTGGGATCTGACACTGGGGGTTCCTTAGCCTCTGACAGCTTCCCCTGAGTATCAACCGAAGTGGAGCAGGGGTTGTAGTCAGTCATCCCAGCCCGTTCCAGGATATCACGAGTATACTGCCGCTGGTGAAGAAGTGACCCGGCAGGGTGAGGCTCAACAGTGACCCCGAGGAAATGGTGGAGCACACCCAGATCCTTTATAGCAAACTCTTGCTGAAGAGCGGTGATGATCCGGCGGAGAAGTGGTTCACTGGAGGCTGTGAGGACAATGTCATCAATATAGAGCAGCAAGTATGTAGTGTCGACTCCATGGTGATAGATAAACAGAGATGTATCAGACTTGGCCTCCACAAACCCCAGGGTCAGCAGGAAAGCAGCAAATCGATGGTTCCACGCCCGGGGTGCCTGCTTGAGGCCGTAGAGAGACCTGTTGAGCCGGCAGACCATGTCAGGACGGGAGGAATCAACGAACCCCGCCGGCTGACTGCAGTACACTGTCTCGGTGAGAAGGCCATGCAAAAAAGCATTCTTGACGTCCAGCTGATGGACGGGCCACGACCGAGCAAGCGCCAGTGAGAGCACGGTGCGGACGGTGGCCGGCTTGACCACCGGGTTGAACGTCTCATCATAGTCGACCCCAGGGCGCTGAGTAAAGCCCCGGAGAACCCAGCGAGCCTTGTAGCGCTCGAGAGTGTCATCAGCCCAATGCTTGTGGGTCCAGATCCACTTGTCAGTGACGACGTTGGAGCCCGGCGACCGGGGCACCAACTCCCACGTCTGGTTGGCAAGGAGCGCGGCGTACTCCTCTTCCATCGCGCGACGCCAGTGAGGATCCAACAGGGCATCACGGATGGAAGAGGGTACCGGGGAGACCGGTGCGTCGCCGGTCGAGGCCGCAAGGGCCCGGGGTGGCAGAGTGCCAGCCGCGTGCCGTGTCACCATCGGGTGAACATGCCGCGGGTGTCGCTGAAGAAGCGGCGGGTGGTAGACCGGCGGTGCGTCAGGGGCCGGCAGGGACTGAGGTGGTGGTGTCGGTGTCCCCGGCGGAGAAAGGTCCGCGAGTGGCGGCGACCGCGGCCTGCGCTGGTACACCCGTACCGGCGCTGCGTACCGCGAAGGAGGTGACGGGGCAGCACCGGACGACGGCCCCCTCGGGGCCGCATCGGGGAGCGATGTCCCCGGATCGTCGCCAGACGGAGAGGTCGGGCCCGCAGCAGAGGATGACGGGGCCGGACCCGCCGGGGAGCCGGGACAGGTGCCCGGTAGGGTGCCCGGCGAAGCGGTACCTGTAGGAGACCACGGAAAAGGTGGCTGGACCACCGTGTCAGCGGGAAAGAGGGATGAGGGATCAAGAACAGGAGTGGTGGTGGGTGTGGTGGAGAAGGGAAAGACGGACTCATCGAACACCGCATGGCGAGAGATGAGGACCCGTCGGGAGGTAAGGTCAAAGCACCGGTACCCCTTGTGATCCGGGGAGTACCCGAGGAAGACACAGAGAGTGGAGCGGGGGTCCAGCTTGTGGGAAGAAGTGGCAGCGGTGTTGGGGTAACACGCACACCCAAAGACGCGAAGGTGATCGTACCGCGAAGGGGTACCGAAAAGGGCGTGATGTGGTGTAGGAGCGGGACATGCAGCGGAAGAAAGACGGTTGAGGAGGTAGGTGGAGGTGTGCAAGCCCTCAGTCCAGAAGCGAGCTGGGAGAGAGGCCTGAAACAGAAGGGTGCGCACGGTGTCATTGGTGGTGCGAATCATGCGTTCAGCCTTGCCATTCTGTGAGGAGGTATATGGGCAAGACATGCGCAACTGAACACCGTGAGAGAGGAAGAAAGCCCGGGAGGTTGAGTTATCAAACTCACGACCATTGTCACACTGGACGGCCTTGATGGTAAGGCCGAACTGTGTGGACACCCAGGTGAAGAAGTGAAGGAGCGTGAAAAGCGTATCAGACTTCGCACGCAAGGGAAAAGTCCACGAATAATGCGAAAAATCGTCAACAACCACAAGATAGTACTTATAGCCAGAAATACTGATAACAGGAGATGTTCATAGGTCGCAATGTACAAGATCAAAAATGTGGGCCGCATGTGAAGTAGAACTATGAAAAGAAATACGAACATGTCGGCCCAATTGGCACGCATGACACAAATGCTCATCATGAGCCCGAGTACATGAAAGACCGGAGCTATGACAGAGCTGCATCAGGGCATCACGTCCAGGATGGCCGAGGCGCCGGTGCCAAGTAGTAGAGGAAGTAGAGGCGGCGAAGGCAGCTGACAAAACGGACGACGAAGTAGAAGAAGCAGTCGCCGGGAAGCGAAGAGTGTAAAGGGGCCCGATGCTGTCACATCAGAGCAGAGGACGCCGAGAAGCCAAATCCTTTACAGTGAGACCAGAAGAGTCAAACTCCACAGAACAAGAACTGTCAGCTGTAAAACGACGAATAAAAAGAAGGTTGTGAACCATAGAAGGAGTAACAAGAACATCAGGAAGACGAAAGGAGACATGAGCACCAGCGGTACCCACAGACATGACAGGAAGACACGAACCATTTGCGACCATAATGGACGAAGGAAGAGAAGAAGAGGGAGAGTGGACAGACGAAAGTATACCAGAGTCAGGAGTGGTGTGGTAGGTGGCACCCGAGTCGGCAATCCACTCTGGTCCGACAGGAGGTGTCAGGCCCATGGTGCTGAACGGGCGAGCCAAGGCCGCCTGATCCCAGCCAGCAACCCCTGGAGGTGCAGCCTACGGAGATGTAGTGGAGACGCCAAGAGGTGGAGCAGCAGTGAGCATGGCCACCGGTGGGCGAAGCTCACCACCGGGAGCGTGGTAGGGCCACATCGAGATGCGCCCTGACCACGGGTTGTGGAATGAAGGCCATGGTGTCCCCCCCTGCGGCCCAACCGGTGCCTGCCCACCAGTCGGAGCCTGGGTGACACCACCACGGCCTCCCCCGCGACCCCCACCATGGCGACGGCAACCGCCACGGCCCCCCACCCCCGCTCGGGCCGGAGGGAGGGGGACCCAGGAGAGACGACGACGGTGTAGCGGACGAACGTGGTGGGGCGGACGAACGAGACGTAGACGCAGCCAGGGCCGTCGAAGAAGACGAGGGCCCGAGAGAGGTGGTGGACCCCGGCTGGACGCCCTGAGTGAGCTCCTCCATGACTAGGTCGTCACGGACCTGCAGGAAGGTGGGGAAGGGCCGCTGACGGGTGATCCACGTCCTGAGATGGGCGTAGCGGTCACCGAGCCTGCGAAGGACGTTGAGGACCAAGATGCGATCCTCCACGGGCCAGCCGAGGTCGCCAAGGGAGTCCGCCATGCCCTTCATCCGACGACAGAACTCGCCAACGAAGAGGTCGCCCTGGACGAAGGTGCGGAAACTGGCGTCCAGACGCAGAGCCCGGGCCTCAGCATTGCCCAGGAACTGCCCCTCAAGGGCAAGCCACGCCCGACGCGCGTCAGGAGAGTTGCGGACGAGGTCGTGGAGGTCGAGGGAGATCGTCCCCAGGATCCAGGAGAGGACGATGCTGTCGAAACGTAGCCACGACGGCGACTGGACGGCGACCGAGGCGTCGACAAGGACGTGGTCGTCGAGGGTGTAGCGGCGGAGAGTGAGAAGCACCAGATCCCGCCAGCGGGCGTAGGAGGGGGATTCCGGCTCGAGAAAGACCGGAACGAGGAGGCAAATGTTCTGGACCCCCCGGCCTGGTAGTGCAGCTGGGTGACAAGCGGGTCGGCCGGGTCGTGCCAGAGGATGGCGGTGTGGGAGACGCGGCGTCCCGACGAGTCGGAGGAGGTGGCCGCAGCGTCCTGCGAGGCGGGAGAGGCGAGGAGCTGCTCCGCCTCGGCGATCTGGCGCGCAAGAGCGTCGGCCGCGTTGCGCTCACGCTCCCACACGAGGGTAGCCGCGCGCACACGGGCCTGCCCCTCCGCGGCGGCAGCTCGGGCAGCGACGAGAGCTGCGGCGAGGGCGGAGTCCGGACCCGGGCCGTGAAGATGAGGTGTTCGGCCACTGGGTTGGACCAGAGCAGCAGTGAGCACGTCATGCACGTCATGCGGCTGCAAATGGATGGCCAGAGCAGTCCCTGCTGCGGCCGCGGTCAGGGGATGGAAACCACTCGGCGACAGCAGACAAAGGGCAGGCACCCCCGCGGCCAAGGGAAGGTCATCCCTAGGCGGCTGCAGTTGCAGGTCAGCAGCAGCAGGTGCTCGGCCAGGCACCCCCGCTTGTCCTCCCGCGGGCCGGAGCTAGGCGTCGGCGGCTGCAGGGGAGGCGGCTGGAGGAGCAGCGGCGGCGGGCAGGGCGGCGCCGGGAGGGGTGGCGGCGGCCGCCAGGGCCGCGCCCGGAGGAGCAGCTGCGGCGGGAGGAGGGGAGGCGGCGGGCAGAGCAGCACCGGTAGGAGCAGCGGCAGGTGCGCCTGGAGGTGGAGCTGCTAGGACCTGGGCCTAGGAGGAGGAGGAGAGGGGAGGGAAATAGGTGTAGAGAGAAGGAGGAGAAGGAGGAGCGCCGGCCATGGCGCTGGTGGCCGGCGGCAGCAGCCACCAGTAGTGGCGGCGCCTGGGAGGAGGAAGGGTGGGGAGGAACTAACCCTGGGCTGCTGATACCATGTTAGGGAGAATGATTCTATTGATTTGGGCTAACCCTAGAAGGGTAGCTATATAGGTAACCATACATGGGCCTCATGGGCCTAGCCTCATGTGCCTAATACACATATTCCAACACATGTCTCCCTATTTTCTCTCACTTCAAACCAAAGCCTTAAGGTTGAAGGGGCCTGGTCGAGCGCCCAGGCAAGCTTCATTGCCCAAACAAAAAGAGTTGACATTTGTCATCAACTAGACTAGCAAGTTGCCCAACGAATCGAGACAATGACTCCGGTCATTGTTGCTTGGCCAACTAAACCTAATAACATTTGGTAATCCCACATAACATGTGGAATCAAATACCATGGAGGAAATTTCGACATTATTTAAACCTTTGTATGAAAGAGCTGGGGACATATCTATACTTTATGCCCAAAGGGTAGTCCAGTTGGCTAAGTCACTCGAGCGGCACTCCACAGGTCCTGAGTTCGACTCCCCGTGGGAGCGAATTTCAGGCTGTGGTTAAAAAACCCCCCTCGCTGGTCCCGTGTGCCAAAGCACTAGTGGTGGCGGCCCGTTCCGGCCTGCGGCAACGGGAACCCAGGCGACGGAGGCCCGGCCTACGGGCTACGGAGTCCCGGCCTGTGGACCGGCCCAGGTAACGGTCTCCGCGGTGTCCGTCCCTAGTGTCGGGTCGGGGCCAGCGTTCGGGGGGTTTCTCGGTCCGGGGTACTGAGGAGTTTCTTCTTAGTGGAATGCCGTGGGGGAGGTCTTTCCCCCGCCGGGCCGAGTTTTTTTTTCATATCTATACTTTATAAACATGACGATTTGCAATTGTACAAACTAACAAATACCAGAAAAATTGTTAGAAAACTGGGCAATGAACTTTTTAGGGGAACAGAATCATCGTATCATAGATTTCTCAACTCCTCATGCAAGTAATTGTTTTCCTAAATGTTACCCATTGTGCATCAGCTCAGCAGTATAAGACTAAAGAAGCAATGCGCCAAACCGAAATATGTATTTTTCTATAACAGAAATGCTGCTTAAAGTGTGTCTTAACATACCTCAACATAGAAACTGAACGCAAGCTTGGAGATGAGCAGCACAGCCCAAAAGAAGACATACCTGTTGATTTCATTTGAATTTCGTCAATGGTAAGGAAAAACAATACTTGATAAATATGAAGCACTTACTTAAGGATCGACAATATATCTTCGTGCATCCCACGTCCAACATACAATCTTGGCTACACGTAGCAAAACATTGTGTAAGAACTAATGATACTCAATGCTTCAAGCAACTGTGTAAAGACAAATAGGAGTGACTGACCTGAATCCACCACATCAGGAGAACCAACACTCGTGAATTTGAGCGCTCCATGACATTCTGAAGTTGTGGCAATAAGAAAAACAAGGCAGCAAGAATATCCGGAACCATATATATGACAATCGCAATGTTATAAACTGATTCATTATACCAATTCCCAATCCAACTATTTAGGATTTTGCCAGCACCGGATGGGTATTTGATGGAACTAGAATAGGTCAATGGAAGAATAGTTATCCAAGCAATGGCCACAATGAATTTTAGTAAATATCTGACTATCTTTGTCCATTCCATACTGCCCCATGCTTGTACAGTAAACATTATATCCAGACTTACTGCACAAGTCGAAACTAGAAATTTGAGTTATGCCATGTAAAAATATTTTTGAATTTAAACATAAATAAAGTGCATGTGCATCATGATCAATGCACTAAAAAAGTAATCCACCTGTTATAAAGTTGAGTAGAGCTGCTGTGATAAAAACACTCAAGACATTTCTGAAAACAGTTCCATCAGTAATTCCAGAAAGAGATCCAGAAGAACTCCATGAAACTATGAGCATTGCCTGGAAAGTCAAGGTATATCTTCTGAACATTCACAAGGAAAAACTCAAAAATCTTCACACACTTCAGGAAGAGGAATTACCTGGAAAGCAAGTATAAAAAACATCCACATTCGATTAAAACTTCTAAATATGTGCAGAAATGTGCGCACTTCAACAAAATTGGTCTTGGGCTTTCTTGCTGTACTGCGCTGTAAAAAAAGGAAAAATAGTTTGAGAACAGCACCTGACATAAACATTTGGTTCAAGTTAACATGAAACTCTTCTAATTTCAAATATTTCTAATCATGTTTAATGGCTATTTTTTAGGGACAATCTATGGCTGAGGCTGAGGAGAACAATACCTTAATGTTTCCATGCAATTACAAATTCGATGATCCAATGTCTTTCCAGGATACATGTTAGCATGTCTTATAGTAAAAGCTATATGGTTTTGATGTATTATTTTTTTTATAAAAAAAGGTGATTATAATAATATTATATGCACCTGCTGCTTAAAGTAACTCTAGGATAGTACTGATGGAACTGTTTTCTGGAACTACATGATGATCCAATATCATTTGATCCAATGTCATTTCTGTAAACGTCTAATGCCTAAGTGTGCAAAGGATCTACATTGTCATAGTATCTTGCACATGACAGTAAGTCTAGTTGCTTACAATATGAGTTGATCCATGGCATCATTCTGTGCACAAGTTTAAGGAATAATTTTCTATTGCCATTGCAAATGTCTCCAATCCGAAAGATACCATCGCAAAAGGCCTAATCCCAAATATGCCCATATGTGTTGCAAATCTTGCTCATATTTGCCACAGCCGTCAGTTCCATTACTTTTTTTCCATTAAATTTCTTCAAAACTGGCCATTTTGCCCCTGTCTTGGAGTTCAAGCTCATTCTCTTTCTCCCATACCTCTCTTCTGCCCTCCCATGAAGATTGACCAAGTAATAAAGGGAGGCATGTGGAGCAGTAGGCAGAGTTCCTCATCATCCTCTATCCATCTCTAATCATCTCGCTCTCCTTTTCACAGCTCAGCAGCCTGAGGAAGTACAGTGCAGAGGCATCCACCTGGAGGTGCCAGCATCTGTCACTAATAGGAGTTCCGGACTTCCAGCACCTACATGAACATGTGCAGAGGCAGTGCAGTTTCTTCCCACCTGTGCGCACGGTGGTGGGCTGGTGGCTGCAGTGGCAGCCATGCTGCACTGCAGCGATGTCACTCTTCTGCATGGATGAGTGGACATTCATGATGAGGGACGGTGCATGTCGCAGTGGCGCTGCATCGGCTAGCTTGTCGTTAGCCACAACCCACAATCAATGCAACAATAGTGTCCTAATGTCCTTGCTTGTTCAAGATGATTGATGAGAGAGTGAGCGTGTAGGGCATACAAGCTTGATCTCAATATTCATGCTTTGGTTCCTCCAATGGTGTGATTGTACCCAAGGAAAAGGGGCCGCAGTGGACCATGAACAGAATAGAAAGAGGAGGAAGAATGCAGGGGCATAAACGTTTTTTCTCATGTCCGTCATGGCTTGACTGGGCAATAGTGGCAAATAAAGCTAAGGTTTGGAGCATGGATGGCATATTCAGATTAGACTTTTTACATTGGCATATTTTCAATTTGACTTTTTGTGATGGCATTTTCTGAATTGGAGACATTTGCAATATCAAATAAAAAACTTATTCCTAAGTTAAAAGTAAAACATTGGATTTATTACCAGGATGCACATTGCAATCTTTGTAATGAGCACATAAATTTATATGGACTAGTGTTGGAGTATATGTCTAAGGCCCATGTGGCTAGGCCCATGAGGCCCATGTATGCTACTCTATATAGCTACCCTTCTAGGGTTAGCCAAATCATCTAGTCCATTCATTCCAACATGGTATCAAGAGCCTTGTTTTCTTCTCCCCACCTCTCTCCCACCCGCCGCCAGCAGCCAGGTGATCTGGCGCCGCCGCCCACGCCGGCCGGCTGCCATGGCTGACCACCTCTCCTTCCCTCCCCTCTCTCCTTCCACCTCCTGGGCTCAGGTCGCTGCGGCTCAGCCCCTGGAGCCACTGCCCGTCGGAGGAGCGGCTGCGGCCGCTGCGCCGCCTCCTCTGGCCGCCGCCGCCGCCGCGGGCCACGGGCCACTTCCTCTGGCGCCGCCACCTACACAGGGCCGGTCGGCTGCTGCCATAGCGCCGCCTTCCCTGGCCCCGTCCCTGGCACCGCCGACTGCCCAGGTGCGGGCCGCGGCTGGCCCAACCCCGCCAGGCGCCGCTGCCACCTCTGGCGCGGCCGCGGGTCACGCCTGGGCCACGCCGGCGGCCCCCTTACGCATCTCCTCTGGCCTCGCCGCTGGCCAGCCGCCGCGCCTCGCCTTCGCCCTCGCTTCGGATGGACTTTGTAACACTTCAAGTGTTTAGTCCTTAATTGCATTGCATTTGCATTTGCATAAGCATAAGCATGCATCATTCATGTTTGTTATTTTATGTGATGCAACACATGTGATTGTTCTAGGGTTTGTTTGATTTATTTCATGAAGTATTTGATAGTTGGTGTAACAAAAAGGTAAGGTAGCCAATCATGACCTACAACACCTTAGTTATACTTAGGGTAACATTTGGAACAAGGTTCATGTTGACCAAAATTACAAATTTGCCCTCCAAGAGAAGTTTGACCACCATTTGACCCCAGAAGGCTCTAGTTTGACCAATTAAAAAGTCTAATTTAGAGACCTTGCATGGAAGAGCACTCTTAAGCAAAGTTGTAAAGAAATTCATGGGGAACAAAAGTCTCAATATGACCATCTCATGAAATTGACCCTAACATACTCAAAAGTGGCCCACAAGTCAGTTAGAGAGGTAGCTCCAAGACTTAGAATTTTTCTAAGTCTGGAATCTGACCCTACAGTTTTACTGATGCCTACTTTAGGAGCTTTTAGTTTGCAAACCAGGCCAAACCAGCTTTCACTCATATTGACAAACTTGTAGATCACATGTAACCCTACAACTTTGTCAACATCACCCAAGCCTGGTTCTCAATGGTTCAAGAGATATCGTGTCATGAACTTAGGCTGTCAGTCGGCATCGTTAACTGAACCCCGGTTTCAGTTTCATCAAGCACCACTTTGAGGCCATGTAGTTTGAAATATAGGCTGAACCAGCCCAAACACCAATTGACAAAGTTGTTGACCTAACGTAGCTCTACAAACTTGATGTTGCCACCTTGGACTGAAACAGGCTGGTTTAGAAGTTAATCACGTTCGAAATCACTCTGTCAGTCACTACCGATGGCGTCAATGAACTGCGATTCAGTTTCGTCAGTGGCCGACCGGCCACAGGGCAACGCCGACGCGTGGAGGCGCGGTGGCGCCCGTACGCCGGCCCTGGCCCCACCAGTCAGGCCGCGACGCCTTCAAGACGCCACGACGCGCGAGCCGGCCTCCATTCCTCCGCCCCCTCTCTTCCAGTTGCAAAAACACCGAAACCGAGCCGCCATTGCCGTTCTTCTCCGGCGAGCTCAAGCGCGAGCTACACCGCATCACCGGCCGCCAGACCTCGCCACTCCCTCCGCCTCACCACCCTCCATCCCCTCGACCCACCGAAGCCCGCGATTTGACTCAAGGTGAGCCGCATTGCTTTCTTCCCCGTCTCCGAGAGGTCGCCGGAGCCCGCCATGGGACCTCACCGTGGTCGGGGTGCTTCGGGTCTCTCTCCATCCTCCCTTCCTATCAAAATGGATCCGCCTAGCTTCGGTGAAGCTCGTACCGAGCCTAGACCGCACCGTACATCCTCACCGGCGACGGTGCGCCGCCACCGGACATCACCGGCCGCCGCTCGCGGTGACAAGCCCCTTCCACCCCATCCCCATCCATTCCACGAGCACCAATCGACGCACCGGGTGACGGAGAACACGAGGCGGTGTTCGATTGGCCGAGCGAGCTCTTCTCCTGCGAGCTCGAGCTCGTCGGAGCTCGCGGGCCTCCGCCTCCCCTGTCTCCGGTCACTGACCGCGGGGGCCCGCCCGTCAGTGTCGCGCGCGGGCGGGAGCGCTGAGCGGGCCGCGCGCGCGAGTGTGTGGGCCGAGTTTTCCGGGCCGGCCCAGTTCATCCGAAATGAAATTCATTTTTATTATTTTGTCACTGATTTTTGTACAAGTTGAAAAAATATAGATCTAGGGTTTTAATGATCCAAAAATCATGAGATAAATTTTGTTAGGGTCTACATGATGTGTAGTATTTTAGAAAAATATAAATCTGGAATGTGATATTTAATTTCTAGGAGAATTTAATAGATCCTTTAAATGTGTTTTGGAATGCAAGCAAATTTGTTAAATTTATAACTTGAGCTGTAGTGTTCCATAAATCATGAAATTTGGTGGGTAGGTTACTCTATGCTAGCCCTAGCTCTGGTAAAAATTTGGGCAGCAGTGCTTAAGTACTTTTCAAGTTATAATGCTATCTTGTTATTTTAGGAAATGCTTAAAGGAATTTTAGTCATTTTTCTACATGTGCAATGTTCTTATAAATTTTTGGAGAATGTCTTGGTACCTTAAAGTGTCTAAGAAAAATATGAAATATGTTGTTTGACACTTTTCAATAGGGTTTCCTATTTATGCAAAAAAATCAGCCTTATTAGCTTGTGAATTTTGTGTAGGGAGTTCCTGTGAATAAATTTAGTTCAAATTTTTACAGTAGTCTCTTTTTGGGTCACAGAGTCCTCTGTAATTTTTGTAGAATTTTGGGAGCAGTTTACATATATGTTTAAAATTCCACCTAATTAATTAAGTAAAATAAGAAATGAGTATAAATAAATATTCTAGGTGGGCACACCTTACTTTCTGGTGTTTTTGTGACATTTGTGAACTTGTAGTAGTATTAGTTTGGTCTTAGAGAATGTTGGTCACATCAATAAATATTTAACCTTTGTAATTGTAGGTTTTCTGGACAGCTAGTAGTAATTCTAAATTTGGCTTTGATAAAATTGGTTGCTGGAAAACTTATAAATACCAAAGTTGGAGTAAACTTGATGAACTAGCTTGTGTCAAAATTTGGAAGCATTTGGCTTAGCAGTTTGAGAGTTACTATTGTTTAAAGTGGCAGTTTAAAATCTGCTACTCTCTGTTTTGAGAGGACAGATTCTGGAACTTGTGAAGTTTGACAGGGAGAACTTAGGAGTTTGGAGTTGAGGTCTGAAAATGAATTGTAGTGCATTTCTTAGGCTTTCCAGATTGTCTTAGATCATATCTTTTGGAATTGTAAATCTCCAGTTGTGATAACAACAAGTGGCTGCTGTCCAGAATGCTTACTGTGGTGTTTTGCTGATTGATATGGTGAGATATCCTAAGACATGCTACTTTTGTAATTGTTAGGTGTTAGGGCCTTAACTGAGGATGAGCAGCTTTATCTTAGGTTAAGTAGATTAGGTGAGTACTTCTCTACTGGGGAAGAGATTTGCACGTACTAATAAAATAACTTGAATAGAGTATTTTAGTTCTGAAATGCGTTTCATTCCGAGCATGTTGCACCCATTTATGCATCCATTATATTTATTGTGCATTCATGCAATAGGTGCACCGGAGGGGGTAACTCTCCTCGAATTCGAGCCTGTGATTCCGGAGGAGGACCAGGAGCAGCAGGAGCCCGAGGATCCAGCAGGCGAAGGAGTGCCCGCAGACGACCTTCCTGAGTGCCCGGACCACCGGCCTTCAACTTTTCTGAAAGGCAAGCCCCGGTGCATGCTGAACCTACTGTTTTATAAATTAATCTTGAGTACTTTTAATTGTTTAATGCATTAAGTTGTAAGAGTTATATGGAAACACTTGTTGCATTATATCTGTCCTTGTCCAGATATCGTACTTAATCCTATATTAGGTTTAGGCACGTGTCAATGCTTAGCCCTGCTTAGTACGGTAGAAGTCGGGTGATTTTCGGTCATCCGCGAGATGTAGGAAGGAGTCACGAGTGGCTTTATGGCTATCGTGGATGGAACCATGCTTAAAAATGAAATTGAGACCGGGCGGGAATTCGATAGTACAGCCGCAAGACACTTCACGTCTGGGGTGTGGAGCTATGCCCGTCTGAGTCGTTTAAGGACCGATTCGCTGTACGTCCTTGAGTCATGTTGAACGCAGTCTAACACTTAGTTGGCCGGATAAGTCGTTCCGACCGCGAAGCCGAGTAATGTGGTTCAGGCCGGGAATCGAATGGTAGGTTGCTTCTTGGAGGAGAGATAGGATGTGCTTGGGACATTGGCGTGAGACCAAGGGGGGGTTAGAGTCCCTATCACCTGGCAGAGTGTCGCCCTTGGGGTCGCGACATCATTCGAACCCGCGATTCCTGAATCATATGAAAAGGTGGCTTGTGCGACCCTGGCAGGGGCCTGCGCGGTGAGTGTTAGAAATACCCCTCCAGCTGGATAGGAATTCGATTCGAATCGCCGTCGCTCCCGGTTAGTGAGCACTTGACTTGAGCAGCGGCAACGTAGAACTCATTAAATGAACTGGTGGTTAAGGGAATGATACAATGTTGCCATAACGATATGCCTGCTATGGATATAATAATAATGTTGTTTGATTATAATCAAGTGCATGTTTAGTACAGGTGCTAAGATAGATGACAGGTAAATGCTAAAAATAACTGCTAGTACAGGTTATAAGAGTTTCAACTACTTATGCCTTTATGCAAAATGTGGTGTCAGCTAGCCTCTTGTGTAAGCCTTGCATAATCCTTGGGGTTATTTTATTTCTGGTTTTCGACGGGTAAGTCTAGCTGAGTACATTCCAGTACTCAGGGTTTATTCCCTCCTGTTGCAGATGACATGCTTTATCAGGGATTCTGCAAGACGTGTCTCCACCCTGCGGGTGATGATGACTAGATCACAAGGGCGTGATCGTCTCTATGTACTTTTCTCATGCTTTTGCGGGATGTCGATCATCCAGACTGGCAGTATTTAATTAACTAGTGTGTGTTATGCTTCCGCTACTTTCAAACTTGATTTGTAATAATTGCTACTCCGTTTGTGTAAACTTATTTCAGCACTACTTGTGAAATGTAACGTATGATGTTGTATGTTGAATGATGCGATCCTGGTTGTAAGCGAGTTGGTTTGAAATCCTTCGTGGTTTCGATTGACTACCGGGATTATATGGGCTCAAGTTCGAAAATTTGAGCGCTTCGGTGCTTGTTTTTGTACTTGTGCTCTTATAATTTGGTCGGTTCTGTTACAGACTTCCCGCATCTGTTGCCTTCCCGGTCGTCCCGCCGGATGTCGCCGACCCCGTCAACCTGGACTTTCCGGCGGACGCGGCCGCCGTCGTGGCTGCTGCTCCTACTGCAGTCGGCCTGGGGGGACCGGCCATGGGCTGTGGACCGCTCCCCGCCCTGTCTTTGGCCGTCCTCTCCGGTCCGCGGCCTGTCTCCACCCTCGCCGCAGCGCTGATTTCCGCCCGTGCCGCGGCCGCCGCCGGTCAGGAGCGCGTCCGTGCGGCTGCACTTCTATGGCAGCGGGAGCGAGACGCTGCCGACACTCTGGCCCGCCAGATCGCCGAGGCTGAGCAGCTGCTCGCCAACGACGGGGGGATCGGGGGGGCCACCTCCTCCGGATCGACGGGACACCTCACCTCCACCACTACGGCTCTCCGTCACGATCCCCTCGTCTCGCAGCTTCACTACCAGGCCGGTGGTGTCCAGAATATCCGGCTCCTCGTCCCGGTCGTTCTCGACCCCGAGTCGCCCTCGTACGCCCGTTGGAGGGATCTGGTGGTCCTCACTCTTCGCCGCTACGCCCTCGACGACCACGTCCTCGACGATCCTACGCCCATGGTACAGACTCCGTCGTGGCAGCGCCTGGACAGCATCGTGCTTTCCTGGATCCTCGGCACGATCTCTGTTGACCTCCACGACCTCGTCCGCACCACCCTCTCCGCTCGCCAGGCCTGGCTGGCACTCGAGGGCCAGTTTCTGGGCAATGCTGAGGCCCGAGCTCTGCGACTCGACGCGAGCTTCCGCACTTTCGTCCAGGGGGACCTTGCCGTTGGCAAGTTCTGCCGGAAGATGAAGACCATGGCAGACTCCCTCGGCGACCTGGGCTGGCTCGTGGAGGATCGCATCCTCGTCCTCAACGTCCTCCGCGGGCTTAGCGACCGCTACGCCCACCTCCGGACGTGGATCACCAGGCAGAAGCCCTTCCCCACCTTCCTGCAGGTTCGTGACGACCTCGTCATGGAGGAGCTCACTCAGGGCCTCCAGCCGGGGTCCACCGCCACCCAGGGGTCCTCGTCCTCCTTAACGGCCCTGGCTGCTACTCCGCGTCCGTCTGCTCCACCGCTGTCGTCCCTTCTTGGTCCTCCCTCCGGGCCCAACGGAGGTGGGGGGGCCGTGGCAGTCGTCGCAGACGTGGTGGGGGCGGTGGCCATCGTGGGGGAGGCCGTGCTGGTGGCCCGCAGGGGGGGCACCATGACCCTCTTTCCACAACCCATGGTCAGGCCACATTTCTATATGGCCCTACCACGCTCCAGGGGGTGAGACTCGCCCACTGGTGGCCATGTTTACGGGTTCTCCACCTCCCGGCGCCTCCACTACGCCGTCGTGGACTACCTTTCCCGGCACCCCGCCCGGGCCTGCCGGCTGGGACCAGGTGACCTTGGCGCGGTCGTTCAGCACCATGGGCTTGACACCTCCTGTCGGACCCGAGTGGATTACCGACTCAAGTGCCACCTACCACACCACCCCTAACTCTGGTATACTTTCTTCTGTCCATCCTCCTTCTACGTCTCTCCCCTCATCTATTATGGTCGCAAATGGTTCGTGTCTTCCTGTCACCTCTGTGGGTACCGCCGGTGCCCATGGGTCCTTTCGTCTTCCCGATGTTCTTGTTGCACCCTCTATGGTTCACAACCTTCTATCTATTCGTCGTTTTACAGCTGACAACTCGTGTTCTGTGGAGTTTGACTCTTCTGGTCTTACTGTGAAGGATTTGGCTACCCGGCGTCCTCTGCTCCGATGTGACAGTACGGGGCCCCTTTACACCCTCCGCTTTCCGGCGTCTGCCTCGCCTTCTTCGCTTTTGTCAGCTGCCTTCGCCACCACCTCTTCTACTACTTGGCATCGGTGTCTCGGCCATCCTGGACGTGATGCCCTGATACAGCTTAGTCATAGCTCAGACATTCGTTGTACTCAAGCTCATGATGAGCATTTATGTCATGCGTGCCAAATGGGCCGTCATGTTCGTCTTCCTTTTTCTAGGTATTCTTCACATGCGGCTCGCATTTTTGATCTTGTACATTACGACCTATGGACGTCTCCTATACTCAGCATTTCTGGCTATAAGTACTATCTGGTGGTGGTTGATGATTTTTCTCACTACTCGTGGACTTTTCCCTTACGTGCCAAGTCTGACACATTCCCCGCACTTCACCATTTCTTCGCGTGGGTCTCCACTCAGTTTGGCCTCACCATCAAGGCCGTCCGGTGCGACAATGGCCGTGAGTTCGATAACTCCACATCCCGGGCCTTCTTCCTCTCTCGCGGTGTCCAGTTGCGCATGTCTTGCCCGTACACCTCTCAGAATGGCAAGGCAGAGCGCATGATTCGCACTACCAATGACATCGTACGTACCCTCCTTCTCCAGGCTTCTCTCCCCGCTCGTTTCTGGGCAGAGAGCCTGCACACCTCCACCTATCTCCTTAACCGCCTTCCTTCCACTGCTTGCCCGGCTCCCACACCGCACCACGCTATTTTCGGTACCCCTCCGAGGTATGACCACCTTCGAGTTTTCGGCTGTGTGTGTTACCCCAACACCACGGCCACTGCTCCACACAAGTTGGCTCCCCGATCCACTCTCTGTGTCTTCCTTGGGTACTCCCCTGATCACAAGGGGTACCGCTGCTACGACCTCACCTCTCGTCGGGTCCTCATCTCACGCCATGTGGTGTTTGATGAGTCTGTCTTCCCCTTCTCCACCACCACCACCCCTTCCATCTCCGGGCTTGACCTCCCCCCTTTACCGACTGATGCGGTGGTCGAGCCACCTTTGACTTTGTTTCCTGTAGGTTCTACGTGCCCCGGTTCGCCATCGGCCGGTCCCTCACCCGACCCTGCTCCTCGTTCGCCCCGGGATGGGGAACCTTCCGGGCCGGCCCCTGTCACTCCACCTGACGAGGGTCCCCGGCCGTCACCTCCGGCTCCGACTGCGCGGTTCGCCCGGCCGATCCTCGTGTACCAGCGCCGGGCACGGGTTACGCCGGCACCTTCGCAGCCACCGGTGGCACCTCTTTCCCCGGCGTCACCAACGGCGATATCTTCCTCTCCGCCAGGGATACCGGGCCCGTCGCCGCCGCCCCAACCTGCTCGCGTCGAGCAACTGGTGTATCACCCGCCGCTGCTTCACCGCCACCCGCGTCATGTTCATCCTATGGTGACACGACACGCGGCTGGGACCCTGCAGCCACGGGCCCTTGCGGCGATGCCGGTGGACTCGCAGGTCTCTCCGGTACCCTCTTCCGTCCGTGAGGCCTTGCTGGACCCTCACTGGCGTCACGCGATGGAAGAGGAGTACGCGGCTCTCCTCGCCAACCGGACGTGGGACCTGGTGCCACGTCCACCAGGCTCCAACATAGTCACCGGCAAGTGGATCTGGATGCACAAGCGCCGAGCTGATGGCACTCTCGAGAGGTACAAGGCCCGTTAGGTTCTCAGGGGTTTCACTCAGCGGCCTGGTGTTGACTATGATGAGACTTTCAGTCCAGTGGTGAAGCCAGCTACAGTTTGCACGATGCTCTCCCTCGCACTCACTCGCTCTTGGCCCGTGCATCAGCTAGATGTCAAGAATGCCTTCCTGCATGGTCTTCTCACTGAGACAGTTTACTGCAGTCAGCCGGCCGGGTTTATTGACTCCTCATGTCCTGACATGGTCTGCAGGCTCAACAGATCTCTATATGGCCTCAAGCAGGCACCCAGAGCATGGAACCACCGCTTCGCTACCTTTCTGCGTTCACTGGGATTTGTGGAGGCCAAGTCTGATACGTCACTGTTCATCTTCCACCATGGAGCTGAGACTGCGTATCTACTGCTCTATGTTGATGACATTGTACTCACCGCCTCCAGTGAGTCACTCCTTCGCCGCATTATCACCTCTCTACAGCAGGAATTTGCTATGAAGGATCTGGGTGTGCTCCACCACTTCCTTGGGGTCACAGTTGCACCTCATCCTGCTAGACTTCTTCACCAGAGGCAGTACACTCTTGACATTCTTGAGCGAGCTGGGATGACCGATTGCAACCCCTGCTCCACTCCAGTTGACAACCAAGGCAAGCTGTCTGAGGACGACGGGAACCCGGTGTCTGATCCCACAGCGTACCGGAGTCTCGCGGGTGCTCTCCAGTACCTCACCTTCACTCGGCCAGACATCACTTATGCGGTTCAGCAGTTGTGCCTTCATATGCATGATCCGCGGGAGCCTCACCTCACTGCCCTCAAGCGCCTCCTCCGCTACCTCCGAGGCACTGTGGGCTACGGCCTGCTCCTTCACCGACGGTCCTCCTCCACCGAGATGGTTGTCTATACTGATGCTGACTGGGCAGGATGTCCAGATACTCGGCGCTCCACCTCCGGCTACGCTGTCTTCTTGGGCGGCAACCTGGTGTCCTGGTCGTCCAAGCGTCAGCAGGTGGCCTCCCGCTCCAGTGCCAAGGCGGAGTACCGCGCCGTGGCCAATGGCGTGGCCGAGGCCTCTTGGCTCCGCCAGCTTCTGGCTGAGCTCCATAACCCTCTTCTCCGGAGCACGCTGGTCTACTGTGACAACGTCAGTGCCGTCTACCTCTCCACCAACCCTGTGCAGCACTAGCGGACCAAGCATGTGGAGATTGACCTTCACTTCGTCCGTGATCGGGTTGCCATCGGCGAGGTGCGAGTCCTACATGTACCTACGACGTCACAGTTCGCAGACATCTTCACCAAGGGCCTCCCTTCGTCGACCTTCTCCACCTTTCGCTCCAGCCTCAACATCACCAGTGGCTAGTTGCGTCTGTGGGGGGCTCATATGTATTTTCTTTTCCTGGTGTACAGTCTGACTCCGCTGTGTCGGTAGCTCAGACTGCGGGGGGTGTTGGAGTATATGTCTAAGGCCCATGTGGCTAGGCCCATGAGGCCCATGTATGCTACTCTATATAGCTACCCTTTTAGGGTTAGCCAAATCAATCTAGTCCATTCATTCCAACAACTAGGAATACTAGTTATGAGCACACTTGTTCCAGATTGTATTGAGCACCTTGAAAAATGAAACTGAGCACTATACTTAAGTCATAATGTTATTGATTAGACTATTGACACTAAGCTCATACTCCAGCAATGTTTAGGAGTTGCAGTGTTGTACTATACTGAAGGTAATCAAATTAATAACAACTGTTACTTACCCCTTGATAAAAGAAGTCAGAAGAAAGATCCCACGGCCACTTAAGCTTAGTAAAACATTTCTTGGACCTATGAGGAGAGAAAGAAATCCAAAAAATAAAAATAATAATAAGTAAATTATGCAAATTTACACTAATATTGCATAAACTATCACAAAACTACAGCTTTAAGCTTCTAATTGACGTTTCTTTTGACCTCTCTTAACACAAAACTATACTCAAAATCCAGGCTTCACAGCCCAAGCCTAAGGGCTTGTTTGGGACTGCTCCACTCCACCAAACCAGCTCTGCGCCACCAATTCCACCATGGAGCAGCCACCAAAAACCTGGAGTTTCTGGAGTACCCCTTTAGGTGCTCCATTAAAAGTGTGGAGTTGCCCCTCAACTCCACCTTTCTTCAGGAGTTCGTGGAGCTGTCCCTGTTTGGATAGCAAAGTTGAGAGAGGAACTGGAAAAGGTGGAGCAGAACAGTCCCAAACAGGCCCTAAATTCTATACTCAACCTTGAACAAGCTCTGTTTGCAGACATGAGGTACTGTTGCGTGGGGTTCTCTTGTACACACCAGCAGTTTAACACTATCTTCGTCAATTGCTACATAACATGTTTAATCTTTATCAAGTTTTTTGGTATTACCTAACCGTGAAGCAAGCATTGAAACATCAGCAAATGATGCAGTTTTAACATATGCGAGTATGGCCTGTGGCCTGTGGGCCACTGGGCCCAGGCTGTGAGGTCTGTTCTAAATTATTATAGTATTACTGTTACAAACCAAGAAGTCAAACAAAATGTCATTGTGGAAAACACACACACTAATAGCCTAGGTTTGCAATAGTTTGGTAGAGAAGTTACCAAAATAGTTCATTCAGGTCGTCATAATTTCTCCAAGCTGAGTGGCCTGCTGTACCCCCTCTACTTTTTTGTGCTTCCTTCAGGGTGAATGAAGAATAATAACTTGTAAGCACAAGACATCTAGAAGTTTAATGTGGATTTTTCCTGAACTTTTTGCACTCACTTTTTGCAGAACCTTAAAGATAGGTTCAATGACATTTTTCAGAAATGATCCCTCTTCCTCAAACCCTGGCGGTGGTTGAAAATAGTTTTCATCAACCATGTCATGCAACTGTTTTGCCATCTGTCACATAAATTAAAATTAAAATTGTGTGGCTGTCAAAGTCTTATATGAGTATTATAGTATATACATGAGACTCAACAAATTTGCAACTACACATATATTACAATTCAACTTTATGGTGCACGATGACAGGCTGGTTGAATAGGTAGTATAGTTCACGATCGACTATTAATAAACTTAACATTTTACAATGGATATTAAGTGAACTATGCTTACAACTGGACCTTGAAGTGAATGCCAAGTTTCCCATAGTTATAAGGGCTTTAATCCATCTTTTTTAAAACTCTAATTTTAGGAAATTGTAGTTTAGTGTAGAAATAACTCATATTCAGTACCAATGGGCTGAATTTCAACTGAGGCTCATATATCCATTGTTCTGAACCATGTGATTGTCTATTAACAAATTCAACACTTTACATGGATATTCATACATAGTATAAGGACCAATGTGATTTGTGTTGAGCTACTAGGGTCTGGAAGAGTAGAATAACAAGTATTAAGGATCTCAGCCTATCATTTGGAATGTGCGAGGCCTCAATAAGAGGGACCGTCGCAATGCTGTCAGAGATGTCATCCGTTCCAGCAATGCGGATATTGTCTGTCTGCAGGAGACAAAGATCGCAAGCTTGACCCAATATATGTTTCTCTCGGTGTTTGGATCGTCTTATGATAAATACATTGCATTGCCTGCCAATGACACCAGGGGGGGTGTTCTGATTGCTTGGAAGGGTAGCTCATGTCAGGCAATTGCTACTAGGGTGGATACCTATTCTGTGTCTGTCCTGTTTTCTGAGCAAGAAGGCCGAAATTGGTGGTTTACTGGAGTCTATGGACCACAAACAGATGAGGAGAAGATGTTGTTCCTGCAAGAACTTAGAAACTGTAAGGCCCTGAACAATGGACCTTGGCTAGTGGCAGGAGACTTCAACCTAATTTACCAAGCTGCCGACAAGAATAATGCAAATCTGGACAGGGCTATGATGGGAAGATTTAGGCGGTTTTTGGATGACACCGATATCAAAGAGATACCATTGCTGGGCCGTAAATATACATGGTCAAATGAGAGGAGGTCTCCCACATTGGTTCGGCTGGATCGTGCATTCTGTTGTGTTGAGTGGGATGACATTTTTCCTAACTCAGTTCTGCAGAGCTCAACAGCAGGTGTTTCTGATCATTGTCCACTCATCCTCGGCTTAAAAGTGAGCACTGGCGGCAAGCGCCGTTTTCACTTCGAAAGCTTCTGGACAAAGGTCCCAGGATTTATAGATGCTGTCAAACATAATTGGGAAACACCAGTGCAGTCTAACTGCGCCGTTGAGCGGCTTTCTCTGAAACTAAAGCGGCTCAGTACGGGGTTGCAAAAATGGGGACAAAGGAAGGTGGGAAACATTAAAATCCAGCTTGAGATGGCTAAGGAGATCCTTCACCGCTTGGAAATTGAAAGGGATTTAAGGGATCTTACTGATGATGAGGAGTGGCTGCGCAAGAAACTCAAACTCCATTGTCTTGGGTTGGCATCACTTGAACGAACCATTGCTCGGCTACGTTCTAGAGTTCTGTACCTTAAGGAAGGAGATGCCAACACCGCATTTTTCCATCAGCAGGCTAGATTCAGGAAGAAGAAAAATTTTATTCCAAAGTTGCAGGTTGGAGATCAAGTGGTTGTTTCTCAGGAGGGGAAACAGCAGGCTGTGTTCGACTATTTTGATGGTATCCTTGGAAAGGCGGAGGAAAGGGAGTACTCTATTGATCTAAATATGTTGGGGGTTCAACAGCATGATCTTTCTGTACTAGAGGCTCCATTTTCTGAAGAGGAAGTATGGGCTACTATAAAGGACATTCCATTGGATAAGGCCCCAGGTCCCGATGGGTTTACTGGACGGTTCTATAGAACATGTTGGAGTATTATCAAAGAAGACATTTTGAGGGCCCTGGATGCCATTTACCGGGGCCATGTGTTCAAGTTCAGGCTCCTTAACTCGGCCTTCATTACCTTGCTGCCAAAAAAGACGGATGCAGTTCGAGTAAAGGATTTCAGGCCAATAAGCCTCATTCATAGTTTCGCTAAATTGGTAACTAAAATTATGGCTAATCGACTGGCTCCTTTCTTACCATCTTTGGTCTCTACGAACCAAAGTGCTTTTGTAAGAGGAAGGAATATCCAGGATAATTTCTTATTAGTACAGCAAATGGTGAAATCTCTACACAGAAAGAAGGAAGCTCACATCTTGCTCAAGTTGGATATTTCGAAGGCTTTTGATTCTGTGTCCTGGTCATTTCTATTGGAAGTATTGCGACATGTGGGGTTTGGACAGCGGTGGTGTGACTTATTATGCCTGATCCTGTCAACCTCCTCCACGCAAGCATTGGTGAATGGTGAGCCGGGAGAGATTATTACACATCAGCGAGGTCTTAGACAGGGGGATCCCCTCTCTCCCATGTTATTCATACTAGTGATGGATGTCCTGAACTCAATGGTATGGTACGCAACGATGAATGAGTTACTGCAGCCGCTATCCATTCAACAGGTTCAGCATAGAATCTCCTTTTATGCTGATGATGCGGTGATATTCTTAAGGCCCTTCAGTTCAGATTTGATTGTTGTCAAACATCTTCTTGACCTGTTTGGGCATGCCTCCGGCCTTAGAACCAATCTGTCCAAAAGTGCAGTCTCCCCTATCCATTGTACAGTTGAACAGCTAACACTCACTGCCAACATTCTCTCTTGCTCCATCAAGGATTTTCCCTGTACTTATCTTGGCCTTCCACTCACAATTGGTAAGCCAACCAAGGAAGTATTGTTGCCTTTACTAGATAAAGTGGCTGAATACCTCCCAGGATGGAAAGCATCATTAATGAACAGAGCAGGACGGCTGGTAATGGTGCGCGCGGTCATGACTGCAGCTCCTATTTACCTCTTGACAGCTATTGATATGCCAAAATAGTTTTTTAAAGCTATAGATAAAATAAGAAGAGGGTTCCTTTGGAAGGGACAAGAGCAAGCAAATGGGGGTCACTGTTTGGTAGCTTGGGAGAAAGTACAACGGCCACTCGAATATGGAGGGTTGGCCATCCATAATTTAGAACTGCTTGGATGCGCTCTAAGAATCCGATGGCTTTGGGCACAGAAGACTGACCGGGATAGATCATGGGCAGGGCTCCCGGTCTCAGTACCTCGTAAGGCTCAAGCCCTTTTTGATGCCGCAGTGGATGCCATTGTTGGAAATGGGGAACAGATCCTGTTTTGGACCGACAGGTGGCTGGATGGTCACACCATGGCGGAAATAGCCCCAAATTTGGTCAAAAGAGTCACAAAAGGAACAGCCAAGCGACGGATGGTGGCTCAAGCAATCCAGAGCAGAAGATGGGTTGGTGACATAAAAGGAGCTCGCACAATAGACGTACTGATTGAATTCTTCCATATTTGGGATATTGTGGAGGGCTTAGTCTTACAGCCGGACGTGCAGGACCGTTACACCTGGAAGTTATCCCAGGATGGGACATACAACAGCAAATCTGCGTACGGAGCATTCTTTATGGGAACCATCAAGTTTGGTCCTTGGCGAAAGATTTGGAAAACATGGGCACCCCCGCGCTGCAGATTCTTCATTTGGCTGGTATTTCACAATAAAGTCTGGACAGCAGATAGGTTGGCTAAAAGAGGTCTCCCCCATCCAGATGCTTGTCCCTTCTGTGATCAGGCTGAAGAAACTATACATCACTTGCTGGTCGGATGTGTATTCACTCGCCAAGTGTGGGCCTTGATATTCCAGAAGCTTGACCTGCTGTTTTTGGCTCCGGACCCAAGTGTGACACGATTTTCGGGATGGTGGAGGAGAACTATTGCAGCAGCTCCAAAGGAAATGAGAAAGGGTCTGAACACTTTGATAATATTGGTCGCTTGGGAGGCCTGGAAGCATCGTAATGATTGTGTCTTCCAGAACGTACGGCCAAATGTGCAGGAGGTTATCAATGCTGTGTGTACGGAGGGTGGTCTTTGGTGTATGGCCGGGGCCTCCCAGCTCGCACAGCTTCTTTCCAGGTCGCTCCCCTCTGGAGTTTAGGGTCCTGGGGGTCGTTGGTCGTCTTTTAGTTTTGTGGCGCGTTGCTGTACTGGTATCCTTAGTGTGGGTGTGTGTGTCCTGGTGCTCGGGTTGGGTCTTCTAGACCCGTGTACTTGTTGTTTTCTACCTTAATGAAATGACGCGCAGTTTCTCCTGCGTGGTTCGAGAAAAAAAAATTAACACAAGTTTTTCGTCAGTGGATTATGTTGCCTCTGATGATCAAACCATATTAATGCTTTATAAAAAGGTATAAATTTTGATGAAGCATTGAAGCTTCAATCCCGCAATAACTAAGCATCAAAAAACTGTCAATATATCTGTTGGTCTTTGTAGTTTCCGGTGGTCTCTGTAGTTGTGTTTCTTTTTTCCTAGCTGTCAGTCATCAATTCCTCCCTGTTGCAGCTGTTGTGCTTGGTTATTCTTGTTTAGTTTGTGAACTTTTGAGTGAGTGGTCTATTTGTTTGGCTAGCATGTGCTTATCCTCAGTGCGGCAAGCTTGTTGAGTTGTTTTTTAGTTGAGTAGTTCTCTTCTCACAGTTGTAAGGTTTTTGAGCTCGGCTTTCTCTTAAAACCTGGGCTAATCTCTTCTAATAAAACAATGGCAAAGCTTTTGCCGTCCTTTCAAAAAAAATATCTGTTGGAGCAAATGAGTCAGATTCAGACTTGGGAGATTTCAAATTGTTAGAGTAGTCCTTGTTGCTGTTAGTCTTCTGTTAGTGAGTCAAGTCAAGAGGTCAAGGTCTCTACATTAGGTTGTAACTTGTAAGTTAGTCAAGCCTTAGACTGCAAGTTTGAGTCAAGTGAAATCTTTTTCTTAGGTTGTAAGAAAGCACTAGGGCTGTTATCTGTACTCCCTTTCATCCATAAATAACAGGTGAAGGCACCAGCCAGCTGCAGCTTGCAGCTTCCAAAACCAAGACTCCCTCCTCCTCACAACTAATGTGAGTGCATCAGCAAAACAGCAGCTGCACCATACCAGTCCAACCAGCACCTGCACTATACCAGTCCAACCAGCACCTACTATACTAGTCCAACACAAACATCTTGAAAACTATCATTGAAACATATGTTTAAGCTGAATAGATCAACAATGTTCTTTTTTTTTCTATGGAAACTGGAAAGACAACAATAGATAAGCCATTCTTGAGAAATAATTTAAGTTCAAAGGTTTATCTCTGGGTAAATCAGAAGGAAGCTCAAAATGCTGTTTCTTTCATGAGAGATACTTACATGGTGGAATATGTAGCACAGGCATTCAGGCATAAACCGAACATTAGAAGCCTCACCCCAGATAAGAAGATACAATCCAATGTGAAGAAGCTTGAGCTGTTGCTTCTTATGTTCTGTAACATCATGACTGATCCTACAAGACAAAATAAAATTGAAGAAATTAAAATGGCATGTACGTGCTCTTAAGAACAATAGAGGTATGAAATGCTAATGGTTTCATTCAAAAAAAAAAGAAATGCTAATGGAGGAGATGAGGAAAGATAAAAAAAAAAGAAACTTGAAACTGTAGGATAATTACATGATAAAGATTTGTCAAACGACTACACCACTTACATGATACTTGAACTAATATGCAAATAGCAACACCATGACTTGTAATTTCCAAATATTTTTTTCCACAGTTCATTCACAGTATCAACCTGAAAAATAACATGCCAGACCAGTATATAAGATTTCTTCATATTTGTTTAAATCAAAATGTGTAGTTCACCGGTGCATAGAAAAACTTGAAATATAAAAAAATGTCTCATACAATGTCTTCAAAGTAGCATTGATCTTACCAAAGGATGCCCTTCCTGCCCAGCAGTTCTTGTACTAATATTTGCGAGAAGCAAAACCATGTTTTCTCTTTGATTTTCTACATTCGATTTCTGCAAACACACACACACACACACACACCATTCAGTTCCAAAAGAAGGATTTTTGCCAAACAAGTGAAGGGTAAGAATGAAGACCTCCTTTGAACGTAATGATGTCAGAACATGAATGGATAAAAAACAACATTACCTGAAATCCAAATGCTAGTGAAAGCCAGTCAATTACATCTCGGATAGATTTATCCCCATGACTTTGGATAGAAGACATGTGTGGCATTGGAAGGCCATCTATGTCACTAATTGCATCAATGGCATCTCTTATCTACATCATTTACAGGGTAACAAAAATCAAAACTTACTTCAGCCTTTCACAAAAAAGTAGAATAGTGTTATCAAAGATGAGTGGAAGACCTCCGGAAGTTCCACAATTGCCTCAGAAGAACCAGGAAAATTGAGGGGAATAATGTTGTACTTGTAGTTCTTGAAATGACGACCATTTTCCTCAACCATTTCTGCGCACCGCATCACCTAGAGTGGAAAATTGTATTGAAGAAGCTGACCAAGGAAATAGGAAAATAGCATATATTCTAACAAACAATTAAAACACATCACCTGAGGATCAACTTTATTATTTGTTACATCCCGTAGCACTTCATAAAGAGCATACGCCACTTGGTAATATCTAGCCATCTCCTCACTTGTTCAATATTAGAAAAAGGTTTATTAACAGTACAACAGAGAAGAAATAGCTCACATGTGTAATGTTTCTACTCTAATAAAAAAGTTCATAGATTCCTTACAAGTTTCTCTTTTCTGAAATATAACTCATACTAGCACAGTACTTCTTATAAAACTGTTGAATCTCATTTGCATCATTGCCCAGAACTTGTGTGTCATCCTGTCAGACAGAGATTAACTTCAAGTATTCACTACTGAACAAAAGGTGACAAGTAAATAAAGTTTGAAAAGGAGAAAAACTGGATCAATATAAGTTGGCTCAGAGTGAAGGCAGGCATAGTCACAAAATGCACGTGTGTGCTTTGAATGCCAGCCAACCCTGCAAGGAATAATCTGCTATATCTGTTATCAAACTAAATCAAGAATGCAAGGGTGTCATTAATGATGAATCATGACTAGGAAACAGGAAACACTAACACTAAGTGATTAGTTTGATCCTCTAAGAAGCCAAAGGAATAATGAATATGGTTTGGCAACACACACTATTTCCGATGGTAAGATACAACTGAAGTAGCAAGGAATACGAATCATAACTAAGGACAAGTGAAGAAGACTTAGCTAGTGTGAGGATAGGAAGATATCAAAGCAACAGAAAACTAGCTTACCTGGTCCAGCTTAATTGACATGTAAGTTTTGAACTGCCGAACACCACGTTGGGTTGATGATGGGTCCACTGTTTGAACTTTCTTGAAAGCATATTTGCGACCTTGATAGATCCAACTTCATATCAGAATAAACTCTACTACGTGGTACATAAATAGATGAGGCAATAACAGATACATGTTTTTAAAAGGAGGAACTAAAACCCTGATAAAATAGAGAAAATTGAACACATATCAAAGCTGTGCATGATACAACTAGATATACAATGTCAATCAAACAGATTAAGATTTAACTTAGAAAGCTTGCACAGGATTTGCACAGTATACCTAGTTACTGTTTTTCTAAAGTAAACAATTACATAAAACTTTTTGCAGGGAGTTTAATTCAATAAGTTATGCACATTCCACAAAGGCAACGTATCTGGTGCAAACCAACCTCTCCGTGCAACCGTGCAAACTTCTAATCTGGGCCACATGATGTTGATCCAAGGAGCGCATGGGGATTGGGTAATTTTGTGCTTAACCACCCGCTCCTAATCACACTTTTGCAAATCCCCCCTCCCACTCCCCCCTGCGCCCCCTTAGATCATCATCATGTGGCCCAGACTAGAAGTTTGCACGGTTGCACGGAGAGGTTGGTTTGCACCAGATACGTTGCCTTCCACAAAACCCCGTCTGTGTTGTTTCAACATAACTGGCCCCATGCATTTTCCCTAAAAGGTAGTGACAGGCTTGTCAAGCCAACATAAAAACCTGCCACTCATATGGAGATGAAACCCAAGATCATTATTACTGACGCTTTACATACTTTTATTTTCTTTTTCTCTTTCTTTCCCCTTTACAATGTGGCTCATGTTGGGTTTCAACTCTATCCAACATCAACTTGCTTGGGATTAAAAGGCTTTGTTGTTGTTGTTGCACCACAAACAACCTGGCAGAGCCTCCTAGAGGCAAAGCTGGGTCCTTAGTCCCCCCCCCCCCCCCCCCCTTGCTCCATTTGTTCCACAAGATAGCTTGTATTATGTAGAGAATCTACTATTATCCTATGCACAAAGCTCAAAAATAGGCTGTTTTGTAGATATATTGTGCAAATACAAGACATTTGCAACAACAGCTTGCAAAAAAAATCATACATTGATTTTGTTGAACAAACAAGTACGAACTACTAGTCACTTGAATTGTTTGCCTAATAAAGTAGTATGTATTGGCATGAAGGACCCCTGTATATCGCTACAGTTTCTGAATGCAATATGGATTTACATCGAGGCATCATTCTATAACCATACAAAACAAGGACAGATCCTTTATGTCAAAGTTACTGGATAAAGAACAAACTATTATTTGTTTACAGCAATCATGGACTCGAGACAAAAAAGTGCAAATCCAGGGTACATTGATTTAGTGTTGAACTGGCCCACCATTTTGAGTAGCACTTGTTCCTAATGGCATCAACAAGTTGCTAACGCCTCAAAATCTCAACTCAACAATGTAAAAGTACTCCCACTGTCCCAAAATAAGTCTCCGTCTCGCAGTATGAGGAGTCAAACCAATTTCAACTTTGACTAGATTTATAAAAAAAATAGTATCAGCACTTGTATATTTAAATAGGTTTACTAAAAAAATATGACATGATTAATGTAATGATGCTTATTTGGTATCACAAATATTAGTATTTTTTATATATATTTGGTCAAAGTTGAGATTGCGAGATGGAGACTCATTTTAGGATGCAGGTCGCCGAAGTTCAAAAGGAAAATTTCTTTATATTTATATCAGAGTAGAATCCTATAAATTTTTAGTTAAATATTTTTGTATAATAACCGGGCTCCTAAAAACTTATGGCTCCGCTAATGGCTGCAGAGCAACATATTTGTCACATCTACTGGTAAGTGGTAACGTCATTAAGGTTTGAGATGTGGCATTGTTTACTCTTGTAGAGAAGAAAATTCTTACTAAGTAGAATCCCCAACCAACTCCTGTAGCTACCACAATGCACCCGGCGAGGAGAATGATCCATATTGGGAGGCAAGGCGGGGCACCGCGTGACTACTCACAGAGGAATGCGACGCGCGGGTTGTACGGCTCAATCTCGTCGGCGGCGCGCAGGAAGGGCATGACCTCGGGGGCGACGGCTCCGGGCACCCGCTCCCCGGCTTCCGCCATACCCTCCGGCAGCCTCCGCGACGCCAGCGTCTGCGCCAGCGCGTCTCGCCTCCGCCTCGCCACGCTCATCGTGGCCGAACTCGACGGCCCCGCCTCCATCGCCGCACGCGAGATTGTGATGGTGATGACGATGATGAGGGCAAGGCGGTCGGCGGCGGCGCGATTTATACGCCATTGGAGAGAATGGGGACTGACGGAGGAATGGAGGAAGGGAGATGAGGTGAGGTGCGGTTGCGGGGGCGGCGGGGCAACCGCAGTATTCGTATTCGACCACCCGCCGAGGAAGCAAGGAACTCTGCACTCCCCTCTGCCTGGCTAGCCTAGCCGCGTGACGGCGAGAACTGGAGAAGAGACGAAAGAGCTTTTTTTTCCCTCGCTTTTTCGAGGCGCGCTGCTTTGGCTTGGTTTTCTCCGCTCGGTCTCCGAGTTGCGGCTGCCCCGGGCCACCGGCACACGTCCGGTCGAGCTGGAAAGAGGAAAAAAACTGGCGCCGTGGCCTGTGGCACGTCATGGGCGCTCCTGCGTTATTTTTCTCGGCAAAAAGTCTACTCCCCTCAGCTTTTTCTTTCTAAAAAATAATGTTCGCTGATTTGTGGTAGAAGAAAAATACTGTTTCGACTGAAAAAACAAGCTGAAAAAAACGAATTATAAGCCGGATGATCAGGGCCATACAAAAGATTTGCGTATCACTATATTAGGAGAAAAAGTTTAAATATACAGACAACACGCCTCTATCGAACGCCAAAGGAGGTCTACTCCCCTCAGCTATCGCAAAAGTCCGAACATAGCTCCTCCCTCGTCTTTTCAAACCGGACATATGACTTTCTCTTTTTCTTTTATATTTATTTTGGCTGAATCCTTTAAAAATCATAGTAAATTATATAAAAATCATAAAATAAAAATCCAAATTTGTTAGACTCCACATGTAGATCTCTACAGTAAACATATGATATGGTATGCTTTAGTATAAAATTTTTGCTCTAGCGATCTATGCTTTTCTGTAATTAATTCATAGCTGCAGTTTCTATGATCCTATTGTGGTGAAATTTTTATGGTGAACTAATCATTGTATGGTTGAGACATAGTAAAAAATTCATGTTCATTGAATTTTGTACTGAGTTATAGATTTATTTAGATTTATGCTTGTTAAATAGTTTTTAAATAGTTAAAAGTGTGTAAAATTTGAAAATGTGTGTTCTCAGTGACAACGTGATTATGTTCTCTGTGACAACATGATTATGTTAAATAGATGTATGGCCGAGTAATTTTCTCTGTGACAACATTCTTATGTTAAGTGTTTAAAAACATGATTATGTTCTATGTGACAACATGATTATGCTTATTAAACATATTTTTGAATAGATATATGACTGAGTAATTTTCTCTGTGACAATGTGATTATGTTAAGTGTTTAAAAACTTACAGAGAGAACACACATTTTCAATTTTTACACACTTTTAACTATTTAAAAACTATCTAATAAGCATAAACCTAAATAAATCTATAATTGAGTCATACATGATCCAATTAGTATGAAATTTTTACTACATCTCAAGCATACAATGATTAGTTAATCATAAAAATTTCACCACAATAGGACAACAGAAACTACAACTATGAATTAATCACAGTAAAACATAGATTTAAAGCTAGAACAAAAAATTTATACTAAAGCATACCATATCATATGTTTATCATGGAGATTTACTCATGTTGAGTCCAACCAATTTATATTTTCTATTTTATGATTTTCTATAATTTACTATGATTTTTAAAAGATTCAACCGAAATAAATATAAAAAAAGAGAAACCTACCTAGAGAAACAGTTAGGGAGGTCATTTAGGGAGAAAAAGTTGACTTTTACGATAGTTAAAGAGGCAAAGTAGACTTTTTCCATCAATGCATGCTCTCTACGGATTGGCCCATTGCGCAGGCACAGACTCTCTCTCCTTCCCTCCGGTGTGCCCTCCTTCGTCCCGCGCTCGTGCGAAATTGAGCTGTTTCGTAGGCCCAGGCTATCCCTCCTTCCCTCCCGTGTGCCCTCCTTCCTCCCGCACTTCACCGATCCATCGGGATTTTTCCTGAGCTTTACATCACGAAAAATAGAAGACAAATATAAGAGAGAAAATTGCGTTAAGAAGAGATCATACGGTTGTACATCATGTAAAATATTAGTAACTAGAAGAATACCCGCGTTACCGCGGGATTTTCTTATAAATAATGCTATTGCATATATTAGTTAAAAGTAAGATAAGATAACAAATGAATCTAATAAAAAACTAGAATATATAAGATGATGGAATAGAAAAACAGTTATTATATTATATATGGATACCTTATTGTCACACCCAGTTTTAAGGATAAAACCAGATATACACTATATGTGAAATAAAGAGGTCAAATCTCACATATAGCTGCAGATAAGTGTAATATCAAAAGACAAATGCTTATTAAACATAACGCAATAGTATAATATATAACCTTAGAGAACAACACAGCGGAAAGATAACTCCGAACACCGGGTGTAACCTTCACTCCAGGATCAAACTGACTGGTTGATCACAAGCCTAACAATTCCAGAATCTAGCAGTCTGGTACCCTTCCTGAGATGTGGGAAATAGCAAGAGTGAGTCCATGTCGAACTCAACAAATATATCATAGGGTTCATGAGGCTCAAGAGGCATGACACGGGTTTAACTGCATGTAGCTTTTAGTTGGCAAAGTTTTAGCATATGAGTAGCATCAAGTTGTCTTTAATACCAGAATCAACGTATGATCAGATAATATGAAGAATGAATAGCAAAAACATAAGCATATTATAGTTCAATAGTGATCATCTATTCCATAAGGGTCCAAGGCCGCTCGTGACCGTGAGCACGGCTGATATACCAGTTTTACACTCTGCAGAGGTTGTACACTTTTCACTGTGAGTCGTGATCCCCATAGGCCCGAGGTTTGCAAGGCCTCAATGGCCAGACAAGTTTCACTATGAAGTCTTTCCAAGGTTCGTCTAACAAGTTAGGGCCGCTAGGTTTCGTGACCTGCAAATGTAGAGCCTCTCTTCCGTATGGCACAATAACACGCAGCCTATACTCATAAGGACAGAAGCCGCACTACACCCGACCTGGAACACACCCCTCTTGCGCCATAAAGGTAACCACTAACAAGTTAGAAAATGTCCTCTTATATGACTAAAGCCAGAGCCATGTAGCCCTCACAGTTGTACTGTAAGTCCCGGATGTTCGCTTATAGATAAGTCCTTATGGATAGGAATCTTTGGTCAAAACTAAGCAATACAAAAAACACAAATGCATCAGCATGAATGCATCAACAAGTTGCTAAACCTTATGATAAATTTTAATTTAGTGAAAAATATTATTTCCCTATGTTTTCATGAGCACCAAACATTCAAAATTAACTCATTTTAGCTCTATTTTCAAAGAAGCAAATTTTAGGGTGTTACACTTATACTTTTGATAGATTGAAAATAGTTTGGACGACGTGTATAGCTTACATCGATGTGACTATAGAGGTTTTGAGGATATGCACACACATTGGAGAGGGACTAACGTCTCATTACCTATCAATGTTGCACATCTACATACGTAGTGACCTGCAATCCTTGATCTTTCCAAAATTCTTGGTAGAAGAAACATAGAATAATCAATAATTATTAGCGGCGTATGCAGAAGAAACATAGAAAAATCAATAGTTTCGTGTGTGCCGCCATAAAGATGAACACTCACCCAAGCAGCATATTTTCTGGCCCTGTAAATTGGCGCCGAAGCCCGCAGCCCATCCTGAAGGAATCGGAGGCTTTTTCTTCTTCCGTTTTTCTTTCTTTTCTCCCGGTCTTGGTCACCAGGTTTGCTTTTGTTTTTCTTTCTTTTCTCCTATTCTTCTCTTCTTGCTTTGCTTTGTGGAATGAGCGGAGTGCACCGGAATGGGAGGACGAATCAATATTACTACATATAGGAGAGCGGGGGACATTTAGCAAGACGGAATGCGTCTCTATGTTTGCTTGGATGAGGACACGAAGAGATAGCCTGAATAATGGTGTGCTAGTGGTGCCTTGGTGGAGTGTGATTCCAATGGGAGTGATGGAGTCGTCCAGGAGACACTCTGACGGATGTTTCCGGTTTGAAAGTCCAATTGGATAAAGAATTAATAGGGAAGGAAAATGGATCGTTGGAATCCAGCACGATGGAACCTGTTTGTTTGGTTGCCGTTAGAGGGCCGGGTGGTACGACCATATGAGTGGACGGCCAGGTCGCGAGAAAATACAAATCGGATGGCTATCTGTATTTTTTCGTGGAGACGGCGGCTTTTGGTGGAGGTGGAGGTGGATGCGTGAGTAATAACTGATGCGGTTGCCCATCTTCTAGAGTACGTAGATGGAAGTGGAGACTCTGATTCATTAAGATTGTTGCGGGTTTTTTTTTAACATCTCCTGAATGGCAAGGTGGGATACAGAGGTGGAGGTAGTGGGTCAGGAGGGAGTGATGACGTGGAGGGTTGTGGAATGAGAAAAATAGGTTAGTGGGATTTTGCTTTTATAAGAGTTTAAGATATTATACAAGTTGTAACACCCTAAATTTTGCTTTATTTTAAAATAGCTAAATATGATTTAACTATGCATGTATGTGTGCATTTCACATATAGGAAATAATAATTTTTGTGAAAATAAAATCAATCATAAGATTAGCAACTTGTTTATGCATACATGTTGCTGCACTTTATTTTATGCAATGTCTAGTTTTATTCAAATGCTAAAAGAATTTAAAAATATTTTGAAAATGTATTTGGAAAATCAAATTGGAAAATGAAAAGGAATTTCTTTGCTTTTCGGCCTGAGCGGCCCAGTCGTCCGAACTGGCCCGCTCGCGCCTTCCCCTTCCCTCCTCTCTTCCTTCTTGCTGGGCCGGCCCATTCGGCGTGAGGGCAGCCGTTGCCGCGCCTCCTTCCCTCTCTCAGCGGCTGACAGCCGGGCCCACTGTCGGCGCCCTTCTCCAACCTCCGCTCGCTCTCTCGGTCGAACCCGCAACCGCCGTCCGCCGCCCCACGCCCACGTTCTCCGCTTCATGGGAGCGTCTCCCCGCACCTTGGGTCCTTCAAAAGGGGAGCGCGACCCGTCTACTCCTTTCCCTTCTCTAGTTTCCCCTCGCTCTCACCCGCTTGAGCACCCGGAGAATCGCAGCGGCGACTCACCGGAGGAGCCGTCCGCCCCGCCGCGTCGGCCACCGTTCTCAAGCCACCTCGACTCCGTTTTTCTTCTCGGTAAGCTTCGCCTCGCTCTTCTCTTCCTCCCCATGCCTTCACATTTTTCAATCGTGGCCTCTAGGGCCGGTTTCATGAGCTTCGGCGAGCTCCCTCCACTACCGGCCATGGTGGGTGCCCCTCGGGTTCTTCCCCGGCCGCGCTAAAGATCTAAGCAAGATCGCCTCGTTCCCCTCTATCTCCCCATGCCTCTATCTTCTCGAATGGTGGTCTCTAGGGCTATCCCCGTGAGCTCCGGTGAGCTTTCCGCCGCCATTCATGGCCACCGCCGCACCGACCATGTTTTCCGGTCGCGATTTTCCCCGGAATGGATGCGTTTTCTTCTCCGCTTTCTTCCGGTACTCTCGGTTTTGAAAACCGTGCATCGTAGCGCCCGTTTGGACAACTCCGGCGAGTTTCAGGTCGCCGACAATGGCGGAGCCGCCGTCTCCACCCCCAACTCCGGCGGCCGCGCCTCTCTCTTCCCCTCCCATCAAATCCCTTCGGTCCAATCTGAGATCAACGGCCCAGGATCGCCCATACCCCTTCGTGGGTCTTTTTCTTAAAGAGTCCCTCGGTTTCTTGCATATCTAACACGCCGTCCTTGGCGTACTCCCGGAGTACGCATTCTCATTTTGAAAACATAGTTTCTTCGGTTTAAATAAAAAATACGTTTTCAGATTAATTACATAATTGCCACTGCAGTAAAACACTTATAAAATCGTCGTTTTAGCTCCGATTCGACCCGTTCAACTTGCGTTAGGTTCGTAATTTCATAACCTACGCATTAATGCCACTATTAGTTAGGTTTGCAACATTTAAAATTCTTGATTAGGTTAAGTTAATTAACTCGCTATAGGAATCTTGTTTAATTCATAACTTTCGCGTTATAGCTCCGAATTTCGTGAACTTCACGTTGATGTGATCGTAGCGAGACGTAGAATATTTTTGTAAACATTTTATCTTGTTTTTATACTGCTGGTGTACTGTTCTAATTATAGGTTTGTTTGCTATGCATGAATGCTCCTGAAATGTGTATGTTGCCGTGTTGGTCGAGTTCAGACGGTGAGGAGTACGTTGGGAACTAGGAGTACTTCGAAGACTAGCAGGACCAGCAGGAGTTTGTTAACCAAGGCAAGTATAGCATGGTCCTACCTTGTTTTCCTATTCATTATATAATATACCTATTATGCATGTGTCTAATATTGCTCAACTATAAGGACTTTCTAGCTAATTGATGACCTGTACCTTGATTCCTATGGGGTTATTTGCATATGGGTAGAATGCTAGTGCTCTATTCAAATATGATCAATACTATGATTAATGGAACAAATGTGTAAACATGATGGTAATAATTGAATTATAGGGTGATAGTGCAAATGATATCGATCATGTTGCCCTAAACCCTCCGTAAGGACTTATCCATAGGACAAAAGCTAGGACATACAGTACAACCGTGAGAGTTATATGGCTCTGACTTTAGCTCAGTAATATGATCTTTTCTAGCTTGTTAGAGGTTACCCGAAAGGGCGCAAGAGGGGCTTGCCACTTTGGGTATAGAACTGCCTCTGTTTTGGTGTGTATAGCCTGCGGGAATTGTGCCACAGAAAGGGTGTTCTCTATATCTGCCTGCCGAGAAAACCTCGTGGCCCTAACTTGTTAGACGAGACCTATGAAAGGCTTCATAGTGTACCCTGCCCGCTCACCTTGGAAGTGTTATGAGAGTAATTAATCCGGGCATATGGGCAACACAACTCACAGGTAAAGATGCACAACCTCTGCAGAGTGTTAATACTGTTATAACTGCCGTGCTCACGGTCACGAGCGGCCCGAAAAACTCACAGAATAAATGGTCACTGTCACACCCCAAAATTTTCAATTTTGGGTTGTGCATAGGAAACACTAAATAAAATAAACATTTTAATATTCGGATAAAATTTTCTAAGTTTAGTTTATGATAGCATCAATTAGTTATAAAAAAATGAAAAAAATAATAAGAATCTTTAATTTTTTCTAAACTAATTTGACGGACTATTGTTTGATGTGATGTTTGCTTGTTAACTCTTGTGTGTTAAGAGCGAACAAAGTCTTTCAAAATGTGTTTAGTGGATCGATCTTTCTTCTCCAGCACGTCTTTATCTTTTTCTGCAATCAATATTCCTTGTTTCTCATCTTAAGTTCTCGTTGGGAGTTTCCTAAAATCTTTTCTTTATAACGTAAATTATTCCTTTCAATTCCTCATGTGTCAATCAATCTTAGTGAACTCTTCGGGAATTGTTCTGGCTTTTTCTGGAGCTAGTTCATACTTTTCTACGAACGTTATCTAATTTTTAGATGCTCTAAAATATCTTGTCATGAGCTCCAAATTCTTTATTTTGGTTTCTTATGTTCCATAATGTCTCTGAGATTTTTTTTTGAATTTTTAGAGCTTTCAGAGTATTTTTCGTGGCTTAAATAATAATTTTAGACTTTTCTAGAATTATTTTATCCATGAAATTAATTAATTCCAAAAATAAATAAATATCTCATTTTTCCCAATGCTCAAAGCCCATGTGTAATAATCCTAATAAATCTCAAAGGCCCATATATTTATTTACTAATGTGCTTTAATAATTAATTAAGCCTATTAGTAAAGATGGAGGGTGCAACATCAATTAGTATCATATTGCTAGTTGATGTGACGGTGGAGAGTTTTTCTCCCTATAAATATGTACCTACCCTATGGACAAAGCACACCAAAACTACCGTGGAGGAGCCCCTAGTTTGAGAAATCTCTCGTGTAGTAAATTAGATATTTTTTTCCTTCTTGTGTCGTCCTAGGCCGAGGCCCTTCAGATGGATGGAGGTAGAAGATGAAGTATTTGCGGTTCTGCCACTGGTTCGTAATATCTTTGTCGTTTATTCGTTTTAATTCTGTTTTGCTCCATTTTAGGTGTGTTGGTTTCGTATAGTTGCGCTCTACGTAGTAGTGCTGATGTATATCGTGTCACCTAATTATGAATTTATTGATTTACGTGCAATATTTATTTAATACATTTTTAATTAAAAGCAACCTAGTGTAGTAACTCGTTCTTGTGATTTTGCGATCATGCCAACCGAAGCTACATGCTATCGGCATAGACGTGTTACATGCTAGTCATATATAAATTAAATATTAATTTAATTGATATGCAATTAGTTCTATAATTAAAAATAATCTAGGTTTGTAAATCCGTTCTTGTTGCGATAGTTTTGTAGCGTCGCGCTCTATACAGTAGCGATAGTTTTTGTGATGTCACTCAAGTATGAATTTATCTATTTTAATGCAACTTAATTAATATTTATTTAACAGTTTTCTAACTAAATGCAACATACGGGTATAATTTCGTTCTGGTTACTTCGTGACTATGCTGGCGTAAGAGACGCATTAGCAACATTGTTTACCATGTCACGTTATGTGTTTACAAATTAAATTATGTTTATTTGATTAATGTTTATGTCATGCTCTTTTAAATTAGAAGCGACTTAGGTTCATACATAGAACATTCTTAAATAAATATTAACTTGATTAATATTAACGTAAATGTTTTTTAATCATAATTAGTTTAGTTAAACATGAAGCATGTAGTTAATTTAACTAATATTTATTTACTATCTTTTTAAATTAAAAGTAACTTTGGTTTATAATTTGTCTTTTATAAATAATCAAATGCTATCATAATTAATAAGAACTTAAGTGCTTCTTAAATAGAACTTGTTTAGTTTATATAAGAAATATATAATGATTCGATTAGCTGTTATCACCTTCTTTATGCTTTCTAATTTATAAATGTTTAAATGACTTAAACACTAAATAAATATTTATAAATAAAATATGAATAAGGTTAACTTCATCTTTTACAATTTAATGTAAATTGGTTAATTCAACTTTAGGATAATTCTCTAGAAGTCTATCACCTTAATTCATTAACTAAAATAAATCAAACGTATAGTTTGTCTTCTCCGATTTGTTGCAACTCCTCGATAGTCGCGTGTCCTCTTTGATAGTAGCTCTGTTATCCGTCGGTCTTATGTTTTCGCGATCATAGCATCATGTCGTATAGTCCAATGCGCTCTTTTAAAGTGTCTCTTTTGTTTGGTGTGTTGTTCTTAGTTGTGTTTATTGTCTATTTGTTCTACTTGATTGCTGAGAGTAGAAGAAGTATGGTTAATTAGCGCTAAAGACAAGGAGCTGAGGACCGATAGTCGAAGCAAGAGGACTTGAGTCTAGAAGATAGCAACTGGAGATTCTGAGTAGCTAACTTTGAGAAAAAGACAAGTATAACATGGGATCATCCTTGTTTCATATTCACCTTTAATACACTTAATTTATGTGCATGTGTCTACCTTGTTACCCCTAAGGATATCCTAGCTTTTGTATCTTGTACCTTGACACCGGTGAAACATTGCATTGGGTAGTATTTACGCTAGTGCTCAAGATAAATAACCATGGTCTGTAACTTGACTAATGGTATATGCAATAAATATTTAAAAGGTGTTTTAAAACAACATGGCTCAAGAGGGCTAGAGCATTGGGCTATTTTTATGGTGCTCTAGTTTCTCTCCTTAAGGACTTATCTGTAAGCGAACATCCGGGACTTACAGTACAACTGTGAGGGCTATATGGCTCTGGCTTTAGTCAAGTATGAGGACCTTTTGTAGCTTGTTAGTGGTAACCTTCATGGTGTAAGAATGGCTTGACGAATCGGGTATAGTGCGGCCTTTGTCCTTATGTGTATAGATTGCGCGTCATTGTGCCATTTGGAAGGGGGACTCTACATCTGTTTGCCGAGTGAATCTAATGGCCATAACTTATTAGACAAACCTTTAAAAGACTTAATAGTGAACCCTGCCGACCTTCCTTGGAAGTGGGTCAAGAGGCTGATCACCTCGGGCGAAAGGGTAAATCACGACTCATAGTGAAAAGTGTACAACCTCTGCAGAGTGTAAAACTGTTATAACAGCCGTGCTCACGGTCACGAGTAGCCTTGGACCCTTACAGAATAAATGATGAACACTGATGGTAATGATAATACTGATGATATTAAAGCTCACTGATGATTATTGTTTCTTGCTATACATTATTCTCGTTTACATGATTATGAGGTTATTTGGGCTTACGTAACTTGTTGCTACTCAAATGCTACAAAGATGACTCACTAAAAGCTATTGCAGTAACCCCATGTCAAACCTTTTGAGCCTCATGAACCCCGTGTTATATTTGCTGAGTTCGACATGGACTCACTCTTGCTATTTCCACCACACCTCAGTGTGTAGTGAGGTGCTGCTCAGAAGAAGAATAAAGAGGTAGTGAAGTTTCCAGAAGTCTTTCAGAAGTGTTTGGCATACGGATCCACCAGTCAGCCATCCCTGAGAAGAATAGAGCCTGAAGTTTAGTCACCATTCCGCGATACTCTGATGTAAGTGTTAATATAGCTATGTATACGTTATATAATAACATTGTTTCTGATATCTTTTTTATTCTGACGTATGTGTGGACTTCCTGGGCACACATATGATTAGCCTGGTTTAGTTCTTTAGAAAACCGGGTGTGACAGTCACTTGTGAAGTTGTTGTTCATGGTGAACTATGAAGGTATTATGATGATGACGACGACGATGATGATATAATGTTGATCAATGACTCTGTTTAATTCTAGTATATGATCAGGTGGGTTAATTTGGGAGCTTACGCATAATTTGATATTGATCAATAACAAAATGTTGACGTACTAAAATGCTAAATGCAGTAAACCGTGTTTGCCTTTTGAGCCTCATGAATCCCCATGTTATGCTTGTGGAGTACGAAATGTACTCACACTTGTTTATTTTCAATATTTTAAAAAAATCCCGGATAGGTACCAAATTGCCAGAGATTGGAGCAGATAGGCTTGTGATCAACCAGTCAGTTGTCCCTATGGAGTGGAGTCTTCACCTGAAGACCGGAGTTGTCTTTCCGTTGTTTGCTTTATAAGGTTATATATTTTATAATAAGTACGTTATACATTGAGCATTGTCTTTTGATATTACCCTTATTTGTAGCTATATGTGAGATCTGACTTCCTGGGCTCACATATAGTGTGTATCTGGTTTTATTCTTAAAACCGAGTATTACACAAGTATACCATGCACCAAAACAAAAAATAAATAAAGTATGATTACGTATGTTAAAAGTAACGATATAACATATAATGAAAAAAATAAAAAAACAAAATATAAACCTAAGGAAAACAAAATAAAAATGAGATCATGGATACACAAAAGAGTACTATAGAATATATATATAAATATAGGAAAAATTAAATATGTATATTGGTGAATGAGAGAAAACAAACAAGAAAAAAGAGAATTATATCAAAAGAAAATAAGTAGAGCAAACATAAAAGATAGTACTAAACAATTCATAAAAAGAAAAAAATAGTAGATAAACATAGAACATCAGATAGATACTAGTAGGACAACCTAAAATATATTTCAAAATATCTCCCGAGTATTACGTGAATACTCAAAGATAATTGTGGAACATCCAATTTATACTATGGAAACATCATAAAATACACCATAAAACATCACATGTATAATATAAGAACGTTAGAACAAGACGTATTGGAAAAACAAAAAACATAAAAAGAAAACATGTAATAGAGTAAAATAAAAAAGAACGTCACTTGAATACCACCTAAACAACGTAAAATATACCACAGAACATCTCAAGGTACTACCTGGATACTCAAAGATATTGTAGAACATCTAAAAACATATTGTAGAACATCACATGTTCTACACGAACATAAACATTATAAAATACATCTAAAACATCACATTTATACTATAAGAACATAACAAAATCATCATAGAACATCACATGAGTACTACAGAACATGAAATAACATTATAAAATACATCGTAGAACATCACATTATACTACACGAACATAATAAATACATCATAAAACATCAGATGAGTACTAGAAGAACATTATATGCATATTATACGAACATCACATATATCTCACATAATATATGAAATAAAATAATAAAAAAATATTATATATATACTATACGAACAAGACATGTGTCATGTAACATATAAAATGAAAAATAAAAACAAAACTAAGAAAAAGGTTAATTAGAGTAAAGAAAACATAATAAAATAAAAATAAAAAAATTAAAATACAAAAATTAAAATACAAAAATAGAAATAAAAGACCATATAAAGTAAAAGAAAACAAAAAAAGAAATAGAAGCAGGGAAGACATGGCCTCTATATTATGGTAGAATATTGTTTCCCTACTCAGCTTAGCACCTTCAAAGATTTGATATAAATCCACCCATAATGCCTCGGCCACCATGGAAGAGAGAGAAAATGAGAACCCTAATTACCCACTAATCTACCACTAAAACTTTGGCTTGGATTAGCCTACACTTACCTTTTAAAGCCTCATCTACCAAAAGGAATCAAAATCAAAACCTTCCCCCTCCCTTAGATTTGCAATTTTTGGAGGTAGCCCAAGACCTCCCTTCTTTCCTCCTCGGCTTATAGTAGAAATGCCGAGGAGGAATAAGGTGGGCCGCTACTTACACACTAGAACCAGAAAATGTTTTTCTAGATGTGGTTGTTATTACAAGATGCCTCTGGAAATGGTTCTATCTTCAGAGAAAGGTTACAGTAGAACTCCCAAGGAGGAAGGATGGCTGCTACTTATATACCGGAGCATTTGTAGAGACGGCAAATGCTTTTGTAGAGACGGCTGTTATTACTAACCGTCTCTAAAAATAATTTTATTTCCAGAGGTGGTTGGTAATAACAGCTATCTACAAATGTATCTTTAGAGGTGACTTGGTCTAGGGGCCACTACAGAGGAAAAAGAGGAGCTGTTGCTAAAAATCATTTATGTAGTAGTGTTCTTAAGATATTGTCACACCATCTCAAGAAAATCCCAAAAAAGAAAATTTCAGACCATCAATGCAAAGTATAACGAGTCAGATTGAAAGTTGTACCAAAGCCGTTTTGGGATCTAAGCTGATTTTTAATGGTTTTATTACGTGAAGGGAGAAATATTGATGGACGTGGCAGGCAGTGTGTGGGCACTCGATCTAATAATAAACATATAACCTAATTGAATTTGTGTCCATATATACACTTGCGTGCACGCACACATGCCAACCATTAGCTTGGGGCCTTGGGCATGTAAAGTCCCAATGTACGTGCATGGTATTTTCCTTGGCGTCCTAGTGTGTGCAGCAATAATCCGAGTTAATGCAAGGAAAAGAAACGAGTCCATTAAAAGAGGTGGCATTATGGATTATTGCCGGACACCCTGCAGGACAGGACGCCCAGCAAAAATAGCTCCGCGTCGTCAAACGTATCTGCAGGTTCATGATCTTGGGCTGGCAGACGAACACTGGCGGAACCAGGGGTGGCCAGCAGGGGCCATGGCCACCCCCAACACAGTAAAAAAGTTTAAATACCTTATAAATATTTCAATTTTAAAGCACAAAAATTATCATTTCACTTATTTTATGATAATATTATGACTTTTTAATATGAATACTGAATATATACGTAAAAGCATTGAAACAACTATTGAAATATACACATGATGTATATATTTATCACATTTATAAGGTGTCATTATATTGCACGGCTCCCCTTAATTAAAAGTCTTGGTTCCGCCTCTACGAAAGCACTACTCTTGTAGTCTTGTGCAGCAATAATTAAGCGCATGGTGCACGCCCCGCGCCTACAACTCTTCTCTGGGTCATACGTATCCGCTCGCGCGCTCTCGACCGGCCACTATATATACATACGTAAACAAAAGCTGATCGTTAGGCCGGGAGGGATCCAAGAAAAAAAGCTAAGTAGTGGCCGCGGTGGGGGAGAGGGGCCGGGGGTCGACGGAGCTAGCTAGCTAATTGACTCAACAATGGGAGGCACGACGGCCCACGGCGCCGAGAGAGCAGCCGACGGCGGCCAGAGGACGGCCGAGACGGTGGTGGGCGCTGGGAGCGTGCCGCTGTACCGGCTCTTCGCGTTCGCGGACCGGACGGACGCCGCGCTGATGGCCGTGGGCGCAGTCGCCGCGGTGGCCAACGGGATGGCGCGGCCGCTCATGACCTTCATCTTAGGCGACGTCATCGACGCCTTCGGCTCCAGCGACTCCTCCAACGTCGTCCACAGGGTCGCCAAGGTACGTTCGTGTGTTGTGCGTCCACTTGTTTGTTCCTGCTGCATGAGCGCTTTATTATTTTGTGGTGAAAAAACAACTACACGACGCAGTACTTCTGTTAATGAAATTGCCTCTGACGAATAAAATGAAAAGATATATGTTATTATTACGGTGGCCTATGAATATAAAGCGAGATCTGTTGGGACGCCGGACTCATTTCCTATATTCGCCTCGGCAACAACCAACTGGCCAACCGTACTATCCAAACAACTCCGTCTCGCTCTGCATGTTGTGCACTTGTGCCTCGGAACCTCGGTTTGCGCTTAGGCCCGTTTTTTTTATATTCACTTGACTGATGAATTTCCGTGAACAAAAACTTCATTTCCAAATATTTCCTTTTCATTTTACCTTTTATAGTTCAGTATTAAATGAGCAATTGCTTCACTTTGGTTGTTGTTAGTTTAGCGATACCATGCCATGACGCTAGAAAACTTCTATTTTCGTTTTAAATTAAGAGCAGCAAAATACGTGAACAAAGAGAATCACAACTAAAGAAATGGTTTTCCCCAGTGATATTTTTATCGTCGATTCTAAAGGACCGAAACGACGACCAGAAGAATGTGAACGAGAGCCAAAACAATTTCAAATTGTTGAATTGAAGGCATCTAGTGTTGGTGAGGATTCACACAAGCATCAAAGAATAGGTTTAACTGGGTTGTATAATTTTTCATGTCCGCAAAAAGTACATGTCAGGGGGTATTCATAGTGGGGAGAGTCTTCGATTATCCCTATACAAGCCCCTTTCTACCCCTGGCGTTGCTTCTACATTCAAGTATTGCCTTCATTATAGTCAAGGGCAATTCAGTCATTATACAATGGAAATGCACTACTGCATCGCCTTTTGGCTCCGCTGGGTGAAGTGAACCTTCCGCACAAAGTGTGTCCTCGTAAGTTGAACCCATGTTGACTTTGTTTCGCTTGGCTTCGACTTCACCACGTCCCGAGCTGAGCCGCTTGCCTTTGGTCCTATGTCTTGGCTTCGTCTTTGCATTCTTGTCGTTGGCTTTGCTCATCGGTCTTTGTTGCTTCTATCCGAAGGTTCTCCTTTGTTGAATGCTTGAGCGAAGACTATCCTAAAAATAGAAACAATTGCATCTTCAATATTACGCTAGCCGAAATATGTTACATGACTTCTGGGATTGTGTTATCCAAGGTTGAACCCCCAACACTTGGGCTATGCCCCGAATTTTGCCCAAAAACTTATTTCTTCTAACAAACTCAAGTTCTCATAGCAATAAAGAGACTATTGAACTTAAGGACAATGCTAGGAAAGCCTAAAGGAAAAGTGGAAGCAAAAACATCACTCAACAGCCAAAGTTCAGAAGTTTATTGGAAGTTCCAAAGATTGTTTAGAAGTTCCAGGGCTCAGAAGTTTGTTCTAGTTTGGAAGTTCTGAAAGATTGTTCACAAGTTCTAGGTTTCAGCAAGTTTTTCTAGTTCAAAAGTTTCCGACAGCCTGGAAAACAGCCTTCCAAACAAGACGGGAAAACCCAAACACAAACAAACGAAATCCAAAAAAGTTCCAAAACTTTGCACACACCTTGACTAACTCATTTGGAGGTTATTCACAAGAATTCAAGTAAAAAGAACAAAGCTTGGACAGGAATTCCAAAATCCCCTTCTCAAAATGGGGTTTTGTCAAGAATCCTCCAAAAGATGATTTGAAGGTGCTCATGGAAAATTTGTTGAAGGAAAGACCTAAATATGTTCCTAAAACCTTTATAACACCTAAAGAGCAACAAAGATATATAAAAAACTTCAGTTCAAAGTCAGAAAAAGAGGCTTAAAAAGTGGAGTTTTGGTGATTGGAACTTTAGAGATAGGAGATGAGCTTCAAGACATGATTTGAACAAGTTCTAAGAGTATCAAATCACTCCAAAAATGAGCCTAGAACCCAACCAAACCAACAGAACAAAAACACAAAAAATGGCTATGAAGACCACCGAAAAGAGGAAATTTTAGTTTTGTAGACGAAGGAGAAAACTTGAGCATGACTTTCACCAAACAAACTTCAATTAAACCATGAGAAATTCATCTATACAAAAAGAAGGCTAGGCTCCACCCTTCACGCTCACACTAAAGATGAAAAATTAGAGCAAGAGGATCTCACTCTCTAATTCTAATCTTCCCTTTCTCTCAAAGCACAGGGCTAACTAAGGAAAAGAAAACTAGGGCTACAAAGATGTCTCTAACACCAGCCATCTACCTTATTTATAGGTATTTGGACAAACCCCAAACTATCCCTAAGCTAGCACTGGGCTTACTAACCCACAAAGGAGCAATATGGTCGATATTACATAAAAATGCACACAATACACACCAGAAGGCCATTATTCCACATCTCCTTCACTTTGCCTCAATGCTAACTCAGAGATGTCGCCACGTGCCACCAAAATCCTCCATTGGCCTTTGAGACCCAAACCTGGTAAACCTACTGCCCATGGTTCTAAGGCCAAAACTGCAAAACCAACTAGAGTCATGTAGGCTCTATGCCTTCTCCATGATGTCGATGCGTGTCCTGCTTGTCCTCGACCGACCAATCACCAAGTTCTTGTGTGCCCACCTTGACTTAGTCCAACCATCATTTTGACTTTAGTCAACTTTGTCTCCATCGCCATCCTCTCATGTACGCTTGCTTGTTGACATGCCTAGGTGCTAGACGTCCGTGGTCCATTCTCCAGCCCTTGGAACCTCAGTCCAAGCCTCCATGTCAACCCTTCACCGCTCCTAGTCCATCGCACACGGACTCTTCACTTGACCTTCTCCATTGTTGTGGACCGCCATGACATACATAACACCTGCACATCCATAAGGCAAGAAACATATTGCACACACTAACTAACGCCTCAGTTAGTCCAACACACACTTAATCAAGGCTCTAATCATCTCCTTGACAATCCTCATCACTCACAAGGGCACATATGAACCATGTGTTCTCAGGTTTTATTAAAATTGTTGGTGATAATATATTACCGCTAGCTTGTAATAGTACTAGTGGTGAAAATGATTTTCACCAACAGTTCATGGCTTGATTTAGCCATGAAAACTAGGACTGCACTCACCATTGATTCAAGCCACAAATTGGAGGTGAAAATTAGCCTTGAGTACATAAGTGCAAAACCCTACACACATCCCCATGCGCTCGAACTCCTTCCTTAGTCGTCCCCTGGCCTCTCTCCCTCACCCTAGCACAACTCTCCCTCTCCTAGTGTGCCATCAACCGCCCTAACATTATTGTCAATAGTAAGTATAGGCGCATTAGACGTGGCTAGATCTGACATCAGGTGGCATCATTTCCCTCCCTCTCCTGATGTGGCAGCATCAACAACCCACCTTCTCCTCTTTCTCTCAATGGTAACAAGCGGATGCACATCTGGTGTGATTGGTGTTGGCATTGCTTATTAGTGTCACTACTAGGATTTGTGTTTCCTAGCAATGACACCAAGTAACACCTTGACGATAGTTTTTAACGATTACAGAAAGAATCTGCAAGCGCACGGAATTATCGTTGTAGCATTTCACCTAGAAGTATTCAAGGTATTGTTATTTATATTTTCCCAAAGGAAGGCATAGTGTAAAAGGTTCTAGTGGGGGACATGGACAAGACAATGTGACTGTATACTAGATCAATACTCAAAATAGGGGTAAGTCATGATGATTTTCATGATAGTGTGACACACACTCAGGCCACCTCAAGGATAAATAAAAAAATAAAGAATAAAAGAATGGTCCTAAGTGAAGCAAGCTTATCCTAATATATTCATACAAAGAATAGTGAGTGATCATACAAATACATGGTTAGAGCTAGACCTAAGTGTAAGATGGACATGGAGACCTTTGGACAGTGGTCTGCCAGCAAGCCAGAGAGGCATTTACGAACTCCAATACAAATACCCAAATGTAGGGGATTGCAAGAGACGAACAGGGCTGTCACCACTAGCCGCCTACCCCTCAATCGTGGAGCACCATCACATCCGAAGGTTTCCGTATACCCGAGCACCACGTCCGTGTATAAAGAAACTACCCGTACACCCCTCGGGACTCCGGCCCTATGGATCGACAAGCATAGGACATGGGAAACCTGAAGGAACGATGAACCACCACCTCAACTTAGCTCTAATTCTAATCATATAAGTTGTATGAATGATTAAGCATAAAGTTCTATGTGCTAAGTTCATAACATAAAAACTATATGCTAGTTCATATGCTAACATCAAAACACAAGAACTATACTCTAATTCAATTGCAAAACTATAGTGATAAGTAGAGGACAAGAACATGTTGGAACTATTTGTATTTCTCATACCAAGTGTTGCCAAGATGTCCAAGCCTCTTACAAGCTTTGCCAAACTCCAAATGCTACTAAGAAATAAAAGAGTACAAGTGTGGAATGAGGTAGTGGCTCCAAAATGGTGTGTGTGTTGAGAGGGGGCTCTCCCCCTCCTCTTATATGCTCTACAGGTGGGTTTGGGGGGGAATTATTTGGGGAATCTTCTCCAAACCGACTTCCTATGCATTGATTGCACCGCCTGTCAAAGGTGGAGCCGAGAGGCGGCAAGGGGGTGCGGGCGCACCCCTGGTGCACCCCTAGTGCGGCCGCACCTGGGCCAGCCCCTCTCACCACTGCCTTCGCGTGATAGGCTGCTGGTTGGGTCTAGAGCGCAGCCTCAATGGTTTGGAGCCTAGATTTGATGTGTAGGTGGGCCTTTCTTCTAAACCTTTGTGTATAATATGATTTTACGCTTTCTGGGTTGTGCATTTTTGCCCTTATTTCTATGTATTCCAAGCATGTATCCTGTAGAACAAAGATTCTCTAATACTTGTGGAAATATGTGAGTATAAATAACATATGTGTATAAGCTTGCTAGTTTCTCCTCCTTTTTGTGTCTTAATTGGTGGTCAGATTTGATCGTTATGGACCACCAACAACTGGACCTAGCATGGGCTTGATAGGAGCTTGGTGGCAGCGATGCGTGCATGAGCTTGATGGCGAGCGACGAAGGGTATAGGCGAGGTGATAGCAGCGCTGATCACAACAGTGTTTTTAATTTTTTAATTGATTATCACTCTTGGCTGCAAACTACTATTGATAGTCTTCATTTTCACCACCCACTTTTACCACCGGTTTGCAAAACCATGGTGATGGGGTCCCCAATTGGCGGTGTTGATCTCTATGTAGTAGTAAATCTATCTATTTGGATGACTATACTCAAGTCTTTGACCTAGCATGGGTGATCACTGGTATAATCATTTAGAGACACTCATAGGCACAGAACATATGTATGTACTTTCATAGAAGTGAAATGTGCATACGTATATCAGTATATGTGAATGCTATGTGTACTTTATTTTGCACACAGTTAGAATGTCTCTTGAAGAATATGATTTGTTTGGAACTTTGTCAAGGAGTAGCATCCTAGAATGATAGTTATAAATTATGTATAAATTGGGGGCAATTGGGCAACTACATACTAATCGGCAAGAGCATAATGGTGGATACTAGGATGACACTTTGGAGAGCTAGCACCAAGGAGAGAGAGAGGACCGTTGGTGGGGGTAAGGTCCTGGTGGTATATTTGTAGGACAATGGAAGAAGACTATCTAGAGCTAGAAAGGAACACACATGTATGGATTGAATGACTCAGGGCTTTTGGGTGTGCCAACTTTGGATAATATCATTTTGGAGAACTGTGAATCAACTTGTGGGTTTGCACTACAAATTCAGACATATCACAGCCACGTCGTAACCCCCATCGTAGTCAAATTTTGGCCTTGGTAATAAGCTATCGACAATGATGGTCACAACCCTCACCGTCGACATCTGGCATTTGAGACCGACAGTGGTGTACAATAACACCACAGTATTGGCTTATGATCCATCCGTGATTAGGTCCTTACTTCCGTCGCATTGGAGCATGACCCACTTGTGTGGCTATGCACTAACACCGCTACATTGGCTTATGATTCGTCCGTGATCAGATCATTATTTCCGTCGCATTGGAGCATGACCCGCCTATGTCTAGCCAAACATCACCGTCGCTTTTGTGTATGAACCGTTTGGTCATAGGGCATGGTCACTGTCGTGTTGCAGTGTGATCCTCCCGTGATGATCCTTTAGTCGGTGTCGAGTTACTAAATGATTCGGCGGTGATACACTATTGACCCCTGCCGCATCAGACGAATAGCGGCGGTGATGGCATTCGGTTTTCATAATTTATTTACTAATTCAGCTAGACCTTAATAACTTACTGCACACAGATCATACAGATGTAATCATTACACACAATTCATCATGTCCACAATGAAGAGTCTTTTTATAATAACAATCAACACTAACATAACAACTATGTCAACTGATAAATTAACACAAGCGGTACATAGATAGCAAAATAAAGGTTCTGCTCCCTACAGACTTACGTAACGAAAATGAGGTAGATGTGCTCCGGTCCTTCAGATTGGCACTCCTGCTTGCAAGGCAAAGCTTCCTTCGGATTGGTAGGTAATGCACCATGGAACCCCTCTTCTTCCTCCCTTAGCCAATGTAGGAAAATTGTTCAAAACCACTTAGACTCCTTCTGCTACACAAAGCAGCAGAATTAATGATATTCAACACATCATTCCTTTAGTTACCAAGCCCAAATTGGCCTATATATAGAATCAAAATAACTACCTACCTGAACAAAGGCATGATGTAAAAACAAAACACAGCATATGCACCTTTATTGCTCTGCTATTGACTCCATGAACAGGGGAACATAAGGAAGATAGTGAGGTCCGCCACTCATACATAATAGTTTCTAGGCAGTTCTAGGATAGTCGATGGCCCAGGCAGGGAGGACATGAACTTTATTGCGGTTCATGTCATATGCAATTAGTGTTTTGTCCTCTCCAACAAGGAAAATCAAATTCCATTATGGATGAACTACAACCACTATGTAGGCCACATCGCAAACCTCGGTACCAATTTCAATATTGTTCTATCCAAATAGCTCCAGCATGGTCACCTTATGCTTCAATGCCCATTTACTAGTACCATAGTCTTCTAGGATCCAGATTGAAAGCTCATACCTATTCAAAATATCAACAGTATATAAATACAACTGACCCTAAGCTTCATAGATGGTGATTGCATCACCACTTGGCCTATGAATTTTTCACCATGTCTTTCCCTCTATATCAACATCAACTATCTAGGAGAACTCCTGCATGTGCATAAAACCATTAAGAAATACACTTTTCCCATATGTGGATACTACAATACACTCATCCCATTCAAATTCTTTAAAGATCCATGCTCCAGTTTTAGATGAGTAGATGTTGGCACCTAAGGAGTCATCATCGTTGATGTCATATTCAATCATATGGAAGTGCAAGAAGACTATCAGATAGAACTCGAAGTGAGCTCGACCACAAGAATGGTTGCTACCCAGCAGTAGCAATCATTTCTTAGTTGCTACCTAGCAGTAGCAACTATTTTTTAGTCACCGGATTGCAGACAACACAGCGAAACCCAGCGTACCAGCAGAGGATGAGGCCCTAGGACAATATAAGATCATGACATCCTGATTGGGGAAGGGCAAGAAAGACAAGGAGGGGTATTCACCAGTGACATTGTAAAGTTGTGTTTGCCTTTTTAGCTATGGTAGAAGAATCTGGCGGGGCAGCTCCTTACGGTACTTGGATCCCTAGATGAGGTTGTTCTAGAAGCGATAGACACACTTGCAGCTGCACAAGAAGTGAGCAGTGAGGCGGCTGAGGATGAGGACCAAGACATGGTCTGTGAGGATGGCCACTTTGTTCCTCTTGTTGGGGGCCTCCTCCATCTTGACAAGGATCTGGTGGAGCGGGGCTGGCGATGGAAGCAGCGGTGCTGTCGCCTGAATCAGAGAAGGAGAGACTGTGGGGATATGTTCGTGAGCTCATTAATAATTAGATGGAAGCTTCATTCGTACTCAGATGAGTAAAGAAGGGAATAAAAATCTAAAAACAATGCATAAGGAAAGTGTGAAAGCATTACCATTGCCTTTGGATCTTATGGCATTGAGCTTAAGTGATGACGATGGTGATGAGTACCAGCCTGGTCACCGACGGATCTATGCTGTCTCCCTGCCGATGAGGCATACCGACGCAGAGCACTAGCTTGTTGGCAGTGGTGGCTGACGGCTTGCATGCTGCTAAGTAGGGGCGGTCACACAGTTTAGCACTGGAGAGCAGGAGTGATGATGAGGAGCAATGGTAGTGAGGAGGAGAAAGACACGGTGGGGAGCTTCCTTTGTAAGCAACCGTATCAACCGTGGGAATGCAAATTTCTACAAAACTTTGTAAATATGCGCAGGAGTGATGCGTAGGACTCACGCGCGGGCTTGAAAATTGATGAAAGCGGCAGTGTAGGGTACCAGTGGTGGTTATTGGGAGATGTTAGTGCTTACTAATGATGGACATGTCATACGGTCTCGAACTCTAAGGCGCACAAATGGAACGTTCCAGTCAACAGCAAACAGAGATGTTCAAACTCAAAGTAATAACTACTAAATATTATGAACATTTTTATTCAGAATGTAGAGACATGTTACAATCGAACTACTTGCAGGGAGCATTATGAATGATGTCCTCTACATTCACCGTGGCCAAGACACCATCGTCCACAGTGTAGAAGTCACTGATCAGGTTCTCGCAATCCCAATAGCTCATCTCTCCCGGGAACCCTGGCTCCACCATGGTCAGGTCCTCACCCACCGAAGCTAGGTGGCGGCCATGGCCAAAGCGGCCCCTAAGCGAATGCAGTATGTGGCCACCTCCTCAACCCTCAGTGGCATGGTGCGGAGGTGGTCCACCAGGGTCATCCCCATAGGTGTAGGAGGCGAAAAGCACGTGGACGGCGTTGCCTGCTGCCGCGTGGAGGTCCTGGTAGCATGTGTTGCTCTCTACCGCCATCTGAGAGGAGACATGGGCATTGTCCTTGGCTACCTGGCGAAGGTGGATTGCCTCCGCCGCCTTGCCCTATGCAGCAATCAGCTGCTCCTGGACGACTAGAAAGGAGACAAGAAAACGCTACAACTGAAGACATGATGTCGCACGAAGTGAAAGAGCAAGATCATATCATGCCGAATGCCTTACCAGCGAGGCACGCCTAGGCCTCGGTGGTGGCAAGCTCCACCGCGACCGTTTTCTGATTCACAGTGGCAAAGGAGAGGCGTAGCCGGTCCACCTCCTAGCTCTCCTTATGGAGGATGGAGGTGACCACATCTAGCTGCTCCACCAACGTGAGGATGTCATCCCCCTCCCCCCATCGTTGGAGGACCAGAAGCAGGGATTGAATCTCTTGTGGCGATGTCGCCGAGCTTCCCTCCTCGTCCCATCGCATCCTCACACGAATGTAGGACGAGCTGAGAGAACCTCCGATGACTCTTTCATTGGGCACTTTGTTCCCTGATCCTCCATTGGATGAGATATGGAAGATGGGGTGTCGAGGCGGAGTGTCGAACGAAGAAGATAGAATGAGTAGATAGGTAAGTGTAACGAGTTTAGAAAGGAATATGTACTTGCTTCCTTACCTTAGCCTCCACTTTTATAGAAGGATGAGCGAGATAGAGTTTCCTTCGATTGCACCGAGCGAGAGCAGGAGTTAAGGCAAGGCCATGTCTCGCATGATCTTAATGGAGCATGCTTCTCCTGGCAGAAATAATGGTGATGGAACGGTGTTGGAAGTTGGATGGAGAAAATTGAGTTGACCATGCAGCTCGGCCCCTCTAGCGCTAACCACGCGGTTTGGGGAGATAAAGTGATGAATCGCTAGCCTGTTTAGCGGAAGGTATGGTCCCCCTAAGGCTTTGGATCCAAACAACCTCTACGCTTGCCTTCTCACACCCTCATATACGAATTTGCATCTACACAACAACCGTAATGGCCGAGCCTTCTGCCAAGAAGACATGTAATTATCTTAATTATGTTATGTTAATTATTATGATAGTGAAAATTTGCTTAATTATGATGCCTATCCATTGATTTACTATCATTTTAGTGTATCCACGCATGAATCTCTTTGTTCTTAGTATCTTTCTTTCTTGGTTAGTTCCGTTTTCTTGTGGGAGGAGATCTGCTAATCTGCTTCTTGATCGTGAGAGTTGCAAGAAGAAGGAGCACCTCGCAAACTAGAACCCCAACACCATCTCAGTGAGGTGCTTTATCTCACGTATGTGTAGCCAAGGCAAATACTATGACACTTAAAAAATGGAGTAACAAGCATAATAGCCATTCAATTATTATTAATTGTTTTTAAGGCAAAAACTTTATAAACGACATAGTAACAAGCATCATAGCCACATGAGAAAATTTTCATTGATAACTTCAGTTACATTTCATAAGTTGTATATAGACCTATCGAAGACTACTGGGTGTACAATAACAAAGACCTATCAAGTACAGGTACATGCCATAGTTGAGTTTGGAGCCTAACAGAAGATCTCAGATCATCAAGGTGCTCTCCTGTTGAGCACCCTGATGGCCTACTAGACCGTAGATAGGCAGTGCAAGCTAAGGACGAGGCAGCACCTCGCAAAACTTCCACTAGCATCGTAGTGAGGTTATTTACCTTCCCTGCTACACCTCTCACCCTAGAGAGGCAAGCAGAGGTGTGGAAGAGAAGTGCTGCCGTCATCGCTGCTGCTGCAGAGGAAAGAGGATTGCCAGGGCGTCGGAACTAATGAACTGGCAGCAGCAGGGTTGCGTAGGGCAGAAAGGTGACAGTTGTACATACAGACATCACCTTCCTAGTGACCCTGCACTCATCGGAGCCATCATAGGAGCCACCACAGGAACCCCAGCAGCCCTAATGACGAAGCCCAACAATGCCAAACCACGACTGCCAAAGTGCATTTAGTACCCTTATCTTGCCCAAATAAGCGACCCCCTTAATCGCAAAACTTTCATTAGCACCTAGATCAAGCAGCCCCTGCTGCGCCTTGATGGAGGATGTACCCAATCTTGAAAGCCTTCTCCCAATGTCGCTACAGCCACCGGAGGAATTGGACAAGGAGTGCCTTGGCGATGAAGAAAAAAATGATGGTTGTCCCAAGAGCTTTGTCAATTTGTATGTATTCCAAAAGAGATTGAAGGAGGAAGAGTGTGTGGAATAAGGCCAAGAGGTGCACCTAGACCCAGCTTAAATAGGCCAACCTTCAAGATGGAGAAGCGGAAAGGAGAGTTAAGATGCATGATCTAGACATACGCATAAGGGAAGACGAGGTATACGACGGTTCCGGACAGAAGAGGTGAGACGGTGTTGGAAGTTGGGACATTCAACACTCATGTTGAATTTACTGCCGGTAGACCGAATGGTCGTGTAGGGCCAGCGGCCATAATGCCTATCCCAGTCAGCTCGGCGTTCTAAACAATGGTGGAATTCAACCCCACTAGCACCGCCGCATTGATGGTTCAACCGTCGATGCTAGAAGTTTCACCTACCGGTTTGATTCCTTTCTAGGCCTCCCTATCAATACAACCAATGGTGGAAGTAACACACCGTTGCTTCTATCTCTACGGCAGTGAAAGTGGCAACAATGTATCTCAATCTCTAGTAGTGTTGCATAGGATACCCTATACTATCCTCACTAATTTCTACTTATGGCCACAATGTAAGGGAGAGTGGAACAAATGATAGATAGCACATGAAAGCACTCTCTTAGCAAAGTCCATATGTTGCAGCAGAGTATCTCACAAGCACAAAAGTCACAAATCTAAAGTCTATTCATGACCTTTGAGACTAAAAGTTTGGGTGTTGCCAATACACAAGTTACTTGCATAACTAGCTTGAAAATCCTTCGATTTTTGGACAACAAATTGTCCAAATATCAAAGAATACAAGCCTCATATGCCAACTCAACCATATGCCGTACAACACATGAACTTTAACAAATATCAAGCAAGATAGCAGCCATTACTCTCACATGGAAAGAAGACTACCAAATCATATGTACATACAAGGATTTACTTGGTAACCCCTTGTAGGGAAAAACTATTGGGGATAATGAGCAAAACAATCCACTATGAAGATGAAGATGTAGGAGGTGGGAACCATAGGGTTTGGAAGGGTCCAAATCCCCTCAAATTTAACTTTTCTTTTTGGTGTATCTAGTACATAATGCTTCACCTCTTCGTCTCGCAAAACCTAGTTCTATCCCCTCAAAACCAAATGAATAAACACAATTGCAAAGAGGAGCTTGAGCTCCCTTTTGGTCTTGCTTGCCCACATTACAAAATGGCCTCCGAAGTTACAAAATATCACGAACAACTCCCTAGACGTCTAATCAAACATATAAGCAACAATTTGCAATAATGTAATTGCCAAGAGATGCCTCAAACAGTGTCAATAGGAGCTGCAATGTCGCATCACTCTAGTGCCCCCTCTTGTTACTCCTGTGTCCTGCTCTCATATCAATGATGTCATACTATCGATTTCTTATCAGTAGAAGCAGTTGTTCCATCACAGGTGAGAAATATGAGCTACATATTGTTCTATTCTAGCAGTTCATATCCTCCTAAAATTTAACTGATGAGCTTTGCTGCTTAGATTAAATTTATTTGTTATACTTCCATGTCACTATCTGATATTATGATTCTACATAAGCAAGATCTATGATTCTTTCTATCCCATTGCTTGTTTTTAGCTCTGGATATCTAGAAAAAACAATTTTAGATCATGTGGGTTGCAATAGGCTAGATGGTAAAAGTCAAATATACAAAAGCTACTAGTCATTTTGCATACTAGATTCTAGCTTATGGAGCTACACGCGAGGTCTAAGGTTGCGAGTTCGAACCCTGTGGCCATGCAACACATTTTTCGTGTAAAAAATTGTGACTTGTGACGGTGTGCACACCTAGGAGCAACCTCAACAAACTCGATTTCTAGAGGAGGCTCGTATTTCTAGCCGCTCCTAGAATTCTGATTTATAGAGGTGGCTGGATAACCGCCTCTACAAATCAACCACATGATTTATAGAGACGGGAAAGTAGAAGGGGAGGCTTCCTGACCGCCTCAACCAATACTCTTAGTAGTAGTGCCATCTAATCCTTGCATGTACTAGAATATCCCTTATTCTTTCCACCCTCTCTTCATCCCCAATTGTAGAGAAGACATTGTCCATGCTCCCATCCTCTCCTATGCGTCTCATCCCAACTCAAGAATAAAAATTGATTCCCCATTGTCGTGGGTTTGTAACAACAACGAGCATCGTGGTTGTTCGTCAGAGGTCGATTTGTGTGGGTCTCCGATGGATTGAACACTCAAAACACGGAAGGGACACAACTCGATTTATCCTGATTCGGGCTTCTGAGCCCTATGTCTAGTAGTATAGTGATCTTCGTGTTAGGAATGCCCAAACAGGGGGTTCCAGTTGTGGAAATCAGAAAAAATTGGTAGGAGATTGCTTGGTGCTATCATAGAGTTCATCGGTGTTCTTAATCGGGCCCTCCTCCTAACTGAGTTGGGTTTGATTCGGATCCTCCCTAAAGGAAGCCGTGCATCCCCTTATATCCTAAGGGGGCATGTTGTACAAGTTGGTTTGGTTGTAGTCTATATGGTCTATGCACCTAGTACATGAGTCCTCTGCTGTGGCGTTGCTGGACACCGTCTTGTTGCATAGGGAGGAGCCGACAGCACTGCAATCGCCTCCTGACGATGTGGCCTCCCTTGGGTGAGCCTTCTCAAGGCTTCCTTGGCCTGCAAGGAGCCTCGCCTAGAGGGGCTGATGAGCAGGCCCTAGAGCCCTTCGTGCCTAGAGTTGGTGGAGCCCTTTGTATTTTTGTGTCACACCCGGTGCGTGACCTTGTCGAGAAAGTGGCTGATAGGGCCTAACGCTAGTCAAACGAGCAAGCGATGTAGTACCTCTGTACCTGTCAGGTTCTATGTGGCTGACTAGTTCACAAGCCAGATCCCAAGCCTACACCCAGGGGTGCTGGTTGCCGCCAGGGCACTAGCTGGGCCAGTGTGCATGCGCTGGGCGGAGGTCAGGCTCAAGTTGCCATCGCTTGGCAGACTGGGGCCATGACCGAGCCCTCGATCCTTGAGTGGTGGCAGCGAGGGTGCTCGGGCTCGCCCTGACTCCTTCCAGAGGGTGCACATGAGCATACCCGATAGGTATAGCCCCCGAGCCCCCAAGTGATCCATGGGATCAGTGGGGGAGGCTGTCAGTCGACTTCTTCTTCTCGAGGACTTAACATACCCATATATTAGACTCTCATCACCCATGATAACATCCTCTCCATTACCCATAACATCCTCTCCATTACCCATATGTCCCATTCCATTCCTTATATGGGGACACCAGTACCACCCTTGCTATTGTTGTGGTTGTAGTGCATGGTTTAGCAATTGTTTATTAGGTGAACACTAATTCTAGCTTTTATAATTCCTAGCATACTTTTGATTCAAATTCCACAATCTACTTCATATCAATTCTAGTGCAACAATCCACTCTCCACTAGATTTTTACATAATATGGGACACATATTTATCCACAAATGCCATTACAAACATATTGGTCTATTTCTTTTTCTCACTTCTTCCTCCTTTTCTTTTCCATCCGTGGGTCACTGATCATTTAGCATTTATTCATGATAAATAGACATTAAATGGGCTAAATGCCCATTTAAATGGGATAAAAATTGATTAAAGAGTTAAATGCACCATCAACCCTCAAACTTGTATGGGTGTGTCACCTAGGTCCAAACTTTGAAAACACAATTTTCTATCCCTAAACTTGTTAAGTGGTGCATCGCAGGTCCATACTAGCCACGTGGACGCTCCATGCTGAGTGATATGTTTTTTACATTTAACCCCTCTCCTTCTCTATTATATTCTCCCACGAATGGATCCTTGCTTCCCTCTTCTCTCACGCTGACTCTAGCCCGGCGGACACCACAACTCCCCTTGCCTCACTGCTGCTCGTTTGTGTGTTGCTGTTTTGCCCCACCATGGGCCAACACCTCATATCCTTGCGATGCGGGATCTTGTCACCACAGGCATCACTACCGTCGTGGCGCATGGAGAAGAGCACAGCGATGGTCAGTGGTCAAAGAAGCGTGACTTGCCGCGCGCGTATCAGTGCTGCTCCATCCCCTGGTTGCGCCATAGTTTTACGATTGCACCTGCAACAACATGCATGCATGTCAATATGTGCATGTAGATCTGCCAAGGTCACTGGCCATTAGATAGTAGAAGGAACGATGACACGTAGACCAGTCGTAACGAGGTGAGGGGATAGCGGTGTCCACCAAGTTGGGGTCGGCATGGGTGTAGAGGGAAACAGAGAACCATTCATAGGAGAATAGGGAAGGAGAGGGGTTAAATATAAAAAAATACGCCATGCTGGCATGCCACATCAGCATGAAGACCCACATGGCTGACATAGACCTATGGTGCACCATTTATCAAGTTTAAAGACCCAGAAATGTATTTTCAAAATTTGTAAAGCTAAGTGACACACCCATGCAAGTTTAAGTGTCATTGGTGCATTTAACTCTTGATTAAATGAACATGATCTACCACATGGACACATATTAGATCCACCAGGTCACAAAGTTGACCTAAGTACTTTGGGGGTTGGACCGAGTGAAAAAACCTAAAATTTTCTATGCTTAAAATTAGTGCCTGTTAACTACCATGGGCAGAGCCAGGCCTGCTATTTTCAATAGAAAAATAATTTCAAAATATCAGAGTGTCGGGCTTGCTCGAGCCTAGCGAAATTTTTTTCTCTGTGAGGCCTCGCCCTAGAACAATTATGGGCTAGGCTTAGCCCACCAGGCTTCATCTCGGCCAATCGGCCATGCTAATTTGGTTAGGTCTACTGTAATGTCCTAGAAGAAATTTGATTACCACCTTTTGTATGGACTAGATACGATATGCTTTTTGCGGGCGAATATTTACTCTTTCCTGTCTTATTTGTTAATTTAAAACCTTATCAAATAAAGCAAGTTTTTTGGTTTGTTCCACCATCCCACCCAATGAAGTGTTAGAATTCTTTCCAATAAAATTCTATGTAGTCATAGGTTTTGTCGTTCCCACATCTTCTCCTTTAATGGTTAGGTTTGAATCCTGCAATGGAGCTTCCAAAAAAATTCTTTCCGAATAAATTTTCTCAGTTTTATTAACATGGCTGCTCTTTATTTATTGCTTTATATTTATATTTGTTGTTTCAAAAGTAAAGTTACGATTTCGCCTCGCCCTAGAACACCTATGGGCTAGGCTTAGCCCATTAGGCTTACCATGCTAATTTGGTCAGGTCTACTGTAACATTCTAGAAATTTGATTACCACCTTTTGTATTGACTAGAAACTATATGCTTTTTTTGGTTGGCCGTTCATGTGTTTTATATGTCAGAATAAATTTTGTAGCAAATACACTTTGCTTTTTTGGAGACTCAAAGGGTCAATAGTTGACCAGGAGTTCTAAATGAGTGACAAAAAATACTATTTAAGCCTCGCTCAGATGGACAATCGGAGACTGTAGATGCTAAGAGCACATCAAAATGGAGAAAAAGGAGGGTCATGCTACAGTAATCATGATGCCTCAGTGCTGCATCATGGTTGACTCTTATTCCCTAAGATCGCCCTTCTAATCTGGCTAGTGGTCTCTCTGCATCTTCTTTACGAAGGGCAGCACACTAGCACCACTGATCGCCCTTCCCTAATCTGCTATACGTGCAGCAGCCTTTAAAACCAAAACTACCCAAGTAGCCCATCAAAAATTTTTATGCCATTGGCTATCAGTATCAAGGCCATTTTCCCCATCCTCTATAGATCAGCAAGGAAGAAATTTGAGAGAAGAGTAGAAAGAGAACGGAAGGAGAGAAAATGGCTGCACAAACCCTAGGCCTTTGGGAGATCAAGGAAGTGTGGCTCCTAAACGTTGTTAGGTGTGCTCATCAAGATTCTTTTCTTTGGTGAGAAGGTGTTTGATGATGAATGCTCACATGAAGGGGATGGGATTAGCGCACCTCTTGCACTACTGATACATCGTATATAATTATAGAGTCATGCGGTAATAAAGATAATCACAACTAGAATTTTAGACTTCTCCTAGTGAGGTGGGCTTCTCCTAGTGTTTTAGCATTCTTTCCCTACTAAATGCCTCCTAGTGAGATTTCCATATGCTATGATTAATGGTAGTGTTTTACTACTACTTAAAAACATTAGGAGAAGTCTACCATTTTGGTAGTGAATAGATGTTATAACTTTTTTACTTAGAAATAATATTTCTACATATCTTTTTCCCTTATGTTCTTTTCCTTGTTGAGTACTACGTATGTATGTCTATTTATATGTCTTTTTCTCGCTTGCATTAGTCTTTTGTGTGGGATTTGATGAATTTCATAGTTCCACAACTTTGTAGTGTTGTGTTGTAGCATTGTAGAATTATATTACGTAGTACCTAGTGTGTTACATCTACCTCAAGGAATATACTAGGCATGTTGTTATATCTGATAGGTTGTTATCCGCACATGCACATAATTTGCACAAGGGACTCAAATAACAAACCTCTATTTGTATTGCAAGAGTACTGTCGCTCTCTCACTGGTATAGAAAGGGGTCTGAACCGGTGGAAATGAGTAATTCTGTGGCAATGTCATTTTGTGGATAAGAGCATCTCCAACAATATCTAAAAATTTGTTTTGAGAAACAATATCTAAAAATCTAAGTCCTAAAAATCTGATTTTGGAACAAAAAAAATACACTGCATTAGCAGTCCATTTATTGGTTCCTAAAAACATACATGCCATCATCTCCATACGTGATGAGTCGCCACAACTTGCCATCATGGCTAGCTATCCCTAGCATCGTAGCTCACACCTAAACCCTTCAAAATAGAATCTTCGTTGTCTGTTCTACCTCACGGTACTCTCAGATATGAAAATAGTAGTGGTCATAATTTCAGCAAACCCCCCAGATGGTGGCAGTGGCGGTCGGGCCATAGCTGGACATTCCATCAACCATAACACGCACGCAAAACCTCCAAAACACAATCTCCATTGTCTGACCTATCCCCCATTATTCTCAGATCTCAAAATAGTGGCCAAGGATCCAATTCTGACAAACCAGCTTGCTGTGGCAGAGACGACAGGAAGTGCCAAGGAACAATAAAGAAGCATAGTGCCAACAGCATCAATATGGATAGGAGTATCGGTCATGTCCATATCTTTATGCATGGATGAGCATTTGGGTACTAGTGTACAAAATATCTTTACTGGCTGTACATTTCATATTTCAACTGGTGCTTCTACTAACCGTTAGTGTAAAAGGCCAGTAGAAATCAGCAAACTCCGTCAGTGTAAAAGGCTAGTAGAAATCAGCAAATTTTACTGGCGTCATCTAAGAACCACCACTATAAATATTCCACTGTAAATTGATTTATACTTACGGTTTTGTTAAGCAAATTGTCACTATAAATGATTTTTTGAGAAATTGCAAATTGAGCAATCGAACTCAAAACCTTAGGCCTCGCGTATTACACCCTTTACCACTGCACCCCAAAATCACCTATGACTTAACAGAAATATTCTCTTAGTATTCACTCCACCGGATTTTAAAATGGAGTTTTGAACACCTAAATGAATTCAGATGCGAAAAGTTTCAACCACAAAGTTTTAGATCTCATCAAGATCTATAACTTTGGTTTTGATTATTTTTCCATCCGAGGTCATTTAATAAATTCAAAAAATATGAATTTTAAAATCATTAATCTTAAAAATTGGAGCCCTAAATGACTCCAAATCAAAAAGAGTCAACTACAAAGTTGTAGATCTTTTTTAATACAACTTTCATCTAAACTATTTCTCCATCTAAGATCATTTGAAAAATTCAAAAAATTCAAATTATCTGTAGTGGTGCTAGGTTAAGAAAACAAGTAAAAATAAATTTACACCGGTGGTTCAAAGCCATGGGCCCACAATTTTTTTTTTCTGCTGGCACCTATACATTATGAACCGCCAATGAAAAATCGCAAGTGTCAGTAAAAATCAATTTCATAGTAGTGTAGGATAAGGAGTTGATGGAGTGGGGTTTTATACCACGCTAAAAACACAAGATTGGAAACCAAACTATTGAAGATCCTCGTATTCCTTTTATTTTTGGGACTATTTTTTCTACTCTCCAGGAGAGCAAGATTTTAGCTTAGCTTTTTGTTGCTAGCACTACTAGTTAATTTATTTTTTCTTCTTTTTACCATTATTCTTTAATATATTATCTTCATTCTAATTATAGGTGCTTTTATCATACAAACCAGCATTTGCATCTTAATTTCCTGTTTCATGGATTCAATGTTGGATCGCTAATTCCTAAAATTTATATTCAAGAGAAGGTAAGAGAAAAGTAAAGTGGTGAGAATAGTAGTGTTTCTTTTTGTGGAAAAACGTGGGAAGGGAGATAAGGCCATGATATGCAGATATTTCACCTTAGTGATAGTTGCATATTGGTTTCCTAATTGAATTATAAACTTCAAAATATCTCTTCACAAATGTTCATAGATCATGGATGCTCAGATAAGAAACAAATTATAATGGTCCTTGTAGATGAATATGTATGTATAATAGTATATGGGACGGAAGTGAAAATGAATGTTTTTCTTTGGCAGGTTAGTGGTTTTCTTGTCACTATTGTCATTTTCCATTGAACAAGGTCCCATTCCTTATTTTCAGGTGATCATGGGCTTCGTTTATCTTGCCATTGGAATAGGACTGGCTTCAACACTTGGTAAGTACATTATTATTATTATCTATTCAAAGTTAATACTCCATCCATCCATAAGTATAAGGGAATATATGATTTTTAGGATATACTTAGGGGACAACCACATCTTAAATAACAATAAATTGTACATGCAACAATATCCTATTTAATTTAAGGGACGGTTATTGGGCTTTAAATAGCAAGTAATTCCCCTAATTAAATACTAACACTTAATCCCAATGTATTAACCATATTTATGTTTTTGGACAACTTTTAGACCACAAAATCCCTTATATAGTATATTTGTGGACAGAGAGAATATATGGTATCAATTCAGCGTAATAAAATTGGGTACTTACTAAGTATTGTTTTCATGAGTTCCTTGAAAGAAAATGCATTTCTAGGACAAAACAATTACTATTTTTCTTCACAAACATACCTTCTTCAGTTTAGTACCTTTAATGATTTTCTAGAGGTGTCATGTTGGACAATTACTGGACAAAGACAGGCAGCACGAATTAGAGCCTTGTATCTCAAGGCAATTCTGAGACAGGACATCACATTTTTTGACATGGAAATGAGCACCGGGCAAGTTGTTGAAAGGATGTCAGCAGACACATTACTAGTTCAAGATGCCATTGGAGAAAAGGTATGCTATTTTGAGATTATGGAAGAACTATGAGCAGATAAACCATATTATGAGCTGTTAGATTATATGGATACCTATTTACCTAATATCCATGTAAAGATAACATATGTTCATAGCAATAGGTACAGTAATAGTGGGTTCATACTATTTTTGCATGTCTCTATTAATACTTCAAGATATTATTTGTATTTGATATTTTTTAAAGCAGCCTAATAGAATCGCTAAAGTCTATGTGGACATTAGTTCAGCCAAAGTTGATAACATGAATTTTTATCACAAATTGTAAATCAATGTAATTGAACATTTCTATAGAATAAACATATGCTCATTTTGTGTATAAAAAATTGATTGAATATAAACAAACAACACTTCATTTTCAATTAAGTCTTTCTTGGGTTTTATGCTCATTAGGTTGGGAAGACCATACAACTCCTTTCTACTTGTGTTGGTGGCTTCGCTATAGCATTTGTAAGAGGATGGTACCTAGCTCTTGTGATGCTCTCAAGCATTCCTCCGGTAGCTATTGCCTTTGCATGCGTGTCAATATTCAGGGCAAGGATCTCTAGTCGCATGCAAGCAAAATATGGTGATGCTGCAAATGTTGTTGAACAAACTCTTGGGGCCATTAGGACGGTTAGTGCGACTGGCTTGTTTTTTTATATATATTCATCCTTACATATCTTTAAAAACATCATGAAGTTATGGTAACCCGGTTTATTGTTCATGCTTTGAAGGTGGTTTCGTTCAATGGCGAGAAGCAAGCTATAACAACATATAACAAGTTCATAAGAAAAGCATATGAATTGGCACTACAAGAAGGTGTTGTGAATGGACTTGCATCTGGTTTCTTAGACGCAGCCTTATGTTGCAGTTATGGGTTGGCAATCTGGTATGGATCTGGATTGATAGTTAATCATGGATATAATGGTGGCATGGTTGTTTCTGTTATAATGGCTGTCATGATGGGTGCAATGTAAGTTCAGTACACATCCCATCATCATTGAATATTCGTGGAAATGAAATGACAATGATGATAAATGAGCATGAATTGTGCTTTATGCCCTTCCTGTAGTCATTGTGACTATCCATATTATGTCTATTAAAATGCAAAAACTATTTTTTGCACTTCCATGACAAAGATGCCAATTCCCAAGCCGGTTTAAATCTTGAGTATTTCAAATAAGGTCCTTCCATATCCTTATTTTTTATTGACCGTTCATTTACTGATTTCAGTTGTGTACTTATTTTTGTAGAAGCTTAGGTCAGGCGACACCATCAGTAACAGCTTTCGCTGAAGGTCAAGGAGCATCATATAGAATGTTCAAGACAATTGAACGAAAACCAGATATTGACATATATGATACCACAGGTATCATATTGGAGGACATTAGGGGTGATGTTGAACTAAAGGATGTGTACTTTAGCTATCCTTCTAGATCTAAGCATTTGGTATTTCATGGATTATCATTACGAGTAGCAAGTGGCACAACTATGGCACTAGTTGGAGAGAGCGGCAGTGGGAAGTCAACCGTGATTAGTTTGGTGGAGAGATTCTATGATCCATTGGCTGGGGAAGTCTTGATTGATGGAGTTGACATTAGAAGAATGAAGCTTGGATGGATAAGGCAAAATATTGGTCTTGTTAGCCAAGAACCAGTGTTGTTCTCAACTACGATCAGAGAGAACATTGCCTATGGGATGGAAAATCTAACACATGAAGAGATCAAGAGAGCAATTGAGCTAGCGAATGCAGCTAAATTCATTGATAAGTTTCCAGATGTATTAATAAATGTCAATTACGGTCACTTTATTTGCTAATTTTCTTCCACCCACATTATTAATCAGTATGTTGTGTGACACCTCCCCAGGGCCTTGACACAGTGGTTGGTGAACGTGGAATTCAACTGTCTGGAGGGCAAAAACAAAGAATAGCAATTGCTAGAGCAATTGTAAAGAACCCTAAGATCTTACTACTTGATGAAGCAACCAGCGCACTCGATATGGAATCAGAGACGGTAATTCAAGTAGCTTTGAATCAAGTAATGTTAGAAAGGACTACGATTATTGTTGCTCATCGCTTGACCACGGTGAAGAATGCTGATGTGATATCTGTCCTGCAGCATGGGAATGTGGTGGAACAAGGTATCATAGACTTTTAGAAAATTAATTATTCCTATGTTGTCCATGTACGGTCTAAGATTTAGGTTCCAAAGTATAATGTACTAATGTTTAGACCATAGGAAACTATATAATCTTTGTATCCTTGTGAGCTCGTGAAGACACTTGACCTATATTTCCTGAAATCCCATAATTAAGGCACCAAACAGAAGATGTATGTGATAAACTATTGGCAGATAGGCTAGTGATCCATGACATCTATATATATTATTCATAGAACATTGTATGGGCATCAAGAAACTTTACTCATTTTAATTGGAATAAAATGTTACTCCATTACACAACATATTATTTGATCTACAGAGCTTATGTCATTTTGGACATATTTTGTGCAGGTTCACATTTAGAACTGATGAAAATACCAGAAGGTGCTTACTCTCAGCTTATTCATCTGCAAGAGAGTCAGCAAGAGGCAGAAATTTCTAATGTTGACCCTGATATAGAAATCATGAACGCTTCAGTATCTAGATCTATCAGTAGTAAACCAAGAAGCCAAAGTTTGTCTAGGAATTCTAGCGGTAAAATCTCTACCACTTCTGGGCTTAGTGGTAGGCACTCTTTTGTTGCTCCACTTGGAGTGTCTGATCCAACAGAATTTAATGATGCTCTAGACTTAGAGGAGAATGCACAGAAGGTACAAAGTGCTTTGAAGAAAGCTCCAATTGGTAGACTCTTCTATTTGAACAAACCAGAGGCTTTTGTTCTTGCACTTGGTTCTATAACTGCTGCAATGGTTGCAGTCCAATTTCCTATATTTGGAACATTGGTTTCAACTGCAATAAAGTCCTTCTATGAGCCGGCAGAAGAACTACTAAAGCACTCTAGGTTTTCGGCAATCATGTTCGTTGCACTGGGCGCTTATGCTTTTGTTCTCAATCCAATAGTGAACATCATGTTTGGAATAGCAGGTGGGAAGCTTGTGGAGCGTGTACGGTCAATGACCTTCCAAAGCATAATGCGGCAAGAGATCAACTGGTTTGATAAACCTGAACACTCAAGGTATGTATATCCATTTTCTCATCAAGAACATGTTATGTTCCATCCTAGGCTTGGTTTGGATGCAAAGTATCTTTGGATTTTTAGAAGAAGATCACTATTTGAAAAATACTTTGTCCTTGGAGTGAGTATTAACCATTTTCTAGCATTAATTTTCTTAATAGTAGGAAAATAGTTGATATGCTCACGTGATTAAGTTTGGTAACACCACGGAAGTCATGTAATTGTTGACCTGAACGTAGACTATAATACATTATTGTCCTCACAACAAAAAGAATATCATTATTATTGGCATATTACTCTTTTGGTGCCAACAATATTCCATGTGAACCATATCTTGCATGGGTTTCAGTTATATTTCCAACAGTACAAAAATTAGGAATTATCTAGATAAACAATTATGAATGCTTCTTTGCATGAAAAATACAGTTATGAATGCTAGTTTGTAGTACAAGTTTCAATCCTACTAATACAACAAGGTTGAATTTTGTTTCAGTGGATCAATTGGAGCAAGGCTATCGACTGATGCTCTAATTGTTAAGCGACTTGTCGGGGACACCTTATTATTTAATATCCAGACTATATCAACTATCATATTAGCCTTCACTATAGCAATGGTGGCCAACTGGAAGCTGGCACTAATTATCACAGTAGTTGTCCCTCTGGTAGGTTTCCAATCTTTTGCTCAGATGAAGCTACTAGTAGGTCTAAACAGAAAAGCAAAGGTACACGTAGCTGACTAGTCATGAATATTCTTCACACAATTATTTGTTGCGAGTATATGTATATTTATGTAATTATTTGGTGGAATGCAGTTGAAGTATGAAGAAGCGAGTCAACTCGCAACTGATGCTGTTGGCGGCATCAGAACTGTGGCAGCATTATGTGCCGAGAAGAACGTGATGGAGATGTATGACAAGAAATGTGAATCTCCAATAAGAGAAGGAATAAGGGAAGGTGTTGTTGGTGGCTTGGGTTTTGGCTTCTCCTTCCTTGTATTCTACTTTGTGTACGCTCTTTGTTTCTATGTTGGCGCTCATTTCGTTCAGCATGGAATCGCGACATTTCCTGAAGTGTTTAGGGTGCGGACACATTTACCCATATATTCTGCACGCATTGATTTGTTTGTCTTGCATGTGTAGTAGTATTTGGTTAACTGATCGAGAGGTTTTCAGGTCTTCTTCGTATTGGTTTTGGGGACTGGTGCAATCTCTCGAGCCAGCGCTTTAGGTGGAGACACCAATAAGGCTATTGATGCGGCCGTCTCCATCTTTGAAATTCTTGACTCCAAATCCAAGATTGATTACAGCAACGAGGAGGGTGTGACCATTGCAAATGTGAGAGGGGACATTGATTTCCAAAATGTGTACTTCAAGTATCCGTTGCGACCGAATATTCAAATATTCAAGGATCTGTCCCTGAGCATTCCTTCGGGGAAGGTATATATAGTTTCTTATTAACAGGGAAAAATTTATCGGCGATAAAATTTCGATAAACCCGATAATCCCGTTTATCGCTGAGGTCCGATAAATTTTATTTATCACCGAGATTCTAAATTTCACTAGTCTACCTACGTGAAAGTGTGATATTCTCTTATATCAATACTATTATGTGCTAGTTCTTAATATTAAATGCTTTAGAGATAACTTATATAATTTTCTAGAGAAATTAGGTATTTTTTGTTTTATTTTTGACCGAAAAATTTTCCGATAAATCCGATAAACCCGTTTATCGGTGACCTCCGATATTTTTTTTCTACCGGTAATGTGAACCTTGCTTATTAATCATTAGAAGAGTTTAGAATAAATTTAATTTGAGTACCATAAATATGTTATCCTTGCATTGCAGACTACTGCGCTAGTTGGGGAGAGTGGAAGTGGCAAGTCCACAGCGATTGCGCTGCTTCAGAGGTTCTATGACCCTGATTTCGGCAACATCTTTCTCGATGGTGTTGATCTTCGGAACCTCAAGGTTAGCTGGCTTCGACTGCAAGTTGGCCTAGTTGGCCAGGAGCCGGTGCTATTCAACGACACCATCCGTGCCAACATAGCTTATGGGAAGCAAGGCGAGGCATCCGAAGAAGACATCGCTGCCGCTGCTGAAGCCGCCAATGCACATCAGTTCATCTCTGCCTTGCCTGACGGGTACAACACCATCGTCGGAGAGAGGGGAATCCAGTTGTCCGGTGGGCAGAAGCAACGTGTTGCCATCGCGAGGGCCATCGTGAAGGACCCTAGAGTGCTGCTACTGGATGAGGCAACGAGTGCACTAGACGCAGAGTCAGAGCGGGTGGTGCAGCAAGCTCTAGATACGGTAGCCATTGGTAGGACAACGGTGGTGGTTGCGCATCGCTTGTCAACAATCAGAGGCGCGGATATCATTGCTGTCCTTAAGAATGGTACCATAGCTGAGAAAGGCAAGCATGAAGAGTTGATGCAGTTGAAGGACGGAACCTACGCTTCGCTTGTTCAGCTTGGCTCTGCTTCTGCATGACCTCATGCATGGAGACACGGACCTGGACACTATATACCTGTTTGGGATAGACTGGCATCGCCTTGACTACTCCACTACATAATAATATGCAAAAACTAAGGGTGCTACTCAAGCTTCTATTAATTCCTATAGTCCGGTTCGTAAGAATCTGAGTCTACAACTACAACATGTACCATCCATGTATGTTTGTAGAGAACTTCATTCAATGTGCTTAAAATTTAATGAGCATGTTATTCAAACACTATACATGTTTCACATAGACAAGGAAGGGTTGAACATAGCCTTAAATAGTTACTTCTTCCATCTCAAAATAAGTGATGTTTTAGGTTTGTCCTAAGTCAAATCATTTCAAGTTTGACCAAACTTATAGAAAAGAACATTAATATTTAGGACACCGAACCGGTAGAATATGAAAATACATTTCATGATAAATCCGATAATATTTTTTTGGTATCATAAACATTTGTACTTTTTTGTATAAATTTAGACAAGCTTAACATAGTTTGACTTAGGACAAACCTAAAACATCACTTATTTTGGGATGGAGAGAGTATACGAAAACATGAATAGTTTTTGAATAACAGTCAAGAGATCTGCCTGTTGTTTTGAACTTTTAATTTCTGAGAGCCCAGTCAGCAAAGTCAACAAAACTTAAAAGATCCATTCATTGCTGTCTATATAAATGAGTAATTTAAATATAAAAAAAGTATCTGAATAAGGATCCAATAAATATTAGAAAGTTAGGCATTTGCATGATTATAATCTGAATATAAATAATGAAACAGATAATAACTACGCATTGCAATACTAATTAAATAGAGTATGCTATTCTCATAAATTAACATGCATGCTGACATGTAGTATTGAAAGCAATACAATAAACCATGACAGACTAATTTAGAAAATTATACCCTTTGAGTAGTGGGCCTAGTGTAACGACCCAAAAACCTGAACTTTTAAAACAATTACTAAACCATTGTCTTTACCAAGATAGTCTGACAAGCCCAGAGTCTTTGACACGAAGCCCTTGTTTAGATCGAAGAAAATTTCAACCCGATGAATAGTACCACTTTCGTCTTATTTGGCAAATATTGTCCAATCATGGACCAACTAGGCTCAAAAGATTCATCTCGTGATTTCCAACTAAACTGTGTAATTAGTTATTTTTTTTACCTACATTTAATATTCCATGCAAGCGGTTAAAAATTGATGTGATGGAGAGAGAGTGAAAAAACTTGGAACTTTGAGGCAAACTAAACAAGGCGGAACTTGATAAAGAGCCTGTTTAGTTGGTGAAAAGGCCCAAAAAAGTTTGCACAGTAACTGTCACATCGAATCTTTGGACGCATGCATGGAGCATTAAATGTAGGTAAAAAAATAACTAATTACACAGTTTGTCTGTAAATGTCGAGACGAATCTTTTAAGCTTAGTTAGTCCATGATTGGATAAATTTTACCAAATAACAACGAAAAGTGCTACAAGAACTTTACCCAAACTTTTTCACCATCTAAACAGGCCCAAACACACCACTGTCCTTGGGTGTCCTGATCACGGCCTTTTCCAAACCCTCTTGTACCATCCCTCACAATAAGACCTTTGTCGATGACATGCTCTACAACGATGTGATTGTATCTCCTTAGGTACTACGATGGAATCAAAGCTCCATGCAGACTGCAGCAGCATGGGTAAGCCTATGGATGCACATGGGTATCGAGGTGAGCTGCCATGACCATTGTAATATAAAAGCGGCGCCAATGTACATCTTGTTGAGAGTAGTGACCATTGATACCAGTTTATTTCTCTAAATTGAGTAGTCCTCAGTGACCCCCACCTTAATGACCTTCGACCTAACTAAAATCTTGATATGTAGCATATGCTTCCCCTTTGCCATGGACCACAAAAAGCTTGTTGTCATCTTCTATACATTCTTAACTTAATTCTAAGTTCGTGCTTTTTAAATGTTCTAACCACCCTTTATTTTCATGCATGTTCAACCCTTCCTTGTCTAAGTGTCTACTTTATCTCTAATGCAAGACCTCTATCAACCATGACGTTAGGGGAGTCAGATGCCCAAACGTGATTATAGTGGATCACCTCTAGAATCATCAATGGAGATTATCAACACCAGAAGACAAAAGAACCCAAAGGAATGCATGATGACAGAACTATCCCAACACTTTGGAATCTAAGAGAAACATGAGAGGCTACCCAAGACCACATATAGTTAACCTAGTCATAAGCCCTAGTTAGAGAGCCCTTGGTGTCATGACGGATATTGTCCATGGGTGACATGTCAGCATGCACGCACAAATGCCCTGCATGCCAGATTCCACCCAAGTTAGTCTCACAAACTGTTGCAAATAGTTCATCGGAGCACGCGATGCACATAAGTGTCACATGACATGTACCCTAGGCCCACATGTCATCCCTCCCCCCTCACACAAGCACCAACCCCCTCCCCTCCCACTCTCCCTCACATTCCTTCTCACTACACGACACACCATAAGCCCACTATCACCCTTATTATGGTGGTACCCACGAGGAGAACAACACCAAGTGCTATAACACCAAGCACTATAACATGCTTGGATGGAGAAGATTTCACTAATCAAGATAATTACAATTAATATCAACGCATTTTTCCTGGATTTATTTTAGGATTTAACGGCGCTATTCTTTCAGTGGTAGGCGACGTGCTGTCGACAGCGAGCCATTGTGGTGACTTCATCAATCTCGAGATTTGCTGGTCCAACTCAATTCTTCGTAGGTGCTCATGGGGTACGATGTGCATGCGTACGCTCATAGGGGTGAGTATGCGCTCGTGTATGTGAGTGTCTGATGTAACTGGGTCTAAAAAATAGAACAAACTTCGACTATGGGCTTGTTTAGATTAATTCAATACCTATCGATGCATATAAGAATTATTAAAGAGAACAAACTAATTCCATCCAATCTCTTTTTATATGTACTAGCAAAACATGTCCGTGCGTTGCAACGGTTATGTACCAATTATTATACTATTATCTAGACGATTGTAACACCCTGAAATTTTGAAGAAATGAAAAATAGGAAAAATATGATTTTTATATAATTTTGTGAGCATACAAATTTAGGATAATAATAATTTTTATAAATTTAAAATTTAATATAAGGGTAGGAACATGATTGAGCATTCATGCTGTTGCATTTGAAGTTTTGTATTGAGTGGTTTAAACCAAATTCAAATTTGATTTGAAAAATCTTTTGAAAATTTGCTTGGAAAAAAATTGGAAAAAGAAAAAAAGAAGAGAAATGCCATTCATCTGGTTTTCGGCCCGTTTCGGCTGCCTTGGAGCGCGGCCCGCTCACTCCCGCGGCCTCCTTCTCCTTCGCGGGCCAAGCCCAGCCGCAGCCGCCGGCCCAGTATCGCGCGCGCCTTCCCCTCTCCTTCCCGTCGCTGACGATGCGGGCCCACGTGTCAGGAGCACCTTCCTCCTTCCCACGCCATCGCTGGATCCTCCTTTCCGAAAATCACCGACACCGAATCCACCTCCGATCTCCCCTTTCCTTACTCGGTGCGCCTCCAGGCTATATAAGCATGGGCGTCGTGCACAGCCACCCTCATCGAGCCTTTTCGCAGCATCGGCCAAGCTCCTGAGGCACCACCGCGAGCTAGAGCCCTAACCCGCCACCACCGTCCGCCTCTCCGAGCCGCGCGTCCTCTTTGTCTCGTCATCGGCTTCGTTTTCGCTCGTGGTGAGTTCGCGTTGATGCGCTCTACCCGTTGGTGTATTTCTTTCGCGAGGTAATGCTCTGTAGCGCGAGGAAGCCATCTCCGGCCATGGCGCCGCCGCGGACTTGGTCGCCGGAGCGTTTTTCCGACCGGAGCGCCGCCCCGTTCGTCCCGAATAGATCTGAGCCGTTCAATTGTTATCCAACGGCTGTAGATGAAAGATACCGGTTCGGCTGCGCAATTTGCTAAAGAGCCCCTGAAGTTTTTAAGTTCTTAACCCGCAGTCCAAAGCGCATTCTTGGTTTACGTTTTCTTTTCCGTAAAGCGTATTTTGATCGGGTAACTTCCGAAAATACGTTTTGATTAATTGAAAACGTAATTCGTTTCGGTAAATGAAAAATACGTTTTATGATATTTACAGTTTTGCCACTGAGTTTGTTTTAGCCATAATTTCTCCGTTTTAACTCCGATTTGATCCATTCAAATTGCGTTAGATTCGTATTTGCGAGCTCTACATGAAGATAGAACTGTACAGTAGATTTGAGATAATTTATTTTCGAGTTTATATTAAAGTAATTATTTATCTATAGGAAATCTTAGAAAATTCATAACTTTTACGTTTTAAATCCAAATTTCGTGATCTTTATGTCTATGTGATCGTAGTAACATGTAGAAGAGTTTTACAAACTTGTTATACTGTTAGTGTTACTGTTGGTTAGGTTTTCTATCTTTAAGTTCCGATGTGAGATTTAATCTATTACTTTAATAAAGTAGATCTTGTTTAAATCATATCTTCTACGTTTTAGATCCGTTTTAGCTCATTCGAGTTGCGTTAGATTCATAGCAACGAGATCTACGCGTTAGTGACAGTGTTTACCATATTACTAATTCTGAAATTTTATTGTTTAAATCATATCTTGATTAATAATTATGCAACTGGGTTTTGTAAATAAAATATGATTTGTTTTACTTTAGTTTCATAATTTGAATCTAAAATTTGACTTAATTCCATATATAGTATCTATAAAATATCTTATATATGTTATTATATAATTAAAACACATGAAGCTAATAGTTTTATATTTTCTTCTATGAGCAAATCTTTCGGTAGATGTATCTTTTCAACCGTAGCTTCGATTAGAGTGTTTTTCGCGCCTAGCCTGTGTGTTCATAGCAATGCGTAGAACCTCTTTAAAATCTTTTCACATATTGTTTCATATGTTTGGTGTACTGTTCTAATTTAGATCTATTGTTTGCTTCGTGTATGATTGCTCGATGTGTGTGTGGTGATTTATTGATCAAGTCCAGTCGGTGAGATATACGTGGTTATCAAGAAGAAGAAGAAGAACGTTGAAGATTTAAAGCTTACCGAAGGATCGGTGTTTAAGGCAAGTATAGCATGGGATTATCCTTGTTTCCTATTCACCTTTAATATACTTAATTCATGTGCATGTGTCTACCTTGTTACCACTAAGGATATCCTAGTTTTTGTATCTTGTACTTTGACACCCATGGGACATTGCATTGGGTAGTATTTATGCTAGTGCTCAAGATAAATAACCATGATCTGTAACTTGACTAATGTTATATGCAATAAACGTTTAAAAGATGCTTTATAGCAACATGGCTCAAGGGGGCTAGAGCTTGGGGTATTTTTGGTGCTCTAGTTTCTCTCCTTAAGGACTTATCTGTAAGCGAACATTCGGGACTTACAGTACAACTGTGAGGGCTATATGGCTCTGGCTTTAGTCAAGTATGAGGACCTTTTCTAGCTTGTTAGTGGTAACCTTCATGGCGTAAGAACGGCTTGACGAATCGGGTATAGTGCGGCCTCTATCCTCATGTGTATAGGCTGCGTGTTATTGTGCCATCAGGAAGGGGGGCTCTACATCTGTTTGCCGAGTGAATCTAATGGCCCTAACTTGTTAGACGAACCTTTGAAAGGCTTCATAGTGAACCCTGCCGACCTTCCTTGGAAGTGGGTCAAGAGATTAGCTACCTCGGGCGAAAGGGTAAATCACGACTCATAGTGAAAGTGTACAACCTCTGCAGAGTGTAAAACTGGTATATCAGCCGTGCTCACGGTCACGAGTGGCCTTGGACCCTTACAGAATAAATGATGAACACTGATGGTAATGATAATACTGATGATATTAAAGCTCACTAATGATTATTGTTTCTTGCTATACATTATTCTTGTTTACATGATCATGAGGTTATTGGGGCTTATGTTAAACTTGTTGCTACTCAACTGCTAAAAAGATGACTCACTAAAAGCTATTGCAGTAAACCCGTGTCAAACTTTTTGAGCCTCATGAACCCCATGTTATATTTGTTGAGTTCGACATGGACTCACTCTTGCTATTTCCCCACATCTCAGGAAGGGTACCAGACTGTTAGATTCTAGAATTGTTAGGCTTGTGATCAACCAGTTAGTTTGATCCTGGAGTGAAGGTTGCACCCGGTGTTCGGAGTTGTCTTTCCGCTGTGTTATTCTTTAAGGTATACTTTATACTATTGAGTTATGTATATTAAGCATTTGTCTTTTGATATTACACTTATCTGTGGCTATATGTGAGATTTGTCGTCTTTATTTCACATATAGTGTATGTCTGGTTTTGTCCTTAAAACCGGGTGTGACAGATTGGTATCAGAGCAATGCTGACTGTAGGACGCAAGCCTAGTTAGAACTGGACGTTTAGCATGTTCTCATTGTTGCCTATTTCTTGCTTCTCTTTAACTTTGTTATTTTCTCAAAGTTATGCTTAATTCTATCCCCGTTCTGTTATAAAAACCTTGTCTCTATTTTGAACCTTTTCTCCTTGTCTATTAGACGGCTCGTGACGAGAAGACTATGGATTTCAGAGGTTAAGAGGACTGAATTGTGTCGCTCTTGCTCACTTTTGACAAGAAACCATTAGCGATGCAAAACCAATTACTAGAAGAAATGGCTCAACATGGGAATTCTCAACGATGCTTATCTCAAGGTCAAGCCAACATATCCAAGGGGTCAGAGAAGATACAAGTAGCAGAAGTTTGGAAGAATATGAAATCCAATAAAGATGTTGATAGTAAGGCATTTGGAGAGCAGGAACAATGTCACTGCTGTAAGCATTATGGTTTTCCCTGTCTTCGAAACGAGTCTAATAAGGGGAAAGTCAAGGTGGATCCAAATTTTGCGATCAACATGGACAAGAAGAGAAAGGCAATCTCATTAGAACCACTTGTGGAAAGCAATCAGCAAGCGAGTTATACTACATTGTCACATGCAGCCCTGATCCCCTGTCAAACAAATCCAAACCCTGAAGAGTTAGAAGCCCCTCCCGCTAAAACTACTCCCCATGAAGTAGTCATAGATGGGTGGACAATTACCTATAAGGAGTATCAACCCCGAAAGGCCAAACAAGCTAGGAAACAAGCCAAAGGGATGAAGGTGAACTTTTATGGCCAGCAGGATAGCAGCATACCAAACAACAGTTCTGTGGAGTATGACATCACAAAAGATCCAGCTAAGAGAAAGTGTTATCATTGCCAGCAGGAAGGACATTATGTCAAATCTTGCCCACAGAAGAATCAACAACAGCAAGACCCAGGACAAGATGTCCAAAAGGAGCATGTGCAGGGAAATAAATTAAAGAGAAATTACATCCACGGAAGGTTGAAACATGTGGATATTTCCACCATTCCCGGAGCTAAGGAGGTCGTGTTTGGATTAATTCCCGTAAGTTCAGGAAATGCCAAGGTTTTGTTTGACCCCAGTGCCTCACATTCGTTCATATCTAGACAATATGCAAAAGATCATAACATACTTATGCTTCCAAGGGGGAAAACAGTTATGGTTGAAACTCCAAGAGGTGAAATAAAGGCAGACCGCGTATGCCCAAAAGTTAGTCTTGACATAAAGGGGGTAAATTTTAAGGTAAACCTCATTGTTTTGGAATTAATGGGCATTGATGTTATCCTTGGAATAGACTGGTTATCTACTTGTAAAGGAGTGATTAAGTATGCCCAATGTTCAGTGTTTCTAACTACACTTTCAGGAGAAAGGATTAAGTATGAGGGTATTAAATCTATACCTGAGGGATGCCAGGTTGACCCATCTTAAGGTATGAGTTATAAGAATGGTAGATGCAGAGATTCAGATGTCCATATAAAGCAATAAGGAATGTAAGAGACGTTATCTACTCTGGATACTGCTACAATCACACCATATTTAAGGAATAGGAGTTATGTCCCGTGTAATAAAACCGTTAGTAGCCAAGTTGAGTCATCTTAATGTGTGGCTAATGAACATTTAAGTGTTTAGTTGCTTTGTGCTTATGTTTATGCTTGAGTTGGAATTTTGTAATGAGTGGAATGATCTTGTGGGTTTTGACCATGATTTCATTTAGTTTATATGTATAAGGTATAAGGATTAATGAAATAAATAGCTGAGTTTTGGTTATCTCCTGCTTTCTATATCTTGTCTTTCGGAGCAGCCTGTCTTTATCAACTTATATCTCTGTTCTTGGATGACCAAAAATCATGAGAGAATTCTGGACAAGAGTGGACTTCAACATCTCTCTCTAAATGCAAGAACTACCCTCATAGCTATTTTGGATTGGGAGATACAAAAATCACAAGACGATGCAACTGTGCTGTCTGAAACCTGGAACAGAATCTGTTATGTGTTGTTTTCGGACAAGTTAGCTGCAGAATATGGAAGTGTGTTCTATAAGAAAGTTGCAGAGAATTTTATAAGCTTTCCATCGGTGTAAACTACAGCTTCATTGGATTAACAGAATGAGAGTTACAGCTGTTTTACTGCACTGCTGATTTTCTGCTCGTGAGAAATTTCAGATTTCTTGTTCTTACCCATACACAAGAGTATTATTGGGATGTCAGAACACTTTTATGCTAAGTAGCTCATCTAGAAAAGGGTTCAAAGCTACCTTATTTGGTGTCCCTTATTTTAAGGGGGGTAGCCAATGTAAAGAAGGATTATTAAGATTGAACTCTTTAGTTGGAAGTATTGGTTAGTCTCCATGATTGAGTTGCCACCCTTGAGCAAAACTGTCCTGTGAACAAGGTTGATAATTTTGGATCCATGGAGACGAGAGTTGTTCTTTTGGATAGTTCATGATTATGATCATCTATACTTGCTCGTGTTTCTGATGTTGGTCACTTGATGACAGGAAGTGTAGTGTCTCATGACTCAGGAGCCCTATATGACGTCTCGCACTGATATGTGGGAAAAGGTTGATGTTTCTGCCATTGAAGGATGTTATGGGTATGATGAAGCCGAGCACTATCAAAATAACAATGTTGAAGAGCAAGTTGGGAGTGAACTAAGTCAGAATCCACGACAACGAAAGCGAAAAAGGAAAGCCCATAAGAAGCCTACTCAAGGAAGCAAAGCGCAGCCAAACTATGTCAATGGAAGACTGAGCAATGTGGATATGGATAAAATTCATGGAGTTACCAAAGTAGTGAGAGGTTATATTCAAGTAAGCTCAGTACAAGTTTTTGCTCTATTTGACCCCAGTGCTTCGCATTCTTTCATTTCTGCCGACATGGAAGAGACGTGCAAGATGGTGAAGTGTCCAATGAGGAGGCCTTTGCTAGTTCAAACCCCAGTGGGAGAAATGCAGACAGATCAGATATGCCCGAATGTCAGTCTTGTCATAAACAAGGAAAACTTCACCGCGACACTCATTGTGTTGGAGTCACTTAAAATTCGCGTGGTTCTTGGTAATGGATGGCTCTGTGCACACAAAGGAGTGATTCATGGTACTCGGTGCACAATGCTCTTAACAACACCGTCAAGGAAAAGAATTGAGTATCAAGGTGGTCGACTTTTACCTGAGGAAGATGAGAATGATCAATTAGAAGATAGGTACACCAAGGATAGCAAAGTGGACCATGAGTTTACTGGAATCATAGCAGAGGAACAAATAACTTTGGAGAAGCTTTTAAGTTCGTTTAGCTCAAGAGACCTCAGGCAAATGTTTGAAGGAGTCTAAGAAAAGGTTGAAGTAAAACCCAAGTATTAGCTTTGTCAGATCCAGAGCTTCATATCTACAATAATGCACCTTATCAAGGTTTGGGATGTGTCCTTATGCAAGAAGAAAAATATAGTACCTTGTTCAGTAAGTCAACTAAGGAAGTATGGGTTGAATTACCTAACGTGTTCTCTAGAGTTTTCTACTATGGAGTACTGTCTTTTGGAAGAAAAGTGACATATAGGAGGGTCACAAGAATCTACAGGACATCTTCGCTAAGTTGGTCTTGAATTTGTGATATCCTCGTTGGAATGAAATGGATTAGGACTTGGAAAAGTGCTATTACTTGGAGAAGTAAAAGTCGCAGCCGATGCCCTTAGCAATGGAGAATAATGCTAAGAAGGTTCGGGTGACACCAAGGATTAAGAATCGTATTCCAAATTTGAGCAACTTGACCAGAATCATTAATGTTTTGAAGGTTGGTAGTAGAAATTCTTTCTGACTAAGAGATTCGTTAAGCTCTGTTGGAAGATAAGTATTTTAAGGAAGAAAATTTATATTATAGGAAAGGTGCCTAGTGATTGGAGATACCAGAGTATTGTTTGGAGCATTTGTCAAAAATATTGGAATTAGTTACATGTATGCAAAGTAAGACGGAATTCTTATCAAGACGATGGAACTACATGATGAAGTAAAGAACAATCTAGAGACGAACTATCCCTATTTCTTTTGCCATCATCTTCCGAATCTCGGGACGAGATTCATCTTAAGGGGGGTAGAATTGTAACACCCTGAAATTTTGAAGAAATGAAAAATAGGAAAAATATGATTTTTATATAATTTTGTGAGCATACAAATTGAGGATAATAATAATTTTTATAAATTTAAAATTTAATATAAGGGTAGGAACATGATTGAGCATTCATGCTGTTGCATTTGAAGTTTTGTATTGAGTGGTTTAAACCAAATTCAAATTTGATTTGAAAAATCTTTTGAAAATTTGCTTGGAAAAAATTGGAAAAAGAAAAAAAGAAGAGAAATGCCATTCATCTGGTTTTCGGCCCGTTTCGGCTGCCTTGGCGCGCGGCCCGCTCACTCCCGCGGCCTCCTTCTCCTTCGCGGGCCAAGCCCAGCCGCAGCCGCCGGCCCAGTATCGCGCGCGCCTTCCCCTCTCCTTCCCGTCGCTGACGATGCGGGCCCACGTGTCAGGAGCACCTTCCTCCTTCCCACGCCATCGCTGGATCCTCCTTTCCGAAAATCACCGACGCCGAATCCACCTCCGATCTCCCCTTTCCTTACTCGGTGCGCCTCCAGGCTATATAAGCATGGGCGTCGTGCACAGCCACCCTCATCGAGCCTTTTCGCAGCATCGGCCAAGCTCCTGAGGCACCACCGCGAGCTAGAGCCCTAACCCGCCACCACCGTCCGCCTCTCCGAGCCGCGCGTCCTCTTTGTCTCGTCATCGGCTTCGTTTTCGCTCGTGGTGAGTTCGCGTTGATGCGCTCTACCCGTTGGTGTATTTCTTTCGCGAGGTAATGCTCTGTAGCGCGAGGAAGCCATCTCCGGCCATGGCGCCGCCGCGGACTTGGTCGCCGGAGCGTTTTTCCGACCGGAGCGCCGCCCCGTTCGTCCCGAATAGATCTGAGCCGTTCAATTGTTATCCAACGGCTGTAGATGAAAGATACCGGTTCGGTTGCGCAATTTGCTAAAGAGCCCCTGAAGTTTTTAAGTTCTTAACCCGCAGTCCAAAGCGCATTCTTGGTTTACGTTTTCTTTTCCGTAAAGCGTATTTTGATCGGGTAACTTCCGAAAATACGTTTTGATTAATTGAAAACGTAATTCGTTTCGGTAAATGAAAAATACGTTTTATGATATTTGTAGTTTTGCCACTGAGTTTGTTTTAGCCATAATTTCTCCGTTTTAACTCCGATTTGATCCATTCAAATTGCGTTAGATTCGTATTTGCGAGCTCTACATGAAGATAGAACTGTACAGTAGATTTGAGATAATTTATTTTCGAGTTTATATTAAAGTAATTATTTATCTATAGGAAATCTTAGAAAATTCATACTTTTACGTTTTAAATCCAAATTTCGTGATCTTTATGTCTATGTGATCGTAGTAACATGTAGAAGAGTTTTACAAACTTGTTATACTGTTAGTGTTACTGTTGGTTAGGTTTTCTATCTTTAAGTTCCGATGTGAGATTTAATCTATTACTTTAATAAAGTAGATCTTGTTTAAATCATATCTTCTACGTTTTAGATCCGTTTTAGCTCATTCGAGTTGCGTTAGATTCATAGCAACGAGATCTACGCGTTAGTGACAGTGTTTACCATATTACTAATTCTGAAATTTTATTGTTTAAATCATATCTTGATTAATAATTATGCAACTGGGTTTTGTAAATAAAATATAATTTGTTTTACTTTAGTTTCATAATTTGAATCTAAAATTTGACTTAATTCCATATATAGTATCTATAAAATATCTTATATATGTTATTATATAATTAAAACACATGAAGCTAATAGTTTTATATTTTCTTCTATGAGCAAATCTTTCGGTAGATGTATCTTTTCAACCGTAGCTTCGATTAGAGTGTTTTTCGCGCCTAGCCTGTGTGTTCATAGCAATGCGTAGAACCTCTTTAAAATCTTTTCACATATTGTTTCATATGTTTGGTGTACTGTTCTAATTTAGATCTATTGTTTGCTTCGTGTATGATTGCTCGATGTGTGTGTGGTGATTTATTGATCAAGTCCAGTCGGTGAGATATACGTGGTTATCAAGAAGAAGAAGAAGAACGTTGAAGATTTAAAGCTTACCGAAGGATCGGTGTTTAAGGCAAGTATAGCATGGGATTATCCTTGTTTCCTATTCACCTTTAATATACTTAATTCATGTGCATGTGTCTACCTTGTTACCACTAAGGATATCCTAGTTTTTGTATCTTGTACTTTGACACCCATGGGACATTGCATTGGGTAGTATTTATGCTAGTGCTCAAGATAAATAACCATGATCTGTAACTTGACTAATGTTATATGCAATAAACGTTTAAAAGATGCTTTATAGCAACATGGCTCAAGGGGGCTAGAGCTTGGGGTATTTTTGGTGCTCTAGTTTCTCTCCTTAAGGACTTATCTGTAAGCGAACATCCGGGACTTACAGTACAACTGTGAGGGCTATATGGCTCTGGCTTTAGTCAAGTATGAGGACCTTTTCTAGCTTGTTAGTGGTAACCTTCATGGCGTAAGAACGGCTTGACGAATCGGGTATAGTGCGGCCTCTATCCTCATGTGTATAGGCTGCGTGTTATTGTGCCATCAGGAAGGGGGGCTCTACATCTGTTTGCCGAGTGAATCTAATGGCCCTAACTTGTTAGACGAACCTTTGAAAGGCTTCATAGTGAACCCTGCCGACCTTCCTTGGAAGTGGGTCAAGAGATTAGCTACCTCGGGCGAAAGGGTAAATCACGACTCATAGTGAAAGTGTACAACCTCTGCAGAGTGTAAAACTGGTATATCAGCCGTGCTCACGGTCACGAGTGGCCTTGGACCCTTACAGAATAAATGATGAACACTGATGGTAATGATAATACTGATGATATTAAAGCTCACTAATGATTATTGTTTCTTGCTATACATTATTCTTGTTTACATGATCATGAGGTTATTGGGGCTTATGTTAAACTTGTTGCTACTCAACTGCTAAAAAGATGACTCACTAAAAGCTATTGCAGTAAACCCGTGTCAAACTTTTTGAGCCTCATGAACCCCATATTATATTTGTTGAGTTCGACATGGACTCACTCTTGCTATTTCCCCACATCTCAGGAAGGGTACCAGACTGTTAGATTCTGGAATTGTTAGGCTTGTGATCAACCAGTTAGTTTGATCCTGGAGTGAAGGTTGCACCCGGTGTTCGGAGTTGTCTTTCCGCTGTGTTATTCTTTAAGGTATACTTTATACTATTGAGTTATGTATATTAAGCATTTGTCTTTTGATATTACACTTATCTGTGGCTATATGTGAGATTTGTCGTCTTTATTTCACATATAGTGTATGTCTGGTTTTGTCCTTAAAACCGGGTGTGACAACGATTTACGACAAAGATTTATTCAATGATTGCGTGCTCTAATCCAATTCATCTTGGATCAAACTCCATGTCATGCCTAGAAAGGAGTAGCTTGTTAATTCGCTCGTGCTGAATTACTAATGCTGCATGTAATATGAACAGTGTCGTTAGTTCAGAACATGTAGAGGATGCTTTTTCTTCCTTTTCATTGAAGACCAAATCGTAGCATGTTGCAATTGTTAAACGTTTGCAAAGTACTTGGAGGATACAGTATAGTCTTGGAAGATACTAAGACATATGCATGATGCAAAGCCATACATGTGCCTGGCCTGGGGCCTCGATCAGATCAGCGTGGAGAGCAGGCGCCGGAGGAGCCGGCTAAGAGGCTCCTGTCGAGGTAGAAGGCCCATAGCCTGGAGCTCTGATCCTGCTGCTGGTAGTGCTGATGAAGTGCGACAGCACGGAGAGGCCCCGCTTGGAGGAGAGGAGAAGACCGCAGGGCAGTCCACGACTGCCGTCGCGCCACTGCTGCCTCTGCAGCCACTGCTGCTGCATGCCTCCGTGGCTTCCATCGCAGGTTGTAGCCAGCCGCATCACGAGCTCCCCGACCAGCGCGGGAAGCAGGAGCACCAACCGCAGCAGGCGCAGGCGGGCAGCGACCGGCCGCGAGGCACCTACGAGGTCAACGTGGACTCGCTAATTTAGACGTATAGACGTGGGACTCGGAGAGAGCGATCAGCCGGATCATGGACCCCCGACGGGACTACCGGAGGTTGCGCAATCGCTTGGAGCTTGTTTGATTTGACCTCTCGTAAGTGACATTGGCGATGATGTCCAACATGTTCTTGGGTGAGAAGCCTAACTTTGTGCCGATCTACACGACGAGCTCCAGCTGCTCCTCGAGAATGTTGATGAACATGTCGTCTGTCTCGACCTCCGTCGCTGGCGGCTGCTGTAACAACCTGGGTTTTTGGGCAACCAAAAATACGAGCTTTTTAAATTTTTTCATGCAATGTGTGGAGCATGCTGTAACAGAACCGTCCAATTATACGAAATTAAGTGAGAAAATTCACCTGCTGGGGCAGAGAATCTAGCAAACTTAAGCCCGTATAACCCGGTAGTCCATGAAATCTCGAAGGATCTCAAACTTCTCAACAAATAGCCAAAACCGTACTGGTTTAGTGGTTACAGTTCACATGCGTACATAGTTCAAATACATCGGAGTTCAAATAAAGTTATTACAACACTGAGTTTGAAATAACAAGTAGCGGAAGCATTATTGTCCAAAATCAACACACACCATTTTGTTTAAATAGTAGTGCCATATTGTAGTCTCCCCCAACAAAAGCATCGAGATAAGAAGTATGGAGCGACCATTGCCCTTGGTCCTAATAAACACCTGCAACAAGGGGGAGAAGAACCCTGAGTACAAGAAGGTACTCAGCTAGACTTACCCGACAAAAACCAGAAATAACATGACACCAAGGAGTATGCAAGGCTTTATAATGGGGTTGGCTTGACAACATTTTGCATAAAAGGCGATAGCACTTAAATTGCAATATTAATCTTTAGCATCAATTTAACTTGTTCATTTAAACCTATCTAGGTTTGCACCTGTACTAGAGCAATCACTTGGATAAGATTAAGCAATCAATAGTAACCAATTCTGATTAGCATTTTCCACATCATACTCATAACCATAACCATCATCGTGTTCCATAATCACATTACTACGATGACATAACTTAGTCCAGTTGCTCACTATCCAGGAGCGATGGCGACTCGAATCAATTACTAACCAGCTGGTGATGTATTCCCCACACAAACCACACTCACCGGCCCAGTAAGCTACAGGTCACCCTTAGTACTATTCGGAAAAATGTCGCGGGACCGCCATGAACCCTATACACCTTGGGTTCCTCCCGCGCTAGGTCACTCAAGTTATACCTGCCCACGCTGGAGCCAGGTCATTCTTGTCCACGGTCAACAGGCCCGAGGTGGTCTTGGTCACCGGTCCGAACAGAGCTACTAGGCTTCACGGTCAGAAGTACTTATCCGGACAGCTAAATGTGGGGCATACGTTCAAAAAGGACTGAGGGCCGACAATGGTACGGTCCTTAATCGACACAGATGGAAACTACAAGAACACAAGACCCATGCATTGCTGCCCAACATTCCGCCCAGTTTCCATTTATTCAACCACAACTGGTTCTCTTTCAATGATAGCACATTGCTAAACATGACATGTTTTTACCTAAATCGTAGGTGACGGAAAATCACCCACTTCTACCGGACTAAGCATAGCTAAGCAGATATTCCAGAACTAGACTTAAATAGGATATCAGGATATGTCAAGGTGTTCAAGGAATATCATAGTGATATGCATCAACGTTTTCAAGCAACTCCTATAACTTAATGCAACATTACATATAACATATATATTTATCTTGCTTTGATAAAATAGGGAGACTTATAATGCTCCAGGGTTTGCCTTCCAGAAGGTTGATAGTCGGTGGTCCCGACACTTCAGCAGATCACCGCCTGGCTCCTCGACTTCTGGTTCTCCCAGGGGTGGCACCTCTCGTTGCACGGCCTCCTCGGGAACTCCGTGCTCCAGGTGTACTGCTTTCGGCACCGATCCTGTATGATGCATGTGTGCATGGGTATAAGTGCTGATGGAAAAGGCGCACCGATGGGATGTCACATGATGCTCATGCTTGCATGTGTATGTAAATGCACAATTCACATTCTACTTAACAAAACAAGTTCGTACTTCTTCTCTATCTACTAATCACATGGAATAACAAACAGGCATGCAATCGCACCTAAGTATTTAGCTACTAACTACTTGTTGTATTACAACACAAAAGAACCTATCACATCACCCCAGCATGCTATTTTGGTGCTTCAAACATAGCCTAATCATGCAATAAAGGAATCCCTGATTAAACCCTAATTTAATCTAGGTTTGAACATTAACCTATATTTTTAGTTCACAGAAAATTCTTAAAAAATTACAGTAGCCTAATCATGTCAAACATAGACTACCACCAAAATTTCACTGCATTTGAACATGTATAACATCCTACACAAAAAGGACAAAAGCAGTGCTACACCATGCATGGAAAAATACTTTGTACTACAAAAAGTACCAGACAACACATTGCATATTTTTCTTATGATTTACACAGTAACTAATCATCATAGCAAAAGTTTCACATGCATGTATTATTCATATTTTTAGCCCTAGCCAAAATAACAAATCTAGGCAAAGAAAGGCACTTGAACTACACATCCATATTTTTCTACATAACATGCATTACACACATTTTTCACAGGTAGTACATCTCATAAGAAGACTAACAAAATTGGAACTACATTTTTTCTGACACATATTGGATTTACTATGTATTTCTGAAGTTAAAAGCATTTATCAAGAATTAAATAAAACCCTATATAAAAGCATCACAAACATGACATGCAACACATCTATGCTGTAGATCTAATCACAAGGAACACAACAAAATTGGTCTCACTCAAATTGGAGCATTTTTCACTGAGATATCAATTTTCAAAGCTTTTATATAATTTCTAGAAAAGCATTTAAAAAACCTTTTCAAAATCATGGCTGCAGAAAGGCTAAGCGCACCCAGCTAACTCCCCCAGATCCCGCACTAAGGGGCTGCCGCGCGGGCCCCCATGGCCAACCGGACCCACATGTCGGCCGCACGCGAGGCAGGGGCGGCGCTGACCGTCTCGTTCTTCGCCAGCGGTGAGGTCTCCGGTGGGATGGATACCCCGGCGGCTTCCTCACGACGAGGCGGACACGATCGGCTAGAAAACACCGTCGATTGTGAAACGGAGCAAGCCTGCCGGCGGTAATGGCGGGCGGCGGTGGCAGTACGGCGGCGAAGGTGCCGTTGCTGGCCAAGGCAAGACGAGGTGAGGGGAGCACGATGTCCGCGAGAGTAAGGCGGACACGGGAAGGAGAGGAAGGGGGCAGAGGGGCTCCGGCCAAGGTGGGTTAAGGCCGGCGGCCATGGCGCAGGTGGCGGAGAGGATTGCCCGATTGGGCCATCCCTCCCGTCGAGAGCTGCTGCGAGTGCGAGCACAAGGTGGAGGGGGTCGAGGTGGAGCCGGACGCAGGAGCAATCGGGCAGAGCTGCAGCGGTGGGAGGGCACAACGCCGGCAACGGCCGCGGTGGCACGCTGCGCTCTACACGGTGCACAGCGGGGAGAGCGAGACAGGATGGAGGAGTGCGAATAGGGCAGACGGGGTGGGGGCGGCTCGGACCGCTGCCTTGAAGGTGAGGGCGAAGTCGGCAGGCCACCGCCCCGGCCAACCGTACGCCAGCGGCCACGCGGCAGGCGCGGCTAAAAACGGGCGGGAGCGGCATGCGGGCGACGGCGGGAGTGGGCCGGGATGGATCCCAGCTAGGCCGAGAAGTGGGGACGCGACCCAACTTCAAAATAAAAACCCTTTTCTTTTATTTTCTAAATAGCAGCACATAAAAATACATTTTGGAGCATTTTCTAAACCTTTTTGAGAAAAAGTCCAAAAACAAAAGTTGCTCCATTTTTCATTATCTACAACTTTGTTAAAAGACACAAAGCCAAAATCCCAACCGATTTTGAACTAGGGTTAAAAAGTTGCTTTTCAAATAAAACCTTATTTTTCAAGGATATTTTTAAAAGCAAAATCTGGGAAAATTTTTAAAAAGAACTTTGCTCCAAATTACTTGAAGAACAATTTTAAGTTGTTTAAACACTCAAACAAGCATGATCACAGTACTAATCTAATGAAAGCAAGTAAATGCAACACTCATGTTTCATTAGCATGTTTCGGATGTTTTATTTATATAACATGAAATGCTCATGAATGCATGATGGTGCTTATGCTCATAATTTGCAGATGCTAAATGCATGCGTAACACCAGGGTGTTACAACCCTCCCCCTTATAAAAATCTCATCCCGAGATTTGAGTTACGCACCATTTGTTATAAAAATATTCGTAAGCTTTCTGTATGTAGTCTCCTGTTTCCCAAGACGCATCACCCTCATCATGGTGACTCCACTGTATCTTGTAAGTTCTCACTACTCTGTTTCGTGTAACTCTGTCCTTAACATCCAACACTCGTACTGGTTGCTCACGGTAGGCCAAATCTGACTTAATCTTAATGCCTCGGGGTTCTACCCTTTCTTCTGGAACACGCAAACACTTTCTTAAATTTGACACGTGAAAGACTGAAAAGATTGCACTCATTGATTCTGGTAACTGCAACTTATAAGCTACTAGACCCTTTCTTTTCAATATTTTATATGGCCCCACAAACCTAGGAGCAAGCTTTCTTTTGATTCCAAACCGTTTCTTTTTCATTGGTGTGACTTTTAGATACACATAGTCTCCAACTTCAAATACAATCGGTCTCCTTCTCTTATCCGCATAACTTTTCTGACGTGATTATGCAGCTTTCATGTTTTGTTGAATGATACGAACCCTTTTCTGAGCCTCTTCTACAAAGTCAATACCATAATATCTTCTTTCTCCAGGCTCGATCCAATTCGACAGTGTTCTGCACTTCCTGCCATACAAGGCTTCAAACAGAGCCATTTTGGTACTCTCTTGATAGCTGTTATTGTAAGTAAACTCAGCCAAAGGCAACCATCATTCCCATGATCCCTTCAAAGATAATACACATGCTCGAAGCATATCTTCTAAAACAACATTTACTCATTCTGTTTGTCCATCGGTCTGTGGATGGTAAGCAGTACTACGGACTAAACTGGTACCTAAACATTTGTTCAAATGTTCCCAGAAGTGAGCAGTAAACTGCGACCCTCTATCAAATACGATAACCCTTGGTATACCATGCAAACGAACAATTTGGGAGATGTACAACTTAGCATATTCAGGTGGTTGATAACTCGTCTAAACAAGAATGAAATGCACTGACTTAGTAATACGATCGATAATCACCCAAATTGAATCGTTTCCTTTCTGACTAGTAGGTAATCCTGTGATGAAATCCATACATATTTCATCCCATTTCCAATCTGGCACAGACAGTGGTTGTAATAAACTAGCAGGTTTCATATGAAGTGCTTTCACTCTACAACATGTGTCACATCTGGCGACATAAGCTGCAATTTCTTTCTTCATCTTCGTCCACCAATAACGAGATCTCAGTTCTTGATACATCTTACTACTTCTAGGATGGATGGATAGCTTAGAAAGGTGAGCTTTATCCATAAGTTTATTCCTAAGCTCTTGATCCTTGGGTACAACAAGACGATCATCAAACCACAACACGCCCTGTTCATCAATTCTAAAATGCTTGGATGGCTCGCTTTTCATCTTCTCTTTGATATGGAATGTAACACCCTAGGTGTTTGTCACTCACTAAGCAGTGGATTTGAGCTTAAACATGGCAGATTAAGTGGAGATGGCAATGTCAAGGTCAATCTATGGAGATGAGCCTCACCTAAAGTGGATGTTGCCTCATTGCTTTACATATAGGTCCCTTTTCAAAGATATATGCTTGGATGGTGTATGGCAATATCTTCATGTGTCTCACCTTAGTACCTATCTATATTGATCCCTGTAAAAGTTTCATGAAGTTTGGAATCAAAAAGTCACATGAAATGATAAGTTATATGCTTGTTTGGATTATAACAAAAACCGGCCTTGCATCCCATGGGAACTAGTGTTTATGCAACATACAAGTACAACATGTGCAACAAACCTTTGCAACATGTGGAACAACCTAGGGAAACATGGGTAGCATGTGTCTTGAAACAACCACATGAAACAACTATAGCATTTCACTGAATTCTATGTTTCAAGGCATGTGAGGCCTACACTTTTGTGCAACCTATGCATGGTGTGTATGTTTGGCCTCTACAACACCTTAACTACACTTAGGACACTAAATGGAACAATGTTCATATTGATCATTTTGCCTAAAATGTGTTTCTAAGTGATGGTTGACCATGTATGGACCCTAGAACCCTTTTGTTTGACCATTTCAAAAGTGTGATCTAGAAGCTTTGCATGACTATGCACTCTTTTACAAAGTTCTAGAGAATTTTATAAGGAACAAACTTTGTTTAAGGGTCAAGTCATGAAAATGTGTGGAACATGCTCAAAAAGGGCCCACAAGTCGAGTTTAGGGCTGTTTCCCAACACTTAGCATATTCTAAGTCTGAAATTCGTGTCTTTTGGGTTGGCACGTCGTGTTCTCCAAAATTTGTTGAGTAACTTGAATTGATCCAAAAATGAAAGTTGGAAACAATTTATTAGAGAGCAACATGTAAAAAGTTGGGATCAATTTGACCAAGTTTGGCATTGCAAAACCCCAAAACCAAGCCCTAGCTCAATATGTTGACACTGGTAATTTGGGGGCTGCTTATTTCCTAATCTACAGCTCTAATAACTTTGCTCCCTAAAGGAAAATCATAGAGCTTTGAACGGGCTTCAAACTTCATTAAAGGCCCAAAGTCCAAACCAGCCCATAACAGGCCCAAAATGGCATCCCACCTTGGCCACCTTGCTGCCTATCACGTAGTCGATGAAATGTCTCCAAGGCCGACGCGTGCCCAGTGCGTGGCCGTCATGCCCAGAGCGAGCCCGCCATTGCTGCCGCGTGCCCTACTCGCTACCGCGTGTGCCGCGTCCTGGGTCACTGGGAGGGGCCAAGGCCGAGCTTCCCATCTCCCCCTCGGCCTCCCTCATTCCTCTCTGCCTCTCCCTCGCTCGGCTCCGCCCGGAGCGCGCACGCCGTGATGGCCGCCCATGGAGCTCCGGCCGCCGCTGTGTTCCCGCCGCTCCGAGCTCCCTGTCATCCCACCGTGAGCACCACCACCTTCACCTTGCCACAATTCATCTTTGGCACGAGCTCTCAACTCGCGTTCACCTCCCCTGCCGCTGGGAACCGCCACCGCCACCGTGCAGCCGCCGCCACGGCCGGCCGCGCGCGTGGCCAGACCGCCACCGGTTGAGCCTAACCGGGCTGCCAGCGCCCACGCCTGCGGGCTTGGCCGCCATTGCCCCTGCGCACCTTCCCCGGCCGCCCAGCCACCGGAGCACCGCCGCCGTCGACACTGCCCCCACGGAGCCACCCGCGCACGTGGTCAACAGGCCATAGACCACCTCGGCCCCTACTACGAGCGCCTATGGACACGTCTCGCCGCCCTAGTGCTTCCCCACCACTTCACCACGGCCGCCGACGACCTCACCGGCCGGAGGAGTGCCGGCCGGCACTCTCTCCCCGCCTCCCCTGTTTCCGGCGCCGGAGGAAGGAGACCTCCTGTCTCTCTGTCTCTCTCTGTGAATGACAAGTGGGCCCAATGGTCCAGCGGGTCCCACATGTCGGTTATGTGGTGACAGACTTGGGTACCAAATCGGGTGCACCTAGCAAAATTAGTTAGGGTTGTGTCAATTCTGATTTTGAATTCCAATTTCATGTTAATCTTCTAAAATTCATATCTCATGCTGGATAATTCCAAAAATAGCAAAAGTAGACTTTTTGGAAACCTTGAGAATAGATCTATGCAGTAGAGTCATAAAATGTTACATGTTTGTAGATATTTTCTGATGTTGTTATTTAAGCTTTAAAAATGCTCCAAAAATGCTTATAAACTTGATCAGAGTCATATTTTGAGTTTTAGAACCCCAAAAATAGTGATTCTTGTTTTGTTAATTTTGTGATGACATGTACTTGCTAGGAAAAATATTAAACACACTATTTGTTCACTGTTTTCTTAGGGTTTTGATTGGACCTTGATAAATAAGGAATTTACATTATATTGCTTGTTATTTTTATATCTTGAGTTGTGCTGCTCTAATTGATGTGAAGTTTTTATGGTAGGCTTGTCATGCTATGGATGTACTGTGGTATAAATTTCATGGTCATTGCTTACTGTATGCTCAAGTTATTGAGTTAACTTGTTTATGGCTTAATAAATAGCTTATAAATAATATATAAATGATAAAATAGAAAATATTGTTCCATCACCTTATTATGATGTTGCTCTTTGATGTTAGTTCATTCTATGGCCTTGTGTTCACAAAAAATATTGAGTGTTAAGTTTAATGTGCTCTCACATGATTTATTGCAATAGCTATTTGTCTTTTTCTTAGAGGTTGATATACATGTCCAAATGGCTTGAAATTTGGATAGTATACTTTTGGGAGCATTTGTAGGACACTGTAATTTTGGTAGAATTTATTGTATACTTTTGGCAGGTGTTCATAATTCCACCTAATTATCTAAATAAATTAAGAAAATGTATTAAAAGAATTTATTTAGTAATGGATACTATGTTTTCTGGTGTTCATTAGTCATGTGTGAAATGTTGGTAAAGTTGGTTTTATCCAATTATATGTTGCAACATAAGTTAATAATTATTTCTTGCAAATGAGGTTTCTGGACAGATCTGGGAACTTAGCAAAGTTCTTCATGATAATATGCTTTGTTGTGAAACTTATTTATACAAAAGTTGTAGATAATTTATGTATCTAGCTTTTGTTAAAATTTGGTGGCATTTGACCATGTGTTTTAGGAGTTATAGCTGTTGAAAGTTGGGTTACAGAATTGCTTGCTCTCTGTCTTGTTAGACCAGTTTCTGTATTTGTGTAAATTTGACATGTTAAACTTTGGAATCATGCTGTGATGATATTAAATGAAATGTAGAGAATTTTATAACCTTTCTGTAATGTCTTATTTCATATCATTTGGATTTGTATATCTGCAGATATGATTGATTTGTGAAGCTACTGTTTGCTTGTCCAGAAATTGATAAATTCCAATTATAGTTGTTTGCTTGTATATTGTTAAGTGTGACTTATGTCTTTGAGGGTAGTTAAGTTAATTAGCTCTAGATGTTTATTAGAACTTGGGTATGCTTGCATGATTGCTATAGTTATTGCACTTCTATGCATTCACACATGTGCATGGTTGTATCTCATATAGGTACGCTAGCAGAAACGTGTGAAGGATGTGGCGTTGGAGCCAAACCCGAAGACGGTGTTTGGTGGATCCATCCCGAAGATAGAAGGATCGGGCAAGTGCTAGATGGGAGGATGCTCGCCAAGTGAATTCATCTGACATACTCTAACTTGAGTCGGATCCCAGGCAAGCCCCAGAGCATTATAAGCCTCCTATTTTTAAAGCATATATATATATATATATATATATATATATATATATATATATATATATATATATATATATATATATATATATATATATATATATATATATATATATATTGTTGCATTAAGTGGTAGGAGTTGGTTGGAAACCCTTGTTGCATTATATCATTCTTTGTCCAGATATATGAATCCTTGAATCCTACATAGACTAGGATCGAATAGATGCTTAGCCCTGCTTTAAGCGGTAGAAGTCAGGTGATTTCCTTTCACCTGCGAGATATAGGGATATTCATATATGGCACGGTTGGCTATATTTGCTATCGTGGAAAGGAACCATGTGTTAATAAAATGAAATGAAACCGGGCGGGATGATGATAGTGAAGCGACAAGGCATGGAGGTCTTGGGTGTGAATCTATCCCCGTCTGAGTTGTTTAAGGACCGATTCGCTGTACGTCCTTGAGTCATGTTGAACGCAGTCTAACACTTAGTTGGCCGGATAAGCCGTTCCGACCGCGAAGTCGAGTAATATGATTCAGGCCAGGAATCGAATGGTAGGTTGCTTCTTGGAGGAGAAAAAGGATGTGCTTGGGGACATTGGCGTGAGACCAAGGGGGGTTAGAGTCCCTATCACCTGGCAGAGTGTCGCCCTTGGGGTCACGACATCATTCGGACCCGCGATTCCTGAATCATATGAAAAAGTGGCTTGTGCGACCTTAGTAGGGGTCTGCACGGTGAGTGTTAGAAATACCCTTCCAGCTGGATAGGAATTCGATTCGAATCGCTGTCGCTCCCGGTTAGTGAGCACTTGACTTGAGCAGCGGCAACGTAGATTCAATTAAATTGAACTGATGGTTAATTGGATCACGATGGAAAGGTTGCCTCAATTTATACCTGCTATGGTTAATATTGTTTGCTCCTAATAAAGTGAGTGCTCTAGTACAGGTTCTAATATAGATGATAGGTTAATAATAATTAACTTGATGCTTAAGCATTAATGATTGATCATCTATATTAAGCTTTTATGCAAAATATTGTCAAGCCAGCCCACTTTATATCAGCCTTGCATAATCATTGGTGTCACCTTATTTCTAGTTTCTGACGGGTAAGTCTAGCTGAGTACTTTGTCGTCTCAGGGTTTTATCCCCACTTGTTGCAGGTTATGATGTATCATGGCGACTGCAAGAGTTGGCTAACTCCTGCTGTAGTGGCGGAGTGTGATCACGGGCATGATCCTTCTTATTTATCTTGTCTCTAATGCTTTTGTTGGAAGTCGACCTTGGTACTGGCATGTATTTGAAATCAGAGAAATGTTAGTTTCAAATTACTTTGCTTCCGCTACTTTTCAAGTTAATTTCTAATAACTATGTTGAACTCCGATGTATATTGAATTACTTGCGAAATGGTTGTAACATGTGACTTGTTATGTTGAATCACTACGATCTTGGCTTGTATGTTGGTTGGTTTGAAATCCCTTGTGATTTCATTGGACTATCGGAGTTATATGGGCTCAAGTGTGAGAATTTGATCACTTCGGTGATTGTTTTTATACTTGTGCTCTTATAATTTGGACGGTTCTGTTACATGGAATATCCCTTTATCTGTTTCCTGGCCTTCTATTATCCTACTTTCTAAGGAGCAACTGATCTGAATATTATGCAACACAGCATGATGCATAAGATTGAATCCCTCTTCGAACAGTGGTTGCAAATCAAGATAATGTGACTTCCTACTCAGTGCATCCGCCACAACATTGGCTTTTCCTGGATGATATTGTACATTCAGGTTATAATCCTTTATCAGCTCTAACCATCTTCTCTGTCTCATGTTTAAGTCAGGTTGGGTGAAAATATACTTGAGACTCTTGTGATCTGTATAAATGTTGCACACATTACCAAGCAAATAATGTCTCCAGATCTTTAGTGCATGTACGACTGCAGTGAGTTCAAGATCATGTGTTGGATAGTTAACCTCGTGCTTTCTCAACTGACGCGAGGCATAAGCAATGACTCTTCCTTCTTGCATAAGCACACAACCTAATCCAGTTTTCAATGTGTCGCAAAACACATCAAAAGGTTTGTCTATGTCTGGCTGCGCTAAAACAAGAGCAGTGGTTAACAGTTCCCGCAAAGTGTGAAAAGCTGTCTCACACTCTTCTGTCCAAGCAAACTTATGATCCTTCTGTAACAGACTTGTCATTGGTTTAGCAATCTTGGAGAACCTGGTATGAAACAACAATAGTAACCAGCTAATCCAAGAAAACTTCGGACCTCACGAACCGTAGTTGGTGCTTTTCCATCCATAACCTCTTGTACCTTACTAGGGTCTACTGAAATTCCATTTTCTGATAGTACGTGACCAAGGAAAGGAACCTTCTTCAACCAAAACTCACACTTGCTAAACTTGGCATACAACTTATGCTCCCTGAGTCGGGTCAGGACGATTCTCAGATGCTTCTCGTGATTTTGCTCATTCTCGGAATACACTAGAATATCATCAATAAACACGACCACAAACTTATCTAACTCTGGCATGAAGACCGAATTCATCAAAAGCATAAAGTATGCAAGAGCGTTTGTCAAACCAAAGGACATGACAAGATACTCGTACAACCCATATCTGGTCGAAAATGCGGTCTTCGGTATATCTTGTGGCATAATCTTGATCTGATGATAACCGGACCTCAAATATATCTTAGAGAACACCTTGGCTTTGGACAACTGATCAAACAGAATATCAATATGAGGCAGTGGATACTTATTCTTTATGGTGACAGCATTCAGTGGTCGATAGTCCACGCACATTCTCGATGTGTCCTCTTTCTTCTTTTTCACAAATAAGGCGGGACATCCCCATTCAGAATTACTTGGTCGGATAAACCCCTTTTTCGACAATTCTTCCAGTTGCCTCTTCAGCTTAGCTAACTTATCTAGAGGCATACGATAGGGTCTCCTCGAGATTGGAGCTGTTCTAGGAACTAATTCAATCCCAAACTCAACATCACGATTAGGCGAAAGACCCGGTAACTCATCAGGAAATACATCAGGAAACTCACATACGACTGGAATTTTGGCAAGTTCAACAACTTGAGTAGCACAAGTTAAGATATTCAAACTGGCGTTCTAAGGTAGCATTACTTGAAATTTAGCACCATCCCTAGGATCAGTGAAGGAAATGGTTCTACCAGCAGTGTCTATCATCGCCTTTCAAAATTTCATCCAACTCATTCCTAAGATCACGTCCAAAGATAATCCTGGTAACACTACTAGATCCATTGAACATCTTCGACTCCCAAAGTTGATGGTCACTCCTCTCACCACCATTCTAGTGCATACATCAGCTCCTACTGAACTGATGCGGTAGCTAAAACTCAATTCATCTATTTTCTGATGATGCTTCTGTGCGAACTCTTGACTCATAAAGGAATGCGACGAACCAGAATCAAACAAAACAATGGCATGATGTTGATTCATAGGAAATCTTCCAGCAGTCACAGGCTCTCCTTCCGGAATTTCCTCAACAGTGGTGTAGTGCACACGACCAGGATATACAACTCGCCGTTTGGGGTACGGACAATACTTGATAAGGTGACCAGGTTGATGACAATTGTGGCACAACCCAATGATAGAAGTCTTGGGACCCATGGAACTTCTCTGACTAGTCTGCGATTGCTTCTTTTTGGTAGGACTCTTTCTTTGCGGTGGTTTGAACTTAGCCTAGGTACAAGAGAATGGTACTGAGGGCGTCTTTGCAGGGGAGCTCTTGATTGTGATGGACTTGAGTCTAACACCTTCTTGTGTGCCTTGAATGCAGAATGGACATTATTGTTCTTTTCCTACTTCAGACAGTCACTAATAAAATCATTAAACCTGGTCCTAGGGTTTGTACCCACGTGCTTCAGCATCTTGGTATTGAGGCCTCTCTTGAAACTTGCAATTTTCTTGATATCCGTGTCAACCATGTCAGGAGCATAGCGACACAGATTGTTGAATGCATGCAGATATTGTGTCACAGTCTTAGTGTCTTGGGTTAGTACCAGGAACTCTTGCAGTTTTATTTCAACTAGCCTTGGTGGAATATAAACTCCACGGATAGCCTTAGTAAACTCATTCCAAGTAATCTGTGTATGATCAGGAAAAATGGTACGATGATGTTTCCACCATATACCTGCAGGTCCTTGCAACAGATGAGCAGCATATTCAGTTTTGAGCACCTCAGTCATCCTCAACAGACAGAACTTATCCTCTATGGTGTTGATCCACTCCTCAACATCAAGTGGCTCTGTAGCCTCCCTGAAGATCGGCGGTTCGGTATCCAAGAAATCCTTGAAATTGCTGTACTAATCTACCTCATTGTCACCTTGGCGATTACCATCTTGGTAATGGTCAGCAACAGTGCGGAAAATATCTTCCATATTTCATTGCGAGTGTTCCACATTTCGCTGACTTTTTCAGATACTGTGTGAAGAAAGTTTCTGGCATGATCGGAGGAGGTGATGGATGTGGTTCAATGGTATTACGGTTTCCATCACTACTACTAGTGTCAGCACCCACACTAGGAGTCTCAGTTTCATTGGTGCGATTGCGAGTATGGCTCATCATCTGCATATTTCAGCAATAAGTAATTATTAGATGATGTTGCAATAATTGCATAGGAACAAATGATTATGCCATACTGAATTTACTAGAGAGAATAAATTCATACAATAAAACAAAGGCACAATAATTCATTCTCAATTAACACAACATCGCTAATTAGATTACTTAAGTGCATCACATCGCGTCCAATTGCAACCAACTTTCCAGTTCACATATACTGGACTTTTGGCATTCGGATATCGCCACAACACTTCTAAGTTTTCCATTGTTAACTCAAGTCTGAATCATCCTTACTCTCATGCTCACACCATAGCTGTCTGCTTGATACGGGCCAATCATAACAAGGTTTTTGTTATGCTCAAGAGACGGATATTAAGTTGTAGTTTTTATCAAAAAAAGATAATCTTATAAGGGGAGGAAATATGCAATGATATGACATGAGGTGGATAGACAACATGATGTATGCACGTTCTGTACGCTCTCACAAACTAAGGAAATAATAAATTCTAGCGATATAGACGGTGGCATACAAACGGTCTCTCATATACGTAACTAATACGTTCTACACGATAGCGCTGTTATGTACCTGCAGAAGATTCATTTCAGCCCAAACCCAATGAATGCATTACGGAATTAAAAATTATACACTCCACATGTATATCCCCAGATACACATACATGTAGTGTTTACTACCCGAACCATCGTCCTATTGACGACATCGTCACCACAGGACGACACAACCCACACATGGGATACCTTTGTATAAACATGTGTGTAACATGTAATACTCCAGCATCAAATAAGCACTCTCCCTAGATCGGCGGTGTATCCGATCATGCTCTCCCAACTCACACTTACCTTGGCGTAGAGGCAATTGATCCACACATTACCACTCAAGTGAATGGCACTCATATAATTTCAAGGTGTATGAGCAACTAAATAGAAATATGATGCACAACCCCCAAGTCAGTACTTAGATAGCCACCTAGAGTCCTTAACTGGGCTCAAAGGATATGACCACTGGCATAGTCTTAATTTTTAAACCATAGTTTTAAACACCTATATAGAACTACAAGTTGGCAATTGCTTTGGTAAAGCAAAAATTCTTTTGTTTCAAATACCACATGAATAGTAACGCACTAAACCTTGCTCCGATACCAGCTATAACAGAACCGCCCAATTATACAAAATTAAGTGAGAAAATTCACCTGCTGGGGCAGAGAATCTAGCAAACTTAAGCCCATATAACCCGGTAGTCCATGAAATCTCGAAGGATCTCAAACTTCTCAACAAATAGCCAAGACCGTACTGGTTTAGTGGTTATAGTTCACATGCGTACATAGTTCAAATACATCGGAGTTCAAATAAAGTTATTACAACACTGAGTTTGAAATAACAAGTAGCGGAAGCATTATTGTCCAAAATCGACACACACCATTTTGTTTAAATAGTAGTGCCATACTGTAGTCTCCTCCAACAAAAGCATCGAGATAAGAAGTATGGAGCGACCATTGCCCTTGGTCCTAATAAACACCTGCAACAAGGGGGAGAAGAACCCTGAGTACAAGAAGGTACTCAGCTAGACTTACCCGACAAAAACCAGAAATAACATGATACCAAGGAGTATGCAAGGCTTTATAATGGGGTTGGCTTGACAACATTTTTCATAAAAGGCGATAGCACTTAAATTGCAATATTAATCTTTAGCATCAATTTAACTTGTTCATTTAAACCTATCTAGGTTTGCACCTGTACTAGAGCAATCACTTGGATAAGATTAAGCAATCAATAGTAACCAATTCTGTTTAGCATTTTCCACATCATACTCATAACCATAACCATCATTGTGTTCCATAATCACATTACTACGATGACGTAACTTAGTCCAGTTGCTCACTATCTAGGAGCGATGGCGACTCGAATCGATTACTAACCAGCTGGTGATGTATTCCCCACACAAACCACACTCACTGGCCCAGTGAGCTACAGGTCACCCTTGGTACTATTCGGAAAAACGTCGCGGGACCGCCATGAACCCTATACACCTTGGGTTCCTCCCGCGCCAGGTCACTCAAGTTATGCCTGCCCACGCTGGAGCCAGGTCATTCTTGTCCACGGTCAATAGGCCCGAGGTGGTCTTAGCATCATCTCGGTCACCGGTCCGAACAGAGCTACTAGGCTTCACAGTCAGAAGTACTTATCCGGCCAGCTAAATGTGGGGCATGCGTTCAAAAAGGACTGAGGGCCGATAACGGTACGGTCCTTAATCGACACAGATGGAAACTACAAGCACACAAGACCCATGCCTTGCTGCCCAACATTCCACCCGGTTTCCATTTATTCAACCACAACTGGTTCTCTTTCCATGATAGCACATTGCTAAATATGACATGTTTTTACCTAAAACGTAGGTGACGGGAAATCACCCACTTCTACCGGACTAAGCATAGCTAAGCAGATATTCCGGAACTAGACTTAAATAGGATATCAGGATATATCAAGGTGTTCAAGGAATATCATAGTGATATGCATCAACGTTTTCAAGCAACTCCTATAACTTAATGCAACATTACATATAACATATATATTTATCTTGCTTTGATAAAATAGGGAGACTTATAATGCTCCGGGGTTTGCCTTCCAGAAGGTTGATAGTCGGTGGTCCCGACACTTCAGCAGATCACCACCTGGCTCCTCGACTTCTGGTTCTCCCAGGGGTGGCACCTCTCGTTGCATGGCCTCCTCGGGAACTCCGTGCTCCACGTGTACTGCTTTCGGCACCGATCCTGTATGATGCATGTGTGCATGGGTATAAGTGCTGATGGAAAAGGCGCACCGATGGGATGGCACATGATGCTCATGCTTGCATGTGTATGTAAATGCACAATTCACATTCTACTTAACAAAGCAAGTTCGTACTTCTTCTCTATCTACTAATCACATGGAATAACAAACAGGCATGCAATCGCACCTAAGTATTTAGCTACTAACTACTTGCTACATTACAACACAAAAGAACCTATCACATCACCCCAGCATGCTATTTTGGTGCTTCAAAGATACACCAAAACAACATTATTAACTAAACATGCAATAAAGGAATCCCTGATTAAACCCTAATTTAATCTAGGTTTGAACATTAACCTATATTTTTAGTTCACAGAAAATTCTCAAAAAATTACAGTAGCCTAATCATGTCAAACATAGACTACCACCAAAATTTCACTGCATTTGAACATGTATAACATCCTACACAAAAAGGACAAAAGCAGTGCTACACCATGCATGGAAAAATACTTTGTACTACAAAAAGTACCAGACAGCACATTGCATATTTTTCTTATGATTTACACAGTAACTAATCATCATAGCAAAAGTTTCACATGCATGTATTATTCATATTTTTAGCCCTAGCCAAAATAACAAATCTAGGCAAAGAAAGGCACTTGAACTACACATCCATATTTTTCTACATAACATGCATTACACACATTTTTCACAGGTAGTACATCTCATAAGAAGACTAACAAAATTGGAACTACATTTTTCTGACACATATTGGATTTACTATGTATTTCTGAAGTTAAAAGCATTTATCAAGAATTAAATAAAACCCTATATAAAAGCATCACAAACATGACATGCAACACATCTATGCTGTAGATCTAATCACAAGGAACACAACAAAATTGGTCTCACTCAAATTGGAGCATTTTTCACTGAGATATCAATTTTCAAAGCTTTTATATAATTTCTAGAAAAGCATTTAAAAAACCTTTTCAAAATCATGGCTGCAGAAAGGCTAAGCGCACCCAGCTAACTCCCCTAGATCCCGCACTAAGGCGCTACCGCGCGGGCCCCCATGGCCATCTGGACCCACATGTCGGCCGCACGCGAGGCAGGGGCGGCGCTGACCGTCTCGTTCTTCGCCAGCGGTGAGGTCTCCGGTGGGATGGACACCCCGGCGGCTTCCTCACGACGAGGCGGATACAATCGGCTAGAAAACGCCGTCGATTGTGAAACGGAGCAAGCCCACCGGCGGTAATGGCAGGCGGCGGCGACAGTACGGCGGCGAAGGCGCCGTTGCTGGCCAAGGCGAGACGAGGCGAGGGGAGCACGACGTCCGCGAGAGTAAGGCGGACATGGGAAGGAGAGGAAGGGGGCAGAGGGGCTCCGGCCAAGGTGGGTTAAGGCCGGTGGCCATGGCGCAGGTGGCGGAGAGGATTGCCCGATTGGGCCATCCCTGCCGTCGAGAGCTGCTGCGAGCGCGAGCACAAGGTGGAGGGGGTCGAGGCGGAGCCGGACGCAGGAGCAATCGGGCGGAGCTGCAGCGGTGGCAGGGCACAACGGCCGCGGTGGCACGCTGCGCTCTGCACGATGCACAGCGGGGAGAGCGAGACATGATGGAGGAGTGCGAATGAGGCAGATGGGGTGGGGGCGGCTCGGACTGCTGCCTTGAAGGTGAGGGCGAGGTCGGCAGGCCACCGCCCCGGCCAACCGTACGCCAGCGGCCACGTGGCAGGCGTGACCTGCGCGCAGTCGGCGTGGCTGAAAACGGGCGGGAGCAGCGTGCGGGCGACGACGGGAGTGGACCGGGCCAGATCCCAGCTGGGCCGAGAAGTGGGGACATGGGCCAACTTCAAAATAAAAACCCTTTTCTTTTATTTTCTAAATAGCAGCACATAAAAATACATTTTGGAGCATTTTCTAAACCTTTTTGAGAAAAAGTCCAAAAACAAAAGTTGCTCCATTTTTCATTATCTACAACTTTGTTAAAAGACACAAAGCCAAAATCCCAACCGATTTTGAACTAGGGTTTAAAAGTTGCTTTTCAAATAAAACCTTATTTTTCAAGGATATTTTTAAAAGCAAAATCTGGGAAAATTTTTAGAAAGAACTTTGCTCCAAATTACTTGAAGAACAATTTTAAGTTGTTTAAACACTCAAACAAGCATGATCACAGTACTAATCTAATGAAAGCAAGTAAATGCAACACTCATGTTTCATTAGCATGTTTCGGATGTTTTATTTATATAACATGAAATGCTCATGAATGCATGATGGTGTTTATGCTCATGATTTGCAGATGCTAAATGCATGCGTAACACCAGGGTGTTACAACCCTCCCCCCTTATAAAAATCTCGTCCCGAGATTTGAGTTACGCACCATTTGTTATAAAAATATTCGTAAGCTTTCTGTATGTAGTCTCCCGTTTCCCAAGACGCATCACCCTCATCATGGTGACTCCACTGTATCTTGTAAGTTCTCACTACTCTGTTTCGTGTAACTCTGTCCTTAACATCCAACACTCGTACTGGTTGCTCACGGTAGGCCAAATCCGACTTAATCTTAATGCCTCGGGGTTCTACCCTTTCTTCTGGAACACGCAAACACTTTCTTAAATTTGACACGTGAAAGACTGGAAAGATTGCACTCATTGATTCTGGTAACTGCAACTTATAAGCTACTAGACCCTTTCTTTTCAATATTTTATATGGCCCCACAAACCTAGGAGCAAGCTTTCTTTTGATTCCAAACCGTTTCTTTTTCATTGGTGTGACTTTTAGATACACATAGTCTCCAACTTCAAATACAAGCGGTCTCCTTCTCTTATCCGCATAACTTTTCTGACGTGATTGTGCAGCTTTCATGTTTTGTTGAATGATACGAACTCTTTTCTGAGCCTCTTCTACAAAGTCAATACCATAATATCTTCTTTCTCTAGGCTCAATCCAATTCAACGGTGTTCTGCACTTCCTGCCATACAAGGCTTCAAACGGAGCCATTTTGGTACTCTCTTGATAGCTGTTATTGTAAGTAAACTCAGCCAAAGGCAACCATGATTCCCATGATCCCTTCAAAGATAATACACATGCTCGAAGCATATCTTCTAAAACAGTATTTACTCATTCTGTTTGTCCATCGGTCTATGGATGGTAAGCAGTACTATGGACTAAACTGGTACCTAAACATTTGTTCAAATGTTCCCAGAAGTGAGCAGTAAACTGCGACCCTCTGTCAGATACGATAACCCTTGGTATACCATGCAAACGAACAATTTGGGAGATGTACAACTTAGCATATTCAGGTGGTTGATAACTCATCTGAACTGGAATGAAATGCACTGACTTAGTAAGACGATCGACAATCACCCAAATTGAATCGTTTCCTTTCTGACTAGTAGGTAATCCTGTGATGAAATCCATACATATTTCATCCCATTTCCAATCTGGCACAGACAGTGGTTGTAATAAACCAGCAGGTTTCATATGAAGTGCTTTCACTCTACAACATGTGTCACATCTGGCGACATAAGCTGCAATTTCTTTCTTCATCTTCGTCCACCAATTACGAGATCTCAGTTCTTGATACATCTTACTACTTCTAGGATGGATGGATAGCTTAGAAAGGTGAGCTTTATCCATAAGTTTATTCCTAAGCTCTTGATCCTTGGGTACAACAAGATGATCATCAAACCACAACACGCCCTGTTCATCAATTCTAAAATGCTTGGATGGCTCGCTTTTCATCTTCTCTTTGATATGGAATATCACTTTATCTGTTTCCTGGCCTTCTATTATCCTACTTTCCAAGGAGCAACTGATCTGAATATTATGCAACACAGCAGGATGCGTAAGATTGAATCCCTCTTCGAACAGTGGTTGCAAATCAAGATAATGTGACTTCCTACTCAGTGCATCCGCCACAACATTGGCTTTCCTGGATGATATTGTACATTCAGGTTATAATCATTTATCAGCTCTAACCGTCTTCTCTGTCTCATGTTTAAGTCAGGTTGGGTGAAAATATACTTGAGACTCTTGTGATCTGTATAAATGTTGCACACATTACCAAGCAAATAATGTCTCCAGATCTTTAGTGCATGTACGACTGCAGCGAGTTCAAGATCATGTGTTGGATAGTTAACCTCGTGCTTTCTCAACTGACGCAAGGAATAAGCAATGACTCTTTCTTCTTGCATAAGCACACAACCTAATCCAGTTTTCAATGTGTCGCAAAACACATCAAAAGGTTTGTCTATGTCTGGCTGCGCTAAAATAAGAGCAGTGGTTAACAGTTCCCGCAAAGTGTGAAAAGCTGTCTCACACTCTTCTGTCCAAGCAAACTTATGATCCTTCTGTAACAGACTCGTTATTGGTTTAGCAATCTTGGAGAACCTGGTATGAAACGATAATAGTAACCAGCTAATCCAAGAAAACTTCAGACCTCACGAACCGTAGTTGGTGCTTTCCAATCCATAACCTCTTGTGATATCATATGTGATGATGTCCTGGTTTGTGAACACCATACGTGATGACGTCCTCCAAACGTTTTCAAATTTTTACCACCCCATATGCATGTGATATCATGACATCTCGCCAAGTTTCATGATTTTTGGGATTCGTTTGAATTTTATAGAATTAAATAACCACTCGCACGCAAGTTCGCGATGTTGCCCCATGAGCACGTTGATCGAAATTTAGAGACAGTTTCTAGATTTAGCATAAAGTGACACTAACAAACAAGAATAACATTTTTGGAATGGATCAAAACTATTATTCAATGCACCTGCAGTTCAAACCTACATTTTCCGGAAAATTGCAAGAAAACAAAATAAAGTGAGGAAATATAGCAAACAACAATGAAATTGTGCCAAATTTGAACATGTTGTTCATGGTACAAATACAAATCTAAGAAAAAAAAGTTGGTGGCAAAAAACAAAAAAAATATTTTAACAAGTGCCAAGGTTTGGCACTCTGCAAAGTGAATATTTTGCCGAGTGCTAACCCAAGGCACTCGGCAAAGCCAGGACATGATTTTTTTTAAAAAAAAATTTATTTCGCCGAGTGCCAAACAGAAGGCACTCGGCAAAATACTTTCTTTGCTGAGTGCCCCAAATCTGGCACTCGGCAAAGAGGTTTGAAATATAAAAAACCGGACACACGCACACACACCACGCACACACCACACACGCGCACACACGCGCGCGCCCGCCCTGCCGCCGCGCCGTAGCCGCTGCGCCGCCGCCGGAGCTGCCGCGCCGCCGCCGGCGGCTCCCCGCGCGCCTGGCCCTACGCCCGCCGCGCTCGCAGTAGGAAGGAGGAGGAGGTAGGAGGAACAGGAGGAAGGAAAGGAGGAAAGAGAAGAAGGGGAGGAGGAAGAAGAAGAAAGAGAAGGGAGGAGGAGGAGGAGAGGAAGGAGAAGGGAGGAGAAGGAGGCAGGGGAGAAGAGAGGAGGAGGGGAGGAGAGAAGGAGAAGGGGAGAAGAGGAGAAGAAAGGTGCCGCCTCGGTTCGTCGACCCTCACGCCGTAGCGGTCGTCCCTGTTGTCGTCATCGGCCCTCGGTCTTCGCATTCTCGCTGGCAAGGTATGCCCTAATGTTAGTATTAGTTAGTAAGTAGAAGTGTTAGCCGTAGTAGTTAATTAGTAGTGTTAGTATTAGTTAGTAAGTCGTAGTGACAGTAGTAGTTGTAGTTGTTGTTCATAGTTTTAGTGTTAGTAGTAGTTATTGTTGTATGTATGTGGTTGATGGCCTTCGTGCCTATGTTTGGTATACATGTGGTTGTTGGCCTTCGTGCCAATGTTTTCTGCAGGTTTTGGGAACCTCTCCGTGCAAGGGAGGTGCTGCCAAAATTTTCAATGGAGTCTAACCATTTGCCTTTTCTTTGCAGGACGAGGACCGTTAGGAGGCACTCGGTGACCCCGATCGTCTTCGTCGGTGTTGCGGTTCTGCCTGCACCGCGTCGCCTCGCCACTGCAGCGACTCGCCACCGCCCCACTAGCCTGACCTCACTGACACCCTAGGTATAACCCATCTTCCATACTTGTATCTCATGTAACCCTAGTTAGGCGTCTCCCATCCGAAAGAGATACGGTCGTTGGTATGTAGATCTTTGTATACCAAATTCCGTACCTATTTCGGATTGTCCACATTTTTTGGACAGCCCACGGATGTGTAGATGGGTTGGTTTTCGTGGCATGCTCCTGTCCAAGACAGAGTTTCGGCACCACCTCCTCATTGTTCTCCTGATACACAATCTCCCTGCTAGGACGTGTATCGGGAGAACAGCGGGGAGGTGCTGCCGAAATTCTGTCTTTGATAGGAGCGGACCATAGAAGCCAACCTCATCTACGCATCCTCGGGTGGGATTAGGACCTGTCCTTCACCTATTAGATGTATAGTAGGAATGCCTTGTGGATTTACCTGCAGTTTTTATTACTCGCTTACATATGCATGTGCTAGAGGATAGATAACCGTGAGTGGATATACACGGGCCACGCAAGTATGACCCTAGAATGGATGACCAGGACCAATGCTTTCCTAGAGCATGCATTTGGCGAGGCTGCTAAAGGGTCAGCCCGAATGTCGTGTCCGTGCAGCAGATGTGGCAACAAGAAAAAAAATAAGAGGCTCGTGGGGGAAGATCTTATCAAGTATAGGTTCACGGCAAACTATACCCGCTGGATCCACCATGGTGAAGCCGATCGTATTAGAGAGGATGTGGTGAGACAACGTCTCGAGGATTATGATGGAGATGGCAGGGTAGCAGACTGGATGGATGACATTCAGCAGGCACGGTTTGGTGAAGGATTGGAGGAGAAGCCAGAGGAAAGCGCAAAGGTGTCCTATGATATGCTGTCTTCAGCACAGAAGCCCTTGCACGAAAAGACAACAGTATTGCCGCTGGATGCAATTGGACACATCATGGGGTTGAAGTCGCAGTTTAGCATGAGTCAGGACAACTTCGATGGTATGTTGGTAGTTTTTGGATCCCTACTTCCGAAGGATCACATCCTGCCAAAGAACTTGTACGAGTCACAGAAACTTCTTCGTGCACTTAAGATGTCGTATGAGCATATCCATGCTTGTCCGAATGGATGCGTCCTTTTTAGGAAAGATCACGAGGGAGCAACGCACTATCCAAAGTACAAATCCTCTAGGTACCTAGAGGTCAACACTAGTGATGGCAAGAAGGAATAGCTGAGTATCCCTATGAAGGTCCTATGGTACCTTCCTTTCATACCGAGGATCCAACGGCTGTACATGACAGAGGAGTCCACGAAACAGATGACATGACACAAAAATGGCAAAAAGTACAATCCGGACAAGATGGTACACCCATCGGATGGCGACGCCTGGACCCATTTCGATGGCATACATCGTGTTAAAGCAGAGGAGGCTCGCAATGTACGTGTAGCATTGGCAACAGATGGGTTCAACCCGTATGGATTGTCCGTGGCCCCATACACTTGTTGGCCCGTGTTCATGATACCCCTGAATCTCCCCCCGGTGTCATCTTTCAACCCAAGAACGTATTTTTGTCGCTGATAATTCCTGGACATCCGGGGAACAACATGGTTGTGTTCATGGAGCCTGTGTTCGATGATTTGATCGATGCTTGGGAAAAGGGGGTACTGACATACGACCGAGCTACAAAGAGGAACCTCACAATGCATGTGTGCTACCACTACTCCCTGCATGACTTCCTGGCGTATGGCCTATTCTACGGGTGGTGTGTTCACGGGAAGTTCCCATGCCCAATATGCAAGGCAGGTGTGAGGTTCACTTGGCTGAAGAGTGGTGGCAAGTTTTCTTCGTTCGACCAACATCGTCAGTTCCTCCCCCTTGACCATCCATTCAGACGAGACATCAAGAACTTCACGAAAGGTGTTGAAGTCACCGATTCTGCACCTCAGATGATGACCGCTGCCAAGATCCACGCTGAGATAGAGGCTCTCAAAGTTGATAAAGAGAAAGGTCGTTTTGATGGATATGGTCAGTACCACATGTGGACTCATAAATCGGGCTTGACTAGGCTTCCCTATTTCAACGATCTTCTTCTTCCACACAACATTAATTTAATGCACACAGAGAAGAATATTGCCGAGGCGCTTTGGCGAACACTCATGGACACAGAAAAGTCAAAGGACAATGTTAAGGCAAGAGTGGACCTGGCAACACTGTGTGATAGACCAAAGCAAGTGATGAAGACTCCCGCGCCTGGCAAGAAATGGAAAAGGACTTTGGTCGATTTCATTTTGAAGAAGGACCAAAGGAGGGAATTATGTCAGTGGGCTCAGTCGTTAATGTTCCCTGATGGGTATGCGGTGAATCTGAGGAGGGGAGTGAACGTGTCCACTTGCCGAGTGTTAGGGATGAAGAGTCATGACTTCCACATATGGATTGAGCGGCTCCTTCCAGCGATGACCAGAGGTTTCGTCCTCGAGCATGTGTGGCGCGTCCTGGCAGAGTTGAGCTATTTCTTTCGCTAGCTTTGTGCCAAGGAGCTATCTCGGGCCGTGATTGATGACTTAGAGAAAGTGGCACTTGTGTTGCTCTGTAAGATGGAGAAGATCTTCCCACCCGACTTCTTTCTCTTAATGCAGCATCTGATTTTGCACCTGCCTCACGAGGCACGAATGGGGGGCCCGTGCAAGCCCATTGGTGCTATCCAATCGAGAGATGTCTAAAGGTTATTCGGAAAAAGTGTAGAAATAAAGCCAGAATTGTGGCATCCATGGCAGAGGCATTCATTCTTGAGGAGGTGTCAAACTTCACAACATCATACTATAAGGATAGCCTTCCTAGCATGCACAATCCAATCCCTCGTTACAACACCGACGAGAGGTCATCAAATCTCAGCATTTTCAAAGGTCAACTAGGCAGGGCAAGCGCTTCGAGCACCAAGACCTTGCGGAATGATGAGTGGTGCACTATCATGTTGTATGCGTTGTTGAACCTTGACGAAGTGAACCCTTATGTGCAGTAAGTTCTCAATGAGCTTGTTACATATGCCGTCACTATCGTCTATCTATTCAACCCCTTTGTCTCTTGCTTTTTCAGGGAATTTCTAAGTACATACTGGATAGGAAATAGGGATCCTTTCCCTCAAGAACAAGATAGTCTTCTCAAAGATGGTGTGCCCGATTTCATTTCATGGTTCGAAAATAAGGTACCATCCAATTTACATCGTTCCATCTGTGACATCCCACTTTGCTCCTACGAGCGAGTAATGATCTATCCGCCCTCACCTTACAGGCACACACGGATGCGAAAATGGATGAAGAGTTGAAACAGGTTGTTAAAGGCTTCCCCTATAGGGTCAAGTCATTCACCGTATATGATGTGAATGGGTATCGCTTCCACACAAGAAGCCACGAGCTCAGTCGGCCCAATTGAAAAACCACGAATACTAGAGTTCGTACGCCCGGCACCGATGACCGCGACTACTATGGCATAGTCAAAGAAATATACGAGCTCAACTTTGAGCTTCACGGAGGTCATAAGCTAGTCGTATTCAAATGCCATTGGTTCGATCCCAATGTCATGAGAAGAGCCCCTGAGATTGGACAACTTGAAATTTGACAAGATTCCCTCTATCAAGGAGACGATGTCTATATTGTGGCTCAACAGGCCATGCAAGTTTATTATCTTCCATGGGAGTGCCAAAAAGATCCCACTCTTGAGGGTTGGTACCTTGCACAGTTGGTATCACCACATGGCAAAGTGCCTGTCCTAAACAATGAGGATTACAACTTTGACCCAAACACATATATAGGGGAGTTCTATCAACCCGAGGGGCTAGATGGCACGTTTGACATAGACATGTTTTCACTGATGGGCATGGAAGTAGACAATGACATTGATGAGGACGATGGAGAAGAGGTGCAAAATGCCAAAGACTTAGCACTGCTTGAGCGATTATGGTTTGGCGTTGCCATTGATGACAACGATGGAGATGAGGCGGAAATGTTAGACAATATTGATAGTGATGACGACACTTATGATCCGGCCGCTACCAATCCTGAAGATTATTTCTAATTCATGTAATACTATATTATTATTATTTTCTAGTTATGTTTCGTTCATTTTGCATCTCTATATTTGTCTATATTGTGCTAACTGGTTTACTCTTTGTATTTGCAGGCACTCTACAAAATGTCAGGCGAAAGGCGGACCCGGACCTGCAACTCGCTCTACGCGAGGATGACTCAGGAGGCAGAGGCAGAGGCGGAGGAGTCAGCGACGAGCCGTCTGGCCTGCCACCCCCGCGGCTGTCCGAGGAGGGCGGTGTAGTTGTCTGTCGTCCCCCCGCCCGAGGAGGACCGGATGACGACCACTAACGATGAGGACCAGCAGCTGGCGCCCCAGACAGGAGGGGGTGACACTTCCTCTAGGGGGTGGCGGGGGGTGACACTTCCTCTGGGGGGTGGCAGGGGGTTCCACTTCGAGCACCTCATCGGTACCATACTTGCGCGGGTCCTCACAGCTCCCGGCACGGCCGATCCCATTTCAGAGGAGGCCGGTGATTCGTCCCAAGGGCAACAAGTAAGTATCCGTTCATTTTGCATCTCTTCTTGTTCATATGCTAAAAACCGAACTGTGGACTAACAATTCTTCTTACTGACTCCTATAGGAACTGGGAACTTGTGTCCGGGGGCGATCATCAGTAGTGCAGTGGGATCCTCGGTGGCCTGATCCGCATGCACTACCCTAGTTTGGTCACCCACGCCTAGGTTGAGTCGCCTCCCTGGACGTGGGACCACTTCAACTCTGTCGTGGACGCCATGTACAGCACCGTACAGGAGCGGATCAGGCATGAGTTCTGGGTGAGTCTACATCACACTAAATTGCTCAATACTATGAACTCATTAGACGTTCTTGAAATAATGAACGGACACATGATGTCTGTATGCAGGACTTCTTCACGTTGGAGGAGGGGCATGACCCCGCCTGGGTGATGAAGGTGCAAGACATGGCATGCAGGGGCCGAGTCACAGACCTGTACTATGAGGCGAGGCTACAATGCCACATCAACCACTCGTGCGATGTCCTTGGTCGGTACCCGGGGAAGAGCGAGGCCAGGACCATGACACTCACCAGGGAGTAGTATCTCGCAGTAAGTTATAAAACATTGTTACTGACTCATTCCATGAAGAATAGGTAGCCTTCATTTTATATTCTAACATTTCTAATACTTGATGGCATGCAGATGTGTCCTTCTTGGTGCGCCACCCACAGAGACTGTTGGGCGGCCATCGTGGACAAGTGGGTCTCCGATGAGTGGAGAGAGAGGCACGCCTTCCGTCGGGAGTGACGCCTGTAGATGGGTGGGCCGACGCACCACCAAGGCAACCGGCCCCTCAGTTCATACGCCTAGGCCTGGGTACACGCTACGCACTTATTTATTTATTTGTTCTAACGCTCAATTCTCATTACTTCTAATCATCTTTGTGTTTTCCTCGCAGTCCCAGTCGCATGATTGCCAGGAATGCAACGAGTTCATGGCATACGCCATGGCACACAAGGGCAAGGCGACAGCCCCGGACACCGTCTACAACCCGGAGGATGGGCCCGAGGCGTACAGCAACACGAGCGTCCACAACAAGCTCAACGACTACGCCTCGGCGGCCCGCGAGCGGCATGGGGAGGACTTCGACCCCGCCACCCAGCCCCTTCATACCGACCTCATGATGAGGCTCGGAGGAGGGAAGCGGCACGACCGGTACTGGATGGCCTCCAACATGGTCGACTCGACCTCTGTGCCCAACCTCGCCCAGATCCGAGCACAGAGCACGAGCTCCTCTGTCCCCATTCGACCTCGGCAGGCGAGCACACTGCAGCAGATGGCGGCACTCCAGGTTAGTTCTATTTCATTCGTCGTTCATTACTTTTACACATGTACCTTGCCTTTGCATTGTTTAAACGTTGGTGATTAAATATTGCAGGCCACTGTGGAGAGGATGGAGGCCGAGAGGGTCGAGAGGGAGAGGGAGAGGGCTCAGAGGGAGGCCAAGAGGGCCGAGTGAGAGGCCCTGAGGGCCCAGAGGGCGACCGAGGCGCAGAGGATGCAGGACATGTTCTCATTCATGTCGAGCCTTGGCACCACTCTCCCGAGTGTGGTGGTGCCCCAGTCGTTGCTCGCTCCAGTTGTGCCTCCTACTCCTCTAGCTCTAGGCACTTCGGTGAGTATATATATATATGGTTGATCAAGTCCTTTAGCTTGTGTAGATACTAATGAATTCAATTCTCCTTTGTGCAGCAACAGTCGTCGGGTTCGAACCTGACTCCTTTGCCTCAGCACACACACCTCGGCTGGACAGGTCCACCACCGCACGGAGGTGCCCCTTCAGACTCCCATTGGGATCAGTGGCAGTAGGTGGTGCCCCTTCATGTTTCATTGACTTTTCTTGATCTAGGACTTGTATTGGATGAAGACTTCTTAGATGTTGTCATGGATTTGCACATTGGATGTGCGTGTGATGGATTATGCAGGAGGATGTTCTTGTGATGGATGTTTGATGTGCTTGTGATGTATTATGGATGTATGTGATGGATTATATATGCGTTTTGTGTGATGCTAAATGCCTGTGTGCTGTCTCATGTATTATATATGAGTTTTACGTGTTTGCGTCGAAAGAAAGCAACAAACAAAAAAATAGCAAATTTCCTAGCTTTGCCGAGTGCCAACACTGGGCAAAGAAGGCTTTGCCAAGTGCCAGGGGTGTGGCACTCGGCAAAGCTGGAAAAAAATGCTGCAAAAACGGTCACTTCCCCAGTTTTACCGAGTGCCACAACCTGACACTCGGCAAAGAGGTCAATTTTGCCGAGTGCCAGGTGGTACCACTCGGCAAAGACTATTTTTAAAAAGATTTTTTTTAAAAAAATGGTTTCTTTGCTGAGTGCTGAGCCCTGGCTCTCGGGAAAAATTCAAATTTTACCGAGTGTCAGTCCCTATGCACTCGGCAAAGCCGGCGTCAAATGTTGACTGCAGTTATTTTTTTGCCGAGTGCGGGCTTGGCACTCGGCAAATAATTTGCCGAGTGTCGATTTTTGGCACTCGGCAAAGAAATTTTTGCCGATGAAATCTTTGCCGAGAGACCTTTGTCGAGTGTGGCGCTCGGCAAAGCCTTTGCCGAGTGCTTGGCTGGCTTTGCCGAGAAGAGGGCATCTACAGTGGTGTTGTGTTTATGATTTTTTTTCTTAATTACATCTTTCTATGCATATATATTTTTTTTTGTAAAACCAATAAAATAGCTTCCACTATCTCTCACTGTAGTTTTTTATAGCTTTGTGGAGGAGGTTATTGCTAAATGGCTTAGCCTACTATTTAGAAAATCTCAATTCTAGCTCAACCCATTCTAAACATCGGCCACGCCAAATTTAGTATTGTTTGACTTAGAACAAGCTAAATCTCAATTCTAGCTCAACCCATTCTAAACATCGGCCACGCCAAATTTAGTATTGTTTGACTTAGAACAAGCTAGTGATGCTTATATTTGGAACAAAGGGAGCAATTATTATCGGAGGGGATCAGGGGAACATATTGCACAGACGGTGCATACAGTTTTGGATGTTGTCGCGAAGGTTGTTTCTGTGGTCGCAGACTGACAGTAACCTTTCTCCCTTCATTTTTTTTTCCATTTCCTTGTTCTTTATGATCTGCCTGCCTTGCCCTGTAGAATCCACAATTTAATTTCAAGCCTTGTGGAAACAGAATACAACCCGTCCATAGAAATGTTTTTTTTAGTTGTGGATGCTCAATCACAACTTATTATATTTGTATGTTGTATATGTTTTGCACCAAGCAGGGGCGTGACGCATGGTAAGCAATTTTATTAGTTTGCAGGGACGTTGCGCTTTGTTAGTTGTTTACGCGCGGCACGCTGATTGACGAGAGGGCCTATTGGGTTTTTTATACTAATAACATGATATACCAAGCTGAAATGCGATAGTTGTAGACCGCTACTGTGGTAAAGCCCTGTTTGGACTCACCAGCTAAACTTTAGCCGGCTAAACTTAGCTATGGTGGATCCAAACAGCCCACAGTTAAACCCAGCAAAAGGCCAACTAATGGGAACCATTAGTTACCATTAGTTATTCTAACTTAACTAACGGCAACTAAAACTGGCTAAATGACTAAAATGCCCTTCTCTTTTCCTGCATCCACGTGCTCGCCCGCCACCCGTGCCTCGTCGTGCGCCTCCTCCTCCGCTGGCAGCGCGGGAGCTGCCCCACTACGCGAGATCTCCAGCGGAGTAGCGACGCTCGTTGCACTAGTACAACGACGATTTCTCTTGGTGGTGGTCATATTTTTCAGTGACGGTTCGTAATGTATTGGCACCAATAGAAATAAAACTATGGGTTCAGACGATAAACCGTAGTGTAAATTCATTTTTACTGTCTGTTTTCTTAAGTTTACCACCAGTAAAAATACATAATTTCTAGTGACGGTAGCCTTAAGAAAACAACCAGTGGAAATGTATTTATAGTGGTGGTTTTCATAACCTAGTGCCACTACAAATAATTTAAAATTAATTTTTTGAGTTTGTCAAATGATCTTGGATGGAGAAATGGTCTGAACAAAAGTCGTAGGATTCAAAAAGATCTACAACTCTCTAGTTAACAACTTTTTCATTTAAAATCATTTAGGGCGCATAAATTATGTTTTAAGATTAATGATTTTAAAATTTATATTTTTTGAATTTCTCAAATGGCCTTAGATGGAAAACGATCAAAAGCAAAATTGTAGATCTCGACGAGATCTAAAAGTTTGTAGTTGAAAGTTTTTTCATTTGAATCCGCTTAGGGCTTGAAATCTTAATTTTAAAATCTACGGTAGTGAATACGGCAAAATATCCAATGCAAACCACATCTTTGGTGCAATCCATGAAAACCGCATTAAAATCATACTTAGGAGTTTTCAAAAAAAATTGAAACTATGCACACCAACAGTGCATTTATAGATGTGCATTGTCACAAAATTTGAGATTCAAAGTCGTTTTGCAAAATTTCATATGAAAATGACAAATTTCATCAGCATATACACTAGAGGACATAAATTCAGGAATTTTGTCCTAAGTATCTGTAGCAAATACGGCCAACCTCATACACTCCGGTGCTTTCTCCCTCTCAGCCAAAGCATTAGCATTCAGATTAGTTGTCGGTGCTAACAGCAACTCTCTATAAGTGTCCAATATTTTACACTTAAGTTGTTTTTCTACTGCCTTATCATTCAACCTAGCAGCTTCAACCTTACTATTTGCCATAATTTGCTGCACCTCCGCCATCTTCTCACGAGCCACTGTGCTTACTTTAATGAACTTGTCTACCTTCTCACTAATAGCAGAAAAAGCTTGAGGTGTCTTCTTTTTCTCATACTTTTCATCCTTAGCCTTCTTATGTCCAATAGGACGAATGTTAGGATTATCTTCTAAATTCACCACTTCAGCCCTCTTATTAGCTGCACTCTTCTTGTTCTCTTTTTCCTGTTCTATTTTTTTGACATATGCAGACCATTTCCTTTGATCTCGCACAACCTTCCATATATGTTTCAGCATGAAATCTTTATCTTTATGTTCATAGGCATACCCTTTTCAGCAATTTCCTTCAATTGGTCATCACTATAACCACTTCTGTACACATTGTTGGTTCTTACCCAGCAACCATGGAAATCACCCACTGGTTTCTTAACACGATCCCAACGGATTTTCAGTTGGTTCCGGTGCGGTAAACCTCTGTGGATTGTTGTATTCTTTAGTAACATTCGTCCAATACTGATCTGACTTCCTATCAGTTCCATTCACCGGGTCCTTTGAGTTACGCACCCAAGCAGAAGCCTACATTTACAAACAAAAGCTCAAATTTTTGCAACTGAAACAAATATGTACTGCTCTAGCGAAAAAGCAATCATGTGAAATCCATGTTCTACCAGCTCTTGAGAAACAACAATCATGTGAGATATATGTGAGATATATGGTGTCCGCTGTGAGATCAGTACCATAGAGCTAGACATAGCATAGTCAACATTTCTTGTGAGAAGACCAGCCCAGTATTATAGATGGGCAGCTGAGGATATATTGAGCTTCCAGGGTGATCACAGATACAGAGCTTAAGCCAACACAACGGCAAAACATAAAGATCATTTTTTTCTTGATCATTATTACAAACTTATGTTATCTAAATCATATTGTAAATATGTAATGCTAAATTAGATTGCAAACAATGATGACTTAATTTTCAACAATCCTTTGCAAGTGCGTCTAGCTGTAGCATCGCCTGTTCACATGCAGATTAACTACACCAGTGTAAATAAATATAAAAAATATTCATCAATTATTTCATCACACTTTGCACATAGATCCCAGAAAATAAAATGGTTCCAGGTGCAAGCACATGCAAATTAACTACACCAGTTAAGTATGATATGTACCAAATCATGGATCCCAGAATTTCATCACACTTTGCACATAGATCAGTCCAAGCTCAGTTTACAAACTAAGAAAGGTTGCTTACCAATCTAATATCTTCATCTTTCATCCAGTTCAATCGCCTCTCAGTCCTACCATCTTCGACGGGTTCATCCTCATCAACATCCTTATCAACATTGATTGTTTCTTTGTCTTGTGCATTTCTTTCACCAGGCGGGTTCCTCTAAAACTTGGAGTAGTTGGCGAAATTCTAGTTGTGCTTATTGTATTGCCAACTAAATGGAAATTTTCTGGACTACTGTTTGACTGGAAAAAAAATTGGTAAACCCACCTGGTGGGTACATCCTATAAAAAAATAAAGACAGATGTTCAATGCTCGAAGGTTGAATGTTTTGCCAACTAAATAAAACTAATAATGCAGCCATCACTTGAATGTTTTCGACACACTAAACTAGTAGATGATGATGCAACCATCACTAGAACAATAAAACAGATAAGTAAACGTACCCTTCATTTTAGCCCATGGGAGAGGAACTTGTCCACCACGCAGGAAAACCGGCGGCTTGAAGACTTGCAAGTGTTGGAGATGCTGCTGCAGCCAGGTGAGCAGGATTATTGGTGGTCGAAGTGGATCCATCAGCAGGGGCAGCGGGAGCACCGGTGACCGAAGCAGATCGGGCAGTGAGGGTAGCCGGAGCACCCTGGAACTTGATGAGGGCAACCGAAGTGGATTCATGTTCGCAAAGATTTGGGATGGATTGGGGGCGGAAGATGCTAGGTCTTGGAATTGGGGGCTTGGAGACCGGAGAGAAGGAGAAGGGGGAATGGGAGCCTCGCCGCCACCGGCTGCTTTAGCGGCGTCGCGGCGCTGTGCCTGTGCGCAGCCGCGGCCTTCAAGCGCCGCCCTCAACCCTCCAATGCTCCGCGCCCCCACCCCACCGGCGTGCTTGCACTGCTACTCCTGCTCGCAACGCCGCCGAGCGAGACCGACTGGCCGAGACCGATTGGGGACAACAGCGCGGGATAAAAGTACTGTGCGTGGGAGAGCCAGGCGACCGAGCGTGGGAAAATGGCGAGGCGGTGGCGGGAACAGTGCGAGGGAAATGAGGGAAGGGTGAATGCGCAGGAAAGCAGACGCGGGAGCGAGAGGCGAGCACGCGCGGAGGCAGGATGGCGAGCGCGCAGAGGCGGGAGGGAAAGCGCGGGAGTGAGCGCCCGTCGTCGGCGGCGCATAGGATCCGTAAGCGAAGCCGTTCAACTCTACTCGAGTCTCCCTAACGGGGTTTCCCTCGTTTCTTCGTGCATCGGTGCTAGTGTCGACCCAGTTCCTTCATGAAGAAATCGTTTCTCCATTTTGTGCTCTCTCTCCTCATTAATTCCTTTGCCACATCAGCAAAATGCTGAGCTGTCAAGCTAATTAATATACATAGAAACCATCATAAATATCACATTGGGAATGCACTTAATTACAAGTTAATTACAAGCAGCGGTAGATAGGTTTTTCTAGAAGGTCAATGCTCAGGGCACTCATTGTTATAAAAAAAATGCTCGGGGCCACACACATCGATCAGGGTTGAGGACGATCCTCCCTACCGTTACAGAAAACGGAAAAAATAAAAGCATCCCACCAACTTTCTCTTACGTTGTTTTGACTTATTTGGTACATTTATTTTGTTATGTACGTAAGATATAATATATGTCTAGATACATAACAAAATAAAATGTATAAAAAAAAATCAATGTGACTTGTAATTTGAAACGGAGTGACTACGTAGCCGACGCACAAGAACAGTGTTTCTGTGCTGGAGATCTGTGGGAGCACCGCGTACAGACGGAACACTCTTCAGATGGTCACGTCATGCCGTGCAGCCAAAGCGCGGGCACGCACAAGTCGTGACCGTTTTATATGCCAGCCGCGCCGCGCGGGCCGCGGGGGCGTCAAACATACCGCCCGCGCGCGCCAAGAAGACGGAAGCTGACCACTTTATTACCAGCAAGCAAGCCGGCCAACTAACACATCATCAAGACTGCATCTGAATAATCCTCGATCGGATAGTAGCAGTTGACCCTGATGGGAGACGACGACAGGAGGGAGAGGGTTGAAGCTAGCGCCGGAGATGGAGGAGGAGGACGGGAGGGAGCTGCAGCAGGCAGCCGGAATTCGAAGCCGGCGGCAGTGGGGGGCGTGCCGCTGTACCGGCTCTTCGCGTTCGCGGACCGGACGGACGCTCTGCTTATGGCCGTGGGCGCCGTCATGGCGGTGGCCAACGGGATGGCGCAGCCGACCATGACCTTCATCTTCGGCGATGTCATCGACGCCTTCGGCTCCTCCGCATCCCCGGACGTGCTCCACAGGGTCGTCAAGGTCCGTGCCACCTTTAACTCATATACATCATACAGCGTGGCAATTAATGGTTGATGACAGCTTTATTTATTTTCAAGACAAAATATTTACATAATGAAAAACCACGGCAGCCGCTAACCCGTTGATAGCACAGATGAATATGAGCCATTAAATATAAATTAGAAGAGAGAAAATAATCATCCAAATCCGATATTCATGGAAGAACACATGAAGCGGGCAGCCATTCCTAGGGTCGTATGTGCACAAGCTCGGAAAGGGACCCTGGGCTTGGCGTTCTTCTTCGTATACACTCGTCATCCGAGGCAGACTGATTTTTTTTAGAGCTGTGGTGATTAGATGGACTTTGTTTTTAGGGCTTTCTAAGACAAAACTAGAAAACCAGATGTGGCTTTGCCTCGCGCCCGCGCCCTACGCGAGTGGCCCAGCCTGTCTCTGTTGTTGGGTTAATCTATGCGGTGTTTAACTATCCTTGGTTGCATATGTGCTTCCTGATTTTTTCTGATCAAAAGACAATCTCCAGTTTAACAGTAGAGATGGAGATCTGCAAAGAGACTTTAATAGGAAAAAGTGAAAGGTGAAAGTCAAAAGGACATTTGCTGCCATTATTAAGAATGTAATTGCAACCAAATAAATTATGTTGCTTTAATTTCAGTTCAAAGCGGGGCTTCATATTCCTTTACCAAGACCGTAAGATAATATACATTTTGAGTAGCAAGATAGTATATACAATTTCAGTACATAAAATGTTCATGTTCTTACAGACTGTGCTACCCCAGTTAGATTACATAGCTGAGCAAATGATAGTGAGTTGCAGCCTTCATCAGTTAGTAAGGCATGGTCACAAACTTCGGAGTACAAGTGCACATATTTGTTTTTGTAAGTTCTTTTTTCCAGGGGATCAGAGGACATAAGTTCAGAGAAAAGAACTTCGTAACATCTTGGCACAGGAGATATATGACTGCTATTCTTTGAAAATATGATATTGTAGTTATCTAACTTGTGGACTGGTCACTAGTAATCTAATACTGAACTATATATTATAATTATATTGGTATTATGCTAGTTATGTTATAATTATATTGGTATTATGCTAGTTACCTATGCCTAGATGGAAAATGTAAAATCAACCAAATAGTTAGATGCTGCAGTAAATTCAGATATTTAGTTGAAATGAACTTTGCATCTATACCATTTGTACAGTACTGATTTTTAGGTTCACACCAAGCCTTAAATATTTTCCACTACAAAATCTTGCAATCTGTGGAGCACCGAATTCATAAAGTACGTAGACAATAATATATGACACAATTTCATAAACTTTAGAGCCATGAGGCAACTGAATATGGAACCGAAGAGTAACCTGATGACGTTGAATCAACAAGGTCTAAAGGAGTCAAACCAGATGGACCCCGAGCCTCCCGAGCCTCCCGACCCGCTCTCCCCCCTCGTCAACCTCCAGCCGCCGGTGCCCTCCCCTTCCAGATCCGCACCATCCACAGCCATCCCTCCCCTTCAACGCCCGGATCCGCCCCTCCATCGCCCGATCTACCGGTTCATGGGTGCCTCTCCAGCGCTCTCCCAGGGGTCGCCGAGATCGTGGTCTCCGTCGACGGTGCCGCCAGCCCCGACACCAGCCTGCCGGCGAGCTTCCTGGCCCCGGCAGCCACCTCACCAGCCTTAGTGGATGCCAGCGCGGCCAGCCTCTCCGTCGCTGCCGTCGGCACCTGCGCCGCGGATGTGCCTCGCAGGGAGGACGTCCAGTCGCTGCCTCCGGCCGCGGATACGCCAGCCTCGTCTACGCAGCAGCAGCCGCTGCCAACTCCGGGCGCCAGCGCCGCGGCCTCCTCCTCGCCGCCGTTGTCGGGCCTTTCCACCGTAGCTCCCTGGCCGCTGGGGGCGGACGCCTTTGCTGCGGCCACCTCCGCACGCCGGCCCATGACGAAGACGCGTCCGTGGGAGGACGAGGTCCTCATCGAGGATGTCCTGGATGACCAGGACGAGGATGAAGTTGACGAGGAGGCTACGGCTCCCGCCCCCGCGACTGCCACCGAGCTCCTCTACGCCTCCCTCGCCGACCCACACCGGATCGCTGACGGTGTCTGTACGAGCCCCTCCCTCTCTCCTCTCGCCACACCTTTCTTTCCAGCCACGCAGTCTACGGGCAGACCCAAGGCTCTGCGCTGGATGGAGGATTCCAGCGACTGTGACCTCGACTGCGCGCCCTCGGCTGGCTAATTGCCGTACCTGGAAGCTGCTCGTCGGGCCTTCGAGGTGACGGCCTCCCCCGTGCCTGCTGTGCCATGTGTGGGGAAGGCCTCAGTCGCACGTCCGGTTGTCATCACCGAGAAGCGGTGGCGTTGTCGCCGACGGGCTAGGACAAAGGAAGCCGATCCGGGTCCTCCAGTGGCACCCCCACACCCGGCCGCCAGGGTGCCCGTGCACCAGCGTATCGGCACATAGCCGGTCACGCGTGTGCCCGTGCACCAACGCCTCGGCCCGCGGCGTTTGGAGTTGGCGGCAGGCGGCCACCATCGCCGTTTCCGTGAGCCAGGACCTGGGTCCATGGCGAACGGCAAGCCGCCGCGCACCTATCCTCCACTTGCGCCTCCTCAACTCCATGACCCTCGGCCAGCCACGCCTGACGCTGATGGCTTCACGCTGGTTCAAAGTCGTCGGCGCAGACGCAGGCACCGCCATGCCCTGCCTCACCCTCGTCGCCAGCGGCCGGTGCCGCCTTCGCTCATTGGTCTCTGCTTCAACTGTTTGGCGGGGGACCACATCGCCACCAGGTGTACCTTCCCATCCCACTGCCTCCTCTGCCTTAGCATGAGGCATTAGGCGAGGAACTGCAAGCATGGTCGTCCACCCTGGCGCCTCCCCTTGGACCGGATGCAAGGGCCTCTAAGGTGCAGTCATGCTGCTTCGCAACCGCGCCAACCTGGCGTACATGACAACAACGGCGACGTTCACCAGGGTGCTATTGGCGCATCGGAACCGCAGGCACCCATCATTGTCGGACAGATTCTCTGCTCGGCCCGTACCTGTCCTCTGACGTTCACGGTGGTGGGTGGCGGCCCACGACCATCCTCGCATGCGCCTCCTAGTGGCTCAGCTGGAGCCACGCAGGGGACTGTGGTGGGTGCCTATGGCATCGCCATGACCACTGACTGCGCCGACAATGCCGCTACCTCTGCTGACCCGCTCGCAGTATCGCTGTGCAAGGACTCTGGGCCCCCTGTATGGGTCGACCCGATGCTCGATGAGCTCGCTGCCTCCCTCTCGCGAGTAGGTCAACGAGTGCTCTAGTGTTGCGCCCGTCTATGGATGTTCAGGCGCCACGGGTGGATGGCGAGGATGCGGCGGTAGCGGACACTGTCATCATCGATGCGGTGTGCCCACCTACCACTCTGGAGGAGGCCCAGGCAGCGCTGGCGGACACACGTTCGCCATTGCCTATGGTTCGGCTCAGCTTCGATGCTAAGGCATCGGGGATGGATGGTGATGACGCTGCCGTCGGAGCCACCGGTCATGCCCACGATGCGCAGCCTCAGCAGCCCTCCGTCGGGGCTTCCGACGTCGCCCATGTTGGGCAACCCGATCAGCCCACCAACGGCGGCCCATCTCCTCCTTCTGTCGTGGACTTCATCGCCAGTCTAACGCTACCGCTCGAGGTACCGCTCATCCAGTCGCCGCCGCGCCTTCGTGTCTCACACGTGCGGGATGAGGACCTGGTACTGCGCCGCAACGAAAGACTTGCTGCGAAGTCCGTCTTCCGTGACCCGAACCCGGAGAAGCAGGCCAAGCGGGTATTGCTCCACAAGTGGCAGCCATCGGCGAGCACCTCACGGTCAGCACCACTGACGCCTGATGCGACCGTCGCCGCCCGGTTCCACGAGACGTTCTGTGAGCCGTTGTCGTCGTCCAAGCGCGAGGCATTGCTGGAGCTCTACCCCATGCTCGGTGCTCGCGGGCGGCGACGCTTGCGCCTTGACTAGCCTGTCTACAGGCTTACTTGATCTGCCCTCGTCGCAAAATTTGTTCTTTACTTAGTAGGTTGTTTTAGCTCCACCATCAAGCCGGTGATCTTTGTAAGTGTGTGTCTATGCAGTGCACTCGGCAACTCGCCGCTGTTCACCGCACAGATGTGTTTGTACCAACTCTAACTTCTCTTAACGAAGCACGTGTCAAGCACGCTTTCGAAAAAAAACAAGGTCTAAAGGAATTGGAGAAACATCTTATATAAAAATCGCTAGCTGCTGCATGACTCCTAACAGATGATATTGTCTTGAAGAGAAGTACAATAAGGAAGGAACAAATGGTCTGAACAAATATGCATTAGCTCATATTAGAAAGGAGATTTGTAAAGAGATTGCTACCTGTCGTTTTAGATTCTCCAAACACTTAAGCATACAAGTTACCATTCCCATTTTTGTCAGTTTATGGGGAACATGTTTAGAATTGGACATATCCCTGCTTCCAGAGATGTGCGATTGAATTTCGGTGATGGGGTCCCATTGGATCATATCGATAGAATCTGTTTACTGAAAAATTAAGGACATCCACTGAAACAAGTACAAATGGCTGTTTAGCAAAACTTTATTTTTTCTCCAATACAAAGGAGAGCTTCGTATCTTTGTATTATAGAGAGAAAGAAACCAGCCCCTTATAATCACCACCACCTCACTCCGAGCCGAGCTATCAGGGGTCTAAAGAAACACGAGAGAGATGAGACCTTACCCAGAAAGAGCGAGGAAACAAACTAAGACAACCCAGCTTGTCTCTCTGATTGGGGTAGCACAGTCTGAAGTTGCAACTTTGGAGTTAGCTCAAAGATGTAAAATGTGAAAATACATTTCACAACGTATCCAATGACACTAGTTTGATATTATACTTATTTTCTATAATTTTGTTCAAAGTTAATACAATTTAAATTAAAACTTGTATCTCTTATATTTTAAGACAGAGAGGTTGGAGGTAATAGCATAGATGAATCTAATAAACCATTTATTTTTTTATGAATTAGCTAAATAATTAAATATAACCAAAAAGAGAGAAAAATAATCATCCAAATCCGATATTCATGGAAAAACACATGAAGCGGGCAGTCCTAGGTCGTTCGTGCACAAGCTCGGAAAGCGACTCAGGGCTTGGCATTCGTCTTCGTGTACACTCACGTCATCCGAGGCCGACTGATTTTTTTAGAGCTGTGGTGATTAGATGGACTTGGTTTTTAGGGCTTTCTAAGACAAAATTGACCTGTGAATGACTGGCCAGCTTTATAAATTTAGTGACTGAATGGTGGGTTCTATCTCATATTATATTTTAAAAAAATTATACTACAATACGTTAAAAGTAATATCTTGTTACCAGCGAACAATGAAACAAAATCTACTTGGCTAGTAGACAATCTGATTTATAAAATTGCTAAAAAACACCATACAGATTAAAATGTCCATTTTCGACTTGAGAGAAAAATAACTACGTTGAGATATTATTTTTGTCTCTAGCCCTTTCTTCTCAACTCCCTCCCTTTCTATTCTCTCTCTTTCCTTTCCGTTTCTCTCTCCCCTCACCGGCCGTGTCGCCACATCTAGCAGCAGCATTACCGTTATGCTCAAGTTAGTTCATGCATGCATGTAACATGTTTTTAATCGTGTCTGTAACGTGTTTTGTCTCTAAAATTATATTAGTTATCATTACATCAGACCATAATTTGACATGACATGTTTAACGGGTTTTCCCGGTTCGAACGATGTGTTCCTCACATGACTTTTGTATAGTTTTTTTTACTACGATGTACATGAGCATAATGTTGTATATATTATGAACTTGCTAAAAAAATACTTTTACATGGTACCTGACGAGAGTCTAACATAAGGATATGTTAAGTTCCTGGAAAAGATCAGGAAGCCGACCGACGGACCCCGACCGATCCCATAGATCGCTTGGTTATACCCATCAAATACGCTCGCATGTACCCTTCGGAGGGAGTCAAGATGAGCCCAAGCGCCCCCGCATCCGTCACCCAATGCTCGGGGCCGGGGCTTGGCCATAGCCCTGGACCGAGCGATAGTGGCCCAAGCTTGACCTCCACCCAGCTCCTGGGTGGCAACCGGTGTCTTGAGCTATTTGCCAGGATATGGCCCATTTGCCAGGCTCCAGCTCAGGAACCCGTCAAACGCTCGAGGACTGGCAGGTAATGAGATGTTGCGCCATCTGTCCGTTCAACGGACATGAGGCCCTGTCGGCTACTCTCCCGATAGGGTTACGCAACGGGTGTGACACAACAAGACAAGGGACTCCACCAACTCCATGGGCGGATTTGGTGTCCCGCCCAAGAAAGAGACCCAAGTCCTAATAATCTCGCGAAGTGGTGATTCAACTTGGATTCTACATCTCGGAACCAAGCTAATTTGGAGCGGCTTTGTGATAATGGAACCAACCAGCAAAAAGCATTAATGATGCAAAAGTCAATGCACCAATTGTGGTACAATATTGTCACACCCGGTTTTAAGGACAAAACCAGATATACACTATATGTGAAATAAAGAAGTCAAATCTCACATATAGCCGCAGATAAGTGTAATATCAAAAGACAAATGCTTATTTAACATAACGCAGTAGTATAAAATATACCTTAGAGAACAACACAGCGGAAAGACAACTCCGAGCACCGGGTGTAACCTTCACTCCAGGATCAAACTGACTGGTTGATCACAAGCCTAACAAATTCCAGAATCTAGAAAATCGGGTACCCTTCCTGAGATGTGGGAAATAGCAAGAGTGAGTCCATGTCGAACTCAACAAATATAACATGGGGTTCATGAGGCTCAAAAGGTTTGACACAGGTTTACTGCGATAGCTTTTATTAAGTCATCTTTTAACAATTGAGTAGCAACAAGTTTACCATAAGCCCAAATAACCTCATGATCATGTATACGAGAATAATGTATAGCAAGAAACAATAATCATTAGTGAACATCAATATCATCAGTGTTATCATTATCATCAGCGTTCATCATTTATTCTGTAAGGGTCCAAGGCCACTCGTGACCGTGAGCACGGCTGTTATAACAGTTTTACACTCTGCAGAGGTTGTACACTTTCACTGTGAGTCATGTTTACCCATATGCCCGGGATCGCGACTCCCAAAACACTTCCAAGGTGAGCAGGCAGGGAAACACTATGAAGCCTTTCAAAGGTTCGTCTAACAAGTTAGGGCCATTAGATTTCACTCGGCAAACAGATGTAGAGCCCCCCTTCCTGATGGCACAATAACACGCAGCATATACACATGAGGACAGAGGCCACACTATACCCGATTCGTCAAGCCATTCTTACGCCATAAAGGAATACCTCTAACAAGCTAGAAAAGGTCCTCATACTGAGCTAAAGCCAGAGCCATTTTAGCCCTCACAGTTGTACTGTAAGTCCCGGATTTTCGCTTACAGATAAGTCCTTATGGAGAGAAACTAGAGCACCATAAAAATAACCAAATATGCTCTAGCCCTCTTGAGCCATGTTTCTATAAAGCATCTTTTAAACGTTTATTGCATATACCATTAGTCAAGTTACAGATCATGGTTATTTATCTTGAGCGCTAGCATAATACTACCCAATGCAATGTTCCATGGGTGTCAAGGTACAATATACAAAAACTAGGATATCCTTAGGGGTAACAAGGTAGACACATGCACATGAATTAAGTATATTAAAGGTGAATAGGAAACAAGGATAATCCCATGCTATACTTGCCTTAAATCAAGATCCTTCTTCTGATCCAAATCTTCAATTAATAGCTTCTTGAATCTCCACGTAAATCTCACCGACTAGACTCGATCAACAATAGCAACAACATTCATCCAGAACAATCATACATAGACAAACAAGACTATAATTAGAACAATACACCAACAGTAAGAAAATAAGATAAAAAGTCTTTAAAACGAATCTACAACTCGCTAGGATCACACAGACGCGAAGATCACGAAAAACGGAGCTAAAACGACAAAGTTATGAATTTACGAAGATTTCCTATAGATAAATAATTACTTTAATTAAAAATTCGAAAATAAATTAATCCAAACCTACTGTATAGTTGTATAGTTACATAGAGCTCGCAAATATGAATCTAACGCAATTTGAATGGACCAAATCGGAGTTAAAACGAAGATTCTACGACTAAAACAAATTAAATGGCAAAACTGTAAATATCAGAAAACATATTTTTTCATTTACCGAGACGAATTACGTTTTCATTTAATCAAAACATATTTTCTGGTTTACGCTTCGGACCGCGGGTTCTATATTTAAAAATCTCAGGGACTCTTTAGCAAATTTGCCGGCCGAACCGGTATCGTCAAATAGCAGTCGTCCGATTTAAAACGGACGGTTCCGATCGGATCGGTGTGAGGGAAAAAGAGAACGCCGGCGGCTACAGTAACCCCGACGGCGGCGCCATGGCCGGATGGAGCCCGAGCTCGCCGGAGCTTGAGAAGATGACCATACCGAGCACCATTCGACAAACCAAATGCACCAAAAGAAAGAGCGCATCATCGCGACCTTACCCCGCGCGAGAACGAAACTGGAGAGCAACCGGAGGGCGGCGGCTAGCTCGGCAAGATGGCGGTGGAGGCGGAGCTCCGACGGTGACCTTCCCGGGATGTCGAGGCTAGGGTCTTAGCGGCTCAATGAGAAGCGGGGAGTCACGGGGTTCCGTTTTATAGCCCGAAGGCGTCGCTAAGTAAGGAAGGGAGGGAGATTGGAGGCGGATTCGAATCACCGAATCGGTTAGAGAGAGGAAGGCGGTGTTCGTCGATGGAAAGAGCCGGAGGAAGAAGAAAGGAAAGGGAAGGCGGTCACTGACAGGTGGGACCCACTCGTCAGCGGCTCGGTGCGGAACGCTGCCATGCGCGCGTGAAGACGGCCAGCAGCCGCGACTTGGGCCCGGCCCAGGAGAAGGATGCGGGCGCGGGGAAGAGTGAAGAGCGGGCCGCACGCGCTGGGCCGTGAAGAAAACCGGCCCGAGAGCAGAGAGAGAATAAGAAATCTTTTTTCCAATTTTTCAAATTCATTTTTCAATTGATTTTCAAATCAAATTTGAATTTGATTTAAACCACTCAATACAAAACTTCAAATGCAGCAGCATGAATGCTCAATCATGTTTCTACACTTATATTTGATTTTAAATTTATAAAAATTATTATTATTCTAAGTTTGCATGCTCACAAAAATATACATAAATCATATCTCTCCTATTTTTCTTCTTTTCAAAATTTTAGGGTGTTACAATTCTACCCCCTTAAGATGAATCTCGTCCCGAGATTCGGAAGATGATGACAAAAGAGATAATGACACTTTGTCTTTATTTGATCCTCATTTTCCAAATTACTCTTTCGTGCAGAGTCATGAGACAGTTTCTCATATCCCGACTGACTAATCTGTCTAAACATGATCATCTCTCCTATTGAGCTCCTCCAAAGTTATTTGTTCCTCAGCTATGACTTCTGTAAACTCACGGTCCACTTTGCTATCCCTCAGGTAAAAGTCGACCACCTTGATACTCAATTCTTTTCCTTGACGGTGTTGTTAAGAGCATGGTGCACCGAGTATTATAAATCACTCCTTTGTTTGCACAGAGCCATCCATTACCATGAACCATGTGAATTTTAAGTGACTCCAACACAATGAGTGTTGCGGTGAAGTTTTTCCTTGTTTATGACAAGACTAACATTTGGGCATATCTGATCTGCCTGCATTTCTCCCACTGGGGTTTGAACTAGCAAAGGCCTCCTCATTGGACACTTTACCATCTTGCACGTCTCTTCCATATCGGCGGAAATGAAAGAATGCAAAGCACTAGGGTCAAATAAAGCAAAAACTTGTACTGAGCTTACTTGAATATAACCTCCCACCACATTGGTAACTCCATGAACTTTATCCATATCCACATTGCTCAGTCTTCCATTGACATAGTTTTGCTGCGCTTTGCTTCCTTGAGCAGGCTTCTTATGGGCTTTCCTTTTTCACTTTTGTCGTTGTGGATTCTGACTTAGTTCACTCCCAACTTGCTCTTCAACATTGTTATTTTGATAGTGCTCGGCTTCATCATACCCATAACATCCTTCAATGGCAGAAACATCAATCTTTTTCCACATATTAGTGCGAGACGTCATATAGGACTCCTGAGTCATGAGACACTACACTTCCTGTCATCAAGTGACCAACATCAGCAACACGAACAAGTATAGATGATCATAATCATGAACTATCCAAAGGGACAACTCTCATCTCCATGGACCCAAAATTATCAACCTTGTTCACATGACACTTTTGCTCAAGAGTGGCAACTCAATCATGGAGACTAACCAATACTTCCAACTAAAGAGTTCAATCTTAATAATCCTTCTTTACATTGGCTACCCCCCTTAAAATAAGGGACACCAAATAGGGTAGCTTGAACCCTTCTTCTAGATGAGCTAAAAAGTGTTCTGACATCCCAATGATACTCCTGTGTATGGGTAAGAACAAGAAATCTGAAATTTCTCACGAGCAGAAAATCAGCAGTGCAGTAAAACAGCTGTAACTCTCATTTTGTTAATCCAATGAAGCTGTAGTTTACACCGATGGAAAGCTTATAAAATTCTCTGCAACTTACTTTTAGAACACACTTCCAGATTCTGCAGCTAACTTGACCGAAAACAACATATAACAGATTCTGTTCCAGGTTTCAGACAGCACAGTTGCATCGTCTTGTGATTTTTGTATCTCCCAATCCAAAATAGCTATGAGGGTAGTTCTTGCATTTAGAGAGAGATGTTGAAGTCCACTCTTGTCCAGAATTTTCTCATGATTTTTGGTCTTTCAAGAACAGAGATATAAGTTGATAAAGACAGGCTGCTCCGAAAGACAAGATATAGAAAGCAGGAGATAACCAAAACCCAGCTATTTATTTCATTAATCCTTATACCTTATACATATAAACTAAATGAAATCATGGTCAAAGCCCACGAGATCATTCCACTCATTACAAAATTCCAACTCAAGCATAAACATAAGCACAAAGCAACTAAACACTTAAATGTTCATTAGCCACACATTAAGACGACTCAACTTGGCTACTAACAGTTTTATTACACGGGACATAACTCCTATTCCTTAAACATGGTGTGATTGTAGCAGCATCCAAAGTAGATAACGTCTCTTACATTCCTTATTTCTTTATATGAACATCTGAATCTCTGCATCCCTCTTTACCATTCTTATAACTCATACCTTAAGATGGGTCAACCTGGTATCCCTCCGGTGTAGATTTAATACCCTCATACTCAACCCTTTCTCCTAAAAGTGTAGTTAGAAACACTGAACATTGGGCATACTCAATCACTCCTTTACAAGTAGATAACCAGTCTATTCCAAGGATAACATCAATGCCCATTAATTCCAAAACAATGAGGTTTACCTTAAAATTTACCCCCTTTATGTCAAGACTAACTTTTGGGCATACGCGGTCTACCTTTATTTCACCTCTTGGAGTTTTAATCATCACTGTTTTCCCCCTTGGAAGTATAAGTATGTTATAATCTTTTACATATTGTCTAGATATGAACGAATGTGAGGCACTGGGGTCAAACAAAACCTTGGCATTTCCTGAACTTACTGGAATTGATCCAAACACGACCTCCTTAGCTCCAGGAATGGTGGAAATATCCACATGTTTCAACCTTCCATGGATGTAATTTCTCTTTAATTTATTTCCCTGCACATGCTCCTTTGGGACATCCTGTCCTGGGTCTTGCTGTTGTTGATTCTTCTGTGGGCAAGATTTGATATAATGTCCTTCCTGCTGGCAATGATAACACTTTCTCTTAGCTGGATCTTTTGTGATGTCATACTCTAAGGAACTGTTGTTTGGTATGCTGCTATCTTGCTGGCCATAAAAGTTCACCTTCGTCCCTTTGGCTTGTTTCCTAGCTTGTTTGGCCTTTCGGGGTTGATACTCCTTATAGGTAATTGTCCACCCATCTATGACTACTTCATGGGGAGTAGTTTTAGCGGGAGGGGCTTCTAACTCTTCAGGGTTTGGATTTGTTTGACAGGGGATCAGGGCTGCATGTGACAATGTAGTATAACTCGCTTGCTGATTGCTTTCCACAAGTGGTTCTAATGAGATTGTCTTTCTCTTCTTGTCCATGTTGATCGCAAAATTTGGATCCACCTTGACTTTCCCCTTATTAGACTCGTTTCGAAGACAGGGAAAACCATAATGCTTACAGCAGTGACATTGTTCCTGCTCTCCAAATGCCTTACTATCAACATCTTTATTGGATTTCATATTCTTCCAAGCTTCTACTACTTGTATCTTCTCTGACCCCTTGGATATGTTGGCTTGACCTTGAGATAAGCATCGTTGAGAATTCCCATGTTGAGCCATTTCTTCTAGTAATTGGTTTTGCATCGCTAATGGTTTCTTATCAAAAGTGAGCAAGAGCGACACAATTCAGTCCTCTTAACCTCTGAAATCCATAGTCTTCTCATCACGAGCCGTCTAATAGACAAGGAGAAAAGGTTCAAAATAGAGACAAGGTTTTTATAACAGAACGGGGATAGAATTAAGCATAACTTTGAGAAAATAACAAAGTTAAAGAGAAGCAAGAAATAGGCAACAATGAGAACATGCTAAACGTCCAGTTCTAACTAGGCTTGCGTCCTACAGTCAGCATTGCTTTGATACCACTTTGTCATACCCGGTTTTAAGGACAAAACCAGATATACACTATATGTGAAATAAAGAAGTCAAATCTCACATATAGCCGCAGATAAGTGTAATATCAAAAGACAAATGCTTATTTAACATAACGCAGTAGTATAAAATATACCTTAGAGAACAACACAGCGGAAAGACAACTCCGAGCACCGGGTGTAACCTTCACTCCAGGATCAAACTGACTGGTTGATCACAAGCCTAACAAATTCCAGAATCTAGAAAATCGGGTACCCTTCCTGAGATGTGGGAAATAGCAAGAGTGAGTCCATGTCGAACTCAACAAATATAACATGGGGTTCATGAGGCTCAAAATGTTTGACACAGGTTTACTGCGATAGCTTTTATTAAGTCATCTTTTAACAATTGAGTAGCAACAAGTTTACCATAAGCCCAAATAACCTCATGATCATGTATACGAGAATAATGTATAGCAAGAAACAATAATCATTAGTGAACATCAATATCATCAGTGTTATCATTATCATCAGCGTTCATCATTTATTCTGTAAGGGTCCAAGGCCACTCGTGACCGTGAGCACGGCTGTTATAACAGTTTTACACTCTGCAGAGGTTGTACACTTTCACTGTGAGTCATGTTTACCCATATGCCCGGGATCGCGACTCCCAAAACACTTCCAAGGTGAGCAGGCAGGGAAACACTATGAAGCCTTTCAAAGGTTCGTCTAACAAGTTAGGGCCATTAGATTTCACTCGGCAAACAGATGTAGAGCCCCCCTTCCTGATGGCACAATAACACGCAGCCTATACACATGAGGACAGAGGCCGCACTATACCCGATTCGTCAAGCCATTCTTACGCCATAAAGGAATACCTCTAACAAGCTAGAAAAGGTCCTCATACTGAGCTAAAGCCAGAGCCATTTTAGCCCTCACAGTTGTACTGTAAGTCCCGGATTTTCGCTTACAGATAAGTCCTTGTGGAGAGAAACTAGAGCACCATAAAAATAACCAAATATGCTCTAGCCCTCTTGAGCCATGTTTCTATAAAGCATCTTTTAAACGTTTATTGCATATACCATTAGTCAAGTTACAGATCATGGTTATTTATCTTGAGCGCTAGCATAATACTACCCAATGCAATGTTCCATGGGTGTCAAGGTACAATATACAAAAACTAGGATATCCTTAGGGGTAACAAGGTAGACACATGCACATGAATTAAGTATATTAAAGGTGAATAGGAAACAAGGATAATCCTATGCTATACTTGCCTTAAATCAAGATCCTTCTTCTGATCCAAATCTTCAATTAATAGCTTCTTGAATCTCCACGTAAATCTCACCGACTAGACTCGATCAACAATAGCAACAACATTCATCCAGAACAATCATGCATAGACAAACAAGACTATAATTAGAACAATACACCAACAGTAAGAAAATAAGATAAAAAGTCTTTAAAACGAATCTACAACTCGCTAGGATCACACAGACGCGAAGATCACGAAAAACGGAGCTAAAACGACAAAGTTATGAATTTACGAAGATTTCCTATAGATAAATAATTACTTTAATTAAAAACTCGAAAATAAATTAATCCAAACCTACTGTACAGTTATATAGTTACATAGAGCTCGCAAATATGAATCTAACGCAATTTGAATGGACCAAATCGGAGTTAAAACGAAGATTCTACGACTAAAACAAATTAAATGGCAAAACTGTAAATATCAGAAAACGTATTTTTCATTTACCGAGACGAATTACGTTTTCATTTAATCAAAACGTATTTTCTGGTTTACGCTTCGGACCGCGGGTTCTATATTTAAAAATCTCAAGGACTCTTTAGCAAATTTGCCGGCCGAACCGGTATCGTCAAATAGCAGTCGTCCGATTTAAAACGGACGGTTCCGATCGGATCGGTGTGAGGGAAAAAGAGAACGCCGGCGGCTACAGTAACCCCGACGGCGGCGCCATGGCTGGATGGAGCCCGAGCTCGCCGGAGCTTGAGAAGATGACCATACCGAGCACCATTCGACAAACCAAATGCACCAAAAGAAAGAGCGCATCATCGCGACCTTACCCCGCGCGAGAACGAAACTGGAGAGCAACCGGAGGGCGGCGGCTAGCTCGGCAAGATGGCGGTGGAGGCGGAGCTCCGACGGTGACCTTCCCGGGATGTCGAGGCTAGGGTCTTAGCGGCTCAATGAGAAGCGGGGAGTCACGGGGTTCCGTTTTATAGCCCGAAGGCGTCGCTAAGTAAGGAAGGGAGGGAGATTGGAGGCGGATTCGAATCACCGAATCGGTTAGAGAGAGGAAGGCGGTGTTCGTCGATGGAAAGAGCCGGAGGAAGAAGAAAGGAAAGGGAAGGCGGTCACTGACAGGTGGGACCCACTCGTCAGCGGCTCGGTGCGGAACGCTGCCATGCGCGCGTGAAGACGGCCAGCAGCCGCGACTTGGGCCCGGCCCAGGAGAAGGATGCGGGCGCGGGGAAGAGTGAAGAGCGGGCCGCACGCGCTGGGCCGTGAAGAAAACCGGCCCGAGAGCAGAGAGAGAATAAGAAATCTTTTTTCCAATTTTTCAAATTTATTTTTCAATTGATTTTCAAATCAAATTTGAATTTGATTTAAACCACTCAATACAAAACTTCAAATGCAGCAGCATGAATGCTCAATCATGTTTCTACACTTATATTTGATTTTAAATTTATAAAAATTATTATTATTCTAAGTTTGCATGCTCACAAAAATATACATAAATCATATCTCTCCTATTTTTCTTCTTTTCAAAATTTTAGGGTGTTACAAATATAGAGTTGTAATTCACTAGTTATTCCGGATGCTCGCCAAATCTAAAAAAAACAGAGATTATTTGAATTCCTCGGAAACCCCTGCCTACATTACCATTCAAAATTTCTTCCCCCGATTGGGCATTCCTAACACAAAGATCACTATACACTGCTGGATGTAGGGCTTAGAAACCCGGACTAGGATAAATCGAGTAGTGTCCCTTCCGTGGATTGAGTGCCCGAGCTATCGGAGACCCACACATCGACTTCCGATGAACAACCATGATACTCGCCGCGGTTACAATCCTGCGACAGGGAGTACCGTAATATTGCCCCTGTTAAATAGCTTTCATGTAAAACTACAAAGGACTCCTTTACAAATGATTGTAAATGAGGGGAACTCAAATCTGAAACAAAACTGTACGGGTCATCTAGAAAGAATAAATATATAGGTTAATTAGCGCTTGTTTTATGGGGTAACTGGCTTTGTTTTCTTTTTCTTTCTTTGAACAATGCCCTGTTTCCTGTTCCCAGGTGATAACGAACTTCGTTTATCTTGCCATTGGAGCAGGGCTTGCGTCAACACTTCGTGAGTGCTGTATTTCCTATCCAAAATTTGTCATAACCATTACTGGGCAGAAATCCTCTTTTGATTTCAGAATTTGCCAACTTTAGGAAATGATTACTTATACAGAAGATTTGTTTTCCTGAATTTCTTTTCAGTAATGGATATTACTAGAAACAAATCTCTGTCAATTTAGTAACTTGATATTTTGCTAGAGGTATCGTGTTGGACAATTACTGGAGAAAGACAAGCAGCACGAATCAGAGCCTTGTATCTCAAGGCAATTCTAAGGCAGGATATTGCATTCTTTGACATGGAAATGAGCACTGGACAAGTGATTGAGAGGATGGCAGGGGATACATTCCTAATTCAAGATGCCATTGGAGAAAAGGTACGCTCCTTTGAGACTGTAGGAAGTGAAAGGCTAATAGCTAAACTGCATTTCTTCTTTGATGTACATATTTTGAACTCTTCGACGCATGGTCGCAGTCCCTCCTCTTAATAAAATACGCGCAATGCATGTTCTCCTTTTTTTCCTTTTTTGGATATCCATGACCAATATGGTCGAGCGTGTACAAAAAAAGGCTTATGTTTGATTGCATTTTTTATGCTATAGATTTCTATAAGCAACATGGCGAAGATTTTTTTTTCCCTGAGATGAGTTTCAAAAAAGTGTGTACAATGATTAAACACATACTTTTGCACATGACTTACAAAAAAAGTGTGTAGAAAAGCAAAGTCGACAGAGAAGCCAAATCCTATTGTTACACAATGTTGGTAACATGAACTTGCTATCAAGTATTGCATAGTTTTGTACCTTAATATTCTTCAAGAAGAAAAATATATGTACTCGGTTTGTTTATGAACATCTGATAAACCGTAAGAACTGTTCCCTTGTTAACTCTTTGGGGGTATTTATGCACATATTTTTCATTAGGTTGGGAAGTCCATACAGCTCCTTTCTACTTTTGTTGGTGGTTTTATTGTTGCATTTGTGAGAGGATGGCTCTTGGCCCTTGTTATGCTCTCAAGCATTCCTCCAACTGCCATTGCTGGTGCGATTGTTTCAAAGGTGATGACAAGACTCTCCACCCGCATGCAAGCAAAATATGGTGATGCTGGGAATGTTGTGGAACAAATGCTTGGAGCAATTAGAACGGTTAGTGCAACTTCTTTGTTGTTATTCACTCTTGCCTCCTTTACTTGTAATAAGGTAGCTAGTATTGTGATGTTCTGGTAACCTAGCTGATCTGCTTATGCTTTGAAGGTTGTGTCATTCAATGGTGAGAAGCAAGCTATAAGAACATATAACAAGTTCATAAGAAAAGCATATGAATCTGCTCTACAAGAAGGTGCTGTAAATGGACTTGGCTTGGGTTCTGTAATGGCAATCTTATTTTGCAGTTATGGGTTGGCCGTTTGGTATGGATCTAGACTGATAGTTGAGCGAGGATACAATGGCGGCATGGTTATTTCTATCATAATGGCTGTCATGATCGGCGCAATGTAAGTATCATAACCTAAGTGATCATGATCACTGAAGATTCTTAAATGAGCAATAACGTTCATGATAAATGACCAAATGCTTCTACGTGGATGGGCCTCACACCCTCGATGTGAATATATCTTAATATCTACTTCAATATGTTATAAAACATTCTCTCAAAAAAATGTTATAAAACATGGAGTATAACATATTTTCAATCTCATGTGCTTTTAGCAGGGTCTTTCCATAGCTGTTTTTTTCTTTTTTGCAAACCAATCAGCTTTGCTAATTTTAGTTACATATGTCTATTATGCAGGTCCTTGGGTCAGGCAACACCATCAGTAACAGCTTTTGCTGAAGGTCAAGGAGCAGCATATAGAATGTTCAAGACAATTGAACGGAAACCAGATATTGATATATATGATACCACAGGTGTCATATTGGAGGACGTAAAGGGTGATGTTGAACTGAAGGATGTGTACTTCAGCTATCCTACCAGGTCTGAACATTTAGTATTTGATGGATTCTCATTGCGAATACCAAATGGCACAACTATGGCCCTAGTTGGGGAGAGTGGCAGTGGGAAGTCGACCGTGATCAGCTTGGTGGAGAGGTTCTATGATCCACAGGCTGGAGAAGTTTTGATTGACGGAGTTGACATCAGAAGAATGAACCTTGGATGGATAAGAGGAAAAATTGGTCTCGTCAGCCAAGAACCAGTGTTATTCTCAACAACAATCAGGGAAAACATTGCCTATGGAATGGAAAATTTAACATTAGAAGAGATCAAGGGAGCAACTGAGCTTGCAAATGCTGCTAAATTCATTGATAAGTTACCAAATGTACATATAAACTAATGCCCTCACAATGTTAATTAGTCGCTAACTTTCTGCCACACATTATTAATCAGTATATCTTGTGAACATTATAGGGTCTTGACACATTGGTTGGGGAACGTGGAACTCAACTGTCTGGAGGGCAGAAGCAAAGAATAGCAATTGCTAGAGCAATCGTAAAGAACCCTAGGATCTTACTACTTGATGAAGCAACCAGTGCATTGGATATGGAATCTGAGAGGGTAGTTCAAGAAGCTTTGAATAGGGTAATGTTAGAAAGGACTACAATTATTGTTTCTCATCGCCTAAGCACAGTGAAGAATGCTGATGTGATCTCTGTCCTGCAACATGGGAAGATGGTTGAACAAGGTATAATATGTGAAATTTGAAGACTAATTAAAATCCTAGAAATAGATGTGTTTTCCTTTAATCTCTAGGAAAAAAAATATTGTTCCCATGTTGCCCCCATGTGCTGTCCTATAAGACTGTAGGTCGCAAAGTACAATGTTTATACCAAATGAAACTATAAATAGATACAAGTTACAGCCATATTTTTAATCTTAGGAGCATATTTTATTTTAGATAAATAGAAATCATGTAAAGCACCAATGCAAGATGTTTCTGATAACTAATTGACAGATAGCAGACAGTCTATCTACTAATTATGTAATAGCCATAATATGCCCTTATTGTCATCCTAAAAATTGTTAGTCCTTTTGTATGGTAATAAAATATTCATTCTTTTTTGCTCAGCATGATATTTGAGCTGCATGCTTAGGTAGATAACTTTTCCTTGTATGAACTCTGAGCAGGCTCACATGTAGAACTAATGAAGATACCTGAAGGTGCTTACTCTCAGCTCATACATCTACAAGAGACACGACAAGGGGCAGAGTTTTCTAGTGTTGACCCTTATATCATGGTAACAAATGGTTTTGGCTCAAGATCTACTAATAGCAAACCAAGAAGCCAAAGTATCTCCAGGCAGAGATCAACTAGTAAAGGATCTTCCTCTTTTGGGCATAGTGGTAGGCACTCCTTCCTTGCTCCACTTAGCCTACCTGATCCTATGGAACTTAATGGATCTCCTGATGTAGAGGAGACTACCGACAAAATGACTAGAGCTCCAAAGAAAGCTCCAATTGGTAGACTCTTCTATCTGAACAAACCAGAAGCTCTTGTTCTTGCACTTGGTTCTATAACTGCCGCGATGCATGGAGTCATTTTTCCAATATATGGCACATTAATTTCAACCGCAATAAAGGTGTTTTATGAGCCACCGGCAGAACTACTAAAGGACTCCAAGTTCTGGGCAAGCATGTTTGTTGTGCTGGGTGCCTGTGCATTTGTTCTTATTCCAATAGAATACTTCCTATTTGGATTAGCTGGTGGGAAGCTTGTGGAGCACGTGCGATCACTAACATTCCAAAGTGTAATGCGCCAAGAGATCAGCTGGTTTGATAAACCTGAACACTCAAGGTGTGTTCAATTCATTATGTTTCAAAATAACCTGTTTTCCTGTTATCCTAAGAAACATTCCTCCAATTGGTTTTTTCATGTATAACTATGAAATTAGTGTCTTGGTTGTTGCTCTCACTTAAAATATCTTAAAATATTTGTGTGTGTGTGTGTGTGTGTGTGTGTGTGTGTGTGTGTGTGTGTGTGTCTATATATATATATATATATATATATATATATATATATATATATATATATATATATATATATATATTTGTATTCAATCAAGTGATGCAGAAATCTTATAAAAGCATATTCGTAGTTTTTTTTATTCTGAACACTACAAAAATCATTAATTATGTTGACCTGACCATAGAAGACAATATTACTATGTTGTCAAATATTTTTATCAGACATCATTCATCTTTGTTACACCTATTTTCAGTACTAAGAAAAGTATAAATGACCAAATGCTTTTTATGAATAACTTATATGCAGTTAGCACTACAACAACCATCATCACTCATACCATAAATTTCCTTTTATTTTACTTTAGTGGAACAATTGGTGCAAGGCTATCAACTGATGCTATGAATGTTAGGCGACTTGTTGGGGACAATTTAGCACTTAATGTTCAAACTGTATCCACTGTCATATCAGGCTTCACAATAGCAGTAGTTGCAAACTGGAAGCTAGCATTGATTATCACTGTGGTGGTTCCTTTTGTGGGTTTCCAAGGCTATGCCCAAATGAAGTTCCTTAAAGGTCTCAACAAAAATGCAAAGGTACGTGCTATGGATAAATCACAAATGTTGTTCCTACAAGCATTTATCATATGGAAAAATATTTTTTCTCTAATTGTTTGGTGGGACGCAGTTGAAGTATGAAGAAGCGAGTCAAGTAGCTACTGATGCAATCGGCGGCATCAGAACTATAGCATCGTTTTCTGCTGAGAAGAAAGTGATGGACGCCTATGAGAAGAAATGTGAATCTCCCATAAAACAAGGAATAAGGGAAGGCATTGTTGGTGGCTTGGGGTTTGGCTTCTCATTCCTTGCCTTCTACTTTACATATGCTCTGTGCTTCTATGTTGGTGCCAAGTTTGTTCAGCAAGGAACAGCAACATTTCCTGAAGTGTTTAGGGTGAGAACATTTTTTTATTATTATTGTGCATAGAATTGATGGTTTCACATGTTATGGTTAACTGGTCTAGTAGTGGCTTTCAGGTCTTCTTCGTATTAGTTTTAGCAACTAGTGGAATCTCGCGAACAAGTGCAATTGGCGCAGACAGCACCAAGGCTAATGATGCGGCTGCGTCTGTCTTTGAAATTCTTGACCGGGAATCTAAGATCGACTATAGCTGTGAGGATGGTATCACCATCACAAGTGTGAGGGGTGAAATTGATTTCAAGAATGTGTGCTTCAAGTATCCGTCACGACCAAATGTTCAAATCTTCAAGGATCTGTCATTGAGCATTCCTTCTGGAAAGGTGAAATTCGATAAGAACAAAGTAGTAATATACAATTTTGAACTGAACTAATTTTTTGTGACATTACCACTTGCAGACTGTTGCACTAGTTGGGGAGAGTGGAAGTGGCAAGTCCACAGCGATTGCACTACTTGAAAGGTTCTATGATCCAGACTCCGGTAAGATCCTCTTTGATGATGTGGAACTTCAAGCCCTCAAAGTTAGCTGGCTTCGGCAGCAAGTTGGACTAGTTTCCCAAGAGCCCGTACTATTCAATGACACCATCCGCTCCAACATAGCTTATGGGAAGCATGGGGCAGCATCTGAAGAAGAGATTGTTGTTGCTGCTGAAGCAGCCAATGCACATCAGTTCATATCTGCTTTGCCTGACGGGTACAACACCATTGTCGGTGAAAGAGGAATCCAACTGTCAGGGGGGCAGAAGCAGCGTGTCGCCATCGCAAGGGCCATCATCAAGGATCCCAAGGTGCTCCTGCTAGATGAGGCAACAAGCGCGCTAGATGCAGAGTCAGAGCGAATGGTGCAAGAGGCGCTGGACCAAGTGATGGTTGGTAGAACGACGGTAGTGGTAGCACATCGCTTGTCAACAATTAGAGGTGCAGACATCATTGCTGTCCTGAAGAATGGGGCAGTAACCGAGAAAGGCAGGCATGAAGAGTTGATGCAGATAAAGGATGGCACATATGCTTCCCTTGTTCAGCTAAGCTCCAGTTCTTCATGATCCAACAAAGCGTCGGGCGTCATTCAAAAGTTAGATAATCCTGACATGGATTGGGTAAGATGTAAAAAGGTTGCTACTCAAAGTTCAACTTGAAGTTAATCTTATCCTTGAATATTGTAGAATTAGCAATTACTAAGCTTAGCTTCGCTTGTTGAGCTAATTAAGCTCCAATTCTGTATGATATAATGAAAGGTCGGGCTTCATTCAAAAGTTAGATAATCCTCACATGCATGGATTGGGTACGATGTAAAAAGGTTGCGACTCAAAGTTCTACTTTAAGTTAATTCTTATTCTGTGATAAGCAACAACGATTCTTCAGCCTCAGAATTTTCATGTACTTATGTAACTATGTGAATCTGTAGTGGCGATTTAGGTCGTTGTACCCAAGTTTGTAGAGGTAAATATTGAATGGGCTCAGAAGAAGCTTTTGCTCGTTATGCCGTGCTGTGGAATACAAAAGGATGTAATAGTAGGGATTTCTTTTCCATGTATATGTAAACTCGGTCCACACAAGCTCTACGTAAATTGCTTGATAAACTGAAAGTCACTGGAAGCCATCTTTAGTTTTGTTAATGCATCTACACAAATTTCATGAGCCATAACCGATCCATATTAGGCCTTATTTGGCTGCACTCGTATTCACCTCAATCCACATATATTGAGGTGGATTGGGATGAAAAATTAGTGTTATATGTAAAAGTAAAAAATGTTGGAATGTGATCTCAACCAACATATTAAATTGGTCATAATTATTAATTCACCAAATAATGCCTATTTTATTATATAACGCTTTGCTATGATCGGCGACATCCCTAAACCTTCTAGGGTTCGGCCCCAAGGCCCACAGTGTATATAAATAAGGGGATGACGCCCCTAAGCATTCCCTACCCTGTTTTCTATCAGCAATACATCCTTTTCTATCATCAATACACTGGAATCTTATGTGCTCACTAACCCCCTTGCCGATCTGCAGATGTTCCTTGTGAGCTGCATTAGATCGGTGGGGCAAGGTTACTCAATATCATGAGCCCATCTTTGGTGATCCCAATGCTTCTACATCCAACCTCCACCAGAGGTAAAAACTAATAATGAGGTAGAAGATTCTTACCATATTCATGTTGATAATGCTAAGATATTGCAAGATCATAGGACGGTTACCGATAATACTGTCCTCAAAATGATTATGTCACGCTTTGATAGACTAGGTTAAGATGGTTGATTATGTTGATGAATTCGCTGATGAATCAGCTTCTAAGCAACCTCAATATGGCATGACTACTAATTTTTTACCCTGTAGCAATGCCCCAAATGTGTTGCAATAGATCCGAAATGGTTGCAATAGCAGCACGACTTTGGCGTTGCGAGGCGTTGCAAGTGCGCCCGTGGGTATAGCCTTGGACAACACTTTGTTGGGCGGTGTTGCAAATGTGTTTCACAATTGCAACACCTGGATGTTGCAGTCCTAAGGTTTTGCTATGGTTGTATGTATAGCAACAGCAACTACTGCAACGCCTGGATGTTGCAGGACCTCGCAATGGCAACGTGCCCATGCCGCAGCAAATGGTGTACTAGCAACGAAAAATGTGTGTTGCCCGCACGGTTGCCACTCGTAAACCTCTCGCACTATGGCCACTACCGGGTGCTTGCGCCACCGCTCGCCCTCGCCCACGCAGGGCTTGTCCTCTTCCACGGCACCGCACGCTCCCACGACGTGTTTGCCTAGGCTGCCGCTAGCGCGCACAACGCAGGCGCCTGCACCGCCACTCGCACACGATTCACCCAAAGGTGAAGCACTATGCTGGCGTCGGCTTCGTCTTGTACTCGAGCAAAGAGCATGCAGAGAAGGGCAACAACGTCCATGCATCCACAACCATCAAGCGGAGCCGTGAGAAGCCGGGAGAAGCCTAGCTCCTCCTTCCTAGTGTAAAAGGGCTTCGGCTCAGCCAGATGCTTCTCTAGTGAAGCCGTTTTAGGCAGTGTATAGGGTTGAGATGGCGGACTAGAGCGGAGTGAATAGTCCTTTCTAAAATCTAATCGTACCGGCTAACCAAAACAAATGCGGAATTAAAACTATCGGTCTAGCCAAGACTACGCCCCTCTATCTAAGTTCTCAAGCACCTTACAAAGGTCCTAAATAGGCAACAAAGGTGTCAGGCTAGCTAGAGCTCACCTAAACAATTTTAGAAGCAAAGTCACACAAACTTATGCCACTAGTATTTCAAGCAACGGGGAGCTCCTATACAAACTAGTAAGCAAAAATACAAAGCCACCTAAGCTCACTAGCAATGCTCAATAATAAAGAAACTAATACCGAATTAGAGAGTGCAAATAACTTAGCTACATAAACTAAGCAATGTAACTAACAAGGTTACTAAAACCAAATTAGTCACGCAAGGGAGCTACTTATATACTACACAAGCAAGAAGGTAACTAGCAAGCTACACAAGCTAACTAATTATAGGACCAACTACACAAGCATAATGTAAATGAAAGTAAATACAAGCTAACGAGGATACAAACCAATGGAAAGACAAGGATGACACGGTGATTTTTATCCCAAGGTTCACGTGCTTGCCAACACACTAGTTCCCGTTGAGACAAGCTCCAAGGTTGCCACCAGTCCTCTGGCTAGTGGTGACCCGCAAGTCACACTCTCCCATGTGAAGTGCTTACCACAAGCTATAGCATTTGACTCGTCTAGACCACTTGTCACCCTTCGCGTCTCGCTCTACTAGAGTTGCTCTTCGCGGCTCCCACGGGGTGAGAACAATCCCCCTCACAAGCCCTTCTCTGGAGCACCACACAATCTTCTTTGCGTGCTTCGACAGAGACCACCATCAAGTCATCTAGGAGGTGGCAACCTCCCAGAGTTACAAGCACCATCAGCTTGTAACTCGATCACCTAGTGCCACTCAATGCAACCTCACAATGTAATCGCACTAGAATCACACTCACTCGCAATCGGATGCAACCACTATGTGCACAAGTAAGTTCGAGGCTCTCCTAGCACTCTCCAAGTATGGACACTAAGTCCCAAGGGTGCTAAGCATATGCCAAGGTGGGCCACACACTCCTTTTATAGCCCCAAGGGCTAAAATAGTCGTTACCCCCTTCATCTTGATTTCTGCGCATTGACTGGACTCGCTGACCAGACTCACCCTAGAGTTCGGTTTAGAGTCTAGTCACGCTATGCACGCCACGTGTACTTGCCGTTTGAATGTTATCGTTGGGTGCCAACGGCTCCCAACGTGCGCAAACGAACTCTGCGTCAGGTCGATCAACCAGACTCGCCTGTAACAGAACCGACCAATTATACGAGATTAAGTATGAAAATCATCCACCGAGCAGACGATTTAGCAGACTTAAGCCCGTATAACCCGGTAGTCCGTGAAATCGCGACGGATTTCAAACCAACTTACATATCAGCCAAGATCGTAATAAGTTCAGCGGTCACCATCACAAGTTACATAAAAGTTCGCATAGCAAATACATCGGAGTTTAAACATAGTTATTACAAACCAGTTTCAAATAAAAGTAGTGGAAGCATTTAGTTCAAATCACACACTCACATAGAGTTCAAAATACAGTGCCACCTTAGGATCATCTTCCAACAAAAGCATCAGACGAGATGTAGTGAATGACCATTGCCCATGGTCCCAAGCTTCTCTCATCGCAGGATAAAGGCAGTTGATACAGTAGCCGTAATACATCTGCCCATCTGCAATAAGTGGGAACAAAGCCCTGAGTACGAGAAGGTACTCAGCTAGACTTACCCGACAGAACCAAAAATAAAAGACACCAAGGAATCATGACAGACTGTCTGGTGGGGTAGCTGACTCATTTGCAAAAAGACATTTTTGACATTTAAAGAATCTTTACAAAAGCTTTACATCAAATTAAATCTTTATTAACCTATCAACTACATTTACACATGTACTAGAGTAACATGTAATTAAATAGGTAATGATAATCAATGATCATTAACAACTCCCATTATGTCATATTTCATATAACTGTCCAAGTTTTCCATCAATATTACTACGATGAAGTAGCTCAAGTCAAGTGCTCACTATCCAGTGAACGATGGCGATTCGAATCGATTATTAACCAGCTGGTAATTTATTCCTCACATAAACCTCACTCACCCGCTAAAATAAGGTGTTGGTCACCGAGTCAACCATTCAGGTAAAGTCGCGAGCTTGCCAGGAACCACATGTACCCGGGGGCCGCCCGACTCCTCTTTGGCCTTATCATCGCGCCCCCGTATCCTGGCGCTACTGCTCTGTACAGTGCGTTGCGGGCAATCCACTCGGCCCGAATAATCTTCCAGCTTCGCGGTCGAAAGGTACATTATTCGGTCAGCTAAATGTAAGGCATGCGTTCAACATGACTCAAGGCCCAACAACGGTCGGTCCTTAATCGACACAGACGGAAAACACTACAGTCCGAAACCCTGCAAGTTTCCGTCCGGTCTCAATTTCACATTAACACTTAGTTATTCTCAGATGACATACTTTCTCAAGCAGATCTAGGTAACCACCTATAGCTCGCAGGTGACAGGAAATCACCCGACTTCTACCGGTCTAAGCAAGCTAAGCAATTTCTTGACTGCGAATAACAGGGTGACAAGGATATGGTAGAACAGAGTAAACAAGGTAAAATGCAGCAACAGTTGCAAACAACTCCTAAACATAATGCATCAGTTAAAGTAAAGCATTAATAAAATATTTGCAAACCGGAGGAGCAAAATGCTCCGGGGCTTGCCTCTCTCGAAAGAGCTCGGACGGTGGTCTGGGCACTCTGGAAGATCCTCACCGACCTCCTCGTCGGCCTCGGGCACTTCATGCTCCTCGGGCTGCTCTTCCGGCTCCTTGAGAACTGCTGCCGGCGTTACTTCCTGCGATCTTATATGATGCAATCGTATAAGTGTTTATGCCTAGGTGCATTGCAGAAATGACATGTAATGGTCATGATAAATGAAATATAGATAAATAGGTTCACTTTATTTCATAAAGTAGGAATATAATTTTTCTACAAGGTAGTCAACATCATCCAAGAACATACAAACTACAAGCACATGTCATCTACTATATTCTCTTCTTCTACTACCATGCTAAGTCAACACATCTTATTAAAATGCTTTAAAGATACACCAAAGCAACTCCTATTAACTAGTCATGCATTAACAAGGGTAATTAAACCCTAATTGCAACTAAGTTTGAACAGCAACACCTATTTTGGTAGCACAGAAAAATCTGAGAAAATTACTGTAGCTTTCTATCATCTAATCTAGCATACCACAAAATTTTCATTGCATTTGGATTACTAAAACTGCCTACACAAAATAACAAGCTAGGGCCTAAAAATGAGCATAAAAATACTTTATACTATGAAAAGTATCAAACAACAGATTTAACATTTTTCCTATATTGTACACAATAAATAATCACCATAGAAAAATTATTACATGCATGTTTTATTCATCTTTTTCTCTCTAGCAAAAATAACAATTATTAGCAATATTCAACACTTGTACTACACATCAAGATTTTTCTACAGAACATGCATGGCATATATTTTACCAAGAAAGTACATCACAAAATAAAATTAATGCAAGTGGAACCATATTTTTCTGAACTTTCTATGATTTATTGCATATTTAACAAGAAAACAACAATTTCATTGATTAAATAAAAACTCTACAGAAAAGTATTTCAATCTTGACATGCAATATTTTTCCCAAGTAGATCTGATGATAAGGAACCTAGCAAAATTTATTTCAACAGATTTGGAGCAAAATTGAGTAGTCAAACATTTTCCAAACCATTTCCATTTTCAAATAATAAAAGAAAAACGAAAAACCATTTTTCTTATCGCTAACGGGCTGGCCCAGTGAATCAATTCGGTCGGTCGAGGTTTTCGGCCCAAGCGCGCGCGGGGGGGAAAGCAGGCGTGCCGGCCCGGCTTGGGCTTCGGCCCAAGGCCTCCTTGGCCCAGCGAACAGAGAGGGGGAGCGGGGCGTGTCCACGGCCGGGGCATTTCGGCGCCCGGGACAACGGCGGTGCGGTGGCCGCCGACGGCCAGCGACCGCTTCCGGTCACGAGTGGGCGAGGTGTGGCGAGCAAAAGGACTACGCGGAAAAGGCGAACACGATAGCATGATGCAAGGGGAGAAAGAGAGAGCGAGAGCGCCGGTGGCGGAGCGCGAGCTCGGTGGCCTGGCTCGGTGGCGCATGAGGGAAGACGCTCAATTGAGCCTTACCATCGACCAACAAAGCACACGGTGGCCCGTTCGGAGGAGAGGAGGAGGTGGCAAGACGAATCGGAAGGAGATGCGTCCGTTGAGCGGGAACGGCGGCTCGGAGGTGGGAGGTGCCGGTGATGGCGCGCGGTGGCGGAGCGATGGCTGTGCGAGGGAGAGGAGGAGCGCGCGGGCGAGGAGGTAAGCAGAGGAGATGAAGGCAGGGCAGTGGGCGGCCAGGTGTGGGGCGAAGACCAGCTGAAGACGCCGCGCGGCGAGCTCGTCGGCGCATGGCCGCCACGCGGCGTGCGCGGCCTGCCGCGGCCGGTCGCGCTGGCGCGGCGAGCGCGTGCGGGCGAGCACGCGGGCGGAGGCAGGCGCGGACGCGGGCGCGAGCGCGGGCTGGCTTCAGCTGTTGGGCCGGAAGTGGGGCGGCGGCCCGTTAAGGTAAGAAATTCCTTTTTCTTTTCTAAATAAATTTCCAAATTTTATAATTTGATTCAAATTTAAATTTTAAAGATGAAAAAGACTTTTTCACAAATTTCCCCCAAAACAAAAGTTGTTCAAAATTTTATTCTCTACAACTTTCATTTAGGGCACTTTTCAAAATTCTAAATAGATTTTGAATTAGTGATTTAAAGTTAAATTTTTAAATGAAAACTCAATTTTCTGAAATATTTTTAGAAGTAAGATTTGAGAAGATTTTGAATACAAAACTTGCTCCAAAAATCATGTTAATTATTTCTAAGTCATTTAGAGTTATAGCTCAACAAATTTTTACCACTCTTAGCTAGAGTTTTTACTAATTCAGGGTTCAAACATGTGTTTTCACAATTTTAATTAATGCCAATTTAAATTGCATGCGATGACGAACATGTATGAAATGATAATGCTCATGATTTAGGATGTGAATGCATGCTTAACACCCAGAGGTGTTACAGCCCTCCCCCCTTATAAGAATCTCGTCCCGAGATTTTGGGTTATGAACCATTTGTTATAAAAATCCTCATAAGCTTTTTGTAGATATTCACTCGTTTCCCAAGTTGCATCTCCTTCATCATGATGACTCCACTATATCTTATATGTTTTCACCACACTGTTCCGAGTAACCCTTTCTTTAGAGTCCAACACTCGAACCGGTTGCTCACGATATACCAAATTTGACTTGAGCTTTATGCCTCGAGGTTCAATTCTTTCCTCTGGAACACGCAAACACTTCTTGAGATGCGATACATGAAAAACTGGGAATATAGCACCCATTGTCTCAGGTAACTCTAACTTATAAGTGACTAGACCTTTTCTTTCCAAGACCTTATATGGTCCCATAAATCTGGCTGCAAGCTTTCTGCGTACTCCAAACCGTTTCTTCTTCATTGGCGTGACTTTTAGATAGACATAGTCACCAACTTCAAACACAAGCAGTCTCCTTCTATTCGCATAACTTTTCTGACGTGATTGAGCGGCTTTCATATTTTGCTGAATGATATGAACTTTCTTCTCAGCTTCTTCTACGAAGTCAATACCATAATATCTTCTTTCTCCTGGCTCGATCCAGTTAAGTGATGTTCTACACTTTCTGCCATACAAAGCTTTGAATGGTGCCATCTTGATACTTTCTTGATAACTATTATTGTAAGCGAACTCTGCTAAAGGTAACCATGACTCCCATGAACCTCTAGAAGATAACACACAGGCTCTCAACATATCCTCTAAAACAGCATTAACTCTTTCGGTCTGACCATCTGTTTGAGGATCATAGGCAGTGCTACGAATCAAACTTGTTCTCAAACCTTTATGCAAGTGCTCCCAAAAGTGAGCAGTGAATTGTGACCCTCTGTCAGACACTATATTCTTTGGTATGCCATGCAATCTCACAATCTCAGTAATATACTTCTCGGCATATTGAGGTGGTCTATAATCTGTCTTGATAGGTAAAAAGTGAGCTGTATTTGTAAGATGATCCATAATTACCCAAATCGAATCATATCCTTTCTGAGTAGTGGGCAAACCTGTGATGAAATTCATACTTATCTCATCCCACTTCTAACTAGGTACAGACAAAGGTTGCAACAATCCGGTAGGTCTCATATGAATAGCCTTTACCCTACAATATGTGTCATATCTGGCTACATATGCTGCAATATCTTTCTTCATTTTTGTCCACCAAAAACAAGGTCTTAGTTCTTGGTACATTTTGCTACTTCCAGGATGGATAGATAACTTTGAAAGGTGAGCCTCATCCATAAGTTTATTCTTAAGCTCTCCATCCTTGGGAACAACAAGACGGTCGTCAAACCATAACACGTCATGTTCATCCAATCTAAAGTGCTTGGATGGTTCTTCTTTAATCTTTTCTTTGATATAGAATATCCCTTTGTCGGTTTTCTGGCCTTCTATTATCTTACTTTCCAAAGAACAACTAATATGAATACTGTGTAACACGACAGGATGCATTAGATCAAAACCATCTTCGAACAAAGGTTGCGCATTCAGGCAATGTGACTTTCTACTCAAAGCACCTGCCACTAGATTGGCCTTTGCAGGATGATATTGCACATTCAAGTTGTAATCTTTGATCAATTCTAACCATCTTCGCTATCTCATGTTCAATTCAGGTTGGGTGAAGATGTACTTGAGACTCTTGTGATCGGTGGAAATATTGCACACATTACCAAGTAAGTAATGTCTCCAAATTTTTAATGCATGCACTATGGCAGCAAGTTCAAGATTATGCGTCGGATAGTTGATCTCATGCTTTCTCAACTGATGGGAGGCATAAGCAATGACTCTTCCTTCTTACATAAGAACACAACCTAATCCTATTTTTGATGCGTCGCAAAACACATCAAAAGGTTTCTCAATATCCGGTTGTGCTAGAACTAGAGCAGTAGTCAATAGTTTCCGTAAGGTGTGGAAAGCTGTCTCACACTCCTCTGTCCACACAAACTTATGATCTTTCTGTAGCAGACTTGTCATTGGCTTGGCAACCTTCGAGAAATCTGGTATAAAACGACGATAGTAACCAGCTAAACCCAAGAAACTTCTGACTTCTGAAACTGTGATTGGTGTCTTCCAATCCATAACCTCTTGCACTTTACTCAGATCTACAGATACTTCATTCTCTGACAGAATGTGACCAAGGAAAGGAACTTTCTTCAACCAAAATTCACACTTGCTAAACTTAGCATATAACTTATGATCTCTCAGTCTGGTTAAGACAATTCTCAGATGCTCTTCATGATCTTTCTCATTCTCAGAGTATACGAGAATATCATCAATGAACACAACCACAAACTTGTCCAACTCTGGCATGAAAATCGTATTCATCAGATACATAAAGTAGGCAGGAGCATTTGTTAAGCCAAAGGACATAACAAGATACTCATACAACCCGTATCTGGTAGAAAAGGCGGTTTTTGGTATATCTTGTGGTCTAATCTTTTGTGGCAGAATCTCCTAATCTAATGCCCTCCCAAGAGTACTTGTCTTTCATTAGACACTAAGTACCCAAGGGAGAACACTAAACTAAGTAATTCCATCGAGCACACCGCAAGGGCGAACTCGAAGATCCACATTTTTACATCAGGATCACAAATGAGAGAGTAAAGCTTACAACATCCCTACCATTTCTTACATTACCTTTAGTACAATATCAGAGTAATTCATTAAGCAGTTATAACAGCGGAATATAAAACATTATCAGAGTTCAACGAAAATGAAACCATTTTAAGACGGGTTAAACATTTACATGAAGAACGTTTAATTGCATGAAATGATAATAGGTTAATAGAATTTTCCTTGTAAAACTTTTGGTGAGAGCTTTAATAAATAACTCTACTCCGCATCGCAAAGGAAATCCTCGCTGAGCCCACCAGGAGGTTTCCACAAATAAGTGTCAGCTCATCAGCACCTGCCACCTGCAACAGGGTAGAACAAACCCTGAGTACTCAATTGTATTCCGCAAGACTTACTCGTTAGGAGGAAGTAAAAGACTCCAAGGATTATGCAAGGCTTTCTGGCTTGTGGATTCTTGTTTGCGAGAAGCAGCGCTAAGACTGTGTCCTTAATTTCTTACTTTTAATAGCCGCATTTCATTTCTTATACAATCTTCTATGTAAGCACCTAGGCTATAATCAAGCAAGGGTGGAGCAAAAGGAACCATTTCTTCATCTTTCAACTGTCAGTTCTTACTATGATGCCAGAGCGTAGTCAAGCCGTACCGTCACGCAGAAACGGCGATTCGCGAATCAATATGCCCAGCTGGGTGCCCCGAAAACACATGCCTTGCTTGTACCCTGGGCACAAGCAAGACCAACCCGTTCCACTCCTGTCAAGGGGTCCAGGTCCCCATCCAAGCTCGGACTCTAAGCCCCCAACACTACAGGCCCGACCTCAGTATGGTGCTTAGACCTCCTCATCCCAATATATATAACCACCCTAAAAAGCCGGTTTGGAAAGAGCTAGAACCCAAGACAAGAGAGAAACAAGTCTTTCCGCTCCCATAAGCAAGTATATGCTCGGGACAATAAATCTGTGACTTGACCAGGGTCCATGCAACGAACGGTCCTTAATTGACACAGGCGGAACAAATGCAACCAGAGCCCCGCTCTGTTGCCCAACCAGGTCCAAGTCCATCCAACCCGTTCTGCCTGGTCTTCAATTATCCATATACATTTATATTCCATGAGATAGCAACATGATAATAGTAACAATAAGATATTCCTATCTCTCGCGAGCGACAGGAAATCACTCGACTTCTACCGGAGTCATGTAGCATAGCAAACTGCACGATCCTGTCATACTAGTAAGACTCAGGGGATCTGTATATATATATGCAAGTGGGTTTCATTCAACTCCTTTAAACTTAATGCACAAGCATAAAATAGAGTGCAGAATAATAGAGGTTATGCACCGGGGCTTGCCTGGGTAAAGATTTAACCAAAAGTTAGCATTCCATCACGATGACACGATCATCAAGGCACCATCTCTTCTGCTACCTCCGGGTGACTCCACGGTCCATCATTGTTCCTAATACGATATATGTGAATGCAACGTGGAATGTAAATAATTTACGATACTCGCCACTCATAGATAAGGTTTTCGTCTCTCACGTGAACTAGCTTAACGGCTAACGTACTAAGCCGCCCATCTATGCTACCAGCAACGCGCTAAGTCTCGACAATCATTTTTGTTAAGAAGCCCAAGTGGTTACTTTATTTATTTCATTGAAATACTATATATTCAACTAAGACTTATTAGCTACCTTAGCGATTTAATTATTTAGCGGCTACCAAGATTACATTGAGCAGCTAAATAATGCTATGAAGCTATGGTACAATTTTCAAAGCTAGCCCTATCATCAACTAGCTCCGAAAATTCCTACAAGTTTCTATTTTAACGACATTAAGCACCTCGATTTAATTAGAGGACCCTGAGAACATCATAAAACTAAGTGACCCAAACACGCCAACAGGTAGATCACAATTTTTGGAACCTAACAAAATTGGTTTAACAATTTTAGGATTCCTACACATTTTCCTATTGCATTTACAAGTTTGCTTCAGAAACTAAACTAGAAATGCTTTAGAAATCGAAAAGGGCCGTCGGAACCAATTTCAGCCCAGCGGCAGCTACGTGGCCCAGCAGCCCCACACGGTCCGCGCCGGGGCAGCTAAGTGCGCAGCAGGCCGGCCCAGCAAGCGGCCCAAAATGGGGAGCCCGTGCCCATGCTTGTTCTTATGCAAAGGAGCCCCTAGACTAGCAGTTTAATATGCAGCGCCCGCGAGCACTATTCCAAAAGAGTAGCGATTCACGATAAGGACCCTGAAGTTCCCGTCTTCACAACAGGGTGGTCCTTGCCGCCACCACGCGTGACGGCGTGACTCCGGCCGGCACTCGGCTGCTACGCCGAACGCCTGGGACCCGCGCTGGCCCAGCTACGGGGCTGACCACCGTCTATGAGCCAGGCGGTGGAGGTTGGAAGCGGTGGAGCACGGGGAGGCGCCCTAGGGTTAGCTACAGCAGCAGGCGGCGGTCCACGGTGATGGCGCGGCCGCTCCGGTGGACCTATACGCTGACGGGGAGGTAGAGGCGGTGGGGAAGCAACAGAGCCTTACCACGGTCTGCGTTGCGGTGATGATTGGGGCGGAGAAGCGTCGAGGTGGCCTAGCCACGAGCGACCGATCCGCGCGGTGGTGTTCTTATGGCAGACATGGCCGCATCACCGCGTCGCCAGCGAGCGTCCTGGCCAATAGAAGTGAGCATCGGATGGAGAGGATCGAGGCGGGCTCAAGGATGCAAGGAAATGACTTTTACTTGCTCTTCGAGCTTACCCCCCAATCTATGCTCTGGTCAGGCGGACGGTTGGGCGGCGATGATGGAAACCAAAAATTGGTTGGCAACAACACTGCAAGGCAATGGCTCAAGGTGGGTCGGCCGGCTATCTAGTTAGCCTGGCTACTAGCAGACATAGCAATCACAGAGGGTGACCTTCTGTACGACGAATTTGGCCACGCTCGGCGTCGGATTGCATCAGCGCATCGCATCGCAAAAAAGGCGCGTGCGGCACAGCGCGACAGCGGCAGCGAATGCAACACGACACGACAAAGTCGAGCAAGGTCACCGGGGGAAGTCGTGCGTGCCTCCAAGCGGTGGGTCCTAGCCCGATCGGCTCCTAGCGCGTGGTAGCGCATGGCTACACCCCGGCGGTGCTTGATGTGTCGTGCTCGGGACAGCGGGGACAACGGGGCAGAGGGCATCACCAACGCTACTGCTATCGGGTCAATGAAGCAGGGCCGAGGCAGGACGTGATTCAGGGCTTGGTGAACGGTGAATCGGAGGACGAGGGAAAGGTGCCCCGATAGTCGAGCGGTGGTGACTGCAGCATCGACCTGGCCCAGCGCGCGGTGACCGCGGTCTCCAGCCGACTCGACTGCGCCCGGTGACGCGCACACAATTTAAAGCGAAGCAATACTCATCGAAAGATCTGACTATGGTTCAACCAATTCCAAAACCCTATCGTTGATGCTAGCAGCTAACAGGTGGACCAACTGCCCTGATCAAAGAGCCACTAAAAAGGGGAGAATTCACGATGCCAACACATGCTCGACCGACATCGCCGCATCGCGAACAACACGTCCGCTCAGGGGGTTCACAGCACGTTCTAGCGATCTTGAGGATTTCTTAAGAGAGCAACACGGCGACCAACTTGACTGCAACTCGTACCACGTCCAAGCACATACTTAAAAGCAACCAACTATGGAAAAACTTGATGTTAGTGCTTAAGCATTTTCGTTGGAATTTAAACGTCGAAAAGGCATTGTCGTTACCTCACTATGTCATAGACGCGATCTATGGTTAGGTAGGATCGAATTATGAATCCAATTTTTGAGCTTGCCAAAAGGTGGCTAACCATATTTATCCTCCAAACATGAAAGTTGCGCTTTTATCTGCGGAACTTGCTCATAAACTTTACTTAAACACAATACTCAAGTTACATTTTATTTTTGTTTATAAAAATTATTTTTCATGCCAACAATTAAAGATACCCATTCTTCATATACACATATTTTATTCGGAGTTTCATTACCAGTGGTACGCACTAAACAATTTAACTTAGGTTTTTTATATGACTCCTCTCAGGTATTAATCTGGGTGCTAAGCACGCTCGTAACACTAGGGGTGTTACAACCAACCCCCCTTAAAAGAATCTCGTAACGAGATTCGGAGCAAGAATCAGAAAAGGGGAAAACTCGATTTCACTTCTTAGCAGAGGTTACAATAGGAGATTACACGACCTCAAAACTAAAGCACTCAGGGATCTAGAGGCATCACGGCTAAGAACAACTGATACAACTCACAACCTCTCTAAAAATCGACGAAGACGGGGACAGTGGAAGAGCAACAGGAAAACGATTATCCAGAACATGGTGTAGGCCCAGCAGATCCAGAAACAAGAGACCGAGAACTCGAACATCGCGAACCCTAAAACCTAACTAACCAGAGATGAACTTGAACTTCTGCAAAGGAAACCAGATCCCTTCTTCTTGAGCTACACCATCACCTCAGACTGTCGACCATAGATCTGCGAGCACTGGCTGGATCTCGTAGCTCAGCCTCCAACTACTTTAGATCTGGAGGTGGAATGGAGGAGAGACAAACAAGGTGGCATTTATAATCCGATGGACGAAGGTGGTGGCGTAGTGCACCGGGAATGGAGGCGGCACGGAGGGGGGAATCACCAATGGGACACGAGGTGGGGAAAAAGAGAAAAGGAGAGGACGAGGTTCGCTCGTCAAAGAGGCATGTGAGCGACACACTGATGAGAAAAGAAACGAGAGAGGGGGGGTCTGGTACAGGGACGAGGGCGAAAATTCAAGAGCCGACAAGTGTGCCGGGGAAAGAGGGGCGTACAGTGCAATGGCGAGGCGAGTGCGGCGCCATGCCGAGGCCACGCGAGCATGTCACACGTGGGCCCCGCCCCCGATGGCGTCCGCAGAACACGCAGTGACAACAACCCGACAAGTGTAGCACGGTCACCGGCACAGGGCGATGTCAAAACGGGCGTTCCAAATACTTCAGACCACTAGTGGCTAACTTCTCCTTGTCGCCCTTCTCTCTCTTCTTTTTTCCCTTTAGAATCCAACATGCACCAGCCTTTCGTATATACAGAGATCCAGACATACATGTTTTCTTCCAAAACCCCGCTATCTCAGTCGCAAAAATGAGAGCACTACTCCATCAACTCGCTGTGGATTTCCCGTTAGAACACCAGGATATTGTTACCAAGGAGAACATTTATAGCAAGGGCAGCACTATGGTGTAACTTGGTAAAAGTGCTTGGTCAACAACCTCGATACCAGCGCGCGCCGAGCGGCACAACCACGTGGTCGCGATCCATAGGTGGCCCTCAGTTCTGTCGCGGCACCATAAGCGATTAACCAAACAACTATTACCAACTTACTCGCAGTAAAAGCAGTGGGGTCATAGATCACAGAATTAGAAAAGAATTGCAAAGAAATTAAAGCAACAAGGGTTCCTTTGCAAAGCAAGGAACAAGGAGCTTAAATCCCAAGACGGATTTAAATCAAGGGGATTCAAGTGTTCTACTAGGACATCCACAATTGGTTGATACAGTGTCCTTTGTTATTCAATCGCGGCTGATCTGCTGTATCTAAAAACTGTTCCTCTTGCAACCTGCTTGTTGTTGTCTCAAGAACCAAAACACACCACAAGGCCTAAGGGAAGATTGACGTAACAACCACAACGGATAAAGCAATTACTCATTCTAACGATCGTACCCAGGTGCAACATATAGGCACTCACTCTCTCACACTCGGCACATCACTTGCATCCTACGGCCAGACAGTCGTGACAACTACTGACGAAACACAACGGAAAGATTACAACACTGGAGGGTAGCGATGAACACTACAGGCTACGGTTACATCTCCCCTAGGATGACTAATCCACTTTGTCGGGGCGAATGACTTCATTCCTGGGCTCTTAGGGCTCTTCTGCTGCACTAGGCTGTGGATCCGCTCCTTCTCTTGGTAGTGGCTGGGGGAGGGGAAGGAAAGGCTCCATCTTTGAGGCTTCCGTGGGTGGAGGTGCTAGCAGTACAGCAACACCAGTCCTCCTTCTCTCTGACGGATGGATAGGGATTCCCTCCAAGATTAAGGGTTCCTGCATTTCCGCAGTGAGCGTCCTACGCTTGGCCCTTGTGGCAAGATAGGCGTCCTCCAGCTCTTGGGCATGACGGTCTTGGTCCACCTTGATGGCTTCCGCCATGGCAGCCTCTTAACTCTCAGCGGCTACTAGGTTGGCATGGGCCTCAGTAAGCTGCACTTCGAGCATCCTAGAGAAAATCTCGGCTTCCTCAGCACGGCGGAGACCCTCCCTCAGCTCCGAGGCCTGTCGGTCGTACCGCTCATCTAGGGCCAACAAGTACGAGGTCAGGTGCACCAAGGTCGGGTTGTCCTCTTGCACGTCTAGACCCTGTAAAGCCTCCATGCGGGCCCTCCATACCCGCTGATTCTTGTCCCAAGGGGGAAAGAACTGCATGGGGGTACGAGCAATGGGCCTCTCATAGATCTGGCAGAGATGCCGCAGGGCTTTGCGGGCCACAACTTGGTAGGTGTCACCGAAGCGAAACCCGGTTGCGGTCACATTCCAGGCTTCAGTGACGTCGGGAAACTCCTCACTCTGGCCAATGTAGATGGTGACCTTGCATCGCTCCGTGCCATGCTTCAAGTACTCACGGCCCTCATACTGAGGACGCTCTCGAACACCAAGTTTTTGCAGGGTGGCAAACAGGATTTTAGGAAAACCCTCAGTATTCAGACAGTAGCTGCTAACCCAGACCCCTGCCATCCTTGGTGGGTGATGGATGGTGATTACAAGGATGGCTTGAGCGATAGGTTGCTCAAGGGAAAAGAGCTGGGTGAGCGAGGATGCACCGAATGATGGTTCCACGTGGCTAGGCTTGCCCTTAAGTAAGGCAGAGCGGCCAGTGGTCCTGTCACAGTCCACCCTCGATCCATACACGGGGGCCAGTAAACTTGAACAGCAAGATCTTCATGCGCACGTGACGAGCGGTGACCGAGGTCATAAAGGATTAGTACAACTGTAAGGCAGAGGTTCGACAAGAGCGTAGATGGGGGTACGACAACATATGGGCCAGACAGGTGTGAACCAACAGGCGTGCGCGACGCACGAGACTACAGCACCATCGTGGCTACACGGACAAAGACTAGTCGACCTCAACATCTATTGCACGATAGGGTATGCATGAATGCACGTCCTATCTGCCCTCACACTGTTACCACATATAGGGCAACCATTCTCAGAGTTTTGGCACATCGTGCTCTCCCTAAAGCTAGTCGATGCTAGCGAACTAGTCTCGGGGTTAGGGTACCTGCAGAAAACTTGATTAAGCCTAACTAGGTCAGCAGAGTGCCATCTATCCTAGATACATAACCATAGTAATAGGGCTACATATATAACTTCGCATGCAATCGCCCTAACTTTTAGAAAAGAATTTGTTGTCAAATTTTTAATTTGGAAAGGATTTCGAAGCTTTATTGTCTCAACTATGCTCTGATACCACATGTGGCAGAATCTCCTAATCTAATGCCCTCCTAAGAGTACTTGTCTTCCATTAGACACTAAGTACCCAAGGGAGAACACTAAACTAAGTAATTCCATCGAGCACACCGCAAGGAAGAACTCGAAGATCCACATTTTTACATTAGGATCACAAATGAGAGAGTAAAGCTTACAACATCCCTACCATTTCTTACATTACCTTTAGTACAATATCAGAGTAATTCATTAAGTAGTTATAACAGCGGAATATAAAACATTATCAGAGTTCAGCGGAAATGAAACCATTTTAAGACGGGTTAAACATTTACATGAAGAACGTTTAATTGCATGAAATGATAACATGTTAATAGAATTTTCCTTGTAAAACTTTTGGTGAGAGTTTTAATAAATAACTCTACTCCGCATCGCAAAGGAAATCCTCACTGAGCCCACCAGGAGGTTTCCACACACAAGTGTCAGCTCATCAGCACCTGCCACCTGCAACAGGGTAGAACAAACCCTGAGTACTCAATTGTACTCCACAAGACTTACCCGTCAGGAGGAAGTAAAAGACTCCAAGGATTATGCAAGGCTTTCTGGCTTGTGGATTCTTGTTTGCGAGAAGCAGCGCTAAGACTGTGTCCTTAATTTCTTACTTTTAATAGCCGCATTTCATTTCTTATCCAACCTTCTATGTAAGCACCTAGGCTATAATCAAGCAAGGGTGGAGCAAAAGGAACCATTTCTTCATCTTTCAACTGCCAGTTCTTACTACGATGCCAGAGCGTAGTCAAGCCATACCGTCACGCAGAAACGGCAATTCGCGAATCAATATGCCCAGCTGGGTGCCCCGAAAACACACGCCTTGCTTGTACCCCGGGCATAAGCAAGACCAACCCGTTCCACTCTTGTCAAGGGGTCCAGGTCCCCGTCCAAGCTCGGACTCTAAGCCCCCAACACTGCAGGCCTGGCCTCAGTATGGTGCTTAGACCTCCTCATCCCAATATATATAACCACCCTAAAAAGCCGGTTCGGAAAGAGCTGGAACCCAAGACAAGAGAGAAACAAGTCTTCCCACTCCCATAAGCAAGTATATGCTCAGGACAATAAATCTGTGACTTGACCAGGGTCCATGCAACGAACGGTCCTTAATTGACACAGGCGGAACAAATGCAACCAGAGCCCCGCTCTGTTGCCCAACTAGGTCCAAGTCCATCCAACCCGTTCCGCCTGGTCTCCAATTATCCATATACATTTATATTCCATGAGATAGCAACATGATAATAGTAACAATAAGATATTCCTATCTCTCGCGAGCGACAGTAAATCACTCGACTTCTACCGGAGTCATGTGGCATAGCAAACTGCACGATCCTATCATACTAGTAAGACTTAGGGGATCAGGATATATATATGCAAGTGGGTTTCATTCAACTCCTTTAACCTTAATGCACAAGCATAAAATAGAGTGCAGAATAATAGAGGTTATGCACCGGGGCTTGCCTGGGTAAAGATTTAACCAAAAGTTAGCATTCCATCATGATGACACGATCATTAAGGCACCATCTTTTCTGCTACCTCCGGGTGACTCCCCGGTCCATCATTGTTCCTAATACGATATATGTGAATGCAACGTGGAATGTAAATAATTAATGATACTCGCCACTCATAGATAAGGTTTTCGTCTCTCACACGAACTAGCTTAACGGCTAACATACTAAGCCGCCCATCTATGCTACCAGCAACGCGCTAAGTCTCGACAATCATTTTTGTTAAGAAGCCCAAGTGGTTACTTTATTTATTTCATTGAAATCCTATATATTCAACTAAGACTTATTAGCTACCTTAGCGATTTAATTATTCAGCGGCTACCAAGATTACATTGAGCAGCTAAATAATGCTATGAAGCTATGGTACAATTTTCAAAGCTAGCCCTATCATCAACTAGCTCCAAAAATTCCTACAAGTTTCTATTTTAACGACATTAAGCACCTCGATTTAATTAGAGGACCCTGAGAACATCATAAAACTAAGTGACCCAAACACACCAATAGGTAGATCACGATTTTTGGAACCTAACAAAATTGGTTTCACAATTTTAGGATTCCTACACATTTTTCTATTGCATTTACAAGTTTGCTTCAGAAACTAAACTAGAAATGCTTTAGAAATCGAAAAGGGCCGTCGGAACCAATTTCAGCCCAGCGACAGCTACGTGGCCCAGTAGCCCCACACGGTCCGCGTGGGGGCAGCTAAGTGCGCAGCAGGCCGGCCCAGCAAGCGGCCCAAAATGGGGAGCCCGTGCCCATGCTTGTTTTTATGCAAAGGAGCCCCTAGACTAGCAGTTTAATATGCAGCACCCGCGAGCACTATTCCAAAAGAGTAGCGATTCACGATAAGGACCCTAAAGTTCCTCGTCTTCACAACAGGGTGGTCCTTGCCGCCACCACACGCGACGGCGTGACTCCGGCCAGCACTCGGCTGCTACGCCGGACGCCTAGGACCTGCGCTGGCCTAGCTACGGGGCCGACCACCGTCTACAAGCCAGGCGGTGGAGGTTGGAAGCGGTGGAGCATGGGGAGGCACCCTAGGGTTAGCTACAGCGGTAGACGGCGGTTCACGGTGATGGCGTGGCTGCTCCGGTGGACCTATACGCTGACGGGGAGGTAGAGGCGGTGGGGAAGCAACAGAACCTTACCGCGGATGGAATGCGTCCTGGCCAACAGAAGTGAGCATCAGATGGAGAGGATCGAGGCGGGCTCAAGGATGCAAGGAAATGACTTTTACTTGCTCTACGAGCTTACCCCCCAATCTATGCTCTGCTCAGGCAGACGGTCGGCCGGCGATGACGAAAACCAAAAATTGGTTGGCAACAACACCGCAAGGCAATGGCTCAAGGTGGGTCGGCCGGCTATCTAGTTAGCGTGGCTACTAGCAGACATAGCAATCACAGAGGGTGACCTTCTGTACAACGAATTTAGCTGTGCCCGGTGTCGGATTGCATCGGCGCGTCGCGTCGCAAAAAAGGCGCGTGCGGCACAGCGCGACAGCGGCAGCGAACGCAACACGGCACGACAAAGTCGAGCAAGGTCACCGGGGGAAGTCGTGCGTGCCTCCAAGCGGTGGGTCCTGGCCCGGTCGGCTCCTAGCGCGCGGTAGTGCATGGCTACACCCCGGTGGTGCTTGACGTGCCGTGCTCGCGACAGCGGGGACAACGGGGCAGAGGGCATCACCAACGCTACTGCTATCGGGTCAATGAAGCAGGGCCGAGGCAGGACATGATTCAGGGCTTGGTGAATGGTGAATCGAAGGACGAGGCAAAGGTGCCCCGACAGTCGAGCGGTGGCGACTACAGCACCGACTTGGCCCAGCGCGCGGTGACCATAGTCTCCAGCCGACTCGACTGCGCCCGGTGACGCGCACACAATTTAAAGCGAAGCAATACTCATCGAAAGATCTGACTATGGTTCAACCAATTCCAAACCCTATCATTGATGCTAGCAGCTAACAGGTGGACCAACTGCCTTGATCAAAGAGCCACTAAAAAGGGAAGAATTCACGATGCCAACACATGCTCGACCGACATCGCCGCATCGCGAACAACACGTCCGCTCAGGGGGTTCACAGCACGTTCTAGCGATCTTGAGGATTTCTTAAGAGAGCAACACGGCGACCAACTTGACTGCAACTCGTACCACGTCCAAGCACATACTTAAAAGCAACCAACTATGGAAAAACTTGATGTTAGTGCTTAAGCATTTTCGTTGGAATTTAAACGTCGAAAAGGCATTGTCGTTACCTCACTATGTCATAGACGCGATCTATGGTTAGGTAGGATCGAATTATGAATCCAATTTTTGAGCTTGCCAAAAGGTGGCTAACCATATTTATCCTCCAAACATGAAAGTTGCGCTTTTATCTGCGGAACTTGCTCATAAACTTTACTTAAACACAATACTCAAGTTACATTTTATTTTTGTTTATAAAAATTATTTTTCATGCCAACAATTAAAGATACCCATTCTTCATATACGCATATTTTATTCGAAGTTTCATTACCAGTGGTACGCACTAAACAATTTAACTTAGGTTTTTGATATGACTCCTCTCAGGTATTAATCTGGGTGCTAAGCACGCTCGTAACACCAGGGGTGTTACATCTTTATCTGATGATAACCCGATCTCAAATCTATTTTGGAGAACACTCTGGCTTTGGCTAACTGATCGAACAAAACATCAATGTGAGGTAAGGGATACTTATTCTTGTTAGTTACAGCATTAAGAGGCCTATAATCCACACACATTCTCAAAGTACCCTCTTTCTTTTTCTTCACAAATAAGGCAGGACATCCCCATTCAGACTTACTTGGCCGGATAAACCCTTTGTTCAACAACTCCTCTAGTTGCTTCTTCAACTCAGCTAACTCATCTGGAGGCATCCTATAAGGTCTCCTTGAAATTGGAGCTGTCCCGGGGATCAACTCAATTCCAAACTCAACATCCCTATCTAGTGGAAGACTAGGTAACTCATCTGGAAACACATCCGAAAACTCACACACGACCGGAATCTGATGAATCGGAATGACTTCCATAGCACATGTCACACTCACAAGGTCTGTTCTTTTGGGCAATGGTACCTAAAAAGTACCCTCTCCCTGGGGATCCTTCAGGGTAAGTATCCGACTTCCTGTGTCTATAACTGCTCCCCATTCCTTCATCCAATTCATCCCTATGATGACATCCAGAACTAGTCCAGGCATAACTATCAGGTTTACTCGAAACTTTTGACTATCTAACTCAAGGGTTGCCCCTCTAACCATCTGATTGGTTAAAACATCAGCCCCTGCTGAACTTATATGATAACCAGAACTTAAGTCTATGCATAGTTGTTCATGTTTCCGTGCAAATACTTGACTCATGAAAGAATGCGATGATCCAGAATCAAATAGAACAACTATAGGGTTTTGGTTAACAGGAAACTTACCAGCAGTTACGGGCTTTCCCTCAGGAATCTCATCCACAGTGGTGTGGTGCACTCGAGCATTATAGGTCTGTTGCTTCTTTCTGAGCGGATAAGGGCAGAACTTGGAAAAGTGGCCTAGCTGATCACAATTGTAACAGGGTCCCTTCACTGTACCAGCAGATCCGATAGGTCCCTTCGAGTTACCTTGTCCCGCTATCGCGGCTGTCCTTACTGGGGGCACGACCATCTTGTACGGCTTCTGCGGTCCCTTGTAGTTCTGGGTCTTATGCTGCGGTGGCCTAAACCTTGCACCTGGTGCAGACGGACGATATGTCGAACGATTAGCAGTGACAACTCTTGGCTGTGACGGTCCTGACTCAAAGGCTCTCTTGCGAGTCTTGGATGCTGTGTACGTGTTATTGTTCTTCTCTTGTTTCAGACAATCACTGATGAAGTCATTGAATCTGGCGTGGGTATTGGTACCCACATGCTTCATCATCTTCGGACCTAACCCTCTCTTGAAGCTAGCAATTCTGTTGGCATCTGTGTCAACCATGTCGGGAGCATAACGACACAAGTTGTTGAAGGCATGCAAATACTGCGTCACGGTTTTGGTGCCCTGATTTAAAGCCAAGAACTCTCCCAACTTCATCTCAACTAGCCCTGATGGAATATAAACTCCACGGAAGGCTTCAGTGAACTCTCTCCATGAGATCTGAGCATTTGGAGGGAAGGTGGTGCGATGATGTTTCCACCACATCTCTGCTGGTCCTTGTAACTGATGTGCAGCATACTCTGTCTTTAGTACTTCTGTCAGCCTTAACACACGGAACTTATCTTCCATAGTGTTAATCCATTCTTCAGCGTCAAGTGGCTCGGTTGCTTCCTTGAAAATTGGCGGCCTAGTGTCCATGAAATCCTTAAAGTTGCTGTATTGATTCACTCTATTGCCACCACCTTGGTTGTTACCACATTGCACGTTGTTAGCAATGGTACGTAGAAAATCTTCCATATTCTTCTATGACTGCTCGGCATTGCGTTGACTTCCTAGAAACTGTGTAAAGAATACCTCTGCAGTGAGCGGTGGAGGAGGCGGCAAATGTGGCTCTAGGTGTGGCTCATTATGGTGGACGTTGTTTTCACCACTCTCACCTACCCCGGCACCATTCCCACCAGTTTCGGTAGCCTCATACGTGGCGCGGCGAGTGTTTGCCATCTACATATTTCAGCAACAAGTAGTGATTAAGCAAAGCTGTAGTAATTGTGAGTGAATGAAAAATTATGCCGTACTGAATTCATTGGAGAGAACAAAGTCATACAATAAAACAGAGGCACAATAATCGCATTCCAATTAAAACATCATCACTAATTAAATTACTTCAAATGCAAACATCACGTCCAATACGACCACGTTGCCAGCATACACACACTGGACTTTATGCGCTCAGGTATCGCATGAACAACCAAGATCCAACATTCTACCAAGTCTCAAGGTTCAAACAAGATACATCAAGATACATGAAGCCAAAAGAAGGTCATCATGATAGGGCCTAGTAGCTAACGTGAAGCAACTAGCCTACTCCTCGGGGCCATCGTCGGGGTCGGAGACGTCACCATTGCTACCATCAGTAGCAACGTCGTCGTCGTCGTTGGCAGGTGCGGCTGCGGGCTCGTCCTCGTCGTCGTCGATGTCCATACCGGTGGCTTCTAGAGGAGCATACGGGCCAATCCCGTTGTAGAGCGCATGAAACTCCTCATGCAGGTTGACGTTGTACTCCTCTAGCTCCTCGACCCTCTGCCTTAGAAGGTTCCTCTCGTTCTAGGCTTCATTCCTCTCCTGAACCAACTGTCCAATCATGTGGTCTGCATTATTGTTAGCCTGAGTCAACGTATACACCCGCTGTAGAGAACTATCACCTCTCTCTAGAGCCTGGTCTCACTGCAAGCTCATGTCAGCCAACTGCTCCTGCAAACTTGCTATAGCACGTGCCTGCTTCTTCTTCTATTTTCTTGCTTTGAGCCGATCATCACCACACAAACCAGTCAAAGTCCAATAGGTGCACTCAAGACCCTAGTATGCTCTGATAGCTGCATACATCGCACTCATAGCGTGGTTGTCGCTAGCCTGTCCTTCGTTTGGGCCTCTGACTAAAGCACTTCCTTGCGGCTGCACCCAAATAACATCGCGAGGATCATCTCTCAAAAAAGTGCTAGCCAAGGCTGCTGCCAGCTCATTGGGAAATCTGCTCATGATGTCCCTGATGACATGAAAAGCTGCTCCCTCTGCACCCTCAACCAGAGTGCATCCCTCAAACTCCAAGTGTCAACCATCCCACTCTGGAGCATCACCAAGAGTAGGGACAGTGATCTCCACTACTGTAAGTCCATCCTCTGCTAACTGGCTCTCACTCCAAGAGTACATCGGCTCCTGACCCTCCGGGTACCCCACATCATGGAGCACTCTCCAAAGCAAAGTTGGCATGCCAAACTCGCTCAGAAAGGTGTCCGTGTTGCGGCGCTCCCACGAGGCCAACTGGTGTCGGGGTGCTCTTCCACCTGTGGACTTACGGGCAGTCTACTTCGTGCGGGCCATCTGTACCAAAAGTTTTGATTACTCGGTGAGAACATATTTTAAGTTGGTACAATTTTTATCAAAAGGGGATAATCAATTTATAAGGGGAGGAATGCATGGCATGAATGAAATGCACAAGCAACATGATGCATGTACGTTTCTTATGTTCTCACAAACTTAAGAAATAAATGATATCTAGCGATGAATTTAGTGGCATACAGGCGATCTCTCATATACGTAACTAATACGTTCTACACGAGAAACACTGTTATGTACCTGCAGAAGATTCATTTCAGCCCAAATCCCCATGCATGCATGAAAAGCAGTAAATCTATCTACACGCTCTACGTGAATCCCTAGATACGCGTACAACGGTAGTAACCACCCAAAACATCGTCCTATTGACAGCATCGCCTCAACGGATGGAACAACCACACATGCGACACTTTTGTAAAAACATGCGTAAAACATGTAAGTACTCCAGTATCATATAAGCACTCTCCCTAGATCGGCGGTGTATCCGATTATGCTCTCACATCTCACACTTACCGAGGCGTAGAGGCAACTGATCCATACATTACCACTCAATTAAGTGGCACTCATACAATAGCACGCCGTATGAGCAACGAAAAAGAAATATGGTGCAAGAACCCCCAAGTCAGTACTTAATTAAGCCACCTAGAGTCCTTACTGGGCATAAAGGATATGACCACTGGCACACTTTTAGTTTGTAAATCATGTTTTTCAAACAAAATTTTGTTTTAAATACACTTATAAATAGTAAACATGCTAAACCATGCTCCGATACCAGCTGTAACAGAACCGACCAATTATACGAGATTAAGTAAGAAAATCATCCATCGAGCAGACGATTTAGCAGACTTAAGCTCGTATAACCCGGTAGTCCGTGAAATCATGACGGATTTCAAACCAACTTACATACCAGCCAAGATCGTAATAAGTTCAGCGGTCACCATCACAAGTTACATAAAAGTTCGCATAGCAAATACATCGGAGTTTAAACATAGTTATTACAAACCAGTTTCAAATAAAAGTAGCGGAAGCATTTAGTTCAAATCACACACTCACACAGAGTTTAAAATACAGTGCCAGCTTAGGATCATCTTCCAACAAAAGCATCAGACAAGATGTAGTGAATGACCATTGCCCATGGTCCTAAGCTTCTCCCATCGTAGGATAAAGGCAGTTGATACAGTAGCCGTAATACATCTGCCCATCTGCAACAAGTGGGAACAAAGCCCTGAGTACGAGAAGGTACTCAGCTAGACTTATCCGACAGAACTAAAAATAAAAGACACCAAGGAATCATGACAGACTGTCTGGTGGGGTAGCTGACTCATTTGCAAAAAGGCATTTTTGACATTTAAAGAATCTTTATAAAAGATTTGCATCAAATTAAATCTTTATTAACCTGTTAACTACATTTGCACCTGTACTAGAGTAACATGTAATTAAATAGGTAATGATAACTAATGATCATTAACAACTCCCATTATATCATATTTTATATAACTGTCCAAGTGTTCCATCAATATTACTATGATGAAGTAGCTCAAGTTAAGTGCTCACTATCCAGTGAACGATGGCGATTCGAATCGATTGTTAACCAGTTGGTAATTTATTCCTCACATAAACCTCACTCACCCGCTAAAGTAAGGTGTTGGTCACCGAGTCAACCATTCAGGTAAAGTCGCGAGCTTGCCAGGAACCACATGTACCTAGGGGCCGCCCGACTCCTCTTTGGCCTTATCATCGCGCCCCCGTATCCTGCCACTACTGCTCTGGTACAGTGCGTTGCGGGCAATTCACTTGGCCCGAATAATCTCCCAGCTTCGTGGTCGAAAGGTACATTATTCGGCCAGCTAAATGTAAGGCATGCGTTCAACATGACTCGAGGCCCAACAACGGTCGGTCCTTAATCGACACAGATGGAAAACACTACAGTCCGAAACCCTGCAAGTTTCCGTCCGGTCTCAATTTCACATTAACACTTAGTTATTCTCAGATGATATACTTTCTCAAGCAGATCCAGGTAACCACCTATAGCTCGCAGGTGACAGGAAATCACCCGACTTCTACCGGTCTAAGCAAGCTAAGCAATTACTTGACTGCGAATAACAGGGTGACAAGGATAGGGTAGAACAGAGTAAACAAGGTAAAATGCAGCAACGGTTGCAAACAACTTCTAAACATAATGCATCAGTTAAAGTAAAGCATTAATAAAATATTTGCAAACCCGGGGAGAAAAATGCTCCGGGGCTTGCCTCTCTCGAAAGAGCTCGGACAGTGGTCTGGGCACTCTGGAAGATCCTCACCAACCTCCTCGTCGGCCTCGGGCACTTCCTGCTCCTCGGGCTGCTCTTCCGGCTCCTCGAGAACTGCTACCGGCGTTACTTCCTGCGATCCTGTATGATGCAATCGTATAAGTGCTTATGCCTAGGTGCATTGCAGAAATAACATGTAATGTTCATGATGAATGAAATTTAGATAAATAGGTTCACTTTATTTTATAAAGTAGGAATACAATTTTTCTACCAGGTAGTCAATATCATCCAAGAACATACAGACTATAAGCACATGTCATCTACTGCATTCTCTTCTACTACTACCATGCTAAGTCAACACATCTTATTAAATGCTTCAAAGATACACCAAAGCAACTCCTATTAACTAGTCATGCATTAACAAGGGTAATTAAACCCTAATTGCAACTAAGTTTGAACAACAACACCTATTTTGGTAGCACAAAAAAATCTGAGAAAATTACTGTAGCTTTCTATCATCTAATCTAGCATACCACAAAATTTTCATTGCATTTGGATTACTAGAACTGCCTACACAAAATAACAAGCTAGGGCCTAAAAATAAGCATAAAAATACTTTATACTATGAAAAGTATCAAACAACATATTTAACATTTTTCCTACATTCTACACAATAAATAATCACCATAGAAAAATTATTACATGCATGTTTTATTCATCTTTTTCTCTCTAGCAAAAATAACAATTATTAGCAATATTCAACACTTGTACTACACATCAAGATTTTTCTATAGAACATGTATGGCATATATTTTTCCTAGAAAGTACAACACAAAAGAAAATTAATTCAAGTGGAACCGTATTTTTCTGAACTTTCTATGATTTATTGCATATTTAACAAGAAAACAGCAATTTCATCGATTAAATAAAAACTCTACAGAAAAGTATTTCAATCTTGACATGCAATATTTTTCCCAAGTAGATCTGATGATAAGGAACCTAGCAAAATTTATTTCAATAGATTTGGAGCAAATTTGAGTAGTCAAACATTTTCCAAACTATTTCCATTTTCAGATAATAAAAGAAAAACGAAAAACCATTTTTCTTATCGCTAACGGGTCGGCCCAGTGAATCAATTCGGCCGGTCGAGGTTTTCGGCCCGAGCGCGCGCGCGGGGAAAGCAGGCACGCCGGCCCGGCTTGGGCTTCGGCCCAAGGCCTCCTTGGCCCAGCGAACAGAGGGGGAGCAGGGTGTGTCCACGGCCGGGGCATTCCGACACCCGGGACCGTGGCGGTGCGGTGGCCGCCGACGGCCAGCGGCCGCTTTCGGTCGCGAGTGGGCGAGGTGTGGCGAGCAAAAGGACTGCGTGGAAAAGGCGAACACGATAGCGTGATGCAAGGGGAGAAAGAGAGACCGAGGGCGCCGATGGCGGAGCGCGAGCTCTGCGGCCCGGCTCGGTGGCGCATGCGGGAAGACGCTCAATTGAGCCTTACCGTCGACCAGTAAAGCACACGGTGGCCCGTTCGGAGGAGAGGAGGAGGTGGCGGAGCGGGTGGCAAGACGAATCGAAAGGAGATGCGTCCGTTGAGCGGGAACGACGGCTCGGAGGTGGGAGGTGCCGGTGATGGCGCGCGGTGGCGGAGCGATGGCTGTGCGAGGGAGAGGAGGAGCGCGCGGGCGAGGAGGTGAGCAGTGGGCAGAGGAGATGAAGGCGGGGTAGTGGGCGGCCAGGTGTGGGGTGAAGACCAGCTGAAGACGCCGTGCGGCGAGCTCGTCGGCGCATGGCCGCCACGCGGCATGCGCGGCGTGCCGCGGCCGGTCGCGCTGGCGCGGCGAGCGCGTGCGGGCGAGCGCGCGGGCAGAGGCAGGCGCGGACGCGGGCGCGGGCCAGCTTCGGCTGTTGGGCCGGAAGTGGGGCGGCGGCCCGTTAAGGTAAGAAATTCCTTTTTCTTTTCTAAATATATTTCCAGATTTTATAATTTGATTCAAATTGAAATTTTGAAGATGAAAAAGACATTTTCACAAATTTCCCCCAAAACAAAAGTTGTTCAAAATTTTATTCTCTACAACTTTCATTTAGGGCACTTTTCAAAATTCTAAATAGATTTTGAATTAGTGATTTAAAGTTAAATTTTTAAATGAAAACTCAATTTTCTGAAATATTTTTAGAAGTAAGATTTGGGAAGATTTTGAATACAAAACTTGCTCCAAAAATCATGTTAATTATTTCAAAGTCATTTAGAGTTATAGCTTAATAAATTTTTACCACTCTTAGATAGAGTTTTTACTAATTCAGGGTTCAAACATGTGTTTTCACAATTTTAATTAATGCCAATTTAAATTGCATGCGATGACGAACATGTATGAAATGATAATGCTCATGATTTAGGATGTGAATGCATGCTTAACACCCAGAGGTGTTACATCGCCAACACCCAGCGTCCGGTCGCAAACAGAGAGGTTCCAGAGAGGTTTTTCATCGACCAGACAGGTCCGATCAACACTGACCAGACTCGCCGCAGCGTTCGGTCGCTTTTCCTCAGCAATTCTAGGCCTGGAACAGTGGCATGGGCGCATCCGGTCGCACCCAAGAGCTAACGTCTGATCACAACCCCAAAATAGCCCTCACAAGAACACTGACCGGACTCTGTGACCGGACTCACAGGTGCTGACCAGACTCGCGTCCGGTTCAGCATCCGGTCATAGACCTTTCAATGCTAAAACGGTTATAACTCTTAGCTTCGAACTCCGATTTCGATGATCTTGGATATTTTGGAAAGCTTATTCAGAGGGCTACACACCCTACTTGCATATTTGATCCAAAGCACAATGAATCAATGCAGAGTTCCAATCCAAGGACCATCCTATAGTTCTGAGTACACCGAAAAACATTTTTCTCTTCTCTAAGTTGATCCAATTCAACTCCAACAACTTCTCCTTTGCAAATGTGTCAACACCACCAAGTGTACAACACCTTGTGCACGTGTGTTAGCTTCTCACAAATATTTTTCAAAGGATTAGTCACTCAACTTGCCACGCCACTCGATCCTAGCAACGACGCAAAGTTAGATCACTCGAGTGGCACTAGATGACCGATATGCAAACAAGTTTGCCCCTCTTGATAGTATGGCCATATATCATAAACTCGGTCATAAACTTCTCTACACACCTATGATCGGTGAAATGAAATGCCCTAGGTTATACCTTTGCCATGCGCATTTTATTCCATCTCCTCCGATGTTGATGCAACACATGCACCAACCAATCACAAATGATATGATCCACTTCATATCATCACGTGACTGCATTGGTTCATCGATCTTGACCCCACTTGCTCTTCACCGTTGCTTTGGTCCATTAGCGCCAAGTCATTACTCAACTTGCCCTTCACACTTGCAACCGGTCCATCGAGCTAAGCCTCATCTTGATCTTCTCCACCTTGGTCACATGACTCCATGTCATGTCTCATATGCAATAAGCTCCTTCATCACATATATGAGCTTTGCACCAAGTTCAAGCCATCTAACCTCCATGGCATGTATTGCTCACACACATGTACCTGTAGACTAATCACCTGTGTATCTCACTCAAACACATATTAGTCCACCTAAGGTTGTTACTCAATTACCAAAGTCAAACAAGGACCTTTCACAGTGGTGTTTAGTATGTGGCTCCTTCAAAAGCAGGACCTAAAGACAGGAGCCTCTCCAAAAGCCATACTAAACAGGCACATATTAGAAGAAATCCTAGGAACAGTTAATGCACCTACGCACATAGGCATCATTAATATTACTGAGGCCTTGTTTGGATGCATGTGTATCTACTTTAATCCACATGTGTTGGAGTGGAATGGAATTTATTTTAATTCCACTCCAATCCACTTCAACACATGTGGATTGAGATAAATACATGCGCATCCAAACAAGACCTGAGAAATGAATGGGTTACATGGCATTTTGCCAAAGCTACAATACACATCGATTTAGCAACTTCAACCTTCACCTTAGAACGTTCCACTCAAACAAACTAATCGTCCATCGTGAGCTCCAAAAGTAGATAAGGTCTCTCTTGTTGAATCATCTCGATTTTATTTGGGTCAAATTGGTTGCTTGCATTATTCTTAGCCTAAATTAGACCTTATATAGCATAATATAAGCCAATGTACACATGTAATTTCTTGATACTTGGTTGTTCTATACAGAAAATTTTATCTACGGTCACCACCATATTCTAGTTGAGGTCTCATATTCCTAGTAGAGGTATGTGAGGATAATAATATTTTATTTTTGTATATGCCTCAGCATGTGTAAACCTACATTGCCTAATATGATCAAATATGGCGTCTAACCTTTGTCCAAGAAAGAATGCAATTCTACGTACATTCTTGGTTAACATGTCAAAAGTTTGATCAATATTAATGCTGTGACATCAAGTATGTATAGTATGAAAATATATCTCATGACAAATCTAATTATACTTATTTGAATTATAAATTTTAATACTTTTTACTTGTAGCTAATCAAGCTCAAGATACTTTAACATGGTACTGTACTAGAATTATATTCTTTTGTAGACGGATACTAGCTAATGCAATATTTGATTTACTTTAAGCTTTGTAGAAGCTTGCGTATAGCGCAGGCTAATACATGCAACCAATTAGACAATTAGAGATATGAGGCCGTCCCGCCTAGGCGGCCTCCTAGCGTGTTTACGTAAGCTTCATTTGAGTGGTACGTTGGATAGAAACTGCACTAGATGAATCACCCTGTTGTCCTTGCATGCATTCAACCATTCACGTTGGTAGATGAACCAACAACTCATCCAAGTGGGCACATGCACATTGAATACAGCAGGTGGATAAACGAGAAGAGCATGTAATGCAGGTCATCTACCGCCACCGTTCACCACTTTGGTGTAAGCAAGTGGATAAACATTTAATGCTTGTTGTCCTGTACAAATAGAAATTTATTATCAGTAAGTCCAAAAAATTAAAAATGTATTATTAGTAAGTAAAAACAGTTCATGACTTTTAGGATCATAGTATTACCACACATCTCTCCAGCTAAATTCACGAGAGACATATATTCTGTAACTAAACTAACAGTACTTACTCTACACCATGCATGGCAATATATTTTTTTTATGTTCGGAGTAGTTGAAAGAAGGTGGGCACATTTAATGCCATCCTTTACATGCTGAGATTTTTTACACGCGTGAAGTAGGTCGAAAGCAGGTGGGCACATTTAATGCCTCTCCTTTACATGCAGAGATTTTTCATACACGCAGAGACGCCCGCTCCTCCTACAACTTCGCATGCCTACCGAGGCTTATCTTTCCTATATAAGCATGTGCCATTCGTTGGTTCATCGCACCCTTCACCCCTCCCAATGTTTGCTTGTGTCCTTGTTGTAGTTCATATATGAGGAATCGGTTGTTGTGTCCTCACTGTGAGTTCATCACACCGCTCACCCCTCCCAGTGTTTATATGTGTCCTTGTTGTAGTTCATATTTGAGGAATGAGTGGTTGTGTCCTCATTGTAGTTCATACCTGAGGAATCAGTGGTTTGTATTGTTGGTGTTGGTCTTTGTTTACACAAGAAACACCTTTAACAAGAACATATTGCATAACAAAGACTACGTGATAGGTCTATGTTGCGAACTCGCACAAACAGATGATTTGAACGTGCACTTACTGAGTTGGCGCTTGATTATGCTTGTAGCTAGTGGTTGGATGAATGCTTTATACTTTGCTAATTGAACTACCAAGTAGTATCACACCACTCTATCTCTGGCTATGCCTTTAAAACCACACCCTCTATCCCATTCGTCTCTACACCGCACCATCGCTCTGCCCTCGTTGTTGTTTCTTGCACGCTGTAGGTGATGAGCTACGGCCGCGGCAAGCAGCAGCGTGGCATCAGCAATGAGGGGACGTTGCTAGCAGCACCGCGAGGGGCGTCCATGTCCTGCTACGGTAACAACAATGTATGCTCACTATCGCACGCAAAAGGGCCTAGCCTGGACGGGCGTATGAGAGCGGCTTTAGGGAGGGTGTGCTACGGAGATCCGCATCCACGCACCTGATTCAGGCTGTGGATCGGCAGGTTTTAGCATGGCCTTCAGGCGGTGGTGCTGTTATGTTTTGCTTCTATGGTGAGCGCCTCCCCAACCAGCGCAAGTTCAACTTCCCGGCCATGCAGTGTCCTATTATCCTTGAACGCCTCCGCATCCACCTTACAATGCCCAATCGCTGTGGACTACGACCAAAGGTGTGGCTTCCTTGCACCGCTCGTGTTCCCTACACTACCAACAGCGCTATCGCCGCTACTGATGGTGGTGCTGCTGCCACCGCCGTCGTTGAGGCAACCACCATAACTGATTACCATCATGGTAACACCGAGAAGAACATGGATGGAGACTTCATGGCCACTACTAAGTGTGTGATCTCCTGCAACCCAAATGATTTGTGTTGGATACGGGACCAGAGCCTTCCTCTAGTTTGCACTCCACACTCAAAGAATCCCATTGATGGCTAGGAGTGTTTATTCAGAAGAATGTTTTTTATTTGCCTAGGAAATATTGAGAGGGACCATCCCTTTGGTTTGTCCTTTTCTTTTTGTTAATAAATATTCCTTGCTCTGTTGTATCCACTGTTCCAATCTACTGATAAGGGCACGTATAACGGGGCAATTCAGCCCGTCTCTATTTTTCATTTTTTTTTTGCAGAAAACACCCTCGTGATCAAGGAGACGGGCAAGGCCGTCGTCTGGTGAGACGACGATGACGGTTCGTGCTCCCAGGCTCAATCGCCCGGAGGAGGGAGCGTTGTATGACATCGTCGTCTCCAAGCAATGAGCCGCGGATCAGGTTGCGGGCACGGGAGAATCCAACCTTCCCGCGCCAAAATCCCAGGAGCGCTGCGGCGGCGCTGGAGCCCAGGAGCGTAGCATCGGCAGGGAAGACCAGGTTGCGCCCGACGGCCCCGTGGCCACGGTGGCCGTGCGGGAGCGGAGACAGGTGTATGCGCTGGTGGAGGCGGGGCGACGGACGGGGACAAGAAGTGGTGGATCGAGGTGACGGGTATTCTTACGCTTCTGCATCCCAATGCTTTTCCTTGTCTTCTTCACTGATGTGTGATATTTCGTTGCTATCCTGGTAAGGACGATTTCCCTAAAGCTAGATGACATGTATTTGGCATCATTGCAAGTGATTGAGAGTGACTTTTTCAGTCCACAAATGTCTTCTTTTAGTGGTGATGCAACTGAAAAATTTCAAGCCATGTAACTAAACTGAACTGGCAAGCCATACTACTAAATTGGAATACACCGTTTAGCAACCTGATGACGATGACATTGTTCAGTTTATTTACATGAGTCAACATTAGATTTTTCTCATTTCAACCTGATGCATTTCTGAATATCTGATGATATTGTTCACATTTCAGCTATCTGAACTTGAGTAGTAGTGGACTACCTAGTTACTGTTACTGATCATCTGGAAGGGGGAGCTTGAGCTTTAGGTGGATTAGGGCCCAGTCTGATTTGGTTGCTCGATGGGAAAACAAACAGAGAGAGAGAGAGATTTGGCCATTTGGGATAGGTGTGTTGCTACTAACTTAGAGAAATGTTGGCTTTGTTATGCTTTGGCTGCTCGATGGAAGCTGATGCTTGCTGACTCGGTGAAGAAATGAAATGCTTGGTCAGAGTAGGTGATTGAATCAATTCCGTGATCTCAGCAAGTTACTGAAACTTTGAATAGCAAGTTAGGACTGCCCTTTGTCCTTTCATAAAGCTGCTACCTGAAATTGTTTATATGCTTTCTGAATTTTTTTGTTGTTGTGAATGAACCTCATAGTTGATCAACGCTTCTCTTGTTTGTTCAGTTTAATCTGTGTATGCTGCTGTTGTTATTAATTTTTACCGTGCTGTATTAGTGTTGCAAGCTACTTTTCTGAAATTGGACAAGGGCTGAGATCATATCAGCCTGTTGCATGCTGTCATTTTTTTTCTTTTAAATTAGCTGAGTTGCCACATGATTTTGTTTGGGTCTCATGATGTATGGAGCTAAGTTGATGTACGAATATATGATTTATATTAATTTCTATTGATGTTTTTTAAATATATGATTTATATTAATTTATATTGATGTTTTCTAAAAAATATTGTAATCATGTTCATCTTATTTATGCTTGACCCGTTTTCTATCAAATAGCAACACAATGGTATACAAAATAGCGTTCACCATTGATCTAGCTACATGCAAAGTATTAAACAGCTTGCAGACAGTGCAACACACTATCCATTGTATGACCTATCTTTTTAGCTGTCTGTTTGTCAGATTCGAGAATGTTGCAGACGACCCCCCTTCTGTGGGTTGTACATGCCCTAAGGCTTTCTCTGCTATCAATCAGGGGCCAAGCTAGAGTTTGGAGACCCGGCTGCACCACGTTGCATTGGTACATGTAACAATCCATAAAAGGATGGAACTATATAATTTATGTAAACAAAACCAACTTTACTTTCACCATACGTGTAGTAAACATTATTACCATGTTAGGTTTCTAGCAAATGAACTGCAAACTAGATTTCATAATTATTATAATAGTACCTATTGTGTACCAGAATTGTTAGTATTTTTATATAACTCGGGTCAAAATTCAAATTGTTTAAGTCCTCAAAACTTGAAAATTGCATCCTTCTATGAACGGGACAGAGTATTATGCTGCCCTAATTTATTAGGCATTCGTCAAGTGCAGCTTTGCCCACTTTTCTTTTGGTGTATTACTAAATCCTACAGATATTCAAATATAATTATGAAGCAAATTTTTCATGAGATATTTGCCGAGGCCAAAACAAGATTTTGGTCTCTTTTTTTGGGTACCCATGGAGATTTTTAAGTCATATCTCTGCAAAAAAAAAACTTGCTCCAACAAATACTTAATGTTTTAGGGGAAAATATGGTTCGACATGCCATTGAACCAATGACTTACTACCTCCGTAGGAAAAGAAATACAATTCCAGGAACATTCTTTGTTGAAGTATCTAAAGTTCAATCAAAATATATAGATAAAAATTTAATGTCCATGATACCAAATAAATATATATGCTACGAAAATATGCCTCATGACAAATTCAATGGTACTTAGTTGATATCATAAAATACTGATATTCTTCTATGTAATACTTACTCAAATTTAGAATATTTTACTTGGATACTATGTTATAATTGTATTCTTTTATAGATAAAAGGAGTACTATGCTTTTATGAAGGCATTCACTCAAGTTTTGGCATCGCAGTCTTGAATACTTGCGTGCGATTTTTCTGCTAGACCTGCTGTAGTTTTTCTTGGAAGGAATCATAATATATTGTTCAAGCCGGAACACATTCATCCAAACAAAAATCTCCAGTGCTCGTGCAGCCTACAGTTCAGCGTGCCATTATTATACTTGCTCAGCTTTAAAATGGTTCCTTGTAATTGCGAAGTATTATCCCAAAACACAGCAGCAAAGACACTAGGAACCTGATATTAGCTACGGGCTTTTTAAAAACTATTTTTAATTTTAGCACCGAAACTTTTTTTATACCTAACACTTTTGGCCGCTCCCCACGCGAGGGAGCGGCATTTCAACTTTGTCGCTCCCCACGTGGAGGAGCGGCAATTCTGCTGACGTGGCAGTGGCGCCACGCGGGCACAGGGCTGCCGCTCCTCCAGGGGGGAGCGGCAGCTCCGTGCCCGCGTGGCACCACTGCCACGTCAACAAGCCTGTCGCTCCCCAAATCAAGGAGCGGCAAGCGCAGGACGTCTTTTCTTCTCTTCTCCTCTTGAGCTCTGGCCATTCGTCGTTTCGGCGCCGCCCCCCCTCGGCCATCACACAACTTGTTTTCTTGTTTATTTATAGTTCAAATGTTGGGCGGAGGTTCGTTGAGCAGAGGTAGAGGAAAGGGAGTGAGGAAGGGACCTTCGATTGTGTGGGAGGGTTCTATGGGTCCTGATTCTTTTGAGGAACCTATAGAACAATTTCCTTTGGAGAGCAAGAGTGACTTCACCCGCGAGAGACCTCTTAGACATACAATAACCGCACGGAAGATTGGCCAAAATGCTGCCACGGTGAGGATTGCGTCGTGCAGATGTACAACGACTGTGACGGTGGAGACCGTCGTTTCTTCAGATGCCCGCGAGGATTTGTATTTCCTTTTAACTCTTATTTTTTTAGATTTGCATTTGATTTGTAGAAGTACTTATTAGTATATGTGTTTTAAGGATTCAAGCTACCCAGATAACTGTGGGTTCACTCGATGGGTCGATCCTCCTCCTATCTATCCCCATCAACAATACATCACATATATACAGGGACACATCTTTGATCTAGAGTATGGCCCTTGAAGTGGTAACAGGGACAAGTCGGAGGACGACAACATCAACGATGCAGAGGAGCCACTATGCAATAATCCATACTATCAGTGCCCATATCATAAGAAGCACGGGCCTCCTTCTCCGCCGCCACCACCACCGCCGCCATCAATGGGGGGTTACTATGGGAAAGACGCAACTCAGTTCAATATGTGGGACCATTATTAGGCATGCTAGGTTTAGTTTGTAACATGCCATTGTTTAGTTCGTTAATATCAGTGTTTGAGTTTGAACTATGTTCATGTTGGAGCAAGTGGTAGTGGAACTGTTGAACCTTGTAATAAGTGTGTACCATTTGGCTACTGTTTCCCTCGATTGTGTAAATGTTTTATTTCCAACATGTCACTTTTCCAACATGTCCTAGTATTATAAAAAAGTACATGTGGTCGAGGTTACTAATCAAAGCATGGAGCAGTAGGAAACAGAGCCCCCAGGTAGGGAGCGGCAGAGTTGTCGCTCCCCCAGCCAGGGAGCGGCAGCTATAAAACACTGTTACACGTCGTCGAACGCTCCAGTGAGCTTGAAAAGTAGAATGTAAGCTGAGAGAACGTTCCACATCACTAGTATTGTATCAAAGTCATCAAAGGCTAATGTAAACAAAAGGCTCATCATATGAAGTTGCACATTACAAGTTCACTGGAACACATAAAACATCACATTACAAGCTCAAATTCATTAGTTCCAAATACATCAAGTTGCAAATTATTTCGACACACTGCTAGAACACATAAGTTCAACACTAAGTAGGTTCTTCGACACATGACTTGTATACATAAATGGTGACATAGAGTGCAACAAAGAGTCTCCAACTTCATCCTGCCATGAAAATGACTAAGTGAACCTGCAGTATATATGACATTGGTAAGTAACACATAGATCATTTTTTTAACATCGAAATGTTATCCTTATATATTTGCTAAGCTTACATGCACTCTATGTCCTAGGAGTGTAAGCCTCCCTCGGCCGTCTCTGTCTCTTCGGATTAGTAGGCACCACGTTGGGCCGTGTGGTCCCAATGACGGTGCTACCATCCTTGGCCCTGCGCATGGCTCGTCCTCTGCACATGGGTCAGCCCCTGCTCAGATAAAAGACAAATCGATGTTAGATTGTGGCATTCTTATATAACATGGACTAGGCAAATAAGAAAATTTACTTATTTAGTTTTACCTGTTCGTCTCCTTGGGTTCCCAATGGGGCATCAAAGAGCTGCGACATGCCAATCTCCTGGTGCTGGGAAGGGTCCACCGGGCTGTGCTAGTACGGGCTGGGCTAGTATGGGTTGTGCTGGTAGGGACTTTGCTGGAAAGGTACGTGCTGGAAGTTGCCCTGCTGGAAAGGATCAAGGTGGATAGAGCCCTATAGGTATGGGCCTGGCTAGGAGAAGCCCTGCTAGGAAGGACCCTGTTGTTAGAAGCCCTGCTAGAAAGGACCGAGGTAGGAAGGGCCCTGCTGCGTAGGATGCTTATGCTGGAGTATGCCAAAGCCCGGTGCCTCGTCCTCATCGGACGACTCTGAGTCGTCGTCCTCTACCTCAACTGGGGCCTTGTCGAGGCGGTGTGGTGGTGTACACGCGCCGGAGGTGGACCCTGTCACAGGGTTCGAAGAGCCCACAGGTGTCCTCAGAGAAGGCGAAGCTATGCTCCGGGAACGCGGAGGGTTTGCTGACGGCTCCCACGGAGTGTCCATGCAGCTCAACTTTTGGGCTAGCTATCTCAAACTCTTGCTCATTTTCTGCAAACACATGTGTGGACTCCATATATTTAGGACAACCTTTTGACTCGTACAACATTATAGGATATTTTCAACGTGTTGCTTATGTGCACAAATGTCTCAAGCGCGCCTCGCCCTTTGTTCCTGCAACCGTGTAGTTGGAACGCTGCTTCGTTGAACATCATTGACAATTGTCTGGCCTGCGTACACAAACGAGGTTTCACCTTGATGTTACAATTTACTGAAACTGAAATACAACCCACCCAAAGTGCACGGACCTAGGATCTTCGTATCTCTGAAGGGGGGCTCTCTGTGGCTGCGTCTCGCGCATAGTCACCTCTTCGTATTCGTCGGCGACGATGTCATCTTCGGAGTCGACAAGAAGTTCTCCCCCTTATACGCCTGCCTCATGTGCACACGGGTCGTTGAAGGCGTGTGGGTCGTGTGGCGGGCCATCCTGTAACGACTGCCTCTCCCTTCTCTCCCACCTCTCGATGTATTGTGTGTGTATCTCACGCCAGTCCATCTGCTTCATCCTCAGCCTGCGGTCCACACTGCAACAAGTACAGACGGTGTTAGTGCACATAAATGCAATGGAGTATTTATGCCAAATTAGTTGATACATAAATATGATTTTGCGAACCAACCTGTGCAGCTCCTTGCCCGTGGAGTAAAGAGGTGGTGGCGCGCCCATACGTTTGTCAAATTGCCTACAAACCCTGATGGGATAGTGCATCTCAACCATGTGGAAGAAAACGAGCGGGACGTCAGACCAAAACTCATCGTTCTCTTGCCAACACTTAGAACTCAAGTGGCCCTGCAGCTGGGGATCGTCGTAGGGTTGCCAATACACCTAGCAAATGGCAATTTAGTTAGTCTTTAACAATGACAAGATAAACTAATACCATACAAATCAAAGACCCCAATGTACCTGCATGTGTGTTAGCACGTCAATCAAGTCAGTGTACTCCCTGTACTTGCGCTCTGCATTCCCTGTGACCTGCTCTGCCCCGCTCCAAACCCATAAGGCTATAGGCATTGTATCCTCGCGCTCCCAATCTTACATTGTACACAAAAATAAATTAGTCATTTCTTAAATAAAGTTTCATACGCAATGCTAATGTAATTAGTTTTGTAGTAAATTACTTACGGGCAAACCGGCCATTCTGGGCCGCTCGACAGGCCACCGGTACCAGATCCAGATCTGCAGCAGGTACGAGCAACCACCAAGCGACGAGTAGCTCGATCCGTGATGGCAAGCAGTGCACAGCTGCCTGTACGTCCACGCTAGGACCACGCTGCCCCAACTGAACAGGCGATGTTCTCTCACAGCTGACGTAGTATGTCCAGAAAGATCCAGCTAACGACGTTGCCCGACATGTCGGGGAACAAGAATGTACCAAGGAAGTGCCACAACCACACCCGAGCATATGTCTCCACGGTACCCGGCCCAGCATGTGTGTCCAGGTTATCGAAGCGCCCTATGAGTCACTGTGACGTGACACCGAAAGTTTTCCTAAAATTTGCAAAGGCAATTAGAGGCCATCGATTTGAAACAAAGGCTGCAATGAAAGCAACGAGAAGCAATTAAATAGCTTACTTATGCTTCTTAGTTTCCTCATTGTCCTCTGGGTAGTGGCCACATAACCCGTACACCTTCTGCCTACAACTGTCGTTGTCCACTACGTCAGTCACACAAGTGCCACCAATGCAAAGGCAAAGTATTGCCTTCACATCCTCTAGGGTCACGGTCATCTCGCCGCAAGGAAGGTGGAAAGTGTGGGTCTCCGGCCTCCACCTGTGTTAGGGGAAAAAGGTTACATACTTCAAATATTATTCTACAACACCTGTGTTAGGGGAAAAATAAGTTACCTATCCACAACTGCACTAAGAAGTGCGGGGTTCAGGGGCGAAAGACCTTCCCGGACCACGCGGACAAGCTCGAGGAAACCGGCACGCCATATGTACGGCGTGTAACGCTTGTCCCACTTGGGCTGTCGGGTGTGTGTGCGCGGCTTCAGAAGGGGCAGCTGCTTGTGCATAGGCCCGTACTCCATGTGAGCCGCCCGGTGGTCCTTGTCGTAGTCGTAGTCAAGGAGGGGTAGAGCGGGTGCCACCTCGGAGGATGAGCTTCCTCCATCCTGTTTCAGATTGGAAAAAAAAGAGTTAGTGCAAATAATATTAACAACTGAACATTGCAACATACATTTTGGACAATAGAAATAACAACATATGTTACAACAAAACATAATGGCATCGATGGTACAAATAAGAACATGTATACTAGGTTATCTTAACAAAGTAATATGGATAGACCTGTTGTCCAGGTCTTCTATGCCTGCTAGCCTTGTGACCCAGTTGCTTGCAAACCGAGCACAAATTCCTGCCACGTGTCTCATTGAAGTCTCGCCCTCCGTACATGTCATCGCCATACTCTTTCATAGCATCCATATCCCCCTTGAGACGCTTCTTCTTCCTTTTGCCCTTGCCCAACTTCTGCAGGGCCGGATTGGACGCGTAGTCAGGCCCATGATATGAGGGTCACTGTGACGGGTTGAGGTAAGGCTCGAAGCTCTTCTCCCATACCCGAACGGTGTTCGAACAGAGGTACAAAGGAGACATATATGGCAAAGCCAAGTAGTCATATCCGCGCATCTTACAGGTCATGATCATGTGAGAGCAAGGGGCATGCATGATCTGAGGGACGTTGCAACTGCACTCAACTTTATCTAAATTGACACGGTAGTTCCTCCCACCGTAACGCTCCCCGACCATGCTTGTGCCACCCAACCCCCGTATACTATAGATATGCCTGTGAGGTCCGTATGGCTCGCCAATCTGCTGCTTGGCCAATTCCTCTCCTTCCTTAATAAAATGAGCGGCTACCTTTCCCCACACCCCAACCTCCCTTATATTCCTCTGCGCGAGCTCCCACCTCTTCACAAAATATTCGTTGCACTTCATGAAAGAGAACTCAACAATCCCAGACACTGGCAATGAGCGAACTCCGGTGAACACACGGTTGAAAGACTCGGACGAGTTGGTAGTCATGATGTCGTACCTGAATCCACCCTCGTCGTATGCTAGTGCCCACTTTTCCTTCTGTTCCATCTGGTCCTGTAACCAAGTCTTGGCAGCTTGGTTCATCACTTTGTCTAGTTCTCTCATTTTCTCCTTGAACTGGTACTCTGTACGCACACAACATAGAGCCTTAACCAAGTCACTAACCTCCTTCCTCTGACGCCGCTAGAAATTAGCTGCAAAATGACGCATGCACCATCTATGCACCAAAGGCAGGAACCCTTCGATATCTTCACCGGCGGCGTGGAGAATCCCTGCGTGCCGGTCCGAGATCAAACATATAGTGCGTGATGCCCCAAGCACTTGGGTACGTAGAAGCTGCATGAACCATGACCACGACGAATTGTTCTCTCCCTCTGCCAAAGCAAAAGCCATTGGTACTATCTGGTCCTCTGGATCAACTGTTGCAGCCATCATCAAAGTGCCCCTGTACTTTCCCGTCAAGAAAGTGTCATCAACAAGTACCACTAGCCTACAAAACTGGAAAGCATGCTCTGTCTTAGCAAACGACAAGAAAACACGGTGTAGCACATGCCTCACCGGGTTCTGCAAAGACATCCCACCAGTGTCCACAAACCATTTCATGCCATAGTTGTAGTAATTCATTGCAGACAATATTCGGGGAACCCGGTTGTACGCCTCCTCCCAACTACCCCATCGGATCGCCAGTGCAATTTGCTTTGCACGCCAAACCTTGCCATACTTCACATGATACTTTATAAGCTCATATATGGACTGCTATAAATAAGACACCGAGACATCATTGTCCTTATCAACGAGCCCCAATATACGACGGGCAAGGTAACGTGCAGTGAGCTACAGATGATATTCCTTCCCCTTGTTATCCAAGCATAAATGGGGTTGGACCAATTTACTTATCCTCTATTTGCCATCACTCGCTTTCTTCCTTGCAGTAAGCCTCCAATGGCATGGAAAACCTGCTTTGCAGGTAATGTGGTACCTCAAGTTCTTGTCGGAATGAGTCACCAAGTATGGCCTATGGTGGTACACAGCATAATCCTAAAGAAAGAGTGTCACATAACCGTCTAAATTATAAGAGCACAAGTCCAAAAACAATCGCCGAAGCGATCAAGTTCTCAAACTTGAGCCCATATAACTCCGGTAGTCCACGAAATCCCGAAGGATTCCAAACCAAACCATAACGAGCCAAGATCGTAGTGATTCAACATAACACACCACTTGTTACAACAGTCCAAAAATAATCTCATACATTGGAGTACGAATAATTTATTACAAAGCCAAAGTAAAGATTAGCGGAAGCAACATAATTTCTGAAATCATTTGAAGTCAAATACTGCCAGTACATAGTCACATCCTGCAAAAGCATAAAAGAAGAGAAGATACAAAGGCCACGTCCATATGGTCTAGTCTTCACGCCCACGTGGCCAAGACAATAATTGTGGCAACAAGTACGAATCTGCTACCTGCAACAGGTGGGAATAAACCCTGAGTACAAGAAGGTACTTAGCTAGACTTACCCAATAAAAACCAGAAATAAGATGACACCAAGGAGTATGCAAGGCTTTGTAAAGTGGGCTAGCTTGACTCATTTGTAGAAAAGCTTCATACAGATAAGTAACCATTATTTGCTTAAGCATCAAGTTAATCATCATTAACCTGCTAACTAGATTAGCACATGTACTATAGCAATCACTTGATTAAGCTAAGCAAGCAATAATAACCATATCTGATTTAATCATGGCTATCATCATCATCCTTATCATCAATTCCGAACCATCAATATAATTAGTGTATCTACGCTGGAGATAACCAGTCAAGTTTCTCACTATCCGGGAAAGACGACGACTCGAATCGATTCCAACTCAGCTAAGGGGGTATTCCTGACACTCACCCGGCAAACCCCGCTAAAGGCAGCCGTAGATAACAATCAGTGAATGAGAATGCTTCTTTTGTTTTGGAACAAAATACTTGTGCTAAAAATAAACAATTGCTTACAATTGCCGCTGAACAAGATGAACTAAAATTGTTGACTTCTTTAAATACTTTGGGATATATTGAGTTTGAAACACTGTGTGCTCTGAGTAGTTTAGAGGAGAAATTTTTATGTGCTGAATTACCATGGTTATCTACATGTATATATCAATTTATTGGAAAATATAATTATAAAGGAGAATATATGGTACACCGAGTTTATATTTGTTCAAATCTGAAATCTCCTTTTTCTGTGCATCAATATGACCAATCAAAGGATTGCATTAGATATAATCATGTCATGTTAAGATCCCCAAGTTTTGTTATAAAGCAACAGGTTAAATTTTAAAAAGAAAAGCAATATTGGCTACAACCTACAATCTGTCCCACAACTAAGCTCAAACCGAGAACGGTTTGTTGTCAAGAAGGGGAGGATGATAAGGACATGACATCCACGGATACGACCATTGATTATAAGATCCGCTTGTTCCTATATTTGCATAGTAATTTTAGGTACAATTCACTTGGTTTCACATGTACATGTCGTTATTCGAATGTAGGTACAAATATGTCTCAAAGTGCAAGTCTATCAAAGTTAAACTTTTAGTTCGTCGGCAGCCCGATAGTGCTTCATTGGGAAGGCCATAACTCATCCATTCAGAGTACGATCGAGGTCAATGAGAACTTGATGGAAAGCTTATTTGATAAGCTTATTTGATAAGCTTTCAAATATATCTGGTCCCACCTCAATATCATATTGGCAAGGCCTTCAAATCATCGAGACATTCTGTTACTATTTCTGTCGGGTGTTACGGCGTCGTCACGGGCTTGTTATTCACACTTGGGACCCAAACCCAAGTTGGAGCACGCCCCAAGAAGATGGAGAACACCTAAAAGATGCCCAAGAACGTCCTCCTCCTTGGCCACCACCTTAGGAGGCGAGCAAGGACGTCCAAGCCAAGCCGGAGGCCCAGTCCAATTCGAGTTCGAGTCTGCTTCGGCCTTCTGGACCAGTCTGCAATAAAACGGACGTTTAGGATGCATCCGGACTCCGTTTTTGATGGTCCACATATGGATGGAAAGATAATTTCATAAGATAACCAATGGCTTTGGTTTGAGACCCAAATTCCATCGGAGTCAATGGGAATCATCGAAACAAGTTGACATCCAGAATCTGTCAGGACGCTGCGTCGTTGTCTTTTGGGTCGTTTGGGCCATGTTACGTGTCGAGACTCCTTAGGGACGTGAGTGGGGGTCCTTGAACGCCCCTTAGGCTTTATAATCAGTAGCCGCTGCCTACGTTAGGTTTTGGGTTTTGCTTTAGATCAATCTGTCTTTGAACAGTCGCCGTTATCGGTTTGCGAGACCCCAACTTCAAGTGCTTAATCATATATCCGTAATTGTCACTTCAATTGAGTTGCATTTTATCTTGTTCTTCCTTGTATTCTTCGATTCGCAGCAGGGATTAGGCTTCGTGGCGAGGTCAACCGGATTGTGACACAGTTGATAACCAGAGGAGACGTGGTGCTAAGGTTACAGGGTTCGATCTTTGTGATCTGAAGCCAGATCGGTGTGTCGCTCTCCGACCAAATCGTTGTTTATCTTGAACCTGACGAAAGATCGGGAATCACGTCCCCATCAGAGGTGCTATGGAGAGGCGGGACCACGACGAGCGCTCGCGCGAAGGAGCTCCAGCGAGGTCACTGTGGCAGATAACCGAGCAATGCGGCCTCACCGGTGCTCGGATGGTTCCACGTAGGGAATGGCGAGGTAGAGGGGGTTGCAGCGGAGCTTTGCGCGGTTGGAATTGGGCAAAGGCGCGACGACGACGGCTCACAAGCCTAGCGAGCTCGTGGCGATGGTGGGGGCACGTTCCTCCGCTTCGGCTAGCACAGAGGGGAGGAAAAGAAGAAAATGAGAGCAGGGACAAGCTCACGACGTCATGGCGATCATGTAGGACACCATGGCCCAGCCGGTGGACACGCGCTGGCGTATGGCTTGCCAAGTGGCGAGCAGGGCCTGAGCCCGGACGACCACTGCACCTCCCCCTCCATCTCCATTCAGACAAGTGGTTGCGGGCGCGGTGGACGGGGACGAACAACAAGTGGTGACACATGAACACGAGAATAGAATAGAAGGAGCCGTTGCCGCTCCCCCTTGCCGCTCCTTGATCTGGGGAGCGGCAGCCTTGCCGCTCCTCCAGGAGGGAGCGGTAGCCCCGTGCCCGCGTGGCGCCACTGCCATGTCAGCACATTGCCACTCCTCCACGTGGGGAGCGGCAAAGTTGAAATGCCGCTCCCTCGCGTGGGGAGCGATCAAAAGTGTTAGGTATAAAAAAAGGGTTTCGGTGCTAAAATTAAAAATAGTTTTAAAAAGTGTTAAAAATAAAAAAAATTCTGGGTGGATGGAACTTGGCAGAGCTGCCATTAACTCATTTTCTGCGTACATCAGGGTTCAAACTTTTGGCAAAATTTCGGCCAGTATTCATGAATTTTGGGTGTTTTTTTGATGTGGCCGACATTATTAATTTCGGTTAAGAATATTGTAACTAGACGTCGAATAGGATCTGTGCGAACAAAAATACGTAGGTTAGTACCTTATCTAGAGGAGAGTTCCCACCTGCACCTTGCGGAAGGTGACAGGATCAAACTTCATATCAGCCCCCACTAGTACCCCCCTCACTATAGAACTGCTAACAATTGAAACCCTGACATACGTATCTATTGAAATGTTGAATAAGCATAGTAACAACAATTAACAAGGTCCAACGAATATAAGAGCAGTACACAAATGATTTTGCCGAGCATTTTTGTACGAATTGGGAAAAAGAACCAGAAACTTACATGAGCACCGATGAGGGGTGGCGAGCGCTGATGAGGGTGATGAGCGCAGGCTTGCCCTTGAAGCCTCCGTGCGCAGCAGCCATCGATTGCGTCGCGCCACCGCCAACCCTAGCCTCATTGCGCAGCCACAGCATCCGGTTCTCGCCTCCATGCTGATTGCGGAACCGCCGCAGCCAGTCGTGGTGACCTCGCCTTCAGGGTAGGGAGGTAGAGCGCCAGCATGCCGCTGCGCTGGGGTGCCTTCGTGCCGGTGTAGGCCAGGCGCCGGACGGACTGCGAGCGACCGAGGCCGGGGGCCTGAGCGCTGCCCACGCTGGGCGACTGGGTGTGGGCGCCTGGGCTTATGGTGGGTGGATTGGCTGAATCTGCCGGACAGACGACCATCGGGCCGCCGGTTCTGAGCGACGCTAGGATTCCCGGCGCACGGGCGCAGGAGCATTTCGGTGTACAGCAGTATCGGAGACGGGAGGTTGACGACGGGACGACGGTAGTGGGGATGCGGTGGGATTTTTTTTGAGCCTACCATGCGGTGGGATTAGGAGATGCGCTGAAGCACTGGGCCTTCGGGAGTTGCTGGTGGGCCAGAGGGGAATAGGCCGTGTCCATCGGTGGGCTTGTTTGATGAATACGATGCTGGCAGCATTGGTGTAGAATCTTTCCCCTAGAGATGCTATACCAAGCACAGCACCTGCAGTGAAGAGCGGGCAGCAGTGGCTAGTTAATGATGAATGCACTCCAGCTCGGCGGTAGAGAGAATGAAGATGGCTGATGGTGCAAGATCTCGGATGACGCCTGTAACACCCGTATTTTTGCACATAATTAAAAACCACTAAAAAATTGAAATTTTTAAAACTTTACAACAAATTAAAACTTTATTAGTATAATTAGGCAAAACCCTTTTAAAAGTATTTTCCAAAACCTTGCATTTAAAAATCCACCATATGCATTTGTGTCTCGTAGGATTAAATTAGAATGCTAGAGATATTTTCTAGGTATAGAAAATCGCTTCGCGTTTAGATTTCATTGCCTGCACCTTGTTTGTTTGAGTGTATGTTTGAATGCTTGTTTGATTGCTTGTGTGCATGTTTGTTTTTCTGAAATTTAATTGCGGCATCAGAAATATTCATTTAGTTATCAATTGCATTCTTGAATTATTTAAAACCTTTTCTTTATGTTATAGAGGTAGGTAATACATCGTAGATATAAGCAATATTATATTCTCTAGGAATTATAATAGCCATCGCATTAATAGATGGTAGCTTTAATTTCCTTTCCAACCTTCCTTTCTCAAATTGCATTTTAGTTAAATCCTTTATATTAAAAATATGGAGTACAAAAATGATTTACAATTTCCGTAATTAGTCTCCAATATTTAGAAACACATCATGAATGTAAAAGTATTGCATTACATTTCTTTTCTTGATTTACATCATCTATCTATTAATTACAAAAGGAAATAATGCATGAATATACATGGTTACATCATCTAGTATTTACAAAAAATAGAAAACCTTATACTGTGTACCCCTCGCTCTTGCCAAATGGGCCTAGCCCAACACGGCAGCAGCCCTTCCGGCTTGGCCCAGGTCGCAGAGCGCCACTGCATCTTCTCCACGTTGCCACCGCATGAGCTCCATGTCCACCGCGAGCACGTGAAAAATGGCGTCCGAGATATTTCCAACGAATCGCCTCTGTGCGTAGTCGGTTTCCCTGTGAACGAATAAGCACGAGCGAGGTCACCACAGATACTTTGGGGACGCCATCGCCTTACCCCCGCCTATAAAAGGGTCGGCGAGCTCGCCAGGAGCGGCACAAAGGAAGCCAAGCTCGAAGGTGAAATAGAGGTGCCGACGAAGTTGGAATCGCTGCCGAGTCCTTCCTCGTCGAGCGCCTCCACCTCCTAGCCGCGCCAAGGACACCACCGCGACCTGGCCTTCCTTCACCGGAGCTAGTTCCATTCCGTCGGAGCCAAGGTCACAGAGCTCAACTCTCTTCGCCGTCGTCGTGCTCCGCTCTGCTCTTCCCCCTCCCCCCTCTGGTCTGTCTCTCCCCCTCTGCGCGTGTTCTCCCTCTCTCCCTCCATCCCTCTTCCTCTTCTTCTTCCTTGCTCGCCTACTTCTCTCCGCCCTGGCCACCAGGAGTGCTGCCGCCGCCTAGTTTTCCAAGCACCGCTGCTACCACCGCTCTGCGCCACCCCAACACCTAGCAACACCGCCATCGAGCGCTCTTTGCTTCCTCCGCTCCCCTTGCCTTGCTCTGCACCGCCACGACAAGCACTGTCGTTGCCCTTGCCCTGCTGCCACTCCAGCTCCATCTCCTCCCTCCTCCTCCTCTCCTATTTCTCCCTCTTTCCCACTTTCGCTCTCTGTCTTGCTCTTCTCGTTGACTGCGGAATGAATAGGGACGAGGACAACCGACGCTATGCCATGGCCATTCACTATGAACGCCCGGCCATGTCGTTCGTCCAATGAGGGCAGGCTACCTCGCTAGTGGACCCTGCACGTCAGTGACTCTATTGCTCCCCTCTCCCTCCCATAGACTTGGTTCTCATGGGCTAAAGGAATGGAGTAGCGCAGTTGTTGATGGTAGTTAACATTCATCCCAAACCATCAATATAACTTGCATAAATGGCTAAAATGGATCACCAATGTAGACTTAGGGGTTTAAACTGACAAATTTCATGAGTTTTGGTGAATCTGTGTTTCTAGCAGGATTTAATTAGAAAACCGCCAAGGAGGACCTATTCATCAAATAAAATCAGGGAATTCCGTCTCGTAAATAACGTGAGAAGACTCTAGAAGACTCTAGAAAGCGAATCACCGAAGCGGAGGCGAAGCCACCGACATGTGGGGCCGGCCCCACATGCATGCCACCTAGTCCCTGTGGGTCTCACCTGTCAGCCTCGTTGTGACATCGGTTCTCCACCGCCTTAAGGATTACATCTCCGCCGTTTATTCAAGTCGATTTGATCCGAGGGCTCAGGATTGACGCTCCAGCCTATATATACCTGCCTACACCCCCCTTAGGGCATGCCAAGTCAGATCCTAAGAGCTAAAAAGCCAGAAACCCTAATCCATATCTTCACCATGATCAGGGCAAGCAATCAAGGGAAGATTAGTCCTCGATAGGATCTAGTCTTGTATTAGAGATAGAGAGATAGAGTGAGAGAGAAGAGTTTCAGAGGAGTCCTAGGCTGTCGGTGCTCTCTCTATGGCTTGTACCCTGGCGGAATCAAGTTCTTCTTGAGCTTGCTTCTGAGTTTCTCTGGTAATCGACTTCTAATTTAAGTAAGCATATTGTTCATATTGTTTTTCAGGTTTGCGACTCTCTTTTGAGTACTTTAATCCTTGTAGCTCCTAGGTTAAAGTAGTATTCGTAGTGTAAGCATGGTGCTTAGACTCAGTTACTCATGGATGTACCCTATTTTTTGGATCAGTGGTAGCTTGCGAGGGTGAGTCTTATAGCCTCGTTGAATCCTTTGTAGTCCACCTCCCGTTAGTAGGCCTAGCAGGACCTTGTTACTTTAGGAAACATACTCGATCTGCCTATGTTTTCTCTAGTAATATCTCCAGAGTTGAATAATAGAAGACAAAGCTTACTAAAGTTAGAACTAGATGACCTTAGCAATCTCCTCTACGCTCCTGTTATCTAGCCTTCATTATGAGTTAGGCTAAGTTAGATTTGGTTATTCTCGCACACATTTCCTCGAGTTTGTTATAAAACTAGGTACTCCCGATGAAGTGCTACATCGGTATAATATCCGTGTGCTTGCGGAATTTTCTGTGTGTGTTAATATATACCAATAAGCATTTCTGGCGTCGTTGCCGGAAAAATGGTTTGCTGAGTTAACTTCGAGCCTAACTTACCCTTGTATAATTATTCTTTTATCTTTTCCTTTCTTTTTACAATGGATCTAGAATCCACCCCCATGGTGCACCCACGAGCGCACACCTATAGCCACAAGAATCTTCAAAGCCTATCCTAACACCTGGCTATGAGCTGCGTCCGTGTTTAATTAGCATGGTTCAGGAGCAATCCTTTTCGGGTGGAGATGATGAAAACCCCTATTCCCACCTAAATAAGTTTGAGCAAACCTGTGCATGCTTACGCATTGCAGGCATGTTAGATGAAACCTCATGATGAAAGCTTTTTCCTTTCTCTTTGACGGAAAAAGCTAAACATTGGTACAATCTCACCTTAGGGAGTAGACAAGGAGATTGGGAAGCCCTATGTTCTAGCTTTTGCTTGTAATTCTTTCCCATCTCTAGGGTAGTCAACCTTTGTTTAGAGATTCTATCTTTTAAACAAAAAAAAAGAATCTCTGGGCATGGCATGGGAACGCTTTAATACCCTTATTAATACTGGCCCTGACCTTGCCACTCAAGACCCTATTCTTCTTCGACACTTTTATATGGGGCTTGATAGGAAAACTTTGAAGCGTCTTAATACGGCTTTAAGAGGTTCGTTCTTGCATGTCTCCACCAATATAGGGAGAAGCATTCTTACGAAAATCTTAGAGAACACCCCTGCAGAAGTAGAGAAGTCACTAGAGGAGGAATCCCAGATAGCTAAACCAGAATCTATGCTTAACCCACCATAAGCTTCAGCTATCCTAGATCCTGAACCACCGGATAAGGAGGAAACTCTAATTTTGGATTTCATGCTTGAATTTGAGGGTGAACTTTTGATGAATATAGAAATACCTTGAATTACTATATTATGAGGAGACCCCAGAAGCCTAGGAAATCATCTTGTGAAGAACCTTTAGACCCTTATGAGGAAGCTTTCCTTAAAAAGACTATGAAAGAGCTAGTGTCCATTATAAGCAATGAATGGTTAGAAGAATCAGAGCTTTCCTCTAATATGATTTGTTTAGATTCACCTTCTATATCTATTCGTTGCCAAATTAACAAAGCTCCTTTCGATGCTCTTTACAATCTTATTATGGGTGTTAATATCATATCTGCATCTTTTGCTTATGATTTGTTGAAACACATGCCATTAACCCCAACAATAAAGTTATTGAAAAATCTTTCAGGACATTCTCCTGAGTTTGGGAAATTTGTATGTCCCCTATCCAGGTAAAAGGAACTAAGGTTCATCTGTGCTTCTATATCTTTGATATTATGGAGTTTGACTTGTTGATAGGACAACTAATTGAAAGACTTATTTAGGAAGGACAAACGGGGAAGTTGAAAATAAGCCTCAGGAAAAACATTAAGCTCTCTATACCCATCATTCACTCTCTAAATGCTGAGACTGAGCCAATTCCCGAGGAAGACACAATAGAAGAGGTTAAGGTTGCATCTCTTGATGATTTGGTTGAACCCAACCTTGAAGATGATGCCTAGTTCTTCATCGAAGAAGAGGACAAAAATCCCATAGAGCCTGAACCTCTAGATGAATTGCTGGAACCACCTAAGCCCACCATTGAGCTTAAACCCCTGCCTTCTGGTCTTAGATATGCTTTTCTCAATAATGATCAGGATTCTCTTGTGATCATAAGTGATAAACTCTCTTAGGAAGAATCCCTGCACTTGCTAATTATTTTAGAAAAGCATCATTCTGCTTTTGGCTACTCGCTCCAAGACCTTAAGGGTATCAGCTCTGCTCTCTGCACCCATCGCATCCCTACAGATCCTGACTCTATACCTTCTAGGGAGCCCTAACATAGGCTTAATAATGCGATGAGAGATATAGTTAAGAAAGAGGTTCTGAAACTCCTGCACGCCGGGATCATCTATCATGTGCCGCACAGTGAGTGGGTTAGCCCTATTCAAGTCGTGCCTAAAAAGGGAGACATGACTGTTGTTAAAAATAAAAAGAATGAATTAATCCCCTAAATAACCATCATTGGATGGTGGATGTGCATTGATTACCGAAAAATTAACAAGACAACAAAGAAAGATCACTTTCCATTGCCCTTCATTGATGAAATGTTGGAGCGACTAACAAATCACTCTTTCTTCTATTTCCTTTACGAGTATTCAAGTTATTACCAGATTCTGATCCATTCAGATGACCAAAGCAAAACCACCTTTACATGTCCATATGGAACTTATGCTTATAGTAGAATGTCTTTTGGACTATGTAATGCTCTAGCTTCTTTTCAAAGATGCATGATGTCTATATTTTCTGATATGATTAAAGAAATCACGGAAGTTTTCATGGATGATTTTTCTGTTTATGGAAAAACTTTTGATGATTGCCTTAAAAATTTAGACAAGGTTTTGCAAAGATATGAGGAAAAGCACTTAGTTCTTAATTGGGAAAAATGTCATTTCATGGTTAGAGAAGGCATAGTGCTTGGACACTTGTTGTTCAAACAAGGGATTGAGGTAGATAGATCTAAAATTAAAGTAATTGAACAATTACCTCCTACCATAAATATCAGAGGGATCCATAGTTTCCTTGGTCATACTGGTTTTTACCGTCGCTTTATAAAAGATTTTTCACATATTTCTAGACCACTTATAAATCTTTTGGCTAAGGATATTCTCTTTGAATTTGATGATGCATGTTTAAAATCTTTTAACATTCTTAAGAAAGCACTCATCTCTACACCAATCATTCAACCCCCTAATTGGTCGCTACCTTTAGAAATTATGTGTGATGCTAGCGACTATGCTGTGGGGGCAGTTTTAGGACAAACAAAAGATAAGAAGCTTCATGCAATTGTTTATCCTAGCAAAACTCTAACAAGACCTCAACTTAATTATGCAACAACTGAAAAAGAGCTCCTAGCTGTTGTTTTTGCTATTGATAAATTTAGATCTTACTTAGTAGGAGCTAAGATGATTGTTTATACTGATCATGCTACTTTGAAATACCTGTTCACTAAGAAAGATGCCAAACCTAGATTAATAAGATGGATTTTGTTACTCTAAGAATTTGGTTAGAAATAAAAGATAAAAAGGGAGTAGAAAATTTTGTTGCTGATCACTTGTCCAGAATGCTGTTTGAGAATTTGTAGTAACTATCCATCAATGATTCACTGCAGGATGACATGCTCTTCAAGGTCTCAAAATCTGACCCCCGGTATGCAAAAATTGTTAATTTTATGGTTACAGGTTATGTACCACCAGGGGAGAACAAAAGGAAGCTCATCTACGAAAGTCGTCTCCATATATGGGATGAGCCATACCTCTTCAGAGTCTGCTCTGATGGCCAACTCAGGAGATGTGTACCGGCACAAAAAGGCATCAAGATTATAGAACGGTGCCACTCATCACCATATGGAGGACATTATGGTGCATTCCGCACTCATTCAAAAACCTAGCAAAGTGGATTCTTCTGGCCAATCATGTATGAAGATATGAAGGACTTCATCCAGAGATGTGGAGCGTGTCAGAGGCACGAGAATATCAATTCAAGAGATGACATTTCACTCACCAACAACCTCCAGATAGAGCTCTTCGATGTCTGGAGAATCGATTACGTGGGACCTTTTTCGAAATTAAAGAACTGTGAATACATATTGGTGGTAGTTGACTATATCTCCAAGTGGGTTGAAGCCATGCCATGCAGAGCTACTGATGCGAAGAACTCCAAGAAGATTTTTGAAGAGACAATATTTCCACGTTTTGGAGTTCCAAGGATGGTGATTAGTGATGGAGGAACTCACTTCACTAACAAGAACTTTCACAACTACTTGTCAAAACATGGGATCCATCACAACGTCGCTACTCCATACCATCCTCAGACATGTGGCCAAGCAGAAACATCAAATAAATAAATGAAGAACATTCTACAAAAGATAGTCAACGAGATGGGGACTGCATGGAAAGATCGACTACCCGATGCATTATGGGCTTATAGAACAACCTATAAAACACCATTGGGCATGTCACCATATCAACTGGTCTACGGGAAGACCTATCATCTACCTGTTGAGCTAGAATTCAAGGCTCACTGCGCCATCAAGCGATGGAACATGGACTTCGAAGCCGTAGGAACCAAGAGGAAGATGCAACTTTTGAAGCCGCATGAAAAAGCATATCATAACACCAAGATATATAAGGAGAGGACCAAAATATAGCATGACAAGAGAATAAAGAAGGAGTTTGCCCCAGGAGATAAGGTATTACTTTTTAATTCTAGGGTCAAATTATTCAGGCATGGAAAACTTCGAAGCAAATGGGAAGGACCATTCAAGGTGATAAGCACTTTGTCGCATGGAGCGGTAACACTTTAAAATGATGAAGGTACGTTATTCAAGGTAAATGGTCACCATCTCAAAATCTTTCTAGAACCTAAAAAACCACCTGAGGATTTGGATGAGGTAGATTTTCTGGTATTACCTTAGATTTACACTATTGTCATCCTCTTTAAGTTTCGTAACGCATAAATATACTCTTCGGGATTAGATAGAGTGAAAGGATCAAGATGCCCAAGAGGAGGGGTGAATTGGGCTAATTCTAAAATTCTTGCAATAATTAAGCCCTACACTTAGCCCATTTCACCCCCTTGTGCCTAAGAGTGATTCTATTGTTCAACCGCATAAAAGTTTTGCACCCTAGGTTCTAATCCTACTCTAGCATTATAATTCTAGGAATGTAAAGACAAGTATTGAATTGCTCAAAATGTAAATGCTCAAAGTAAAGAGAAGGAGAGGAACGCGACGACGTTTTCCATGGTATCGGAGAGTTGCCACTCCCCACTAGTCCTCGTTGGAGCACCCGCGCAAGGGTGTAGCTCCCCCATGATTCGTGTAACAATCAAGTGCTCTCTACGGGCTGATTCTTTGACACTTCGTCACGGTGAATCACCCCCAACCACTCACAAAATGACTTGGGTCATCCACAGGCTCCGCCGGATGATCACCAAGCTTCCAACCACCATCGAGCCATCTAGGTGATAGCGATCACCAAGAGGACCAAGCACAAACTCTCATTCGGCCATGACAAGTCTAATGAGAAAGGTGGATGCACACTTGCTACTCCCTATGTACTAATAAGCTCCTTAATCTTGGATTATCAAATCTCAATCACACCACTAGGCTCTTGCACTCTCTTGCACTCCAAAGGTGTTTCTCAGCTGAACAAATGAGCAAGGGACCTCCCATGGACAAGTGGGAAAAGTATTTATACCCCCTCATTCAAAACATAATGGTTGGAGGCCAACTCAGCAAATTTTAGGGTGACCAGACGTGCTAGTCAGGGTGACCGGATGCTCAGGTCAGTAGTAATCGTCGCTGTGTCAGAAGTATCCATTGATACTGATCGGACTTTGTCCTGCGTCCGGTCAACACCCACCGAACATGTCCAGTCAGCAAAATCCCTCTCTGGATGCTCTCTGATGTTGACCGGACGCTGGCTCCCTAGCGTTTGGTCTAGCGTCCGGTCACTGTCTGACATCTTTTCCAATCAAATGAACTGACCAGACTCTCCTAGCTGCATCCGGTCACAACCAGACCAGCGTCCGATCAGTCATTTGACCCTCCATTCACTTCCAATTTGAAATCCTTTGTGAATGAAGTTGACTCCAATTGATCTTAGGGCTATTCCTGAGGTACCTAGTGCTAGGTTTGATAAGTGTGCACCACACCTAATCCATTAGACTCACCTAGGTCAAGCTACTAGTCCATACCCCCCTAAATAGTATGACCAAAGGAAAAACAAAAGTCCTAAACTACTCTAAGTGTCTCTCCAACGCCAAGCGACACTTAGAACTAGTTCGTCTTTAACCTTGTCATCCATCCTTTGAAAACCAAAATGATTTCCATCGACAGGGGCATGAATATCATAATTGCCCAATCAATTTCCATTACCATGACCTAACTTAATTTGCCTCTGCAAAACACACGTTAGTCATAGTAATCATGTGTCGTCATTAATCACCGAAACCCAACTAGGGGCCTAGATGCTTTCAATCTCCTCCTTTTTGGTGATTGATGACAACACAACCTCGAGTATGTATAAGAAATGAGTGAGGTTTTCAACATGCTTGGTTCATATAAGCATTTAACAATAAGAACAAAAGGAGTTAGGCATGCTTATATGATCCAAGCCAACATGGTGTACTCAAAAGATATGAATTTAGCATAAGTACATTAAGTAATGCTCATTTGAATCGGAGTGAAACGCGGAAGCAAGGCAAATGAGCATAACCAAGTGACATGACATATAAATATCGAAGTAGAGAGCACACATGTCACATAAGTCTCACAATCACATGTATATAACACGATGCATGAAAGTAGACGTGAATGCATGAAGTATCACACACAAAAGAATTGAGACCATCTCACACGCTCACACTAAATTTAACATACTCGCTCCCTCCCCCTTTGGTGTCAAGCACCAAAACCTAAGGGTCAGACGGTGGGATAGGAGCAGACGAGCCAGGCGCTATGGTGCGGTGAGAGATCTAAAACTAAGCTGCACCATCCTCTGACCTTGAACTCTAAGCGGTCTGACCCTCGGTCACTGGAAGTGGAGGTGAAGCGGTCTGGGTCTGCTCGGCCTGTAGCTCTAAAGGTGAAACTGTGCGGTCATTGTCGTTGTCGTTGAAACCGGTGCGGTCGTTGTCGTTGAAACCTCAAGAGTAGGAGTGACTGTCTGAGGTGGCTCGGATGAAGCAATAGATGATGAAATCATCTCAGTAGTCCCAATGACTAGAGCAGCTGTGATAGGAGCAAGGGCTCTAAACTCTAGTGGTGTAGGCTATCCGGTGAGCTCACTAAAGGTAGCACCTAGACTCCTGGAGACACAGGGGTGTCCATCACTAGTACTGAAGTGGACTGAGTAGGAGTGAAGCCCGTGACTAAAGGAGTAAAGTGTGGACCCTACTCTATCCCTGGTGAAGCAAACCACTGAGAAACCTGCTCTGTAGGTGAGGCAAACTGAGGAGCTGGTTGTCCCTGACTCTGAAGCCCACTGGGTTGTACAGCTAGAGTCACTCGAGTAGTGGTGATAGGCTGACCTATTTGCAGCGAGGACTACTGAGGAGCGACCCCTATAGTAGTGAAGACATGCTGCATGAAGCCAAGTAACGACTGCTGCTGCTAAAACTGATCCTGACGTGCCTGAACCTAAGCAATAGTAGCTGTGGTCTCGTGTGCCTAGTGTGCCTGGTCCTACCTCATCTGCTCGAGTATAGCAAGGAGTGTTGGGTCTGTCTGTGACTACTGTGGTGGAGCTAAGCTAGAGCCACTAGCCTCTCTGTCGTGAGGACGAGGTGGCATCTGGGAAATTGGCTGATAGTCATCATCTGAGCTGTCACTCGGGTCGCTCTTGACCTCAACCTCCTGTTGTGCATCTAGCTGCTCCTCCTCCGTCTCAGCAACAACCTGGATGGCCGTGTCCTACTCAGCTGCAGTCTCTAGCACCTCGGGTCTACGGCTCGGCTGACTAAGAGTTCTTCCACTACTGTGACGAAACATTTGGCTCATGTTGTATTGTGGGAACTCTGTAGTAGCACCATTCAACTCGACTACTATCTTTGGAGAAATCTGTGACACTGCCTACCGAATGAGGAAAGTGATCTAGTGAGAATATGTCAACTGACAATGACCTCTGAAGCCCTCTGCTAGTGTGTCCTCCATCTCTGAGAGCATTACATCCCAAATATCAAAGATAGTCTGAGAAATAAGGTGATGCACTAGCCACAACTGAATGTGAGTTAGTCCCTCGCGTTAGCCAACCCTCGGAAGTAAAGTCCTCCTCATAACTGCCTCAAGGATCCAAGCTATAGGGGTAAGGTCATGTGTCCTGCTCGATCCCTCTCCAAACGACTCAGTGAAGTAGGGACTGACTAGATCTCTGGGTGGTACTAGCCCGTCGTGAGGACATCTCGGTGGCTCTGTCTGTCCATAGCAAATCTCATGGATCCGAATAGGAGACTCTGGAAGCCTCAGTATCTCTCTAGCCCTAGAGCTCTGGAGCCTATAGTCATGGCCTCTGAAAGCAAAGTGCATAAACCTATGCCTAGGGTCAATCCACAAGGAGGAATAGAACTCTCTAACTCACTCTAGAACATATCGGCCAGTCCATCCAAGAAGGTCTGTCAGTCCTAGCAGGTAGCTGGGGTGGGGACAGATCTGCTCTCCTGCAACTGCCACTATGTACTCAATGGAGCACACTCTTTGTGACCTAAATGCCACCCCACTGTTAAGGTAGGCATTATAGAAGTCCTCCTACACCACAATGTAGAACCGCTCCGACGCACACTCATCCCGCCTCGGCGGAAACCAATCCTCAAACTATGTGAAACAAAGCTGCTGCACCTGCCTGGCTCTAGCTACCCTTAGGTCCAAGTGTACCATAGGAGGTGGACCCTGAGGTCTAGGAGGTGGGCAAGAGCCATGTCTCTATGTCAGTGGCCCGAGTGACACCTAGGTGCATGTCGAACTGGAGCATCGAAGCTGTGGTTGTGCTTCCTGCTCTGCCTCCTCAACTTGCTCTCCCTGCTAAGCCTCCTCTGTCTCCTCTATCAGCTGCTCTGTCTCCCCCTAAGCCTGACTCTCCTCTGCATGAGGACCCTCTAGTGCATCCTCCAGAGAGACACGCCGTCCTCCAAGCATGATAGTACCACGAGGACTACCATGACGAGCCTCAAGCTCCTCCACTATGGCCCTCTGAGCTGGTGACAACTGATTAGCAATACGAATGCCACTACCTCTGCCACCTCTCTCAACACGCTCAGCTGCTGCTGCTACTACCGCTGCTCTCTTGGCCTCTATGTCACCACGCTTGCGCTTCTTCTTTGTGGTTGTCTTCTTTGGCCCCTTCGCCTTTTCCTACTTTGTCAGACGAGGTGGACGCCTCTCATCATCACCGGGACCACCTCCGACATTCTTGCAACGAACCAAGATAGACACTGCAAAGATCAACTGCCACTGATCAAGCAATCGAGCAATCAAGAACTCCCTCTGTCATTGACAAACTCAAACAAGATCAACTGCAAGAACCACTTCACTCAAGAGGCTTGGCCTCTGTTCCATACTCACGGACTTGGCCCCGAGCCACTGACAGACTATCAAGATACCACGCTGCACAACCCGCTGCATAGATGGAACAGGAAGATGTATATAAGCAACATTATTCTAGAGATACGAAAGTCCTAAAAGAAAGCAAGCATCATAGGTAAGAAAAGAGTGAGAGGGCTTGCTACCTTAGATAGGAGAGCTCCTATGAAAGAGTACGAACTAACCACATCGGGGCACCACAGATCATAGCAACAACACTGCTAGGAGGGAATATGAAAAAGGGAACAAGCAGTGCTGCAGGAGTTATTTAGGCAAAGCAACAAATACACGGTGGGCGACATGGATGCTCACTAGAAAGGCGATGTTGCATGTTAAGGAAATCCCAATGCTCGGATGCTGGACGACCAAGCAATGCACCAGGGTGGAGGTGAAGCCAGCCAAGGGAACACCGGAGATGTAGTGCTTTGTGTGCGGTCACCGAAGCAAGTGATGGCGGCGAGCTTGGTGGAGAAGGCTTCATCGGCGACAGTGGCGAGCGTGACCACGAGTGTAGGCACAGCGCTAGCGCTCGATGACCGGCGTGGGTGTGCATGGGGAGCCCAGGCGGCCATGGTGGTGTGAGGGTGCAACGGCAAGGACGTGGGCGCACGGCTGCAGTGGCGGTGGTGGCATGGCGGTTGGAGAAGCATCGTGGTGGTGGTTAGGGTTGCGAGCGGGTGTGTGGCAGCAAATGCGGAGGGCAAGTGCGGGCGCGGCCGATTTGGAATGAGAGATTAAATGGTAGGCCCCACATGATAGATAAAGAAAGGAAAAATAAAATCCACGTAGACAACTTTGACCAGACGCACCAATGAAATCGACCGGACGCAGACCCCTGGAGTCTAGTCGTGTATAGAAAGGTCCAGAGGCCATCAACTCGCGATCGGAGCCATCCAATGACACTTGACCGGACATAGCTCAGAGTCCAGTTCTTCTCTGAGATTAATCCTACGCTGACCGGATGCAGAGGCATCGTCACACTAGACGCTAGGGAAACACTATCTAGTGTCTGGTCATCCTTCAGCAACTGTTCCTCCTTCAGGTGAACTGACCGGACACTCGAGAGCAAAGATCGGTGCAGCGTCCGGTCACTCTTCAGCTGCTATTTTTCTTCGTTCCTTCACGCCACTTTCTCCCAACCAAGTTCCAACTTAAATAAGAACCAAATAAACACCTAATTGGAACTAGTATGAGAACCACCTCTCAAACCCTCAGTTTTTCCACATATTTTTCCTTCAGCTATATGACTTTATGAAAATAAGCGATAAACGAGCGAAGAGCAACATGTGGCCACACAATAGGGTTTATAACTAGTAGGAGCTTCAAATGCTCTCCCTATTTGTGGACGAACACAGCAGATGCTTAAACAAAAACCAAAAAGAAACGACAAAGCAACACACATGCATATGCAATGCAATACAAGAAAGTAAAGCTAGTTGCTTGTCAAGTTTGATCCAAGGTTAAGCTTTTTCACATGCTTTTCAGTGGTTATATTAACCATGTTAGACAAGCCCTAAGTGCATTACTAAAAATCAAACATGTTTTATATTACAATGCAATGCAAAGTTCAACACAAGCTCATTTTTTGTGAAGTTACTTAGGTCAAGCACATTGAGCTCATTCCTTAATCGACAAAATGTAGCCTCATCTAGCGGTTTGGTGAAGATATCCGCCAATTGATCCTCAGTCCTTACACCTTCTAGTGATATATCATTTTTAGCAACATGATCTCTAAGAAAATGATGATGGATATCTATGTGCTTGGTGCGAGAGTGCTGAACTGGGTTGTTAGAAATTTTTACCGTGCTCTCGTTATCACACAAAAGAGGTAACTTTTCTAGAACTACACCATAGTCTAGAAGAGTTTGCTTCATGTAAAGAATTTGTGCACAACAAGCACCCACGGCAATGTACTCCACCTTGACGGTGGACAAGGCCACACTATTTTGCTTCTTAGAGGTCCAAGACACTAGTGGTCTACCAAGAAAGTGGCACCCTTCAGATGTGCTTTTTCTATCAATTTTACAATCGGCATAATCTGAATCAGAATAGCCAACTAGTTGGAATCTAGCTCCATTAGGATACCAAAGACTAATGTTTGGTGTGTGCTTAAGGTACCTAAGGATTCTCTTAACGGCAACTAAGTGAGCTTCCTTAGGACTACCTTGAAATCTAGCACACATACACACACATTAAACATGATGTCAGGCCTAGATGCGGTCAAGTATAACAAGCTACCAATCATAGAATGGTAGAGAGTTTGATCAACCGATTTACCTCCCTCATCTAGGTCGAGATGTCCATTTGATGGCATAGGTGTCTTGATTGGCTTACATTCATCCATTTTGAACCTCTTGAGAAGATTCTTGGTATACTTTTCTTGAGAGATGAAAATCCCTTCTCTCATTTGCTTGACTTGAAAACCAAGAAAGAATGTAAGCTCTCCAATCATAGACATCTCGAACTCCTTTGACATCAATTCACCAAACTCTTTGCAATAGTCTTCATTTATTGAACCAAATATGATATCATCAACATAAACTGGACAAATGAAGATAAGCTCTCCAATCATAGATATATCGAACTCCTTCGACATCAATTCACCAAACTCTTTGCAATAGTCTTCATTTATTGAACCAAATATGATATCATCAACATAAACTGGACAAATGAAGATCTCTCCATTAAGTTTCTTGGTGAATAGTGTGGTGTGACCTTCCCAATGGTGAAGCCCTTCTTAATGAGGAAATCACAAAGATGCTCATACCAAGCTCTTGGGGCTTGCTTTAGCCCATATAGCGCCTTGGACAACCTATAAACATGATTAGGATATCTAGGGTCTTCAAACCCAGGAGGTTGATCAACATAGACTAGTTCATTTATGAAGCCATTTAAAAATGCACTTTTAACATCCATTTGATATAGTTTCATTTTGTGATGCGATGCATATGCAAGAAGGATACAAATGGCTTCAAGTCTTGAAACCAGTGCAAAGGTCTCTCCAAAATCCAAACCTTCAACTTGAGAGATCCCCTTTCCAACTAGCCTTGCCTTGTTCCTCACAACGATGCCTTGATCATCTTGCTTGTTGCGGAACACCCACTTTGTTCTAATGACTCTTGCATCTTGAGGTCGCTCTTCAAGTGTCCAAACTTCATTGCAGGTGAAGTTGTTTAATTCTTCATGCATGGTATTTACCCAATCCAGATCTTGAAGAGTTTTTTCTACATTCTTAGTCTCAATGCAAGAAACAAATGAGTGATGTTCAACAAATGAAGCAAGTTTTTGAGAGTGAGTCATTACACCCTTTGAGGACTCCCTATGATGAGATCTTGTGGATGAGCTTGAACTAGAGGTGAATTTCTTCTTTCAACCACTTGAGGAGGAGATTGTGGAGCATCAATATCTTGAGCATGTGCCACCATTTGATCATGGGAGACATGAGTATCTTCATTTTTTATTCTCCCATTTTTACCATCATCTTGTGGCACACTTGATGAAGAGGGCGGATCAATCACATGCACTTCATCTTCATCATCTTTAGGCTTGATGTCTTCAACCAGAATATTCTTCATGGCCTCCCTCAATGGTTCATCACCTACATCATCAAGATTCTCATGTACTCCTTGGAAGCCGTTAGATTCATCAAACTCCACATCATATGTTTCTTCAATTAAGCCAGTGGCATGATTAAATACTCAATATGCTTTGAACTTTGATGAGTAACCAACCAGAAAACCAATATCACAACATCTTTAGAACTTCCCTAGGTGTTGCTACTTCTTATAGATGTATCATTTGTAACCAAACACCCATAAGAAAGATACGTCCGGCTTCTTTCCATTGAGCAACTCATAGGAGGTCTTGCCAAGAAACTTTTGGAGAAATAGGCGGTTGGATGCATAGCATGCGGTGTTGATAGCCTCCGCCCATAGAGCTTCGAGTGTGTTATACTCATCAAGCATTGTTCTAGCAAGGGTGATTAGTGTCTGGTTCTTTCTCTCTACTACACTATTTTATTGAGGAGTGTAGGTTGTAGAGACCTCATGCTTGATCCCAACTTTTATCACAATATGCTTCAATGTTTGTGTTGTCGAATTCTTTCCCATTGTCACTTCTTATCTTCTTAAGCTTTACTTCAAATTCATTTTGTTCTCTCTTGGCAAACTTCTTGAAACATGCGGCCACTTCGGTCTTGTCATGAAGGAAGTACACCCAAATATATCTAGAATAGTCATCAACTATCACAAGACAATAGAGATTGCCTCCCAAACTCTTGTAAGTGGTTGGTCCAAAAAGATCCATATGGAGAAGCTCTAGCACTCTTATTGTTGACATGTAAGCTTTGGTCGGATGAGTGTTTGTAACTTGCTTGCCGGCTTCACATGCACTACAAAGCTTGTCCTTCTCAAATTCACATCCTTCAAACCTCTCACCAATTCATTCTTCATTAGCTTCTTGAACAAGCTCATCCCAACATGTGCAAATCTTCTATGCCATAGCCACCCAAGTGATGTTTTGGTGAATAAGCATGTCTTCAACTTTGCATCTTCGGAGGTGAAATCCACTAGATATAGGTTGTTGTATCTAAAACCCTTGAATATAACTTGATCATCATCTTTCTTTGACACAACCACTTCCTTTTCGGTGAACAAACATTGAAAGTAAAGATCACACAATTGGCCAACAGATAGCAAGTTAAAACTCAAAGAAGCAACATATAGCACATTTGAAATTGAGTGATCATTTGATATTGCAACTTTGCCCAATCCTTGTACTTTGCCCTTTGAATTGTCACCAAATGTAATTCTTTCTTGACCGTCCACTTCTTCATCTAGTGAGGTGAACATACGAGGATCACCAGTCATATGTTGAGTGCAACCACTATCAATAACCCAATGAGTTCCACCAGTCTTGTAGTTCACCTACAAACACAAGAGATCAAGCTTGATGTTTAAGGACCCAAACTTGATGAGGGCCCTTGACTTTCTCAACTAGTGACTTTACAACCCAAATTTGCTTAGGCCCATTCTTATTTGGTGGACCTAAGATCATGACTTTCATCTTTCCACTAGAATCCTTTCTAAGCATGTAGTGAGCATTGAAAGCAATGGGTCTAGCATGCTTGGGCAAGGGTTGTGGTGGTGGAGTTTTACACTTATGAGCAAAGTGATCTTCTTGCCCACACTCAAAGCATCTCTTTGGCTTGGGCTTTGACTTGTATTGTTGTTTATGTTGAGCTTGAGCTTTCTTCTCTTGATGTGCCAAGTATCCAGTACCACTTCTATCCATATTTATCACGGTGTTCATTAGTAGCTCACTTTGAAGATATTGGCCTCTTGTGAACTTGCTCAAACCGGTCTTGAGATGTTCCTTCTTCAACTGGAGTTTCTTGTTTTCTTCAATGAGTGACTCATTTGTTGTTTGCTTCTTAAGACCCATCTCCATCTTGAGTCTTTTGTTCTCTTCTCTAAGCATATCATTTTCAAGAGCCATATCATCATCATTGTCAAGATTCTCAATGACAACGGTGTTGGTGGTTGATGCCTTTTCAAGATCCTTCTTGAGCTTCTCATTCTTATTCTTGAGCTTGATGTAATCATCATAGTTATTGGACTCAACCACTTTCTTGCCTTTGCTACTAGAACCTTACTCAATGCTCTCAACAATCAAGTCATGTAACGGAACCGTCCAAATTATAAGAGCACAAGTACAAAAACAATCACCGAAATGATCAAATTCTCGCACTTGAGCCCATATAACTCCGGTAGTCCAATGAAATCACGAGGGAATTCAAACCAACCAACATACAAGCCAAGATCGTAGTGATTCAACATAACAAGTCACATGTTACAATCATTTCACAAGTAATTCAATATACATCGGAGTTCAACAAAGTTATTACAACTTACATTGAAAAGTAGCGGAAGCAAAGTAATTTGAAACTAACATTATTCTTATTTCAAATACATGCCAGTACGAAGGTCGACTTCCAACAAAAGCATTAGAGAGAAGATAACTCAGAAGGATCATGCCCGTGATCACACTCCGCCTCTATGGCAGGAGCCACCCAACTCTTGCAGCCGCCATGATACATCACAACCTGCAACAAGTGGGGATAAAACCCTGAGTACAAGAAGGTACTCAGCTAGACTTACCCGTCAGAAACCAGAAATAAGGTGACACCAAGGATCATGCAAGGCTGATATAAAGTGGGCTAGCTTGACAACATTTTGCATAAAAGCTTATTATGGATAAGTAGTCATTAATGCTTAAGCATCAAGTTAATTATCATTAGCCTGTCATCTATATTAGAACCTGTACTAGAGCACTCACTTTATTAGGAGCAAACAATATTAACCATAGCAGGTATAAATTGAGGCAACCTTTTCATCGTGATCCAATTAACCATCCGTTCAATTTAATGGAATCTACGTTGCCGCTGCTCAAGTCAAGTGCTCACTAACCGGGAGCGACGGCGATTCGAATCGAATTCCTATCCAGCTGGAGGGGTATTTCTAACACTCACCGCGCAGGCCCCTGCCAGGGTCGCACAAGCCACCTTTTCATATGATTCAGGAATCATGGGTCCGAATGATGTCGCGACCCCAAGGGCGACACTCTGCCAGGTGATAGGGACTCTAACCCCCCCTTGGTCTCACGCCAATGTCCCCAAGCACATCCTTTCTCTCCTCCAAGAAGCAACCTACCATTCGATTCCCGGCCTGAACCACATTACTCGGCTTCGCGGTCGGAACGGCTTATCCGGCCAACTAAGTGTTAGACTGCGTTCAACATGACTCAAGGACGTATAGCGAATCGGTCCTTAAACGACTCAGACGGGGATAGATCCACACCCAAGACCTCCATGCCTTGTCGCTTCACTATCATCATCCCGCCCGGTCTTATTTCATTTTATTAACACATGGTTCCATTCCACGATAGCAAATATAGCCAACCGTGCCATATATGAATATCCCTATATCTCGCAGGTGACAGGAAATCACCTGACTTCTACCGCTTAAAGCAGGGCTAAGCATCTACTCGATCCTAGTCTATGTAGGATTCAAGGATTCATATATCTGGACAAGGAATGATATAATGCAGCAAGAGTTTCCAACCAACTCCTATCACTTAATGCAACAATACTTATAACATATATAGAATTAATTGCTTTGAAGATAGGAGGCTTATAATGCTCCGGGGCTTGCCTGGGATCCGACTCAAGTTAGAGTATGTCAGATGAATTCACTTGGCGAGCATCTCTCAAACTATCACTTGTCCGGTCCTTCTATCTTCGGGATGGATCCACCAACTCTATCTTCGGGTTTGGCTCCACATCAGGTCCTTTCACGTGCTTCAGCTAGCGTACCTAAATGAGGTGCAATAATGCATATGTATGAATACTTAGAAATGAAATAACACAACATTCATACCAGCACACCAAGTTCACATGGGCACTAGAGTTAATCAACTTAACTATCACTTAAGCATATCCTTAAAAGATGACCAGCATATCGATCATGACACAAGTCACATAAGATCTCAAGCACACTTAACACTAACAAGATGTATATCACTCTTTAGAAATCAACATAGCAAAACAAGTCAAGGTGAAACAACAACTATAACTAGAATATGTCAATTTCTGGACTTACAAACAGTAGCTTCATAAATCAATCATATCTGGAGTTCCATAAGTCCAAATGACTTGCAAGAAGACATTCTGGAAATCTTAGGAAATTATCTACATTTCATTTATAATCATCACAGCATGATTCCAAAGTTTCACATGTCGAATTTACACAAACACAGAAACTGGTCTAGCAAGACAGAGAGCAAGCAATTCTGTACCCCAACTTTAAACAGCTGTAGTTTCTAAACCATATGGCCAAATGCCACCAATTTTTAACAGTAGCTAGATATATAAATTATCTACAACTTTTGTATAAACAAGTTTCACAATAAAGCACATTATCATGAAGAACTTTACCAAGTTTCCAGATCTGTCCAGAAACCTTGTTTGCAAGGAATAATTATTAACTTATGTTGCAAACATATACTTGGACAAAACTAACTTTACCAACATTTCATACATGACTAAGGAACACCAGAAAACATAGTGTCAATTACTAAATAAATTCTTTTAATACATTTTCTTAATTTATTTAGATAATTAGGTGGAATTATGACCACATCATAAGGATGCTCCATAAATTCTACCAAAATTACAGTGGCCTAAAGATGCTCTCAAAAGTCTACTGTCCAAATTTCAAGCCATTTGGAGAAGTATATCAACCTCTATGAAAAGGACAATTTGCTATTGAAATAAATCATGTGAGAGTAAGTAAAACTTAAAACTCAATATTTTCTGTGAACACATGACCATAGAATGAACCAACATCAAAGAGCAACATCATAATAAGGTGATGGGACAATATTTTCTATTTTATCATTTATATACTATTTACAAGCTATTTATTAAGCCATAAACAAGTTAACTGAATAACTTGATCATACAATAAGTAGTGACCAAGAAATTTATACCACAGTACATACATATCATGACAAGACTACCATAAAAATTTCACATCATTTGGAGCAATACAACTCAAGATATAAAAATGACAAGCAATATAATGTAGATTTTCCCTATTTATCAAGGTCAAATCAAAACCCTAAGAAAGCAGTGAACAAATAGTGTGTTTAATATTTTTCCTAGCAAGTACATGTCATCACAAATTTAACAAAACAAGAATCACTATTTTTGGAGTTCTAAAACTTGAGATCTTGCTCTGGTTAGGTTTAAAGGCATTTTTAGAGCATTTTTAAAACTTAAGTAAAGACATTAGAAAATACCTACAAACATGTAACATATTATGACTCCACTGCATAGATCTCTTCTCAAGGTTTCCAAAAAGTCCCTATTTACTATTTTTGGAATTACCTAGCAAGAGATATGATTTTTAGAAGATTTACAAAATTTCTGGAATTCAAAAACGAAGTCTAACTACTTCACCCGAGAACTGCTAAGCGCACCCAATGTACACCCAAATCAGACCGCCACTAAAACTGACCCGAGGGACCCACTGTCCGGTTGGGCCCGCCTGTCATACCAAGAGAAGGCGTACACAACATTTTCCCTTCTTCCTCCGTGGAACGGAGCAGAGGAGGGGGGAAGCGATTCACCGGCGGTGCCTGCTCCGGCCAGGGGAAGGCCAACGGCGGCGAGCATTGGGCCGCGCGTCCATCCCCGTGCCCGAGCAACTCTGTCGGTGGTCGTGGACGACCGAGAGAGGAACTGTGGCTCGCTGTCCACGGTGACCGGCGAAACTGCCGCGGCGACTCTGTCGCCGGAGCTTGCCGGCAACCAACGGGGCCGAGGAAGGGGCGTGGGAGGGGCGGCATGCAACGGTGAAGCTGCTGGCGGGCTCAATTAACCCGGTAGCGGTCCGAGGTGTCCCGGCCATGGGAGCTCGTGGCTCGTCGACGTAGCTGCGCGATGACGGCCCAACCTCGACGGATTTGGTGGCAACAAGCGCACGCGAGGATGGAGTGAGGGAAGGCGGACATGGTGGTGCACTTGATTGGGACGGAAGGAGAACACGGCAGCAGTTGGGGGGGGGAAGAACTACCGTGCGGCGATGGCGGCCGTGACCATGGCGCGGCCGCGTTCTGCGCGTGCGCAGAGAGAATGGGAGCGGGGGAGGCGAGGTGAGTGAGGAGAAGGGAGGGGCTCGGGCTAGTCGCTCTGATGCTCCGCCACGCTGAGGGAGGCGCGGACACATGGCAGAGAGGAGGACGCGCGGCGTCCATGGCGAAGGCGCTCTGGTGCATGGGCGCCACATCCATCCCTTAGAGGACATCTGTCGAATACGTGGCGGGCGTCGGTGAGGCCATATTGAACTGCGTTTTTGGGCTACATCCGGGCCGATTTGGACCTTGGCCCCAAAATGAAAGTTAAAGCCCATACAAAGGTCTACAAATTTGATCAAGGAGCCATGGTCATTAGGGTTTTAGATCAGTGGTTAATTAAGCTCAAATTAGGCACTGTCAACAAATTAACTATAACTAGAGTAGGGCTCGGTTTTCTTGGATTTTGAAGGGCTAAACTCGATCAAATTGATCCCAACCTTTTGCATACTCTCCACAAGAGAGTTATCTCCAACTTTTATTTTTGGATCAATTCAAGTTGCTCAATGAATTTCGGAGAACGCGGAATGCCAAAGGCGACGACGATGAATTCCAGACTTAGAAAAATTCTAAGTCTGAAAACAGCCGCTGATTCAATTTTCGAGCCTCTGTTTGACTTAGTTCCAAGTTGATCTGGCTCTCGCTCCAAAAACAAAGTTTGTTCTACTCTACTCAATCTTCAACTTTTATTAAAGGACCTTGAACTGGTTTAGCATGGTTAGGGAGATAAAGGTTACCAAACATGTCAACTTATTGCTGCCAACTCAGGACTTAGAATATTTTCTTATTTTCTGTCCTTTCAAAAACAGCAGCTTAACCAAACTTGTGAGCTCTATTTGACCACACTAGAAGCCAAACTAGCTCTTGACCATTAAACCAAGTTTGTTCTACATAATATGAACTACAACTTTTGTTTAAGGTCAAACCTTATAACTGGTACAGAAGTCAAACTTCCACTTTGGTCAAAGTAGCAACTCGATAAAGCCGAAACTAGGGTTTTAGGCCAATCGGGGCAATTTCTTGACATTTGCTCAACATGAACCCTTCATGACTTTTGTTGTAGAGTTCATCTAGAGTCATTTGGGTAAATTTGCAAAGCTTGGTTGATGATCTATAGTTCCATTAACTTAATGGGGCAAATTCCAATAGGGATAGAACTTATCATTTCATGTGACTTTTTGATTCCAAACTTCACGAAACTTTTCCAGGGATCAATATAGATAGTTATTGATGTGAGACATGTGAAGATACTTTGATAGCAACACCCAAGCATATATCTTTTAATTGAGCCTATATGTAAGCGAGGGTGCAACCTCCAACTTTAGGTTAGGCTCATCTCCATAGGTTGACCTTGACATCATCATCTCTACTTAATCTATCATGTTTGAGCTTAAACCCACTACTTAATTGGTGATAAACACCTGGGGTGTTACAGCCCTTCCCCCTTAAAAGAATCGCGTCCCGAGATTTGGAATGGAAGATCTTTTAAGAAAGAGAGACACGTTATCTAGTTCCCAACATCTGCTATAGCATTCATCTAAAAGCTTCAACATCGGTGAACAATTTGACCAAAGGCACTTTCCGATACTTACTTTTCATGATAAAATTTGTCTGAAGAATTTCCTTTATTGACTTCCTTGAAGCATTGTTACTTTGGGAGGAATCCAAGATAGCACATACTGCATTCTTAGTGTACGGAGATCATTTGGTCCATGAGTGAACCACTTTACAAGTATCTGACTTTCTAATGACCACAACATAGGTCATATAAACTTCACATTAGACCCAAAATCTTCAGAAGTATACTCGTTAAAATGACTCTATGTTCACAAAGTTTGAAAAGCAGTCCTCTACCAAAATGGTTTGAGCACAACCTTCCAAAAAGGGTGAGATCATAGACGACAAATATACTCTGAGGCTATAGGATACTGACTAACCGATAGACAGTGTCTATGTTGGTCGTAAATGTTCAATCCTTTAGATACCAACTAATGGAAAACTACTTGAGGTTCCATGTGTGCAGTTCTCTTTCTCTGATGACAACACTGTATTATCTGAGTTTATTGAGGGATTAGTGAATGTGATAGCTGACTCTGTCGGCTTCGTATTTCTACCAAATGTTACCTAAGACGATTTTCTTATCCAAAGGCAACCGTTATCTAGGTTGAATCAGATGCAACCTCTTAGGTAAAAACATTTATAAGGTACCAAAGTATGTCATCATTGGAAAATAATTCCCAAAGAAAGATGTAACGAGGCCTTAAGGACAACAAAAGTTGTAATATTTACTAAACCGCGGGAAGTAGTCTACCACCAAGCGGTTGAGTAAAATTTTCCTTTGTGACTTAGTTGTACTGTAAGTTGAGTTGACTTGCAGCATAACAACTTTGTCAGGCCAACCTTTCACCATGAGACTTTCTCTTTAGGGTCATATAGCAGCTCTAGGATGAGAAATCTGTTGTTTGACACTTCTCAGATTGCTTTCGAATATTCCTCAATACTGCATCTAATAGAGTTATGAATAAACCATTGGTGGCACCTAAGGGCACAAGGATGATGATCGAAACTAAGAACATGCTTTCTCTAATTCTTCACTTTAACTGACAGAACACCTTGCACTATCTGTGTGTTTGTACAAGATGGAATTGACTTGATCGCAATGACTCTAGTAGATAGAGTATCACTCAAGTTGTTAGCTAGTTAATCAACTTCTTGTTGGTTTTTGCTCTGTAAGACCTAGCCTTCGTAGCTACCAAAGAGTCATTACCTAGCTAGAGATTAACCTTCCTATTGGTAACTAATTAGTTGTCTCTCAACACTAAAAAGTTCCAAATCTTCACTCTTGACCACAACAACTGTGGTTGATGCAGAATAGATGGTTGCCATCGAAGTTGGCAAATACGAAGTTATTCTAGAGATGGTTGCTTTCGATTGTATGGTCATTATGCACCCAAGATTGCGACTTGGATAGCTCTGGTCATATGCACAATGCGATAATCGATTCTCATCCCACAGATAATTTGTCTAACATTAAGTGTTGTGTGTCCTTTTTATCCAACAGAGATGAGATACTTTGCTCACTAGATGTCGTTCGTCAATACTGGGACCACTAAGTAGAGTCACTGGTATACCACCTATTGCAGTCTGTTAATGTTTATGTCGGTGACCTGTTCTTCAAATGTTATCCTCTTAGCAACTTTAGGAGAAAGCTCTACTACACTTAGTCCTACATAAGGATCTTCTGATAAGGTATGGGAAAGATAACCAAGGAAAAATCCACCTGAGAATAACACGTTGATGTTGTCCCGCAATGGATCATGACTAGAAACCACGATACCAGCGCGTGCCGAGCAGCACAACCTTGTGTCGGCCGCCCACAGGAGGCTCTCGGTTTCGTCGCAGCACCGTTAGTTGCTACTCATAACACCATTACCGATCACACTACCAAGGTGAAATTTCAAGTGACACAAATTGGGTGGTAAAAACAAGCATTATACAAGGGAGGATAGCAAGAAAAGGTAGTCACAAGGTTTGGAATTAACCAGGAGGTGATTCGAAGATCAAAACATAGCACAAGAGAACATAGCTCAATTGCCGAATGCGACTAAGCATGAGATTTTTGCTTAATTCCACGCACGCCAAGCGTTCACCAAAGTGATGGAAAAATGAAAGATTACCATGAGATTTGGTCATGTTGGACAACATGAGATCAAAACTGGTAAACATCCCGAGACTTGGGAAGGTTGGGGATGGATTAAGCAAACTTCAAGGCGAAAACCGATATGTAGTCATAGATTGAGTTGATAAGGTAGATGCATGAAATTGCAAGCATACGATTTAGAGGCCATAGCATGGATACATCGCGTCACACTAGCTAACCTTTAGGAGAGGTGACCGAAAGGTCCAACAAGGATTCAGTTAAGGGTCTTACATCTTGGCATTAAACAACTATAGCCAAAAGGAAGAGTTGAAGAGAAACTATCTTGGCTAGTAGATCAAACAAAGGTATTCACGTGCGGTTGCAGGACAACCATGGTATACACGAATATTTAACGGTCCAGACTTAGGCTCATAAGGAAAAGAACCTAATTGGGGATGACGCCAAGAGATCGTTTCGCGTAACTCGAGTATTGCTCTAAGATAAAGCTACTCGACACTCGTATACTTACCGAAGACAAACGAAGTGACAACTATGACACTAATTAACTAACAAGCATACATACAAACATCATAGTCAAGCATTGGAGAGATCCAATCCAATTAGCTTAAGCAACCACTACTAAGCATCAGGCTCACCCATAACAAACATTCATCTAAAGCAAGAACTAACTACGAGTTTAGCCTAAGACAAACGCTAGCTAAGGTGGCTACTTAGCATGGGCACAGAACATGGACAGCAACATAGTAGTTAATTGTTTCGACCATAGCTGAGGTTGTAGACATCCCATAAAGGTGATCCTAGACTTTCTAGAAAGCTTAGAAAGATGGCTACACCTTAGTTATTCATACCAAAAGCTAAATCATAGGTTAGCATGGTCAAACATGCTGATGTTTCAGATCTGTACCAATATGGACAGAAAACTGACAAGAACTTCAAAATTGCATAACTGGAGCTCTAGGGGTCCAACAAGGCTGAGCCTTAACTTTATGTAAAGCTTATTAAGTTGTCTATAACTTTTTTTATTATCATATTAAGATGATTCTATATCTAACAAGGCCAGACAAGACAAAGAAGACATCTCTGCCCAGATTTGGACAGATTCTGTCATTCCACTTTACAAGCTCATAAGTAGAGATTTAGACCACCCCAATTGGTGCTATAGGACAATTTGGAAAGCTTAGAAAAAGTACTACACTTCTTCTATTATCTCCAAGACATGATTCCATATGCACACAGGTCAAATAAAGCAAACATTCAGATTTGTTCTGAACATGAGCAGATTCTGACAACAAACTTCTAAAATTTATAACTCTTAAACCATAAGACCTAGGGTCATAAAATTTTTGGACAAGCTAGATAAGTAAGTTAGCTACAACTTTGGTATTCTCTATAACTACAGAAAACTCCATTATGATCATAAAAGCATCACTACAACAGAAACCGCTCTAGCAGCCAACGTTTAATAAGCAAAACAAAGTTTGCCTTTGTTCTACTTAACAAGAGAGCACACAAACATATCATCCTAGTGGCTCTAAACATTGTTACCCTAGACCAACACCAATTTAATTCATTCACGAGAATCCAATTTACTTAAGTGAGGTCTACAACATTTTCAAACACTTGTATGACAACAAATTCACCCCTTGACTAAACTAGAGGGCATTTATAGGTCAAGCAGGTAACCATAATTATTTCTAGCAAGGCTAAGCACACACTTTTCTCAAACAACATGGAGTAAGGCATTCTTATTTAGCTTCATTCAAGAAAGATAGTGTAACACATTGATCACAAGTTACACACTATAGAACAAGGGTGAGAAGAGTATAGCCATGCATAAAGCAACAATCATGAAGATGCATGCTTCGTCCTATTCGTCCTCACAAGATTGCCAACCTAAGGTGGCGATCACGTTCTATGTCGGTGGCATAACACGCACTCTTTCGATATATAGCTAGTCGCCAGCTACATTCGACTTACGCATTCGTGGTTAGCGTACCTGCAGAAAATTTTCATTGCAGCCCAACATTTCCCAATATAGCACACAATGAAAACAGAAAGGTGAAATTCTAAGTACTCCCATATACATATACCCCTGTATACGTACATGTAGTACCAAAACTACCCGAATCATTAATCACCCACAATTAAGTACCTTCATATATACATGTGTGTAACATGTAGATAATCCAGTAACCAAAACTAGCTCTCCCCTAGACCGCAGTTTGTACGGTCATGCTCTCACAACTCACACTTACCTGAGCGGAGGTGCGATGTTGCATAAAAGTAAACTAGCAACATATATGGCTATTTCATATATGAAGGCTACCTCTGATCTGACACACCGGGTAGCATAGTGTGGGAGAGTCATCACACATACATACCTTGGCCTGGGCGTAGATGCATAAATGAAAAACCCCCAAGTCAGTACGTATATAAGCCACCTAATAATCCTTATATGGGCATAAGGAAATTGACCACTGGCATACTTAGATTTAGAATTCAGTTTTCACAAACCTATATATAGCTATAAGTTGATAAAACTGATTTTATAAAACAAAACCTTTGTTTTAAATACACATATGACAAGTTTAATGTTGAATCTTGCTCCGATACCAGCTGTAACGGAACCGTCCAAATTATAAGAGCACAAGTACAAAAACAATCACCGAAATGATCAAATTCTCGCACTTGAGCCCATATAACTCCGGTAGTCCAATGAAATCACGAGGGAATTCAAACCAACCAACATACAAGCCAAGATCGTAGTGATTCAACATAACAAGTCACATGTTACAATCATTTCACAAGTAATTCAATATACATCGGAGTTCAACAAAGTTATTACAACTTACATTGAAAAGTAGCGGAAGCAAAGTAATTTGAAACTAACATTATTCTTATTTCAAATACATGCCAGTACGAAGGTCGACTTCCAACAAAAGCATTAGAGAGAAGATAACTCAGAAGGATCATGCCCGTGATCACACTCCGCCTCTATGGCAGGAGCCACCCAACTCTTGCAGCCGCCATGATACATCACAACCTGCAACAAGTGGGGATAAAACCCTGAGTACAAGAAGGTACTCAGCTAGACTTACCCGTCAGAAACCAGAAATAAGGTGACACCAAGGATCATGCAAGGCTGATATAAAGTGGGCTAGCTTGACAACATTTTGCATAAAAGCTTATTATGGATAAGTAGTCATTAATGCTTAAGCATCAAGTTAATTATCATTAGCCTGTCATCTATATTAGAACCTGTACTAGAGCACTCACTTTATTAGGAGCAAACAATATTAACCATAGCAGGTATAAATTGAGGCAACCTTTTCATCGTGATCCAATTAACCATCCGTTCAATTTAATGGAATCTACGTTGCCGCTGCTCAAGTCAAGTGCTCACTAACCGGGAGCGACGGCGATTCGAATCGAATTCCTATCCAGCTGGAGGGGTATTTCTAACACTCACCGCGCAGGCCCCTGCCAGGGTCGCACAAGCCACCTTTTCATATGATTCAGGAATCACGGGTCCGAATGATGTCGCGACCCCAAGGGCGACACTCTGCCAGGTGATAGGGACTCTAACCCCCCCTTGGTCTCACGCCAATGTCCCCAAGCACATCCTTTCTCTCCTCCAAGAAGCAACCTACCATTCGATTCCCGGCCTGAACCACATTACTCGGCTTCGCGGTCGGAACGGCTTATCCGGCCAACTAAGTGTTAGACTGCGTTCAACATGACTCAAGGACGTACAGCGAATCGGTCCTTAAACGACTCAGACGGGGATAGATCCACACCCAAGACCTCCATGCCTTGTCGCTTCACTATCATCATCCCGCCCGGTCTTATTTCATTTTATTAACACATGGTTCCATTCCACGATAGCAAATATAGCCAACCGTGCCATATATGAATATCCCTATATCTCGCAGGTGACAGGAAATCACCTGACTTCTACCGCTTAAAGCAGGGCTAAGCATCTACTCGATCCTAGTCTATGTAGGATTCAAGGATTCATATATCTGGACAAGGAATGATATAATGCAGCAAGAGTTTCCAACCAACTCCTATCACTTAATGCAACAATACTTATAACATATATAGAATTAATTGCTTTGAAGATAGGAGGCTTATAATGCTCCGGGGCTTGCCTGGGATCCGACTCAAGTTAGAGTATGTCAGATGAATTCACTTGGCGAGCATCTCTCAAACTATCACTTGTCCGGTCCTTCTATCTTCGGGATGGATCCACCAACTCTATCTTCGGGTTTGGCTCCACATCAGGTCCTTTCACGTGCTTCAGCTAGCGTACCTAAATGAGGTGCAATAATGCATATGTATGAATACTTAGAAATGAAATAACACAACATTCATACCAGCACACCAAGTTCACATGGGCACTAGAGTTAATCAACTTAACTATCACTTAAGCATATCCTTAAAAGATGACCAGCATATCGATCATGACACAAGTCACATAAGATCTCAAGCACACTTAACACTAACAAGATGTATATCACTCTTTAGAAATCAACATAGCAAAACAAGTCAAGGTGAAACAACAACTATAACTAGAATATGTCAATTTCTGGACTTACAAACAGTAGCTTCATAAATCAATCATATCTGGAGTTCCATAAGTCCAAATGACTTGCAAGAAGACATTCTGGAAAGCTTAGGAAATTATCTACATTTCATTTATAATCATCACAGCATGATTCCAAAGTTTCACATGTCGAATTTACACAAACACAGAAACTGGTCTAGCAAGACAGAGAGCAAGCAATTCTGTACCCCAACTTTAAACAGCTGTAGTTTCTAAACCATATGGCCAAATGCCACCAATTTTTAACAGTAGCTAGATATATAAATTATCTACAACTTTTGTATAAACAAGTTTCACAATAAAGCACATTATCATGAAGAACTTTACCAAGTTTCCAGATCTGTCCAGAAACCTTGTTTGCAAGGAATAATTATTAACTTATGTTGCAAACATATACTTGGACAAAACTAACTTTACCAACATTTCATACATGACTAAGGAACACCAGAAAACATAGTGTCAATTACTAAATAAATTCTTTTAATACATTTTCTTAATTTATTTAGATAATTAGGTGGAATTATGACCACATCATAAGGATGCTCCATAAATTCTACCAAAATTACAGTGGCCTAAAGATGCTCTCAAAAGTCTACTGTCCAAATTTCAAGCCATTTGGAGAAGTATATCAACCTCTATGAAAAGGACAATTTGCTATTGAAATAAATCATGTGAGAGTAAGTAAAACTTAAAACTCAATATTTTCTGTGAACACATGACCATAGAATGAACCAACATCAAAGAGCAACATCATAATAAGGTGATGGGACAATATTTTCTATTTTATCATTTATATACTATTTACAAGCTATTTATTAAGCCATAAACAAGTTAACTCAATAACTTGATCATACAATAAGTAGTGACCAAGAAATTTATACCACAGTACATACATATCATGACAAGACTACCATAAAAATTTCACATCATTTGGAGCAATACAACTCAAGATATAAAAATGACAAGCAATATAATGTAGATTTTCCCTATTTATCAAGGTCAAATCAAAACCCTAAGAAAACAGTGAACAAATAGTGTGTTTAATATTTTTCCTAGCAAGTACATGTCATCACAAATTTAACAAAACAAGAATCACTATTTTTAGAGTTCTAAAACTTGAGATCTTGCTCTGGTTAGGTTTAAAGGCATTTTTAGAGCATTTTTAAAACTTAAGTAAAGACATTAGAAAATACCTACAAACATGTAACATATTATGACTCCACTGCATAGATCTCTTCTCAAGGTTTCCAAAAAGTCCCTATTTACTATTTTTGGAATTACCTAGCAAGAGATATGATTTTTAGAAGATTTACAAAATTTCTGGAATTCAAAAACGAAGTCTAACTACTTCACCCGAGAACTGCTAAGCGCACCCAATGTACACCCAAATCAGACCGCCACTAAAACTGACCCGAGGGACCCACTGTCCGGTTGGGCCCGCCTGTCATACCAAGAGAAGGCGTACACAACATTTTCCCTTCTTCCTCCGTGGAACGGAGCAGAGGAGGGGGGAAGCGATTCACCGGCGGTGCCTGCTCCGGCCAGGGGAAGGCCAACGGCGGCGAGCATTGGGCCGCGCGTCCATCCCCGTGCCCGAGCAACTCTGTCGGTGGTCGTGGACGACCGAGAGAGGAACTGTGGCTCGCTGTCCATGGTGACCGGCGAAACTGCCGCGGCGACTCTGTCGCCGGAGCTTGCCGGCAACCAACGGGGCCGAGGAAGGGGCGTGGGAGGGGCGGCATGCAACGGTGAAGCTGCTGGCGGGCTCAATTAACCCGGTAGCGGTCCGAGGTGTCCCGGCCATGGGAGCTCGTGGCTCGTCGACGTAGCTGCGCGACGACGGCCCAACCTCGACGGATTTGGTGGCAACAAGCGCACGCGAGGATGGAGTGAGGGAAGGCGGACATGGTGGTGCACTTGATTGGGACGGAAGGAGAACACGGCAGCAGTTGGGGGGGGGGAAGAACTACCGTGCGGCGATGGCGGCCGTGACCATGGCGCGGCCGCGTTCTGCGCGTGCGCGGAGAGAATGGGAGCGGGGGAGGCGAGGTGAGTGAGGAGAAGGGAGGGGCTCGGGCTAGTCGCTCTGATGCTCCGCCACGCTGAGGGAGGCGCGGACACATGGCAGAGAGGAGGACGCGCGGCGTCCATGGCGAAGGCGCTCTGGTGCATGGGCGCCACGTCCATCCCTTAGAGGACATCTGTCGAATACGTGGCGGGCGTCGGTGAGGCCATATTGAACTGCGTTTTTGGGCTACATCCGGGCCGATTTGGACCTTGGCCCCAAAATGAAAGTTAAAGCCCATACAAAGGTCTACAAATTTGATCAAGGAGCCATGGTCATTAGGGTTTTAGATCAGTGGTTAATTAAGCTCAAATTAGGCACTGTCAACAAATTAACTATAACTAGAGTAGGGCTCGGTTTTCTTGGATTTTGAAGGGCTAAACTCGATCAAATTGATCCCAACCTTTTGCATACTCTCCACAAGAGAGTTATCTCCAACTTTTATTTTTGGATCAATTCAAGTTGCTCAATGAATTTCGGAGAACGCGGAATGCCAAAGGCGACGACGATGAATTCCAGACTTAGAAAAATTCTAAGTCTGAAAACAGCCGCTGATTCAATTTTCGAGCCTCTGTTTGACTTAGTTCCAAGTTGATCTGGCTCTCGCTCCAAAAACAAAGTTTGTTCTACTCTACTCAATCTTCAACTTTTATTAAAGGACCTTGAACTGGTTTAGCATGGTTAGGGAGATAAAGGTTACCAAACATGTCAACTTATTGCTGCCAACTCAGGACTTAGAATATTTTCTTATTTTCTGTCCTTTCAAAAACAGCAGCTTAACCAAACTTGTGAGCTCTATTTGACCACACTAGAAGCCAAACTAGCTCTTGACCATTAAACCAAGTTTGTTCTACATAATATGAACTACAACTTTTGTTTAAGGTCAAACCTTATAACTGGTACAGAAGTCAAACTTCCACTTTGGTCAAAGTAGCAACTCGATAAAGCCGAAACTAGGGTTTTAGGCCAATCGGGGCAATTTCTTGACATTTGCTCAACATGAACCCTTCATGACTTTTGTTGTAGAGTTCATCTAGAGTCATTTGGGTAAATTTGCAAAGCTTGGTTGATGATCTATAGTTCCATTAACTTAATGGGGCAAATTCCAATAGGGATAGAACTTATCATTTCATGTGACTTTTTGATTCCAAACTTCACGAAACTTTTCCAGGGATCAATATAGATAGTTATTGATGTGAGACATGTGAAGATACTTTGATAGCAACACCCAAGCATATATCTTTTAATTGAGCCTATATGTAAGCGAGGGTGCAACCTCCAACTTTAGGTTAGGCTCATCTCCATAGGTTGACCTTGACATCATCATCTCTACTTAATCTATCATGTTTGAGCTTAAACCCACTACTTAATTGGTGATAAACACCTGGGGTGTTACAAGTCATCACATGATGTAGCTATATCAATCTTAACAACATTATTAGTAGCATCATGCGGCTCATTGGATAAAAGCTCATGAGAAATAACAAAATTATCATGATTAATCTTGAGATCGGTGTACTCATCTTTTAGCAACTTGTAACTAGTGGTGAGCTCATTGTGCATCTTCTCAAGTTTATCATATTTTTCTCTAAGCTCCTTTTTAGAGGTTTTAAGCTCCTTGAGTTTAGATGACACAATTTTATTCTCTTCTCTAAGCTCATCACTAGCCTTTTGAACTATGTCATATTTTGCTAAAAGTGAATCATTCTCAAGTTCTAGCTTCTTATTTTTAGCTCTTGTCTTTCTTATGATCTTAGTGTATTGGTTTAGCAATTTTACAAGATCATCATAAGAAGATGATTCAAATTCTTCATCACTATCACTATCATTTTCATCATCACTAGCATTGTCATCACCACTACCATCATCATCATTTTGTACCTTTCATTCACCCTTGGCCATGAGGCATAGATGTGTAGAGGATGATCGCGGTGGTGGTGGTGGAGGTGGTGAAGAACCAATCACCAAGGCGGCCACCTTCTCCTTCTCATCATCACTTTCATCATCGGATGAGCCACTAGATGTTTCAATGTCCATGAGCTAATCACCAACAATATAAGCCTTGCCATTCTTCTTCTTCTTATGAAATTCCTTCTTCTTGTCATCCTTCTTCTTGTATGGCTTATTTTTCTTCTTTTCATCATCATCATCACTTGAGTCATCTTTCTTGCCCTTGTACTTCTTCTTGTACTTGTCTCTCTTGGGTTTGGGGCATTGATGAGCTAGATGACCAAGTTCTCTACAATTGTAGCAATCCATTTTGGAGATGGGCTTCCTTCTACTACTTGTGAAGAATTTTTTCTTCTTGCCATCAAACTTGACACCATTCTTGTTTAGCTTTTTTAGCATCTTGGCGATTCTTCTCACCATGAGAGCAAGACTTGCATCATCAACTTCATCATCACTTGAGCTATCATGAGCAATCTTTTCTTTGCTTCTCTTCTCGTGGCTAGCCTTAAATGCCAAGTCTTTCTTCTTTGAGGATGAAGAGCCCTCTTGAGGAGTGATGTGCATGTACATCTCATGTGCATTGATCTTCCCCAATATTTGAGTTGGCGTTGCGGTGGAAAGATCACCTTGATGAAGGATCGTCATAATATGCCCATATTTGTCAATGGGGAGGACACTCAAGATCTTTCTCACAACATCGGATGGTTACATTTGAGTGAGTCTAAGCCCATTGACCTCCTCTACAAGAACATTTAAGCGAGAATACATTTCATTAGCACTTTCATTAGGAAGCATCTCAAATGAATTAAGCTTCTTCATCACAAGGTGATAGCGTTCCTCACGCTCACTCTTGGTTCCCTCATGGAGTGCACAAATATCTGATCATAGTGCATGGGCATCTTTGTGGTTCCGCACATGGTTAAAGACGTCCTTGCAAAGGCCTCTAAAGAGGGTGTTTCTAGCCTTTGCATTCCACTTCTCGTAGTGAACCTCATCACCGACAAGGTTGGCGGGATCCTTAGGTTTTGTGAAGCCTTGGGAGGCGGCTCTATACACTCCAACATCTATGGCCTCTAGGTACGCCTCCATGTGAATTTTCCAATAAGAAAAATCATCTTCCTCAAACATGGGAGGGGGTCCATCCCCGTAGGACATCTTGCTCTAGGCGGTTAAGCCTAATTCAAGGAGCACGAGGCTCCGATACAAATTGAAAGGATCAAGATGCCCAAGAGGGGGGTGAATTGGGCTAATTCTAAAATTCTTGCAATAATTAAGCCCTACACTTAGCCCATTTCACCCCCTTGTGCCTAAGAGTGATTCTATTGTTCTACCGCACAAAAGTTTTGCACCCTAGGTTCCAATCCTAGTCTAGCATGGCAATTCTAGGAATGTAAAGATAAGTATTGAATTGCTCAAAATGTAAATGCTCAAAGTAAAGAGAGGGAGAGGAACGCGGCGATATTTTTCTAAGGTATTAGAGAGTCACCACTCCCCACTAGTCCTCGTTGGAGCACCCGTGCAAGGGTGTAGCTCCCTCTTGATCCGCGCAAGGATCAAGTGCTCTCTACGGGCTGATTCTTCGACACTCCATCGCGGTGAATCACCCACAACCACTCACAAAATGACTTGGGTCATCCACAGGATTCGCCAGATGATCACCAAGCTTCCAACCACCACCAAGCGTCTAGGTGATGGCAATCACCAAGAGTAACAAGCACAAACTCTCACTTGACCATGACAAGTCTAATGAGAAAGGTGGATGCACACTTGCTAATCCCTATGCACTAATGAGGTCTCTAATCTTGGATTATCAAATCTCAATCACCCCACTAGGCTCTTGCACTCTCTTGCACTCCAAAGGTGTTGCTCAGCTGAACAAATGAGTAAGAGACCTCCCATGGACGAGTCAAAAGAGTATTTATACCCCCTCATTCAAAACATAATGGTTGGAGGCCAACTCAGCAAATTTTGGGGTGACTGGATGCGCCGGTCAGGGTGGCCAGATGCTCCGGTCAGTAGTAATCATCGCTGTGTCAGAAGTAGCCATTGATACTGACCAGACTCTGTCCTGCGTCCGGTCAACACCCACCGGACGCGTCCGGTCAGCAAAATCCCTCTATGAATGCTCTCTAATGTTGACCGGACACTAGCTCCCTAGCGTTCGGTCCAGCGTCTAGTCACTGTCTGACATCTCTGCTGATCAAATGAACTGATCGAACTCTCCCAACTGCGTCTGGTCACAACCAGACCAGCGTCCGGTCAGTCATTTGACCCTCCATTTACTTCCAATTCGAAATCCTTTGCGAATGAAGTTGACTCCAATTGATCTTAGGGCTATTCCTGAGGTACCTAGTTCTAGGTTTGACAAGTGTGCACCACACATAATCCATTAGACTCACCTAGGTCAAGCTACTAGTCCATACCCCCCTTAATAGTATGGCCAAAGGAAAAACAAAGTCCTAAACTACTCTAAGTGTCTCTCCAACGCCAAGCGACACTTAGAACTAGTTCACTTAGAACTAGTTCATCCTTAACCTTATCGTCCATCCTTTAAAAACCGAAATGATTTCCATCGATAGGGGCATGAATACCGTAATTGCCCAATCAATTTCCATTACCATGACCTAACTTAATTTGCCTCTACAAAACACACGTTAGTCATAGTAATCTCGTGTTGTCATTAATCACCGAAACCCAGCTAGGAGCCTAGATGCTTTTAATCTCCCCTTTTTGGTGATTGATGCAACACAACCTTGAGTATGTATAAGAAATGAGTGAGGTTTTCAATATGCTTGGTTCATATAAGCATTTGACAATAAGAGCAAAAGGAGCTAGGCATGCTTATATGATCCAAGCTAACATGGTGTACTCAAAAGATATGAATTTAGCATAAGTACATTAAGTGATGCTCATTTGAATCGGAGTGAAATGCGGAAGCAAGGCAAATGAGCATAACCAAGTGACATGACATATAAATATCAAAGTAGAGAGCACACATGTCACATAGGTCTCACACTCACATGTATATAACACGATGCATGAAAGTAAACGTGAATGTATGAAGTATCACACACAAAAGAATCGAGACCATCTCACATGCTCACCCTAAATCTAACATACTTGCTCCCTCTCCCCCTTTGGCGTCAAGCACCAAAACCTAAGGGTCAGACGATGGGATAGGAGCAGACGAGTCAGGCGCTGTGGTGCGGTGAGAGATCTAAAACTGAGCTACATCATCCTCTGACCCTGAACTCTAAGCAGTCTGACCCTCGGTCACTGGAAGTGGAGGTGAAGCGGTCTGGGTCTGCTCGGCCTGTAGCTCTAAAGGTGACACTATAGGAAGTGGAGCTACAACCGGTGCGGTCACTGTCACTAAAACCTCAAGAGTAGGAGTGACTGTCTGAGGCGGCTCGGACGAAGCAACAGACGACAGAATCATCTCAGTAGTCCTGATGACTAGAGCAGCTATGGTAGGAGCAAGGGTTCTGAACTCTGGTGGTGTAGGCTATCCGGTGAGCTCACTGAAGGTAGCACCTAGACTCTTGGAGACAGGGGTGTCCATCACTAGTACTGAAGTGGACTAAGTAGGAGTGAAGCCCGTGACCAAAGGAGTAAAGTGCGGACCCTACTCTGTCCCTGGTGAAGCAAACCACCGAGAAACCTGCTCTATAGGTGAGGCAAACTGAGGAGCTGGTTGTCCCTGACTCTGAAGCCCACTGGGTTGTACAGCTGGAGTCATTGGAGTAGTGGTGATAGGCTGACCTATTTGTAGCGAGTACTGCTGATGAGCCTATAACATCCTGGATTATTGTGCAACCCAAAAATACGAACTTTTTAAAATTTTTCTTGCAATGTATGTAGCATGTAGTCGCTAGGTCAAACCTAAGACTAACTCTTTCCCTTCTCGGACCAACTTCAAGACTAGGACTTCGTAATCTCGTGCATCGCATATAATTTAGCTGCATATTGAGTGTTTTGAGCTGGTTCTTGTTGGAGTTTATTGTTTGACTGTAGGAGTAATTAGCTAAGCTGTTGGATCTCTTAATCCTTTGGCTAGTAGGCTGCACAAGCGTGCATGTTTATGTGCCTAATTGTCTAGTAACATGAAGCATGTATAGAAGCAGCAGCACGTATCATCATCATGCATGCCTCTGCGCTTGGTCTCGTTAATTAGTTACGTGAGCCCCTAGCTATGCCTTGAGGTTCTCCAAAACAGGAGCATGCACGACACAAGCCATGCAAGGCTCTATACGTGTAAACACGTACTAATGCTGCAAGTACCGGAGCCTAGCTCTTCTAGCCCAGCCCAGCCTTCCACTCCTCCAGCCCAGCACCCTCCGCTCCTTGTTCCCAACCCGCACCTCAGCCTAGCCCAAGGATGACCAACCATAGAAGCCCCTCTCCAGTCTTCGCCTCACGAGCACTGCATCCGCAGATGAGAGCCACGTACACCGGCCATCCCATCGGGCGGCAATGGACGCGGGAGCACCTCGCCTGCCCCCTGGAACCCTAGCACATGGCCTATAAAAGCCCAGGCCGAGCCCTCCTCCTCACCCATTCCCGGATGCCACCGCCACTGCTATCTCCTTCCCTTGCCTCTTCGTACGGCTCATCCTTGAGGACGGCCACACCGGGCCACGCCGCCCGAGCTTGCCACAGCACCAAGCACCTAAAAGTCCTATGTTTGGTGTTGGTAATTAGTGACAATGCCTAAGTACTAATCATATGCCTAAGTTGTATGTAGCATATGAGGATTAGTACATTCCAAGGTTGGTGGCAAGATGGACATGGTGATCATGATGGCCACACTTGGATTTGGACGCAACCCTACGTGATCAAGGCAATGGTATATGCTTAAGGGTTGTGTTTTAGTAACCAAGACACCTAGTGGGTGTGGTTACATTATAGGATAGATAGCCGTACTATAAAGAGGGGAATGACGCGGCTATTGAACTCCTAAGTGCCTCTAGGTGTGCATTTCATAATCATATGCATTTGGATAGAACTAACATCGCCTCGAAAAATGATTGTGAAAATGCTAACACACTCACACATGACGAGATCACTTGGTGGTGTTAGCACATTTGCGAAGGCGGTGGAGTTTGAGCGGTAGAGAGGGTTTGGGGTCCTCTCTCCCTCCCGCCGAGCTTGCTGGAATTGAAACGACTATTTTCCACTATGCCGGAAGTCCAAAAAAGAAACAGAGGCGAACGGAGGTCACAGAAGTGACCGGACGCTGAACCGGACGCGGTCTTTGCATGATCGGACGCGTCCGGTCAGTGTTCAGTGTCTGCGCGGTTTTCAGTTTGATGATCGGACGCGAAGCGCGTCCGGTCACAGTCGATCGGACGCGTCCGGTCGTTCAGGGAGCTTACTGGACTCTAACCGGACACTGGCACTGTGGCGTCCGGTCGTTTCTCCAGCGTGTCCGGTCATTGTGTTGTTGTGCGCTGCTCAGGCATGACCAGCGCATCCAGTCAGTCACGGGACCAGCGTGTCCGATCGTTCACAGCGCGTCCAGTCTGCGCGTCATGCGCGTCCAGTCGTTGCTTCGTAGTTAGCCGTTGTGCGACCGGCGCGTCCAGTCAGTTGGACTAGCGCATCCGGTCAGTGCTTCGCGACTTAGCCGTTGTGTGACCGGCGCGTCCGGTTAGTTGGACCAGCGCGTCCGGTCAGCACGATTTTGGTTGTTTAAGTTTCTAACGGCTCTATTCGAAGGGGTACGTCTATATATACTCGTTGGCCGGCTCAAGGCTCTCCCTCTCAAATTTTTGACATACTTGTGAGCACTTTGAGCTAAGCAACTCCCCTCCCACTCATCTCTCTTGCTTCTTTGCATATTCGAAGTGAGATTGAGTGATCTAAGTGCATTTGCATTGTGAGATTGCATCTAGTTGGCACTTGGTGGTTGATTTGCTGTGGGATTCTTGTTTCTCTTGGTGGTTGTCGCCACCTAGACGGCTTGGAGCAGCTTGGAGGCATTGGCAAGAGTTGGTGATTGTTCTTGGCCACCTCCGGTGATTGTGAGGGGTTTGTGCCTACCTCGACGAAGCACCAAAGGCAACATTAGTGAATTGCTCGTGTCATTGCAACCTTTTGCCATTTGGTAGGTTCTTGTGGTGCCTTTTAAGAGGCTCGGTGTGAGACCGATTAGCCACCGAACCACATGGTGAAGAGGGACACAACGGGGACTAGCGTGCCGGCAAGCACGTGAACCTCGGGATAAATCTTCGTGTCATCACTTTCATATTGTGATTGATTGATCCCGGTGTTCGGTTATCTTGGTATTCATTGTTGATCATATTGGTTGGCTCAATACTTCACCCCTCGGTGAAACTCTCCTAACTCAACTCCGCATTACTTTCTTAGTTATCTTTGCTAGCTAGTTAGCTTTGCTAGAGTAGCTCTTTTGTGTAGCTTGCTAGTTGTAGTTGTAGTTACCTTCTCGGTTTGACTTGTGCGGTTGAGTGCAACTACTAGAATTGTGTTTTGGATAGGTGGCTTGCAAACACCCCATAGGCTAAGCAAAACTCGCATCTCGCTATTTGTTATATCGATAAACTTGTTTAGCTTGTCTTTGTAGAAATTTTTAAAAAGGCTATTCACCCCCCCTCTAGCCATCAAGACCTTTCAAGTGGTATCAGAGCCGTGGTCACCGTTTTCAAGGCTTAACAACCTCGGTGTAAGATGGCTCAAGTTGTGTTCAACCATGCCGGGGGCAAGCCTCCATTCTTTGATGGTGTCACATCTTTTGATCATTAGAAAAGAAAGATGAAGCAATATCTTGGATCTATTCATGAGAACGTTTGGAAGGTGACACACCATGATTATGCTATCATTGATCCCGACAACCTCACCAACAATGATCGCATCAACAACCAATGCAACACTATGGCTCTCAATACTCTCTACAATAGGATTGATGCAAAGGTCTTTGAGCAAATCAAGGATCTTGAGATGGCAAGTGAAGTGTGGACAAGATTAGAGGAAACATATAAGGGCACTTCAACGGTAAAGAGTGCCAAGCTCTATATGCTCAAGGATAAGTTTGCAAGCTTCAAGATGAAGGATGATGAGTCCATACCGGAGATGTTCTATAGGATACAAGTTATTGTCAATGATCTCAAGAGCCTAGGAGAAGATGTCAAGGACAAGGCCTTCTCACATAAGTTCTTGATGAACTTACCTAAGAAGTTTGCTATCTTGAGGAAGATGGTCCAAAGAGAGGGTTTGGACAAGGTGACTCCAAACCAAGTGCTTGGAGATGTCATGACCGATGCTCAATATGATGATGATGAAGATGAAGATGAGAAGAAGGAGGTCAAGGTCAAGCAAGAGAAGCCCATTGTATTCAAGGCTTCATCCTCTAAGGGCAAGAGCAAGATGGAGAGCGATGATGATGATCCATTCGATGATGAGACCATGGCCCTTCTTGTGCACAAGATGGGAAGGTTCATGAAGAAGAAAGGATATGGGGCAAGGAAGAGAAGGGACTTCATGAAGGCAAAGGAGGTGCTTTGCTACAATTGCAATAGCCCCGATCATATAGTGGCAAAGTGCCCCTATGAAGACAAAAGATATCATGATGGGGAGTTGAAGTTGAAGAAGAACAAGAAGGAGAAGAAAGAGAAGAAGAGCTTCACTATCAACAAGAAGAAGAAGGGTGGTGGCTATGTGGTCATTTGTATAGTGATAACTCTGATAGTGATGATGATAGCTCTAGTGATGATGAGAGGACCACTCAGCGAGCCATTGCAAGCATCGCCCTCTCCAACAAGTCATCCATCTTCGACACTACATCGACATGCCTTATGGCCAAGCCTACCAAGGTAAAACATAATGATAGTGATGATGATTCTTGTGCTAGTGATGGTTGTAGGAGTGATGATGAGGACGATGAGGACTACTCCAAGGATGATCTATTAGACATAATAGATCAAATGAGCAAGGGCTACAAGAGGGCAACCAAGAAATACAAAATCTTGAAACAAGAGCTCATTGCCAAGAGCAATGAAAATGATGCCTTGATGGAGGAGCTTGAAGCTCTCAAAAAGAGTAAGGAGTGCAAAGGAATTGAACAAGAGCGCAAAGCTCTTAGGAAATCCTTTGATGACCTAGAGGCCTCTCGTGAGTGTCTAAAGGAAGACCACGAGGATCTTGAAGTTGCTCACACTAGGCTTAAGGAAGCCCACTCCACTTTACTTGAGCTCATCAAGGAAAAGGACCTCAAATTGGAGAAGTTCATGAAGGAAGCTAAGGAGGAGCAAGTGATTGTCACTTGTGACATTGGACTAACATGTGATTTTATTGATGATTCTTTATTTGTTGGTCCTACTAATGCTTCATGTAGCTCATCATCATCCGCCACAACCAACTCTATCTCTACTACTAGTGATTCATCACTTGAGGTTGAGAATAAGACTCTCAAGAGAGAGGTGGATGATCTCACCCGCGCATTAGGCAATGCCTATGGTGGGGATGCCCGCTTGCTAAAATGCTTGGGTAGCCAAAGGTTCTCTCTTAATAAAGAGGGTTTGGGCTATACTCCCAAGAAGGGCAAGGCGGCCTTTGCTACTCCAAAGTCTCGCTTTGTGAAGGGCAATGGTCGTTATTGCAATAGATGCAAGCAAGTTGGGCATCTAGAGATTAATTGCAATAAAATGAACAAGAATAAGAAAAATGCTAATGTACCTTACATTCCTTTTGATTCTTGTTATATGCTTACCAAGGGTGAGAAAGGTGTGCATGCTAAGTTTGTTGGTACACCAATTGTGGGTCCAAAGAAGAAGGCCATTTGGGTACCAAAGAGCTTAGTGACTAACCTCCAAGGACCCAAGCAAGTATGGGTACCTAAGAAACATTAATTTGTTTTGTAGGTCAATTATAAGGCCGGAGGAAGGCATTGGGTGCTTGATAGTGGGTGCTCTCAACATATGACCGGTGATTCAAGAATGTTCAACTCTCTCAAATCAAATGATAGTGGCATTGATAGTATCACATTTGGTGACAATAGCAAGGGTGATGTAAAGGCTCTTGGAAGGATTACAATCTCTAATGATCATAGTATTTCCAATGTGCTCTTAGTTGAAAAGTTGAACTTCAATCTTCTCTCGGTTGCTCAATTGTGTGATCTCGGTTTCAAGTGCATATTTGGTGTTGATGATGTGGAGATAGTTAGTGTTAATGGCTCTAACTTGATCTTCAAAGGCTTTAGATATGAGAATCTATACTTGGTTGATTTCAATGCTAGTGACACTCAACTTTCAACATGCTTGCTCACCAAATCAAGTATGGGTTGGTTATGGCATAGAAGACTTGGTCATGTTGGCATGAAGCAATTAAACAAGTTAGTAAAGCATGACTTAGTTAGAGGCTTGAAGGATGTCACATTTGAGAAAGATAAGCTATGTAGTGCATGTCAAGCCGGAAAGCAAGTGGGCAACACTCATCCATTGAAAAGCATCATGAGTACTTCCAAGGCATTTGAGTTGTTGAAAGCTCAAGTTTGGTTTTGGTAATTAATGACACCAAGTTGCTAATGCCATGTGTTAAGTGTTTTGAGTTAGGCATAAGCAACACATGTGATGAAGGTGTATGTGGCAAGGAGTGGTGGCCACAAGATCACAAAGAGATGGTGCATGGACATGAAATAATGATCATGGTGGAGATGCACATAAAAGGAAGGAGATGATGATCAAGTGAAAGAGAAGGATCTAAGAGTGCAAGGCAAAGGTATAACCATAGGGTTTTCCTTTTGTCGGTCTAAGATGAGTAGAGAAGTGATTGACCGAGTTTAGGATACATAGCCGACTATCAAGAGGGGCAATCACAGTTAGCTCGGGAATCAAGTGCCACTAGATCATTGTCTTGAGCATATGCATTAGGATCTAGTAAAAAGAGCTAACATAACGCCTTGAGAAATGTTTGTGAAATGCTAACACACATGCACATGGTGGTGTACACTTGGTGGTGTTAGCACATTTGCGAAGGCGGTGGAGTTTAAGCGGTAGAGAGGGGTTTGGGTTCCTCTCTCCCTCCCACCAAGCTTGCGAGGCGGGATTCAGCGCTTTTTGGAGAAGTGAAATGCCTATTTTCTACTGCGCCGGAAGTCAGAAAAGAAACGGAGGCGAACGGAGGTCACTGTGGTGACCGGACGCTGCACCGGACGCGGTCACGGCTTGACCAGCGCGTCCGGTCAGTTCATTCGGTCAGCGTGCCTAGGGTGAGTGACCGGACGCTGGTCTGGCCTGACCAGCGTGTCCGGTCAGTTCACCTGTGTGCAGAAGCATAGCACGCGACCGGCGCGTCTGGTCCTTCACGGGACCGGCACGTCCGGTCAGGCGTTCAGAGGGGCAGAGAGCGCAGGAGTGATGATCGGACGCGCGGTGCGTCTGGTCACGTACGATCGGACGCGTCCGGTCGTTGAGGGAGCTTACTGGACTCTAACCGGACGCTGGCACTGTCACGTCCGGTCATTCGCTAGCGCGCGTCCAGTCGTTGCTTCGTGGGCTCGGATGCTGAGCAATCGGCGCGTCCGGTCAGTTGACCAGCGCATCCGGTCATATGCTAGAGCGCGTCCGGTCATAGCAACGGTAACTTCTGACGTGCACTGTTCACGCTTGTCCTATAGTGACCGGACGCGTCCAGTCACCCCGACCGGTGCGTTCGGTCATCCCGTTTTTGAACTGTGTCGTCCGTAACGGCTAGCTGCGTACCCCTTCGTTATAAATAGACGTTGGCCGGGGTTTGAGGGTATCTCTTGCACATTTTGAGACCTAGAGACATCCTTTGAGCTAGAGAACAACCCCTCCACTCATCTCTTTGATTGGTTGAACATCTTGAGTGAGATTGAGTGAGATTCAAGTGCATTGCTTGAGAGTTGCATTCTAGAGGCACTTGATCTTCGAGTTGCTGCGGATTTCTTGTTACTCTTCCATGTTTCCCGACACGGTAGACGGCTTGGAGCAGCGGAGGTGATTGAGCTCACAATTGAAGATTGTTGAAGCCCTCACCAAGTGTTGTAAGGGGTTCTTGATCCTTCCCCGCGGGAGTTCGCAAATTGGATACTCTAGTGGAGCTCGTGGCTTGGAGGATCCCCATCTTGTGTGCGGTTGTGCGGCGCCCGCCGAGGGCTCAACTCTTGATAGTCGATTAGCTCGTGAACCGACAAGTGGGTGTATCGCCACAACGGGGAGTAGCTTGCCGAGAAACAAGTGAACCTCGGGATAAATTCTTGTGTCATTCTCTTCCCGAGGACTTCTCTTGTGTGATTGATTGATTGGTACTTCTCATCTCTACACGACGGTATAATCACTCAAAGCTCTTCTCTTGTATTACTTCTTGTTTCTAGCTTGTAGTTGTTGTTGTGTTTAGTGAATACCTTTGTTATAGACTTGTGTAGGTGGCTTGCTTAATTAGTTAGAGCTAGTGCATTTGCCTCGCCACCTTTTGTACTAACGTGTGGTTAAGTAATTCTTGTAGAAGTTTTAATTAGGCTATTCACCCCCCTCTAGCCTATTTGGACCTTACAAGTGGTATCAGAGCCGAGGCACCGTTTATTTGAGGCTTAACAACCTATGGTGAAAAAGAAATGGCTCAATTAAGCTTGCACATCAACAACACCAAGAAGACACCTCACTTTGATGGCACAAATTATGCATATTGGAAGGTTAAGATGACCGCACACCTAAAGTCAATCAATAGAGAAGTGTGGAAGGTCACCGAAACAAAATTTGAGGTTGCTAATCTGGAAGCACCTACACCGGTGGAAGAGAAGAAGCTCTAATGCAATGACATTGCCATTAGTGCTCTTCATGAGGCATTAGATGACAAGACCTTTGAGCAAGTAAAGAACATTGAGATTGCTCATGATGCTTGGGCCAAGCTAGAAGAAACATTTGAGGGCACCGAAGGCACAAAGACCGCTAAAGCATATATCTTGCAAGAAAAATTTTCAAGCTTCAAGATGCAAGATAATGAGAGTGTACCGGAGATGTTTCATAGGTTGCAAGTCATTGTCAATGAGCTCAAGGCACTTGGTGAGGAGGTCAAGGACAATCAATTCTCTATGAAGTTCTTGAGAAGTCTACCCAAGAGATTTGATACATTGATCACCGTGCTAGTGAGGACTACATTGAAGGATTCAACTCCTCAACAAATATTCCAAGAAGTAATGACCGATGATTCATATAGAGAAGATGATGAGAATGATGAGTTGGTCAAGAAGAAGAAGAAGGAAAATGATAAGAAAGATGATAAAAAGAAGAAGAGTGTGGCATTCAAAGCCACCACATCCAAGGGTAAATCCAAGATTGAATCATCAAGTGATGAAGACTTAAGCTCTTGTGATAGTGATGACATTGATAAGAAGATGGCTCTCTTTGTCAAGCAATTTGGCAAATTCATGAAGAAGAAAGGCTATCGTGCAAGAAGGAGGAAAAAATCATCCAAGAAGAGTGAGCATACCATGAGATGCTTTAGATGCCATAGCAAGGACCATCTCATTGCAAAGTGTCCTTATGATAGTGATGATGAAGATGCTATCAAGAAGGAGAAGAAGAAGCAAGAAAAGAAGAAGAGCTCTCATAAGAAGAAGAATGATTCTCATGTTGCTACTTGGGATAGTGATGATTCCTCAAGTGATGATGAGGATGACAACAAGAGCAAGAAGAAGGGACATGCTAGCATTGCCATCCAAGAGAAGGTCTCCTTCTTCGACACTCCATCGTGCTTCATGGCTAAGGCCGCTAAGGTATCTTCCGACGATGAGAGTGATCATGATAATGCTAGTGATAGTGATAGTGATGAAGAAGAATTCACTAAAGATAAACTAATCACTATGCTAGAAGATTGCACTCAACATTTTAAGGAATCTAGAAAGGAGTGCAAGGGCTTGCTTAAGGAAAAGAAAAACCTTATGCAAGAACTTGATGAGCTTAGGGCATCTTATGAGAGTCTAAAGGTAGACCATAAGAAGCTTCAAAAGTCTCACACCAAGCTTGAAGAAGCTCATTCCTCTCTAGTTGAAAAATGTGAAAACATGCCAACTAATGTTGAGAAAGCTAAAACTTGCAACATAGGCATATCATGTGATATAATTGATGAATCTTGTCATAAGCCTATTATTGTTGCTCCCACTAACCCTTCATGTAGCTCATCTACATCATCCTCATCTAGTAGTGATGGTTTCACTTGTGACTCCACACTTATAGTTGAGAATGAAAATCTCAAGAAGGAGGTAAAAGAGCTCAATCACACATTAGCTAAGGCTTATGGTGGTGAGGACTGCTTGCTTATGTGCTTGGGTAGCCAAAGGGCTTCTCTCTACAAAGAGGGATTGGGCTATAACCCCAAGAAAGGCAAGGCCGCTTTTGCTCCTCACAAGACTTGTTTTGTGAAGAACAATGGTAGCTATTGCAAAAGTTGCAAGCAAGTTGGTCACATAGAGCAACATTGCATGAACAAGAAATCAAATGCTAATGTATCCTCAATTAAGTTTGATTCTTTCTATATGCTTACCAAGGGTACTAATGGTGTTCATGCTAAGTTCATTGGTGCACCATGGATGGGCTCAAAGAAGAAAGTCATTTGGGTACCAAAGAGCTTAGTTACTAACCTTGGAGGACCCAAACAAGTTTGGGTACCTAAAAAGAATTGATCATGTCTTGTAGGTCAATTACAAAGCTGGAGGAAGCCATTGGGTTCTTGATAGTGGGTGCACTCAACATATGACTGGGGATTCTTGTATGTTCAAATCAATTGATACAAGTCAAAATGGTGGTTTTGATGCTATCACTTTCGACAACAACAAGAAAGGCAAGGTCAAGGGGCTTGGTAAAATTGCTATCTCAAATGACATGAGCATATCTAATATGTTGCTAGTTGAGAGCTTGGATTTCAATCTTTTATCGGTGGCACAACTTTGTGATCTTGGCTTCAAGTGCATATTTGGTAGTGATGATGTTGAAGTCATAAGTGTTGATGGATCAAACTTGATATTCAAAGGATTTAGACATGGTAGCTTATACTTGGTTGACTTCAATGATAGTGAGACACAATTGACATCATGTTTGCTTAGTAAATCTAGTATGGGATGGTTGTGGCATAGAAGGCTTGGTCATGTTGGAATGAAATAGTTGAATAAACTTTTGAGGCATGACTTAGTTAGAGGCTTGAAAGATGTCACTTTTGAAAAGGATAAACTATGTAGTGCTTGTCAAGCCGACAAACAAGTTGGAAATACACATCCTAGTAAGAGTGAAATGAGCACATCAAAGGCATTTGAGCTATTGCACATGGACTTGTTTGGGCCAACAACATACACTAGCATTGGTGGCAACAAGTATGGTTTTGTGATTGTTGATGACTACACTAGATACACTTGGGTGTTCTTTCTCTATGACAAGAGTGATGTTTATGATCTATTCAAGTCTTTTGTCAAGAGGGTGCAAAATGAGTTTGAGACTACCATCAAGAAGATTAGAAGTGACAATGGTAGTGAGTTCAAGAACATAAGAATCGAAGATTTGTGTGATGATCTTGGTATTGGACATCAATTCTCACCAACATATACTCCTCAATCTAATGGTGTAGTTGAAAGAAAGAATAGAACTTTGATTGATATGGCTAGATCAATGCTTAGTGAATACAATGTGAGTCATTCATTTTGGAGTGAAGCTATCAACACGGCTTGCTATTGTAGCAACCGTCTCTATTGCCATGGGAAGCTTAGGAAGACACCATATGAGCTATTGAATGGAAGAAAGCCCAACATTGCATACTTTAGAGTGTTTGGTTGCAAATGCTATATTCTCAAGAAAGGCACTAGATTGAGCAAGTTTGAAAAGAAATGTGATGAAGGGTTCTTACTTGGTTATTCTACCACAAGCAAAGCATATAGAGTTTGGAATCTCACAAATGGCACCTTGGAAGAAGTTTATGATGTTGAGTTTGATGAAACCCAAGGATCTCAAAATGAAGCTCAAAACCTTGATGATGTGAGAGGAGATCAATTGTCAAATGCAATGAAGAACATGGACATTGGTGATATAAGGCCGATGCAAGTTGATGATGATGATATTCATGTGATCAACCAAAGTGTGCAAATTGATACAAATCAAGCAAGCTCTAGTGGTACTCATGATGAAACTCAAGTTCAAGGTCAAACAAGTGGAAGCAATCAACTCCCAATACTCTAACCTACTAGTATTGCAAGAGATCATCCATTGGACCAAATCATTGGTGGAATTTAAAGTGGTGTTCAAACTAGATCAAGGCTAGCATCCTTTTGTGAGCATTACTCATTTGTGTCACTTGAAGAACCTAAGAAATTAGAAGATGCTTTGAAGGATTTCGATTGGGTAAATGCCATGCATGAAGAACTAAACAACTTCACTAGAAATCAAGTTTGGAAACTTGTTGAGAGGCCAAAGAACTATAATGTGATTGGTACTAAGTGGGTCTTTAGCAACAAGCAAGATCAAGATGGCATGGTTGTGAGGAACAAAGCAAGATTTGTAGCACAAGGATACACTCAAGTTGAGGGTCTTGACTTTGGAGAGACATATGCACCCGTAGCAAGATTGGAGGCTATTATAATCTTATTAGCATATGCTTGTGCACACAACATCAAGCTCTATCAAATGGATGTTAAGAGTGCATTTCTCAATGGCTATATCAATGAAGAAGTTTATGTTGAGCAACCTCCCGGTTTTGAAGATGACAAGAAGCCCGACCATGTTTACAAGCTAAAGAAGGCATTGTATGGTTTTGAAGATGACAAGAAGCCCGACCATCATTGGTGACATACAAAGGGGAGTTCAAACTAGATCAAGATTGGCATCATTTTGTGCTCACTCTTCTTTTGTGTCAATAGAAGAACCCAAGGACATTGATAAAGCATTAAGAGATCCGGATTGGGTAAATGCAATGCATGAAGAGCTCAACAACTTCAAGAGAAATGAAGTATGGGAACTAGTTGAGAGGCCTAAGGATCACAATGTCATTGGAACAAAATGGGTCTTTCGCAACAAACAAGATCAAGATGAGATAGTAGTAAGGAACAAAGCAAGACTAGTGGCTCAAGGTTACACACAAATAGAGGGTCTTGACTTTGGTGAAACTTATGCCCCGGTTGCAAGATTGGAAGCAATTAGGATCTTACTTGCCTATGCTTGTGCTCATAATATCAAGCTATATCAAATGGATGTGAAGAGTGCATTTCTCAATGGGTATATCCAAGAGGAGGTATATGTGGAGCAACCTCTCGGTTTTGAAGATGACAAGAAACCCAATCATGTATACAAGTTAAGGAAGGCTTTGTATGGATTGAAACAAGCACCTAGAGCATGGTATGAAAGATTAAGGGACTTCTTGATATCCAAAGGATTTGTCATGGGCAAAGTTGATATAACACTATTCACCAAGAAGATTGGGAAAGACTTGTTTGTATTGCAAATATATGTTGATGATATCATATTCGGTTCAACCAATCAAGATTATTGTGATGAGTTTGGGAAAATGATGGCAAAGGAATTTGAAATGTCAATGATTGGTGAACTTAGTTTCTTTCTTGGACTTCAAATCAAACAAATGAAGGAACATTTGTGAGCCAAACCAAGTAAATAAAGGATATGCTAAAGAAGTTTGGTATGGAAGATGCAAAAGGAATCACTACTCCAATGAGCACTAGTGGAACCTTGGATAGTGACAAGAGTGGCAACATGGTAGATCAAAAGGTATATAGATCAATGATTGGTAGCCTACTTTATGTGACGGCATCAAGGCCCGATGTGATGTTTAGTGTATGCATGTGTGCAAGATTTCAAGCCTCACCAAGAGAAAGTCATTTGAAGGCAACAAAGAGAATATTGAGGTACTTAAAACATACACAAGATGTTGGATTATGGTATCCCAAAGGTGCAAGCTTTGAGCTAGTTGGATATTCAGATTCTGACTATGCCGATGACAAAGTAGAGAGAAAGAGCACTTCCAGGACTTGTTAATTATTGGGAAGATCACTTATCTCATGGTCATCCAAGAAGCAAAATAGTATTGTACTATCTACCGCCGAAGCCGAATACATCGCCGTGGGTAGTTGTTGTGCACAAATCTTGTGGATGAAGGCTACATTGAAAGATTTTGGAATCAACTTCAAGAATGTGCTATTGCTATGTGACAATGAAAGTGTCGTGAAGCTAACCAACAATCCGGTTCAACATCAAAGAACAAAGCATATTGATGTTCGCCATCACTTTATTAGAGATCATCAACAAAAGGGTGACATTGCTATTGAGAGTGTGGGCACCGAAGATCAATTAGCCGATCTATTCACCAAGCCACTTGATGAAAAGAGATTTCATAAGCTAAAGAATGAGTTGAACATACTTGACTTCTCTAACATGAGTTGATGCACCCCATATATATGACATGCCTCTCCTTCAAGCCCCAAGGTACAATTGGTTGACATGTCATACATTCTATGCTAAGGACTCATTTAGTGCATCTAGTCATAATTTACATGTTCTAGGCTCATTCATGAAAATCAAATGAATTTGAAGTTTATATGGTGCCACTATTATTTCCATGCTATGTATGATCTAGTGGTAGCATATAACTTGTTTAAGTAGCTTGTGATCCTAAGTGTTTAATCTAGAAAACTTGTCTTAATATTTGATTCAACATGGTGCATGATAACCCTTCTAGTGAGGTGTGAAGAAGCTTGCCCTTGGATCAAACCGAAGCATTTTATTTATGCAAGCAATCTAGGTTGAATCATAAACTTGATCCTCACCCCATAATTCAACATGATAATCTATCTAAAATTGGTCCCTTGTGGTCATTGGTGCCAAAGGGGGAGAAAAATGTTGTTCACAAAGATAGAACTCAAAGGGGGAGAAGCACAAAGGGGGAGAAAAATGTTGTTCAAGGGTGAGAAAACCTAAAGGGGAGAATTGATAAACGAAAGGGGATCAACTAAAATTTTGAGTACACAAGTAGGGGGAGCAAGCTCTTAAGCATGATTGTTGCATTTCCATGTGCACTTCATATGTATGATGCATAGTTTTGCATTTCTTTTTCCCCGATACATTGCTTGTGTGGTGACTTGCTAGTATAAATTGAATGATGCATTGAGGTACTAGCATGAATAGGAAGTAGTTAGATTTTTCTTGCTTCATGTTTTTCAAAGTGGTACTAGAACCTTGCTTATAATGTTGATCTCATGAGGTTTCTAGTTATGTTTATGCTTTTCCAAGTGGAATCTAACTACACAAGGTGCTAAGATGGTGTTTATCGCTACTCCGATGGTATCACGCTTCAAAGGTCTATAATCTTAAACACTTAGCACCTATTGGTAGTCAATGCTCCTAATCTTTCCTATCTAACATGTATGCTTCCAAAATCCAAACATATAGCATACATGTAGGGGGAGCCATTGCTATCAATTTGAATTCATGATCACATGTCCATAATTCTTACACATGGTAATATACTTGGACAATGTGACATGGGTTCAATCAAAATTTTATCATAATATCTTTGTGAAAGGTTTGTCACCAATTACCAACAAGGGGGAGATTGAAAGTCCTATGTTTGGTGTTGGCAATTAGTGACAATGCCTAAGTACTAATCATATGCCTAAGTTGTATGTAACATATGAGGATTAGTACATTCCAAGGTTGGTGGCAAGATGGACATGGTGATCATGATGGCCACACTTAGATTTGGACGCAACCCTACGTGATCAAGGCAAAGGTATATGCTTAAGGGTTGTGTTTTAGTAACCAAGACACCTAGTGGGTGTGGTTACATTATAGGATAGATAGTCGTACTATAAAGAGGGGAATGACGCGGCTATTGAACTCCTAAGTGCCTCTAGGTGTGCATTTCATAATCATATGCATTTGGATAGAACTAACATCGCCTCGAAAAATGATTGTGAAAATGCTAACACACTCACACATGATGAGATCACTTGGTGGTGTTAGCACGTTTGCGAAGGCGGTGGAGTTTGAGCGGTAGAGAGGGTTTGGGGTCCTCTCTCCCTCCCGCCGAGCTTGCTGGAATTGAAATGACTATTTTCCACTATGTCGGAAGTCCGAAAAAGAAACAGAGGCGAACGGAGGTCACAGAAGTGACCGGACGCTGAACCGAACGCGGTCTTTGCATGACCGGACGCGTCCAGTCAGTGTTCAGTGTCTGCGCGGTTTTCTGTTTGATGATCGGACGCGAAGCGCGTCCGGTCACAGTCGATCGAACGCGTCCGGTCATTCAGGGTGCTTACTGGACTCTAACCGGACGCTAGCACTGTGGCGTCCGGTCGTTTCTCCAGCGCGTCCGGTCATTGTGTTGTTGTGCGCAGCTCAGGCATGACCAGCACGTCCGGTCAGTCACAGGACCAGCGCGTTCGGTCATTCACAGCGCGTCCGGTCTGCGCGTCAAGCGCGTCCGGTCGTTGCTTCACAGTTAGCCGTGGTGCGACCGGCGCGTCCGGTCAGTTGGACCAGCGCGTCCGGTCGGTGCTTCGCGACTTAGCTGTTGTGCGACCGGCGCGTCCGGTCAGTTGGACCAGCGCGTCCGGTCAGCACGATTTCGGCTGTTTAAGTTTCTAACGGCTCTATTCGAAGGGGTACGTCTATATATACTCATTGGCTGGCTCAAGGCTCTCCCTCTTGAATTTTTGACATACTTGTGAGCACTTTGAGCTAAGCAACTCCCCTCCCACTCATCTCTCTTTCTTCTTTGCATATTCGAAGTGAGATTGAGTGATCTAAGTGCATTTGCATTGTGAGATTGCATCTAGTTGGCACTTGGTGGTTGATTTGCTACAGGATTCTTCTTTCTCTTGGTGGTTACCGCCACCTAGACGGCTTGGAGCAGCTTGGAGGCGTTGGCAAGAGTTGGTGATTATTCTTGGCCACCTCCGGTGATTGTGAAGGGTTTGTGCCTACCTCGGCAAAGCACCAAAGGCAACATTAGTGAATTGCTCGTGTCATTGCAACCTTTTACCATTTGGTAGGTTCTTGTGGTGCCTTTTGAGAGGCTCGGTGTGAGACCGATTAGCCACCGAACCACGTGGTGAAGAGGGACACAACGGGGACTAGCTTGCCGGCAAGCACGTGAACCTCGGGATAAATCTTCGTGTCATCACTTTCATATTGTGATTGATTGATCCCAGTGTTTGGTTATCTTGGTATTCATTGTTGATCATACGCCCCTCGGTGAAACTCTCCTAACTCAACTCCGCATTACTTTCTTAGTTATCTATGCTAGCTTGTTAGCTTTGCTAGAGTAACTCTTTTGTGTAGCTTGCTAGTTGTAGTTGTAGTTACCTTCTCGGTTTGACTTGTGCGGTTGAGTGCAACTACTAGAACTGTGTTTTGGATAGGTGGCTTGCAAACACCCCGTAGGCTAAGCAAAACTCGCATCTTGCTATTTGTTATATTGATAAACTTGTTTAGCTTGTCTTTGTAGAAATTTTTAAAAAGGCTATTCACCCCCCCTCTAGCCATCAAGACCTTTTAGCACCCCAACACGCCCCTGCTCCCAACCCGTGGCCATGCCTCCACCACGCTGAGCTAGAGGCCAAGCACCACCGTCTACCCCTACGTCGCGCACGGACCTCCCCGAGCTTGCCTACACGACGTCGCGCTGCACAACCACGATGACCGTGACCGGCTGCGTTCCACCTCGACCCGGCCACACCGGCACCCTCTGCTTCGCACTGAACCGCAAGCACGACGTCGAGCTATACGGAACCACCGACGAGCCGTGACCTTGCCACGGCCATCATCCCAGCAAGGGTAAGCCCCACCTAGCCAAGCTCGTTCCTTTGCTTTCCACTGGTGAACCTGACTGCTTCCCACTGCGACCCCGAGGCCGTAGCCATGCAGACCACTCCGTTGTGCTAGAGCCGCAGAACCTAGATGCCATGACCATCCTCTACTTCATCTACGACAAGCCTTGAACCTAACCTGGGCATGCGACTATGACAATGAAACTATGCTGCCGGCAACGAGCCCTACCCGCATCAGGCGACCTGCCGTCCACAAACCCTCGGTGAGACAACTAAAAGCCAGACCTTTCCAACCCTTGTCTGCTGCTAGCCCAAGGCCGATGTCCCCCGCTCCATGTGTTTGGCCTTCGTGCCATGGATTTTCTGCAGGGACCTCATCAACCGCACATTACCGATGCTCGTAGGTATGTCACACGTACACACGCACTTGCTATGTCCACCCATGGCACTCGCCCCGGTTGGCATCGGTATGAGGCTGTTCTCACCACACGGTCGAGCATCATAACATGACCTTTGTGGCACAACCATTTAGGCACTGACGCCACCCACTGTCACTTGTGTGAGACCTAGCCTCACACTCTTGTGGCCACCATGAACCCGAGTGCAACGAGGACGCCACGGCCTAGCCACAGTCGTGATCGAACTCTCAGAGCCGACCACATCGCCTAGACCACTCTCGTTTAACCTATGCTAAGACGGCACTCGCCTTCCAACTTGGGAGGCATGCAGGTGTGTCTTAGCTCCACTTGAACCTTGCACACACGCCATGTGCACCGTCACGGACATACAAGCTATGGCAAAGACCCAGACTTGCCATTGTTGCGCACCTAAGGTGCCACCTTGCAACCCATGGACATCGTGACATTTTGTCGAGCACCACAGATGCCACCCACTGCTCTGCATGGCCAAGGCACTACCACGCCCGCACAAGGCACCACCACACAGTCCACGCGCACGTGCCGGACACGTTGTCCCTTGCCTTCACCCAGAATTGAGACCAAGGCCGGACCTTCATGGCCGCTGTCACCATCAGGGGCGTGGCAATGCCACTCGCATCCACGTCCTTCAACCGAGCATGCACGTGTTTTGGCTCCAGGCACACCTTGCTTCATTGGCCTCTCACCTAGTCCACGAGCATCGGATCAAGAGCTCACTATGCTACCCTCTTGGACATCGGCTACCCGGTAGTCAACACCCATGACCGGCCATTCTTACCATTTTTCCTTGAGTGGCCGACATCACCGTGACCTTGTCGTGCACACACAAGCTCCATATGTAGGTGCAACCTTGGCCTGCCTTCCGTTCCCTCTGTCCAGTCTCGAACCGAGCTCATGAATCCATAGCTTGGGCGTGACATGCTCGAACGTCGCACCCATAGACCAAGAGCCCTAACCTTGCCTACCTAGCCATTGAGCGGCTTCCTATAGGGAGCGCCGCTACTCACCCAAGCCCCTACACGCGCACAGCGCAGTAGCGGCCTTGGTTTTGCCTTGCCACAACTGTTCCTATGTGCATGCCATGCGTTCGCCCGTGACCATAGTCACGCGCTCTCGTATGTGCCACCACGGTGCCTGCGTGCGCGCACTCGCGTTCACCACAGCCCACACGGCCACGCACCACCAAAACACCCACACGTGCACCTGCATGTGGTGACATGTGGTCATGCCTTCGCACGCCACTGTGACACTAGCTTCGCACCTCCCAAGAGCCCAACCTCACCTAGAGCCTCGTCTTCGACCTTCGCTCGTTGAGCCTAGCCATGGAAACGCCTTTCATCGTCCAGCCGGCCGATGCCGCCTTTGGCTAGCCACAGCCGTGCCCCGGTTGGCCACAGCTACCTCCTGGCTACCCATAGCCACTGCTGGCTAGCTGCAGCCGCCCTTGGTTGGCCATAGCTAGCCGCAGTTCGCCTGCAGCTGCCCGTAGCCCGCTGGTAGCTGGCCATAGTAAGCTACTACTAGCTACAGGTAGCCAGAGTAAGCCTCAGTTGGCCACAGATGTCTCCTACAAGCCTCGTCCTATCCCATGAACCTTGTCCTACCATGTGCATCCGTAATACCTAGCCCTATGCCCTTGCTGAACGATAGTCGAGTATTCACGTATGATCTCGGCTAGCCTAGCGGACCTAGCAATCAAGCACATGTCACCCCATCACTAGTCTACATGTGCACCACCATGACTCAGCCACCCGTGCAACCACCTCAACACTCGAGTGGGGTAATGCCAAGACCGACCTAATCCCAGCCCTTGGGTTAAATAGAACTCCACCTAACAGGTTCACCATTACCCAAACCTAGCTTGACTTAGTTTCGACTGTCCAACCCATAGAGCCCTGAGAACATAACGCCAACATAAGGGGCCCCTCAACCTTGTGTCCTTGATGAACCTAGTCTCACCCTGGCACCTAACTTAGACCTAAAGCCACCTTGCGCCTACCAAAGCTTAGGTCAAGCCAAAGGTTCACAACCATGTATGAGTGAATTTGGTTCTTCCTCGTTCTTTTGGATCTTTGTGATAACTCGTAGTTTATAGGCTATCGATTGGACGTGCGTCAACTTTGGAGGAGGGCCCATGGAGTGGAGCTGACCCTAGAGGTGGAGGTCCGTGCTGAACATCTATACCAACTGACGTGGACTTGTACCACTACTACCTCGACATCGCAGGTGTCATGGCAGCACCTTACTTTAGAAGAATCCTATTAGGCATGCAATAATGTAGATGCTAGTGCTTTACTTTTATGCAAATAAACTATGATAGGTTGCATGGTAGTTTGCTTTTGGGCCATTACTTTGTCGCAACCTATTCCCCTGCACACCCGCTGTTAGGCTAGACGCTCGCATTATACTTATTGCTTTACTTTCACTACGCATTATATCTATGATGTGATGCTTGGTGAGGGGATGATGTGAGATAATAAGGCACGTGGTGCCGATAACTTGATAAAACTGGATAATGAACTTGGGGAGATCTTGGTGTGCGTCTCGAATGTGTGGTGAGGGTTGAGTCGATCGGACATGATCCTACGATGAGTCTTTGGGGCAAGTCTTGCCCGAGGGGTGCGACCTAGGCATCCCTCACGAGAGTTACCTGTGGCGGGTAAATGTGTGAGGAGGACCGGGGTGTTGTTTATCCCTGGAGGAGGTGCTGTCGAGGCACGGGGTGTTGGTTATCCCCTTGAGAAGATATCCTGTCCGGTCCCCCTAAGGACTGGTATGTCTTGAGAACCGGAATAATAGGACCCTTCGTGCACACCACTCGCTCCCGATGGGCGGGAGACAATTACCCGACTGACTAGGGTGGTGCCACTACTACTAGGTTGAAAGGTGATAGTGTAGGGAGGTATGGGCATGGGGGCCCACACCCTCCTAAGACAGCGTAGTGACCTTGGGGGCCCGGTACTACGTCTCACAGTCTTAGCATTTCGGTGGACGCCGAGGTGGCCCAGGGCTGAGTGGTAGGGTGGTACCATACTGGTTGGGAGGCAGTCAGCATCAGCCTAGGTGGGGCACCGCTGATGATGGTGATCTTGTGGATTTCCAGGTGTACACGCTCTACAGAGTTGATCGATCTATACGTATAGTCGCGTCTGCGGATATAGACATTCCTATGACCTACGCTTCACTTGATTAGAGAGAGGAGTCCTTTCTACCTTTCCCCTGGGTTTGGTGTTGGATCCGGCTTTGGCCGTTGAGGCAAGGTATGAGCGGGAGTCGACCTTGCCGCCTAGAGAGAGAGTGAGATGAGATGTGTGTTTGGGACGGGAGAACGTGTGGTTGAGATGTGTTAAACTTGATGAACTAAAATTATAAAATCTTGTTGAACTTGCATAGGAACCCTACAACCATATATAGGCCTTTTCATCTACCCTTGCATTTCCACTTACCACAAAGCATACGCAAAAGCATAGGGTGGGAGACAGTGGCCAGTACAAATCGTACTGATAGATTTTGGACAGGTTTGGACGAAATCTATGATGACCTCGAGGACTTGGATTAGGTGGTCTCGTTCCTACGCTCGAGTTTGGTTCGAAAGATGAAGTCCACGCCGCTGACATTCTACGCCAACTCTGATGATTGCCCGTGAAGGAGGAGCCTTCACCTACTGATGTGCTACAACGACTCTGATGAAGACGTGTGTGTTTCCGCTAGAATACAATGTAATAGATGTGTTAACCAGTGTTGTAAAGTCTTGTAACTTGTAATTCTACGATGTATGACTATGATATCAGCTGATAATTGATAATGTGATGGATTGCTCTCGTGATCTACTACATTATAAATCGTATCTGTGGATTTTCCCTTCGAGGAAAATCGAGGTCATTTCAGAGCCCCACCTCTATGCCGACCGGCCCACCTGTCATCCACCTCATGCCTAGTTGATTCTCTCGTGTCTTCAAGATCCTTCCTCTCCACAATCCCGTAGTTTTTCGACGCATTTGGTTTTTCCTCATTATGAGACCTCTAATAGATAGATCTTGACCCCTACTGCAAGTTGTCTCCCCCTATATAAATGAGCCCTTTGTTAACACTTCTTAACGTCACTCGTGTTAGGTTGTCATCCCCAACATGACACCAAGAGTGTGGTTGTATTATGCTTATGCCATTTAACTAAATAAAGATATTATAGTATATATCCGCAAGCGCACAGATAAATACACCCATTGTAGCATTTCACCCAGGTTTTCCTAAGTATCGTTATTTATAATTTTACCAAGGAAAGGAAAATCAAAACAGGACTATATAAATAGTTACAATGGCAGTAGAGATAATCATTTGCACTTACTCAATAATAAATATCAAAACAACTAATCACTTGTCATGAAAGGGGTAAGACAAATAAGATAAATGGTAAATGATAATCATGGGTATTCCAGAGACAAGAGGGAGTTAACATTATTCAAGTCAAGTAGTCATGGAGATTAATTTAGAGATGTAAATCATAAGTATTTCTTATTCAATCAGTCAATTAATCAATCTAGCTATACACAATCATCTATGATATAATCAACATATCATCTATGAATAAGGAACATTACTGAGAGAAAAGTCAAGAACAGAGTAATGATCTCGTCCCTATAACTGCGTTCTACTAAGTTATATACTCGAGGAGTGGACTACAAAGGACTCAACAGGAATGTCACACCCGCGATCTACCACATGGCTCGGAGCATAGAGTGCATTCATAGACAAGCATAATCTAAGCACCATGTCTATAATATGCTAGCCACTCAATCCTATCCAGAATTGGATCAAGCTTTCTACGAACATATTCATAAACTCTCTACTAATCATATTCATATCAAGATGTAGAACAAGAACAATCTCAAGAACAGAATAAAGTTGAAATATAGAAATATATTGAAGTAGCATAAAGTCGAATGATGATTACAACGAAATTACCAAGTCTCCAATGAACGATCCTGATCCTAAGCAGTTGCTTGCCTCTACTTGAATCAATCTAGACTAAACTCTAAAATTGAACTAGAACTCTAACTCTCTTTCTCTCTAAAAACCCTAACTTCTGGCCTTGCCTTCACAAATGAGGAAGAGACGATCTAATTCTTCAACTGATTCCTTTAGAGGGGATCCTGGGGGTATTTATATAGCCTAGGGCATGGGACCGTAGCCCTTGGATCAAACCAACCTTGGCGTGGGGTTTAGATGCATCCTTAGAGGCGGTATAGGTAGCTTGCAAGAGAAGGAGCTGAGGCGGAGCAGGGGAGGGCCGGTCGGCCTAGCCCTAGGGCTGGTTGGCCCCACCTGGCGGCGGGTTGGCTCGTGTCGCCTTGTGGAGTCGGTTTAGGTCTTCTAGAATCCCTATCCACGTCCGTGACGTGGAGATTAGGCCGATTGCTTTGGTTTCTTCCTTTGGAAGGAGGATCAATTCTGTATTATGCAGCTTAGCCCCTGAAAAACATAGAATCACCAAAACTCATGGAATTTGTTAGTTTAAACCTCTAAACCTACTGTGGTGATCCTTTTTATTATTTATTCCTCTTATGTTGATGGTTTAAAATGATAGTTAATTATGTCAACACCCTTGCCTACCTCCATAGCCATCCCATCAAAGCCTCCTTTCTCCACCAGCAGCAAAGCCCTCCTCCTCCCTAGTTCCAATGGCCGAAAGAGAGATCGTTCCCTACGGAGTTGACAAACCCACACCGCTTAACATCATCCCACCACATGGAGTAGCTCTTGTTCCCTCTAGCCAATCTTACTTCGCCCAAGCCATCCATTGTCCAGTCCTTGCTCCACCGCTACCACGTCTACTTCTCAAGGACAAGCCACATCAACCCGATGCACCGCCGACGATCAAGCTGACAAAGGAGATCAACCTCCTCTCTCCAAGGGCAAACGAGATGTTGACCGGGGTAAAAACCAACAAATTCAGAGACATCGCATGTGCGAAGTATAAGTCGGTTACCCTATGTACAACCATTGATGGAGTCTAGGCTATGCCGAATCAGATCAAAGTTGTTCCCCTGAAGGAGAAGAAGAGGAAGGCACCTTCAGCTATTCTAGAGGTTGAAGAGAAGCATCTGAGAATGACCATTGCACTCTTGGAGGAGAAGATTGAAGATCTCTCCAATGTTATCTATACCCTAGAGCAGAGGATCGACAAGGAACATGTCTACCGCAAGAGCCTACAACACGATCTTAACGCTTTAAATCATTTTGTTGCTAAGATGAGGAAGTGAGAATTAGGTAGTTGATAATAAGGCACGAGTGGTTAGGTCAAGTGTTTAATGTTTAAGTTACTCGCTTAGCTCAGATTGTTAGGTCGATTGAAAGTTTGTGTTAGCTAGATATTGTGTAATAAAGTGTCTTATATATATTAATGGAGTCTTATTACCTGCTCTCTATTTTTTGGATATGTGTTTGTCTCCACATGTTGTGCATAAAGGTAAATAGGAAACAAGTGTGGGGGAGACACACCGCGACAACAAGACAAAATTCGATCGCGAAAATCATAAAATTTGGGAAGCGATGGACTAAGAACCACGCTCGCTAAATTTGGACACAAGCGGGCCCGAGAGTGGGCTGTCCAGCCTCCTACATGGGCTGGTCAGCCCATCATGGTGCCACCTCACCTCGCGCTTCATCTATGGTCAGGTTTGCGACCCATATGTTCTATTTTCACATGTCTTGCTTTCCGTTTTGAACCGAATTAAAAATCACTTCAACTTTAAAACATGAGGAAAGATTATTTTAGTCATAACTTAAGGATAGACTCACATAATAATTTTCCTGGAAGTCTTGCTATTGTTAGGAACTTATTATTAGGGACTCCATGTTACTTAATGAGATATAGTAGAATAATGAGAACTTGATTCTTGATGTCTCGTTATTGGAGAATTTTATTTCAAAAAGTTAAAAAGAATAGCTACACCTCTCCTTTATGGTAAACAATGTCCCACCAAAGCCAAACATGATAATGATAGACTAGAGAAAACTTCTACATATACTACTTGTTATATCGAGTTTGGTCAAACCTTATGACCCTTGTTGAGAAACTTATCATGCTCTTAAGATCAAGATCACGTACACTCCACATATATCTGCTGCTCCTACACTGGGAGTATGCAAAAATATGTTTTTCATCCACCCAAAATTGTTCTACTCCTACACTGGAAATAGACCCAAAAATATGCTTGTTAGGAATAAATGATCCAAGTTCTTCTATATCTCTCTCTTGAAAAGTTTCCATTGTAGAAAAAGAGGCATGGGCTATGCAAAAGTTATTCATAAAAGAAAGAAAAAAAGTATTGAAAAAATAGACAAGTGTCCAAGATATTTAAAACAATGGGTACTTAGATGCCCGGCTGAAAAAAAAAAAGAAGAGAAAAAGATGAATAAGATAGCCCATGTTTTCTTGCAAAAGTGTTTTTAAGTTTCAAACAAGAGAGACATGTTTCAAGGAGCACAGTAGAATTAGGTTAGCCATCATATACATATCCACACACATGCACATCTTGATCTAAAAGTATGACACTTTTCTCCTCGGATCCTTATTTTGACTTTACAATATATGCAATGCAAGTATGTTTTCATGATTTATCCCTACCTAAGCTCCACATAAAGCTTTTAGGAGTAGGCAAAAAGAAGGCACAATCATCATTGTCTTGGTAAGGATCCAAAAATACCACATATACAGAGTGATTTGAGAGTACCATAAAAAGGAAAAGGTAAGCTATGTTTTATTTTCAAAATTTTAAAATGTTTCTCCAATTGACTTGACTGAAGGAAGGTGGTGATCTATTTCAAGTTGTTCCATTCTTCAACCGCTCAAAGTTTCATGGTAGACACTTTAAATCTAGCAGAGTATGTATGACTAGGAATGGTTTTATGTTGATATCTTGTCCCAAGGTTGTCTTAAGTAATCCATCCTTTTATTGAGGACGAGTAAAAGCCTAAGTGTGGGGGAGCTTGTTGACGGTGGTTAACATCCATCACAAACCATCAATATAACTTGTATAAATGGCTAAAATGGATCACTAATGTATACTTAGGGGTTTAAACTGACAAATTCCATGAGTTTTGGTAAATCTATATTTCCAGTAGGATTTAATAAAAAAACCCCAAGGAGGACCTATTCATCAAAGGAAATCATGGAATTCCGCCACGTAAACAATGTGGGAAGACACTAGAAGACTCTAGAAGGTGAATCACTGAAGCGGAGGCCAAGGCACTAACATGTGGGGCTAGCCATGTAGGACACCCTTCCCTAGTGGGTCCTACCTGTTAGCCTCGTTGTTACGTCGGTTCTTCACCGCCTTAAGGATTGCATCTCCGCCGTTTATTCAAGTCGGTTTAATCCAAGGGCTCATGATTGATGCTCCAGCCTATATATACCTTCCTGCACCACCCCTTAGGGCATGCCAAGTCTGATCCTGAGAGCTGAAAAGTTAGAAACCCTAATCCATATCTCCACTAGGATCAAGGCTAGCAATCAAGAGAAGATTAGTCCTCGATATGATTTAGTCTTGTATTAGAGATAGAGAGATAGAGTGAGAGGGAAGAGTTTCAAAGGAGTCCTAGCCTATCGGTGCTCTCTACGGCTTGTACCCTGGCGGAATCAAGTTTCTTCTTGAGCTTGCTTCTGAGATTTCTTTGGTAATCGACTTCTAATTCAAGTAAGCATCATGTTTATATTGCTCTTTAGGTTTGTGCCTCTCTTTTGAGTACTTTAATCCTTGTACCTCCTGAGTTAAAGTAGTATTCATAGTGTAAGCGTGGTGCTTAGACTCGGTTACTCATGGATGTACCCTATTTTTCTAGATCGGTGGTAGCTTACGAGGGTGACTCTTATAGCCTCGTTGAATCCTTTGTAGTCCACATCCCATTAGTAGACCTAGCAGGACCTTTGAAAGGTCCTTGTTTGGTTTTGGTAATTGAGTGACAACCTTAGGTGGACTAATTATGTTTATGTGAGATACACAGGGAATTAGTCCATAGATGATTATGTCATGAAGGAGCTCATTGCATATGAGACATGACATGGAGTCATGTGACCAAGGTGGCGAAGATCAAGATGAGGCTTGGCTTGATGGACCGGTTGCAAGTGTGAAGGGCAAGTCAGAGGCTTTGGAGCGATGGACCACGAGGCGGTGAAGCTTGAGCAAGACTTGGCGCCGATGGACCGAGGCAATGGTGAAGAGCAAGTGAGGTCAAGATCGATGAACCAATACGGTCACATGATGATATGAAGTGGATCACATCATTTGTGATATGGTTGGTGCATGTGTTGCATCAACGTCGGAGGAGATGGAGTGGATTGCGCAAGGCAAAGGTATAACCTAGGGCATTTCCATTTCACCGGTCATAGGTGTGTAGAGAAGTTGATGACCGGGTTTAGGATAGATGGCCGTACTATCAAGAGGGGCAAACTTGTTTGCATATCGGTCATCTAGTGCCACTCGTGTGATCTAACTATGCATCGTTGCTAGGATCGAGTGGCGTGGCAAGTTGAGTGATTAACTCCTTCAGTAAAATGACTATGAAAATGCTAATACACGTGCACAAGGTGGTGAACATTTGTTGGTGTTGGCACATTTATGAAGGCAGTGGAGTTTGTGTGGTAGAGAAGGGTTTGGGTTCCTCTCAGGATTCAGGCGTTTTCGAGGAGTTGAAATGACTATTTTCCACTACGCCGAAAGTCGGAAAAGAAACAGAGGCGAACGGAGGTCACCAGGGTGACCGGACGCTGCACCGGACGAGGTCTCGATTTGACCGGACGTGTCCGGTCAGTTCAACACAGCAGTCAGGCGCGTGGGTGTTAGGGTTTGTAACCGGCGCATCCGGTCCCTCGTGGAACCGGAGCGTCCGGTCGGGCACCCAGAAGAGTAGAGCGTGGCGAAGAACTGATCGAACGCGCGGCGCGTCCGGTCACACGCGATCGAACGCATCTAGTCGCGATGGGAGCTCTCTGGACCACGACCGGACGCTGGCACTGTCCAGTTCGGTCGTTGCATGGAGCACGTCCGGTCAGTGCATCGCGCGCGGGGGTACTATGCGCACCTGCGCGTCCGGTCGGTTAAGCGGCGCGTTCGGTCATCGCGTTTGACCGTTGGCGGGCAGTGACTGTTGAGATCGGGCGTTCGGTGTTGAACGCGGAGGGACACGTGGACGGCGCAGGGCAATCGGACACGGTGCAGCGCATCTGGTCGTTGCGTGTTGTGCCCAGTGAAGGGGTACAACGGCTCTTTTCGTGGATGGGCTTATAAATAGCCCATTGGCCGGCCTTGGCCGACAGCTGAGCACCCTTAGGCCTTAGTGGCTTGTGTTGGTGTGCTTGGGAGCCCTCTAACTCACTTGAGCTTGATAGTGATCATCCGATCGAGTAAGAGAGCGATTCTAGTGTGTTGCATCGTGAGGATTGCATTGAGTGGCACTAGGTGATCGAGTTGCAAGCTGGTGGTGCCTGTTACTCTTGGAGGTTGCCACCCCCTAGACGGCTTGGTGGCTTGCGACTCCATTGAAGCACGTGTGGAGATTGTGCGTGGCTCCGGAGGAGGATTTGTGAGGGGAATTATGCTCACCCCACGGGGATCATGAAGAGCAACTCTAGTAAAGCTCGTGGCTTAGAGGATCCCCATCTTGAGAGTGGATGTGTGGCACCCGCTAAGGGTTTGACTCTTGATAGTCAATTAGCTCGTGATCCATCAAGTGGGTGTATCGCCACAACGGGGACTAGCTTGGTGGCAACCAAGTGAACCTCGATGAAAAACCGCCGTGTCAACATTGTGTATATCTTCTCGGTGGTTTGCTTTTGTTTCACAAGCTTGTATTTACATTCATATACTTGTGCTTGTGTAGTTGCTCTTGTAACTAGTTTGCTTGTGTAGTTTGCTAGTTACCTTCTTGCTTGTGTAGCATAGAAGTAGCTCCTGTTGCGTGGCTAATTTGGTTTGTATAACCTTGTTAGTCATATTGCTTAGTTTGTGTAGCTAAGTAATTTGCGCTCTCTAGTTTGGCATTAGTTGCCTTGCTTTTGAGTATTGCTAGTGAGCATAGGTGGCTTCGTGCTTTTGCTTACTAGAATTGTGTAGGAGCTCCCCGGCATTGCTAAAGTACTAGTGCATAGGTTTGTGTGACCTTGCTCTAGAATTATTTAGGAGAGCTCTTGCCAAGGAAAGCACCTTAGTTACATAATTAGGATCTTTGTGAGGTGCTTGTGAACTTAGATAGAAGGGTGTAGTCTTGGCTAGACCGATAGTTTTAATTCCGCATTTATTTCGGTTTGTCGACGCGATTATTTTTAGAAAGGACTATTCACCCCCTCTAGTCCGCCATCTCGACCCTTCAACCTTGTTACTTTAGAAAACATACTCTGTCGGTGTTTTCGCTAGTAATATCCTCAGAATTGAATAATAGAAGACAAAGCTAACCGAAGTTAGAACTAGGAGACCTTAACAATCTCCTCTATGCTTCTGTTATCTAGCCTTGATTATGAAGTTGGGTTAAGTTAGATTTGGTTATTCTCACACACGTTTTCTCGAGTTCGATATAAAACTGGGTACTCCTAGTGAAGTGCTGCATCAGTATAATATTCATGCGCTTGGGGATTTTTCTATGTGCATGAATATATACCAATAGTAGTCCATCGATCGGTGTTTGGACCACAAGCACAATGACCGGTCAGCCCTGGCAGTGGACTGGACCCACGCATCAGCCACCTGATAAAATGCTAGGTGCACCCGGGAAATGTACACAGAATATTAAAAGGTGAGCTAAAAATTTAAAATAAACAATTTTCATGTTCCTTTCCATTCACGATTAGTTGGTAAACTTTAATAATTTATATATCACTTGTTTTAATTTTGAATCCCATAATTCCTTCACCATAAATCTTCTAAAATAAAACCCTACATATTAAAATGGTTTTTCCTAATTTTTGGTTCCCATTTAAATTCTAGATATGGTTGCTTTTCATTTATTTGTTTAATAATTAACTCATAGTTGCATCTAGCAATTAACACCCCGTAGCCACATATGTCCGCGTACATATATACACTATACTCCGTATATAAATACATAGATAAATATAACATGTAAAGTAGTAATATGTTTGCACCCATGCAAATATATACGCAGTAGGAATATATATAAAACCGCATATATATATATATAATATACGTGCCAATATTACACCTGTACCCCCTCACGTAGATAATATAGTATCCTTCACCGTAGTAGTAGTTACCTGTATATTCGCATATGTGCATGTACCATGACACATACTCGAGTATACCCACATCCAATCACATAAAAGAATAGGATAACTACACATACATGGATATGCCCGATACCCGGGTATACGCCTATGTATGGCTAACTTTACTTTCCGCCTATTCCTATTCTAACTAAATTGAGGCACATACATATGCATGTGCATATGTGTCACTAACCCCGTGGACCTATAGAAATCAACCAGGGCATCTATGATGACTTGGTTAGGCTTTCACTCTTCAGGTTCACATAATAGTGGAATATAATAATGTGGTCTAGTTTTCCATCAGGTAACCGCACCACACTATCCTAGCCCGTAGGAGCCACCTTGTTGGATGGAATACCTCTATCCAAACCTTACATCAAATTGACATAGTAGTGATAACCCTAGATAACAACCCATCACCCAACTACGACCAACCCATCTAGGATTGTTTGATTGCCTATACTTGTGTTACATGCCTTGCTTGTTATTTTTCTTGTTTGTATTTTCTTGTTTGCCAACGCTAGACCGCGTAGAATAGAAGACATGAGAGAACCCAACGGAGTCCAGAAGAAAGAAACAGGAGACACAGGAAATAGAGAAGGGTACCATCAAATGGAGGCAAGTCCCAACACCCACCTACCCTATCCCTCCACCTTAACCACCATCCCTTATCCACTCGCCCTCTCCACCACCACCACATTTTGCTAGCCTCCATCATAAACCCTCCACACTCCATCTCCACCAATTAATAACCTCAGCTAATAATACATAAATCCTCATTATGAGTTAATGGATTATAATGAATTATGAGCTTGAGTAGAATAATATGATTAATGATAATAAGGTAGTGGTTACCTTGATATAATATGAGCTTAATGAGCTTGAGGATAATAACTATGAAACTTAAACTGGTAAAACTTGACTAAACCCTGACAGGGGTGAGTAAGGGGTAATTTATGTCATACAAATTACCTTGGCAGGTTCGCCTAGTGAGGGTTCCTGTTGGGAGATACTCGTCTTAGTCACATAAGGACCAGTTCGTAGTCCCTCTCTCCTAGTGCTTCACCCTACCACTTTCATCCTAACCACCTCCACCACCATAACCCACCTCCACATATAGCCTTCTCTTCCACCTCACCTCCACCCAAAGTTTAGGGTCTGCTGAGTACTTTATGTACTCAACCCCCTCCATTCTATGTTTTTAGGCGAGAAGCTACAAGAGTATCTGCCTAGATGGAACTTCTAGAGCTATGCAAGGATAGGATACCCGAAGTATACTCGAAGACGGAGTCGTACAAGAGAGCTACGTTAGGACTACGACGATTAGGATATAGGAGTACGCATAAGGAATAAGGCTAGGGTTACGTCCGTACTCCAAGCTGCCTGTAGGAATGGATCCACGTTGACATAGGACCGCTGTCTTAGAACTCTGATATACACTATAAGGCCGATGGCCCAAGCTATGCAAACCCGAATTGTGTAACATGTTTTTCCCATTAGCAATAAAGTATGGTTTTTGATATCAATCTTGTTGAGTTGTGCATATCAGCTACTGATCCAGGGACTGATATATGATGCACAGAGGACCCTTAAATTAGGGGTCCGACAATGCTGGACATGAGGCATTGAATATGAGTTCTATCATCAAGAGTTGATTGTCTTTATAACCATATTTTAATTTAAATTAGGCAGTTATTTATTAGGCTCTCCACTAGTAAGCTACTGCTACAGTATAGGCACAAAAACACTATTGTCCTCAATTTTTGGTTAAAACCCTTCCAAAACCTATGGGTGTGGCTAGCGTCCGGACGCTAGTCCCCATCCGGATGACCATGCTTGCCCCATCACGCTTCAAGATGGCAATGGGGACTCGTTCCCCGATTCCTCGCAGGGAATTCCTCTACTGGGGATCGAGGGATGGGGATAATTTGCTCCCCACGGGGAGGCTAACGGGGAAAATTCCCTCCCCATCGGGTCTGGCGGGTTCGGGGACGTTCCTGCTGTCCCCATACCCGAAACCTGCAAACCCGCCCTGCTAAGAATACATATACATATAATGTACAGAATATGGAATTGTGGATGCGGAGGCCCAAGTTCTCCATCTAGTCCAACTAGTAGGAAGTATATATTCTAAAGTCCAAACCCTAACCCCAGCTCCCCAGTCCCCAACTCGCCGCTCCCAGTCCCAGATTCCTAGTCTCGTCTCGCTGAGACGCTGACTCCATCTTGGCCACGCTCGGACTTGGACCCCCAGGCCCCAGCGACGCAGCGGCGACCGGTGAGGCGACCAGCGAGGATGTGAGTACGCGCCTCCAGATCGTGGCCGCGACCCCGGAGTCCACGCGAGGCGTGACCCCAGCAGTCCAGAACCCGACGCGACCTGCGAGTCCGCGATCGACGACCACCGCCGACGCTGCATCACCAACGCGCCATAGATCGAGCTCGAGCTCCTGTGGTACAGGTCCCCTGCTTCCTCTTCTTAACATGGATTCACCCAATGCTTCCTCTTCCTCGCCTATTTAGTGTTTGCTGTATCCTATTCCTATGCCAATGTGCAAGTGCCATTGCCACAAACTTGTAAACTTATGGCTATGCTTTTGAGCTGCAAGCAAGTGCCATGACATGTGCTTGCTTGTAGCATTGTGCGGTTATGCCCTCGCTGGATGTTGCTGGACGCCTGTAGGCTGTTTCCTGTATGCAGTATGCTACTAGTTGCTTGGACTTGGTGGCTTGTTGCCATTGCCATGATCTGTGACTATGACTGAATGTGACCGTATTAGTGTATGACCGTATTCTATATTGCTATGATTATGGTGTGTGTATGAACTCTAGATGGCAATTGATTAATCTTGTGTTAGTCATGCTTATTATGCTATTGCTTACCTCTTGTTTAATGTCGGGTATGGGGATCCCCGTTGGGGCTAATTCCCCGTTAATTCCCCACGGGGAACGGGGATGAGGATGAGATGTCCCTCGATGCTCTTTGCGGGGACGGGGACGAGGAAAATCCCCCCTCCCTCCACGGGGACGGGGATGGCTGATCGAAACCCGACGGGGAATTCCTCATTGCCATCTTGAGTCACGCTATCCATCCTGACTGCTTCACCTCACCTCCTCCTGTGTGCCCACTCCAGCGTTGAGCACCCACTTGCACGCCCTACTCCCTCAGTCTTGCATGCACCAGTAGCACCCAATCTTTACTGCGTGCAGTTGCAGGAGTGGCAGCAATTTTTCCTCCACATGCACGGTTCCCATGCGAATGCGCTCTCAGGAAGAAATGGAATAACGCCTGCCTCGCCTACAACTATTGCGCCTACACGCCCGTCCCCGCATGTCGCATGCAACTGCTGCGCCTCTCGCCGTGCATGTACGCATGCAGCTGCGCGCCACATGCATGTTGATGCTCATGCAGTTGTGGACCACGCCACATGACCGTTGACGCGCCACACGCCCGCTTCACTTGCCGCGCAAGTGGGGAACGCTACGCCCGCGAGGAACGCATCTGCATGTGCTCGTTTCCTACGTCTGCTAATGTTGCAACATGAAAGCACTTCTGCAACATGCGTCTAAAACAGGTGTATAGCAACTAGAAGATCCAGATAAACACACTTGTAACATATATCTGAAACAACGAAACAATTTGATAGATGATTGCAACGTATGTTTGAAACATATGCAATATCCAGATAAAACACTTGCAACATAGGTCTGAAACAGGTGAAACATTTTGATCATATATTTGCAATATACATGTATAGCCAGTACAACTTCTGCAATATCCAGATAAAACACTTGCAACATACATTTAAAATATACACTTGCAACATGCGTGTATAGCCATTACAACATATGCAACACCAGATGAACTTTTGCAACATTCAGATGAAAATATATGCAACATACATCTAAAACGCATGAAACATACGGTTGCAACATGTGCTCATCTACTTGTTACTGCCCAATGAAGGCTGTTGATGTGGCACGGGGGAGCATATTGTGAGGCGCAGGTGGCGCAAGGCACGAGCGAGGGCACGAGGCGCGGGCGGGGTGCGCGGCACGAGTTGCGACACACGGGGCGTACACTGCGCGAGGTGGATCCGGTGCGACCGTGTGAGGCAAAGGTGTAGGGGCACATAGCTCGAGGCTGCAAGACGCAGGGACGCGCTGTAACGGAACCGTCCAAATTATAAGAGCACAAGTTCAAAAACAATCGTTGAAACAATCAAATTCTCAAACTTGAGCCCATATAACTTCGGTAGTCCACGAAATCACGAGGGATTTCAAACCAAACTGAGAGCAACCAAGATCGTAGTGATTCAACATAACACAACACTTGTTACAAAAGTTCGTAAGTAGCTCTCATACATCGGAGTACAAATAATTTTATTACAAAACTAAAATAAAGATTAGCGGAAGCAACATAATTTCTGAAACCATTTAAATTCAAATACTGCCAGTACATAGTCACATCCTGCAAAAGCATACCAGAAGAGATACTACAGAGACCATGCCCATATGGTCTAGTCTTCACACCCACATGGCGAAGACAATACTTGCAGCAACAAGTACGAATCTGCTACCTACAACAGGGGGGAATAAACCCTGAGTACGAGAAGGTACTCAGCTAGACTTACCTGACAAAAACTAGAAACAACGGTGACACCAAGGAGTATGCAAGGCTTTATAAGGTGGGCTAGCTTGACTCATTTGCAGAAAAGCTTATTACAGATAAGTAATCATTAATGCTTAAGCATCGAGTTAATAATCATTAACATGTCATCTAGATTAGCACCTGTACTAGAGCAATCACTTCATTAGGAGCAAACAATATTAACCATAGCAGGTATAATAAGGCCATCATCATCATTATCATCAATTCCGAACCATCATTAATAATTAGTGTATCTACGCTGGAGATAACCAGTCAAGTTTCTCACTATCCGGGAGAGACGACGACTCGAATCGATTCCAACTCAGCTAAGGGGGGGTATTCCTGACACTCACCCGGCAAACCCTGCTAAAGGCAGCCGTAGATAACCTTTGGTACAACTCAGGGTGGGCCCGAACAGTGCCGCGTTCTCAGGGATACCAGTGGCCAGGATGCTCAGGACTTTTAACTCACCTGCCCTTGGACCCTCTGGCTCCCTTCCGAGGTGACTTTCACTTTTCGACTTCGCAGCCTGAGTTGAGCTACTAGGCTTCGCGGTCGGCAACCTCAGGCCGGCCAACTAAATGTCAGGCATGCGTTCAAAATGACATAGAAGGCTCCAGGTCTCGGTCCTTAATCGACACAGACGAGGATAGATCCACACCCAAGGCCTCCATGCTTTGCTGTTTCACTATCATCATCCCGTCCGGTCTCATTTCATTTTATTACACATGGTTCACTTCCACGATAGCAAATATAGCCAACCGTGACCTGACAAAGCCCTATATCTCGCAGGTGATAGGAAATCATCCAACTTCTACCGGTCTAATTTAGCAGGGCTAAGCATAGATACGATCCTATATACAGAGGATTCAAGGTTTGAATTGCTGGACAAGGAGTGTTATCAATGCAGTAAGGGTTTCCAATCAATTCCTATCACGTAATGCAACAATACATATAACATGTATATATATATATATAATTGCTTTGAAAGTAGGAGGCTTATAATGCTCCGGGGCTTGCCTTAACCGAAAGAAGAGGTATCAAGGTTCGGCTTCAAGAACGATTCCCACATGTGGGCCATGTTTGGGCATGATCCAAGCTTTTTCATGAGATGACCCCAAAACAACTTTTGTTCATCATGAAATTTGGCACAAACTTTGTTAAGGTTGCTCTCACATGCAAAGGCTCTAGGTTAGACTTTCTAAAAGGTCAAACAAAGAAGGTCCTAAAGGTCAACTAGTCAAAGCATGAGTCAAAATGGAATTAGGGCATGACATAAACATAAACCCTAGGTCAAATTGCTTAACTAACATGATAAAAAATATTTCCAAGCAACAATTTACCTAATAGCATCTCATATGAGCAAAAGTCACATCAAAGTGCATTGAAACATCACCAATCAAGCTAATGCAACATTATGTTGCATGCATGTGTTGCATGGTTTAACTAGGCATGTTGCATGTGTTTCATGATCATGTTTCAAGGTGTTGTGTCACATATCACACTACCACAAGTGTTGCACACACATAAGCTAGCATTAATAAACAAACATATACCTACACATGCATTCAATCATGGATGTTGCAACTGTTGCAAGGTCATGTTTCAAGAACAATGCACATGAAATGATGATGCTTATGGTAATGCCATGCTATGACCATGCTCAAATGATGCTAAAATGCAAGGCAAACACTTGGGGTGTTACAGCCCTCCCCCCTTATAAAAATCTCGTCCCGAGATTTGAAAGTCGTACCATTTTTCATAGAAAGCGGAATAGTTGTCCTTTAAATAATTCTCTCTTTCCCAAGTTGCATCACGTTCACCGTGATTACTCCAAACCACCTTGTATAATTTGACTACTCGATTTCGAGTTACCCTTTCCAGAGTATCTAGGACATATACCGGTTTCTCCTCATAAGAAAGATCAGATTTCAATTTGATGTGTCTCACTTCTACTCTTTCCTCGGGAAGACGGAGACACTTCTTTAATTACGAAACATGGAAGACTAGAAAGATAGCTCCCAACTCATGAGGTAAACTAAGCTTATAAGCTACTCTTCCACTTTTCTCGATGATCTGATAGGGTCCAACGTATCGAGGCTCAAGCTTTCTTTTGATCCCAAAACGCTTTACTCCTCTCATAGGGGACACCTTCAGATAGACATGGTCACCTACTTCAAACTCAATAGGTTTCCTCCTCTTATCTGCGTAGCTCTTTTGTCTAGCCTGAGCAGCTGCTATATTTTTCTGTATAGCACGAACTTGCTCCTCGGCTTCTTTTACAAAGTCAATACCAAAGAATCTTCTTTCTCCTGGTTCCACCCAGTTCAAAGGAGTTCTAGACTTGCGACCATATAAAGCTTCAAAAGGAGCCATTCTGATGCTCTCTTGATAATTGTTGTTGTAAGAGAATTCAGCGAGAGGCAACCATTTCTCCCAGGAGCCATTACAAGAGATGATGCAAGCTCTAAGCATGTCTTCCAGAATCTGATTCACACGCTCAGTCTGTCCTAACGTCTGTGGATGATAAGCAGAACTGCGGATCAAGTTAGTTCCAAGATTCTGATGTAGGCGCTCCCAGAAACGAGCAGTAAATTGTGGCCCTCTGTCAGAGACAATAGACTTAGGCACTCCATGAAGACGTATATACTTCTTGGAAGTAAATATCAGCATATTGGTGTGGGTGATAGTTACTCTTCATAGGGATAAAGTGAGCAGACTTTGTTAAATGATCAACTATAACCCAAATAGAGTCAAAACCTCTTTGGGTGGTCGGTAATCCGACGATAAAGTCCATAACAATGTCATCCCATTTCAAACCTGGAACAGACAAAGGCTGGAGTAAACCAGGCTTCATGTGAATGGCCTTAACTCTACAACAATTATCACACCTAGCGACGTAGGCTGCAATTTCCTTCTTCATCTTGGTACACCAATAATACGGCTTGAGATCCTGATACATCTTACCGCTGCCAGGATGAATGGATAACTTAGAAGAATGGGCTTCAGATAAGATTTGATTTCTAAGCTCTCTATCTTTTGGCACAACAAGTCTATCCTTGAACCAGAGAATTCCCTTCTCATCGATTCGAAAATGCTTAGTTTCTTGCTCTTTCATCTTTCTCTTGATGTGAAATACACCAGTATCAGTCTTTTGTAACTCAATGATTCTACTTCTCAAAGAACAATCCACAGTGATATGATGGAGTACAACAGGATGCAAGAGATGAGACAAATGAAAATCTTCTTCTATCAAAGAGTTGCAATGAGATTTTCTACTCAAGGCATCGGCAACCACATTTGCTTTACCAGGATGGTAATGCACCTGGAGGTTATAATCCTTAATCAACTCTAACCATCTTCTCTAGCACATATTTAACTCAGGTTGAGTAAATATGTACTTAAGACTCTTGTGATCTGTATAAATATTGCATATATTTCCAAGCAAATAGTGTCTCCAAATTTTCAGAGCATGGACGACAGCAGCTAACTCTAAGTCATGAATCGGATAGTTAACTTCATGTTTTCTTAACTGACGTGAAGCATACGCAATAACTCGGCCTTCTTGCATAAGTACGCCACCTAAACCAGTACTTGATGCATCACAATACACATCAAACAGTTTCTCAATGTCAGGTTGCGCTAATACAGGAGCTGATGTCAACAAAGTCCGTAGAGTGTGGAAAGCTTGCTCACACTCCGGAGTCCAATCAAACTTTATATCCTTCTCAAGTAGTCGAGTCATAGGCTTAGCTATCTTAGAGAAATCCGGGATAAAACGACGATAGTAGCCAGCCAATTCAAGAAAACTCCAAACTTCATGGACTATAGTTGGTGCCTTCCAATCCAAAACTTCTTGTACCTTAGTCGGGTCTACTGAAATTCCCTCACCAGACAATACATGACCGAGGAAAGGTACCTTCTTTAACCAGAATTCACATTTGCTGAACTTGGCGTAGAGCTTATATTCACGTAATCTGGATAAAACAATTCTTAGATGCTCAGCATGTTCTTCTTCATTTTCAGAATAGATGAGGATATCATCAATGAATATCACTGCAAACTTGTCCAGCTCTCGCATGAATACTGAATTCATCAGGTACATGAAATGTGTAGGAGCATTGGTCAGACCAAAAGACATGACAAGATATTCATATAACCCATATCTGGTAGAGAAAGCGGTCTTTGGTATGTCTTCCGGACGGATTTTAATTTGGCGATAACTAGATCTCAGATCAATCTTCGAGAATACCTTTGCTTTAGATAACTGATCAAACAAGATATCAATACGAGGCAACGGATACTTGTTCTTGATAGTGACTGCATTGAGTGGTCGATAGTCTACACACATACGCAGAGACTGGTCCTTCTTCTTCACAAAGATAGCAGGACAACCCCACGGAGAAGAACTAGGACGGATCAGCCCTTTGTGTAAAAGTTCGCTAAGTTGTGTCTTGAGTTCAGTTAACTCATTCGATGGCATTCTATACGGTCTTTTAGAAATTGGTGCGGTACCCGGAATTAACTCAATCTTGAATTCTACATCACGATCTGGAGGTAATCCTGGCAAATCATCGGGAAAAACATCTGGAAATTCACACACTACAGGAACTTCTATAATCTCTTGTGCTTTTGCTATCATAGCGTTAACTGTAGTCTGAGGACTAACATCTCGAGGAAGTTGCACTAGAAAAGCTTGTTGATCTTTTGGATCCCTCAACATAACCACTCTTGTAGAGGTATCGATCAGAACACCGTTTCCACTCATCCACTTCATACCTAAGATTACATCTAGGCCCAATCCTGGTAATACCACGAGATCTAGATCATACAGACGTCCTTCTATCCCGATCTTTGCTCCTAAGACCAACTGGTTGGTTGAAATATTATTTCCGGCAGCACTAATATTATAACCACTATTATCTAAAGTAACGACCATCATACCATGCTTGGCTGCAAACGTTGAACTGATAAAAGAGTGGGAAGCACCTGAATCGAACAACACAATTGCAGGATGTTGGTTCACTAAAAATACACCGGCAATGATACTCTCACCCGTAGGAATGGATTCCACCATGGTGTATCGAACCCATCCTTTACACACATCTGCATTATTATCATTTGATTTCTCCTGCGGAAGGGGACAATCTTTGGCCCAGTGACCTGACATCTTGCAATTCCAACATGGCCGGTTACTTGGCGGTGCCTTAGGCTTTCCTTTCTTAATAATGCTCCTCTTGACCGGATCTTGTTTCTGATATGGGTGATATCTGGTAGATATGTCAGGCGAATAATACTGAGGTGTAATCACCACCAGAGTATTGGTCGTTGGTGCATTGGATTCATGAGATTTCTCATGGCTCTTAGAAGCAGCGTACACAGCATTACAGTTCTCTTGAAGGATAGTATCACTGACAAACTCGTTGAAAGTTGCACATTTGCTATTGCACATGTCCTTCATCAATTTGGGACACAACCCTCTTTTAAAACTTGCGATCTTCTTAACCTCCGTATTAACAAATTCTAGAGCATATCTTGACAAGCTGATGAAAGCATGTAGATATGCTGTTACACCTTTGTCTCCTTGGGTGAGCTTCATAAACTCGGTGTGCTTGATTGCCATGAGGCCAGCAGGAACGTAATGTCCCCAAAATGCTTCCTTGAACTGATCCCAAACTACTTCCATATTCTCAGGCAGGGTATTCCGATGGTGACACCACCAAACACCTGCAGGTCCTTACAACTGTTGCGAAGCATATTCTGTTTTCATATCATCTGCCACCTTAAGCACACGGAATTTCTGTTCGATAGTGTTCAACCATTCGTCTGCTTGAAGTGATTCTTCTGCTTCTCGAAAAATAGGAGGCTCAGTATCCAAGAAATCCTTATAGTTGCTATACTGGGTAGGCTCAGGTTCCTGATGGACATGGTTTCTGACACTCTCGTCCAAGGCTCGCTGACTTTTGGCAAGCATTTGCAGCAACTCAGCAGAGGTAGGTTGCGGAGGAGACAATGGCGGTCCTGTATTGCCACGACTCTGACTGCTAGAGCGAAACTGATGAGACATCTGCAAGTAGGTGAAACGAGTAAGCATTGATGACGTCGGAAGGCTGCTGACGAATTACATAAGCATGAGGAAGAGATTGTATCCAACTATCCAAATTCCATTCTCAAAAGAGGGAAATTTCTTGGTTTGAGGTATGGATCTTCTGATAAGATAGGGAACAATATCCAAGGAAAAAGGTTCACGAGAAGATAACACATTGGTGTAGCTCCATAATGGATTATGACTAGCAATCCTTGATACCTGCGCGTGCCGAGTAGCACAACCTTGTGTCGCGCGCCACAGGAGGCTCCCGGTTTCGTCGTGGCACCATAGAGTACTAATCGCAACACCATTACCGAACACACACCCATGAGGAATCCTCATGTGTCAGGAATTAGGCGTGTAGAAACAGTGTCATCCAGAGAAGGGGTAGCAAACAAGGATGGATACAAGGGTAGAAGCAATGGAGAGGCGAGTTGCAGATCAAAACACATCCCAACTCGAGGAGATACATCTTGAAATTGTATCTTGCTTTCCTTCCCGGGCCAGGTATGAATTTGATTTCAAGGCTGACACTACTGACCACTCCACTAGGTTGGTTGACTACCACAATTCTTCACGAAAGAAATGCAACTATTTATGGGACAACTATTTGGAGGAATTTTTTTTAAAAGAATGGAATAAGCAATTTATAAGGGAGGGAGTAATGCAGAATGCAATGTATGATGCGAACATGGTGCATGCACGAACCGTACGTCCTCACAAACCTAGGAAGAATTTAAAATTTCTAGCGTATAGTTCGGTGGCATACACACGTTCTCTCAATAACGATAACTAGTCGCTCTATAGGGATCGTTGTTAGTGTACCTGCAGAAAATTGCATTTCAGTCCAACAATTCCCAATATAGCACATAAGAAAGCAGTAAACTAAATACTTTCCATACATACATCCCCCGATGTATATACTTCAGTATCAAAGCTAACCGAAAGGTTTACCCACAATTAAGTACTTTTATAATTACATGATTGAACATGTAAGTACGCTAGTAACCAAAACTACTCTCCCCTAGACCGACGGTTGGACGGTCATGCTCCCACAACTCCCACTTACCAGGGCGTAGAGGTATTTTGATCTATACATTACCACCCAAGCGGATGGCATCCATACAATAACACGCCGTATGGACAACGAAACAGAAAACAAGCCAGAACCCCCAAGTTAGTACTTTAATAAGCCACCTAATAGTCCTTATTTGGACATATAGGATATGACCACTAGCACTCTTTAGATTAGAATTAAGATTTTTCACAAAAGCTTTTGTTTAAATACACAAATGACGTGTTTACTGTTGAATCTTGCTCTGATACCAGCTGTAAAGGAACCGTCCAAATTATAAGAGCACAAGTTCAAAAACAATCGCTGAAACGATCAAATTCTCAAACTTGAGCACATATAACTCCGGTAGTCCACGAAATCACGACGGATTTCAAACCAAACCGAGAGCAACCAAGATCGTAGTGATTCAACATAACACAACACTTGTTACAACAGTTCGTAAGTAGCTCTCATACATCGGAGTACAAATAATTTTATTACAAAACTAAAATAAAGATTAGCGGAAGCAACATAATTTCTGAAACCATTTAAATTCAAATACTGCCAGTATATAGTCACATCCTGCAAAAGCATACCAGAAGAGATACTACAGAGACCAAGCCCATATGGTCTAGTCTTCACACCCACATGGCGAAGACAATACTTGCAGCAACAAGTACGAATCTGCTACCTGCAACAGGGGGGAATAAACCCTGAGTACGAGAAGGTACTCAGCTAGACTTACCCGACAAAAACCAGAAACAACGGTGACACCAAGGAGTATGCAAGGCTTTATAAGGTGGGCTAGCTTGACTCATTTGCAGAAAAGCTTATTACAGATAAGTAATCATTAATGCTTAAGCATCGAGTTAATAATCATTAACCTGTCATCTAGATTAGCACCTGTACTAGAGCAATCACTTCATTAGGAGCAAACAATATTAACCATAGCAGGTATAATAAGGCCATCATCATCATTATCATCAATTCCGAACCATCATTAATAATTAGTGTATCTACGCTGGAGATAACTAGTCAAGTTTCTCACTATCCGGGAGAGACGGCGACTCGAATAGATTCCAACTCAGCTAAGGGGGGTATTCCTGACACTCACCCGGCAAACCCCACTAAAGGCAGCCGTAGATAACCTTTGGTATAACTCAGGGTGGGCCCGAACAGCGCCGCGTTCTCGGAGATACCAATGGCCAGGATGCTCAGGACTTTTAACTCACCTACCCTTGGACCCTCTGGCTCCCTTCCGAGGCGACTTTCACTTTTCGACTTCGCAGCCTGAGTTGAGCTACTAGGCTTCGCGGTCGGCAACCTTAGGCCGGCCAACTAAATGTCAGGCATGCGTTTAAAATGACATAGAAGGCTCCAGGTCTCGGTCCTTAATCGACACAGACGGGGATAGATCCACACCCAAGACCTCCATGCCTTGCTGTTTCACTATCATCATCCCACCCGGTCTCATTTCATTTTATTACACATGGTTCACTTCCACGATAGCAAATATAGCCAACCGTGACCTGACAAAGCCCTATATCTCGTAGGTGACAGGAAATCATTCGACTTCTACCGGTCTAATTTAGCAGGGCTAAGCATAGACACGATCATATATACAGAGGATTCAAGGTTCGAATTGCTGGACAAGGAGTGTTATCAATGCAGCAAGGGTTTCCAATCAATTCCTATCACGTAATGCAACAATACATATAACATGTATATATATAATTGCTTTGAAAGTAGGAGGCTTATAATGCTCCGGGGCTTGCCTTAACCAAAAGAAGAGGTATCAAGGTTCGGCTTCAAGAACGATTCCCACATGTGGGCCACGTTTGGACATGATCCAAGCTTTTTCATGAGATGACCCCAAAACAACTTTTGTTCCTCATGAAATTTGGCACAAACTTTGTTAAGGTTGCTCTCACATGCAAAGGCTCTAGGTTAGACTTTCTAAAAGGTCAAACAAAGAAGGTCCTAAAGGTCAACTAGTCAAAGCATGAGTCAAAATGGAATTAGGGCATGACATAAACATAAACCCTAGGTCAAATTGCTTAACTAACATGATAAAAATATTTCCAAGCAACAATTTACCCAATAGCATCTCATATGAGCAAAAGTCACATCAAAATGCATTGAAACATCACCAATCAAGCTAATGCAACATTATGTTGCATGCATGTGTTGCATGGTTTAACTAGGCATGTTGCATGTGTTTCATGATCATGTTTCAAGGTGTTGTGTCACATATCACACTACCACAAGTGTTGTACACACATAAGCTAGCATTAATAAACAAACATATACCTACACATGCATTCAATCATGGATGTTGCAACTGTTGCAAGGTCATGTTTCAAGAACAATGCACATGAAATGATGATGCTTATGGTAATGACATGCTATGACCATGCTCAAATGATGCTAAAATGCAAGGCAAACACCTGGGGTGTTACACGCACGGCGCGAGACGGGTCCGGTGCAACCATACGAGGCAGGAGGCGAGCGCGAGATGGGTCCCTCCCATCTGGACACGGACGTCCTGACAGGAGCATCAGCGAAAAGCTATGGATGATACAACATACGACGTGGTCACTAATCTAACCGGACTCGGAGGTGAATCAGATCGCGAACCATGTCAGACTCGATCTGAAGCCCTCTCTGACCTGACTCTCTCTTTGCGGTTCGCGCCGCGCCCATAAAACTGAGGGGATGTTTGGTTTGGAGAGCTAAATTTTAGTCTGTGTCACATCTCGGATGTTGACTGGGGTTGACCATGAGGTGTTCGGATACTAATAAAAAACGAATTACATATTCCATGAGTAAACCGTGAGACAAATTTATTAAGCTTAATTAATCTATCATTAGCACATTTTTACTATAGCAATTAGTGATAATCATAGACTAATTAGGCTTAAAACAATCATCTCGTAAATTATTCTCATCCTATATTTTTAGTTTCACAAATAGTTTATATTTAAAATTCCGTGCATGCGTGATGGAGACTAAATAATTAGTCCCCAGACCGAACACCCCTGAAAGCACCCGATCACGGTCAAGCCCATAGGTACACCGTACACGCCGCTTCAGTCACTGACGTCTCGGGCCCGCTCCGCCGTGCGTCCGCAGTTACGCAGGCACGCGACGACGTCCTCCTCGCCGCACACAACACGCACGCCATCTCTCTCGAAGCTTCCTCTTCCTCCGGCCGCCACCGACCCGAACCCACCCCGGACGCGGCGCCTCCCTCCCACCATATATTCCTCCCAGCGCCTCCCGCCGCCGAGGATTACCGAGAGGAGCCGGGGAGAAATCGAAACTCGTTTTAGATCGGATCGGAGGACTCGTGGAATTGCAGGGAAAGGATTTGAGGATGGATTTCGAGCTGCGGCAGGCGCGGGAGAAGCTGGAGCGCGAGCAGCGGGAGCGGATGCAGCGCGCCAAGGCCAAGGCCGAGCGCGAGCGCCGGGCCGAGGCTGAGGCGGCGCGCCGCCGGGAAGCGCTCGAGGCGTCCCACCGCGAGCGACGACTCGACGCCGCACGTGCCCAGGAAGAGGTAACCAGCTCCACTCCATACATGCCATCCCTGTGCGAGAGGAAATCTGTTGCTAGCGCCACGAACCTTTGTATTCGTTTTGCGTGAAAAATCTCCCTCCTGTTTTGTCGATAAACTGTTTGATAAGGTTGCTCCCCAATTCGAATTCGATCGCCACAACCCTCTCAGTTTAAGAGCAAAAGAAACATTTTGATCCAGAAACCTGATCGGGCCTCAGGGCAATTTCCTATTTTGTTGGATTATTAATTTTGGTTTCTAGCCACTTGCATAACAATAGCGCAATTTTTAGGATTCTCGTTTACTGATTGTTTCAATTACAAACCCAATAGAGTTTCAAAAAAAAATTACAAACCCAATACTAGTCCTTTTAGGATTCGCGTTTGCTGATTGTTTTGATTAAGCCACTTGCACGGTTCATTTTCACCTACTTGCTGTTAATTCCTGATATTGACTATGTTTGGACGGCTGCAATCTTTGTCTTCTGTTCTGCTACTGGGTGCTCATCTAATCGTCTTTTGTACTCATTATTATGATAGGCTGACCAGAAAATGAAAGAGGTGATGCAGCTGGGGAAGGGGGTTTCATTCTCGCACATGTTTGAGGCACTTCGATACGAAGGCCCTGGGGATAAGATCAAGCTGCCACCATCTTCGTTTAAGGAGTTGTCTGATGAAGGAGCTCTCGATAAAGGTCCCATGTACTTCAGGTTGTCCAAGGTTAGGGACACAGTCCCAGGTGCCTCTATGGAACAAAATGCCGAGGCGACCTGTTGTGGTGTTCTTGAATTCACTGCAAGGGAAGGCTCTGCTGAACTCCCGCTGCATGTTTGGAACAACCTGTTTCGGAGTGACACCCCAGAGGTCCCTCTTATTGAAGTCAAATATATCAGTTTGCCCAAAGGAACCTATGCGAAGTTGAAGCCAGAAGGAGCTGGGTTTTCGGATCTCCCTAACCATAGAGCAGTCCTTGAAACAGCACTCCGCAATCACGCAACACTATCTGAAAATGATACCATTGTGGTGAACTATGGGCAACTGCAGTACAAGTTAAAGGTTCTTGAACTGAAGCCCGCATCAAGTGTATCTGTCCTGGAGACAGATGTTGAAGTTGACATCGAGGGATCAGATTCGGTTTTGGACAATGAAGAGGACCAACACGTGCTTGTGCCTCTTGTGATTGGAAACATAGAATCCAGTGTTGTGGAAGAAGGAAAGTTCAGGTACTACAAAATTTCCGTTGAAGAAAATGTGAGTGAGAAAGTAGCTTCTGGGCGTGCAAATATCGAGGTTAAAATAGATACGGATGCGAGCGGTGGCGACACTGATATCTATGTTTCAAGACATCCTTTAGTATTCCCAACTCAGCACCGACATGAGTGGTCTTCCCATGAAATGGGATCAAAGGTTCTTATACTCAAACCACGGGATGCTACATTGGTCAGTGGTGTTTACAGTATCGGAGTTTATGGTTTCAAAGGGACTTCCAAGTACCAGCTCTCTGTAGCTATCAAGGATGTTAATAGCCAAAGGATTGGTGAATATGCTAGTGCCTCGGGAAGTGTTGATGTTGATTCAGTGCTGTGTAAGAACTGTAAGCGCCATATAGCCAACCGGTCTGCTCATCTTCACAAGGCATACTGCATGAGACACAATGTTGCCTGCCCGCATGATGGATGTGGAGTTGTTCTTCGGAAGGAAGAAGCAGCAGATCATGTGCACTGCAACAAGTGCGGACAAGCTTACCAGCAGAGAGAAATGGAGAAGCATATGAAAGTCTTCCATGAACCGTTGCAGTGCCCCTGTGGGGTGGTCCTGGAGAAGGAAGATATGGTATGTCTTCCCTTTTCTCTTTGTGGTTTAGGGGCACACTACCGACTCAGTTTCTAAAATGATTCTTTCTTTCAAGTTAGACTAAATCCCGTTGTTGTTTTAATTTTCAGGTTCAGCACCAATCCTCGACCTGCCCCTTGCGATTGATTGTGTGCCGCTTCTGTGGTGACACAGTCCATGCTGGTGGAGAACCCGCTGATGTTCGTGACCGGCTGCGAAACATGTCTGAGCATGAGAGTATCTGCGGGTCCAGGACAGCACCATGTGATTCCTGTGGACGGTCAGTCATGCTGAAGGAGATGGACATTCATCTTATTGCTGTGCATCAGAAGAGCTGATCACCTACTGGCACTGGGCTGATCTGAGCTGAGCCTCTGCTGGTCATTGGTCAACAGAAGCTGTGAAGTTTTATTTGTGGCAAATTCCAGCGCTGTTGGATTGAAAACCACCCCTTGGGACTGGGAACTCAATGTGATTTGTCATTTGTGGTGTTCCATGGGACTAAACATACCGGTGTTGGTGTAATGTCTGTATTTTATCTCTCTGTATACGTTATTTATAAATCTTCTTTTACATATATTTATATATTACCTATTTCCTAAACCTATTCCTTTTGATAAACCGTACAACGCAATAGGTACGTCAGTTTAGGTTCTTTTGGGCCCGTGCTGTAGCAATTGTTCATTTTTTCATATAACAGTAACAATTGTTCATTGGGTTCGGATTCAGAGTTCTGGCTTCCAGTTTTTCAGTTCGTTGGTCATCTGTCCAGTCTCCACCCCATGAGAGCATCTCCAGCTGCACACTCCAATGGACTAGCCAAACCGCTTTTCCATATCCTGTTGAACTATAGTTTATTGGTATTCAAATTGTCCATAGCCTATTGATCTATAATTTATAGGTATTCCAATTAACAAGAATGGATACATTTTCCATTGATTTTTGATAATTAAATCAATACCCTAAAGTTCAAATAATCTATCTAAAAAACAGTAAACTCTGATTTATTTTAATTTAAAATCTACAAGTGACCCGGGTACGATGAAAAATGAGTAACGGTCGGACCGTCGCAACCTTAGTGGCGCGCTACATCTACGCCCGGGTGTAGTGAAAAATGAGCAAGGGTCTTCGCACTTCCCTCGACGGGTGCGAAGGGTAAGGAAGCTAGCCGAGCCCACTAGGATTCGTCTAGGTAGCTGGAACGTAGGGTCTCTAACGAGTAAGCTAAGAGAGCTAGTCGATGCAGCAATTAGAAGGCGTATAAATATTCTATGCGTTTAGAAGACTAAATGGAATGGTCAGAAGGCGAAGGAGGTGGAGGATACTAGCTTCAAACTTTGGTACACGGGGACAACATCGGGTAGGAATGGTGTATGCATCTTAATCGATAGGAGCCTTAAGGATGGAGTCGTTGATGTTAGGAGGCAAGGCGATCGGATTATCTTGGTCAAGCTGGTAGTTGGAGATTCGGCTCTGAATGTGATCAGTGCCTATGCCCCTCAGGTAGATCTTAGCGAGGGCACCAAGAGGCAGTTTTGGGAAGATCTTGATAGTATGGTTAGTACCGTGCCTATCAGCGAGAAACTTTTTATAGGAGGAGACCTCAACGGCCATGTTGGTGCGACTAATGTAGGTTTCGAGCGGGTGCACGGGGGGTTCGGGTATGGTAGTAGGAATCAAGAGGGGGAGGATGTTTTGAACTTCGCGCTGGCCTATGACTTGTTGATAGCGAACATCCTCTTTAGGAAGAGGGAATCTCATCTAGTAACCTTTCGTAGTGGACAACACTCGAGCCAGATCGACTTTATCCTTGCAAGGATGGAGGATAGACGTGCTTGCTTTGATTGTAAGGTGTTACCTGGGGAGTGTGTTGTCCCTCAACATAAGCTTGTGGTGGCGGACTTTCGCTTTCGGGTACGTGTCCACCGGGACAAACGGGCCAAGATTGCGAGAACGAAGTGGTAGAAGCTTGGAAGCAGCGCAAACGTTTAAGGAAAGGATGCTAGGCGAGGGGTCTTGGGAAGAAGAAGAAGATGCCGACGACATGTGGCTAAAGATGGCAACATGTGTTCGGAAGCTGGCTTCGGAAGTGTTTGGCGTGAGTAGGGGAGGCAAATGGGAAGCGAAAGACACATGGTGGTGGAATGACGAGGTGCAAAGGGCTATTAGGGAGAAGGAGTGTTTCAAGTGTCTCCACCATGACAAGAGTGCATCCAACATCGAGGGCTATAAAATAGCGAAGAGGGTTGCAAAGCGAGCTGTGAGTGTAGCAAAAGGTCAGACATATAATGGCCTTTATCAGCGGCTAGCCACGAATGAAGGGGAGAAGGACATTTATAGGATGGCTAGAATCCGCGAGAGGAAGACAAGGGACATCAACCAAATAAAATGCATCAAGGATGGGACAGATCGACTTCTGGTGAAGGATGGGGAGATCAAGGACAGATGGAGAGAGTACTTCGACAAGCTGTTTAATGGAGAGAATGAGGGTTCTACCCTTGAGTTGGATGACTCATTTGACGATACCAACAGACGCTTTGTGAGAAGAATTCAGGAGGCAGAGATTGGAGAGGCTTTGAATATGATAAAGGGAGGTAAAGCGATGGGCCCTGATGGTATCCCCATTGAGGTGTGAAGATACCTAGGCGCCAGAGCGATAGTATGGTTAACTAAGCTTTTTAACCTTATTTTTTGGTCTAACAAGATGCCTGAAGAATAGAGGAGAAGTATATTAGTACCTATCTTCAAGAACAAGGGAGATGTTCAAAGTTGTACTAACTACCGTGGGATTAAGTTAATGAGCCATACGATGAAGCTCTGGGAGAGGGTTATCGAGCATCGCCTAAGGAGAGTAACACATGTGACCCAAAATCAGTTTGGGTTCATGCCTGATAGGTCGACCATGGAGGCGATTTTCTTATTACGACAATTGATGGAGAGATATAGGGAGCAGAAGAAGGACTTGCACATGGTCTTTATTGACCTCGAGAATGCATATGGCAAAGTACTGAGAAATGTCATGTGGTGGGCCTTGGAAAAGCACAAAGTCCCAACTAAGTACGTTACCCTCATTAAGGATATATACAGGGATGTTGTGACGTTTGTCCGAATATGTAATGGCGACACCAGTGATTTTCTAATTAAAATAGGACTGCATCAGGGGTCAGCTTTGAGCCCTTATTTATTTGCTTTGGTGATGGATGAGGTCACAAGGGACATACAAGGTGATATCCCTTGGTGTATGCTCTTTACTGATGATGTGGTGCTAGTTGACGACAGTAGGACAGGGATTAATAGGAAGTTAGAACTATGGAGGTATACGTTAGAGTCAAAAGAGTTCAGATTTAGTAGGACTAAGACCGAGTACATGAGGTGCGATTTCAGCGCGACTAGGCATGAGGAGGGAGACGTTAGCCTCGATGGGCAAGTGGTGGCCAAGAAGGATAATTTTCGGTATTTAGGATCGATGCTAGAAAAGGATGGAGACATTGATGAAGATGTTAGGCATAGAATTTTAGCCGGCTGGTTGAAATGACGTCAAGCTTTCTGGCGTCCTCTGTGACAAAAAGGTGCCTCAGAAGCTGAAAGGTAAGTTCTATAGGATGGCGATTCGTCTGGTGATGTTATACGGTGCTGAGTGTTGGCCTACAAAAACGCGACATGTCCAGCAATTGAGTATAACAGAGATGTGTATGTTGCGTTGGTGTTGTGGGCACACAAGGAGGGATAGAGTCTGGAACGACGATATTCAGGATAGGGTTGGGGTGGTACCAATTGAGGAGAAATTGATTCAACATCGGGTGAGATGGTTTGGACATGTCCAACGGAGGCCTCCTGAGGCGCCGGTGTGTAGTGGAGTTCTAAAACGGGCTGATAATGTAAAGAGCGGTAGAGGTCGACCTAAACTAACTTGGGACGAGTCCGTTAAGAGAGATCTTAAGGAGTGGAATATCTTCAAGGATTTAGCTATGGACAGGAGCGCTTGGAGATTGACGATCAACGTGCCTGAACCGTAACATCTGTTTGTCTTGTGCCCTTTATATCCATTTATGTGTCTCCCTGTTTCTCGTCTCTTTTGAGTTTCATCTCTAGCCTACCCCAACTTGCTTGGGACAAAAGACTATAATGTTGTTAATGTTGTTGTTGTAAAATCTACAAGTGATTTTGAGATAAATCTATTTAAAATGGGTTCTTAGTTATTTATTCTATCAACAGTAAATTTGGCATGATTTTATAATTTTGATTCTCGAAAGGGGAGAAAACAAATGAATTTTTGAAGCAAGCAACGTGAAGGCTGAAGAAGCACCGGTTCTAAGCTACGGGTCCCAGTCACTTGCCGGCCTCAGATGAGGGACAGGGAGGATAGCGAGCCAAACCGAGCCGCCAGATTTGGCTTGCCGAACTCTGACGATGGCGTGCGCAACAGGGATGCCGAGCATAGTCACAAAGTTTCTGGGTCGATGGGGTCGAGGTACGGGGTCGCGGTACATGGTACGCTACTCGTGAGAGATTTTTACACTTCGGGTCGAAAATGAACCCGTGAACCCGGGTCGGGGTCGACGAACCTGGGTCAAGGGTCGAAGATGGTGAATCCGTTTTATGTGACTATAATGTTGAGTCCCCTAGAGGCTCGATTTCTTGGGCTATAGCTAAAAAAAAAGCGATGCCGAGTCTGATACCTGGAAATGCTCTCAGGAAGTGGGCGGCGTGCGAGGTAAACAAAAAAATGACGATGGTCCAAATAAAACTCCGGTTGAAGATCAGCCAAAAAAAAAACAACATGAAATCTTAATCTTAAAGCAATAAAATGTAACAGACCAGTTTGGCTGCTAGCAACCAGCCTAGCTTCAACAAAATTCTAAATCACATCCTTTCCTTAACAATCCCTGAACAAAATAACAGCGGCCAAACAGTGTTTGCTTGCACAAACTATGCTGTGGAAGCACAGGAACCATGGCAGCCGAACAGTTGTGAAATTCCTGCTATGGATTCAGGAGAGACTTCCTTCCTTGGCTCTAAAAAAAGTTTAGCTTTCTTCTTTGGTCTTTTTAGATTCGAAGCTACCTGTTTGACCTGAAACCCAACTTTAACAGTGTTTGCTGGCACAAACTATGCTGTGGAAGCACAGGAACCATGGCAGCCGAACAGTTGTGAAATTCCTGCTATGGATTCAGGAGAGACTTCCTTCCTTGGCTCTAAAAAAAAGTTTAGCTTTCTTCTTTGGTCTTTTTAGATTCGAAGCTACCTGTTTGGCCTGAAACCCAACTTTTCTTCTATATATTGCCCTTCCGTCGGAATTGGCCAATGACGGTATTAAGTGGAGGAACAAAATGACGATTTTACCCATGGGCAAATAGGTAAGTTCAGTTTTCATATATTTCCGTTTAAGGTTTCTTTAGACTATTTTCGCATGGTTTGGAAAATGTGTTGAAGGTATGCCCTCAAACCAAGCAAAAAATAGTTTAAATAATCCTCAAAATGGAATATATGAAAACTTAACTTACCTATTTTGCCTAGGAATGAAGTCATCATTTCATCCCCCACTTAACACCATTAGTCGCCAAATATGACAAATGGGCCATATAAGGAAAGAAAGATAGATTTCAGGCCAAATAGGTAACTTTAAGGCTGTGTTTAGTTCCCCATGAAATACAAAATGCAAAATGCCAACTACTTTGGAATGATGAAATGCAAAATGCCAAAATTTTCATGGGTGTGTTTAGTTCCATCCAAAATGCCAAATTTTTCATGGGGTGAGTGAAAGCTTTTTGGTTTTTTTTTGGCCTCTTGAGGCCAAAATCCAAAATGGAGAATGAATACCTTTTTGTCAAAAAATTTGCATGGTGTTTGGTTCCATTTTACAAAATGATGAGCCAAAACCCAAAACTTTTTAGGTGAAATGGGGAACTAAACACACCCTAAATCTTAAAGGGGGCAAAGAAGAAAGCCTAACTTTTTCTAGGTTAACGAAGGAGTTTTCTCATTCAAATATTGCCAACAATCCCAACAATAAGCAAGGGTGAAAGAAATAATCCAAGAGAATTGGCACAGGGCAAGGAACCACATGCATAAATATATTGGCCATCACTGCTTGCTTGTATAAACTAGAGGCATTCAAAAGCGTTATTGTATCCTTTACTCAATATACGTGGGAAAACTGCAGACATCTTATAGCCGTTGATCATTTACAATTTCAGGAAGGGAAGGTGATTCCGACCCATTGTATTTACTGGGCACAGGGGTGTTCCGCCTGGACTGCCGCTTGGTTGCCACCAGAACATGCTCTGTTTCTAGTTCATCAGCGACTGAGAACTTCTCATCGTCCTCATCACCTTTGAACACTGGGTGGATGTAGGCATTCATTAGGTATCCTTTGAGATCAAATCCTGGCTCTCTGGCACGTTCTAGGGTATCCTTCTTCATTGCCTCCTGGTAAGAAAATGGAAATGTGTTGGTAGTCATGTTTCATGGTGCGACTGTTGTAAACATGTTTAAATTTATGCTGTTTTTAATCTAATACTATTTTGGTCACACATTTATACATGGTATACCGGTTGAACTGAATAACAATAGTCAATTCTTACAGAAACAAAACTTCAGCCTTCGAAAACACTAATGCTAATTTGCAAACAGTCTAATGGGACAACAATTGTGTTGGTACCAATGTTGTAAGGGCCTGTTTGGATCCCCTCCTCTAAACTCCAGAGCTAAAGTCTCCAAACAGGTGGTTTAAACTTAGCTCTAAACTTTAGCCCACCTCACATTAGAGCTTTAGATCTCAAAACTGAGGTAAAGTGCTCTAAAGTTTTTAGAGCTATAAAGTTTAGAGAAGGGGATCCAAACAGAGCCAAATGGCTATGACATTTAGTGTCTTACTCTAAAAGCTACAGCAGATGCTATTTAATTTAGCGTCTTTATAAAAACATGAAAATTGTTAACTAATTATGCACAAAAACGTTTAACTAAGAAAAGTTTTATGAACACACTTAAATACATGTACAGGCTCTAGGAGAACAGGTCTCCAAGTAAATTACTTCCACTAAATGAATTCAACGATTTAATAATTGTTTAAAATGTCTTATTAAATCAAGAACCTGATGGATAGCATAGATTTTACTCCTTCAAAGTAAGGAATGAATATTTTCTTTGGTCACGATTAGTGGTGCTAAAATATTTCGCGCCTAAGCCAAAAAGCGGTGTTTATAACAGAACAATTATCAATATCGTAGCCATAGACCCTTGAAAAAGCTATGTCGGGCTATTTACAACAATGGCTGATATGGAAAAAAAACATCAAAGCAGTTTTAGCCAGAATAAGGTAGTACAAGTCATAGCAGCATGGGTTCAATTCTAGCTCTCCAACCACAAAATATATCATAAGAATTAGATGGTCATGGCACCATGATTTTTCCAGTCACGCGCTATAACTAAGTATGAAGAGAGAAATTTGTATCTCCTTCGATGCAGCTTTTATTTCAAATGAAACAGTGATCTTCCAATGTGCATTAACTATAAAACTTTCGTTGACACCTTTATTCTCATCCAATTTGCCAAACTAACAATCTGAACCTAAACGATAAAAAAGTAAGCACAAAAGTCAATGAACTTTAGAAGCAACATTCTTCATGTTCGTTTGAAGATGCACCAAGGAGTTGTTAATGTCAAAAGAAGCATGATCAGCATTCTAACATGTATTCATGACTTTAACTCCCGGATTTTAAAAGGAAACATACCTGCAATGGGCATTTTACAAAAGTTGGTTCATAGCGGTTCTTGCAGTATTTGTGGAAATAAAAGGTTACTACAGGAAGAACAAGGAGCACAGGTGTTGACTGGCCAGCGCCTTTTGTGCTAAGTAATCCAAGGAGAAGCAGCTGTGATACAATCAATGCTGTGATTATACGTCCATGAACACTTGGCCAAAATGCTGCTGCACTCTCGTATTCTTGATTATACACATTTATTATCTGAAACAGTGAAATTGTGTAAGTTACACATCAGGGTAAGTCAATCTGTAACCAAACACATGCAACACATTAATTAAAAGAACAAGAATTATTTATAATTATGCACATGCAAATGTAACGCAGCCCGACAAACCACATAACGCCAAATGCAATGCTAAAAAAAGCACCGGGAAGCATTTATGATATGCTTGCTTACCTGGTGGCGGTATACAACGTATGCAAACCCAAAGAATATCAATACAAAAGGGAGCAAAAGTGGTGTCACTGCCGCATAGACAAGACCAAGTAAGAAATATAGCTGAATTTGAGGTTCACTTGAGTCAAAACCAATACTTCCAGGGTCCATTGCCTCTTCTCTGTCTTTCTCAGTCTTGACCAAGAAAAAGTTTTTCAAGTGGAAGATCACTAGTGGCTTCAATCTTAATATTTCACCAGCTACCCCAGCCCAACCATCAACCATTGTGTATGTTATAAAAAAGGTTGCCTTCATTGGAATTGCTTCACCAATTGTCCTTGGTATTCTGTAAATGAGGACAATTAGATAATCGCAATAAATTCATACTCACAAAAGGAGAAATTAAGGGGCTCAAATATGACATGTTAATAGCAGGACCTTCAAACTAGTGCCATACCAGAAAACAAAGGAGAATACACTGAAAATTAGCATGCCTATAAGATAATTTCAAAACGAAGGGAATCGGAGTATTGTTACCCCTTATACAGAAAGTAAATATATGGATAATTTTAGGGATGTTTTCTGCATCCAGATTATGTCCTTACTGTGAGCATTTAAAGTACAGTTACATCATGGCAAACTTATTAAAACCTAGGTTCTGCAATGCTGTGCAACATTCAGAGTACAGGTAGAACCAATGTACCCAGTCAGACATAGCATAATTTTGTTGCCACAGCTCCAGAAAAATACTTCCACCTATGTGTTATATCCAAAGACTAACATATCAACTGCTCTAATAGCTACTTCTAGTAACGGTTGGTCACTGTTTCATATGTTATCAATGATAAATATTTCTAGGTTAAATATAATTATCTGATAAATATTTCTAGGTTAAATATAATTATCTCAAAGCTTAAGTTAATGCATCTCTATGATTATCTCATATCTTTTCATCAAGCCAAAAGGATAGATGATGAATTATTCGCCAACTTGTAACTATGTTAATGCATCTCTATAATGTATCAGTACACAATACAAGGATGACAATGATTAATGGCATGACATAAAAGGATAGCCAAGGACATACTCATTTGCTGACTGATGAATATAGCTTTTTAGCTGCTCTAAAGCAGATCCTGCAATAATGCTTGCCAGAAACACATTGAAGAATATGAAGATATAGTATTTGGATGCAGATCTTCTCTCCAGTGAAGATATTGAGGTCAATCCTTCAACCTTAGACATAAACATTAGTATGCTTGGGAGCAATATAAGGAAGATCTTCAGAGCAATTCCCGGAAGGAAACCTTGGATGAATGATTTAATAGTAGGCCTGAGAGAAAAAAAATCAACTAAAAGGTTTCAGAGATGAGGAACATGCCCATATAACAGTGTGAAAGAAACAATGACAATTTGGGGGCTTGGTAAATTTGGTGTCATCGTAATCAATGTGTCTTTGGAGTTTTTCCTAGTCTGGTTGCTACTGAGGAGTTACAGTTATGGGGTTTGGCTGGGGCTCAAGGTGTCTCACGTCTCCTTGCTTTTGTACCAGAAGAAGGTTATTAGTTTTTTGGGTTGAGGTCGGTTTTCTAATCAACCACTGGCGAGTATGATTCTACAAGTCAAATAATAAACAGCTTCCTGCATGTTCGAGAAATAAAAAAGTTTGCCAATTTGGTACTCGTTACCTTTCTTCCAGTAACTTATTTTGTCCCAGTTAAATCAAATAGTCAGTTAGATGACATCAATATGCGGCAGCAGTAACCTAAATGGGATAATCATGCGTTTGTTTTAGTTTCACCTAACTCATGGTTCAAGTAAAGTGGCACAAATATATATGTCCAACATAAGGGAAATTTAAAACCAGCAATATAATTACTGTGGTAGAACTACACAACAACAAAGCCTTTTAGTCCCAAGCATGTTAAAGTATGGCATGTTAAAATAAAAAAAAATGTGGGGAAGGTATGACATGTTAAAGTAGACATACTCTTCAATCAGAGGCTTCAGAAACGGAGCTGCCTTCTCGATCCCTTCAAGATTTGCAAGAGACTGAACAAATGCTATTGGGATCACATAAAAGAAGTTCAGGAAGAAGAATGCCACTGCAACTATCAGCCTTCGAACTGTAAGGGAGACAAATGGAATAGACAAATTATCCCAGTACACATCGCGAGGTTCTGGAGCCCATTCAGTCAACCAAACAGTTGGATTACTGGTTTGTTGTGTCTGAGCACAAACTGCTGCACCCCAACGTGATCGGAAGGAAACAAATGCTGCTGGGACAATTGATTTGGGATCCTTTACAATTTTTTCACGCTCTTCTGCTTCCTGAATATCATTTAGATGAGGGGTTAAATCTGATAATTTATGATAGGTATCCTTTGTTTAAAAAGAAAAGGAAATGTAACATTGTGAAAGACAAATGGCAGTCCTATCAAAGTTTGGTTTTATGTAGCATGCAGAATACATTAGTGAAAAAGGCTACTTCAGTAGCACATCTTGTGTCACTAAATAACAGAAAATCCACTTCAGAAAAAACATATACAGCTAACTGTACTTTTTTTAATCTGTGTATGTTCAAAATATAGTGTGTAACTGTGTATTTGTGTCAAAAGTTTAGCTATGATCCAACTCTATCAAACCTAATGGTTTAGATCCTTCTATTTGTGCAATGACATCTATAAGATGAATGTAGTTCATTAAATGACAAGCACTGAACAGTAATTTAACTCACTTCATTTTCTATCCTCTCAATTTCTGATGTGTAGTATTCAATAGCATCCACCTTCGTACCAAAACAACCAAGAAAACCAGTCTGCAGCAGAAGAGAGTTCCAAAGAATTATAATAAAATTTTAAAAAGAAGGGTTCATATTTTGATTCAAATATAATGAAACCATATGAAAGGAAAGCAGCAGCTATGGTTTATTTTTGTGTAATAACCTTTGTAGTAGGCCTTTTAGATGCATTTCTTTCAAACTTCAGCTGATAGTAGTCAAGCCAATTCTGCATCTTTGCTTTCTCTTTCACCAATTTAGCAAGCTTATTTGCATTGTAAACAACCTACAAAACAAGTGCATGCAATAAATCTAACGTAGCATGGCTGATTCTGTTTTACAGAAAAAGAAATTTCAAAATAACAGTTCAAACATACTTTACAAGGAATCAAATAAAAATCCATCTGAATAGGAATCATATGTACCAAACTTAAATGAAGCAAACAAGGATCTACCAAAAATTGTGAAACATGCATCTGTACAAACATGGAAACACCAAAACCATACTACAGGAAGATGGCATGGTGGAGAATCCAGATATAAATTCCTAGAATAAAGTAAGGATCATAACATGAATATTCATGAAATATGTTATGTAATTATTACCTGATGCGTCAGATAGTGATCAGGATGATTCACAAGAAAGAAATGTTCCACAAGCTCACTAATTGATTCATCTGGATCAGGCGGTATATTCCGCACAAGGACCTAAAAGATAATCATTGAGTAAGTGCATTCAACAAGTCATAATCAAAACAACAAAATCCACTTGATCAGTTCAGGGGGAAAAAAGAAACAAGTTTTCATCTCAAAATCTATGTGAAATGCAGTAACAGTACAAACATTAACTTTAACTCATTTAAGCATCTGGATAGCACTATGTGCTCAAGGCATAATTCAATCATAGGTTAGTCATACCGTGAACTGATCTGGTCTGCGTTTCTCTGATGAAAGAAATCGCAGTCTCATCTTTGCAACTATTCCGTACTCATGTAATAGTACATAGCAGGTCCAAAATGTGAAAACATAAGCCATTGCCAAGTGGGCTATAAACCTTCACAAAGAGAAATTGGTTAGGACTCCTGAGCAGTCAATGTGAACTCAAAATTCAAATCCTTAATTTGAATGACCAGGTATATTGAGTGTAAAATTTGAAACTATTTTAGAATCTGAACCCATTTCCCTAATCTAATGCTTGAACTTGGAACTATTTTTAAGTGCAAATTTGTCTTATTTATTCTACATTATGAGCTTTGGCTCCTAAGTTTTCTCTCATGTGCAATCTACCACATTTTTCCTCTCCAAAATCAGTTTCTGTCAGAGGCTGGATAGCAGTTTATATTGCACAGTCACATACATATAACTTCTTTACTTCAGTTTACAACTTTCCTGAACCTATAAATGGAAAAGGATACAGGGATACAGGGCAATGCCCAGCGCTCCTTCACAAGTTGTGCCTTCTATCTAAGCCAACCCCACAGAGTGTATTTAAAAACTCTGGTAACATGCATGAGATATGCATAAATAATTAGCCTCAGTACGCGGTAACCAACACTTCCCCAAAGAATCATGGTGTCATAACATAAGCTTCATCTAGAGCTGTAGATACATTCCAAAACATAAAACAAGTGCTAACCTTTTTGATCCAACTGGTATGTTTGATATCGAAAGCTTATCAACATTGCTGTGCTCTACCTTTGAGAATTGCAGAGTATCATTGGTCCAATTAACAGGGACAAGAACAATGAAAGCTAGAACTGAGATTGGAGCAAATATTTTAAGTCTGCAACAATTGAAACAAAGTAAATAAGTACACATAAAGAAGAAATGAGATCGGTGTCAATCAGTGAACCAAAGGAACATAAAGAGGGAACAACAAATGTTTTGATTCAACAGAAACATTTGGTGAGTAGGTAAAACGAGTGATAAACCGTAGACATATCAAAGTGAGTAAATTCCCTTTTCTGAAATCCTGGAGGCTAGATACAATTGGCAAAGGCTAGTGATCTAATATAAAGTAGCTGACATAACAAAATAGAGCAAAGACCTAGCACTGAATTAGCCAATGTAACTAGGAATAAAGTTGGTAGCACCAGTTCATTCTTTTGCCTACGTTTTCATGTGTCTAGAGTATAGCAGGGTAATACAATAATCAATGCACATTATAGGTTGATTGCCCATTTGTAAACCGAGGTTCTATTTACAACTATGCCTAGGCCAATGGAAACCTAATTATCCATTGATGGAAACTGGTAGTCAATAATGCCCCACCTCAGGTGCAATTGGAGACAGAAACAGATACAACAAACAAAAGCACTAAAACATGCCTACAGTACATGGTATACAAGTCACATACCCGACCAAGTAAATCCTCAGATACACAGCTGAATCCAGACCTGCATGGCTAATCAACTCATCCTCAGGCATTTTGAGAGCAGCAGGCATCCAACTTAAGAATTTCAAGTATGAACGCATGTCCAAATTGACAAATTTCCGGACAAATGTACCCCCATGACTTGGACTCTCTCTTGCGTCTTTGAGGTACCATTTTGGGAAGTAAACCCTATCATTGATTGGCTGCAGCCGAAGGAAAGCAAATGCAAGTAGGAACACTACAGCACCCAGTATGTTGATAGCCGCCGAGAGTCCTATATCTTGAATAGTAGCCATAGTTGTCCTTTAAATAGCTTGGGAGGAAATCCTATTGAATTTATCTGCATGATGTCAGGAAGAACACAATCATTAACCACTAGACAGTAATGATGCCACAATAATACAATTCTAAACAAAACCAAATGTAAGAATTGATGACCCTATCGAGAGGCAAACACTGCATGTGGTGACTCAGCCTAAACTGTAAAAGAGAAACACAAAATCACTCTGAAGACAAAAAAAACAACACAGAACCATTTCTAGGTAAACACAAGTTGAATCGAACTTTGCCTGCAATCAGTATTGAATTCTTGAGCACCCAGAGTGATGGCATAAACTACCATAGAAAAAGTTTTACGTAAGTTGTTCCATACTTCCATTAGAAAACCATGCAACCTATCAGCAATGCATATGAACAGAGTCATTGACATGCCAGATGTATGGACCACTGAGCAAAAAATATTGACATATCGGCACAAAAATGAGTCAACAAAAATGGTGAATAGAAGTAAGAAGTAGGCATAACCAACCCTTGAAGCAATATTCATGATTGAGAAAGAACAGTGAAACAGAATTCTAAGTTATCACACGACAGACCATGTTTGAACTCTAGGACACAGGCAGGTGGACAGCACTTCTATCAGAAACTGAAAAGCAAGATAGTGATCCTATTGTGAGCAAACCAAACTCCTGTTCCTTTCCTATAGGGTAGCTATGAGATATACAATGGATAAGTATTAACGAACTTGGTGGTGTAAGCGTCAACATCAAACCCAAGCTTCCAGTGCAAAGGGATAACAGAATCAACGATTTGAATTTTCTGAGCCAAAAGAAATCAGTCGAGCATAGATTCGAGCTCGAACAATGAAAGTTAAGTTCATACCGTTGTTCGGCTGATGGTTTCGGTCTAGCTGATGCTGATTTGTTTCACGGCTGACAAACCGTTCAAGTACTAGGTAGTAGTATATAAGTGCGGAATTTAAGGCGTGACAGCTGAAAAGGGTAATAAATAAACTTTGCATAAATTCATTCCACTAAGGAAACGTCCGTGTGAAGCCTTAAGCCATCCTGGAAATGTCGAGACGGGACCAAGAAAGGTTAAAGCAGCAAATCTTTAAAGGTGGCATTAGGCAGGCCAAGGTGTCGACTTTAATTAAGTTGTCAGCTCAAGAGGGAAAGGCGTTATAATAGTAACAATAATAAAATTAAAAAGCCATGGAAGCCGAATCCATTTGTTGCGCTGTCATTTTCTTTTCATAAAAAAAAATCGGTACAATTTTTCCAAAAAAAAAAAAAAATCGGTACATGTACTGTACTCCGCCGTCGAAATAGTACAAGGGATTTCCAGTTACCCGTAAGTTATTAAAAAAATATACTTTCATAATCTATCTAATGAAACTCATTTGGTACGTGAGCAGAGCACACTGAAAAGAAGAAGATGGTGTGAATTTGCAGTGGAAATACATGGTTGTAGGCAGTTGCAAATTATCTAGCAGTCAGCGGAGTAGCGCTGTACTAGTAACTGGAGCGGAACATAAGCCGACGCGTTGCAAAACCGCGACTGCGCCTATCAAGAAAGAGCGGTCCCAAGTTGCACGGATGCAATACGATCTCCCCGTCACTGGAATGCCTTTCGTATGGCTGGCAGGCTGGTCCATTCGGTAAGACAAGCTACCTCGTGCTTCAATTGGAATGCCCGCAAAATTGTCCTCCCCAATCGGCCGGCGAGAAGAGTCGAAAGGAAATCAGCGAGCAGCAAAAACGTTGGGAGTAAAATATATAAAAAAAAAAACGCACGGAAGCAGGCAGAAATGGAGGTGGTGGGCGGTGCTCTGAACGGTTGGAGCAGATCTGACTCCAACCCGAACTGTTGGAAGCGGAAAATAGCGGAGGAGGGAGGAGCATGAGACGGCACGGCACATACCTCGGTGCAGTCACAGGAACAAGCGAAGAACAGCCTTGGAGGCGCGAAGCGGAGGGGAGCAAGCCGCACCGGTTGTGCTTAAAGTGCTCGGCCTAATTAACCGCCGGCGCGGCAGCCCGCCATCATTCCGCGAATGCCGCCGAGCCCGCTTGTGCTCGTCTTGGCGCCTCGCCTCCAAGCCCAGCGGGCGATCGATCGAGCAGACGGTGGTGGGAGACGCCGGCGACCCCTGCGCTGTACTCAACTGCACTGCTCCTAGTCCTACCCTGCGGCCGGCCGCTTTCTCCACTGGCACTGGGAGAGGAGTGTGGCACTGACAGGATTTTATCTCCCCTTCTCTCGCAGCGCAGACGCAGTCGGGCCGGGCGTCGATCAGCACTGGGAAGTCCCTTTCCTTTCGCTTTGTGGCTGGCTGGCTTTGTTCCCTTGTGCTCGCTGGGGTCCGACGGGGTCGTGGGCGTGGGGCGTTCGACGGGAAGGGAGACGTTACTACTGGTTGCTGTTGCTGTGCTGTCAATGGGAAACGGAAGAGGGAGATGGATGCAGCAGTTACGACTTCCCTCTTTCTCCTTCCTTGCCCGATTAGACTGCCCCGCGGCCGCTATGAGCCCCGTCGGCTGTGCCGATTGAAAAATACCGTTAGCTGATTTATTAGAAGAAAAATAATATTGTTTTAACTAAAAAAACAAGCTGAAAAGTAGGATTATAAGCCGGATGAACAGGGCTAATTTTCTTTGTAATTATGAAAAACGTGTTGGTACAACTAGTTCAACGTTAAGTTTATAGCGAATAGTATTGGTATTTATATTTCTAAATAAATTTATTATAAAAATATATTATATAACTGATGTAATGGTATTTATTTTGTTTCATGGGTGTTAGTACTTTTTTTATTTAATTTTGATTAAAGTTTAAATCGTTTGATTTCTTAAAATATGAGAATTACTTTTTTTTCATGGACGGAGGGAAGGAAGGGAGGTGTGGCTTTGCCGCTTGCCTGTTGTACGAGTAGTCAAAGCTGTAGCAAACTAGCAGTGGTAACGGACAGATCTGCTGCAGTTGCTGCGCGTTTATTGTGAGTGAGCAGAGGCAGGTCTGAAGCCAGAAGGAGAGGGCGCGTGGCGTGGGACAGCAGACGTGAACCCGAAGCGAGGAGGAAGCGTGGGGGCCCACGTGTGATCCTAACCACTGCAATAGGGATTTGGGACGGAGTATTTTATTTTATTATTTCATTTTATATACGTACGTGAAAGTGTGTAGTGGAGTGTATATCTATCTGTAGGGTACCACGTATCAAACCATGTTTCGTGCAGGCAGGCAGCAGGCGTGGAGACATGACGCATGATTTGTTCGTTCGTCTTGTGGTGATCGGCTCGCCGGTTGTTGAAGCAAAAATGGTTATGCTTCGCTGGTCGTCTCCACGAATCTCGCCAGCCGGCAGACAGACGGAAAAAGATTGCATTCAAGCCAACACTAACTCTCTTGCCACCTTTTTTCTCTACATTTGCGTTGGGCTCCTAAATCCTCAGCACAAATGGCGCCACGGTTTAAGCAGCATTTCATTTCATTTCATTATCAGCGCATAATAATGTTGAGAGCCTGGCTGTGTGTGTGCCTGCTGTCGTCGTAATAAGTGTCAAACTCATAGCCCCGCCAAATACGTACTCTCTCTGTACTAAAAAATAAGGTCGTTTTGGACAGCGACACGGTCTCTAAAACATAACTTTGACTCCTTGTTCTTATAAAAGTATTTATCAAAAAGTGATATGTGTATATTTTTATGAAAGCATTTTTCAAGACAAATCTATTTATATAGTTTTCATATTTGTAAACTCAACAACTTAAAAGTTATTCCTGATTTATATTTTCAATGTTTCACCCAAACCTTGTCCAAAACGGCTCTATTTTTTTTAATATGGAGGGAGTATACAGTTACCCTACCATACATTACATACATATACCGCTGCTTAAAGCTTCAGGCGCCGACCTAGTATGTTCATAAATAGAATCGTCACACGTACTACTCCGTATGTCCTTAGCTTCTGTCCTGCCTCCAGAGCCTCGTTAAGGACTTGGTAAGCCAAGCGAGAGGAAAAGGAACAAGATAAACACGGACATATATGTATGCCGAAAGTCAATCAGGCATGCGTGTCACGGGAGTCTGATCTCATGATAATCGGCGCGTGTTTGTCGTGGTGTGACGTGATCTGGAGGCCGGTGAGCCGACACGTCGGCCACGCTGATAGAAGCAGCCACTTGAGAAGGAAGAATCGCGGTCGCCACCCTCTGTGTCGTACGGCCTGTCGGCAACGCCCAACTGTCCCCCGCGGCCTGTGGCGGTGGCAGAACGGCACGGGTCCCTGCTCATCTGACTCACCAAACCCGCCGGCCGCTGCCCTTCCGGCTCCTTGCACACCCTCTCCGCACACGAGACGACGCTGCTGACACGGTCCAGGGGGACGGACACGTGACCGCTGGCGGCAGAGCACAGAGCCTGGGCCTTGTTCGGCTGGCTGGCTCCCAGCCAGCCAGCCGTGCTTTTCTCTCACACCAGTTCAGCACCAGCCACCAGCCACCAGCCAGCCAACAGTATTTTTCTCTCACAATAAATCAGCCTTAGCAACCAGCCACCAGCCAGCCGAACGAGGCCCAGAGCGCGAGCGGGAGCGGCTGCCCCTCCCAATCCCAACGTCAAACCGCTGAGAAACAAAGGATGCGAATCGGAGACGGGCGGAGCACGTGTGAGGCAGCCCGAACGGGCGGGAGCCGGGGCCGGGATCGCGCCGTGCTCGGCTCCGGGCAGCTTAGCTCCCTCTCTGGCGACGCCAGACGTGGCGTGGCGGTGGTCAAATGAATCGCGCGGGGAGTACGTGTCAGTCGTTTCGACCCCAGGCCATCGCCTCCCATCGACCGTGCACAGCCTCATTGGTCGGTGGTCGCCCTGTTCAGCTGCGCGGGGCCGCGGGCGTTGTGCTATTGGCCTATTATTGATATATACTAGTAGTCCAGTAGCCTGAGTAACCTGAGCAGTAGCAGGCGCGTCCCGGCAACATATGAGACTAGAGATGGCAGCGGATCGGGTTCGGGTCGGATACCCGCAGGTTTCGGGTACTGCGGTTTCGGGTTTGGGGATGGTTTTTCACCCACGGTTTTCGGTTTTGGTTTCGGGTTTGGTATCGGGTTCGGTTTCGGGTTTGGTTTTTCACCCGTGGATATCCAATGGATATCCAAAATAAATCATTTGGAATTAAAACTCATGTTTTATAATATGCTAATAATAACTTGTTTACTTAGATTATTAAATCTATTCAAAATTGACTCATGAAAATATTTATTATTTATTGCCTCTTATTTATACATGTGAATATGTGTATATTTATCCGCGGGTTTCGAGTTTCGGGTATCCGTTCGGGTTTCGGGTATCCGCGGGTTTGGTTTTGGTGATGGATTTCCACCCGAATCGGTTTTCGGTTCGGGTTCGGGTTTCGATTTGGGGTTTTGGTTTTGGGTGCACGGAGACTCCACCCGATCCGAACCCGACCCGTTGTCATCCTTATATGAGACCCTGTTCGAAACAATAAGTTGAGGTCTAATATCTAGTACAAAAAATAGCAAATATCAATATATTACTTATATTACAAAGTATAAAGTATAGACCAAGGATTATTCTTATCTCAAAAAAGACAAAGGATTATACATGTCTGTCGGTACCAAAAGTACGGGGGTACCCACACCCATCGCTAGTAAAAAACTAAAACGACTGGCACCGCAATAAAAGGCAGCCCGCCTCGACCGCGCATCCTGTCCGCCTCGTACGAGGCCCGCTCGACGGGGCGCCTCGACCGCGCTCCGACTCCGACTCGTACGAGGCCCGCTCGACGGGGCGCCTCGACCGCGCCCCGTCCCGTATGGCAAGCTACCTCGACGGCGCTCCGACCCGCGCGAAGCTCGTCCGCCCACTGGGAAAAACTCTGACTCGCGTGAGCCTGGGTCGAGCGCCTCGACTCCTTCTCTTTACCTACCCCAGGACAAAAGCCATAGCATTTAATGCGGTTACCTACTATCACCTACCGGCATGGCTGCGACCAGGATCGACGTGGGAACAATGCCTGTGTCAGGTCTCACTGTTTTACCACCCATCCCATAATGGGAGGTGAAACCCGTCACTATACCCACCTTACCGCACACTGTTTACCATCGATCACCCTCGAGGGAGGATAAGACAAGGCCCGTTCTCCGCAATCTCGGGGATTCGGCCTTATCCATCCGGTCTCGACCCGGCCTCGACCCAACCTCGACGCTCGGCGCAGTTCAACGACAAGGGAAGGACGGTATGGCACGGCGCTCCGGGTCATTTCGCCGTCTCGTCTCCCACGACGCCATGGTGTCCAGGGATGGCTGGCCATTCCCAGGGCACGTCGCTACAGTCAACTCAATAGGAATCGACCAAACATCACCTCAAGGCTCCCCGTCGTCCTGGCCTCCTCTCGCCCTATAAAAGGGCAGGCCAGGGCTCTACAGGGAAAAGAGAAAAAAACGAAGCACCCGACCACACAACAACAGACCACGAAGAAAAACAAGAGATCGATACCTCAAGCAACCACCCTTGTCCTTTTTTCCTCCCTTTGAGACTTGGGCTCGGCGCCCTCTCTCGCATGTTTGTAACCCCTACACGAGCACTTCGGTGCGAGGAAATACAAACTTCTTCCCCCCGCTGGACGTAGGGCCTTCTTTTGCCCAAACCAGGATAAACCCCCGTGTATTCTCCTTGCATCACCATCCAGGAAAGAGATACGCAGCATTTACTTGTTGGTTTAGGACCCCCTCGGGTCCGAACACCGACAGTTGGCGCGCCAGGTAGGGGATCGCTGCGTGCCAAACGTTGCTTTCTCGCCTTTTTTCCTGGATGGCTGACCCCGAACGCCCTATTCCGTTGGCCACGGTGATCTGGTTCGGGAGTTTGGAGTTCATGTCGCTTGGCCATGGCTATGATATGGTCCTACTTCCCCCTAGGCACCCACCCAACGAGGACTACGAGCTCTCCCAGCCCGGGGGAGCAATCCGCTGGCACCATCGCTCTAGGCGGGCGCGGGCCGCCCGACGACGACGAGCCCGGCACAACCACCGTCTTCACCTCGCGGAGGGCGACGAGGTCCCCCGGTCCGGCACCCCCCAGCCAGGCGCCAGCCTAGACCTCCTTGTGGAAGGTTTGGGAAGGACGAGCTTAACTGAGGGTAACATGCCAACGGGGAATCCCGCCGCTCCCCCGTCCGGTGAGACACCACTGTCCGGAGCATCCATTTCGGCACGGACAGCAACATCTCCATCACCATTCCCGTTTTGGCTAGACTCGGCTGCCCGGGTGTACGCATCTTTCATGAGCACTCGCATGAGTGCTTATGAGGAACTCCCCGGGCACCATCTACGCTCCACTCCGGACCTCGTTGCATCCACACCGGCCTCTGATTATCTGGACTCTACGGAGACACCGGACACAGAGCCTCATGTGACTGCTTCTCAACGTCGCAACCCCAGTGACGATTTGCAACGACCACACATTCCCCCGTCATACTACTACTTTGGCGCTCCTGACTCCGACTCGGCTGACGACACCTATGATCCGACCCGCGAATGCTTCAACATCGACGTTGAAAGCACTTCGGAATCAGAGGACGAAGAGCCAGTCGAAGGAAGGTACATGCCACCCCATGTCGAGCTTCCTGCTGAGCGAGACGATCCTCAGTTCCTTGCGGATCAAGGAGCGCAGCTCGAGCAGATTCGTGAGTTGCAGGACAGGCTTGACGAGGAACGGGAAAACCTGGGCCTACTCCAATAAACCCTCGAGCGCGAGCGTGCGAAACGCGCACTTGGCGGGAGAGCTCGCGAAAGAGCTCGCGACGTCAACCGTCGCATCGACGAAGACCGGATGGTCGACCCCCCGGTTTTCGCTCGAGCCAGCCAGAACGTCGTTGTCGCCGCCATGCTTCTCCGCAACATGCCCAAGCCATCAAACCCCGACGCCCGTCGGGCTCGGGATGAAATCCGAGAACTCCTCGAGACCACCACCATGCAGCAGGCCGAGAGCTCCGCCTCGAGGCGACGCGAGGCAGCCTCAGAGCGGATCATCGAGCCCTCCCGACAGGAGAGAGAGGCCTCGGTTCACCCCGAGCCTGCCCGGCGAAACCGGGTAGCTCCGGCCCCTGAGCTCACCAGCAACGACCACGAGCCTCGAGACACCCGTGGCAACATCGTCGAGCGCCGTACGTGCAAGCACGGTGACAGCGTGGCTCGAGGCTACCATGTCCACAGGGGCGGACGCTACGACAGTTCGGAAGATCGAAGCCCTTCACCCAAGCCTCCGGGTCCTCGGGTCTTTAGTAAGGCTATCCGTGGGACGGTGCTCCCGGCTCGGTTTCGCTCCCCCACGACTCTCACCAAGTACAACGGCGAAACCAAACCCGAACTTTGGCTCGCCGATTTCCGCTTGGCGTGTCAGCTGGGCGGGGCCACCGATGACCGGGTCATCATTCGACAACTCTCCCTGTTCCTCTCCGACACCGCCCGAGCCTGGCTCGAGGATCTCCCACCTCGACAGATCCATGACTGGGACGATCTCGTGAGGGTGTTTGAGGGAAATTTCAAGGGGACCTACATGCGCCTTGGCAACTCGTGGGACCTCCGGAGCTGCAAGCAGAAACCAGGTGAATCCCTCCGGGATTACATTCGGCGCTTCTCCCGGCAGCGTACCGAACTCCCCAACATCACTGACTCCGACATAATTATGGCCTTCCTCTCCGGCACCACCTGTAAATAGTTAGTCCGAGAATTGGGCCGTAACACTCCGCTCACTGCCAACGGGTTAATGGACATTATCACCAACTTCGCCACCGTCGAGGAGGCGGTTGGTGCAATCTTTGGTGGCAACCCGGAGAGGGGGGAGCAGAAGGTCGACGATCCCACGAGCTCCACCCGGGGCTCCAAGAGGAACAACCGCAAGAAGAAGAAAGGCCAGCAGGGCAAGCTCGAGGCCCCGGCCGACGAGCTCGTCGCTGCTACCGAGCACAAAAAGGCTCAAGCCCCCCCGGCGGGGGCGTCTTCGACAAAATGCTCAAAGAACCGTGTCCCTACCACAAGGGACTTTCTAACCATAACCTCGAGGACTGTCATATGCTTCGCAGGAACTTTGGGGGTGCCGGCGTCAAGAAGGACGACAAGAAGGAGGACCCTAAAGGCGACGACAAGGACGGGGAATTCCTCGAGATCCACGACTGCTTCATGATCTACGGAGGGCCCTCGACCTGCCTCTCGGCGCGCCAGCGCAAGCGAGAACGGCGCGAGGTTTTCTCCGTACAAACGGCAGTCCCCCGCTTCCTTGATTGGTCTGCGGTGGCCATCACTTTCGACCGTGACGACCACCCAGACCACGTCCCCAACCCGGGAGTCTATCCGCTCGTTGTTGACCCCGTCATCGCCAACACACGCCTCACCAAGGTGCTCATGGACGGCGGAAACAGCCTCAACATCATCTACTCCCAGACCCTCGACCTTTTGGGGGTCGGGAGAGCGCGCCTCCAACCTAGCGTCGGGGGCTTCCACGGAGTCGTGCCAGAGAAACGGGGGGAACCCCTCGGACGGGTCGATCTGCCCGTTTGTTTTGGCACACCGGCCAACTTCTGAAAGGAGACTCTCACTTTTGAAGTGGTCAGATTCCGTGGAACGTACCACGCTATCCTGGGACGCCCATGCTACGCCCGGTTCATGGCGATCCCGAACTACACCTACCTCAAGCTCAAAATGCCGGGTCCAAACGGTGTCATCACTGTAGGGCCCTCGTATGAACATGCCTACGAGTGCGACGTCGAGTGCGTCGAGCACGGCGAGGCTATTTTGGAGTCAGCAATCTTGGCTGCAGACTTCGACGGTCTTGCCAATGCGATTCTCGACCCAAAACACCATGCCGGCAGCTTTGAGCCCGCCGAAGATGTCAAACTCGTACCCCTCGACCCCGCTGATCCCAAGGGAAAGGCACTGAGCATCAGTGCCACCCTCGATCCTAAATAGGAAGCAGTGCTCGTCGACTTTCTCTGCGCAAACGTCGACATCTTTGCGTGGAGTCCCTCGGATATGCCAGGCATACCCAGGGAAGTTGCCGAGCATGCCTTGGAGATCCGGGCCAGATCCAAACCGGTGAAGCAACGCCTGTGTCGCTTCGATGAGGAGAAGCGCAGGGTCATCGGTGAGGAGATACACAAACTGTTGGAGGCCGGATTCATCAAGGAGGTTCATCATCCCGAGTGGCTAGCTAATCCCGTATTAGTTAGGAAAAAGAGTAGGAAATGGAGGATGTGTGTAGACTACACCGGTTTAAATAAAGCATGTCCAAAAGTTCCCTTTCCTTTGCCACGCATTGACCAAATCATTGATTCCACTACGGGATATGAAACTCTCTCATTCTTAGATGCATACTCCGGCTACCACCAAATCAAAATGAAGGAGTCCGACCAGCTTGTGACTTCATTCATCACCCCATTCGGCATGTATTGCTACGTTACGATGCCCTTCGGTCTCCGGAACGCGGGGGCTACGTACCAGCGGTGCATGCAGCATGTTTTCGGAAAGCACATCGGGTCGACCATCGAGGCTTATGTCGACGACATCGTTGTCAAAACCAAACAAGCCGACGACCTAGTCAGCGACCTCGACGTCGCGTTCAAATGCCTTCGAGCAAAAAACATCAGGCTCAACCCAGAGAAATGCGTCTTTGGCGTCCCACGAGGTATGCTTTTAGGGTTCATCATATCCAAACGTGGCATCGAGGCCAACCCTGAAAAAATCTCTGCAATAACCAAGATGGGCCCCATCCGAGATCTGAAGGGCGTACAGAGGGTCACAGGTTGCTTGGCGGCACTCAGCCGTTTCATTTCGCACCTCAGAGAAAAAGCACTCCCTCTGTACCGTCTCTTGAAAAAATCAGAGCACTTTTCCTGGACCCTTGAGGCTGAGGAGGCTCTCACAAAACTCAAGGCCACACTCTCTAACTCACCAATCCTCGTCCCTCCGACCCCGGGTGAACCACTCCTACTCTATGTCGCCGCGACATCACAAGTAGTCAGTGTTGCCCTAGTTGTCGAACGGGCCGAGGAGGCACATGCCTTGCTCGTCCAGAGGCCGGTCTATTTCATTAAGCGAAGTGCTCTCTGAAACCAAGAGTCGATACCCACAGATCCAGAAACTGCTATATGCCGTCATCCTGACACAGCGCAAGCTCCGACACTACTTCGAGGGTCACCCGATTACTGTGGTTTCTTCTTTCCCCTTGGGAGAGATAGCCCAGAACCGGGAAGCCTCGGGTAGGGTTGCCAAATGGGCAGTTGAACTCATGGGCGAGACCTTGTCCTATGCGCCACGAAAAGCTATCAAATCACAGGTGTTAGCAGATTTCCTGGCTGAGTGGACCGACGCCCAACTCCCCCCTGTACAGCTTCAGGCGGAGCTATGGACCATGTACTTCAATGGGTTGCTGATGAAAACGGGAGCAGGCGCGGGCTTGCTCTTCGTCTCACCCCTCGGGGTTCACATGCGCTACGTCATCCGGCTTCATTTTCCTGCGTCTAACAACGTCGCCGAATACGAGGCGCTCGTCACGGGATTAAGAATCACCATCGAACTCGGGGTCCGACACCTTGACGTTCGAGGCGACTCCCAACTCATGATCGATCAGGTCATGAAGAGCTCAAGTTGTCGTGACCCCAAGATGGAAGCCTACTGTCAAGAAGTACGGCGCCTCGAGGACAAGTTTCACGGTCTCGAGCTCAACCACATCGCGCGCAGGTACAATGAGGCCGCCGATGAACTGGCAAAAATCGCGTCCAGTCGAGCTACGGTCCCACCAGACGTTTTCACAAAAGACCTTCAGCAGCCGTCTGTGGACCTCGGGCCAGACGGAGGGGTTGGCGGGACGTCACTTGACCCTCCACCTGAGGCAGAAGCCCCCTCGACCGGGGCAGAAGCCATGCAGGTGGAAGACTCGACCCCGCCGTCTGACCTCGAGCCTGACTGGCGTGTTCCGTACCTCGACTACCTTATTCGAGGGGACCTCCCCTCGGGTAAGACCGAGGCTCGATGGATCGCGCGCCGGGCCAAAACCTTTGTGATCATGGGCGACAGCGGAGAGCTCTACCGCCGTGGCCCTATTGGTATCCTCCAACGATGCATCTCAAATGAGCAAGGCAGGAACCTGCTCGGCGATCTCCACTCGGGGGCTTGCGGTCACCACGCAGCACCTCGAACCCTCGTCGGAAACGCCTTTCGACAAGGATTCTATTGGTCGACCGCGGTCTCCGACGCCGTCAAGCTAGTACGCTCCTGCAAGGGTTGTCAGTACTATGTGAGACGAACCCATCTTCCGGCACATGCCCTGCAAACTATCCCCATCACATGGCCATTTGCCGTTTGGGGGCTCGACCTTGTCGGACCATTGAAAAGGGCAGCTGGCGGCTTCATCCACTTGCTCGTCGCAATCGACAAATTCTCCAAGTGGATCAAGGCCCGCCCTATCACCAGCATCAGGTCCGAGCAAGCTGTGCTCTTCTTCACCGGCATTATTCATCGCTTCGGTGTCCCTAACTGTGTCATCACAGACAATGGCACCTAGTTCACTGGCAAAAAATTTTTGGATTTCTGTGACAGCCACCACATCCGAGTGCTCTGGTCAGCCGTGGCCCATCCAAAAACAAACGGTCAGGTGGAACGTGCCAATGGTATGGTCCTACAAGGCCTGAAACCCAGAATCTTTGACAAACTAAATAAACATGGCAAAAGATGGGCTACCGAGCTACCCTCGGTCCTGTGGAGCCTAAGAACAACGCCGAGTCGAGCCACGGGGTTCACTCCATTCTTCTTAGTCTACGGGTCTGAGGCTATGCTCCCAACTGATATAGAATACGGATCCCCAAGGTTAAAGGCCTACAACTAAAGAAATAACGACGCCACAAGACAGGACGCCCTCGACCAGCTCGAGGAAGCCCGAGATGTGGCTCTGTTGCATTCTGCCAGATACCAGCAGGATCTCTGACGCTACCATGATAGACACGTCCACAAGCGTGACCTCAACGTCGGCGACTTGGTGCTACGGCGGAACCAGAACACCAAGGGACGGCACAAGCTCACGCCACCATGGGAAGGGCCATACATCATCGCAGAAGTACTAAAGCCGGGCACCTACAAGCTATCCAACGAGAAGGGCGAAATCCTCACCAACGCTTGGAACATTGAACAGCTATGTCGCTTCTTTCCTTAAAGAGCCTCGAGGCTCTGTATTTTCTTTTTCGTCAATAAAGAATACAGCGACGTTCAAACTTTCGTTTTACAGTGAGGAAGGATCGACTCTGCACTCCTACAATCGACCCTCCCTCGGGGGCTACAAGGGGGGAACCCCCCAGTCCCCGAAAAAACTTATGCTCTTTTTTAAAAATTAAGAACCGCTTCTTAGATCGACTTCACTGCAAGAGCACCCCAAGGTTCGAAAGGGCTCCTGAGTCAGGAGTATCACCTACGCCTCCGAGGCTACGGTACCTCCACTCACCCCTTACGCCTTTTAGAGGTGCGACTTCACGCTAAGGAGATCTAAATAACGGTTCCTAACTTTGGAAAAGAACATATCCCTTGTCGCTTAGATCAGGCTCTCACACGATTTACAAGGCTGCAACATCACCCTGAAGCTCGAGGGCGGTCGAGCCGTGAGATCACTTACGCCCCTGAGGCTACGGTACCTCCACTCGCTCCCTTATGCCAAAGGATGCAGCTGCGTGCTAAGTAAATCACGCAAGAACATGATCCAAGCGATAAAGGGAAGAAAAGCTCGAATAAAACTAAATCAACCACGAACCGGTTTATGTTTTGAGTTTTTAGGCCTTCGAAGCCACCATGATCAAAATTCAAAATGCTAACTTATTACATGGGCCTTCATGCCCAGACTTGGCTCACAGGCCCTCATCGTCATTAGGCGGAACCACCTCGGCTTCAAAAAGCGAGGCCAGACGGCTTCTAGGCTCTTCGGCGGCTTCAATCAGCTCCACGCAGGCATCCTCGTTCTCCTCGTCTGTCCAGTCCGGGTCTGTGATAAAGCCCTCAGCGACGAGCTTCATGTCGAACACAAACCCTGAACGGACGACGGCCAGCGCCCTCTTCACGCCGTGATGGAGGCCATCCCGTATCTTCTCCCGGGCAAGGTGGCCCAGCGCCACCATCCGACGGACGAAGGAGTTCCCCGGAATATCTTCCCCGGTGTCAGCGTCGGGCTTGACCCCCAGGCCGTCACACACGGTGGTGATCACGCCCTGGAGCAGTTGGGTCCTCTAGATCTCGGCTTCGAGGAGACTCTGGAAGGAGTTGGCAGAGGATTGGGCCTCTCGGTTCTCCCTCTCCAGCTCTGAAACACGACGAACAGATTAATACCCAACGCAAGGCCCTCCGCATCATGGCCGTAACAATCACACTTACCCTCGATATGGGTCTGCAGGCCCACAACCTCGTCACGAAGCCCCCCGCAAGTCCGCTCGAGCCCAAGGAAGGCGTTGTCTTTGTCACCAATGGTTGCCTTTAGCGCCTCGATCTCTTGCCGAGCAGACTCGAGAGCTGCGTTCTTCTCTTGGACGGCTCCCTTCAGCGTCGTGACCTCGTCCTTCAGAGCATCAGAACGAGCGGTGGCCTGCTCGACCTCAACGTTGAGGGTGTCACGTTGACGACCAACCTGTTAGACATTCTCCTCGAGCTCCTTCACCCGTCTCGATAGGGGCTCGAGATCCCTGCGGGCCTGGGCAGCCTCCTCCCGAGCCTTGTCCATGCCAGTGCGCATCACGGCCTTGGCCGCCCATGCCTGCATCGCTTCCTCTTTCAGCACCGCGTAGGCGACGCGCAGCTCAGCCATTTCGGCGTTTCGATCGGAAAACCGTTTCTAGGCCTCCTCGGCCAAGATCCGTTGCTGAGACAGCACGGCCCACACGTCACTCTCATCCCGGATAAAGAGTGACTTGCGGCGGGAGTGCTCCTTCAGCTCCTGAACGCAATCCGAGAAAAAAAAACCAAAAAGGTTAAAAAGCCGAGGGAAAAAGACACCAAGAAAACCACGGAAAAAGCCGACGGGTCGATCGTACCTCGGTGGCATCCCCCATGCTCCGCACGGCACCAGACGCCACTCAGAGCAACCGATCAAGGTGCTAGCGGATGCCCTCGAGGTACTCCCATCGGTGCACTTCATCTTTGTCGTTCAGGACGAAGATGGGCTCGGCGTCGGGGTTCGCGTCGTCCCTAAACTGGAGCGACGGCCCCCCCACCTCGGTATCTCCGCCTCTGCCCGTGCTATCGCCAGCATGGCGATGTCGGGCCATGACGATAATGACCCAGCCAGGGCGTCTCCCGGTCCCGTGGAAGGACCGGCCTCGCCCGCAGTTTCCACCTCTCTGACGGCCGTCGAGGCACCGGCCTGATCCGCGGCTTCGCCCCCCTCGACCCCCATCACTTGTTTCCCTCTGTCCAGGGGGGTGTCGTCGGGGGGAAGGTCCACGGCCATGGGTGCCCGCCCCCCTAGGGGAACTGGCCCCTCAACCGCCGGTGCCTCCTGAGCCGGCGCCTCGACCGAAGATGGCTCCAGTACCCGCGCCTCGACAGTAGGCACCCCCGGAGCCGGCACCTCTTCTTCCGACGCTCCGGTTAGGGGTTCGACCGCCCCGCCCTCCACCATACTCGCTGGCTCGGCCAACGGGTCTTGTTGTGACGGCGACCCACCCGCCAGGGCCGCCTCCTGCCCCGACACCAACGCGACCTTCTCCATGATCACGTTAGCCCCCGCTCGCTCCACGCCGCGGACGGGTGCCTCGCCCGTCGCGACCTCGACGGCAGCCTCGGCCGACGCTGACGACCTGGGCCCCGCCTCGACCGCGCTGGGCGCCACCATCTCCGCCGGTTCGGACCCCTCCACGGTAGGGTCCGTGCCAGTAACCACCGTGGCGTCCGCTGGTTCCTGCCGTTGTCGCAGGCGCCCCTTCGCGGCCTCGACCTGCCAGACCCAGGCCGCATCCTGCTCCGCCGTCCGGTTAAGGACAGTGGCGCTTGCCCGCAGCGACTTCATGGGGGTACGCCCCATTGGCTCCGCCTTTCGCTTTAACCTGCAAAGCAAAGAAACGTCAGCCAATGGACCCCGAGAAAGGCAGGACAACCGAGCAGTGATGCTTACCCGGAAATTGGCACCAAGGGCCTCGACCCCGTGCGACTCGAGCCTCTCGGGGCGGCCGATTGTGGCCTCGCAGTGACCCCACCAGCAGGCCGGGCACTCCTGGGGGCCCTGACCGACACACCACCCTGCGCCTTTTGTGCCTCCGAGGCCAGCTGGCCTCGGGTTCTCACGCCTGCCGACGCCGCCGCTGATGACGACGCCGGTATTGCCGTCCCAGCCCCTGCCCGAGCTTGCGGGGCCTGGGCTAGTGCGGACGTCCCCGTCGACCCCTCTTGATGGGTCCGGGGTAAAGCGGCCCCTCCCGTCGAGGGGCCCATCTCCTTCTCCATTTTCTCCTCCTCCTCGGACTCCTCGACCATGACGACCGAGGAGGACACCCCCCTGATGGGTTCCACCAGGGGGCGAACATCGGGAAGATCCCCCAGCCCGATCGCAGTCTCATACCACGACAGGGCGTCATCGTCCTCACCGCTGCTGTCGTCGTCCTCCCCCGAGATCGTCTCGGAAGGCGACGGCGCCAGGGGAACCCCATGGATAGTCTGCTGGCGCCCGAGCTTCTTCAACGCCACCGCCTCTTTGGCCTTGCGGATTGCCCGCTTCTTGGCCATCTCCTTGGTTTGCTTCTCCTTGGAAGCATGCTGGCGTCAAGCCTCCCGGGTGGGCCGGTCCTCTGGGACTGGCGGACGCGTCTCTCGCAGCGCCGATAAATCCTACGCGCCGGCCTCGACCAAATCAGTGAAATCCAAAAATAAACGAAACTGGCAAACCTAGTTATCCTAAGATACGTACCACTGGCTCGAACCCCTCGGTAGGTCTCATGGGAACCTGGTTAGCTTCCTCCACCTTGAAGTTCCCGACCATCCGACGCGCTCGCCGGAGGACCTCCTCGAGGGAAAGAGATTCGTGGGACATCCGGGTCCCCTCCAGCGATGCCTCCAGAGTCATCTGGTCGAGGCGGAGACGACACCGGCACAGCGGCATCACCCTACGACGATGGAAGGCCACGGCCACCGCTGCAGCCATCAAGCCCCGAAGGCGAAGCTGCTGCAGCGCCGCCAGCAGCGGGTCTAGGCGCGGCTTCTCGGCTTTCGGCACTCCGTATGTCCAGCGATCTTCTCGAGCGGTTAGCACGCGGCCGGTGTACCTCGGCAACTGATTTTCATCGTTGCGGATGTAGAACCAACCCTCGTGCCACCCACTGTTCGAAGAGATGAGGCAAGCCGGGATGTACAGATCCGCCCGGCTCGACCTCACCTGCAGGACGCAGCTCCCTACTCGGGCCGCGCACAAGACACCCTTCTCGCCCGCCTTCTTGGCGAAGAGCTCGGCCTTGAAAAGGTGAAGCCATAGGTTCCACTGCGGCTCCACCCCAAGGTAGCCCTCGCAGACCGCCACAAAAATGGCAGCCTACGCGACGGTGTTGGGGGAAAGGTGGTGAAGCTCCACCTGGTAGTAGTGGAGGAGCGCGCGCATGAAGACGGACGCCGGCACGCCAAACCCCCGCTCGTGGAAGCAGACGAAGCTCACCACGTACCCCTCCGGGGGCGCCGGCTCCCGGTGGGCAGGGGGCGGCGCGATCCACTCCGGTTGCGACCGGCTCGTCCTCGGCCGCAGCAGCCCATCCTCGACCAATTCTTCCAACCTCCTCTCCGTCACCGAGGAGGCGGCCCAGTCGTCGGTGGGGAGGATCTGGCTCTTTCCTGCCATCGGTGTTGTCGAAAGGGGGGGTGGACAAAGAGGACGCGGTGGCGACAGCGATGCGGGCGCAGAGCGCGATAAGGCAAGGGTTGTCTGAGGCAGAAGAATGCAGGAGCGCAAGGGAATGGAGGGGAACGCAGACCCCCAGGCCTTGATTTTATATGCCCAGGCAAAAGCCCAACAGCCGCGTGAAAAGGTAGGAACAGTTTCCAGCATTAAATGCGCCCACCTAACCGTTTCCTTACATCTCACAGGAGTCGGGCACGTGGTCGTCCCCCACGTCGTAACCGTACGCCACGTCGCCCACTACCGCGCCGATCTCGCCTCCCCCAAAAGACACGCCCGGCTAACGGGCGGGGGAGGGATCCGCGGACGGATATTCCCACATATCTGGGAAACGGGCCCCGAGCCTGGTATAAGCCTCGAGGGAGCGAAAGCTGGCCCTCGACCATGGTTTGACAGCTGCCCTCGAGCAACAGAGTTAGGGATGACTCAGGGTGCGCCCGTACATGGCCAAGGGCTCGAGCCACGCTCTCGAGGCACCCCAGGACGTATTCGAGGCCAAAGGAGGAGGTCATCGTAGGAATCCCCCCGGGGGAGGCATCGAGCCCTCGAATCCTGTCGCAGGGAATCGAGATCCACACGACCACTCCTTGGCATCTTTGAGAGCGCCTCCGGGCCACTAGCCGACCCCTAACGAACGGGGCATGGGCTCACTCGAATTCCCCCGCTAGCAGCTCACCGGAGATCGTCGGAACTCGCGCCCAAACGAGGGTAGTACGGCATTCTCCACCCCTCCTCCTTTTTTCGAAAAGGAGCGTGAGGGTCGCCCAAAAGACGGTCAGGACTCTGATCGACCTCGTGCGCGCGAGGCTCAGGGGCTTGACCGCAGAAACCTAAGCCTCGAGGGAACGAAAGCTGGCCCTCGACTAGGGTTCGACAGCTGCCCTCGAGCAACAGAGTTAGGGACGACCCAGGGTGCGCCCGTACATGGCCAAGGGCTCGAGCCACGCTCTCGAGGCACCCCAGGACGTATTCGAGGCCGAAGGAGGAGGTCGTCGTAGGAATCCCCCCGGGAGAGGCATCGAGCCCTCGAATCCTGTCGCATGGAATCAAGATCCACACGACCACTCCTTGGCATCTTTGAGAGCGCCTCCGGGCCACTAGCCGACCCCTAACGAATGGGGCACGGGCTCTCACTCGAATTCCCCCGCTAGCAGCTCACCGGAGATCGTCGGAACTCGCGCCCAAACGAGGGTAGTACGGCGTTCTCCACCCCTCCTCCTTTTTTCGAAAAGGAGCGTGAGGGTCGCACAAAAGACGGTCGGGACTCTGATCAACCTCGTGCGCGCGAGGCTCGGGGGCTCGACCGTAGAAACCTAAGCCTCGAGGGAACGAAAGCTGGCCCTCGACCAGGGTTCGACAGCTGCCCTCGAGCAACAGAGTTAGGGACGACCCAGGGTGCGCCCGTACATGGCCAAGGGCTCGAGCCACACTCTCGAGGCACCCCAGGACGTATTCGAGGCCGAAGGAGGAGGTCGTCGTAGGAATCCCCACGGGGAGGCATCGAGCCCTCGAATCCTATCGCATGGAATCGAGATCCACACGACCACTCCTTGGCATCTTTGAGAGCACCTCCGGGCCACTAGCCGACACCTAACGAACGGGGCACGGGCTCTCACTCAAATTCCCCCGCTAGCAGCTCACCGGAGATCGTCGGAACTCGCGCCCAAATGAGGGTAGTACGGCGTTCTCCACCCCTCCTCCTTTTTTCAAAAAGGAGCGTGAGGGTCGCACAAAAGACGGTCGGGACTCTGATCGACCTCGTGCACGCGAGGCTCGGGGGTTCGACCGCAGAAACCTAAGCCTCGAGGGAATGAAAGCTGGCCCTCGACCAGGGTTCGACAGCTGCCCTCGAGCAACAGAGTTAGGGACGACCTAGGGTGCGCCCGTACATGGCCAAGGGCTCGAGCCACGCTCTCGAGGCACCCCAGGACGTATTCGAGGCCGAAGGAGGAGGTCGTCGTAGGAATCCCCCCAGGGGAGGCATCGAGCCCTCGAATCCTGTCGCAGGGAATCGAGATCCACACGACCACTCCTTGGCATCTTTGAGAGCGCCTCCGGGCCACTAGCCGACCCCTAACGAACGGGGCACGGGCTCTCACTCGAATTCCCCCGCTAGCAGCTCACCGGAGATCGTCGGAACTCGCGCCCAAACGAGGGTAGTACGGCATTCTCCACCCCTCCTCCTTTTTTCGAAAAGGAGCGTGAGGGTCGCACAAAAGACGGTCAGGACTCTGATTGACCTCGTGCGCGCGAGGCTCGGGGGCTCAACCGTAGAAACCTAAGCCTCGAGGGAACGAAAGCTAGCCCTCGACTAGGGTTCGACAGCTGCCCTCGAGCAACAGAGTTAGGGACGACCCAGGGTGCGCCCGTACATGGCCAAGGGCTCGAGCCACGCTCTCGAGGCACCCCAGGACGTATTCGAGGCCGAAGGAGGAGGTCATCGTAGGAATCCCCCCGGGGGAGGCATCGAGCCCTCGAATCCTGTCGCATGGAATCGAGATCCACACGACCACTCCTTGGCATCTTTGAGAGCGCCTCCGGGCCACTAGCCGACCCCTAACGAATGGGGCATGGGCTCTCACTCGAATTCCCCCGCTAGCAGCTCACCGGAGATCGTCGGAACTCGCGCCCAAACGAGGGTAGTACGGCGTTCTCCACCCCTCCTCCTTTTTTCGAAAAGGAGCGTGAGCGTCGCACAAAAGATGGTCGGGACTCTGATCAACCTCGTGCGCGCGAGGCTCAGGGGCTCGACCGCAGAAACCTAAGCCTCGAGGGAACGAAAGCTGGCCCTCGACCAGGGTTCGACAGCTGCCCTCGAGCAACAGAGTTAGGGACGACCCAGGGTGCACCCGTACATGGCCAAGGGCTCGAGCCACACTCTCGAGGCACCCCAGGACGTATTCGAGGCCGAAGGAGGAGGTCGTCGTAGGAATCCCCCTGGGGAGGCATCGAGCCCTCGAATCCTGTCGCATGGAATCGAGATCCACACGACCACTCCATGGCATCTTTGAGAGCACCTCCGGGCCACTAGCTGACACCTAACGAATGGGGCACGGGCTCTCACTCAAATTCCCCCGCTAGCAGCTCACCGGAGATCGTCGGAACTCACGCCCAAATGAGGGTAGTACGGCGTTCTCCACCCCTCCTCCTTTTTTCAAAAAGGAGCGTGAGGGTCGCACAAAAGACGGTCGGGACTCTGATTGACCTCGTGCGCGCGAGGCTCGGGGGCTCGACCGCAGAAACCTAAGCCTCGAGGGAACGAAAGCTGGCCCTCGACCAGGGTTCGATAGCTGCCCTCGAGCAACAGAGTTAGGGACGACCCAGGGTGCGCCCGTACATGGCCAAGGGCTCGAGCCACGCTCTCGAGGCACCCCAAGATGTATTCGAGGCCGAAGGAGGAGGTCGTCGTAGGAATCCCCCCGGGGGAGGCATCGAGCCCTCGAATCCTGTCGCAGGGAATCGAGATCCACACGACCACTCCTTGGCATCTTTGAGAGCGCCTTCGGGCCACTAGCCGACCCCTAACGAACGTGGCATGGGCTCTCACTCGAATTCCCCCGCTAGCAGCTCACCGGAGATCGTCGGAACTCGCGCCCAAACGAGGGTAGTACGGCATTCTCCACCCCTCCTCCTTTTTTCGAAAAGGAGCGTGAGGGTCGCACAAAAGACGGTCAGGACTCTGATTGACCTCGTGCGCGCGAGGCTCGGGGGCTCGACCGTAGAAACCTAAGCCTCGAGGGAACGAAAGCTGGCCCTCGACTAGGGTTCGACAGCTGCCCTCGAGCAACAGAGTTAGGGATGACCCAGGGTGCGCCCGTACATGGCCAAGGGCTCGAGCCACGCTCTCGAGGCACCCCAGGACGTATTCGAGGCCGAAGGAGGAGGTCATCGTAGGAATCCCCCCGGGGGAGGCATCGAGCCCTCGAATCCTGTCGCATGGAATCGAGATCCACACGACCACTCCTTGGCATCTTTGAGAGCGCCTCCGGGCCACTAGTCGACCCCTAACGAATGGGGCACGGGCTCTCACTCGAATTCCCCCGCTAGCAGCTCACCGGAGATCGTCGGAACTCGCGCCCAAATGAGGGTAGTACGGCGTTCTCCACCCCTCCTCCTTTTTTCGAAAAGGAGCGTGAGGGTCGCACAAAAGACGGTCGGGACTCTGATCAACCTCGTGCGCGCGAGGCTCAGGGGCTCGACCGCAGAAACCTAAGCCTCGAGGGAACGAAAGCTGGCCCTCGACCAGGGTTCGACAGCTGCCCTCGAGCAACAGAGTTAGGGACGACCCAGGGTGGGCCCGTACATGGCCAAGGGCTCGAGCCACACTCTCGAGGCACCCCAGGACGTATTCGAGGCCGAAGGAGGAGGTCGTCGTAGGAATCCCCCCGGGGAGGCATCGAGCCCTCGAATCCTGTCGCATGGAATCGAGATCCACACGACCACTCCTTGGCATCTTTGAGAGCACCTCCGGGATACTAGCCGACACCTAACGAACGGGGCACGGGCTCTCACTCAAATTCCCCCGCTAGCAGCTCACCGGAGATCGTCGGAACTCGCGCCCAAATGAGGGTAGTACGGCGTTCTCCACCCCTCCTCCTTTTTTCAAAAAGGAGCGTGAGGGTCGCACAAAAGACGGTCGGGACTCTGATTGACCTCGTGCGCACGAGGCTCGGGGGCTCGACCGCAGAAACCTAAGCCTCGAGGGAATGAAAGCTGGCCCTCGACCAGGGTTCGATAGCTGCCCTCGAGCAACAGAGTTAGGGATGACCCAGGGTGCGCCCGTACATGGCCAAGGGCTCGAGCCACGCTCTCGAGGCACCCCAGGATGTATTCGAGGCCGAAGGAGGAGGTCGTCGTAGGAATCCCCCCGGGGGAGGCATCGAGCCCTCGAATCCTATCGCAGGGAATCGAGATCCACACGACCACTCCTTGGCATCTTTGAGAGCGCCTTCGGGCCACTAGCCGACCCCTAACGAACGGGGCACGGGCTCTCACTCGAATTCCCCCGCTAGCAGCTCACCGGAGATCGTCGGAACTCGCGCCCAAACGAGGGTAGTACGGCATTCTCCACCCCTCCTCCTTTTTTCGAAAAGGAGCGTGAGGGTCGCACAAAAGACGGTCAGGACTCTGATCGACCTCGTGCGCGAGAGGCTCGGGGGCTCGACCGCAGAAACCTAAGCCTCGAGGGAACGAAAGCTGGCCCTCGACTAGGGTTCGACAGCTGCCCTCGAGCAACAGAGTTAGGGACGACCCAGGGTGCGCCCGTACATGGCCAAGGGCTCGAGCCACGCTCTCGAGGCACCCCAGGACGTATTCGAGGCCAAAGGAGGAGGTCGTCGTAGGAATCCCCCCGGGGGAGGCATCGAGCCCTCGAATCCTGTCGCATGGAATCGAGATCCACACGACCACTCCTTGGCATCTTTGAGAGCGCCTCCGGGCCACTAGCCGACCCCTAACGAATGGGGCATGGGCTCTCACTCGAATTCCCCCGCTAGCAGCTCACCGGAGATCGTCGGAACTCGCGCCCAAACGAGGGTAGTACGGCGTTCTCCACCCCTCCTCCTTTTTTCAAAAAGGAGCGTGAGGGTCGCACAAAAGACGGTCGGGACTCTGATCAACCTCGTGCGCGCGAGGCTCGGGGGCTCGACCGCAGAAACCTAAGCCTCGAGGGAACGAAAGCTGGCCCTCGACCACGGTTCGATAGCTGCCCTCGAGCAACAGAGTTAGGGACGACCCAGGGTGCGCCCGTACATGGCCAAGGGCTCGAGCCACACTCTCGAGGCACCCCAGGACGTATTCGAGGCCGAAGGAGGAGGTCGTCGTAGGAATCCCCCCGGGGAGGCATCGAGCCCTCGAATCCTGTCGCATGGAATCGAGATCCACACGACCACTCCTTGGCATCTTTGAGAGCACCTCCGGGCCACTAGCCGACACCTAACGAACGGGGCACGGGCTCTCACTCAAATTCCCCCGCTAGCAGCTCACCGAAGATCGTCGGAACTCGCGCCCAAATGAGGGTAGTACGGCGTTCTCCACCCCTCCTCCTTTTTTCAAAAAGGAGCGTGAGGGTCGCACAAAAGATGGTCGGGACTCTGATCGACCTCGTGCGCGTGAGGCTCGGGGGCTCGACTGCAGAAACCTAAGCCTCGAGGGAACGAAAGCTGGCCCTCGACCAGGGTTCGACAGCTGCCCTCGAGCAACAGAGTTAGGGACGACCCAGGGTGCGCCCGTACATGGCCAAGGGCTCGAGCCACGCTCTCGAGGCACCCCAGGACGTATTCGAGGCCGAAGGAGGAGGTCGTCGTAGGAATCCCCCCGGGGGAGGCATCGAGCCCTCGAATCCTGTCGCAGGGAATCGAGATCCACATGACCACTCCTTGGCATCTTTGAGAGCGCCTCCGGGCCACTAGCCGACCCCTAACGAACGGGGCACGGGCTCTCACTCGAATTCCCCCGCTAGCAGCTCACCGGAGATCATCGGAACTCGCGCCCAAACGAGGGTAGTACGGTGTTCTCCACCCCTCCTCCTTTTTTCGAAAAGGAGCGTGAGGGTCACACAAAAGACGGTCGGGACTCTGATTGACCTCGTGCGCGCGAGGCTCGGGGGCTCGACCGCAGAAACCTAAGCCTCGAGGGAACGAAAGCTGGCCCTCGACCAGGGTTCGACAGCTGCCCTCGAGCAACAGAGTTAGGGACGACCTAGGGTGTGCCCGTACATGGCCAAGAGCTCGAGCCACGCTCTCGAGGCACCCCAGGACGTATTCGAGGCCGAAGGAGGAGGTCGTCGTAGGAATCCCCCCGGGGGAGGCATCGAGCCCTCGAATCCTGTCACAGGGAATCGAGATCCACACGACCACTCCTTGGCATCTTTGAGAGCGCCTCCAGGCCACTAGCCGACCCCTAACGAACGGGGCACGGGCTCTCACTCGAATTCCCCCGCTAGCAGCTCACCGGAGATCGTCGGAACTCGCGCCCAAACGAGGGTAGTACGGCGTTCTCCACCCCTCCTCCTTTTTTCGAAAAGGAGCGTGAGGGTCGCACAAAAGACGGTCGAGACTCTGATCGACCTCGTGCGCGCGAGGCTCGGGGGCTCGGCCGCAATGAATCATCCCCCAATAAAATGAAAACAAGACCTCGGAGGAGTCCCAGCACTCCACCGAGGCCTCGGGGGCTACACCCGGCGGGTGCGCCCGTGCGCCCCCATCGGAAAAGATCACAACGCTACGACTCCAGTTCAAACAAACCTCTAGGAGAGTGATCACACACTCACCCAAAGGCTCGGGGGCTACTGTCGGTACCAAAAGTATGGGGGTACCCACACCCATCGCTAGTAAAAAACTAAAACGACTGTCACCGCAATAAAAGGCAGCCCGCCTCGACCGCGCATCCTGTCCCCTCGTACGAGGCCCGCTCGACGGGGCGCCTCGACCGCGCCCCGTCCCGTACGGCAAGCTACCTCGACGGTGCTCTGACCCGCGTGAAGCTCGTCCGCCCACTGGGAAAAATTCTGACTCACGTGAGCCTTGGTCGAGCGCCTCGACTCCTTCTCTTTACCTACCCTAGGACAAAAGCCATAGCATTTAATGCGGTTACCTACTATCACCTACCGGCATGGCTGCGACTAGGATCGATGTGGGAACAATGCCTGTGTCAGGTCTCACTGTTTTACCACCCATCCCATGATGGGAGGTGAAACCCGTCACTATACCCACCTTACCGCACACTGTTTACCATCGATCACCCTCGAGGGAGGATAAGACAAGGCCCGTTCTCCGCAATCTCGGGGATTCGGCCTTATCCATCTGGTCTCGACCCGGCCTCGACCCAACCTCGACGCTCGGCGTAGTTCAACGACAAGGGAAGGACGGTATGGCACGGCGCTCCGGGTCATTTCGCCGTCTCGTCTCCCACGACGCCATGGTGTCTAGGGATGGCCGGCCATTCCCAGGGCACGTCGCTACAGTCAACTCAACAGGAATCGACCAAACATCACCTCAAGGCTCCCCATCGTCCTAGCCTCCTCTCGCCCTATAAAAGGGCAGGCCAGGGCTCTGCAGGGAAAAGAGAAAAAAACGAAGCACCCGACCACACAACAACAGACCACGAAGAAAAACAAGAGATCGATACCTCAAGCAACCACCCTTGTCCTTTTTTCCTCCCTTTGAGACTTGGGCTCGGTGCCCTCTCTCGCATGCTTGTAACCCCTACACGAGCACTTCGGTGAGAGAAAATACAAACTTCTTCCCCCCGCTGGACGTAGGGCCTTCTTTTGCCCGAACCAGGATAAACCCCCATGTATTCTCCTTGCATCATCATCCAGGAAAGAGACACACAGCATTTACTCGTTGGTTTAGGACCCCCTCGGGTCCGAACACCGACAATGTCGTATAACCATCACTTGGAAAGCAATATTCTTATACCTGTTGTATTGGAAAACGCTCATGCCGCTTTAAAAAAATTTAGAATTTTGACCGAGCCTTTATTTTCTTGTGGAATAAAATCTTAAAAAAATCAACTCCACATAAAGTTCATCAACATCAATATCAGATCGTCCATCTCATTTAAGAGCAGCCCCAAGACAATGACGACAAGATTTCAAGCTCTTATTATCCAATGAACGCAATTCATCAGAAGTAAATAAAAAAACCAAATATTTTCTAGTAACCTTAATACCATTTAAATCTCCTAGTAATAGAGGAAAGCTTGATCAACAATTGGTATAAAGTAATTGATTCTAAAGAATAGGAAGTGCCAGCGACATGAAAAAATTAGAACGTTGCCGACTCTTTTGTCTCCCGAACGTGGAATTGTGGATTCTCATATGCTACATGCCCTACAGCAGGCCGTGTTTATGGGCCAAAGAAGGAAGCTGTTGCTGATTTATCGATTAGAACAAAAACCATAATTACTATATATACTTAGGGTACTTAATAAATCTTGGGGCCCATGATTTTGAGAGGCCTATTCCGTCGCACAGCCTGCACAGGCTCAGGGATGCCCCTGGCAGTAGGTAGGGGTTTTGTGAGGCGCGTGGACGTTACGTGGCAAACAATCAACTGTGGATCAGACCATTCAGAACAACAGTACTCGTATTCGACCATACGCCTGTGTTGACAGCAAAGAGAGGTTACAAGTGTTTCAAATCCGACTTTGCAACAATAACAACAAGAGAAAAAGATCAAATAGGCCGTTTTCGCCAAGGAGCCCTGTACAACCCGTACACAATCAATAAAAAAAGCATTTTCTATTCATTTTACCCAACTTTTACTCTTCTAACTCCCTAATGTCTAGCACCTCTCTCCATGAGATTTGTTGGTGTTCTAGGTAGCCTTAACGATCTTAGGATTCGTGGATGTTTTTTAGGCCAAGAACGAGCGTCTAATCGACATCTTCAACATGTTGGTTGACCTCGCTGTCTTGGCCTCCCTCTGCTACGTATCTAGGATGTTTGTGGCCTCGAGCAATCTATACCTACTAGTGTGTTGGCCAGATTTAGTGTGTCAAACGAAGATCCTAGCAAAACAAATCTACTACGAAGATGTCAAACGACAAGACCGACCCAAAGAATTGAAACAACATCATCAAGCCCTCGGTTGATCAAATTCAAGAGGCGATTCACAAGATGCTAGAGTAGAAGGCGAAGGCCCGAGTTGCACCGACCTAGAGTTTGCTTTGACATGCTTCGAGGTGTATCAATAGGGAACAATCAAGAAGATCAACGATGTCAATTTTGATCCTCTTCCTACTACATCTATGTAACACCCTAAAATTTGCATTGTTTTGAAATAGTGTAAATTGATTAATTTATGTATTTGAGTGTGCATTCAAATATAGGAGATAATAACTTTTTGTGAAATTAAAATTTATCATAAGGTTAGCAACTCCTTGATGCACTCATGCCGCTGCATTCTGTTTACTGTGTTGATGGGTCTTATATCCAAAAGCGAAAAGGTTCAAAAACCATTTGAAAATACATTTGAAATCAGGTTTAAAAAAATCCATTTCTCCCTCTCTCCCTTGATTCGGCCTGTTGGCCCATTTCCTTTCACAGGCCCACACCCCTCCCCCTCCTCAATTCTCTTCTCTGAAGACTGCCGATCCCCTTCTCTCTTGGGCCGGCCCAGTCCAAAACGGTCACTGCTACTGCCGTTCTTCCCTCTGAGTCGCTGACCGCTCGGACCCACTTGGCAGCGCCATCCCCCCACCATCTCCCTTTGTCTTGAACGCACACGGTCATGGCAGAACCGTCGCCCGCACCCACCTCTTCCCACATCGTGGGAGCGTCCGCGCCCTGGCCTCCATAAAGGGGAGCCCGCACCCGTCACTGCTCCCCTGCCACTTCTCGCTCTGGTTTTCTTCCTCGCTCGCACACGTAGAGGCAGCAAAACCGCCGCCGGAGTCGCCATCCGCCGCTCCCATGGACCGCCGCTCCAGAGCCGCCTCCGTCTCATTTGAAGTGGTGGTGAGCTCCGCCTTGACCTCCTCTTCCTTTCTGTGCTCTTAATTCCTCAATTGTGGATGTTTGTGGCTTGTCCCCCCTCGCTCCAACGACCTTCTCGTCGCCGTCCATGGCGGGAGCCACTCGGGCTCATCCCCGGCCATGTTTAGGGTCTAGGATTGATCGCCTTCATCTCCTATTCCTCCCCGCACCTCCAATTTGTTGAATCATGGCCGCTAGGGTCGTCTTTCGTGCGGGCCGACGTGCACGCTGGCCGTCGGTCGTGGCAAGCCCCGCGCGGGTCATTCTGTTGCCGCAAAAAGCTTCGAGATGGATGCGCCATTTCCCCCGCTTCCGCCCGATGGTCTCTAGGGTTGATTTGGTGGACCGTAGGCCCCGTTTCCTCCGCTCTAGCGAGCTCTCGCTGCTGGCCATGGAGAACCGCCACACCGGAGTACTGTTCCGGCGGCGGTAGCCTCTTCCCTCTTCCTCCTATCTTTTCTCGGCCGTCCATCACTTGATCAACGGCCCAAGATGGCCGATACCCCTTCGCGGGTCATTTTGCTAAAGAGACCCCATCCTTTTTAATAATTCCACCCGTAGTCCTCAGTTGATTGATTTTCCAGATTTTTGATTTATTTAAAATCCAAAAAATAGTTTGATCTATTTACAGAATTGCCACCGCAGTAAAATGCTTATAAAATCGTCGTTTTAGCTCCGATTCGACCCGTTCAACTTGCGTTAGGTTCGTAATTTCATAACCTACGTGTTAATGCCACTGTTAATTAGGTTTGCAACATTTAAAATTCTTGATTAGGTTAAGTTAATTAACTCGCTATAGGAACCTTGTTTAGTTCGTAACTTTTGCGTTATAGCTCCGAATTTTATGAACTTCGCGTTGATGTGATCGTAGCGATACGTAGGATATTTTCATAAACTTTTTATCTTGTTTTTATACTGCTGGTGTACTGTTCTAATTATAGGTTTGTTTGCTATGCATGAATGCTCCTGAAATGTGTATGTTGCCGTGTTGGTCGAGTTCAGACGGTGAAGAGTACGTTGGGAATCAGGAGTACTTCGAAGACCAGCAGGACCAGCAGGAGTTTGTTAACCAAGGCAAGTATAGCATGGGCCTACCTTGATTCCTATTCATTATATAATCTACTCATTATGCATGTGTCTAATATTGCTCGACTATAAGGACATCCTAGCCATTGATGACTTATACCTTGATGCCTATGGGTATTATTGCATATGGGTAGAATGCTAGTGCTCTATTCAAACATGATCAATACTATGATTAATGGAACAAACGGATAAACATGATGGTAATAATTGAAATATAGGGTGATGGTGCAAATGATGTCGATCATGTTGCCCTAAACCTTCCGTAAGGACTTATCGTAGGGCAAAAGCTGGGACATACAGTGCAACCGTGAGAGTTATATGGCTCTGACTTTAGCTCAGTAATAGGATCTTTGCTAGCTTGTTAGAGGTTACCCAAAAGGGCGCAAGAGGGGCTTGCCACTTTGGATATAGAACTGCCTCTGTTCTTGTGTGTATAGCCTGCGAGAATTGTGCCACAGAAAGGGGGTTCTCTATATCTGCCTGCCGAGGAAACCTCGCAGCCCTAACTTGTTAGACGAGACCTATGGAAGGCTTCATAGTGTACCCTGCCCGCTCACCTTGGAAGTGTTATGGGAGTAATTAACCCGGGCATATGGGCAACACGACTTACGGGTAAAGATGCACAACCTCTGCAGAGTGTTAAAACTGTTATAACAGCCGTGCTCACGGTCATGAGCGGCCCGGAAAACTCACAGAATAAATGGTCACTTGTGAAGATGTTGTTCATGGTGAACTATGATGGTATTATGATGATGATGACGATGATGATGATATAATGTTGATCAATGACTCTATTTAATTCTAGTATATGATCATGTGGGTTAATTTGGGAGCTTAAGCATAATTTGATATTGATCAATAACAAAATGTTGACTTACTAAAATGCTAAAAGCAGTAAACTGTGTCTGCCTTTTAAGCCTCATGAATCCCCATGTTATGCTTGTGGAGTACGAAATGTACTCACGCTTGTTTATTTTCTATTTTTGGATAAAAATCCCGGATGGGTACCAGATTGCCAGAGATTGGAGCAGATAGGCTTGTGATCAACCAGTCAGTTGTCCCTGTGGAGTGGAGTCTTCACCTCAAGACCGGAGTTGTCTTTCCGTTGTTTGCTTTATAAGGTTATATCTTTTATAATAAGTACGTTATATATTAAGCATTGTCATTTGATATTACCCTTATTTGTAACTATATGTGAGATTTGACTTCCTGGGCTCACATATAGTGTGTATCTGGTTTTGTTCTTAAAACCGGGTGCTACAATCTACATCTAAGGTAAAGACATATCAATCTCCCCCTGAATCAGGTTTTATGCGTGATGAATTTGATAAGATGATTCATGAGATTTTTAAGAGCCCTATAATCGACAAATCTGACAAACTCTTGGATAGTTATAAAAGGGTGGAAAAGAAATCTAAAGTTTCTGTTTGTCCTCATGATGCTTTTGTTAGCATGTTGGCCCTGGTTGCTAGCCAACATCAATATGGGATGTCATTCCACTGTTTCAAAAGATAGACGAGCTATGCATCGGCTAGCCAACCAAAATTATCCTATTCAGCGCCCAAAACCAATACAGCCAATTGGTGGGGGGTTACCGATGGGCGATGGCTACCTTTGCTCAATAGTTGATTTCTATCACACAAGCCTATAGCAATTCAATGATGTCGCATGTTTCCTTTGTTCATAATACAATGTTGCCAAGTCCTCTTAAAACACCATTATGCCTTGTTTGGATGCGCATGTATTCATCTCAATCCACATGTGTTGAAATGGACTAAAGTGGAGTTAAACTAAATTCCATTCCATTCCACTCCAACATATGTGGATTAAAGTGGATACACATGCATCCAAACAAAGCCTTATGGAGGTAGCAAGCTAGCATGTATGCAATTGATTATCGTCAAGATATACCGAACGATGAAATTAAGGACTGATTTGTTGGCTTGCACTCTAATGTTAAAGAAAAGCTAGAACACTTTGGGTTTCTCCATGTTAATCAATCGCGGTAAAAAGCTTTGACCTTTGAAGCCAAGGCAAGGTTAGAGAGTATCAAGACACATCGTTCTAACATGCATGCTATTAAGTATCCTTCAAATAATAGCTCAGACGATGAAACTATCGATTGTTCTATTACTGAATTTGTTTGGCCAGCACAAGCTAAACCGGTTCCTTGCTTTTCACTTAAGCTAATTCATAAGAATTGGCAAAAGAAGTTGAAATTTATATTTATATATTCAAGTGTGATCAAATTTTTGATGAGATGTTAAAAAATGGATACATAAAATTATTACATATTTTTTGAATAAAAAATTATTAGATATTAAAACCATATAATCATGTACTCCCTCCACTTTTGAAAGGTTCTAATTGGCTAGAGGGGGGTGAATAGCCTAATTTAAAACCTACAAAACACTAGGCAAACTTGCTAGACAACTAATTGGCTATAAAGTTTTTTGCACTAGCTCTAACAAGTGGTGCAAGCCACTTATCCCAACAATTCTAGTTGCTATAATTTCTAAGTCAATCAATGACTAAGTCACTACAAGCTCTCAAAAGCTAGCTACATGAAAGAGCTCAACTAGGTGAGAAGCTACACTAGCAAAGGTAAGACAAGCTCTCAAAACTAACTATACTAAAGAGTTTGTTACAACTAGTTTGCGAGAATGTAAATAAGAGGAATGTGATCTTTATACCACCGCGTTGAGAAATAAACCAATCCAATAAGAAGAAGACCAATTCCCGGGAGAAATCCAATAAATCAATTACAATGGAGACACACGATTTTTCTTCCGAGGTTCACGTACTTGCCAGCACGCTAGTCCTCGTTGTATCGACCAACACTTGATGGTTCGGTAGCTAAGAGATGTTGGAAGAACCTCGTCCACACATTGGACACCGCAAGAACCAACCCACAAGTGAGGTAACTCAATGATAGGAGCAGTTTACTAGAGCTACCTTGCGGCACTTCGCCGAGGAAGGTGCAAGACCCCTCACAAGATCACAGGAGCCGGCCATGAACAATCACCAACATGTGCCAAACCTCCACCGCTACTCCAAGCCGTCTTGGTGGCGGCAACCACCAAGAATAATAAAAAAATCCACAGCCACAACGATCTCCAAGTGCCACTAGATGCAATCAATCACTCAAACAAATACACTTGGAATCACTCAATCTCACTTTGAATTCGCAATCAAGCAAGAGAGATGAGTGAGATGAAATTTGCTCAGCTCACAAGGATGTCAAGAATGTCAAAAGTTCAAGAGAGAAGCCTTGGAGCCGGCTAAAAAAATATTATAGACATCCCTAAACAAATAGAGTCGTTAGAGCTACAGAGGGACACCCTGTGAACTGACTGGATGCGCCGATCGGGTTGACCGGACGTGCCTGAGCCAGTGTCCGGTTGATGATCTCGCGCCACGTGTCACGTCCTTTGAGTATCGAGCGTCGATCCTCAATAGTCAACTGATCAAGCGCCCCAGGGTTAAGTTGTCACTAGACTCACAGAAGAAATGACCGGACTATGGATCACTTAGAGTCAGATCAAGTCCAGAGAGTATCTAGAGCCGGTTTTCTTTGACCGGACGCGTCAGGTCAACGGCGACCTGACACGCCCCAGCGTCCAGTTCTCGTGTCTCTTCTTTGCGTGCGTAGGCAAGGCTGACATCAGCGTACATTAGCGATCACTTGACGCTCCTCCTGTGCGTCTGATCGTGTGATTTCGCCATCATTCAACTTGTGAACGGACATGCCGATCGGTCCCGAGCTAGCGTCCGGTCGCGCCTTGCAGCTCTCGGCCAGCCGTGCTGCCTTGACTAAAATTGAGCGGACGCAGGGCCAGCGTCCGGTCAAGCTGATGCCAGCGTCCGATCAGAGCGTCTTCGCCTTCTTTTCAATTTCTAAGTTCGCAACCGCTTCACTCTTACTTCCAACTTGCTAACCACAAAGTGTAGAACTTATGTGCACGTGTGTTAGTATTTTTTAAAGCATTTTACAAGGGTTGATGTTAGCTCACACTAAGTCCTAATGCATATGCTTATATGAATTCACCTAGTAGCACTTAATAACCGTTTTAACCGAGAATTTCTCCTCTTAATAGTATGGCTATCGATCCTAAGTCACTCACACCCTCTATGGTGTCTTGAGTGCAAAACAAAAATAATCCTATCACATATACCTTTGCCTTGAGTCTATTTTTGTTTTTCTCTTTCTTCTTTTCCAAATAATGAGTACTTGATCATCTATGTCCATCATCTCCTCCATTGACCATCTGCTAACATCACCACTTGGAATGTACTAACCTTATCTAATTCATACACTTAGCATAAAGGTTAGTACTAGGTTTCATCAATTATCCAAAACCAAACTAGGGCTTTCAACTTTGCAAATACTTGACGTGGATATAGTCTTCATAATACATCTATCTTTGCCCAAGACGAAATGTTCCAGGTTCACAAGGAAATTATCAAGTAGCGAAATGATGTATCTTGATGCTAACATTGTTTACAAGTTCAATATAAATATATACCCACTTAAAATTAAAAGGAAATCAAAGCTTCACGAGAAATTTCGAAAGCTCCAAAAAAAAGGTCCACTTCAATTAAATTAAGTTCACTATCGAATGTTCCAATGAAACATCTTACCACGAGAAAAAAACATCCATAGAGAAAAAACAGTAAGGTGTTACAATAAAATGAAAAATTGTTCCTACTAAACTTATTATTTTGAATGAAGTTATATACTTCCACTATCCATGAAAGAAAAATTGTATAATCAGAAAAAAAAAATGAAAAAGTAGATTCTAACCCTTTATTCCTCATGCAATATATTGTCAATATATTCTTTTGAATATAAATCTATGGATGCAAATTTGATGCCCTAAACTACATACATATAGTTTTAGTAATTGCTGATCAAAATTTGTACAATTTAGTTATTTAATCAAAATATGCCTATCATTTTGGGCGGAAGGGGCATTTTGAAAATACTCCTTATTATGAATATAGTTATTAATGTTTTAACTAGCAGCTATGTAGTGAAAATCTTCCAACAGAGTGGCCACTATAAACCGCTATAGATCTGCAACAGCTGAAGTTAGTCGATACAACATCTCTATACATCGCTATTTGAAAAATGATAAATGTTAGCCCAGTCTTGTCGGTGTTACGAAACCACCGGCTAGTGAATTTTTATTGTGCGTTTGGCCCAGATGGTATGCTAGAGGACACAAGGATGTATGCTAGCCCAGTCACTACTGCTACTCATGTTACTAGCACTGAGATTTGCCATAGGGGTTACAAACAGGCGAGAGAGGGAAGAAGTCCCAAGTCTCTAGTGAAGGTGAAGTGGAGTTGAAGTGCTTCAGAGTGTTCAAAATCTCCAAAGCCTAAGAGCTTAAAAAGCTTACCCAGGTGGGGCGCCCAGCCTTCCCTTTTATAGACCAAGGGAAGAACCTAGGGTACATGAGAGAGAGAGAGAGGGGAAAAGAAGAAAGAGAAAACCGAGAGGAAGGGAGCCCTAGAGCCACGCCGCACTCCTCCTCCTGTAGGTGTGCCTTGCTAGTCTTGTAGATGATGACAGAGACGTCTCCATGTCATGATGTTGATATATGACGATGGAGACAGCTCCACGTCATGGCCCTATTTGCTGCTGGCGCCACGCGCGGGCGTCGTCAGCAGGTGTGGCATCCTGTCCCATCGTGCCTGGAGCTATGGGCGATGTCAGCCCCTAGGCATGGCCTGCCATGGCTTCGGGTCATGTTGAGGCGTGCCCATTCCCATCCGATGTCAGAAGTTGAGCTTGAGCTTTTACGTCTGTGGTGGTTAGAGGAAGTGCGAAGCCTCTGCTAGGCCTACGCCCCCATCCGAGGGTGATCATGCGCCCTCAGGGTCGGGTAGGGCGATGCTTCCCTTCTTAGGGTCGGGCGAGGTGAGGACCGTTCCCTTAGGGTCAGGTGAGGCGCGGCCCGCTCTCAAGGGGTCGGACGAGCAAAACCTATGCCCTAGGGGTCGAGTGAATCAGAACCTGTCCCCTGGGGGTCGAATGAAGCCGTGGTCATGCCCTTTAATTGTCCGTTTGATTTTGATCGTTGCGGACCATTAGATCCCCTTCTTCGATTACCCTAAAATTGGTATCGACAGTAGCCCCCGAGCCCCTAAGCGATCCGGAAGGGATCGTTCGGGGGGGTTTTCGACTGCCTGAGGATGCGCACGAGCGCACTCGGTGGGTGTAGCCCTCGAGCCTATGGAGGAGTAGGGTACTCCTTCACATGTTTTTTCGTATGGAAAAACTTCGGAGCGCTTGTTGTGGCTCATAGGGTTTCCTTGGTTAGGTTGTGACGGTCGATTCATCGTTCGTGTGCGATCTCGCATTGGGTCTCCTTGCAAGTCCAAGCTCCCGAGCCCCCACACGTAGCAGGGGTCCGATCGAGGGGTCAGCTCGTCTTGCGATCGTTCTCCCTTAAGCGTTTTCTCAAAAAAATAGAGGGGTTGAGCAGTGCCATGTTTTTTCTTTGTTGGACGAACCATGGTGCTCGATGAGCTGCTAACAGGTTAGTTCGAGTAGGGCCCCAGCTCCTGTTCGTGGGGATCCGGCATGGGTCAGCTGGTGACCGACTCTAGATTCCTGATGGCCAGTCCATATAGTTCTCCAATTCGTTCGACCGGTCCCGAGGGCTCGTCGCCTTTCTTCGAGGAAAAACTATGGACTGTGCGTGGTCAAGACCCGAACATGGGTCAGGATGCCTATGGCGCTCACGCGCCCGGGTACTAGCCGCTAGTGGGCCCATCCTTTTTCACCCCTTGCTCTGAAAGGTGCCCTAGAGCGACTGTCAAACCCGTTGGTGGGCCAGCCTTCGAACTCCTAGGCCTTCATGGGACGTAGGAGTGTTTTTAGCTCCGTATCCCTCTTGTAGCGGTTCGTGGCCCATCGAGGCGAACAAACCACCATCCGGCGTGTCCTTCGAGGAAGCGACTAGGGATGGCATATACACGATTCTCAGAGGGGCATGATGACGAGACGCGGTAGGCGTGCGAATCTAGGCGGGCGGTTCGCCTTCTCGTTCCGCCTCCCCATATAAATAGAGAGCCTTACCTCCCGTCTTCGGCACGCTCAATCGCAACCCCGCCTCCTCCACTCCGTCGTCGCCAGTGCCTAGGATTTCTTGCTCACGCCCTTCCGTTGTCGTCGAACCCTCCACCCCACCTAGGCGAGGTAGAGAAGGAGAGGGAGTCAAAGACCGAGGCTGAGAATGTGTCTGTCAGGCTCGCCGTGCAAGTCGGTCAGCACCGGGCAAGGTTTCAGACCCTTGAGGCCAAGGTGGTCCTGCAGCGTGAGGAGGCATGCAAACTCCAGGAGCGGGTGAACGGTGAGTCCCTTGTTTGCCTCGTCTTCCTTCTTCCTAGGATCCACCATTTGGTGTTCTGACCTAGTTGGTGCTCGATTTTGAGCAGGTCTTGATGACAAGCTCACGATGGAAGTGGTGAAGAGTCATGACCTAGAGAAAGAGCTCTCCGAGGTGAAGGGCTCTCTCTAGAAGGAGAGCGATGAGCACGACGACCTGCGAGTTGCCGTCGGGCTGGTCTGCGACGACCTCGACGTGACCCCATTGGAGGAAGTGAGCTCGCTTGTGGTCCACTCCCTTCGGATCACAGACCGAGCATAGGAGATCGCAAGGCGTGTGATCCGCTTTGGTGTTTAACAGGTGTTCACGGTCGCTCGCTCTCACTATGAGAACATCAATCTAGAGGCGATGGGCCAGGGCTTCACGCTTGGCTATGAAGACCATGAGCTGGATGAGATCGAGAAGACAATAGCCCATCCTACGTGAGAATTAGCCGATAAGATAGAGAGCACGGTTGTCCCCCGGAGGGGTTAGTTTAGTTAGAATAAAGCAGGCCGCGATGCCCAAAAACTTGTAATGAACGAGTGTTTTGCTTTGAGTTTGATCGAGAAAACTCTTAGCTTTTGTCGTTTGAACACATGCCTTTTTAATGTAAAAAAGGTTGACGCGATCCGATCCCTCCTGACGCTAAGTTTTAGAAAGTTCAAGCACGAGCGACAAACTCTGACCACACTGGTGAGCAAAGGTATTGTAGTCGTCGGGGCGTATGCCTTTCGCGGTCTGACCAGCTTTACTCAGAGTCTGTTCCCGTGATTCTTATTTCTAAGGCTTAACGTAAGAAGAGGTCGGCTGCAACCCTCAGCCGTTGCTGGGGTCAGTGAAAAGGTCGATGTGGTCCGATTCGTTCCAACGCCGAGTTTGCAAAGTTTGAGGTACGGGCGAAAAAGACTCTGATCATGCTGGAGAGCAAAAGCACCATAGCCACTGGGGTGTGGGTTTTCTGCCATCCACCCAGTTTTACTCAGGGTCCGTTTTCTGCAACCTCTTGCTTTGAGCCCTTAACGTAAGAAGGGGTCGGATGCAAAGAGCGTTTCCAAAAATGTAAATACCCTTACCAGCCCCTGAGTGAGGTCCGACCCCTAGGCGCCGTTGGGGTTGGGTGTCGCTAAGAATCGAGGGAAAGATAATGAAAATGATAAGATGAAGTACTTTTTATTCAGAAACATGATTTTTCTCTAGCACGTTAACAACTTGAAAAGAACTAGGGGTGAAAGTAACGTATATGCTCAACATTCCATGCATTGGTGAAGATTTGGCCATCGATGGCCTTGAGCTGGTGGGTGCCCGGTCCGAGCACCTCCGTGACGGTGTATGGTCCTCCCTATGGAGACCGCGGGAGGCGGATGCATGTGTTGTGCCATGAGGTGATTGCTGGTCCCGATAGCGTCATGCAGTCCAAATAAAAACGTTGTCAGGGCGTTCTGGGCGAGATACGTCGGGAAGAGCGGTTCTCCGCTAGCGAGCTGCGTCACGACGTTGGTACAAAAAGAGAGGTGACGTAAGAGGACAGTCGGGGTCCCAAGAAGATGGGAAGCTGGCGTTCTAGCTATGCGTAGTTGAAGTCGAGAAGCTAGTTGCCATTGGAGGCACATGCCTCCAGGGCATGTGGCTGCAGCTCCTCGAGGGCTTCGACAATAGTGTCGAGACTGGTGGAGCACGAAGGCCGAACGAGGGCTGGAGACCACGCTAGCATTCCATCCGTGGTGATGAGGAAGTCAAGACTCCCAAGATGCGCGTGTGCGCCCGGGGTCCAGCTCACACCGTGGCTAGCCATCCGCGGCCTGATGGAAGCGACGAAACGCGCAAAGGCCCTACCTAGCGTGCCAACTATCAGTGTTACAAAACCACCGACTAGTGAATTTTGTATTGCGCTTTTGGCTCGGATGGTATGCTAGACGACACAAGGATGTATACTAGTTCGGGTGAAATGTCTCTACGTCTAGTCGCTGCTATTGCTCGTGTTACTAGCACTGAGGTTTGCAGTAGGGGTTATAAACGAACGAGAGAGGGAAGAAGTCCCAAGTCTCTAGTGAAGGTGAAGTGGAGTTGAAGTGCTTCAAAGTGTTCGAAATCTCCAAAGTCTAAGAGCTTGAAAAGCTTGCCCAGGTGGAGCACCTAGCCTTCCCTTTTATAGACTAAGGAAAGAACCAGGGGTACATGAGAGAGAGAGGGAAAAAGAAGAAAGAGAAAAACCGAGAGGAAGAGAGCTCCGGAGCCGCGCCGCCCTCCTCCTCCTGTAGGTGTGCCCTGCTGGTCTTGTAGATGATGACGGAGACATCGCGATGCCGATAGCGATGGTGACGGCTCCACGTCGTGACCCTATTTGCTGCTGGCGCCACGCGCGGGCGTCGTCAGCCAATTGTGGCGCCCCGTCCCATCGTGCCTGGCGTTGTGGGCAACGTGGGCCCCCTAGGCATGGCCTGCCATGGCTTTGGGTCATGTTGAGGCGTGCCTATTCCCATCTGGTGTTAGAAGTTTGACCCCGGGCTTGAGCTTTTGCGTCTGTGGTGGTTAGAGGCAGTGTGGGCCCCCTGCCGGGCCTACGCCCCCCCCCCATCCGAGGGTGATCGTGCTCCCTCAGGGTCGGGCGGGCCGGAGCACCCCTTCTTGGGGTCGGGCGAGGCGATGTCCCTTTCCTTAGGGTCAGGCGAGGCGCAACCCGCTCCCAAGGGGTCGAACGAGCGGAACCTGTGCCCCAGGGGTCGGGCGAACTGGAATCTGTCCCTTGGGGGTTGGATGAAGCCGTGGTCACGCCCTTTAATCGTCCATTCAATTTTGATCGTTGGGGACCTTTAGTTCCCCTTCTTCGGGTACCCTGAAATTGGTACCCGACAAATCTATATAAAATTAGAGATATTTATGATGAAAGCTAAAAGATCTTTGCCAATATAAATATACAAGCACGGGTGGGCGCGTTGATGCTGCGCCACCAAAGACGGGAAGCTGGAAAAATGGCTACAGCAAAAAGTGCTTAAACAGTGTCTAGCTAGTGGTGAATAGTGATTGACGGTAGTTAGCAAAATACGGCCACTAGGGCGAGCTAGGGCAGCCGCCCCAGGCCCCCTTGGCTGGGCACCATATCCCCACCCCTGAGGTCGCTGGAGTTCGAGCCGAAGGGCGAAACCACGGAGGCACGATGCTGTTTTTTTCAGGAGGGCAAGGCAGTCACCTCGCTCTCGTAGCTTGCGCGACTTGCCGTAGCTCTGCTACTGACCCGCTCTACCGCTTATCGCCTCCGCTCCGCCCTCCAGGCTCGCCATCGCAGCTCGTTGCCTCCGGCTGCAAGCGGATCCAGCGACGCAACCCTACCCAGCCGCCCTAGCCCCAACCGCTGACGCTCGGCACCGCCGCGTTGGGCAGGTAGCCAGCCCTAGCCAGTCGACTCTCACGCCCCTGCCCCTGCTTCAGTGCTTTCTAATTTGGGAATTTGGTCATTCACTCATTTGATGATTTCTGATTTGTACTCTATTGAAACATCTACATGTTACTGATAATTCCATTATTAAAAGGTAACATCTTGATTCTGGTTGGTTGTTCAACATTTTTTGCTTAAAAAATATAAGTTGTCATTGGTGACCAAAACTTTATAGTACAAGTCCGCCCTAGGTCATTTCACCGGCTGGATTCGCCACTGATTGTATTATATTATTTCCAATAGGATAAGATATATCTATATATATACTATAAAGACAAACCCCATTAAGCTAATTATCTTGAACCTCCTTACGCCACGTCATCCACTTATCCTTTGCAATTAACACAAACCCCACTAAGCTATTATCTTGAACCTCCTTGCGCCACGTCATCCACTTATCCCTTTCAATTAACACCGTCTGATCATGTGCATGCATGCGTAGTAGTAGTTCGTCTTCCAAGTTTATGCACACAATATAGTAGTAGATATATTTAGTTGTTCACGTCAGAATGCTAAAATATAGATTTCTCCTTTGTACCCGTGGCATCACCGAAAAATCCTCATAGTATAATATATACAGCAGTCCAATTTTACACCTTCACAACACTGCGGAGCTTTAAAAGAAGCACATGGACGCTTCCGGAGTTCCCGCACATGAATCAACCGTCCCCCTGAAAACAAAAATAAGAAAATCTATAGAAAAAGAAAAGAAACCAGCTTGGCGGCAACCAACGGCCGCAATAAGCCGTGGACGGCTAGCTACCAGAAATGATGGTGGATGTGTCCTGTGATCCTGTCCAGCTGCCTAAAAGCGGCTTCTGATTGCTTCCTACCGTAATTCTGTGGCCTTGGCCTCGCCACAGTTCCGGGTTCCGGCCACGTGACAAGTTGTTGGGATCACAGCTTATCTCATTGCAGCCCCAGGTTCCGTTAATACATACACTCTGCGATGGACGCTTCCAATCCAATTAAATATAAAAAAGAAAAAAAAAACAAATACTCAAGTACCTAACCATGACTAGTATAGTGCCCGTGCTAACGCTACGACAATACAAAACCAGACAAATCAAATAACTAAAAGGCATACTTTTATCAATTTCATTTAATTTGAGATTGTTTTTGACAAAATCGAGCTAATAAATTTAATTTTTCTAAATTTTCTAAAATTTAAAACAATATACATGTTCTCTCCATTTTGGAAGCTTCAACTTTAGCCGATAACTTCGTACAAGAGTTTTGTTGATATTATCGTTTTCAACCCTTCTTCGCTCTTCATCATTACTTGCATATGCATATATTAGAAAGTATTATTAAAAATTTATAGGCGATCCTCTCCTAATAGTTAGTATAGATAAATATAAATAATATACAAGACATTTTTATATTTATTCTTAAATAATGTCATTGGAAGAACATATGTAACTCATACATGCATAAAAGAGATAGTAAGGAGAGAAGAGCCCTCAGCTAGTGAATATCATCAGCCCTGGGATTAGTAAACTCATCTCCCTATTCCCTGTAACATTTTAATAGTACAGCACAATGGAAAATTTATTACACAGGAGGGCTAGCTGCACAAAATACACTGGGCTACTTGCATAGAGAATGGCAAATGCAGAAGATATGTCAATTACAAAGGATGGTCCAGAGACTATATAAAACAGGTCATTAGTCATTCAGGCAAAGCAACTATCTCAACTAACAGACAAAAGATCAGTTTCAATTAAGTGGTCCAGCTAGTACAACACATACATGCATCCGTGATCTCTGTTTGGAGTCAAACAAAAAACAGGCTGCAGAAAAAAATATATGCAGCTGTATGACAGGAGTGGGCAACAATAACCAAAAGGATAATTCATCAAGCAACTTCCTTATGGGGCAGCTTCGTAAACACCCAATAATTAAAGTCATGCATGCAGAGCTGTACATACCTGTCGGTGTCTAGAGAACCAGGGGTCTAAACAGAGCGACGAGTAAATTTGTATCTGCGCGTCTAGGCCCGAATGGTGTGCAAAGCGGACACAAGGATGTATACTGGTTTGGGCATAAATGGTCCTACGTCCAGTGAATTTTGCTGCTGCTCATATTGCCCTGCACCAGAGTGCTCGTAGTAGGGGTTACAAGCTTTCGAGAGAGAGGGAACGGATCACATGTCTCTTTTGAGGGGGGTGCGTGTGCTTTGTTCTAGCAAGGTGCGTGTGTGTTGTGTTCTTCGATGCGGTGAACTCTATTTGCTTGCCCTAGATGTGGCTCCTGCCTCTCCTTTTATACCTTCTAAGGAGAGGGCTCAGATTACATTCGTGGTTGAGAATGGAAAAAGATGAAAAAGAAAAACAAAAAAAGATGGCCTCTGGCGTGACTGTCTTCCTCCTTATCCGGTAGAACGGTTTTCCTGTAGCGCAGAGATGTGACAAGCGTTGATCTTTTGGCCTCTCCGTCTGCTGGTGCTACGTGCTGTGGCCACACTTTGTCCTGTGCGCCTCTGTGTCGTCGAGGACGGGCAACATGGGCGCTCGGATTTACGTAGAGAGGGGTTAGATGGTATAGTGGTCGTTACCCCGTTGCTATAGAGGTATGAATGTTGTCGTGGTGAAATGACCGGGGTCATGTTGGGTCAGGACGTGGTTCCCATCGGCGGGAGCGGGTGTCACGGTTGGGGGCCCCGTGGCTCCCCGTCTTCCCTGAGGGTTCCACGTGCCCCTCGGGCGAGGCGGAAGTACGCCGAGAGGATCGGTCGCTTTGATGACGTCACGGGGGCTCGAGCGAGGCAGAAAATGTCGTCTGAGGCACCTATCTCGCTCGAGACCTTTCCGCAAGGCTTGGGTGAGATAGTCAGATAGACCTTGTTGTTTGTGTCTCGAGCGACTGACATGTTGCCAGCGTCTTTGGCGAGTCGGTTTTACTGGAGCCCCTACGATGGGGCTTTAGGGATCATGCAGGGTGCCGTATTTTGCCGTCTGTTGGGTACACTGATATTTTGATTCCCGACAATACTGCTCGGTTTTGTGCCAATCCTGGACCAAAGTAGGCCAAAATAGCAAGAGGCATGAAACTTTCATTAGCAACCAAATTCCAAGCCATCTAAAAATACATGACACAGACAAGTGAGAAATTGGGTCTTCAAAACAAGTTGCTATCACTTCCCAATTCGCTATCATACATGACAATTTTCAATACACAAACAGTTCATGCTAATTTGAGAATAATCTGCAAGCAGCCAACCAAACAAAAATGAAAACTGAAGGTCTGGCAGGAGATCCACTAACACTTCACTGACTCTAGCAGACATAAGTCCAGGAGAAGAAATATAGAATTTCTAAAATCCTATCATTATCTCATAAATTTACACGTCATGAACTGGGATTTACGTTAAGGAGGAAAACAGCCTGCGTACTGCTTCAAAGAAATCGGCTGCTTTGTCAACATTGATATACAGCTGATAGCTACAGCATGAGATAACAAAAGAACCAATTATTAGCTTTATGATTATACAAATAAGAAAATCAAAAGAATTAAAAAACAGTTGTGCAGTACACTACTACTAAGACAGTACAGAGACATGACCTGCTGCAGCTTAGCATCTCTCAGCATATACATTCTCTTCTTTGTACTCACAGAAGTTAACTACAACACATAGATGAAAATTTTTGAACCTGTACCTGGCTGCAACATCATCGATTCAGATTTCAGAAACTTTGGTGTTGCATCTATACATTCAGAACAGCTCCATTTGATGAGGAACTTGCATATTCTTCCATCTAAACTTACTATCACAGTCTGAGCCATAAGGTTAGTCCCATGAGAAGACCTGCTGCAACAAAAATATGGAAAGGATAATCTAGCTTATTCAGCCACATTTTTTAATAAGAACTCACATTAATAAAATAATGGCAACATTGTTCAACTTATCTACATGTGGCTGAAAACAGTGGAAATGCTTATGGCTACATGAGGCTGAAAACAGAAGACAGTAGCATTGAAACCTTGGCAACTGAAAATGCTTACGAAGAGTCAAAAAACAACATGAATCATGTTGATTGGAAATAATTAAACCGAAAAGTAACAGAAAATTGTGGCCATGGTAGCAGTTAGCTACATGGAGAAAGAGAACAACATCAGATTCCTTTTTATATATAAAAAAGGATATTTCATTCTATCTCTTGTTAGTTTATTTAAATTCTAAAGTGCCAGAGAAAAACTGGACTGTGGTTTGGGATAAACCCAAAGTCATATGACATAGCTAAGCATTGCCAACAGGTCCATTGTTTTGTTTTGAGTTGGTAATACTAAGAAAATGCTTAAAAAGTGTTCACTTCCCATTCACTAAACAATGTGAATCACATTCCCTGAAATCATCATGTTGCAAAGTGATCAGGGTCAATTAGTGCTCGACCATCCTATTGGAGTACACGAGTTTAGAAGGTAACAAGCATATATTAATGATAAGAAGAAATATTTATTTTCTTAGTTTTCTATATGCTACATAAAGAATCTTTGTTAAGCCAAAACTGCAAAATGCACCCGAACTTTTTTTTGCAGTTCTAAAGTCCTTACAGACATAAATTAGGGATAGGTTTTTATCGTGAAAGGGGATATTTGTTCCCTATCTTTTACCAAAGCTCTCATAATAACCACAGGTTAATCAATTCCACCCAAAACTACAATGAAATAGTCATACAACATCAGCACCAACTGACCAATGCCTAGACCCTGCCACAACCACCCTTGGATGCTCCTGTTCCTACAGTTGCCGCAGTAGATCCCTGTGGCGCAGGGCACAGGAGTGGGGAGGGAGGGGGCAAGAGGAAGCAGGCAGGAGATGCGGAGATGGGGATGGGGACGAGACATGAGGAGGCCGCGGCGGTGGAGAAGAAACCATGACGGCGGCCATCGCCGGAGACCGGCGGAACTGTAACGCGCCATGCTCACCCTCTGTAGGGCATCCGCGATGCGGCGCAGCTCGGCATCGGCGAGCCAGCGCACAGCGTGTCGAGCCTGCAGCCTGCGGCGCCACCGCGCCACACGCGCAACCCTAGCGCCCGCCGCGGCCGGCCATCACGGAAGGGACTCCTGTTTGGGAACGATGCGCAGCAGTTTTTTGTCATTTTTTTTGGAAGGGAAGAAGGAGGGAGTAGGGATCGAACCCTGGTTGTTGCGCTCGCCTGCCGAGCAGAGCAGTCGCGTGCGTGGGCGGAGGGGCGCGGGGTTCGGGTGAGTTTGAAGCCTCGCATAAAACTTCTTCCATCGGCCATCCGATTTAGTTAAGATGTTCTATTAGCCTTTGCTTTTAATGGGGATAAAATTTTGTATGTATTTTACTGGGTGCATGATGGTTGAAGGCTCTTAGCAGGGGATATTTTTCTGAGTAGATCCAGTATAATTTAAGTGTTTTATTATAGTAGAGATTTGTCACCTCGCATCTGCATGTGCACGACAACTAACCCTTTCTCTGCTTCCCGTGGCAAGTGGCAACAAACGCCACGCGTCCCTGGGACCAGATCTACCTCTAAAATGGTCAACTACATTTGCTCTGTTGCAAGTAGCATAGTACATTTGGCATATACATTATAGTCTATTTATATTAAAGCTTTACATTTGAGGCACAAGACAGAACACTTATACTCAAAAGCAAATGTATACACAATTTAATCACACTTGGGCCTCTTTTTTTTTTTGAAATTGTGCCATAACTTTGGTTTTAAACACTTATGGGTCTTTATCACTGGCTTTGCTGTAAGCATGACTTCCTTAGCTAGCAAATTAGAATCATTTTAGCAATATGATCAAGACTTCATCCAAAAACCACTTCTTCATTTGATTCAACAAAGGTTTGGTCCTCTTCGTACCATGACTCTTGATAGTTTACTTAGTTTCTTGGCTTAATGCAAGTACTATTTCTTCACCTTAGCCATGGTACATCAGCCACCAAGCTGTAATATACTTTAGCATCCACTAGCAATAGGGATGCATGACAATGAAAATATGAAGGCGATTCACCGAAACATCTATATTTTACATATTTATTGTGAGAGGCTTTGAAAAGGCAAAAGGATAAAGGCTTTGAGATCCTTTGACCTAACAAAATCAAAACGACTTAAATATTTCGGGCTCTAGTTTAGATGATTAGATAGGCATCTAAACTTATGACCTCTACAAGAAGCAAAATCAGACGGGGAGTTGAAAATGATGGTGTCACCCGGTAACCTATAAGCACATTTTTACTCTAACTAAAACCTAACAACTGATATTGAGACTACTCTGATTAAAAGGAATTTGTTATGAGTTTTTAGAGATTACCATGGAAGGGCTAAATTTGTTCTAATTCAATAGTTCGACGGTGAAAGAACCTAGTTTGTGAGTTGGATGACAAAAACCAGACTTTGACCACAACTCAATAGTTAAAATAGACCTCTTCCTAGGAAGAATGAAAAGAGTGAACTTTGTTTTGGCGCAAAGGGCTTCAACGAATTCACACTACTGTACCTCAACAGTGATGATACAGTAGATTTGTCAGAGAAGTTGAAGCCATTTTTTAGGTGTGCCAAAGCCTCTTCACCATGCAACACTTAGCGCTGGAACTAAGGCCTGAATAGTGAAATTATTCTCTCTTTAAGATATGATGAGTTGCACGTGCCCTGTCTCTTAAGGTTGTCCGCAGTGGATACTCTAAAATGATACTCTAAAGTTTTAGAGTATGAATATAGAGTAAAAACTGCTGCACTGGGTACTCTAAAACGATACTCTATCCTTTCTCTCACTCTATATTTAGAGTAGTACAGTGTTTACTCTATACTCTATAGTGGCGGGGCCCACTAGCTAAACAAAGGGAAAAAATGCTATAACTCGCAAACCAAAAATCTAAATTAAATTTTGATTGCACCATTAAATTCGTCTCAATAAATCCTTCAAAACTAGATCACACATGGATATATTTAGATAAAGTGACAAGTAGGTCCCACAGTGGATAGAGTGGATAGAGGATGATATAGAGGATGGATGTGTAACAGAACCGACCAAATTATAAGAGCATAAGTACAAAAACAAGCACCGAAGCGCTCAAATTTTCGAACTTGAGCCCATATAATCCCGGTAGTCAATCGAAACCACGAAGAATTTCAAACCAACTTGCTTATAACCAAGATCGCATCATTTAACATACAACATCATACGTTACATTTCACAAATAGTTCCGAAATAAGTTCACACACACGGAGTCGCAATTATTACAAACCAAGTTTATAAAGTAGCGGAAGCAAACGCACACCAGTTGTTTAAACTACTGCCAGTCTTGATGATCAACAACCCGCAAAAGCATGAGGAAAGTACATAAAAGATGATCACGCCCTAGTGATCTAGTCTTCGTCACCCGCAGGGTGGAGACAAGTTTTGCAGAAGCCTTGATAGAGCATATCATCTGCAACAGGAGGGAATAAACCCTGAGTACTCGAATGTACTCAGCTAGACTTACCCGTCGAAAACCAGAAATAAGATGACACCAAGGATTATGCAAGGCTTACACAAGAGGCTAGCTGACATAACATTTTGCATAAAGGCATAAGTAATTGAAACTTTTATAGCCTGTACTAGCAGTTATTTTTAGCATTTACCTGTCATCTATCTTAGCACATGTACTAAACATGCACTTGATTATAATCAAACAATTATCATCATTATATCCAGAGCAGGTATGAATTGTGGCAACATTGTATCATTCTCTTAACCACCAGTTCATTTAATGAGATCTACGTTGCCGCTGCTCAAGTCAAGTGCTCACTAACCGGGAGCGACGGCGATTCGAATCGAATTCCTATCCAGCTGGAGGGGTATTTCTAACACTCACCGTGCAGACCCCTGCCAGGGTCGCACAGGCCACCATTTCATATGATTCAGGAATCGCGGGTCCGAATAATGTCGCGACCCCAAGGGTAACACTCTGCCAGGTGATAGGGACTCTAACCCCCCTTGGTCTCACGCCAATGTCCCCAAGCACATCCTTTCTCTCCTCCAAGAAGCAACCTACCATTCGATTCCCGGCCTGAACCACATTACTCGGCTTCGCGGTCGGAACGACTTATTCGGCCAACTAAGTGTTAGACTGCGTTCAACATGACTCAATGACGTACAGCGAATCGGTCCTTAAACGACTCAGACGGGCATAGCTCCACACCCAAGACGTGAAGTGTCTTGCGGCTGTACTATCGAACTCCCGTCCGGTCTCAATTTTATTTTTAAGCATGGTTCCATCCACGATAGCCATAAAGCCACTCGTGACTCCTTCCTACATCTCGCGGATGACCGGAAATCACCCGACTTCTACCGTACTAAGCAGGGCTAAGCATTGACACGTGCCTAAACCTAATTTAGGATTAAGTACGATATCTGGACAAGGATAGGTATAATGCAACAAGTGTTTTCATATAACTCCTACAACTTAATGCAGTAAACAATTAAAAGTACTCAAGATTAATTTATAAATCAGTAGGTTCAGCATGCACCGGGGCTTGCCTTTCAGAAAGGTCGAAGGCCGGTGATCAGGACACTCAGGTAGATCTTCGGCAGGAGCTTCGTCGCCGGTTGGTTTCTCTAGCTGCTCCGGCTGGCCCTGGATTTCCTCCGGAATCATAGGCTCGAATTCGAGGAGAGTTACCCCCTCCGGAACACCTATTGCATGAGTGCACAATAAATACCATAGGTGCATAATGGTGCAACATGCTCGGAATGAAATGCATTTCAGAAATAAAATATAATAATCTAATCAAGTTACTTTATCAGTACGTGCAAATCTCTTCTCCGGTGGAGAAGTACTTACCTAATCTACCCAACCTAAGATATAGTTGTTCATCTTCGGTTAAGGCCCTAACACCTAACAATACAAGAGTAATATTACTTAGGTTACCACAGTAAGACATTCTGGACAGCAGCTCAAACATTCTAACATAACTGGAGAATCCCAACTCCAAAAGATATGATCTAAGATAATCTGGAAAGCTTATGAAATGCACCACAAAATGTTTTCAGACCACAGCACTTAATTCCAAAGTTTACCTAGTTGAAATTCCAAAGTTCCAGAATCTGTCCTCCCCAAACAGAGAGCAGTCAATTCTGGACTGTCACTTAAAACAGCAATAACTCCTAAACTACTAAGTCAAATGCTCCCACATTTTGACACAAGCTAATTTATCAAGTTTACTCCAACTTTGGTATTTACAAGTTTTCCAGCAACCACTTTTATTAAGGGTCAAACCCAAAGATACTACCAGCCGTCCAGAAAAACTAGAATTGCAAAGATTAAATAATTATTTATGTGGCAAACATTCTCTAAGACCAAACTAATACTACTACAAGTTCACAAAGGTCACAAAAACACCAGAAAGTAAGGTGTGCCCACCTAAAATATTTATTTAAATTCATTTCTTAATTTACTTATGTAATTAAGTGGAATTTCAAACATATATGTAAACTGCTCCTAAAATTCTACAAAAATTACAGGAGACTCTCTGACCCAAAAAGAGGCTACTGTAAAAATTTGAACTAAATTTATTCACAGGAACTTCCTACACAAAATTCCCAAGCCAAAAAGGCTGATTATTGTATAAATAACAAGGCATAGTAAAAAGTGTCAAACAACAGATTTCCTAATTTTCTTGGACACTCTAGGGTACCAAGACATTCTCCAAAAAGTTATATAAACATTGCACATGTAGAAAAATTACAAAAATTCATTTAAGTATTTCTTACAATAACAAGATATCATTATAACTTGAAAAGTACTTAAGCACTACTGCTCAAATTTTTACCAGAGCTAGAGCAAGTATAAATTAGTCTACCCATCAAAGTTCATAATTTTTGGAACACTGAAACTCGAGATATAATTTAAGCAATTTTGCATGTGATTTAAAACGCATTTCAAAGACCTATTTAAATATCCAGAAAACTAAACATCACATAGCAAACTCATATTTTTCTAAAATACTACACATCATGTAGATCCTAACAAAATTTATCTCATGATTTTTGAGCAAGTAAAACCCTAGATCTATATTTTCCAAAACTTAACCAAAACTTGTGATAGAATAAATAAAAATCAAACAATCTTATTCGTTACTGGGCCGGCCCGGAAAGTCGCGGCCCACGACTCGCGCGCGCGGCCCGCTCTCGCGCGCGGCCTGCTATGGCTCCCGCCCGCGCGCGCGTGCGACTGACCGGATGGCCCCACCGGTCAGCGAGAGAGAGGCGGAGGAGGGTGGCTGTGGTCGCCGGAACTCGCCGTCGGTGAGTCGGCCGGTGAAACTGGATGAACGAGCATAACCACGTCATTGAACTACGTCGATTGGTGGCAAGAACGGGGCGGCGGAGCAACGAGAAAGCACTCGCCATCGGTCATGGCGGCACGGTGGAGGTGTGCGGCGGTACACCGGCGACGGTGAGCCCCTACCGCCTCAACCAAGCCCGCTCCGAGTTTCCCGGGGTCACTGGAACGCTAACTAAGGGAAAAGGGAGGGATGAGAAGGGCCGAGCCGCTCTGACCACGGTGGCCTCAAACTCCGGCGAGGTCCCGAACGCGGCCGTGGCGGCGGAAGCGAGCAATGTGGCCTCACCTTCGCTCAAACGCTCCCGAAAAGGGGTGGAGGTGGTAGAGGGAGATGCTGCGGGGTCGCTGGCGGGAGGAATTGAGCCGAGACTCAACGATGACGGCGCACGAGCGCGGGGAAGCTGCACGGTGGCAAGGCACCTCGGTGCTCCGCCCTGGTTCGGAGAGGGCGAGAGGGAAGCAGAGGCGTGAGTGAGGGACAGGGTCCGGCTTCGTGGCGTCCTTGAAGGCCCTGTGGTCTGACTAGTGGGACCACGGCCGGCGCATGGCCGCCACCGAGCCCCCACGCGTCGCCGCTGTCCTGCCTCCGGTCGGCCACGACAGACAACGAAGTCGGGTTTGACTGAATGAAGGCCGTCATTCGATGACTGACAGCGCGATTTCAACGAAGAATATCTCCTAAACCAGCTTGAGTTAGTCGAAGATGATTACACCAATTTTGTAGAGCTACATGAGGGCTACAAGTTTGTCAATTGGAGTTTGGACTGGTTCGGCCTGGATTTGAAACCACAAAGCTCCAAAGTAGTGTACTTGGAAACTGAAACCTAGTTTCAGTCACTAAGCCGACTGAAACTCATTTTTCCAGGCACCATATCTCCTAAACTATTTAGAACTAGGTGATGGTGATATTGACAATGTTGTAGAGCTATGTGTGGACAACAACTTTGTCAGTTGGCTCAAAGACTGGTTCGGCCTAGTTTGTGAGTTACAAGTTGCCAAAGCGAGGTACAGTGAAACGGTTTTCAGCTTCACACTTAACAAAAATTGCTAAGTCCCAAAACAGCCTCTAATACTGACTTGTGGGACATTTTTGAGTATGTTCTGATCATTTTCATGAGATGGCCATATTAGAACTTTTGTTCCTTATGAAATTCTCTACAACTTTGCTTAAGGGTGCTTCTCCATGCAAGGTCTCTAAGCTGGACTTTTTAATTAGTCAAACTAGAGCATCCCAAGGCTCAATGGTGGTCAACTACACCTTGGAGGGCATTTTGGTGATTTTGGTCAATATGAACCTTGCTCCATGAGTGACCCTAAGTATAACTAAGGTGTTGTGAGATGTAATTATATACTCTACCCTTTAGTTACACCAACTCCCTAAATTTCACATGATGTGAGTCAAACAAAATTCTAAAAACAATCACAATAGTTGCAATCACATAAAATAACATGAAATGATGCATGCTTATGCTCATGCAATGCAATACAATTATGGAGCTAAACACCTGGGGTGTTACAGGATGGGTGCGAGAAAATTGAGTATAGAGGAGAGAATCTTGTTGACTAGAACGTATAGAGGATGAATATAGAGGTCCATGAGTGCAGGTACTATAATGCCCAATTTGCTAAGCATGGTTACGAGAGGCAGGAAGTGCCTGCCAGCAGGCTGCCACGGACTGACAGTTGCATCGCCCAGGCTCCTCCGTTTATCTGGGTCCGCTACTGATTCCCGGTATGCTTCGTCACAAAAGCAATATGTTTCCAATATTTGCCAGCTTTGTGTCGGTTCCAAAGTGCAATTGATCCACGGTCTGGATTGGTGTAGTAGTTTAATTGCAGCTTTCCTGCATCGGATTCCAATGTTTCGTTCCGTCTGCGTGCGTGCTTAACCAAGCCGGCATGCATGCACGCACGCACCTGTCGAACGCTCGATAACGACCGGACTCTTTTTGCATAGAGTGGACAGATAACGAATTAGGTGAATCGATTGGCCATCGAGAGTGCCACCTCGCCAACTGAACAAAAAGAAAAGAAAAGATGGGATTAGTTAATAACCAACTCGCCAATTGAAGGAACAAAGTGCAACTCACACTACTAATACTACCCGCACTGGTAACTGTAAACCAACCTGCAGTATCGATTTACAGGAAAAAAATGCTGCAGCGGGCTCCTGTAACGTGTCCACTAAAGTAGAGGACGGCCTCCCATCCGGGAAGTCTGGCGGAGGTACAGCCCGCTATGCGCCTGCCGCAGAGGAGAAAGAGAGCATGCACGGGAGGAGAGAGAGAGCGCATGCAGTGGGCCCCACTATTTTAACTAACTAAAAAATATTATAACTCACAAACCAAAACATCAAATTAAATTTCGATTACACCATTAAATTCGTTTCAATAAATCCTTTAAAACAAGATCTCACATGGATATATTTAGATAAAATTTATTTATAAGCATGTGGGACCCACTGTTGGTAGTTGATATAGAGTATGAGATATAGAGGATGGATGAGTGCGGAAGAAAGTGATATAGAGGAGAGAATCTTGATGACTAGGACGGAATATTCCTTTTAGAGGATGAATTTAGAGTACGAAGAGTGCGGATAGTCTAAGAACTTGCAGCAACCAAAACTAGGCCTTGTTCAGATTGCTAAAGTTAGAAAAAAAAAATGACATTGTAATACTTTCGTTTGTATTTGATAATTATTGTCCAATCGTGAATTAACTAGCTCAAAAGATTCGTCTCATGATTTACAATCGAACAGTGTAATTAGTTATTTTTTTATCTACATTTACTGCTACATGCATGTGTCTCTAGATTCGATGTGACAGAGAGAGTGTAAAAACTTAGAATTTAGGAGCAATCTAAACAAGGCCCTAATACAATAAATAATAACCCCTCGTGTTATCGATTCCTGGTAGCACGTACGCCAGCACCACTGCTCTTCATGGAGAATTGGAGATGATCGTATATACGGCATGCAACAACAGTACCGTGCGTATGTACACGTCGCTAATGTCTTGGGTACCCTACCCTTGAAATGGCCATACACATACTAGCTAGCTGATCAGCGCTGCACCTGTGTCTTTCGTTTGTTGGATCGGAGTCACCATCCGTTGATTATTATATTAGCAAGTTGATGGCGACGCTGCTGGCTAGCTAACGAGCATCCATGGACAACGATGGGCACTGATCTTCATGGACATTTTTTATATTTATATATATAGCTAGTCTTTGGATGGTCTGTGATGAAAACGAACGACCGACCAATGAATCCAGCGGCGTTATTTCGTCATATGGAGAAAGATGGTGTCAATAAATAATTGGCGAAGATCATCGATCCCCAGGATACTTGCATACATGTTGGTATTAGGAAAACGAGCCTGTGTAGGAACGGGAGATTATGACGTGTTTGTGGATCATATCCATTCATGGAACAAGTTGGTAACTGATGAGAACAGATACCTATCACCGTGACACCGTGTGTGGGCAGTACGAACAACCCAGCCGTCAGCCGACGCACCCACCGCGCTAGCCGGCCGCGTTCCTCGTCCTCCGAGTCTCTGAGCCAACGGAAAACCGGGCTTCTTTACTTCGGTTCTGTTTCCTTTCGGCAAGCTTAAATGATCTGTTAACCACACTTTAAACGGCACCTTTTGCAGCATGCTATGTTTGGTTTACTGTTAAACGTTTCAGTTGTTACTTTGTTGCAATTTTGTTTCTGAGTTCAGACTGATGTATCCTTGGTTGAATTTGTTTGGTTTAGCAAGACTAGTATCGAGATTATTTGGAGGGCGAGCTGGAAGTTGCAGCTCAGCTAAATCAGTTCGGACTGACGCTGTCTTTTGCATCTCCAACTTCTGATCATAAAGCTAGAGGCCCCATCATAACCCGATGCAAGAAAAAAAATACGTACTCCACATATGTAACAATACATCAGCGAATCAAGTAGTCGACGCACAATTGCTGAACTAGGGAAGCACCTACCTACCTAGGGAAACCTTCAGGTAATGCTAGTCGAGATAATCCACCTGATAAACAGATGAGCAATCCAGACAACCACTGCAGCAATGCTTACCATTGGATTCAGAAAACGCATCTGGTGTGCCCCGGCGTTCTTACGTGAAAGGGTAGAAGTTGGAGAAGAGCAGACTACCTAGGAGAATGTATGCGATGAAATAGACACAGATCAAGTAGCCCCATCTTTTGGAGGATCGGCTTGGAGAAGCCAAGATGTGCGCAGCAGCCCAGTAAATCGGGGGACTAGCAGATAGAAACCGTGTGGACACCTGCATAAATTGAATGGAAGTTGGTATTCAAGCCATGATGGAACCAGCAGTGCCTCCAGATAAGCTTTGCCTTAACGAGGAAGATCATATACTGACCTGGACATGCATCACAAAGAAGGCTGTGAATGTCATGAAGACCAGATGCAGAACGAATGGAAGTAGTAATATGGAGCACGCATCCTGATTCTCTTCCATATTTTGGTTAGGTGACATGGTATCATGGAACGTTGCAGAAGCTGTGTCGGTAGCAACTGATTTTCTGTGTTTAACCGTAGAGTTTCCTGTCCAAGAAATATTGTAAGGTTAAAGGCTTTATGTCCAGCTATTCTTCTAAAAAAAAGGTCTATCTTGAGATCACTTCAACATTGCACGCTTCTCACTATATAAAAAAATACATGCAATTTTTTTTAAATTGGTCAGTCAAATAGACTTGACATCAAGATAGATGAGCAATAGCTTCTCAAAACAAAGCAAAATGTAGATTGTTGATATTGCAATAGTACCTTGTGCTTTCTTAGTGAGTCGAGCAGAAAGTTCACTCAAACTTGTCACATCATCGGATCTTCTATATGACACAACTGGCCTTTCCTCGAGAGCAGTGATAATCTGCTTGTGGATGCTAGTTGTTTGGAAAAGTCGGTGAAGCAATTTGGTGTAATGGACAATAGAATAAACCGCAAGAGAAAGTACTGGTGAAGCCAAGAGAAAGTTCAGCAGCTGCTTCACTTGGAAATACCTCAAGAAACCAACCCCCCTAAAAAGAAACCATAAGTAACTTATAAGGAGATGTTAAGAATTAAGACTTAAGGATGCTAGAGAGAGGCAAAATATGTTGTCTTATGAGAGAAAACTCATACAACATCGACATCCTCGAGAAATGGTGAACAGACAAATATTTCAATAAAATTTAAAGTAACACAAAGGAGGATGGGGTTTCCATAGTGTACCCAATGTTCATCTCAGCAGATGTGTAATACAACATGGTTCGGTATAAGCAAAGGACTGTGCCACCAAACATGTGAAATAGAATATAGGGTGAATGAAGAAACAAGTCAAATTCCATGAAAGATGTATCCAATATGTATTTCTTATGGCTACAAAAAAATCATCAATTAAAGTGTGCATACAGCCAGCACATAATCAGTGATGCAGGACTACCCTAGTATAATTCCAAAGGTAAGAAAAAAGGATAAAGAGGTGCTAGTTTTGACAGATTATTATGCCAATACCAATTCTAACTATTTTCATACAGAAACAATTACCAGTAGTGGCTCTGAATGAATCCATACAACATGGGAACTTTTGCTTTGCACCACGGCCTCAATTCCTCTGAGCTCCCATGTACGCATATGTTCAAATATCCATATGCTTGGAAAGCGAAGAAAGGTACAAATATGAAAATGGAGCGCAAAGCTCCAATCACAAGGGCCTGCATCGCCAACTGGCCAAAACAAAGAGAAGTTACTAGACAAGTATGTCATTGCTGATGGCTTCTTTATGGAAATGAAGGATAATTTAATGCAATATGGTATATCATTTAGTCTCTTCATGCCAAATACTATTATTCATAATAATAGGTTAATAACTGAAGTGGAACATACCAACGGCCTTTTCTTTTGCACAGCTGCATCATATGCTTGTAGCAAGGCCTGAAAACAGAAATAACCAGCATTAAGTGCTCCATTTGACCTAGCTGAACCAGACAGAGCGAGCATTATCACTGCAACAGTATGAGCACCCGAAAACAGATAGAACATGCCTCCAAGAGAAAAAAGTGCATAAAGACTTTCTGAATACCTGCCAAAAACAACAATTTATCTGTTAGGATATGCCAAACTCATGAGTTTCTTTTCTTGTGTTGGTGAAGGAAAAGAATATTACAATGATGAGTAGAACACAGAAGCAGGGTTGAAACAAAACAGAATGGATGCTCGGTAAGCTGCTTTCTGGTCCTTCAAAATTAGCACAGACAATCTGCACCAACAAGAATTGGTAGTTGCCTTAGTAATGCAGTGATGCTCAAAAAGGGTTGGTCTAACTTTCGACATTTATGACCATATGATCAGATAGTATCAAGAATAGTGAAAAACTGCAAACTTGTAGCCACTCCTTCAATGGAATCAACATTTGGAAAGAAAAAAATCGCTGCATCTTCCAGCATGCCAGTCTCGTGCCATCAGAGGTCACCACAAAGGGTAAACAAGACAAGTGCAAAGGAGACACAGAAGTTTTTGGGTCTGAGTAGTTGTGTTCACCGCTTTGGGCATTTTGTTCTTTCTGTGTTCTTTTCGTCTTGTGTGCTTCGGAGGCCTCCCTCCTCGTGGCACTGGCAGCTCAGGACAAATTTTCACGAAAAACTTGCTTTCTATCAAAAGCGAATAGGCAGAGCTCCTGCCACCTTTCTTTCAAAAAACAAAAACACTAGAAACAGATTGCGCTGAACTTCAAATGATTGCTTTTGCATACAGCTACCAGAATATAGTTTTACAGGCAACAAAAAACTAATCATCACCACAGAAGGGCCCAGTGCCCCAGTCCAGTCCAGTCCAGTCCAGTCCACAAGCACCTCATCAAATATTATCCACCAAAGAACACCAACTCTTGAACTGCGAAAAAGCTTTCACTTGGCATCGCCAATAAAGTGCAGGAAACACAGCTACCGCATTCCAGTGTGCAATGCTCTCAACTGTACTCAAATCTCGTTATGTTTGGAGAACCCAACAGAACTAATAAATGGCTACAAATAACCCCCAAATAGGCACAGAACTGTAGTACTAGAGTTCATCTAACGCATAGAAACAGTGACAATCTACGTGAACACGAAAACAGTAAAGTTTATCAGACGACGAACACCTGTAGAAGTAGGCCACGGCAGCAACGAATGCGACGTTGTTGAGGACATAGCCGGAGAGCACGAGAACGGCCCTGTACCCTAGTATCGGCACTAGCGGCGCAAACACTGCGCGGGAGAAGGATCAATCACCACAACCAGATCAGATAAAACGCACAAATTGACATCCGAACGAAGACGAGGCAGGGAAGTGCGACGATCGGGCTTACGCGATCGTGCGAGGAGCGCGAGGGAGGCGGGGAGGAGCGGGAGGAAGGCGAAGGACTGCTCGTACTCGTAGCCGCACTCCGCGGGGCGGGCGAAGTGGACGCCGTCCCACACGGCCAGCGACGAGATAGCGGTGGAGACGGGCGTGTTGGGATCCGGGGACAAGGGGGGAGAGGAGAGGCAGGGTGGGTGGAGAGTGGCGGAGGTGTCGTAGGGGCGGAAGAGAAGGCGGGCGAGCAGGTAGAGGGAGAGGACTAACACGCGGGAGGCCGCGGCGAGACGCACGACGCCGGCGACCGGCGGCGCCATGGGATGCGCGGCGGGGAGGAGAAGCGGCGATCCGTGGGCTGCGGCGGAAAGGCGATCTGGTGTATCAGCAGCTGCGGGCCTGAGGCGCGGCAGAGCACCAAATGCAACGGATTTTCACATTTCCGGCCTGGCCCAGCCCAGCCCACGCTACGTCGCTTCTCTACGCCATGAACCAAAAAAACGACTAATAAAAACAAAAAACGCCCAGCAGCTACGGTAACGCTCTCCTCAGGTCATCTGCCGGACGCCCTTACCAGTCCGCGCCACTGAAAGGTTCTCAGGTTCTCGTTTGATTTTTAGTAATCGAGTGACAATCTATGGATTAATATGTGTTTACGTGACATACGTAGTTAATTAGCTCCTAGGTATATTTATGTGAGTAACTTATGTCATAGAGATGAAATGGTTTGGATATGTTACAAAGCTCACATATGTGATAAAGGAACTCATTGTATATGAGACATGACATTAAGTTATATGACTAAGGTGGAGAAGATAAGACAAGAATTGGTTTGATGGACCGGTTGTAAGTGTGAAGAATAAGTTGAGTGATGACTTGGCACCGATGGACCGAAGCAACGGTGAAATGAAGTCAAGATCGATGAACCAATATGGTCACGTGATGATATGAAGTAGATTGTATCATTTTGTGATTGGTTGGTGTATGTGTTGCATCAACGATGGAGAAGAAAGACAAAGGTATATTTGTAGGGTATTTCATTTCACCGGTTATAGGTGTTTAGAGAAGTTTATGACTAGGTTTAGATAGATGATCATACTATCAAGAGGGGTAAACTTGTTTGCATATCGATCATTTAGTGTCACTTGAGCGATATAACCTTGCATATGTGTTAGGATTGAGTGACATGGCAAAAAGATGCTAATACTTTGCAAAAATATTTGTGAAAAACTAACACATTCACATGGTGTTGTACACTCGATGATGTTGGCACATTTGCAAGGGAGAAGACGTTGGAGTTGATGTGGATCAACTTAATGAAGAAAAAGAGGTAAAAAGAGGTCACTGGAGGTGACCGGATGCTGGCCTCGGCAGGACCTGTGCATCTGGTCAATGTAAGCTAAAGTGGCGTGGCCTCGGTCTTGTTGACCGGACGCTGAAGCCTAGAGGTGACCGGACACGACGCTGGTGCGTTCAGTCGCATGTGACGTATGATGACATGGCGGCGTTCTGGCGCGCAGAGTAGAGAGAGTGAGAAACCGGACGCTGACCCTGTCAGATCGACGTTGACTGGACGCGTCAGGTCATGATTTCTCCTCTCTGAACCGACTTTGGAAGTGAACGGATGCAGATTGGTGGAGCGTCAGGTCGTTCAGGCGCCGCATCCGGTCGCTGGCATTGGAGGTGCGGGCATGTGAAGACCGGACATAGGGGCGCCGAGTCCGGTCGTGGCTTATGTGCGTCCGATCGTCCTTGGCGCGCGCGAAGGAAGTCGACCATTGGGATTGGGGGGCCACAGTCAAACGCAAGCGACACGTGGATGGTCGGGAGTCACCGGACACAGGGCCTGGCGCGTCCGGTCATCACGACCGACGTGTTCGGTCGCTGCGATTTCAGTCCAGTGAAGGGGTAACGGCTAGTTTAGCCTGTAGGACTATAAAGAGAAGTGTTGGCCGGTCTATGACCGGTTGCTGAGCACCCTTGAGTCTTGGTGGCTTGTGTAGATGTGCTTGGGAGCCCTCCATCTCACATATGGTTGATAGTGTTCATCCGATTGTGTGAGAGAGCTATTCTAGTGCGCTTGCATCGTGAGGTTGCATCGAGTGATACTAGATGGTCGTGTTACAAGCCGGTGGTGCTTGTTACTCTTGGAGGTTGCCACCTCCTAGACGGCTTGGTGGTGGTCTCCGTCGAAGCACGCAAAGAAGATTGTGCGGTGCTCTGGAGAAGTGATTTGTGAAGGGATTGTTCTCACCCCGCAGGAGCCGCGAAGAGCAACTCTAGTAGAGCGTGTCATTGAGCTACCCTCACTTATGGGTAGAGGTTCTTGCGGTGCTCGACATGCGGGCTTGGCGGGTGATGCAAATTAGCCACCAAACCTCCAAGTGAGCGGTCAACATAATGGGGACTAGCGTGTTGGTAAGCACGTGAACCTCAGGATAAAAATCATCGTGTCATCCTTGTCTTCCCGTTGGTTTGAGTAATTACTTTCATATACATTGTGCTTGTGCAGTTGCTCTTGTAACTAGTTAGCTTGTGTAGCTTGCCCGTTACCTTCTTGCTTGTGTATCATAGAAGTAGCTCCCTTGCATGGTTAATTTGATTTTAGTAACGTTGTTAGTCACATTGCTTAGTTTGTGTAGCTAAGTAATTTGCGCTCTCTAATTTGGCTTGTGTAGTCTTGTTATTGAGCATTGCTAGTGAGTTTAGGTGGTTTTGTGCTTTTGCTTATTAGCATGTGTAGGAGCTCCCCCGATGCTTGAAGTACTAGTGGCATATGTTTATGTGACCTTACTCTTAGAATTAGTTAGGTGAGCTCTAGCTAGTCTGGCACATTTATTGCTTGTTTAGGATCTTTTCAATGTGCTTGTTAACTTAGATAGATAGGTGTAGTCTTGGCTATACAGATAGTTTAATTCCGCATTTGTTACGGTTAGCCGACACGATTAATTTTAGAAATGACTATTCACTCCTCCTCTAATCCGCTATCTCGACCCTACAGCCGCTCGCTGCTGCTCATCGTGCGCCCCGCCACAACACTCACTCCCGTCCACGCCCGTGATGCTCTCACCTCGCCCACGATGCTCGCTCCCACCAGTGACGCCCAATCCCCTTCCTCTGCAACTTTTCTTGAGGCATTTACATATTTACCATTATTACAAATGACATCTTTCACTGTGTCACTGACACATGAGTCACTGACATTGTTTTTTATACCACTCACATCGTAATGATGGTAAATATGTAAATATTCCACTTTTCTCAGCGTAGGGGCGCCACGCTGCTAGCACCACACCTGCCCGCCCACCTCGGCCTTCTCTAGCGCGGGTGTCGCTCGCCGCAGGCAGTGCACCCCACCCACCCGCTACACCCCCACTCCGCGGTGGCATCGAGCTCTGCAAGGCGATGAGCCACCGTTCATCCAAGTAGTAAGGTGGCATTGTGCTGAAAGCGCATGTTGCAAGTGTATGTTTCAAGTGTTTCAAATATTCTAGAGGTACATTGCAAGTGTTTTATGTCCATGTTACAAAATAGATCGAGATATTGCACATGTTGCAAGTGTTTCATTTGGATATTGCAATAGATCTTGATGTTGCATATATATGCAAGTGTTTCTGGTGCTTTTATGTATGTTGCAAGTGTTTCATCTATATGTTTGCAATGACTACACACGTATTTTCAAGTTTTTTCCTGGTGTTTTGCAACTATTTCAGACGTATGTTACAAGTGTTTCAGCTGTTTCAGACATATGTTTCAAGTGTTTCATCTGAATGCTGCAAAAGTAGATTGGTAGTTGCACATGTTGCAATGGGATCACCTGTCGCATCCACCTGCTATAGCTGCTGAGGTGCCACCATGGGTTATCGTGCGGGTGCCTGATGAGGCTGGCACACGCATCCGCGCGCATGGTATCCACAGGTGGGGGCAGATGACTGGGATCCCCGGGTTCCTGTGTGCGAGCGCGGTGATCAGGCGAAATAGCAGTGTGGGGTCCACGCAGTGGCGTGCGCAAAAACAGGCGATGCGGCTTCTTTCCTGTGCGGCACGGCCTCCCCGCGAAGGACCGAAGGTGTCTGATATTTTGGGCAGCTCTGGACGTCTGAGCGCTAGTAATGTCAAAAAAAAATTGTGTCATCCCAAAGCTCCATATCCGTATTCTAAAAAAAATCCATATCCGTAAATTCCAAACTTGTGATTTGTGAAACTTTCGGTCCAACACTCCAACTCTCACCATCATCAACCCATCTTAAGTCATTTGTCCGAAAGTTATTTAGACATTCTAAGGGCAGCCCCAATGCTTTACGTTGTCAGTGGATTTCTCGGGCCAGCTATCCTGATGCCATGTGGACAAAAAAGCAATAAGACGGTGACTTTTTTTTGTGACTCAATAAGACGGTGACTTGTAAACTATCGAAGTTACGTATAGAAGAAGTCGGTAAATCATCTGATGAATCGCCGAAGCTATGATAGAAACTCTGCGTTGGGTGAAAAAGGGGCAGCTTTAGCACGTGTTTCCTGGTGCCTATCCATCCCCCTCAGGTATCTTGGTCGGGAATCTCTGGCGCATGTCTGGTGTGTCTTGTGTTTGGTAGATGTTGATTTCAATCCATCGGTACTTACATGGATCAACATTTTTTTATGAGGTTATTCATGACCCATGGCTGCATTGGTGCTATTCTAAATAACTGTAAATAAAAATATCACTAGTTATAAAGTCATAGAACTCGTTGAGACTTGCAACTTTTGTAAGGAGTTACTCTCTGTCCAATTCCATGTGAAACATTTATAAAATGTGAATTAGTAGTCCATAAATGTGTTCCATGATTTTAAATAAAATTGCATATTTAGGACCGCAAAACTTCTCCTATATTTCTATGTAGGTCCATTTTTTCCTAAACCAACCCTAACTTTTCAATACGGCGTACTATCATGAGACCATTGTGATTTAAGTAGTTATGTGAGTCGTATATGTATCTAGTACTCCTATTTACTTACCACTTCCCAAATATTGTTTCACAAAATTGTATCTACTAAATTCATTAAAAACACTCCAACCCAAGAATTAGAGAGAATCTTCTCTCACCAAACATATGTGCTAGAGCTGAGATTTTCACCGATGACTCATTCTAGCATGGATAGAAAACCTTCCCTTCCTCAAGATGTGCAATTATGTTTGGGGATCGCATTTGGATAATTTGAATTGTAGTCTCCATTAAATAGTTGTAAAAATAGTAAAGATAACGCTTCGTTGATGCTAGAGATCTAGATAGGTATGTACACTTATGTCGACGAGATGACCCTACTAAGGCCCCTTTGGAGTACGAGATTTCTTTCCTATTTCTCGTGGTTTCCCTATAAATACATGATTCATATAAAATTTCTGTGTTGGGACCTAAATCTATATATACAACTAGAGTTTGATATCGAGATAGCGAACCTGTTTATGAGCCTAAAGCCAAATGCATTGATAGCATTACAAATTGACTAGTATTTTTTTATTTTGGCAAAAATTGAAAAATATTTAATCAGAGTAACCTTGAGACGATCCCCCCCCCAACCCCACATATGGAGCATTTTACCAGCACAATATACAACATGTTATTCACATTAATGTTCAAGACAGTAGTAAAATGCAATGTCACGTAGACGTAGAGTCATATAGTCCCACTGCTACCTCTAGTCATAACCAGGGGCGGATGTAATATTGGCGCATCGGGGTACAGATGTATCTCCAAAAAAATTTGTACATAAGTACAAATACTAAGTATGTATACCTATAATACAATTTATATTTAGATCACTTTATCAAATTGCAATCTCTCAATAAAGTGCTCATCCACGAAGAAAAATAGCCCACGACCCCATACTAGCACGCTTTCTTCTAAAGACTAAAGTAGAGGAGACCAAAATAAATCAGTGCAAAATACAATTTAAAAATACCTAAATGAGTTCGGAAAAATTAATATGTAAAGTTGACTCTTCTTTCTCTTCTAAACAATCATTATAGTTTCAGATTTGTGAAGTTTGAGTCTTGATTTTTTAATAATCAATCAATTTTTAGAAAAAAATGGTCCATAGATATCTTAATATAAATAGTTAAATTTCACTTGTGTACAACGTCGTGACATTAAGAAGAAGAAGAATCTAATCTTTTTATGGACTGCTCAGTAAAGCACAAAAGAATTTCTTTTTCGTCTACTCTGAATCTATTCATTAATAAGAATACCAAAGAATCAAAAAAAAAAACTACGCCCTCCGTACCAGAAAGAATGTAATCGTAGGGCTCAAATCTTGTCCCATAAAAAACGAAATGTTGTGTTTTGATTAGCCTTTTCAAGTGTGACCCATCAATAAAACAATAACCCCATAAACGAGAAAACTAAAAAGAATAACAACGCATGGCTCACGGCATTATATTTATATCTATACCTAATAATAAAGAGACGAAATTTTAGCCTATTTTTTTGGTCCACCTCCCATAAGTAACTCTGTTAATGTGAAAATTCTACAACCTCATGTTTTATATACACCCTACATAGTTGGGTAACCTGGATAGCCACAGAAAGGATCAAGATGTCCAAGAGGGGGGTGAATTGGGCTTTTCTAAAATTTATTGCGAGAATTAAATCCTACTAAGCCAAAATTCACCCCTAGTGCCTATAAGTGTTCCTAGTGATTCTATCAATAAAAGGTTTACACCCTAAGTTTCAATCCTAGTCTAGCATGGCAATTCTAGCAAAGTAAACCCAGCAACAAAAGTAATACGAGAAAGTAAATTGCTTGAAAGTAAAAGGTTAGGAATACGGCGATGTTTTCCTGAGATATCGGAGAGTCGCCACTCCTCACTAGTCCTCGTTGGAGCACCCGCACAAGGGTGTAGCTCCCCCTTGATCCACGCGAGGATCAAGTGCTCTCTACGGGCTGATTCTTTGACACTCCATCACGGTGAATCGCCAACAACCGCTCACAAGATGAGTTGGGTCATCCACAAGCTCCACCGGATGATCACTAAACTCTCAATCACCACCAAGCCGTCTAGGTGATGGCGATCACTAAGAGTAACAAGCAAGAACTCTCACTTGACCACAACAAGCCTAATGAGAAGGTGGATGCACACTAGCTACTTCCTAGTCTCTAATGAGGAATCTTAATCTTGGATTCTCAAATCTCAATCCTCACTAGAGCTCTTGCACTTCCTTGCATATGAAAGATGTTTCTCAGCTGAACAAATAAGCAAGAGACCTCAAATAGAGGTGTAGGAGATGTATTTATACTCCCCACAGTCAATTCCAACCGTTATGTGCCAACTCAGCATTTTACGTACTGACCGGACGCGCCGGTCGACGTGACCGGATGCGTCCGGTCGATAGCAACGGTCGAATTGAAAAACAACGGTGCTGAGTGATCGGACGCGCAGTGAGTCTGATCAGGAGTCACGCAAAACCCTTTATGTACTTTGACCAGACGCACGGACGAGTCTGATCAGTGATGACCGGACACGTCCGGTCAACAAAGTTCCTCTCTGGAAGTGGACCGGACGCACTGTAGGCGCGTCCGATCAATTTCCTAGCCACATCCGATCACAACACTTACCCTCTCTGACTCTGGTCAACACGATTTGCGTGTCCGGTCCATAGGAGGACCGCGTCCGGTCGATCGTATTGATTTTGTGGTGATTGCTAGTACTGACCGGACGCGTCCGGTCAAGGCAGAGACCGTGTCCGGTCGAGAATAAATAGTTCAAAAGACTTCGAATCGCGACATAACTTGAACCGAGCTTCTTCTAACTGAACTTTGGGCTTCTCCTGAGCTACCTAGTGCTAAGTTTGATAAGTGTGCATGACACCTAAACAAATAGACTCACCTAGGTCAAGCTACTCGCTTATGCCCCCCTTTATAGTATGGCCAAAGGAGAAAAGCGAAGATCCTAATGACTATTCCAAACGTAACGCAACTCCTCGACGTCCAGAACTAACCGTCCTTAATCTTGACATTAATCTTTTGAAAACCGAAATGATTTCCATCAAGGGGCTTGAAAACCATAGTGCCCAAAACAGTCACCATTCCCATGACCTAACTTACCAAAGTTTCTGCAAAACACACGTTAGTCATGGTAATGTTGCATTGTCATCAATTGCTGAAACCAACTCTTGGGGCCTAGATGCTTTCAATCTCCCCTTTTTTGGTGATTGATGACAACACTAGTTGGAATCTAGCTCCTCCGGTGCGTTGTACTCATCTAGCATTGTTCTTACAAGGGTAATCAATGTCTGGTTCTTTCTCTCAACTATACTATTTTGTTGAGGAGTGTAGGTTGATAAAACCTTATTCTTGATCCCAATCTCATCATAATAAGCTTCAATATTTGTGTTGTTAAATTCTTTGCCATTATCACTTCTTATCTTCTTTATCTTAACTTCAAATTCATTTTGGGCTCTCTTTGCAAACTTCTTGAAACAAGTAGCTACTTCGGATTTGTCATGAAGAAAGAAAGTCCAAGTGTATCTTAAGTAGTCATCCACAATCACAAGACAATAAAGATTTTCACCCAAGCTCTTATAAGTTGTAGGACCAAACAAATCCATGTGTAGAAGCTCTAACACTCTTGATGTTGACATGTAAGCTTTTGTTGGATGAGTATTTGCAACTTGTTTACCGGCTTGACATGCACTACAAGGTTTGTCCTTCTCAAACTTGACATCTTTCAAGCCTCTCACTAACTCTTTCTTCAATAATTTGTTGAGAGTATTCATTTCAACATGAGCAAGCCTCCTATATCAAAGCCACCCAAGTGAAGTTTTGATGAACAAGCATATCATCAAATTCGCATCTTCGGAGGTGAAATCAACAAGATAGAGGTGGTTATATCTAAAGCCTTTGAAAATCATTTGCTTGTCTTCTATCTTTGATACTACCACTTCATTTGGTGTGAATAAGCATTGATAGCCAATGCCACAAAGTTGCCTAATGGATAGTAGATTGAAACTCAAGGAAGCAACATGTAACACCCCAGGTGTTTATCACCAATTAAGTAGTGGGTTTAAGCTCAAACATGATAGATTAGTGGAGATGACGATGCCAAAGTCAAACCTATGGAAATAAACCCTAACCTAAACTTGGATATTGCACCCTTGCTTATATATAGGCTCAATTAAAAGATATATGCTTGGGTGTTGTTATCAAAGTATCTTCACATGTCTCACATCAATAACTATCTATATTGATCCCTGGAAAAGTTTCATGAAGTTTGGAATCAAAAAGTCACATGAAATGATAAGTTCCATTCCTATTGGAATTTGCCCCATTAAGTTAATGGAACTATAGAACATCAACCAAACCTTGCAACTTTACCCAAATGACTCTAGATGAACTCTACAACAAAAGTCATGAAGGGTTCATGTTGAGCAAATGTCGAGAAATTGCCCCGATTGGCCTAAAACCCTAGTTTCGGCTTTACCGGGTTGATACTTTGACCAAAGTGGAAGTTTGACTTCTGTACCAGTTATGAGGTTTGACCTTAAACAAAAGTTATAGTTCATCTTGTGTAGAACAAACTTTATTTAATGGTCAAGAGCTAGTTTGGCCTCTAACCTAGTCAATTAGAGATCACAATGTGGAATAAGCTGCTGTTTTGTTTGAAGCTAGAAAATATTCTAAGTCCTAGAATGGGCAGCAATGAGTTGACTTGTTTGGTGATCTTTATCTCCCTAACCATGCTGAACCAGTCCATGGCCCTTTAATAAAAGTTGTTGTTTAGTTTGTATGCTACAAACTTTATTAAAGGACCCAAGCCTGATTTCATCCCTAAGATTGTCAAACAGAGGCTTGAAGTTTGAATATTCTACAGTTTTCAGACTTGAAAACATTCTAAGTCTGGAATCCATAGTCATCGATGTTGGCATTCCGCGTTCTCCAAATTTTGTTAAGTAACTTGGCTTGATCCCAAAATAAAATTTGTAGCTGACATCTTGGAGGGGAACATGCAAAAAGTTGAGATCAGTTTGACCGAGTCTGGACCTCCGAAGGCGAGTTTTCGTGACCATTTTCAACATGTTGACATTGCCATCTTGGGGTTTGATTACCCTCTAATCTGTTTCTCTAATGGCGTGGCACCCTAAATAAGAAATGTAGAGTCTTATGCGGGCTGCAACTTTGCTTTTGGGTCCATGTCCAAATTCGGCCTGCAACCGGTCTAAAATCGCGTCCCACGCTGATCGCTTCGCTGCCCGCCACGTGCTCGGTAAAATGTCCCAACGGGCGGCGCGTGTCCAGGACGTGCCCTCCATGCATGAGCACGCCCCCACCATTGCTAGGTGCAGCGCCCACGCGCCCGCTGTCTTCCCCTCGCCTGGAGCCCCGATGCGAATGCGCCCGAGCTCCATTCTCTTCCCCTCGCTCCTCTGGTCAATCTCGCGCTCGCTCTCGCAGTGCCTGAGCACCTAGCCACCATGGATGGCCGGAGCCGAGCTCCATGCCATGGCCCCTCACCTCAGCGCTGCGGCAGGCCAACCTCGCTGCCACCGGCAAACTCGCTGTTCCGCACCCCCACACCCTCCACGAGCCCGACATTAGCTTCGCCTCCATCTTTGGTGCACCGTGCTCATGCTCGCCGGAGCCCGAACCGCCGGGGCACGGCCAGCCGCGGTGGCGCTGCTGCTGACCGCCGACGCTCGTGGCCCCGCCTCCTCCGACCGTCTCCGACCAAGCCACGGCCTTCCACGGGAGCGTGCGGGTCCTGCGAAGCTGCAGCTCCTCTCCATTCGACGCTGCCGCTCTCCATCGGAGTGGCCACCGGAGCCGCTTCTACTGCAGCGTCCGAGCTCGTGGCCAGGATGCCACGAACCACCTTCCGGCCGTCCTCGGAATCCCATAGGTGCGGGCGAGCACCTGGGTGCTCGCTCTGCCCTTCAATTCCGCCGCGGGGCTGTCTCCGGCCGAATCCCGACATCACCGGCGATCCTCTGCCTTGCTCTGGTTCGATGTCCAGGGGAAGGAAGAGGAAGGTCCTCGCACCATGAATTGAGGAAACTGCAGGGGGTTTTCCGGGAAATCCTAGACTCAGATGAATAGTGCGGTTAGGATCTATTTGCTTGGTTTAAATAAAATTCTTGCAGGGACCTCACTGCGAAGTATGTGACTCATTTGAACAGTTCGAGCAGAGCTCGGGTTGGTTTAGCGAAAACCCAAGGGCCTCGAGGCAAAAGTGTTTTCCTTTTTCCTTTTCCTTTTTCTTTTATGCAGATTTTTGGCTAAATCTTTGGAAATTAATATCTCATGCTAGGAAGCTCCAAAAATAGCATATGAGGACTTTTTGGAATCCTTGTGAAATTATCTATGCAGTGGATCTATAATATGGTACGTTTTAGTTTAATGTTTTTGCTGTAAAAATAGATTTCTCAGATTAGGTTTTCAATGGTAGTCGCATTTGTCATTTTCATAACTTCAAATGTAGGGCTCCAAATGAAGTGAAATTTTTGTGGCATGCTACTCATGTGATGATTGATGTGTGGTAAAAATTTCATGAATTTTGGGTGTTGTATGAGTGAGTTATTAGTGTATCTTGCTCTCACATGATTTATTGCAATATATATTTGTCTTTTTCATAGAGGTTGATATACTTGTCCAAATGGCTTGAAATTTGGACAGAAGACTTTTGGGAGCATATGTAGGTCTCTGTAATTTTGGTAGAATTTATTATGCACTTTTGATAGGTGTTCATAATTCCACCTAATTATCCAAATAAATTAAGAAAATGTATTAAAAGAATTTATTTAGTAATTGACACTATGTTTTCTGGTGTTCATTAGTCATGCGTGAAATGTTGGTAAAGTTGGTTTTGTCTAATTATATGTTTGCAACATAAGTTAATAATTATTTCTTGCAAATGAGGTTTCTGGACAGATCTAAAAACTTGGTAAAGTTCTTCATGATAATGTGCTTTGTTGTGAAACTTATTTATACAAAAGTTGTAGATAATTTATGTATCTAGCTGCTGTTAAAATTTGGTGGCATTTGGCCATGTGGTTTAGGAGTTATAGCTATTTAAAGTTGGGTTACAGAATTGCTTGCTCTCTGTCTTGCTAGACCAGTTTCTGTGTTTGTGTAAATTTGACATGTGAAACTTTGGAATCATGCTGTGATGATATTAGATGAAATGTAGATAATTTTATAAGCTTTCCTTAATGTCTTCTTTCAAATCATTTGGATTTATAGATCTCCAGTTATGCATTTGTTTGTCAGCTGATGTTTGCAGTCCTGAAATTGATAAGTTCTAAGTTTAGTTTAGGCTTCACTTTGCTTTGCTTCATGTATTGCTAAGTAGGATTATACCTATTTTAGGGTCAAGTTATTATCCCAGATGTCTTGTGAAACTTGAGTCATGCTTAGTGTATCTCCTTGCTTTAGCTTGATGGTTTGTGTAAAATTTCAGTTAAGCAAAGTGAAGTGCATATGTATGTGTAGAGTGACATGATGCTTGCCTTGTTTACTATATGTGATGCATCATCTATTGCATTTCCATGTATTCCATATTCATGCACTCGCATTTGCATCTCATTTAGGTACGCTAGATGTACCACGTGAAGGACGAGATGAGGACCCAAGCCCGAAGACGGTGTTTGGTGGATCCATCCCGAAGATAGAAGGATCGGGCAAGTGCTAGATGGGAGGATGCTCACCAAGTGAATTCATCTAACATACTCTAACTTGAGTTGGATCCCAGGCAAGCCCCGGAGCATTATAAGCCTCCTATCTTTAAAGCAATTAATTCTATATATGTTATAAGTATTGCTGCATTAAGTGATAGGAGTTGGTTGGAAACCCTTGCTGCATTATATCATTCCTTGTCCAGATATATGAATCCCTGAATCCTACATAGACTAGGATCGAGTAGATGCTTAGCCCTGCCTTAAGCGGTAGAAGTCAGGTGATTTCCTGTCACCTGCGAGATATAGGGATATTCATATATGGCACGGTTGGCTATATTTGCTATCGTGGAATGGAACCATGTGTTAATAAAATGAAATGAGACCGGGCGGGATAACGATAGTGAAGCAACAAGGCATGGAGGTCTTGGGTGTAGATCTATCCCCGTCTGAGTCGTTTAAGGACCGATTCGCTGTACGTCCTTGAGTCATGTTGAACGCAGTCTAACACTTAGTTGGCCGGATAACCCGTTCCGACCGCGAAGCCGAGTAATGTGGTTCAGGCCAGGAATCGAATGGTAGGTTACTTCTTGGAGGAGAGAAAGAATGTGCTTGGGGACATTGGCGTGAGACCAAGGGGGGGTTAGAGTCCCTATCACCTGGCAGAGTGTCGCCCTTGGGGTCGCGACATCATTCGGACCCGCGATTCCTGAATCATATGAAAAGGTGGCTTGTGCGACCCTGGCAGGGGCCTGCGCGGTGAGTGTTAGAAATACCCCTCCAGCTGGATAGGAATTCGATTCGAATCGCCGTCGCTCCCGGTTAGTGAGCACTTGACTTGAGCAGCGGCAACGTAGATTCCATTAAATTGAACGGATGGTTAATTGGATCACGATGAAAAGGTTGCCTCAATTTATACCTGCTATGGTTAATATTGTTTGCTCCTAATAAAGTGAGTGCTCTAGTACAGGTTCTAATATAGATGACAGGCTAATGATAATTAACTTGATGCTTAAGCATTAATGACTACTTATCCATAATAAGCTTTTATGCAAAATGTTGTCAAGCTAGCCCACTTTATATCAGCCTTGCATGATCCTTGGTGTCACCTTATTTCTGGTTTCTGACGGGTAAGTCTAGCTGAGTACCTTCTTGTACTCAGGGTTTTATCCCCACTTGTTGCAGGTTGTGATGTATCATGGCGGCTGCAAGAGTTGGGTGGCTCCTGCCATAGAGGCGGAGTGTGATCACGGGCATGATCCTTCTGAGTTATCTTCTCTCTAATGCTTTTGTTGGAAGTCGACCTTCGTACTGGCATGTATTTGAAATAAGAATAATGTTAGTTTCAAATTACTTTACTTCCGCTACTTTTCAATGTAAGTTCTAATAACTATGTTGAACTCCGATGTATATTGAATTACTTGTGAACGGATGTAACATGTGACTTGTTATGTTGAATCACTACGATCTTGGCTTGTATGTTGGTTGGTTTGAATTCCCTCGTGATTTCATTGGACTACCGGAGTTATATGGGCTCAAGTGCGAGAATTTGATCATTTTGGTGATTGTTTTTGTACTTGTGCTCTTATAATTTGGACGGTTCCGTTACAGCTGGTATCGGAGCAAGATTCAACATTAAACTTGTCGTATGTGTATTTAAAACAAAGGTTTTGTTTTATAATATCAGTTTTATTAACTTATAGCTATATATAGGTTTGCCAAATCTAAATTTTAAACCTAAGTATGCCAGTGGTCAATTTCCTTATGCCCATATAAGGATTATTAGGTGGCTTATATAAGTACTAACTTGGGGGTTTTCAATTATGCATCTACGCCTAGGCCAAGGTATGTATATGTGATGACCCTCCCACACTATGCTACCCGGTGTGTAAGATTAGAGGTAGCCTTCATATATGAAATAGCCATATATGTTGCTAGTTTACTTTTGTGCAACGTCGCACCTACGCTCAGGTAAGTGTGAGTTGTGAGAGCATGACCGTCCAACCCTCGGTCTAGGGGAGAGCTAGTTTTGGTTACTGGATTATTTACATGTTACACACATGTATATATGAAGGTACTTAATTGTGGGTGATTAATGATTCGGGTAGTTTTGGTACTACATGTACATATACAGGGGTATATGTATATGGAAGTACTTAGAATTTTACTTTCTGCTTTCATTGTGTGCTATATTGGGAAATGTTGGGCTGTAATGAAGCTTTTCTGCAGGTACACTAACCATGAATGCGTAAGTCGAATGTAGCTGACGACTAGCTATATATCGAGAGAGTGCGTGTTATGCCACCGACATAGAACGTGATCGCCACCTTAGATTGGCAATCTTGTGAGGACGAATAGGACGAAGCATGCATCTTCATGTTGTTGCTTAATACATACTATGCTCCTCTCACCCTTGTTCTATAGTATGTAACTTGTGAGTGATGTGGTACACTATCTTTCTTGTGTAGAGTAAAACAAGAATGTCTTACTCCATGTTGTTTGAGAAAAGTGTGTGTTTAGCCTTGCAAGAAATAATTGTGGATTCTCATGAATGAATTAAATTAGTTGGTCTAAGGTAATAATAATTAGAGCTACTAGAATAACATGTTTGTGTGCTCTCTTGTTAAGTAGAACAAATGCAAGTTTAGATGTGCTTGTCGAATGTTGGATGCTAGAACGTTTTCTATTGTAGTGATGCTTTCGTGGTCATAATGGTGTTTTCTGTAGTTATGGGGAATACCAAAGTTGTAGCTAACTTACTTATCTAGCTTGTCCTAAAATTTTGTGACCCTAGGTCTTATGTTTTGGTAGTTATAAATTTTAGAAGTTTGTTATCAGAATCTGCTCATGTTCAGAATAGATCTGAATGTTTGCTTTATTTTACCTATGTGCTTATGGAATCATGCATTGGAGATAATAGAAGAAGTGTAGTACTTTTTCTAAGCTTTCCAAAGTGTCCTATATCACAAATTTTGGTGGTCTAAATCTCTACTTATGAGCTTGTAAAGTGGAATGACAGAATCTGTCCAAATCTGGGCAGAGATGTCTTCCTTGTCTTATTTGGCCTTGTTAACTGTAGAATCATCTTAATATGATAATAATAAAGTTATAGACAACTTAATAAGCTTTACATAAAGTTAAGGCTCAGCCTTGTTGGGTCCCTAGAACTCCAGTTATGCAATTTTGAAGTTCTTGTCAGTTTTCTGTCCATATTGGTACAGATCTGAAACATCAGCATGTTTGACCATGCTAACCTATGATTTAGCTTTTGGTATGAATAACTAATGTGTAGCCATCTTTCTAAGCTTTCTAGAAAGTCTAGGATCACCTTTATGGGAGGTCTACAACCTCAGCTATGGTCGAAACAATTAACTACTATGTTGCTGTCCATGTTCTGTGCCCATGCTAAGTTGCCACCTTAGCTAGCGTTTGTCTTAGGCTAAACTCGTAGTTAGTTCTTGCTTTAGATGAATGTTTGTTATGGGTGAGCCTGATGCTTAGTAGTGGTTGCTTAAGCTAATTGGATTGGATCTCTCCAATGCTTGACTATGATGTTTGTATGTATGCTTGTTAGTTAATTAGTGTCATAGTTGTCACTTCGTTTGTCTTCGGTAAGTATACGAGTGTCGAGTAGCTTTATCTTAGAGCAATACTCGAGTTACGCGAAACGATTTCTTGGCGTCATCCCCAATTAGGTTCTTTTCCTTATGAGCCCAAGTCTGGACCATTAAATATTTGTGTATACCATGATTGTCCTGCAACCGCACGTGAATACCTTTGTTTGATCTACTAGCCAAGATAGTTTCTCTTCAACTCTTCCTTTTGGCTATAGTTGTTTGATGCCAAGTTGTAAGACCCTTAACTGAATCCTTGTTGGACCTTTCGGTTACCTCTCCCAAAGGTTAGCTAGTGCGACGAAACATCTTTTTGTTGTGGCCTCAAAATCGTTTGCTTGCAAATTCATGCATCTACCTTATCAACTAAATCTAGAACTACATATCGGTTTTCGTCTTGGAATTTGCCTAATCTGTCCCCAACCTTCCCAAGTCTCGAGATGATTATCAGTCTTGATCTCATGTTGTTGCTCAACATGATTGAATCTCCTGTTAATCTTTTATCTGGTACTCCTCTCGGTGGACGCAAGTCGTACGTAGAATTTAAGCAAGAGTCTCTTGCTCAGTTATCCTTGGCAATTGTGCGATGTTCTCTTGTGCTATATTTTGATCTTCGGATCATTTTCGTGTTGATTCTAAACCTTGTGACTACCTTTGCTTGCTATCCCTCCTTGTATGGCGCTTGCTCTTACAGCCCATTGGTGCCACTTGAAATTTCACTTTCGTTGTGCGTTTAGTAATGGTGTTATGAGTAGCCGCTGATGGTGCCGCGACGAAACCAAGGGCCTCCTGTGGCTGCAGACACATGGCTGGCTGCTTGGCACGCGCTGGTATCACGGTTTCTAGTCATGATCCATTATCAAACGACAGTCGATGTGTTATTTTCTCGTGTTCCTTTTCTTGATTATCTCTCCATATCATATCGTAAGATCCATATCTTAGACCGAAAGTAGTAAAAACTTCCTCCTGAAGTTGCTAAGAGGATAACCTTTGAAGAACAGGTCACCGACATAAACATTAATAGACTGCAATAGGTGGTAGACATGTGACTCTACTTAGTTGTCCCAATATTGACGACCATCATCGAGTGAGAAACGTATCTCATTCCTGTTGGATAAAAAGGACACACAACACTTAAGTGGACAAGCCATCCGTTGGATAAGACTCGATCGTTACAATATGCAAGTTTTAACCGTTGTATGCATAATGGCCATACCGTCGAAATCAACCATCTTTGGTGTGACTTCTTATCTGCTGACTTCGATGGCAACCATCTGCTTTGTATTGACCACAATTATTGTGATCAAGAATGAAGAATTGGAACTTTTTAGTGTTGACAGACAACTAATTAGTTACCAATAGGAAGATTAATCTTCAGTTAGGTAATGACTCATTGGTAGCTACTAAGGCTATGTCTTACAGAGCAATATCCAACAAGAAGTTAATCATCTAGCCACAACTTGAGAGATACTCTATCTTCTAGAGCCATTGTGATCAAGTCAATTCCGTCTTGGACAATCACACAAATAGTGCAAGGTGTTCAATCAGCCGCGGTGAAGAATTAGAGAAATGCATGCCCTAGTTTTGATCAACATCCTTGTGCCCTTAGGTGCCACAAACGGTTTGTCCATAACTATTGGACAAAGTATTGAGGAATATTTGAAAGCAATCTAAGAAGTGTCAAACAACAGATTCCTATCTTAGAGCTGCTGTTTGATCCTAAAAAGGAAGCCTCAAGGTGAAAGTTGGCCTAACAAAGTTGTTATGCTGCAAGTCAACTCAACTTACAGTGCAACTAAGTAATAAAGGAAAATTTTTACTCAATCGCTTGGTGGTAGACTACTCCCCGCGGTTTAGTAAATATTACAACTTTTGTTGTCCTTAAGGCCTCGTTACATCTTTCTTTAGGAATTATTTTCCAATGATGACATACTTTAGTACCTTATAAATGTTTATACCCAAGAGGTTGCATCTGCTTCAACCCAGATAACTGTTGTCTTTGGATAAAAGAATCTTATTAAATAACTGTTGGCAGGAATACGAAGTCGACAGAGTCAGCTATCACATTCACTAACCCATCAACAGACTTAGATAATACATTGTTGTCATCAGAGAAAGAGAACTGCACACATGGAACCTTAAGTAGTTTTTCTTTAGTTGATATCAGAAGGATTGAACATTTACGACCAACATAGACCCTGTCTATTGGTTAATCAGTATCCTATAACCTCAGAGGATGTTTGTCATCTATGATCTCACCCCATTTGGAAGGTTGCGCTCAAGCCATTCTGGTAGAGGGCTACTTTTCAAACTTTGTGAACATAGAGTCATTTCGACGAGTATACTTCTGAAGAGTTCGGTCTAGTGTAAAGTTCATACGGACCATGTTATGTTCATTAAAGAATCAAATGCTTGTGAGTGGTTACTCATGGACCAAATGATCTCCGTACATTGAGAATGCAGTAATGTGCTATCTGGGATTCCTCCCAAAGTAACAATGCTTCATGGAAGTCAATGAAGGAAATTCTTTAGACAAATTTTACCATGAAGAGGAAGTAACAGAAAGTGCCTGTGGCCAAATTGTTCGCCGATGTTGAAGCTTTATAGCTGAATGCTATAGCAGATGTTGGGAACTAGATAATGTGTCTCTCTTCCTTAAAAGATCTTCCATTCCGAATCTCGGGACGCGATTCTTTTAAGGGGGGAGGGCTGTAACACCCCAGGTGTTTATCACCAATTAAGTAGTGGGTTTAAGCTCAAACATGATAGATTAGTGGAGATGACGATGCCAAAGTCAAACCTATGGAAATAAACCCTAACCTAAACTTGGATATTGCACCCTTGCTTATATATAGGCTCAATTAAAAGATATATGCTTGGGTGTTGTTATCAAAGTATCTTCACATGTCTCACATCAATAACTATCTATATTGATCCCTAGAAAAGTTTCATGAAGTTTGGAATCAAAAAGTCACATGAAATGATAAGTTCCATTCCTATTGGAATTTGCCCCATTAAGTTAATGGAACTATAGAACATCAACCAAACCTTGCAACTTTACCCAAATGACTCTATATGAACTCTACAACAAAAGTCATGAAGGGTTCATGTTGAGCAAATGTCGAGAAATTGCCCCGATTGGCCTAAAACCCTAGTTTCGGCTTTACCGGGTTGATACTTTGACCAAAGTGGAAGTTTGACTTCTGTACCAGTTATGAGGTTTGACCTTAAACAAAAGTTATAGTTCATCTTGTGTAGAACAAACTTTATTTAATGGTCAAGAGCTAGTTTGGCCTCTAACCTAGTCAATTAGAGATCACAATGTGGAATAAGCTGCTGTTTTGTTTGAAGCTAGAAAATATTCTAAGTCCTAGAATGGGCAGCAATGAGTTGACTTGTTTGGTGATCTTTATCTCCCTAACCATGCTGAACCAGTCCATGGCCCTTTAATAAAAGTTGTTGTTTAGTTTGTATGCTACAAACTTTATTAAAGGACCCAAGCCTGATTTCATCCCTAAGATTGTCAAACAGAGGCTTGAAGTTTGAATATTCTACAGTTTTCAGACTTGAAAACATTCTAAGTCTGGAATCCATAGTCATCGATGTTGGCATTCCGCGTTCTCCAAATTTTGTTAAGTAACTTGGCTTGATCCCAAAATAAAATTTGTAGCTGACATCTTGGAGGGGAACATGCAAAAAGTTGAGATCAGTTTGACCGAGTCTGGACCTCCGAAGGCGAGTTTCCGTGACCATTTTCAACATGTTGACATTGCCATCTTGGGGTTTGATTACCCTCTAATCTGTTTCTCTAATGGCATGGCACCCTAAATAAGAAATGTAGAGTCTTATGCGGGCTGCAACTTTGCTTTTGGGTCCATGTCCAAATTCGGCCTGCAACCGGTCTAAAATCGCGTCCCACGCTGATCGCTTCGCTGCCCGCCACGTGCTCGGTAAAATGTCCCAACGGGCGGCGCGTGTCCAGGACGTGCCCTCCATGCATGAGCACGCCCCCACCATTGCTAGGTGCAGCGCCCACGCGCCCGCTGTCTTCCCCTCGCCTGGAGCCCCGATGCGAATGCGCCCGAGCTCCATTCTCTTCCCCTCGCTCCTCTGGTCAATCTCGCGCTCGCTCTCGCAGTGCCTGAGCACCTAGCCACCATGGATGGCCGGAGCCGAGCTCCATGCCATGGCCCCTCACCTCAGCGCTGCGGCAGGCCAACCTCGCTGCCACCGGCAAACTCGCTGTTCCGCACCCCCACACCCTCCACGAGCCCGACATTAGCTTCGCCTCCATCTTTGGTGCACCGTGCTCATGCTCGCCGGAGCCCGAACCGCCGGGGCACGGCCAGCCGCGGTGGCGCTGCTGCTGACCGCCGACGCTCGTGGCCCCGCCTCCTCCGACCGTCTCCGACCAAGCCACGGCCTTCCACGGGAGCGTGCGGGTCCTGCGAAGCTGCAGCTCCTCTCCATTCGACGCTGCCGCTCTCCATCGGAGTGGCCACCGGAGCCGCTTCTACTGCAGCGTCCGAGCTCGTGGCCAGGATGCCACGAACCACCTTCCGGCCGTCCTCGGAATCCCATAGGTGCGGGCGAGCACCTGGGTGCTCGCTCTGCCCTTCAATTCCGCCGCGGGGCTGTCTCCGGCCGAATCCCGACATCACCGGTGATCCTCTGCCTTGCTCTGGTTCGATGTCCAGGGGAAGGAAGAGGAAGGTCCTCGCGCCATGAATTGAGGAAACTGCAGGGGGTTTTCCGGGAAATCCTAGACTCAGATGAATAGTGCGGTTAGGATCTATTTGCTTGGTTTAAATAAAATTCTTGCAGGGACCTCACTGCGAAGTATGTGACTCATTTGAACAGTTCGAGCAGAGCTCGGGTTGGTTTAGCGAAAACCCAAGGGCCTCGAGGCAAAAGTGTTTTCCTTTTTCCTTTTCCTTTTTCTTTTATGCAGATTTTTGGCTAAATCTTTGGAAATTAATATCTCATGCTAGGAAGCTCCAAAAATAGCATATGAGGACTTTTTGGAATTCTTGTGAAATTATCTATGCAGTGGATCTATAATATGGTACGTTTTAGTTTAATGTTTTTGCTGTAAAAATAGATTTCTCAGATTAGGTTTTCAATGGTAGTCGCATTTGTCATTTTCATAACTTCAAATGTAGGGCTCCAAATGAAGTGAAATTTTTGTGGCATGCTACTCATGTGATGATTGATGTGTGGTAAAAATTTCATGAATTTTGGGTGTTGTATGAGTGAGTTATTAGTGTATCTTGCTCTCACATGATTTATTGCAATATATATTTGTCTTTTTCATAGAGGTTGATATACTTGTCCAAATGGCTTAAAATTTGGACAGTAGACTTTTGGGAGCATATGTAGGTCTCTGTAATTTTGGTAGAATTTATTATGCACTTTTGATAGGTGTTCATAATTCCACCTAATTATCCAAATAAATTAAGAAAATGTATTAAAAGAATTTATTTAGTAATTGACACTATGTTTTCTGGTGTTCATTAGTCATGCGTGAAATGTTGGTAAAGTTGGTTTTGTCTAATTATATGTTTGCAACATAAGTTAATAATTATTTCTTGCAAATGAGGTTTCTGGACAGATCTGAAAACTTGGTAAAGTTCTTCATGATAATGTGCTTTGTTGTGAAATTTATTTATACAAAAGTTGTAGATAATTTATGTATCTAGCTGCTGTTAAAATTTGGTGGCATTTGGCCATGTGGTTTAGGAGTTATAGCTATTTAAAGTTGGGTTACAGAATTGCTTGCTCTCTGTCTTGCTAGACCAGTTTCTGTGTTTGTGTAAATTTGACATGTGAAACTTTGGAATCATGCTGTGATGATATTAGATGAAATGTAGAGAATTTTATAAGCTTTCCTTAATGTCTTCTTTCAAATCATTTGGATTTATAGATCTCCAGTTATGCATTTGTTTGTCAGCTGATGTTTGCAGTCCTGAAATTGATAAGTTCTAAGTTTAGTTTAGGCTTCACTTTGCTTTGCTTCATGTATTGCTAAGTAGGATTATACCTATTTTAGGGTCAAGTTATTATCCCAGATGTCTTGTGAAACTTGAGTCATGCTTAGTGTATCTCCTTGCTTTAGCTTGATGGTTTGTGTAAAATTTCAGTTAAGCAAAGTGAAGTGCATATGTATGTGTAGAGTGACATGATGCTTGCCTTGTTTACTATATGTGATGCATCATCTATTGCATTTCCATGTATTCCATATTCATGCACTCGCATTTGCATCTCATTTAGGTACGCTAGATGTACCACGTGAAGGACGAGATGAGGACCCAAGCCCGAAGACGGTGTTTGGTGGATCCATCCCGAAGATAGAAGGATCGGGCAAGTGCTAGATGGGAGGATGCTCACCAAGTGAATTCATCTAACATACTCTAACTTGAGTTGGATCCCAGGCAAGCCCCGGAGCATTATAAGCCTCCTATCTTTAAAGCAATTAATTCTATATATGTTATAAGTATTGCTGCATTAAGTGATAGGAGTTGGTTGGAAACCCTTGCTGCATTATATCATTCCTTGTCCAGATATATGAATCCCTGAATCCTACATAGACTAGGATCGAGTAGATGCTTAGCCCTGCCTTAAGCGGTAGAAGTCAGGTGATTTCCTGTCACCTGCGAGATATAGGGATATTCATATATGGCACGGTTGGCTATATTTGCTATCGTGGAATGGAACCATGTGTTAATAAAATGAAATGAGACCGGGCGGGATAACGATAGTGAAGCAACAAGGCATGGAGGTCTTGGGTGTAGATCTATCCCCGTCTGAGTCGTTTAAGGACCGATTCGCTGTACGTCCTTGAGTCATGTTGAACGCAGTCTAACACTTAGTTGGCCAGATAACCCGTTCCGACCGCGAAGCCGAGTAATGTGGTTCAGGCCGGGAATCGAATGGTAGGTTGCTTCTTGGAGGAGAGAAAGAATGTGCTTGGGGACATTGGCGTGAGACCAAGGGGGGGTTAGAGTCCCTATCACCTGGCAGAGTGTCGCCCTTGGGGTCGCGACATCATTCGGACCCGCGATTCCTGAATCATATGAAAAGGTGGCTTGTGCGACCCTGGCAGGGGCCTGCGCGGTGAGTGTTAGAAATACCCCTCCAGCTGGATAGGAATTCGATTCGAATCGCCGTCGCTCCCGGTTAGTGAGCACTTGACTTGAGCAGCGGCAACGTAGATTCCATTAAATTGAACGGATGGTTAATTGGATCACGATGAAAAGGTTGCCTCAATTTATACCTGCTATGGTTAATATTGTTTGCTCCTAATAAAGTGAGTGCTCTAGTACAGGTTCTAATATAGATGACAGGCTAATGATAATTAACTTGATGCTTAAGCATTAATGACTACTTATCCATAATAAGCTTTTATGCAAAATGTTGTCAAGCTAGCCCACTTTATATCAGCCTTGCATGATCCTTGGTGTCACCTTATTTCTGGTTTCTGACGGGTAAGTCTAGCTGAGTACCTTCTTGTACTCAGGGTTTTATCCCCACTTGTTGCAGGTTGTGATGTATCATGGCGGCTGCAAGAGTTGGGTGGCTCCTGCCATAGAGGCGGAGTGTGATCACGGGTATGATCCTTCTGAGTTATCTTCTCTCTAATGCTTTTGTTGGAAGTCGACCTTCGTACTGGCATGTATTTGAAATAAGAATAATGTTAGTTTCAAATTACTTTGCTTCCGCTACTTTTCAATGTAAGTTCTAATAACTATGTTGAACTCCGATGTATATTGAATTACTTGTGAACGGATGTAACATGTGACTTGTTATGTTGAATCACTACGATCTTGGCTTGTATGTTGGTTGGTTTGAATTCCCTCGTGATTTCATTGGACTACCGGAGTTATATGGGCTCAAGTGCGAGAATTTGATCATTTCGGTGATTGTTTTTGTACTTGTGCTCTTATAATTTGGACGGTTCCGTTACACAACATAGAGCACATTTGAAAGAGAGTGATCATTTGATATTGCAATCTTGCCTATACCCTTGACTTTGATCTTTGAATTGTCCCCAAATGTGATCTTCTCTTGACATTCCCAATTTTCTTCAAGTAAGGTGAACATACGAGGATTACCGGTCATATGTTGAGTGCAACCACTATCAATAACCCAATGAGATCCACCGGTCTTGTAGTTCACCTACACACAGGAGATCAAGCTTTTTGTTTAAGGACCCAAATCTGAGAGGGACCCTTGACTTTCTCAACTAGTGACTTGGCAACCTAAATTTTTTTAGACCTATTCTTGTTTGGGGGACCCAAGAACATGACTTTCATCTTTCCACTAGAATCTCTTCTAAGCATATAGTGAGCATTGAAAGCAAAGGGTCTAGCATGCTTAGGCAAGGGTTGTGGTGGTGGAGTTTTACACTCATGAGCAAAGTGGCCCTCTTGTCTACACTCAACACATCTCTTAGGCTTAGGCTTTGATTTGCTTTGTTGTTATTGAGTTTTGGCCTTCTTCTCCTGATTTGTCAAGTAACCAATACCACTTCTATCCATCTTTATGATGGTGTTCATGAGTAGCTCACTTTGCAAGTATTGACCTCTTGTAAACTTGCTTAAACCGGTCTTGAGATGCTCTTTCTCTTGCTTTAGCTTTTTGTTCTCCTCAATGAGTGACTCATTTGATGTTTGCTTTTCAAAAGCCATCAACCCTTTTAGCTTCTTGTTCTCATCTCTAAGCATTTCATTTTCACTCTTGAGTTTGACATAATCATCATAGTTGTCGGATTCAACCACTTTCTTGCTTTTGCCACTAGAGCCTTACTCAATACTGATGAGTACTGGCCCGATCTTCCGAGAGGTAACCGGTAAGTTCGATTTGTGGAGATCTCAACGTTAGCGATCCGGTTTCAAATCAGACATGATTCGAACCCTGCAACCGTTACACCACTGCTCCGTTGGTTATCAACCAAGCACAACTTGATTGACCTCGCCAAGAAGGCTTTTCCTGCAAGCGAATCGAAGAGCATAAGCAAGAAGGTAAAAACACGCAATCTAAAATTGCAAATATGAATGATGCAAATATCAATAGAGGGTTCAAGAACTCGGTTCCAAAGGACTAATTGACACAGTGGAGGAGATCTAGAACAGGGGCCCTGGATCACTGTAAAAGGATTTGTCACCACAGTTACAATGAACGATTCAGTTTCTTGATGGAAAACTAAACTCTAAACAAAACCCAATTGTCTAACAGCGGCGGCGGCTGTGTTTATAGTCTAAGACTCGACCTAGGGTTGGGAACGGCCAGGGGTTGGGCACCCACAACTTGGGCTTAAGGCCCGACACGATACATGGCCAAGTTGGCCCAAATAGGTGACGCAGCACCTTGACGTGGTCACACAGAATGATCCACGGACCTTCTGGAGCTGGGACCAGATCCAAAACGACGATGTCGTCGTCCCCTTTCCAACGCATCCAAGAACGCCCCGTTTTGATGTCGTATGAGAGAGTTATGACCAAAACAGTGACGACATGTCTACTGAATCCGAGGGTGACGTGGCAGCTGAGTTGGGGACGAATTGCAACTTGGAAAAGACCATAACATCGGTGTGTCCAGCGTGGCGATGTCCTCATCATCCTCCCCTTCTTGAATTGGAGTCGTCCTCGACTCCATATTGGCGATGTCCTCATCATCCTCTCCTTCTAGAATTGGAGTCGTCCTCGACTTCATCCCATCATCAGCGAACTCCTGCAAAAGGTTAGTGACAGCAGGCAATGCACCAGACAGAATAGGTTGACAAAATATAGTATAACATGGCGCATCAGGATTATCACATAACTCAGCAGTAGCAGAAGTTGTAACAAGAAAAGTACCTCCTTTTAACTTAATCTCATTATTTTTAGCAATGTGAGTTGGAGGTTTATTTTTAATCTCATTAGCATGTTTAATAATATCCGTAGGAGACAAAGATAGCAATGTAATTTTCTTGTCCTTATGTATGATAGTGTATGTATTAGTTCTACCATGGTGTAAAGCATCATTATCAAATTCCCATGGGCAACCTAATAAAATGGAACAAGCTTGCATAGGAACAACATCAAAATTAGCAGTATCATGATAAGAGCCTGTGAAAAAGCTAATGCGTGCTGATTTAGTTACCTTAGTCTTACCACTATTATTGACCCATTGAAGTTTATATGGATACGAATGTTGTCGTGTGGTCAAACCAAGCTTGGCAACCAAATCTGAACTCATCAAGTTATTGCAACTCCCGCTATCAATGATAGTGAGAACACGACAACCCTGCACAATGAAATACATGTGGAACAAATTGTGGCGTTGGATCATCATCTCTTCTTCATGTCCCACACGTGTACTCAACACACGCTGCACAAGAAGGCTAGGGTAGTCTGCGGCAGCAGCCACAGAGTCAATGATGATGGCCTCCTTGTCTTGATCGCCCTCGGTGGAATCTGCATCAATGTTAGCAACAAGGGCTAAATCATCTTCAACATCACTAGCACTTACATATCCATCCTCAGTAACAATGAAAGCACGACGACTGGGGCAATCCTTCATGACATGTCCCATGCCTTTGCATCGGTGGCAAATGATTTTAGAGCTGGACGAGGAGGAGCTAGGAGAAACACCTGGAGTGGCACTTTTCTTCTGCACATTAGATAATTTACTTACCCCGAAAGGTGTAGACGGCTATGATGCAACAGGAATCTTGGGCATCTCCGGCTCTGAACGCTGCTAAAAATTCCTCCCATTGTTAGACCTGAAAGGCTGGTGTTGTTTGCGGCCCTGTACTTCACGTTCTGCCTTAATAGCAAGATGATACAATTAGGAAAAATTACGTCATTCTTTATAATCTAGTATGTTTTGTATATCATGGTTTAAACCACCAAAAAATCTAGCACTAGAATCATTATCATATTCATTTATACCACAACAGGCTAAAACAATAAGCAATTCCTGATAGTATGCTTCTACTGCTTTATCACCTTGTTTTAAAATTTATAGTTTCAAACGTAAATCATGTTGGTAATAAGGATGAACAAAACGAGATTTCATACGTTGCTTTAAAGCATTCCAAGTTTGAGGCACAGCAGCAGCATTATTAGCATTGCAAAGATCACTCCACCAGAACAAAGCAAAATTAGTAAACTCACTAGTAGCAAGTCTAACTCTATGCTCAGCAGGAACATTATGAGAATTAAATTTTTGTTGAACAGCAAGCTCCCAATCTAAGTAAGCCTCTGGATCAACATTACCAGCAAAAAAAGGAAGGCTAAATTTAATTTTAGCAAAAGGATCATTATTACCTTGAATATTACCTCCCATACCGTGACGGTTGAAGTTAAGGCGGCGACAGGCATAACCGTCAGCATCCGCATCTTCATCACCAAAATCATCTGCATCTTCATCATCAGCACGATGAGGTGGAGGATGTTGCTCGAGTTGTTAAATGCGGGTGACCAGATTGTTCACATTGCGCGTCAGCTCGGTCATAAGATTGCGTTGTTCAGTCATGAACATTGTAAGCTCGCCCTTGGACACGCACTCATTGAAGTCTATCGGAGATCCTGCCATGGTTAGAAGATAGAAAAAGACATCACCAAAGTATTATCCCTATCAACTAAAAGGAAACAAGTGATGGTGGTGGTGAAAGTGGAATGCAAAATCACAAGCGGCTTATCACCGTCTTGCATGTATTCTTACCAACGCCAAACAGAAGCCAAACCAAAGTGACAAAGTAATCTATTGTTGAGCGTGGGTAACAGTTACAAGATGAACCTGTGCTGACAGAAGAATATGTGGAGCTATGGGTAGGCACACAATATGACAGCAAGTATGAGCAATTAACGAATGCAGAGTAGCAATTGTTCAATCTGGATCCAAAGTACAAATCACAGCTGCTGGCTAAGACGTGTCGAGACGTAGCGCAACAAGGTGAAAGCAAATGACGATGGAAAGAACTCACAGAACAAGCAAATAACCTGAATTTTTCCTTTTTTCTGAATCAAACTTTTTTATTTTTTTGCTATTTTTTTTATATTTTTCTCTGAACAAAGATCAAAAAAAGATGCAACCACAAAAATTGGCACCTACAACTGAGGTGGGATGTGGTCTACAGAAATACAACATGTTCTCTGAAAAGCGTGCAAAAACTTTGACAATTTTTTTTCTTTATTTTCCTGATTTTTTTTTTGACAATTTTGAGGAAACCAAACAGGGCGAAGCCAAGTTTGGGTCGGCTCCAAATAGTGTCAAGAAGCTGCTGTAAAAATTTCAGATTTTTCTGATAAACGAGCGAAAAGTTATGCCTGTTTTACTGAATGTATCTCAAGTTATATTTTCCGGAAGACACAACACGGCAGCGACAATTAGGGCAAAACGGCCCTAAACTCAAACACCAATCACAAGATCGTCCTTGTGACTAACAGCAGTAGGTATTCGTCTGATGATTTAAGGAGGGCTGTGATGCAGGCAAAATAAGAGCGGTTGGCAACCTATTTAGGGTTTGCGCGGTGACGAGAAGTTACACAAGGCGGCTAGCGGGGCAAGTCGAGTAATGTGGTGGTTTTGACTTGTTGTTTGGAAATGGTGGATAGGATAGCAGTGAAAAACAAAAATCACAGCAACGGCCGATTGAACTACGATGACGAACACAATCCTAAACCAACAACAAGACTCGACCACGGACAAAAACTCAACAACGCGAATCTAAAACGAAATTGCAAAGGCACAAACATGATAGGACAGCAGAAATTGAAATATTATTAGGCTTTTTGTGGACTCTAGGTAATGAACAAATATGAATATAAGGCAAACGAGATTATACCTCACGGTAAACCTGAAATATCTGATACCAATTGATGAGTACTGTCCCGATCTTCCGAGAGGTAACCGGTAAGTTCGATTTGTGGAGATCTCGACGTTGGCGATCCGGCTTCAAATCAGACACGATTCGAACCCTGCAACCGTTACACCATTGCTTCGTTGGTTATCAACCAAGCACAACTTGATTGACCTCGCCAAGAAGGCTTTTCCTGTAAGCGAATCGAAGAGCACAAGCAAGAAGGTAAAAACACGCAATCTGAAATTGCAAATATGAATGATGCAAATATCAATAGAGGGTTCAAGAACTCGGTTCCAAAGGACTAATCGACATAGTGGAGGAGATCTAGAACAGGGGCTCTGGATCACTGTAAAAGGATTTGTCACCACAGTTACAATGAACGATTCAGTTTCTCGATGGAAAACTAAACTCTAAACAAAACACAATTATCTAACAGTGGCGGCAGCTGTGTTCATAGTCTAAGACTCGACCTAGGGTTGGGAACGGCCAGGGGTTGGGCACCCATAACTTGGGCTTAAGGCCCGACACGATACATGGCCAAGTTGGCCTAAATAGGTGACACAGCACCTTGACGTGGTCACACAGAATGATCCACGGACCTTCTAGAGCTGGGACTAGATCCAAAACGACGACGTCGTCGTCCCCTTTCCAACGCATCCAAGAACGCCCCGTTTTGATGTCATATGGGAGAGTTATGACCAAAACAGTGACGACGTGTCTGCTGAATCCGAGGGTGACGTGGCAGCTGAGTTGGGGATGAATTGCAACTTAGAAAAGACCATAACATCGGTGTGTCCAGCGTGGCGATGTCCTCATCAAATACTCTCAATAATCAAGTCATCACATGATGTGGCTATATCAATCTTAAAAACTTGGTTAGTAGCATCATGTGTGTCAAGAGAGAGCTCATTAGCAACAACAAGACTATCATAATTAATTTTCAATAAAGTATATTTATCTTTTAGCAAGTTGTGCCTAGTGTTGAGCTCATCATGCTTCTTCTCAAGTTTATCATGTTCATCTCTAAGCTCTTTGTTAAAAGTTTTGAACTCCTTGAGAGTAGAAGTCATAATTTCATTTTGATCTTTAAGCTCATCACTAGTCTTTTGTGCAATCTCAAGCTTTGATGAAATTGATTCATTTTCATTTTGAAGCTCATCATTTTCATTTCTAGTCTTTCTTATGACTTTAGAGTATTTGTTGAGCAATTTTATAAGTTCATCATAAGAAGGTGCATCAAATTCATCATCACTATCACTATCATCATCATCACTCATTATTTTGTACCTTTCGTTCACCCTTAGCCATGAGGCATAGATGAGTAGTGGATGATGACGGTGAAGATGGCAGTGAAGGTGGTGGTGAAGATGTCGATGAAGATGATGATGGCCCAATCACAAACACGGCGACCTTCTCTTTCTCGTCATCGCTTTCATCACCGAAGGACTCACATGATGATTCAATGTTGGTGAGCCAATCACCAACAATGTAAGCTTTGCCTCCCTTCTTCTTTTTGTGATATTCTTTCTTCTTGCCATCTTTTTTCTTGTATGGCTTGTTCTTCTTCTTCTCATCTTCTTCATCACTAGATTCATTTTTCTTGCTCTTGTTCTTGTTCTTGTATTTGTCTTTTAGAGGCTTAGGGATTGATGAGCTAGATGACCAAGTTCACCACAATTGTAGCAATCAATTTCAGATATAGGCTTTCTTTTACTACTTGTGAAAAACTTCTTTTTCTTGCCATCGAACTTGATGCCACTCTTATTAAATTTTTTTAGCATATTGGTGGTCTTTCTCACCATGAGAGCAAGTGATGCATCATCAATGTCACTCTCACTTGAGCTTTCATGTATGATCATGGCTTGGTTCTTCTTCTTTTTCTTGTCATGGCTAGCTTTAAAAACCAAGTCCTTTTTCTTGAAAGATGATGAGCCCTCTTCCGGAGTGATATGCATATACATCTTATGAGCATTGATCTTTCTCAATACTTGTGTTAGTGTTGCGGTGGAGAGATCACTTTGATGAAGCACGGTGACAATGTGGCCATACTTCTCAATGGGAAGAACACTCAAGATCCTCCTTACAACATCCGATGGACTCATTTGAGTGAGCCTGAGAGCATTGAGATCATCTACAAGAACATTCAAGCGAGTGTATATGTCATTAGCACTTTCCTTGGGAAGCATCTCAAATGAATTAATTTTCTTCAAAGTAATATGATAGCGTTCCTCACGCTCACTCTTAGTTCCCTCATGGAGAGCATAAATGTTTTCCCACAATTCATGAGCGTTTTTTGCATTATGCACACGATTGAAGATATCCTTGTCAAGGCCCCGGTAGAGTGCATTTTTTTGCCTTTGCATTTCACCGGTCGTACTTTTCCTCGTCACCAACGGGGTTAGCGGGATCCTTGACTTCCGGAAGCCCTTCGGTGACGGCTCTAAGACACCCGACATCTATGGCTTCGAGGTACGCCTCCATACGGATTTTCCAATATGGAAAATCATCTCCCTCAAAGATGGGAGGTGGTCCTTCCCCATTAGACATCTTCCTCTAGGCGGTAAAGCCTAATTTAGGAGCAACTCGGCTCTTATACCAATTGAAAGGATCAAGATACCCAAGAGGGGGGTGAATTGGGCTTTTCTAAAATTTATTGTGAGAATTAAATCCTACTAAGCCAAAATTCACCCCTAGTGTCTACAAGTGTTCCTAGTAATTCTATCGATAAAAGTTTTACACCCTAAGTTCCAATCCTAGTCTAGCATGACAATTCTAGGAAAGTAAACCAAGCAACAAAAGTAATACGAGAAAGTAAATTGCTTAAAAGTAAAGGGTTAGGAACACGACGATGTTTTCCCAAGGTATCGGAGAGTCATCACTCCCCACTAGTCCTCGTTGGAGCACCCGCGCAAGGGTGTAGCTCCCCCTTGATCCACGTGAGGATCAAGTGCTCTTTACGGGCCGATTCTTTGACACTCCATCGTGGTGAATCACCCACAACCGCTCACAAGATGAGTTGGGCCATCCACAAGCTCCGCAGGATGATCACCAAACTCCCAATCACCACCAAGCCGTCTAGGTGATGGCGATCACCAAGAGTAACAAGCAAGAACTCTCACTTGACCATAACAAGCCTAATGAGAAGGTGGATGCACACTTGCTACTTCCTAGTCACTAATAAGGAATCTTAATCTTGGATTCTCAAATCTCAATCCTCACTAGAGCTCTTGCACTTCCTTGCATATGAAAGGTGTTTCTCAGCTGAAGAAATGAGCAAGAGACCTCAAATAGAGGTGTAGGGGATGTATTTATACTCCCCACAGTTAATTCCTACCGTTATGTGCCAACTCAGCATTTAAGTACTGACCGGACGTGCCGGTCGACGTGACCGGATGCGTCCGATCGATGGCAACGGTCGAATTGAAAAACAACGGCGCTGAGTGACTGGATGCGCAGTGAGTCCAATCAGGAGTGACCGGACGTGTCCGGTCGTGTAAAACCATTTCTGTACTTTGACCGGACGCATGGACGAGTCTGATCGGTGATGACCGAACGCGTCCAGTCAACGAAGTTCCTCTCTGGAAGTGGACCGGACACACTGTAGATGCGTCCGATCGATTTCCTAGTCGCGTCCGATCACAACACTTACCCTCTCTGACTCTAGTCAACACGATCTGCATGTCCGGTCCACGGGAGAACCACGTCCGGTCGATCGTATTGATCTTGCGGTGACTGCCAGTACTGACCGGACGCCTCTGGTCAAGATAGAGACCGCATCCGATCGAGAATAAATGGTTCAAAAGACTTAGAATCGTGATGCAACTTGAACCAAGTTTCTTCCAACTGAACTTTGGGCTTCTCCTGAGCAAACTAGTGCTAAGTTTGATAAGTGTGCACCACACCTAAACAAATAGACTCACCTAGGTCAAGCTACTCGCTCATGCCCCCCTTTATAGTACGGCCAAAGGAGAAAAGCGAAGATCCTAACGACTATTCTGAACATAACGCAACTACTCGACGTCCGGAACTAACCGTCCTTAATCTTGACGTTAATCCTTTGAAAATTGAAATGATTTCCATCAAGGGGCATGAAAACCATAGTGCCCAAAACAGTCACAATTCCCATGACCTAACTTACCAAAGTTTCTGCAAAACACACGTTAGTCATGGTAATGTTGCGTTGTCATCAATTGCCGAAACTAACTCTCGGGGCCTAGATGCTTTCAGCCACGAATTCTAATCCAAATAAAAAAGATTTGTCCAATCTTTTGAGTAACCTAAATAGGAACTCTAATCGGATAGAAAAAGATATAAAAAAAGTCAAAATTTCTGATCTCTCTGATCCGGAGTATCCTAAATACAAATCCTAATCCATGTAGAAAAGAATAAAAATATCTTCACGTGCAAAGCTGAAGACTGTCTCCAATCTGAAATTGTTGTTGCTGTTCGTGAGACATGGATATAGATGCTAATCTGCTACTTGCACTGCTGCTTCATGAAGATCAATAGATTTCCATTTCTACGAATCCCTTCTCTCTTTCTCTCTCTTCTTTTTTGGGCTTTTCTTTTGCTGGTCGTCAGTTTGTTTGGTTTGGTTGTAACACTCGATTTTAAGAATAAAACCAGATACACACCATATGTGAGCCCAGGAAGGCAAATCTCACATATAGCTACAAATAAAGGTAATATCAAGTGACAATGCTCAATATATAACGTACTTATTACAAAAGATATAACCTTAGATAACAAATAGTGGAAAGACAACTTCGGTCTTCAGGTAAAAACTCCAGTCCACAGGGACAACTGACTGGTTGATCACAAGCCTGTCTGCTCCAATCTCTGGCAATCTGGTACCAATCCAGGATTTTTCCAAAGTATTGAAAATAAACAAGCGTGAGTACATTTTGTACTCCACAAGCATAACATGGAGATTCATGAGGCTCAAAAGGCAGACACAGTTTACTGCATTTAGCATTTTAGTAAGTCAACATTTTATCATTGGTTAACATCAACTTATGCTTAGGCTCCCAAGTTAACCCACATGATCATATACTAGAATTAAATAGAGTTATTGATCAATATTATATCATCATCGTCGTCATCGTCATCATAATACCATCATAGTTCACCATGAACAACAACATCATAAGTAACCAGTTATTCTGTGAGTTTTCCGGGCAGCTCGTGACCGTGAGCACGGCTGTTATAACAGTTTTAACACTCTGCAGAGGTTGTGCATCTTTATCCATGAGTCGTGTTGCCCATATGCCTGGGTTAATTACTCCCATAACACTTCCAAGGTGAGCGGGCATGGTACACTATGAAGCCTTCCATAGGTCTCGTCTAACAAGTTAGGACCGCGAGGTTTCCTCGGTAGGCAGATATAGAGAACCCCCTTTCTGTGGCACAATTCCCGCAGACTATACACACCAGAACAGAGGCAGTTCTATACCTAAAGTGGCAAGCCCCTCTTGCGCCCTTTCGGGTAACCTCTAACAAGCTAGAAAAGATCCTATTACTGAGCTAAAGTCAGAGCCATATAACTCTCACGGTTGCATTGTATGTCCCAGCTTTTGCCCTACAGATAAGTCCTTACGGAGGGTTTAGGGCAACATGATCAACATCATTTGCACCTTCACCCTATAGTTCAATAGTCACCATCATGTTTATCCGTTTGTTCCATTAGTCCTAGTATCGATCATGTTTAAACAGAGCACTAGCATTCTACCCATGTGCAATAAAACCCATAGGGATCAAGGTACAAGTTATCATTGGCTAGGATGTCCTTATAGTCGAGCAATATTAGACACATGCATAATGAGTAGATTATATAATGAATAGGACATCAAGGTAGGCCCATGCTATACTTGCCTTGGTTCACGAACTTCTGCTCCTGCTGGTCTTCGAAGTACTCCTGGTTCCCAACATACTCCTCACCGTCTGAACTCGACCAACACGGCAACATACACATTTCAGGGGCATTCATACATAGCAAACAAACCTATAATTAGAACAGTACACCAGCAGTATAAAAACAATATAAAAAGTTTATGAAAATATTCTACGTCTCACTACGATCACATCAACGCGAAGTGCACGAAAAATGGAGCTATAACGCGAAAGTTACGAATTATTTAGGGTTTCAAAAGCTAGCTATTAAACTAGACTTAATCGAGAAATTCAAAAGCTTCTAACAGGTCTAACAGTAGCACTAATGCGTAGATTACGAAATTACGAAACCAACGCAAGTTGAATGGGTCAAATCAGAGCTAAAACGAAGGTTTTATGAGCTAAATAGTGTAGTGGCAATTCTGTAATTAATCTAAAAACGTATTTTTCATTTAAACCGAAGAACTACGTTTTCAAAATGAGAATGCGTATTTCGGGAATACGTCAAGGACGGCGATTTAGATATGCCAGAAACCGAGGGGCTCTTTAACAATTTGACCTATGAAAGGGTACATTTGAATTTGGGCCGTCCGATCGGAGATGGGCAACCCGGATTAGATGGGAGAGGGGAAGAAGGGCACGACCACCGGAGTTGGAGGTGGAGACGGCAGCGCCGCCATTGCCACGGCGGAGGGCTCGCCGGAGTTACCCAATCGAGCTCTACGGTGCATGGTTTTCAAGTCCGATGGCATGGGGATGAAGCGGAGAGAAAGGCGACCTCGACCATGCCATTTTCACGGCCGGGGAAAGTCCCGCACGGCGCTCGCCATGGCCGGCCATGGGGAGAGCTCACCGAAGCTCGCGAAACTGGCCCTAGAGACCACGACTCACCAAATTGAAGGCACCGAGAGAGAGAGAGGAACAAGGCGACCTTGCCTAGGCCCTTAGTGCGGCCAGGGAAGAACCCGAGTGGCTCCTGCCATGGATGGCGGCGAGAAGGTCGTCGGAGCGAGCGGGAACACGTCACAAACGTCCACAATTGAGAAATTGAGAGCACAGAAAGGAAGAGGAGGTCAAGGCGGAGCTCACCAGCGCTTCAAATGAGACGGAGGCGACTCTGGAGCGGCGGTCCACGGGAGCGGCGGATGGCGACTCCGGCGGCGGTTTTGCTGCCTCTACGCGCGTGAGCGAGGAAGAAAGGCAGAGCGAGAAGTGGCAGGGGAGCAGTGACGGGTGCGGGCTCCCCTTTATGGAGGCCAGGGTGCGGACGCTCCCACGATGCGAGAAGAGGTGGGCGCGGGCGACGGTTTTGCCCGAGCGGCTTGCGACGCGGAACGAAAGGAGGAGGTTGGGGAGGAGCTGACGGGCAGGCCCCCGGCTGCCAGTGACTGCGAGAGGGAGGAGGCGCGGCAGCGACTGCCTGGCCGAGCTGGGCCGGCCTACGAGAGAAAACGCAGGGGGGAGAGAAGGGAAGGAGGCTAGCGGGCTGGCGGGGAACTGGGTCAACAGGCCGAAAACGAGGAAAAGAGGAGAAAAAAAGATTTTGCTTTTCTTTTTCTATAGCACTTTTCCAAATTCATTTTCAAAAGGTTTTTGAAATCTTTTTTGCATTTGAATCAAATCCAGTCATCACAAAAATACAATACAGCGGCATGGATGCATGAACATGTTTCTATCCTTATATTTGTTTTAAATTTTTCATAAAAAATATTATTTCCCTAGGTAAAAATGCTCACAAAAATACTTATATAAATTATTTTAACTATTTTGGATAAATACAAATTTTATGGTGTTACATTGGTTTTCTTTTCTACGTCTTTCATTGGGTTCCTTGTTCTTTTTCCCATTTTTTCGAGTATAAGTACCTTTGATCCCGTTTCGTGCTCGTTCTGATCTGTCCTTTTTTTTCCTTTTTAGTACCTAGTTGGTTCCTCCGTTCCTATTTGTTCGGTCTGTTTTTTACCCGTGATCTGGTCATCATAATCATGGGTCAACATAACGGTCACTAACACGTCTGACATCTAACACCATGCCAACTTTAATTAGGTGTTACAAACATATCTTTATCGGTAATGCTACAAAGCGGCTTTGCGTCAGCTCCTCTTCTCCTTCCTTCAGATGGGAACGCAGCTGCTGTTTGTAGATACGAGAGCACGCGTGCTGCTTCCTGCAGCGGCACCTCAACCCAGCCCACACCAACTCCTCGCCGACCACCCCAACAGGCCGCAGCCGCGCGCGCTGCTCCCCGTCCCCGCACCCTGCCGCCACGCCGTCATCCTCGTCGCTCCTCGCGAGCAACCTCTCCGACCTTGCCAAGATTGACGGCTCCTTTCGGCTGCTGCGTGTCGCCAAGCGGCCAAGAGAGGGGGTCATCACTGGCCGGGCCCAAGTCAGGCGCAGGCGCAGCTGCCGTTGCCAAAACGTGCCACCATCCTCAACCGCCGGTTGGCCAGAACTGGCCATTCCCCGCTCTCCTCTCCGTTGTCCGGAAGAAGAACGATAGGGTGAAAAACGCATATTGCAAGCATATGTTCCAAGTGTTTTAGATGTTTGAGAGGTATGTTGCACGTGTTTCATGCGGATGTTGGAAAAATAGATCGGGATATTACATATATTGCAATGGTTGTACACGTATGTTGCAAACTTCTGTTCTTAATGTTTCATCTGTTTTTCCAAATGTACGTTGCAAGCGTGTTTATTTGGATATTGCATATGTTTCACACATAGTGTTTTATCTAGATGTTGTTTATGTTTTACAATAGTTTTCACGTGTTCTTCAGGTGTTTTGGATGCATGCTTCAAGTGTTTTATCTGCCTCAGACGTATGTTGCAAGTATTGCATTTGGATGTTTCAAAACTACATCAGATGTTGCATCTCCACCCTCGCTTTTTGCTGCTTTGCCTCGGTGTCTCCTTCATCCTCCCGACACCGCCTGGGCATCCGTCACCCCCTCCCCCTCTTCTCGATGCTGGTGACGTTCAGGGCAGCACGGAAAACATACTGCAAGCGCGGTGTCCGGACGCCTTGTTCGTCCAGACGTTCTAGCGCTTGCAAGCCCGTATCTTTATAGATCTTCAAGGGAAATCACAAAACTCAATTTTAACTGTACCGACACATAGTATGAAAAATAAATTTGTGATATATTTATGGGCAAATACCTTTGTGCTTTGCAACTGAAAAAAAACAATATATCAAGATTGTATTTTAATTCCATACATGCTTAATATGACATGGTTATATTACTACTAACAAAGATTGACTTATATTATGGATGCCATGTCCATCATAAATAAATTATAGTTTTTAAATTTTGTATAGAAAAATAAAATATAAATAGGTATGTACTATTCCATCATTGTTTTCTATAAATTTTATATTTTTCTATTGCAACACATGGGCACATTTGCTAGTAATGTTTAATATTTTGAACTTACGGAGAATTTTCCAAATGCAATGATTACTCCTTACGGAACTCTCTAGAATAGCACGTGACGAAATAATATAGCAAGGGTACATATATAATTTTACATTTCCACTAATCTAGCTTCGAAACTTGAGATTTCCATTCTTTTTTAGGACGGATAGAGTAATACCTTAGCAACGACTACTCTTGTGTAGTCACCAATAAATGTTGGCAAATTGTATCCTTAGATTTGCACATTAACCATTTTATCGTCACTCTGGTCACTATATTAGATATTATTAGAGAATTATGTCAATTAGATCCGTACCCCTGGTTGAAATCCTAAATCCGTCACGGGTCATGACAGATGATGGTTTTGGATAACAAAACTGTCCTGTACCTTTCGCTGTCAAAACTCCCTATTGATGAATGGACGTGCCTCCATTTGGAAATGGTGTGGACCCCACGAAACGAAATCACGTCAACACTGTTTCACGTTGATTTAGGAAAATGAGGGTAGCACCTTTGACGAAACGCAACCCGGCCTTGACGTGCTCATGAATTCGCGATGCTATTGCTAGGCCAGCCTTTTTCATTTTCAACAACACAATGAATGTGGCATGGCGTCTCATTCCATTCCAATATTCCATTTTCTACCGCGCGCAAAAGCTTACGGCAACCAGAAATTAAATTAAATTAATAAAAAAGTCAATTCCTTCCCTCCCCACGTCAAAAAGAAGCGGGCCGTACCCAGAGATGTCAACGGGTACCCGAAATCTGAGTACCCGACGGGTATTACCCGATAAAGAGGCAGATATGTGATAAATTTTCTACCCGTGGGTACATTATTGGGCAAAATCCTATACCCATCGGGTACGACGGGTACGGGTGCGGGTGTATACTACTCATACCCGCATACCCGCGGGTAAGACATACTCGCAAAAATAACTAGCCAACCTCAGTTATTTTAGCGCATATAAGTCATGAATTTAGCCCATTGAGACATCCACCTTGGTTGTAATGATGCTAATAATGTTTGTTAACATGTTTGTAATATGTTGGAAGCTTAGAATGATTTATTTTTGCACGTGACTATTTGATATTTTTAGGTAATTTTCTGGTATGCGGGTACGGGTTACCCATCGGGTGAGAATTACCCGGCGGGTACGGGTATGAAACTATTTTTTTACCCGCATGCGGATACGGATAACCCGACGAGTAAAATTTTATGAGTATGAGTGGGCACTACCCGTTGGGTACGTACCCGTCGCCGTCTTAAGCCGTACCAAGCCACCAACTCCTTGCGGTCCACTTCCCTTCCGAAGCCAACTCATCTCAAGTTCTCAACTCCCACAGTAGAAAACTCCACCGGCTGCCTGCCCACAGAAATTCCCCCCCATTCACCTTCAAAAAAAGGAGGAGCCAGGCTTGCTCTTCCCGAAATCTCCTTTCCCATCGAATCGACGGTGGTGTCGGCCACCTGAGCAGCTGCCCTGCCCCTCCCCAGCGGCGGCTCTACTCCGCACAGGGCTCGCGACTCTTTTGCCACCGAAAGGAGGGAGGGCGGCGCGGGCGAGCGGCGGAGATGGTGGGGGGCGGCGGGGCGCTGCGACGGGTGGGCAAGTACGAGGTGGGACGCACCATCGGGGAAGGCACCTTCGCCAAGGTCAAGTTCGCGCAGAACACCGAGACCGGGGAGAGCGTCGCCATGAAGGTGCTCGACCGCTCCTCCATCCTCAAGCACAAGATGGCCGAACAGGTGACCGAGCTGGCCCTCGTTTTTTCTCCCTGCCCCCCCCCCCCCCCCCCCCCCCCCCAAATACCAAATAATGTTGTTGGGATGGCTCGCGGAAGCATTTCTTTTCTCACTGATTCCGCGCTCCGTAGCTTCATGTTGTGGATTTTAATCCTTGTTATGCCGTTTCTGTGGACGAATTTCTCCTTGCTTTCAAAGCTAGCTGGAATGGTACATGTCCTAGGGTGACTTACCTTCGTGCACACAATTCTTATTTGCAGATTAAGAGAGAGATATCCATAATGAAGCTTGTCAGGCATCCCAATGTCGTTAGGCTGCACGAGGCACGCTTATCTATCTCTTCCTTATAACCATTCGTTAACATCTTTCTTGTCACTTGCCTTAAAAAATGTATCCGTGTCATCCATTCTGTTATGTGCAGGTTTTGGCAAGCCGGAAGAAGATATTTATCATTCTGGAGTTCATCACTGGTGGCGAGCTATTCGATAAAATTGTAAGACTGCTATGGTTAACTATTTACTGTCCTTTTCACTCTTGACTTTTTGATATGATCTGGTAAAATAAATATTAGTTCCATGCATTTGTTGTTTAGATTATATGCCTGTCACATTCCATCTTGGATGTTCAATTGCCACCTTTGCTTTTACTCTAAGAGGGCAAATTCATTGGACATGGAAGAGACACACAGTTCCCTCAGAGCCATTGCATTTTAATTTATATTTGCAAAAAAAGAACATGTCACTATATGGTCCTTTTTGTCCATCAATTGTGGATTGTATCTGTGGTTTTGATTCTAATTCCATTGAATGTGTTATTCCGACATATATGTACTAATCCAAAGACTTGAATTTGAAGACATACTTGCTCTATTGGACTTTATTTTATTTAGGTTCAATTCAAACAATATGTTTACATGAAAAGGAAACTGATGACACTGAAACATACGATTTTCAGATTCGTCATGGGAGACTCAATGAAGCAGATGCACGCAGATACTTTCAGCAGCTTATTGATGGTGTTGATTTTTGTCACAAGAAAGGAGTCTACCATCGAGACTTAAAGGTGACCACTGGATAGAAAAAAAAATATTAAGTACGCATTTCATGATTTTTGGGATTGTTAATCTCATTTTACATGCATGCAGCCCGAAAATCTCCTCCTTGATTCCCAGGGCAATCTTAAAATTTCAGACTTCGGACTGAGTGCATGGCCTGCTCAGGTGTGTATCTTTGTGAAGCTTCATTATACCTTATTCTTTTTGTTCTCTTCTTATGATGCTTAATGGGTCAACTGTAGGGATCTTCCCTTCTACGTACGACCTGTGGGACCCCGAACTATGTTGCCCCAGAGGTACACCTGAATCATACACTCAGTTCTTTTAAGAATTACTAAACCTGCCACTGAAACAAAGTGGTGATTTAAGATATAACTTCTCCGTCTTAAGACGCTAGTACTTAATAGTGCTTGTATGTGGGTACCCAATGTTAATAGGTTGAATAACCTTTATTATCTCTTTGTTGTGTCAATTTGAAAAAGAAAAGTTAATTATGCCACTTGAATAAGCATTTAGCATGCACGCAGGCTGACAAAATGCCATTCTGCTTTGTGACGTATCATGATTATTTATGTGGATCGTATCACTTGCGCGTAGGGGGTTTCAGTGATGACTCATTGGAATAACGAAAGCCATGCCCGTATCTAACTGTCCAAATAAAGGACATCACAATTTTTCTGTTCTGTCTTTCGTCGCAAAATAAATAAATAAATAAATAAATAAATAAAATCTGTTCTGTTAATGATTGTGTACAGAACTTGTAGATTTGCTAACTTACTCAATACAAACATCTCTTTACTGCAAACTAGACTCTTTCAAATATGGATAACCAATAACTATCTATTCTTTTCATGATAAATATTGTGCTTATGTGCCCACATGTTCACTGGACCAGGTTATCAGTCATAAGGGATATAATGGTGCGCTTGCTGATACATGGTCATGTGGAGTTATTTTATATGTATTGTTAGCAGGTTATCTTCCATTTGATGAAGTGGACTTGACTACCCTTTATGGAAAGGTTTGGCTCTTAACTACAAGCCAGTAACTGTTTTGAGATTAGGTACTAAAAAAAAGGAAGTATATACATTCTTTTGTTAATGCTACAGATCCAACATTGGTTTGACACTCACTACTTATGAAATAGAGAAGAGGGAGGTAGTAGCACAACTACAACTTGGCATACATGAACTCCGTACTTTGCTTTGTAACTTGTGTCTTGTTTAAATTCAAAGGAAATAAGCATTGGCCCTTTAGAAGAGATGTTTGTATAAGAGTGATTCTTATTGCCTTTTGCGGCTGAGCTGTATATGGCTATTTGTTACTTTCACCCTTTATATTCAATTCCATATATATTTACTGGTGGTTTTAACTAGAAATTTTATCTTAGATAATTGATTGTTCTTGTGGAATGGAATTTCTATCTTGCTACCTTCTTTTCTTGATGCAGATCGAGAGTGCAGAATATTCATTCCCAGCCTGGTTTTCAGGTGGTGCAAAATCACTGATTCGTAGAATTCTTGACCCAAATCCAGAGACGGTAAGTTAAGCTCGACAATATTTAGATGGAAGAAACTTGCTATGAGGTGTACCTTATCATAACATAGGGCATATTATTATGCTGTTAACTTTCCCCAGCACAGTGCTCTGATATATCCCTGCAGATACTAAGAACTTCTTTGTTAAGGTTATAATTGTGACATGTTAGCACGATGCCGTAAAGCCTGCTCAACAAGTACAAGCATAACTAGTGTTTGCTATGTCACATCTTGCCAATTTTATTCAAGCTGGAAAGTTATAGGAGTTTTCATCATTAACAATATGAATTTATGTACTTGGTAATAGGCTAATATCCCAGACAGGAATCTAACCTAATTCTTGTATTTTTAGTAATGTTCTTGATCTGATCGGCATATACCATTTACTGGGTGGAATTACAAGCCTGTTACTTGCTGGTTTCTTATCTTTGTAAATGGAGTTGGATGAACTGTCTTATGGAAGTCTTGTTCTTAATTTTTTTATGATAGTCCATTATATGAAGACCGATGTATTGTGATTATAAGTACGTAACCATGCGTGGAATGTATACCCTGTTATAGCAGAAATAGGACTTATATGGACACTACAGCATATATTACTCAGTGAGTTACATTACTTCAGAAGGCTTTGTGCCACCAGGCATGTAAGTAGGCGCACCAGTTCCATTTGGAAGCAAATGACCTAGTTCATCAGGTCATCTTGACTTTGTTAATTTTTATTGCTTGATTTGATTCCACTATGTTATTGTTCTTTTTCCTGGATTCATTTACAATAACTGATAGGGGAGGGGAGGCACTTAAAAAGACAAATATAAGTTATGGACATAAACGATCTTCCATAGAGCGTACAACTATACAAGGACATGAAATGTTTGATTGTTGCTGTTGCTACAATATCTGGTATTTTGTTGATCATATATGTTTTCTGACATGGAACAGCGAATCAGGATAGAAGAGATCAGAAACGATGAATGGTTTCAGAAGAATTATGAACCTGTCAAAGAAATAGAAAATGAGGAAGTCAATCTCGATGATGTCAATGCAGCTTTTGATGATCCTGAGGTATAGACCTTCTCCTCGAATTCATTTGGCAGGGAAATGTTGCATTTAGACATAGTATGCAATGCACTTAAATCTTCATCACTTGGTTCCAGTAAAACCCTGGCAAAAAGTTCCATTTGTGAACCCTACTCATAAGAAAAAGCTGTGTGATTGTGGATACTAAAAAAATATTTCTTGAGTTTTGTGTACTTATGTACTTTATTTAGTCATAGAGAATTGTTAGACAACGCTGTAATCAATCAGACAGTTTTTTTTTATTCATTCACAACTATTGAGTTAAAAGACCAAAATACATTAGCCACACGCTGGCCTCCAGGCCATCTTACCTGTCACAGCATATTGTTAAAGGAGATGGTATATAACCTTGAAAGGGAAACAACTTAGTTTGAGACAATTTGTGCTTAGTTTTAGCAATCTTACCCATCCAATAATACCACTTTACTCCATCTTTGCTTGGCAAAAAGTATAAGCCTCGAAACCCTTAAGTTCATTCAGTAGTTGTACTCTAATACCAAGAAGTGTTATAGGATCTCTTTTCATATGTATATTCAATGAGAACTGTAGCGGTTTGTATGATGTTATGCTTGGAGTTAGAATACTTGGCATTTTATGGCAAATTGTTTTAGTTGAAATCCTGGAGAATTTTTTGTGCAACGTCCAGCTACCGTTAATCTGATATTATCTAAATAGTCTTCTTTCTTTTCTTTCTGTATCTCATTAGCAAATATGTGTGATACTTCTACCATCTGTAATGTCAGCACCCTCCCTTCCCACTCATTTCTAAATTCTAAGTTGAAGTTGCCTTATTCCGGGGACACAGTCATAATTTTGAGTTCATGAGCCAAGTAATTCGAGAAAGTAATGCATAAATGGCATCTTCATATGTTTACTAAGGGGTAATTGTAGTTTAGAATAGCATCTCAAACCAAGGCACAGTAAGGCCATCCCTTGTCATCCTTGGTGCTTGGACCTTGTGGATTCATCATAATAAGTGTGTGTTTGATTGTGTTTCTCCAGACTTGGCTAGAGCCTTACTGCTCGCTAGGGAGTAACATTTTTGGGTTTGGCCGGGGCTAGAGGTATCTCCTACCTCCTCGCCTTTGTGGTGGTGTAGTGTGTTTGCTTTGGTTGGGTCGTTTCATCCTTTGTCATAGGCGAGTCGGATTGTAGCATGGTTTTTGTGGTATTGGTGTGTGTTTGTGAGGGCTCTTCCCCTTTTTTCTTCTTAATATAATGATACGCTGCTCTCCTGCGTGTTTGATTAAAAAATATTTCCATACATATGTACACAATTAATAGCTCTCTACCCCTCATAGCAGCCAAATGGAACACCCAACCACTTCAAGAAACAAAAAGATCCTATGTAGGAAAAAAAACTCCTACTCTATCTGAGCATGTATTGTGTTTGCCATCACCTTGCACATTGTTAATTATATAAATTTCTTTCCGGACATTGTATTTTTGCCCAATCCCTTGTTTGCCATTGTCACTGACACAAGTGGGCAAAATGTGTCATTGGGACATTGATAGCAAAGGGATTGCAAAACTTTGTAGTAGCAAATATTTGATTGTAATGTTCCCTGTCTGTTTTGCGACTATCTTCCTGACCACCATTAGGTACCTTTCAGAACTTGTGATGTCATTTTTTCCCTTTGTTTTGTATTGAAGAAATTACTAATTGAAATAGATAGGTGGGTGAGGGTGATAACTGACATTACTGAATAATTATGTTCCATTGTTCTACTTTCTAAACCTATAATAAAGCAGTGTTTTGTGGCTACCTCTAGTGTACTTTGTGCGTATTATTATATATTTATTGTTTCTTTTTGCCAATTTGTTTTATGTGATTTCAGGATGATACTGAGGATGCTTTTGAAGATGAAGCAGGTCCTCTGACACTTAATGCGTTTGACCTAATCATTCTTTCGCAAGGACTGAATCTAGCAGCGCTCTTTGATCGCAGACAGGTAGGATGCTAGCAGTTTTACGCTGATTAATGTTTTGACAGAAATAGTTTAGTAATAAAATAGTTGTAATATAAAGTCTCAGATATGTTTTGTTCTCTTACCATATGCATTTGTGCTGTGTAAACATGGAAATCTGGTAGCTTCTTGTTAGTAAAGTGAAAAGTGAAGACCTAACGTAAGTCGAGTTATATCTTCTGCACTCTTGTGTTGTAGAGATAGCACCAATTATAATTTATTTCAAATTAATGTTTAATTGTTGGTGAAAAAGTTGAACAATGATAGCTCATATTACCAATAGCAAGAAATATGTCTTCACTAGTTCACTGCCTCATCATGTTACCTGCCCAAATCTTTAAAAAGATATTGATTGTCAAAGATTCAAAAATTTGATTGCATGTGTGTCCAAAAGGATAACTATTTGTGCCTGGGCGAGCAAATGCTATTAAGATAGTCTTGCACGTGATGTGCTTGACCACTCTGACAGCATTTGTGTAACTCAGCTTTCAACAACTGGGTACTCACTTTTATGAGCATTTTAAGCTGGTGATTCTATATACGCCATGGTTATTGCTGCAAACATTTTATAATGTTATTTTTGTGTTTTTTTTCTTGTCAGACTTAATAATTGCTTGCCCTACAGGACTATGACAAGCTTCGAAATAGATTCTTATCACGCAATCCAGCAAAGGTTATCTTGTCAAGCATGGAGGTTGTTGCGCAATCAATGGGGTTTAAGACACACATTCGCAATTATAAGGTAAGGTTTGCTTTCCCTTGACATGCAAATCTTCTGGCATTAGACCTTGACAGGCAAGGCTATATTGTCCATTATTTGTTCAGTTGTATCTTTGTTTTGATTTTTTCATGTATCACAGGATGTTAGACTTAAGTTTGTGCACACTCCATTTGTTTCCATGCAAGACAGTTTTATCAGGAGAATTTTCTTTTGAGATTATCATGTTACAAGTTATTTCTGGCAACTAGTCAGTTGGCGCTACTGTGGAATTTTGTTTCCTTTTTCACTAATTGCTTTCCTATAATATTCAGATGAGGGTGGAAGGTCTGAATGCTGACAAGACTAGTCATCTCTCAGTTATGGTTGAAGTGAGTCTTGCCCTCTCTTAGTGCTCAAGCATATATTTCTTGTTTGAACTCTGTTTGTATACCTTACGCCCATTTTTCTCATTTTCTACGGTTTTAGGTTTTCGAAGTTGCTCCTTCAATCTTCATGGTAGAACTACAAAGAGCAGCAGGAGATACTTCAGAGTATAACACGGTCTGTGCATTTCTTATGCACTTTTCGCTCTTTTCATATGATTGCAACTGATTATTATATTACCTAAAACTCTGTGCAACCTGATACATCCAAAGGGACAAATTTACATTGGGCAGTAATGCCTGTAATGGTGTGGTGCGGATGCTTGTTGCACAGATTTACTTGTAATAAAATTTTAAGAGTACAAGTTGACCTATTTAATATTACTTTTGATCCGGGGACATTCTCAGCTAACTCTGCACCTTTCCTCATATCACAGTTCGTAAATAACTACTGCAGCAAATTAGATGATATCATCTGGAAATTTCCAACTGAGAAGGGAAAATCAAGGATACCCCGGTTATCAAAGTGTGAATTTGTCCTCAACATTCATCATTCGTATTTTCCTCCTCATACCTGTATCATTAATTTCTAATATATCGTGACTTCTCCAATTGTTTCAGGTCTCATTCATAATCTAGTGCTGTGTGTTATCAATTACTATGGACTTGATGAGTGGGTATATATGCTGAGAGTCTAGCAATTGGATTCTAATATTGTAGGTGTAGCTCTTCGAGTAGTATATGTTTGTATATATTGAGAGTCCCCATGTACAAAAGGCCCTTTTAATTGAGGTTTCCGTACCTCGATTCCCTGTGCAAAGTTTTCATCGATGTTTTAGATTATATATCTGTATATTTTGGTGAGAACATCAGTTTCTTAGACACAGCACCGATGTATCATGTGTTTGTGCAGCTGTATCAAATGTTGTTTCCTAGTTATTCATGTGCATAGAACGCAATGTTGATCCTAAAGTAGCATGAACCTGTTGCTCGATCCTGCTGTGTTTATACACGTTGCAATCAAGGTGTAGCATCGCTGTTCATGTGAGTTAAACATCTGCGACTTTGGGCTGGCCATGTCCACGGACGAGCGCCCCCCACAGGAGCCGGGCGGCACGCTGTGGTACCAGGCGCCAGAGGTGCTGCTGGAGAAGCCCGACTACGATGCGCAGGTCGACGCCTGGTTCCTTGGCTGCGTCAGCGTCATGGTGGAGCTCATCGATAACAGGAGGCCTCTGTTCCAGGGTTCCCACGACGACGGACAACTCTGCGCGATCTTTGTGAGCAGAGCTTAATTAAGCTCCTGTGATGTTTGTGAGCACCGTGGTGGTGTAAATTGCAATGATTCAATTGATGAATTATTTTCGGCTGTGCTTTTGAATAAATTTGATCGATCTGTCTCTGAATTTTGGTGTGCCAAAGAATCGACAACGAATAGTCTTGGCCCTCGCCGACGAGGATGGAACAACGAGCGCTCCTTAGTAGCAAATAAGCATCAAAATGAGTACATAAAGATTCAAACAATTTCAAGCTAGACACCATAAGATAGACCATGATTTTAGAAAAATTTAAAACAATAGACCATGATTTTAGAAAATTTTAAAACTACTTTCATAATTTTCTAAGGTAAAACAAATTTTCTATGAAGTTTCTTAGATTAAACCAGATTTTAGGATTTAATAGCATCATTTTTTTCATGTAAAAATGTTTAGATAACTTTTTGAAACTCTATTTTTAGATTTTTTTAAAAAAAATTCTAGTCCGACTTACCTCTCTAAACTTTTAACTTAGTCTAATTTGTCCTTTGACGTGGCACCACATCAGCAAAACACTATTAAAACAAACCAAGGTGCAAAAACAAATAGTTTTAAAAGTTGAGGTGTCAAAAAAAACTGGTTTTATAGTTCATGGAGGAAAATCGAATGGCCACGACTACTTAGAGGTAAATTACTCTTTTCAATGTAAAAGAACAAGTGTCATATATGGTTAAGAAGGCCAGGGGATCACGAGAGAACCACGGAAGTCATGACCCACCAAGGGAGAGCTTGTAGTGGGGCACCACAATAGCGCAAATCCATGACTTTTTAGGGTGTATTTGTGATTGTTTCGCTCTATCTTTTTCAACTCTGCTCGCAACTTTACTAGCTAAACATGTACTGCCCCGTTATCTCTACTTCAGAAAAAAAAATGGAGCTTATAAAGCACTTAAAGAGAGGTAACTCTAGAAACTCTAGTATTTTTTTTTGAGTTGCTCACTGTATAGTTGGTGGAACAACGCTTGTGAAGCAATCCCAACCATACCCTTAGTGCCGCTACACCTTCGTCCCCAAATAATTGATGTTTTAGGTTATTCTAAGTAAAACAATTTCAAGTTTAACCAAATTTATTAAAAAACTTACCATTTTTTATGACACCAAATAAGGACTATTAGATTTATCATGAAATATATTTTTATAGCATATCTATTTGATGTCATAAATATATTTTTTCTACAAATTTGGTCAAACTTAAAATGACTTGAGACAAACTTAAAACATCAATTATTTTGGTATGGAGGGAGTAAGCTAGAAGGGGAAAAAGACCGGCTCACTTATAAGACTAGAAAATGGAGCTTGTGCGAATGTGAAATGCTAGCACGCATAAGTTTTCCATTTTGCATAAAATTATCTGACCAAACTATGCAATCTTGAATAGTAATTTGCCCACAAAAGTCAAATGAACTGAATCAAGAGAAGGTTCAACCATCCTGAATCAGAGGCAAACATCCAAGCCATGCACACAAAAAATTGCAAGAACTTTTGAACCATCTAGCGTGGAACCAATGGAACAAACAGTTATCCACACTTGTACTTAGCTTGGAGGGGAACAGCTTCACTGGCAAAAATGTCCTCCCACGCCCATGTAGTTGCAACTTGCAACAGCAGAAACAAACAGCTATACAATTCTTGTTTTGAACCAAAACATATCTGCATCTCAAAACAAACAAAATTAATGTGGAATGGTTGGCATCCTTTCCTTTCCTATACCAAACACAAGGTACAAAACAGTGTCCAGAGTGAACCAAGTTTGAACAATCCTAGTGTACATCGAGTAGCCTCATCTGGATTGTCTCTACAAATTGTCCGCATACTGATAGATGGTGAACAATTCCCGACCTGAATTCTGGACAGAATAAAATACCCCAGCAGATGCTAAACATCATAGGTATGGTGTGACGTAACAAATGAACAGCCTTGTCAGTAGTCATCTTCATCAAGCATTGGCTAATTCACATGTTCGTTTCGCTGAAATTTGGCTTATGCTGATTTGTTGTGAGAGGAAAACATTGTTTGTTCGCTGAAAAGTACTGCTGAAGTATTGTTGTGATGCACTGCTCCTCTTTGTTTTTGGTTCGGCAGGCTTTGTACTTGGATGCTTTGTTTTTTCCCAACTTCTCTTGATGAAATACATGAAATGCATATTCTTGAAAACCTTACTGCTTGGACAACTTCTGTAGCTGATGAACCATCAGTAAGAAGCATCTCTAATCTTTTGGTACATCCTCCTGTATATGGTTGCTCCTTCAAGCTCTGCATGGATTTCTCGCTCTGTCCGGATTCCCATTGGGTTGTCCAGAAGCCATCCTTCATGGTCGCACTGAAGATCTTGATCGACATAATTAACATGTGCCAAAATACCAGAGTACCCATCAAACCTTTCTCTCATGTCTACAGCTACTTCCAGCACATCTGATTGTATGAAAACCTAGTATCAATACACTGAGATGTTAACTTGAAGAAATGAAGGACATGTGCGCAGACATGATAGACACATGGAGATCACAACAGCAAAAACTAAAATGAAGTACATGACGAAAACTGGCCTTAGTTCAAAACTAAAATGTATGGCATGAATGCATTAGGTTATCTTGATTTAACTATCGCCGGGCAATGCATAGAGCCTGCAGGATTAGTATGAGTAGAGCAATGATTATTACAGCATTTGGAAGTAACTGGTTCATGCCTTTGAGATTAGAAAGACAAAGCTTGGAACACAGAATTACCATACCCATCCGCCTAAACAGAGATTATTTGTGATTGAATCGACCAATGGTTGCTGCAGAACTCTTCTTTTGTGATGTCTCTTTTTGAAGTGCGGATCAGGACACTACAAAACCAGTAAATAGACATCTGAAATCTCACTTCCATTTCCATAACAAAGCACTGAATCAGAATAGTTATCACTGAGCTGACGGATATAACTAAAGGACTGATGCAGCATCGAGCTACACTCACCAGTATTGAAACAAGTGACAAGGGACCAGGGTATGACGATATGATTTTCTGAAAAGACACCGTTGCATTTGCAAACATAAAATAGCTGTGAAAGAGAATAATTTCAAGTGCTGTTACATTACTGCACTGATAAGAAAGAGCAAGTGCCAAATTCGGATGTCAGGCAACTTACACATTCATAAGCGCCAATTCATTCACCCAGAACTGTGCCCGCTCCACCAACTACAGGAACAGAACAAGTAGAACATCACCAAACTACAAATTTAACTATGCATCAGTACGGGATACAATTCGAAGGCTCCTATCTGAGGTACAAACCAAACCTAATTTGGAAGGCTCACATGGAAAACAAAATGCAAATTTAAATGATTTGCTTGGACAATACAAGGCAAAATTCTCATGGCAGACACCTTGGAGTTAAGGGGCTGGCCTCATCAAGATAATTGCATTCTGCTCAATGGACTACTCAAGACTGGCGTACACTTATGCCTCTTATGCCGAAATGTTTCAATGGCCTGGCAATCTATGTAATGTGGAACCTCTGGAAAGAATGAAACTGAATGATCTTTGAGCATTGTTTCCAAACAGCACAGCAAGTGGCCTTGAAAGCAAAATAACGCATCCACCAAAGGAGGGCATACGATTCTGTAGTTCATTTTCTATGTTCCGTGTTGTGAGGGTGCAGGCTGTGTGATGTGTCAGGCTTTGGGGGGACTGCTTGAGGTTCCCACTGCTTTGTTTCTAAAACTGTTTTGAACTCTCTTTTGTCTCTTAAACTGAAAGGCAGAGCTCCCCTGCCACTTATACATTCAAAAAAGAAAAGAAAAAAAAATCCAATCCAGAAACTAAACAAGCTGAAACCTTAAAACCAATTAAAACCTTTTGGCGGATCTCTAGCCCAAGGTAGTTCTGCCTCTTGCCAGAATTCTTCGCGTGCCAAATCAAGAACCTCCCACTCCCTGGACATCAAGATTCCCTGAGAACATCCTTCTACAAGCAACCAACCGTCACAATGATAAAACTAAATCAAAGTGGCACTTGCGCACCGCAGCCGATGTCGACCATGAGGGGAAGCAGGGGGTCGTCGAACACCTCCTTCCACTCTGGCGGCTCCGTGGGCTCCTACGCACCGCAAAACACAGCACAAATTAGCGGAAAAATACGAGTGCCTGTGCTCGCTTGGCAATCTTGAAAAAAATGGGTGGGGAATTAGGAGTGCTTTACCGAGAAGGATGAGCTGAGCGGGTTCACGTGCTGCCGTATGCGCATGCGATGGCCCCTCTGCGTAAAGAGATGGATGAGCGGTAAGTACAGCACCGGGGCAGGGACGAAGAGAAGAAGGGTGGCGACAGACGTTGGGGTACAGAGGCCGGAGGTTGAGGTCGGCGTACTCCTTGTCCACGGCGTCGGGGCTCTGAGCAGCGGAACACCGGGCCCGGGACGAGGGAGGGCGGCGGGCGGAGGGGAGGCGGAGGAGGCGGCAGCACAGGATGGCCGCAGCCAGTGGCGGATGTGGGATGCGGGATAAGGGGGCTAAAACAATAGAGATGTTGATTTGCACGAAGATTTAACGGTGAAATCAAATTTTTGCTACAGTAATTAGCATTGAAATCAAGAAATTAGGGGGGCTGGAGCCCCCCAGCCCCCCCTTTGGATCCGCCCCTGGCCGCAGCCGTCCAAGCCATGCTGCGCTAGGGTCTCGGCTGTGCTGCCGCCGTGCAGAAAATTGGATATTTGCGACACTCAAACAATTAGTTTTTGTAAATTTACCATTTTTAAGATTGGTACGGGGCATAAAACTGTCATATACTAGTATATAATGTATCTAATCTCTGAGAAATTTTTAAGATGGGTACGGAGCATAAAACTTTCATATACTAGTATATAAACGTATCTTAATCTCTGAGAAATTTCGATATTTGACGTTGAACTCGTAATCCTCATTTCTTTTGACATCTAATTCACATGCTTTTCAAAATTTGACATTGCATCTGCGCATTCTTTCGATTAAGGTGTTTTTCTCACTCTCTCTCATTTCCTATTTTCTCCTAGCCTTACAACAAGGCTACTAATACAGTCGACTGTTGGTTATATAAAAACTTACAACCAATGTATTAGCTCGCTCGTATAATAGTTAGCCGGCTTACAGCCTATTTATCTGTCTCACAAAACTTCTGGGTTCCTGTGCATAAGCTGGAAGCCTATTTCTTTTCTCTCTCCTTTCCTCTCTCCTCCACATCAGCTGCTTACAACCTCTTATTATACTTCTCTTATGTTTAGGTGCGTTGAGTACACGTGCCTCCTCGCTCGCCGTGCTGTGTAACACGGTCAACCTACAGTCATCGCCTGCTGCAAATATGCAACGATGGGCTTTGCGACTACCTGCGCGCAGGGTCGGCCCTAGGGGAGGGGCGATGGGTGCGACCGCTGGGGGCCCAGCCCACACAGGGGCTCAAGCCCAGGTATGCAATCCCCCATAGAACATTAGCTGTTAGGCATCCCTGAAGAGCGACGAGAGCAAGCCCCAAGCAGCATGAAGACGAAACATCCGTGCCTCCATGATCCATCGAGTCATCCTCACGTGGGCATACTCCTGGCCTGGCCTTGTGTGCTTTGATGATTCAGTTGCCTCATGCAGTGACGCATGCGCCGCCGGTGCCTACTACTCAATCTCCGATTCACCATGGCTCCTCGCGACACAGGCATCGGCCGAACTGTGCTGGCGTGCCGCGTGCAACAAGCGAGCAGGAGCCTGGCATCCTGACCAGCAGCAAGCCATGGCTATCGGGCGTCAGCCATCAGATTCAGGAGTCAACACTAGCATGTGACGCCTTGAAGTCTGAGGATTCAATTCTCAACTCTCGATCGCCGTGCAGCATGCCAACAATAGCTATGCATTCAGGTCGATATGATAGATATGATCAGTTTATAATAGTGTTGTTCATCGATTATTATTAAATATGTTAAAATTGAGAATATATTCCCATAAAAATTGAGAATATACCATTACATTTGTTTTTGTTTTGCAAGTGAAATTAAATATATGTATATATCTATATACTAAACAAACATACACATAGTTTTGAGGGTCCATCGTAATGAGTTTGCCTTAGGGTCCTTGAAAACTTAGGGCCGACACTGCATGCACGTTATGTCATCGCGTCTTGTACCAATCTGCCCGACCACTGCCCCAACGTACCGCCATGACTGCCCAAACCTATGCCACCTACCCACCACCTGTAGCCTCGTATCTCTCACAGATTCATCGGCGAATGCCGGAGATGTCGCCGCCACGGCAATGCTCCTATGATGGTCTCAAACAGCCCCATTCGCGACCCTCTGTGGTGGTGTTTTCTGATGAGGACATGACCTCCATGCATACGACCGTGCTTGGAGATAGAGGCCGAGGAGATCAGCAAGGGTGTCCTAACCGAGAAGGAGGCCCGAAGCTCATTCTGTTTGAGTCACCAAGGTGGAAGCCTGATGGGGACGGGGATCCCGATCTTCCGTCAGGTTCCAAATAACTATCGATTTGGTCGGAGAGCGACACACCGATTTGGCTTCAGATCATAAAAACCTGAATCCTGTAACCTTAGCACCACGTCTCATCTGGTTATCAACCATGTCATAATCTGGTTGACCTCACCATGAAAGCCAATCCCTGCTGCGAATCGAAGACCGCAAGCAAGAACAAGATAAAACACAATTCAAGTGAAGTGACAATTGCGGATGTATGATTAAGCTCTCAAATGTGGTGTTTCATAAACCGATAACGACAACTGTTCAAAGACAGATTGATCTAAAGCAAAACACAAACCCTAACGATGGTGGAAGCGGCTGAATATAAGGTCTAAGGGTCGTTGCTCCCCCTGAACGCGTCCTCCTAATGGGCTCAAAGACGATACACGACCCAATGGACTAAAAGCGGTGGCACAGCACCTGACAGATTCTGGACACTGACTTATTTTGATGATTCTTGTTGACTCCGATGGAATTCAGGCCTCAAACCAAACCCATTGGTTAGCTTATGAAATTATCTTTCCATCCATATATGAATCATAAAAAACAGAGTCTGGATGCGTCCCGTACGTCCGTTTTATTGTAGACTAGTTCTGAAGGACGAGACAGACTCGAACTCGAGTTGGACTGAGCCTCTGGCTTGGTTTGGATAACCTTGCTGGCCTCCTAAGGAGGTGGCCAAGGAGGAGGACGTCCAAGGGCTTTCTTGGTGAGTTCTCTATCTTCTTGGGGCATGCTCTCACTTAGGCCAGGTCCCAAGGATGAATAACAAGCCCATGACGACGATGTAGCCCCTGGCAGAAATAGCGATAGAATATCTTGATGATTTGAAGGTCTTGCAGACGTGATATTGAGGTGAGACTAGATCTATTTGAAAGCTTATCAAATAATTTTTCCATTGAGTGCTCATTGACCTCGATCGCACTCCAGATGGATGAGTTATGACCTTCCCAATAAAGTATTATCGGGCCATCGTCGAACTGAAAGTTCAACTTTGATGGACTTGCACTTTGAGATACATTTGTACCTACAGACAAAAATTACATGTACATGTGAAACCAAGTGATTTGTACCAAAAATTCACTATACAAATATAGGAACGAACTCACCTTATAATTAATGGTCATATCCGAATGTGACATGTCCTCATCATCCTCCCCTTCTGACAGCAAACTGTCCTCGGTTTGAGCTTAGTTGGAGAACAGGTTGTAGGTAGTAGCCAACACTGCTCCCTTTCTTGAAATTTAACCTGTTTCTGTATAACAAAACTTGGGGATCTCGATGTGACAGAACCGTCTAATCTAATGCACTCCCAAGAGTACTTGTCTTCCATTAGACATTAAGTACCCAAGAGAGTACACTAAACTATGTGATTCTGTCGAGCGCACACCAAGGGAGAACTCAAAAATCCACATTGTTACATCAGGATCATAAATAAGAGATAAAACTTACAACATTTTTAGTCATTTCTTACATCACTTTATTTACAACATCAGAGTACTACACCAACTATTATTGACAGTGGAATACAACAATGTTATCAGAGTTTTAGCGGAAATAAAATTTAGTTAATGGCAAGTTAAACATTAGCATAATGACTTTATGCATATGAAATAAGAACATGTTATAAGTTTTTTCTTTTAAAAACCTTTTTTTGAAAATTTTAAATAAACTCTATGTCCGCACGTAAAGTACATCCTCACTGAGTCTACCAGGAGGATCCACACACATGGTCATCTTTATCAGCACTGGTCACCTACACAGGGTAGAATAAAGTACTCAATTATACTCCGTAAGACTTACTCATCAGGAGGAAAGAAAAGACTCCAAGGATATGCAAGTCTATCTGGCTTGTAGGTTTATTGCATCTATAGAAAACATTACTGAATGTGTATCCTTATATTCAATTTTATTAGCCGTCATCATTAATTCATTATCTAACCATTCTATGTAAGCACCTAGGCTACTTTCAAGCATGTGATAAGCAATAAGAACCATTTTATCTTCTTTCATGTTCCATTTCTTACTATGGTGCTAGACCATAGCCAAGTCGTTATCGTCTCCGAAAACAGCGATTCACGAATCAATGTATCCTAGCTGGGTACCCCGAAACACACGCCTCATCTGTACCCTGGGCATAGACAAGACCAACCCGCTCCACTCCTATCAAGGGGTCCATGTCCCCGTCCAAACTTGGACTCTAAGCCTCCAACACCTGAGGTCCGGCCTCAGTGCGGTGCTTAGACCTCCACCCATAATCTACCCCTAAAAGTCGATCCAGAAAGAGCAGAAACCTATGACAAGAGAGTAACAAGTCTTTCCGCTCCTATATGTGCTCAGGATAATAAGTCAGTGATCTAACTACCATCCACAGCAACGGACAGTCCTCAATCGACATAGGCGAAATAAATGCAACCCGAGCCTCACTTGGTTGCCTAACCAAAACCAAATCCAAAGTATAGTCACGCCCGGTCTCCATTTATTATCCACACATAGTCCATATGATAGTAACATGATAATAATAGTAGTAATATATAATCCTATCTCTCGCGAGTGACAGGTAATCACTTGACTTCTACTGGATTTCTATAGCATAGCAAGCTACACGATCCTAACATTCTAGTAGGACTCATGGGATAAGGTTATATATATGCAAGTGGGTTTTATTCAACTTCTTAAAACTTAATGCACAAGCATAAAATAAAGTACAGAACATTAAAGGTTATGCACCAGGACTTACCTGGATAAAATATGACCAAAGTTAGCATTTCATCGAAGTGACGCAGTTCTCAAGGCACCATCTTTTCCACTACTTCGGTCGACTCTGTGATCCATCATCATTTCTATTATGATATGCGCGAATGCAGTCGTAGAAACGTAAATAATTAACGCAAATCACAAGTTTCATCATACGAGTACGTCTCTCAAGCTAACGAGCTAACTCTACGACTAACGTACTAGGCTACGTATCTACATTATCGATTTAAGCGTTATTTCCTAACAAACCCAAGGTGTGACTTTATGTATTTTATCAATTTAATATATATTCGAACTAGGACTTCTTAGCTATTCTAGCAACCCAATTAATTTGAGGCTACAAAAATTAAAGTGAGTAGCTAATAATATTAGGAATGCACCGTAAAATTTCTAGAATTAATACTAGCACAGATTAATCATAACAATTCCTACAAGTTCATATTTTAGCAATATTTAAGCATGTTAAACCATTTAAAGCAACCTCTAAACACTTTAGAGCTATATGAACCAAATACACTAACAGATAGAGCATTATTTTAGGAACCTAACAAAGTTGATTTCACAATTTTTGGACCTCTACAACATTTTTATATTGAATTCACAAGTTTGCTTAGAAGCTAAATTAGAAATTGCTTTAGAAAGTGAAAAGGCCGGTGGCAACCAGATCTGGCCTGGCAGCCCAACGCGGAGCGCGGCCGCGCACGTCGCTATGGCCCAACGCGGCCCAAGGCCGGGGAAGTCCCACGCGCGCTGCACAATTGCAAAAGAGTCTTTGGCTTTCACACGAATCCACCTGCCGTTCGTCCCACTATTCCCCTCTCTCACTAGCGTTCACGCTTAACCCCCTGGGTTTAACCCAATTCGAGCACGCGTGTCCCTAGCAACTTGTAACAACCTAGAAATTTCCAGAAACAAAAATCACAACTACAAATTTTTTTTTCTAAAATAACCTATGTTTAGTGGAGTGTCATATAGGAAACCTACCTTAGTTGTACAAGTAGCACCTAGTCTAGTTAATTACATTTTGCATTTAACTATATATTCATGAGTTGCTTCTTATGTTCTTTGTATTGTTAATTAAAAATAGTCACATTTATTTAATGAGTTGCTTAAATTAAATAAATATGTAATTATAATCTTGGCAATTAGTTGAAAGCCTAAACGACCTCTAGCGGACTCCTCTAGGGCTTACTCATGTCGGCAACACATGACTAAGCAAATAGTATCAAGAGGTAATTAATTTAGTAAATGAATTTGTAAAGGAGAGAAAATAAAATAGAAAAGCTTTTTAAATAAATCAGAAAAAGAAAACTTATCTGGCCCAGCCAACCTCACCAGGCAGGCTTACCAAGCCGGCCAGCCAAGCCAGCCCAAGTCACATAGCAGTCGGCCTAGCTCAGCGAGCTGGCCCAACTCGTGGCCGAGCCTGCTTAGCACGCCGCTCGCGCCTACCCGCGCGTGGGCCAGCCCAGCCAGGAACCGCCTCGCCACAGCCACTGAACGGAGGGACCCAGGCGTCATCGCCTTCCTCCCGATTCCCCCATGCTCTCTGTTTCGATCGAAGAGGAGGAGGGGAGGGAGCAGGGTCATGCAATTGGCGTGGGAAGATTCCCCTTGCCCCCTACCGTGAGCATGCGCGCCAAGCTGCTGTGGCTCCGCTCCACAGCGTGACACAACAACCGCTCGTGCTCGCCTCGCCCCACTCTCACGCATGGCGCGACGCGCATGGTCGCCATGGCCCGTCAAGCGCCCTGCCACCGTTGTCCAAGCATAACCGCCTAGGAATCAAATTGGCATCACCAATTCAAACCCCACCACTCCAATCGCCCTAAAACCCTAGCCACAGGCCACCGATTCCTTCCACGTGTCCGTTGTGCTTCATCTGCCGTCTGCCGCACGCCATTCCTAGAGCTTGGCTATAAAAGCCAAACGTCGAACCCCTAGCGCCTCTTCCATACCTTGCCGCCACCCTAGTGGCCAACGCTTAGCACGCAATCAAGAGTAAAAGGCAGAGAAGGTGGGAGGAGAGGAAGAGAAGGAGGTGACTGCCGAGGAGGAGCCGCCAGAGCCCGGAGCGTCGACCGATCGACCACGTCAACGTTGCTGCTCTCCCTGCATGGCACCGCCTCGTCACTGCATCGATACGCCTGCACCACCATCCTCTCTCCATCGCTATAGCAGGTGAGTCCACCGTACCACCTCGCCTATCAATGTGCAGTCGCCATGTCCGCTGCCGCCGTGAACCAAGGGTGCCGCCGCGACCGTTCCCGCACCGGGGAGGATCAAGGCCGAAGCCCGAACATCGTTCACGTTTATACACATGCACACGCACGCGCAAAAGAATGGCATAGCCCTGGGAAGCCGTACCGGCTTGGGAACGCTTGCAGCTCACACGCGCCCTGTGCACGAGCACCATGGCCGTGAACGCCATGGCGACATCGCCTTTTCGTCGCTTCAAGTCGGTAGAATAGAAGGGAAGTGAGTGCATGCAGTTTACTGAGATGGAGAACGCCGCTTGCAGTAGAGAGCGGAGGAGAAAGACACCGTTAGGTGACTCCTCACCGGAGTAGAGGAGGTGTCAGAGCGCCGCCGCACACCCAACCATGGACACGTGCTCTGCCACATGGAGAGGTCATCAATGGTGGCCTTAAAGCCTTGCTGATATTTCCAATTGAAAATGCAAGGGCCGAATTGGACCCCGGAATAACCATGGAGGCCTTGTCGCCGCTCGCCGTACCGGCCGAGCCTCCACCGCCATGAACAAGCTCCCTAGAAACTCTAATCCGCACCTTTGACCCCTCCACTGAGTTCCTTGTGACCACACGGTGTGTTTAAGCCTTCAAGTACAACCCTTGAGCCACCAGAGCGCAAGCACGGCCGCTTGCCGCCGGTGAGAGCGTGGCCGAGCAGAGGAAGCAAGGGAAACTGAGCAGAGGAGCTGCTGGATGCACTCGGTGCACCATGAGCCGAGGGGAAAGAGAAGAGGGTGGACCGGGTCCACCGTGGACCGTGTTCAAAACCCATGGAACGAACATGTCTATTCACCATGAGACGAGCGCACGGACCCGCAGACCATTCGAAACCCAGACGCGTGATGTGGCGAAGCCACAGCTTGACACGTGTCCGGGCCGGCCCGGCCCAGTCCGGCCCAAATCCGGCCTAGCCCAGGCCCAACTGAGCCCGGACAGCGTTGACCGTTGACCAGTCAACGGGACCCACCTGTCAGTGGCACATTCGGTCCCGGCCAATCGGATGCTGCCACATGTCACTGCCTGGAATTTCCTTTTCTTTTTCAGAAAATCATTTAATCTTTAGAAATTCATAACTAATTCATTTTAACTCAGAAAAATACCAAACCAGTTTCTAAAGTTTTCTAAAAATGAGCTCTACATCTTAGGCTTGTGTTTGAGTGCATTTGGATCTTTTGAATTTTTGTTGCTTCTTTGTGCACCTCTATAAGAGTCGTTAATGCGACTCTACATTACGTTTAACAAAGCCAGAGGACCTGCCGACTGAGGAGTACGACCCCGACTACAGCGAGGACTTAGGTGACGACCTGCCAGGTGCCACGCCCCACCCACTTTCGTAGAACCTATTACGCATGCAAATATAGAATTGCTAGCGCTTTACTTTTTGTGCAATAATATGATGATATGTTGCATGGTAGATGCTTTACTTTGAGCCCTTTACCTTGTCGCAACCTTACTCCTGCTCACCCTGCTGTTAGGCTAGATGCTTGCATGTTACATATTACTGCTTTTACTCTTACTCGCATTATATCTGTGATGTGATGCCGGTGAGTGAGAGGCATATATGTATAAGGCACGTAGTGCCGAGAACTTGGTAAACCTGATAAAAGAACTGGGGAGATCTTGGCGTGCGTCTTGGGTGAGTGGTGAGGGTTAAGTCGATCGGACAGGATCCTACGACGAGTCTTTGGGGTAAGTCTTGCTGGAGGGGTGCGACCTGGGCATCCCTCACGAGAGATACCTATGGCGGGTATATTGGGAGGTGAACTGGGGTGTTGGTTATCCCTAGTGGAGGTGCTATCGTGGCACGGGGAAGACGGTGTTTCCCCTTGAGAAGATATCATGTCTGGTCCCCCTAAGGACTGGTATGTCTTGAGAACCGGAACCATGGGACCTTCATGCACACCACTTTCTCCCGATGGGCGGGAGACAATTACCCGACTAACTAGGGCGGTACCACTACTACTAGGTTGGCATGTGATAGTGTAGGGAGGTACGGGCATGGGGACCCACACCCTCCTAAGACAGCGTAGTGACCTTGGGGGCCCGGTACTATGCCTCACAGTCTCTGCGTTTCGGTGGACACCGGGGTGGCCTAGGACTGAGTGGTAGGGTGGTATTGTACCGGTTGGGAGGCAGTTGGAATCAGCCTAGACAAGCCGGATCATCGAGGATGGTGATCTTATGGATAACCAGGTGTACACGCTCTACAGAGTTGATCGATCTATACGTATAGCCACATCCGCGGATATGGACATTCCTATGACCTATGCTTCACTTGATTAGAGAGAGGAGTCCTTTCTACCTTTCCCCGGGTTTCGTGTTGGATTCCGGCTTGGCCGTTGAGACGAGATCTAAGCGGGAGTCAATCTCGTCGCCTAGAGAGAGAGTGAGATGAGATGTGTTGTGTGTGATGGGATTGGGAAAAATGTGTGACTAAGATGGGTTAAAAACTGATGAGTGTCTTATTAAAATATTAACTACTTGCATAGGAAACCCACAGCCTAAATAGGTCTCTTTCTACTTCCCTCAATGCATTCTACTTTCTACAAAGCATTGCAAGCATAGGGTGGACGATGCGTGGCCAGTACCAAGTGTACTAATAGATTTTTGACAGGTTTCGAGCCTGAGTACGACTACGAGGGCGATGATTGGGAGGACTAGAGGGTCTGTTCTATGCTCAAGCTGGTTCCAGGAGATCATTTTCCGCTGCTATCTACGTCGGATGCTGTTTCGGATGCTTGTGTGAGTGTGTTTCACCCTGCGAGGTGAAGAGAATAAATTATGTAAAACTCTCTATTGTACTATGATATTCGTGCATGACTTTATGTATCACTGAGATTTGGGTAAATTGATGGAATGTTTCGTCATTTTACACTTCGTTTCTGTGGATTTCCCTTCGTGGAAATCAAGGATGTTTCACAACTCTATGTGCGGCGGCGTGGCGCTCGCTAGCACACCACGGCCACGCCGGGGCACTGGGGCCCACGGTGGTGAAAGCCCAAGTTTGGTTTTGGAAATTGAGTGACACCAAAGTTGCTAATGTTATGTGATCAAGTGTGATTAAGCTAGGCATAAACAACTTTGGTGTCACAAGACCATATGATTTGGTGCATAAAATGATGAGCAAGATCATGAAGGAATGCACATAAAATGATGGTCTTGATGATCAAGTGGAGGAGAAGGATCTAAGAGCGCAAGGCAAAGGTATAACCATAGAGTTTTCCTTTTGCCGATCTAAGATGAGTAGAGAAGTGATTGACCGGGTTTAGGATACATAGCCGACTATCAAGAGGGGCAATCACGGTTAGCTCAGAAATCAAGTGCCACTAGATTAATGTTTTGAGCATATGCATTAGGATCTAGTTGAGAGCTAACATAACCCTTTGAAAATGTTTGTGAAATGCTAACACACATGCACATAATGGTGTACACTTGGTGGTGTTAGCACATTTACGAAGGCGGTGGAGTTTGAGCGGTAGAGAGGGGTTTGGGGTCCTCTCTCCCTCCCGCCAAGCTTGCGAGCGCAGGATTCAGGCGTTTTCGAGGAAATGAAATGCCTATTTTCCATTGCGCCGGAGGCGAGAAAAGGTGGTGAAAGTTCGAAATGTTTCTCACTGGAAAACAGTGACCGGACACTGTGGTCGAAGTGACCGGACGCGGCTGCCGCGTCCGGTCAGTTCAAACCGCAGGCAGACGTGCGCATGAGAGGGTCGCGGACTGGCGCGTCCGGTCCCTCGTGGAACCGGCGTGTCCGGTCGGACACCCATTGGTGCAGTGCATGACGAAGAGTTGATCAGACGCACGGCGCGTCCGGTCATATGCGATCGGACGCGTCTGGTCGCGATGGGAGCTCTCTGGACTCTGATTGGATGTCGGGTGCAGCACGTCCGGTCATTTGGTGAAGCACGTCTGGTCACGACAACGTCTCTCTCTGGCGCGCACGGTTGCTGCTTGTCCTGTAGTGACTGGATGCATCCGGTCATCATGTTTTTCACTGCGTTGTCCGATAACGGCTAGTTGCTTACCCCTTCGCTATAAATAGACGGTGGCCGGGTTTAGAGGGTTATCTCTTGCACATTTGAGACCTTGAGACATCCTTTGAGCTAGAGAACAACCCCTCCACTTATCTCTTTGCTTGGTTGCACATCTTGAGTGAGATTGAGTGAGATTCAAGTGCATTACTTGAGAGTTGCATTCTAAAGGCACTTGATCTTCGAGTTGCTATGGATTTCTTATTACTCTTCCGTGTTTCCCAACGCTGTAGACGGCTTGGAGCAGCGGAGGTGATTGAGCTCGCAATTAGAGATTGTTGGAGCCCTCACCAAGTGTTGTAAGGGGTTCTTGATCCTTCCCCGTGGGAGTTCACGAATTAGATACTCTAGTGAAGCTCGTGGCTTGGAGGATCCCCATCTTGTGTGTGGTTGTGCGGCGCCCGCCGAGGGCTCAACTCTTGATAGTCGATTAGCTCGTGAACCGACAAGTGGGTGTATAGCCACAACGGAGAGTAGCTTGCCGGGAAGCAAGTGAACCTCGGGATAAATTCTTGTGTCGTTCTCTTCCCGAGGATTTCTCTTGTGTGACTAATTGATTGGTTCTTCTCATCTCTACACGGCGGTATAATCACTCAAAGCTCTTCTCTCGCGTTACTCCTTGTTTCTAGCTTGTAGTTGTTGTTGTGTTTAGTGGATAGCCTTATACTAGACTTGTGTAGGTGGCTTGCTTAATTAGTTAGAGCTAATGCATTTTGCTTCGCCACCTTTTGTACTAACACTTGTAGTTAAGTAAATCTTGTAGAAGTTTTAATTAGGCTATTCACCCCCCCTCTAGCCTTTTTAGACCTTATAGGTGGTTTCACCGAGAAGCCGACCACCACCTAGGGTTTCGACACCGACGATGGGTGGCGATGGCATGCTGGAAGGCGCCCTAGTTTACACCGCAGCGATAGGTGGCGGTTCGCGGTGATGGCGCAGCCGTTCCGGTGAGCGAGAAGGCTAGAGAGAGGAAAGAAGTGGTGCACGAGCACCAGTAGCATACCACGAGTATGGCCGAGGTGGTGGTTTAGTTGGAGGTGGCCTGAACAGGGCTAACCATGTACGCCTGCGCGGTATAGCGGCACTCCGAGCTCGGCAAGGCAGCGTCACGCCATCGCCGGAGGAGTCTCCAACCAACCTGCGTGCGCATGGTAAGGGCAAGGTCAAGGGAAGCCTAGAATATGAGTTCATTGGAACAAAAGCGAGGGAGGGGCTTATCCCCAGTCCCTGTTCTGTCCCCGTGGCGAGATGACCGGCGAGACGCATTTCCAAAATTCGTCGACTATGGCACACTAGTGGCACCCGATGTGGGTTAGGCGGCTAGATATATTACATGTCCCTCTACGGGTGCTAGTAATTGGACCGGGGTGCTTCGACCTGGGTGAAACCGACGCAGGACGGTGCTCTGGCACGACGCGCTTGAATTGGGATGGCATTACTCCAAGCGGGACTCGCCGATGGCGTCTAGCGAGGAAACAGGGCAAGGTAGGGAGATGTCGCCATTGCCACTGCGACCGAGGTCACGACGAGCAATGGGTCATGACGGGTCACGACACGGTAGTTGGATTGAAGGGCGGGGAGGGCGCCATGACAACTGGTGCGACGGCAGCCGCAGACTCGGCTTGGTTCTGTGTGCGGCACGCCTGCCAGTGGTGCGCATGCAACCGTGGGAACCAGGCCGCAGCTAGCCAGGGCTGGCCAACGCCAGGGCGAGGCGCTGCGCGGCACCACCCAGGCACGTGAGCTGGTCAACGGTAGCTGCCCGACCTTAGCTCGAGCCGGGCATCCGTTGCGCCCGCACGTGAGGTGACCGTGCCCATGGGGCCAAACGGCCGATCGGTGCCAAGCACGCTTTTTAAAGCGAGCCAAAAACTACTTAGCACCTCGATTCGGGTTCAATTTTTTATGACATACCAACAAAACTGCAGGAGCATAGTTGATCTGCCTTGCCCGGTGGTGTGAGACTTAACACACTTAGGCCCTATTTTGATGCAAAGTACTTTTGGAGCTCTAAAAAATACCATGGTTTGCAAAATAGTTTGGTTTTGAGCAGCGTTATGAAGTGTTTGGATGGAAGAAGCCTTTTAGTTTTGAAAAAAGTCTATTTAACCCCCTCAACTATTGGTAGTTGTCTACTTCACCCCCTCACCTATAAAACCAGGTATTCTACCCCTCAAACTATTGAAAACTGTCTAAATAACCCCCTGAGGCGGTTTTGAAGGTGGTTTTGCTAATGTGGTATATGAAAAAGTCCATATAACCCCCTAACATATCAAGGATTGATTGGATGACCCCCTCAACTATAAATGTGATATTGTAGCCCTTAAAGCATCTAATAATGTTTAAATGACTCTCCGGGTGGTCTTGTAAAGTTGCTTGGACATCGTATCCCGCTACACTGGCCTAAATAGCCATGCTTGCACGTAGGCCCGTCGATTGTCTCCCTCTCCATACTCTTTCCAGTCTTGTGCTACCACCCGATGAGCACCACATTGTTTCCTACTCCACCTCATGCACTCCTCAACGACATTGAGCACATGCACTACATCTGCGCCCGACCCCTCTTACATCCTCGCCCCATCTCGCTTTCTCCTCCTATGGCTACCAAAAAAAACTGAAGAACGACTAGATGGAGGATGTGGGAGGAGCTAAACTACGATGATGTAGGTGTGGTGCTCAAGCTCAATGTCATCGACGAGTGACGGAAGGTGGAGACAAGATGTTAGTCTAGTAAGAGTAGGGACGTGGAGGCAACAAATGGGCCTACATGTAAGCATGAGTATTTAGGCCAGTGTGGCAGGATACGGTGTCCAAACAGCTCTACAAGGCCACTCGGAGAGTCATTTAAACATTATTAGATGCTTTAAGGGCTATAATATCATATTCTATAGTTGAGGGGGGTCATCCAGTCAACCCTTGATATGTTAGGGGGTTATATAGACCTTTTAATATGCCACATCAGCAAAACCGTCTCAGGGTTATTTACACGATTTTCAATAGTATGAGGGGTAGAATATCTGGTTTTATTAGTGAGGGGGTGAAGTAGACAACTACCGAGGGGGTTAAGTAAACTTTTTCCTTTAGTTTTGAACATTATGTTGCTTAAAACTGTAGTCTATTGGAGGTTTTTTTTTCTTTTTTTTCTAAACCTTGAATTTGCATGTCTATGGATTCTAAAAATGCAGTTTGTTGCGATGATATATATTGCAGGGCAGCACAGGGTCTCAGCAGATCGTCATCGAGGGCCCACACTGCGAGGACTATTACAAGATCAGGGAACTTCTGTACTCGCAGTTCTACTTGCTGTGAGGCAACGTACGGCTGCTCCATCTAGTGTTACATTTAGCCCAGTCGTGTTGTGCAGGTGATGAGTGCATAGGCAAGATGGGGGGGGGGGGGGGGGGGGGGGGGGGGGGGGGGGGGGCAACGTACGGCTGCTCCATCTAGTGTTACATTTAACCCAGTCGTGTTGTGCAAGTGATGAGTGCATAGGCAAGAGAGGAGCTAGTATTGTGTGCCGGGGGGGGGGGGGCTGCCAAGATTACATGCGGATAATGTCGGAAAACATTCGTAAGGTGTTTTCACATCTTTTGTTTCCCCTTTCACAAGCTTAGACTTGTGTTGGCCGAAATTAGTACAGGAATGGTATATGCTTGTGGAAGTGCTGAACTGGGAAGATGCAATACTGGTGTTTCCTGTTCTTTGGCATGGGACAAAAGAGATCTTTTTAGCCATAACTTGATATTCGCTCTGGGAGTAACCTAAGACCTGACAAGTGCTACTCATGCTACCTAACCAACTTAGCTGGAGGCAGTGTGTCTAGCAATGTCTGAAAGATGAAAGTGATGCTTGGTTGGCTGTTCAATGTCATTTATTCATAGAAGAGAGTTCTTTTTTTTCCTCTCATGCGTGGCTCATATAGTCACATCAGCTGATCAGCTCCGTGCAGGCAAGTTTTGTGAAGGAATAGTCAAGGCGAGTGGTGATAGTAGCGATATGATGGCAGATCCCTCCGCCGGCGGCGGCGAGGAGACGACAACGAGAGGACACCCGACGGACCATCTGGGCCGTTGTGTTTTTCTGCCTTCTTTTCGCTTTGATCGGGGCCGTGACGTGGGCTGTTATTAGCACCGTGATGGGGCTGGCCGCCAAGAGGACTCCCGGCTTCTCCGTCATGGTGAGCGACGTCGTCGGAGGGCTCGATCCCCAGCGAAGCCCGCCGATCCAGCCGGCCTTGGACCTCACCCTCCGCGTGGACAACCCCATAGACTCCAAGATGTGCTGGGAGAACGCCACCGTCACCGTGTCCTCCTACGGCGATACGGTCCTTGGCTTGGGCCACTTGTTTCAACGACTGTGCGTGGATCAGGGCGCGTCGGCGGAGGTGAAGGCCGCGCTGTCGCAGGTCCATGTCATGTTGCCCGACCGGCTGCGGGGCCTCACAGCGTCCAAGCTGCGCGCAGGCGAGCTGGGGCTCTTGGTCCAGCTCAGGATGGTTCCCAATCCCAAGGGATCGATACTGCCACGGCTTCGAAATTGCCCACAAACATGAGAACTTTTAATTGGGTGCTCTCTTGAGTCACGGAAGATTGAAATTTGCCCCTAACGGGCCAGCAGGCAATTCTCATTGACTATAATAACGGGACGCTTGCAATATTATGCAAGACATATATAATTCAGGTCACTGACTATTTTTTTGCAAGTGCAGATCCTCATTATTATTGTAGGGATCTCTCTCACTTATTCATGATCCCTTCACAAATGAGACAAGTGATCTGTTATATATGATTTGCCCCTTCGCATACTACGTTTATTGTTTGTGTCTTCAGTAACTCGCCATGATTCTCTCTTGCAGTTCGTCCGAGCGGGAATTCTCAAGTGCCATAATAAAAAAAATTAAATTATGTTTGCCGACATGCAGGTTGTCAAATGAGAGGGAACTACTCTGATACGCCTTTCAAGATTACACGAATCTCAAAGCAACTCATCTAACTAGTTAGATATTTTCCTAATTATTTTCCACCTGGATCATGCATGGGACTAGTCCGTCCGAGCCCAGCCCGTGTCCAGCCCAACCTCACCTCTCCCCCGTCCCTCACTCTCCCTTTTGTTCACGCATTAGAGGCAGAGCGAATGCCGAGTCTGCCGAGAAGCATCGATCTGTGACGCCGCGTCCAGATCCTCCATGGCACTGGCATGAATCGGGGACGGGAAGACCTCTGATTGAGGATGGTGAGGTCTGCCCAACCACCCCAAGCCAACGGTGGTGCTCGCCGAGGTCATTCCGCTCGCGTTCGGGAGGCCATCGTGAGAGGGCATAGGTGTCAGGTGTGTAGACATTGCGCCGGGAGAGTCGAGATGAGGAACAGGGCGGGCGAAGGAGCACCGGCATCTTTTGGCATCCCAGCTATGCCTATGCCGCGACGGCGAGTGCACAGAACAACTTCTCGGTTCTCGCCACGGTGACGCCGCGATCTGCATCCGCCTACATGGAGGAGGAAACGGAACAAGCGAGCGACTACTAGCCTGTTTTGAACTGCTTTTCGGCCAATAAACATTATTTTTTTCTCGCAACAAATCAGCATAAGCATCAGCATAAACTATATTTCAGCATAAGCGAACAGGGTTAGGCCTGTGCTGGGCTTCGTCAGGCGTCCATGCGGGATGCCAGAGAAAAATAATAATTAAGAAAGAATTAGTAACTAGTTAGATGGGCCACTTTAAGATATGTGTAATTTTTTTTAGAAAGAGGAGTGCTGGAGCCGTTCCCGTCTAATGATTTCAAGCAGGTTCTCGTGTCCGAGAGTTTTGTCCAGGGGTGTTTAGTTCCCACCCAAAATATTTACACATCTCATCAAATATTTAGAGACATGCATAAAACATTAAATATAGATAAAAAATAACTAATTACACAGTTTACATGTATTTTACGAGACAAATCTTTTAAACCTAATTAGTCTATAATTAAATACTAATTGTTATAGTTACACAAGTACTACAGTGCCCTGGAAACTTTACACCCCTGAACTGACACGCCCTCGTCACTCTTTGTTTTCAAAGCAATTACCCAGCTTTGGCCATCAAATGTCATGGCCGCAACCGAGGACTACGACACCGCGGCAGCGGTGGCCGTGTTCCATGAGTCCCGAGCCGGCGTCCGCGGGCTCGTCCAGTCCGGCGTCAACGCCATACCACCAATTTTCCTCGTGCCCACCTCGCCATCGCCGCGGTCACCGACCACGGCGTTCGCCATCCCAGCCGTCGACCTCTCCCTCCCGCGCCGGGACACTGTTGCGCTCGTCCGCGCCGCGGCATGTTCGTGCGGCTTCTTCCACGTCACCAACCACGGCGTCCCGGCCGGCGTCGTGGACTCCGCAGTCTCCGCGGTGAGGGCGTTCCACGAGCAGCCCCGCGCCGTCCGCTCGGCGCTCTACTCAATCGAGCCCGTGGGCGGTGCTGTCACCTACTCCACCATCCCCGTCGCGCCGCCGCGGGGCGCTGCTAGTCCTCTCCTCCCCTGGCGCGACACGCTCCGTGTCCGCTTCGGCCCAGGGGAGCCCGACCTTGGTCGCCTACCCGCGGCTTGCCGGGACGTGCTGCAGGAGTACCAGCGGTCGCTGACGGCGTTCGGGAAGGAGATGGCCGGGCTGCTGTCGGAGGCGCTCGGCGTTGGGACAGAGCGGCCGGAGCGGGCGATGCAGGTGGAAGGGTGGCTCATGGCGTGCCACTACTATCCGCCGTGTCCGGAGACGGAGCGGGTGGTCGGCAGCCTCGAGCACACCGACCCCAGCTTGTTCACGGTGCTGGCACAGGACGGAGTTGGTGGGCTGCAGGTCCGCCGCGACGATGGAGAGTGGGTCGACGTGGTGGCGGTCGCCGGCGCGTTTCTGGTCAACATCGGGGACCTGCTCAAGGTACAATACAATACAATCTGGTGTTCGTATAGCAGTTAGAATATGCCACTAACTTATGTTATCTTTGAAAATAAACAATTACAAGATGATCTCAGATCAAATATACTACTTGTACTAATAAAAACGAATATTTTAAAATCTACCAGGAGTAGTTTAATCTTTACCAGGCGAATCCTGCGGACAAAACTCGAGCCCTCGTTTGGCCACGTCACCCGCTTTTCTCGTCCGTCCGATCGGACGCGCGGACGGCCCGGATCGTGCCAGTCCTGTTTTTTTTTGCAAAAAAATCTCTTAAATTTTAGTCGAATCAACCCATAGTCTAAACCTTCTCTCATGTTATTTTACAAGAAAACCCTCGAACTTTACCAAAATTAACCCGCAGTCCAGGCTTTTTAAAAGGGCCATCTTGCGTCAATGGGCCAAAATCGGCCCGTCAGTCTCTTTTCCTTTTCTTTGTTTTTATCTTTTCTTTTCAAATCGGAGATCTTTTAAAATTCATATAAAATCACAGAAAAATCATAAAAATACCAAAACAGTTTTGTTGAGTTTCTTATGACTAGATCTATGCATTAAACTTAAAATATCATATATTTTTTTGTATTTTTTTTGGTATAGTTGTAGATCTATGCTTTTACGTGATTGATTAATTTGTTGTTTGTATCACATGTGAACTAAAAATATCTCATCTGCCTCAATTCCAATATCATATACCCTTTTTCATAATCTTTGGTGGCCAATTAAATTCTAAATATGTTTGTTTCCTGATTCTTTTGTTTAACGCTAACCCGTAGTATAAATACTCGAATATAAATACTCGCACATATACCTATACATACAATAATACATGAATACATATAGTATATGATATCCCGTACATTTTCTTACGCGAGTACATCATGTCCCATATATAAATACTTCAAATGAATATACACAAATAAAATAATATACTTCCACTGTATGCGGTACATATAAATATATAAACACGCATGGCTATACGTGACGACAGCCGCATGGCTAACCCCATACTCATCCATTCACCCTAACCAAATAAGGGGGTGTTTGGTATGAGGAGTTAAAGTTTAACAAACACTGTAGCACTTTTGTCTTATTTGACAAAAAAGATTTCAATCTTGGACTAATTAGGCTTAATAGATTCGTCTCGTAAATTACTCCTAATCTGTGTCGACATGCATGCAATTAGTCTACATTTAGTACTCCATGCATTTGAGGGAACATTGATGTGATGGGAGTTAAACTTTAACAAAAGGTAACCAAACAGGCCCTAAAAGATTGAGTGATTTTACCCGCTTTATGATCGTTAAAAAAACATGTTCGCCTACACACAACAGTCCATCAAATATTGTAATATAGCGCATAAAAAACACATGCACAATTAACCAACCAGGTGCACGTAGCCCAGTTTGTAGATTGAAACAATACTTGCTCTGTTGCATCTTCGTTATATACTACCATTCGAGAAAAACATGCATTGCCAGTGATAAACTGAAAAGCCTAAACCGAGTAGATTAATTTATTAAATCATAAAGAGAAATGCTTCTACTACTCATGGTAACCGATTTCGTGACTTCTGCATCTCTCCAATATAAAATGTTCCTTTCTTAGAGCATAGGTTCTTATACAAACAATACAACTTGTTTGTTGCTATATTTAGTATCGCATATACATGGCACATTATACAGGTAAACTCCTATAACAATTTTCAAAAATTTCTAATACTATTAAAGATTCGATTTAAAAAAGAAAACGAATCAAAAATAAAAAAAACGTTGGGCTTCTATGGAACTAGCTCCATAATGAGCTAAGGGCAGCACTTCACAGGACCCGGCTAGGGTCTCTATTACTCATGCATCACATGCTGGCCAAAACAGGTCACCGCGTGGCAACGCCGCGCGTAGATTCTAGTTACAACGGAACGAGGTGTCCTCCTTGTTACTTGCTTCCTCTAACTCGTATAATTTTCACCAGGTAAACCAAAAAAATGTACAAGTGCAACTTTAATATAGCCGTTCTATATCATTTCTTATTCACTTCTCCTATATTTCACGTGCCTGAATTTTAAAATAATTCCAGACAATACTCTTGTACCTCGAACTAGTACAAGTAAATTATTATTTTTGTGATGTGTTATTTGTCTTTGTGAAGCTATACCGGTTGGTCGACGCTTCCTGCGGCACTCTTCAGATCCTAAGTTCGAACCCCCTCGGGAGCGAATTTCAGGCCTGAGGCCGTCTCACGGGGATGCGGCGCTGCTGTATATAGGTGGGGTCAGGGTTCAAAGATTTTCTCGATCTGCATGTCTCATGGGGATGTGCTGCCGCTGTATATGGGTGGGGCTAGGGTTCTGGGATTTTCTCGATCTACGTGAGAAGGTCTTCTTAATGAAATACCCGGTGGGACGCCGTCCCCCGCGGATCGAGTTTTTTTCTTTGTGTCATAACATATTAAATTTTGTTCCCGTCTTGTTATAGAAAATAATTGTAAATTGTTACTAAATCAATTCCAAATTATAATTCGTTTGACTTTTTTTACTCTAAGTTTGGCCACTCGTCTTATTCAAAAATTTGTGCAAAATATCACTTCCTTTTCTGCGGCTTGCTTTATTAACAAAAGTTCTTTAAGAATGACTTAAATTTGACTATGTTTGTATAAATTTTTTTAATAAGACGAGTGGTCAAAGTTAGGGTAAAAAAGTCAAATGAATTATAATTTGGAATGGAGGGAGTAATTGTCTTTGTGTCAACCCAAATCAGATTTTGTCGGATTTATGGTTTTATGTAACGGGTTTTTTTATTCTCAGTTTCGAAAATTGCAGATTGCGTTTGCAGAAATTGCAATAAACAAAATCTACAGTTTTAGTATAATATAAATATAAAATATAAAATATATGCAATAACTGTCACCTGAAAGAAAACTAAAATTCACCTGAATTTTAGCGAATCCCTTTCTTATTGATAGGGATGTAGATTTTTTGAAAACAAAATGGTCAAAACTCTAATATAGCCTTTCGAGAATGTGTCTACATCCAAAACCCTTACTACTTATTTGTATTTATATGAATTACGAGTGAACTGTTGTGCCTACAAGCAGGTGGTGTCCAATGATGAATTAAAGAGCGTGGAGCACAGGGTGATCATCAAATCCACACAAGATGCCAGGGTGTCGATTGCCCTCTTCTTCAATCCTGGCAAACGTGAGAATTCCGACCGTTTTGGGCCTCTCCCAGAGCTGGTGACAGCAGAAAAGCCTGCACGGTACCGGAGCTTCACAGTGCCGGAGTTCATGAGTTCAAGGAGGGAATATGGCCATAACAGATCGTCCATTGATCTATTCAAGGTGAGCTCCAGCTAATAATAATCTGGAGAGATGATTAGTTGATGACCTAGCAAACATGCTTGCACACGTTTGTTAGGATAATGTCCGGTTTAATTTCCTTGCGCAAGACAAAGAACAAGATTTATTGATTGTTGCTATACATTGAAATGTGCGTAATATTTTGAACCTAGTTTTCCCTTGGAGATGATCCTATATGTGAAATGAAAGAGCAGCATGCTCCACAACTAGAAACTATGAATTCAAACAGATTATTATGAATAAATAAAGATGTCTTACGGTGGAATTAGCAATGACCAATGTGTAGCTGTGTGCGGCTTTAGGTGTTTTTTATGTACTATACATCAGGAGAATAATACTTCGAAGCTAGGATTTGTGACCCAAGGGAAGTCACGTGGAGTCCATGTCACTATATATGTTAAAATGAAGAAACAGGTTTGCAGCAGCAGCACTAACAACAACTACTACTACTATTAATAACTAATTTGACATAAATAAAAATCCAAATATCTGGCCCTGACTGAGTTTTTTTGGTAATAAAATAAAAACAATACAAATAAGGCCGGCCAAAACGGACGGGTCTAACCGTCTAAGTGTAACTGTATCCCCAAGTCTAACGGTATTCCTGTTTGTGTAACTGTGTGATTTGCTGAGACAGTATTTGGTAATGGTATTGGGACTTTACTTAAAATTGGAATTCAATCCTTGCCTAAAGAAAAATTATGGTCACGGTGACTAAGATCAGACAATGCAAGCCCCACTCTTTGCATAATGCAAGGCACATGTTTTCTCATATTTTTATTTCTAAATAAAAAAATTTGAAAACATGATCAGAATGACACAAAAATAAATCAAATACTACCTCGTAAAGATTTCTTTATAAGGATACCTCGTATGGATTGAGATGCCCTAAGAATATGTCAGGGGCTGAATTTGCAATTATAAAACTAATCAGCTTAACAAAAAATAAGAACCTAAATAATTTATATTTAAAAACGGGTTGAGATGCCCCTAAGAAGATCGGTAATGGTTAGGAGTAGGTATCCATCAGTCCGGACGTCTCTTTCCGAGCCTGCGCACTACGGGCCGAACGGGCCTGCTTCCTCTGCATCTCCCCATCTCTCTTAAAAATATCTCTCCACTCCTGTGCTCGCCCATCGTGTGCTGCTACGCCATGCGCTAGCTACCACCATCTTCCCCGCTGTGCACCCCATCTCACGCCACGTGGCTCCCGCATCCAGCGCCGCGCTCCATCTTGCATCGCGTCCCTATCCTGCGCCTCCCCCTCCGTCGCCGTGCCGTGCTCCATCCCCCCACCGCGCTCGCTCCAGCTCGCTGTGCGCCATGCCCCATCCCCGCGCGTGCCGAGTTGTTGCTAGGGTGCTGCCGACACCGCTGTTCCCCACCAGAAGGTCGTGGCCGCCGCAATGCGCAACCTGAGCAAGGAGATGTTGCGATGAAAGCGTATGTTTCAAGTATTTCAGACGTTTCAGAGGTATGTTGCAATGTTTCATTTGGATGTTGCACATGTGTGTATATGTTGCAAGTGTTTCAAAGGTACGTTGCAAGTGTTTTTGAGGTTTGTTAAAAATATTTTATATGTTCCAGACATATGTTACAAGCGTTTTGATCTGAATGTTACATATGTTTCACCCATATATTGCAATAATATGTTCCAAATATTTTAGTTGTTTCAGTTCAATGTTGCAGTAAGTGTTTTCATGTTGCAGGTTGCAAGTGTTTTATCTGAATGTTGCATATGCTTCGCCCATATGTTGCGAGTGTATGTTCTAAATGTTTTATATGTATGTTGCATTCAAGTATTTCATATTACACATGTTTCATATTGTTCGGAGAGTCAGGGGGCACGAGGGAGTGATGGTGGTATGGTACGGGCGCTGGGGAATGGGGCACGACGAGCTGAGGGTTGGCGAACGGGGCACATGGTGCATCGGTGTCCTGCGGATGGGGTGCGCTAGGGGCCGGCGGTCAGGGCGTGATGGGGCGGGGTGCGCTTGCAGGGCGGGGCAAATGGTCTCGATAGCCCTGGGCATAATTAACCGAAGACCGAAGACCGAACCGAACTAACCGAGACCGAGACCGAAGTGACCGAGACCGAAAATTTCGGTCACAAGTTCGGTCTTCAGTTTGAAGTAACCGAACTAACCGGACTTAGTTCGGTCATTACCTTCGGGTAACCGAACTAACTGAATTAACCGAACATTTGAATTTTGTTGACATAATATATAATTTAGACTATTATTAGTGATATAATATTTATTCTAGTGGGTTTATATCAACCATCACTCTTATCACTATGTTTAATCTATATTTTGTATTGTATTTTTGCCTTGAAATAGAAAAAATATTGGTAAAATTTGCTACACATTACAATATTTAGTAGTTGTTTTGTGAAGTTCGGTTAGTTCGGTCATGACCGAGACCGAACCGAACTAACCGAGACCGAACTTGCTCGGTCCTGAGTTTTGAAACTAACCGATCGGTCTCCGTTTTTAGATGACCGAACTTTCGAAATGACCGAAGACCGAGACCGATCGGTTCGGTCAGACCGAACGCCCAGGGCTAGGTCTCGAATTGAGGCGGACAAGGCAGGCTGTGCATGCGAGGCGAGTCGTCCGGACATGTGAGGGCTACGTTGGGGCGCGGTGCACGTGCGGGGCAGAAAAAATCAACAGAGGGGGACAGGCTGCGCAGGCGTCCACCCGAACGCTAAGAGGATGAGAGATTGAAATGTTGAACATAGCCCCCGGCCCCACAAATAAACATTCCGGTGACTGGCCCACGTGTCCAACCTACAAAGACAGTGGGAAATTCGAAATTTATATACGTACTGTTTCTTCCCTTTGTACTATAATTGATCAACTAGTTTTTATCAACGAAATGCAAATAAAAAACGAACAATTGATCTCTACAACGTACACGTCATACTGGGCGATCAAGTCCTAAAGTCAAGATCGGACGAGACAGGAAGCAGCAGCTCAGATATGGCAAAGCACGGAACTAATCAGTTAATCATCCATTACTTCTAAAGTTCTAATACACAATTACACGCACACATATATGGATGGCCCTGCCTAGCTGAGTAACTGGAGCACAAATGGTGAACAAGGTCGTAAACATTATATAGCAGTATTATTTACTCGCAAAATACACAGCAAAAGAAAAACCGCTGCATAATTTGATTCCCTTACTAATGTTCCCTGCTCATAATCATTCAGGTCACCAAATCAGTCTGCGATCTGGCAGCTGATGGCCATCGTCTACAACTATGCTAGGCAGCTCTTCGGGGCCAACCAAGCGACTGTTGGCCACCGCCGGCTCACCGTCACTCTCCACGCTCTCATGCCGGACAGGGCGGAGCAGCAGCCCCTGCAACCGCACCAAATAGCTTTGCCCTGCCGGATGCGACCTCATGTATCTCGACGCTGCAGTTGCCGTTGTTACATCGCTGGCACTGGCGGATGGATGGTCCGGCTCGCTGGTCGACCGAAGATTGTTCAACGCACTCAGGTCTAGGTTGGGGAAGACGGAGCACCGGCACCGTGGGCACTTGACATTCAGTCGGAGCCACTGGTCGATGCACTCCACATGGAAATTGTGCGCGCATGGGAGCCCACGGACCTGCATGGACATGGATTGAACCCATGAGGATACATAACTCTTAAGAACCTGTTTGGATACATTAGTGCTAATAGTTAGCAGCTAAAATTAGCAAGTAAGGATCAAACAAACCTGCTAATAGACCTGCTAACTATTAGCAAGTGGAGGTGCTAATAATTAGTTTATTAGTTGATGGAGGGATGCTAATAGTTAATATACATCTCCAATTAAGTATCCAACCACCTATTAGAAGGTGGATCTCAAGATCCCCTTGCTAATAATTAGTTAAATAATGCTTAATACTCCATCTGTTTCATCGTTTTAGTTTTTCTAAATACATAGATTTTATTATGCATCTAGGCACAGTGTATATCTAAGTGCATAGTACTTAGAAAATCTATGACAACTTGCAATTTGGAATAGAGGGAATAGTTTTCATGTATTAGCTAACTACTCTGTTCCAAATTATAGGTTGTTTTGGATTTTCTAGGCGCATAGTTTTGCTATGTATAGACATAGCGTATATCTAAGTATATAGCAAAAACTATGTACCTAGAAAAGCCAAAGCGACTTATTATTTGGAAATGGAGGAAGTAACTATTAGCACTAGTGGATCCAAATAGGGCCTAAAACAATTGATGTCGAGACAAGTCTATAGGAGTTGATTTTACCTCATTGCCAACATGAAATTCTTCAAGGCAGATGGGACATTCACTGCAGTCTGTTGGAACAGCTTTCAGCCTGAATTTTGGAAGCTCTTGAATCAGCGCCTCAACTGCTTCTCTCTGCACAAAAAGGATCCCTCAAAATTCAATGTATAATCCATTGAAGGAAATTTTGGTTCTAACATAATGCTAGTATAAAATACAGCAGATATAAGATGAGGTAAATGATACTCCAATGATGTTCTATAAGTGGAATTAAAAGAGTTTCAATTTACTTCCCAAGGACTAGAGAAGAGCACTAGAAAATTAAAACATTTAAGCAAGGAGCTTCAGCATTGATCTTCTAGCCCTTGAATGCATATCATAATAAGGTACCACTGAACAATAGTAAATGTTCCATGAATCTCTAGCCCTTGAGCGCCTCGGTCTCTCTGTAGAATTACCACATTGCTCTCTTTTTTTCATAGAATTACAGAATGTTCATTTCTAACAGTCAAGAAAATGCATGAATTTGCTAATCTAGACTTATTCCATGACCATACTAACAACTAAAAAGTCATGCCACCATTGAATCTACAGCTAAGCATATAAGGAAATATTTTAGCCATAAAGTAAAAACTGGTCCAAGATCACCCAAATCAGTTCACCTGAGCTGCAGTTAAATAAAGACCAGGATGATATGCAGTATCTTGGCCCACTCTCATTTCCAGGCCAACAGCCTCAAAAGCCCAGTCAGGAACACGGATCATATCAACCAAAACCTGCACAAATGAACACCTTAATATATGTCACCAGAATAAACACACTCAATTATAGATTGAGAAACATGTACATCCAACCAAAATATATAATCTCGCGCAAGAAAAAAGCCAGTTTAGACATGGGAGAAAAGCAAATCAACACTTAGGTGTAACTACAGCCAAAAAAAAACACATTTGTACACATAAGAACCCCCAATAAATTTCATATAACTATGTTATGTAGCCACACTTGCACTAAAATATTATTGGGTATATAAGTTGGACTTAATCTGAAAACACTAACAAAAATGCATGAAAAGTTTTGATACTTTCCAACTGCAGTGCCAACAGCTCGTTTTATATTTATGACACGATGCACAGAAAATAGAGAAAAGCATTACCCCATATTCGGAGACTGGAATTCCTTGTTGTGCTCTCTGTTGAAGTGCATGCCTTCGGTTCAACCACTACAAAATAAAACACATAAATTGCCCACGAACAAGCATCTATTCAAATAATCCTCAGAATGATCGAAACCACAGTAATAAAAAGTCAATAATAGTATGCCTCCATACTTTGTTACACTTCTGCAGGAACATGCCTTTATCTTATGTCACAAATGAACAACACCTTTCGTGTTTTTGTTAGTATGTGAGGTATGGGCATATATGTGTTGGGCCCAACTGACTACACAATACACATAAAACATATCATTTTATGTTGACTAGAAGAAGATAATCATCAATATAGCAAGATTAAAGACTTTACACAATAGTGGATCAGGAACATCTCATCCTTCTAGTGAATCCAACAAAATTGCATCTATGTCATAGCACAAAGTTCATCTAAGCACGGTTATGCCCATTAGTATAGAGTCATCAGTGCGCCTTGTGAGTATTGTTGGGGATGGTCATCAGTGGGCCCTACTTTAATCATTTTAAAACAATGTACCAAGAACTTCATAGTATTACCTTCCCAATAGCTACACAAGCAATACAGGCGAGCCCACAGTAACTGAAAAGCAGCCATATCAAGAAGCCCCACTTTTGTCCTTCCTCCGGCAACTACAAAGGAAAAATATATGCATTTAGTAGAATTCACTGTATACAGTAACACAAGTAGTACCTATATCGAGAAGAAGAGAACTCACGCAGCCTCTTGCAGTGCTAAACCACAATGTTCCAATCACAGTCCAAACCCAGAGAAAGGGGTAGAGAAGTAGTACAAGAACTGAGAGGACAACTATTCTTCCACAAAAACGAGCATATCTCTGTTGCCATCCGAGATCTCTACAATTTTTCACAAAAAAAAGATACTTAATATTAAGTAAAAAAAAAATATATAATAAACTGACAGCCATACTTTTGCAAAGTTCAGTTAGTCATCGGTTGTGGAGCAAACAAACAAGGCAAAGCTTAGAACCCTAAAACAACCGTATGAGAATGACAAACACAAAGTAGCAAAAATTATGGTAGGAAAACAGAAGGCCAAGAAACTCCCATGCACCAAGATAAATCATAAATGACCCAGTTATCATTATTTTGATCATAAGAATACAGTCAGTCAGTCACATTGAAATTCAAATCTTAGAATCATGCATTCCAGAAGTAATCACTGCCATTGTATAAAATATAGCCAGTAACAAGTTTCACTCCAGTTTTCAACATCGTATATATAAAAAATGAGATCCCCTAATAGACTACTTCATTAGCTGATGGAAAATTGAGAGTACTTTGGACAAAGAAAAAACGAGACTACAGACCCAATATTTTTTATTGACTCACCATTTTTCCCATGTTTTTTCCTCTACTCTGTACTTTTCACTTCTTATATCTAATAATCTAATATATACAAATCAGTAACGGACCAGGCCCTCCTGTGGCTTAATGACATTACCATAAGCTGTAGTATTATCCACTGGGTTGCAGACTATTCATAGATATACAACCATGGAGGGCAATAGAACATGCCATGTTCCTAAATGAACTCATCAACTAGTAAATCACACACAACCAAAGGTATCCATCTAGCATATGCATCTCAATAATCTTGTTTACATTAAGAGTTGCCATAGAACTAACAATTTGATTAGTTTGAAGACAAACAGGACCAAGGTTGCAATCAGGTGACTGCTTGTAATTCATGTTGGTGAGGTCATTACTCATTAAGAAGAACTTGCTTGTCTAGACTAGATCAAGGGGAGGGACTTCGCCTTAAAGTAGGGCCCACTGAACTCTGGAAAGCAGGCAGGAATCTCACATGCTCTCGCTTCTTTTGCGGCGCGGAACCATCTGTGCTGTTACAAACCAGGGAGGTGGGCACATGACCCATGCAGCGCCAGGGCTCGAACCCAGGTGGGTAGCGCTGCACCTGGGTGTTCAACCACCGCGCTATTAACACGTCTGCTGACAACTTGTTTTTCTATTTAGCTTTTTTGGTGGCTGATAAAGCAGTGAGAGCATGAATATGATGCTCAATTGCAGCTAGGGTCAGCAAACAAGTATGTAAATACAACATGCTAAATTGCAGTGCAATTAGCTTGTATCGCAATACTTTGCCAAATTAAGCAAAGAAACTAGAAGATAGAGTGTGCTTAAAATGACTTACAATCCCATCCCTGCAGCGAGACCATTATCAAGAAACATTAGGAGGCGGAAGATGAAGACAGTGGTGTAGTCCACCTGTGGCAGGCAGGAAGTTGAAGCAATGAATGACGGCAGAAGCGATCCTCAAACTAGTAGTAACCACCGAGGGAGAACAAACCAACCCTAGAAACTTACTCCCTCCAGTCATCCAAAGATGATGTTAGGACAGGATAACTAGTGCAAATTTTCGCTAATTATCCAGTCCTAATGTCTTCTTTTGATGACAGGAATGAGTTTTTTTTTCTATGTATCTAGATACAGTACTAAGGAAGAACAGGGGCAGGGAAGGGATCTAACCACTATCCAAATGTGGAGCGGGTGGGCACAAAGGCGATACCTCTTCCAATTAATGGAGACGATGATTCTAATCATGCATCAGATGATTATTAAGGAATACTAGCATTTAGCAACAGAATAATAAGAGTACTCATCAAATAATAAAATGGATGAAGTTGGTAGGGGTATTATCGGGTGAAGTAGGATACACGCTAGTGGCGAGCATGGAGAGGAAGAACCCGTCATACCTGCAACGAATCCCAAACCCAGCCTCTCAATCAGTCAATCTTTGACTCATTATATAAGAAGAGGGATCTCCAAATTAAAGAGGGAACGAGTTAGGGAAGAAGCGGCGAGACGGGAGGGGGCAGACGCACCACTTGAAATCGACGCCACGCATCGGCATGGTCTTCGTCCTCTTGTTAAGGACCGAGCTGGAAGAACCGAAAATCAAGTGTTAAGCTTTAATTAATTGGCAATCCAAATTGAAGAAATAAGAAGGGGAAATCCACCCGTCAATCCCACGGCCGCAATCGGCAAAACGCACGAGCCAGATTCGTCTAGGGGGCATTGGTGGGACGGAGCTCCCCGAGGCTGACAGTGACAGCTTCACTGTACTCACCTGAGTCCAGCAGGCAGAAGCACCCGGGGGGAGGGGAGGGGGGCTGCACCGCCGCCGGCAGCGCAGGCTCGCCGCCCCGACGCGATCGAAGGCCTGCGCGGGGAGAGAGGGGAACGAGGAGGCAGGGAAAATTAAGATCCGGTGGTGATTCTGCTCATCGCCGGGGGATGAGCTCCTCGCCGCCGCCGCAGCAGCATCTCATCGCAACGCCTTCCGAACCAGTCCACGAAAGGGAACGGGACGGGATCGGAGACAGCGAGCGCTCCCGCACGGCAGTACCGCACGGACTCGCCACACAGGCAGGTGAGCGAACCGAGCGGCTCTCTCGTCTCGTCTCCCCATTGCCTGACGACCGGGCCCAAGAGTGGATGCTAGGGGTGAAGGGCCTTGTTCACTTCCCCTCCCAACCCAAAATATTTCCTCTTCCACCCATCACATCAAATCTTTCGACACATGCATGGAGCATTAAATGTAGATAAAAAATATAACTAATTGCATAGTTTGTCTGTAAATGTCGGGATGAATCTTTTGAGCCTACTTAGTCCATAATTGGACAAATTTTATCAAATAACAACGAAAGATGCTACAGTAACTTTTCAGCTACTTTTCGCGAAGTGAACACACCCAAGATTGCTCACCCAGTTCCCAATTTCACCCCCAAATTGCACTATGCAAAAAGGAGAATCTCCATCACATTAAAATGTCGGCAAATGCATGGAGTACTAAATGTAGATGAAATCAAAAACTAATTGCACAGTTTTGTTGTACTTTGCGAGACGAACATTTTGAGTCTAATTAATTAATTTTTGGACAATTTTTTACACTAAAAAACAAAAAGTTGCTACAGTATTCCGACACAGTGCCCGAATCGGGTGCCCAAATTCGGGAACTGAACAAGGCCCAGTATACCAAACTTGCTCGGCGGCTCTCCATTACGGAATATTTTTTATGTTTTCTCTTCTCTTTCTGAAAATTTTGAGATTTGCCACCATACCATTCCAAACAGTCGTCACCCTGTAATCATTCTCCTAGAATCTTCATGGGAAATTGTCATCCTATAGTATCTTCTAAATTTGCCACCTAAGTGACAAATGAATACTCCATCGGCCAACAATCTCAATCGTATTAGCCTCTCTGGCCAGTGGCCACCGTGACCAAAGAGCAATGAAGCATGGTCGATTTCCATTTACGGCCGATGATGGCGTAAGATCCTTGCGTGGCCCAGGCAGCAACGTCATGCGTCCGATTTCGTGAGGCAACTATTAAGGAGGCTGTCATCCAAACAAGCCCTTAATCACGAAGGTCCTCTTAACGTCCCACGTTTGCTCCTTTCCTAAATAATCGCATCATGCGCTAACATAGCTGAAAACATCGTGGTCCCAACTCAATCATTACATAGCCTAACGGTAAAAAAAAAAGATTCTATACATCCACTTGTTTTGATGACTGTCACTAGCTCCAAACGAATTCTCATGTGAGACCCATACTATGGATATCTTATCTCCTATTAGCTTTCATTAGATATGCAGAACATCGAAAACAAAGTTTGTATGCAATTTGTGCAATGATTTAGTGAGGGACGCTCTTGGAGCGAGATGTACTAAAATTTGATACGGATTGGGACATCCATACTAGTCTTCTAAGGAGGTGGCCAAGTGGGAGAACATCTTAGGGCATCTTTGAGATATTCCCCACATGCTTGGGGCATGCTCCAACTTAAGCTAGGGTCTCAAGGGTGATTGTCATGCTCAAGGTGATGTTGCAGCGCCCAAAACAAAATTACAGCAACATGGTATGATGATTTGAAGGCCTTACCGATGTAATATTGAGGTGAGACTATATCCATTTCAAAAGTTTACCAAACAAGTTGTCCATCAAAGTATCCAGAGACCACAATCACACTTCGAATCGAAGGGAAGAGTTATGTCCTTCCAAACAAAATATTATTGGGCTACTTGCAAACAGAAGCATAGGCGGAGCTCCCCATGCGGCACAGTGGGGCAGTTGTTTGAGTTGTTCCAAATTCACTGCAAGATATAGGCCGGGCTTCTGACGGAGCGAAGCGGAGGCCCGTAAAAGCCGAAGGCTGGGCCAGAGCGTAGCGGAGTCTGAAACCGGCCCATCAGGGCGCGCCCGTGCACACACGGGGGGTGCGGGGGGCGGAGCCCCCGCGGTACGGTACATATATACCCTTGCTAGGGTTTTTTGGAGACTTGATTCTCTTGTAAGCCGCCACAGGCATGTAACCCAAAACTCTTGAGATAGTGAGATTGTTGCTGGCTGGTGCCCGTGGTTTTTCCCCTTCGCATTGGAGGGGTTTTCCACGTTAAATCGTGTGTCTCCGCTGTGATTGATTTCGTTTTACTTCATATTCCATACGTCGTTCATAACAGTAGTTGCCCCACCTACTGCTAGAGGAGAACCCCTACTACCCCTGTTCTCCCTCCCTTCCGGCCGAGCGAAGAGCAGCGGCGTTCGACCGAGACACGCCAGAAGACGCGAGCATTTACAAGAGAAAACCATTGAGGGAAGAAAAGGCCCAATAGCCTAGGCGTCCCAAGTGGAGAGTGCCCCCAAATCCCCAATCCAAGTCGACCTTGCACGCGCCGGCGCCCACAAATTTTTCTTCCTGTCTTCCGCATCGCGCCATCGAAGCCTCTGTGCCTTCGCCCCGCCGGCCACCCGACGCCCGTCCGTAGTCCGCCGCAGCTGTTGTCTGCCGCGCGTGCATGTGCACTACGCCGGCGGCCTAGCGCGCCACTCGCTGCAGTCCATAGCCACATGGCCACGCCGCTCGCCACAACAGCTGCTTGCGCGTGCGTTGCTACCGGCGGGTGGTGGTCCAGCTCCAGCGCGCCGCTCGCCGTAGCTCGGCGGCCAGGAATGTGCCTCACCTAAAATTTTTGTTAGAGCTCCACCACTGTACTGAAGGTTGAGCTTCGATTAGCTTGCACTCCCAGATCAGTCTTGTTCGTGCTCCATATGTTGTAGAGTCCATAAAATCTTTTTCAAGTTCAAATAATTGTTGTTCCTAACCACATTAAAAATAACAATATTATGTAGCAACAAATTCTCACTTATATCTTTTTGCAAGCATGCACTTTGTTTTTAACTTTTATGCACGGTCGTATTCGAAGGTTGCATGTCGTCATCATAGTGCCTTAGCAAACATCCACCTCTGAGAGTAAAAATATCATGAACGGGTGAGAACAATTCGTGAAGTGGTTTTAAACCTTGGAAAGTGATTCAATCAGCTTCGCAAGCGAAGGTTAGTGACTAAATGTCACATGATATTATGGTTAAATGTCACAAAGATATATATTTTTGGGTGGTGGTTTTGAAAGCAAAGAGTGAGTAGACGAAACTTGTCTCATTTGTGTATATGATTTGCCCCCTCGCATACCATGTTGGCGATAGGAATGTTTGGGTACCCCGTATCCAATTAAAAGTTCTGACGATTTTGGGCAATTTCGAGAGCGTGGCAGTTGCACCTTGCACGGCGAGAAGCCATGTCCCGGGCTTACGCGGCAGTAGTGTAAGGCTGTGTTATGCACTATGCAAAAAAAAAAAAGATTCCCCGTCACATCAAATTTGCGATACATGCGGAGTACTAAATGTAGATGAAATCAAAAACTAATTGTACAGTTTAGTTGTACTTTGCAAGACGAACGTTTTGAACCTAATTAGTCAACAGTTGGATACTATTTGCAAAAAAAAAAAAAACAAAATGCGCTACGGTACACTTTTCACCCTAAGACGATAGTTGTGGCAATACCCATTGGGAACTAGCATCGGGCTGGTTCGACTGGTATAAAAGCCGGCTGGTTTCGGCTGATTCAATAGTGTTTTGTGAGAGAGAATAAGCTGAAACAAGCTGAAACAAGCCGAAATATGACCAGCAGAACAGGGCCATCATCCTGAGCTGGACCAAGAGCTCCAGCTCGCCTGCGCAGCTTGGACGCCATGAGGCCCCGCAGCTGGTCGGGCAACAGGTCAACAACATGACATGCCCTGCGACAGCGCAGCCTTCACCTCCGCCGACGCGCCCTTATCCACGCACAATTGCTGAAACTAGTGGCCCAAGCGAAGGACCGCATCGCCGTAGGACGATGGCGTAAGATCCTTGCCTGGCTCAGGCAGCAATGCCAATACGCTCACACTCACGGTGACCGCTCGACAGCCATCACAATACGCTCGTGAGTTCAAGATGCGGTACGACTATTAATGCTCTCTTTTCTTTATGTAAACCGGTACTATGAACCGGTACAAGAATTTGGTGCAAGCCTGTTCGCTTCAGCTTATCAATCAGAATCAATCTTATTTTTTAGTCATGAAACAATATTTTTCTCAAACAATAAATCAGCCCACAAATCAGTCGCAGGCCCACAGCCGCAATAAGTCCTGCCGAACAGAGCCGTAGCTTTTGGCTTTTCGATACTCGAATTTGGCCCTAGTCTTAAGCAAATTCTGGGTCCGCCGCTGCATTTAGGGACGACGATGGCGTAAGATCCTTGCCTGGCTCAGGCAGCAATGCCATGCGTCTGATTTTGTGTGCCGTTAGGATATTTTGTCTGGCGGGCAACTACTTGGGAGGCTGTCATCCAAATAAGCCCTTAATTAGGAAGCTCCTCTTAACACCTCCACGCTTGTTCGTTTCCTAAATAATCGCATCGCGCGCTAACATAGCTGAAAACATCGTGATCCCAACGCAATCATTACACAGCCTAACGGTCGAAAAGACGGTGACACAACACCTTAACGAATTCTATACATCCACTTGTTTTGATGATTGTCATTGACTCCAAACTAATTTTTATGTAAGACCCATACTATGGATATCTTATCTCCTATTAGCTTTCATTACATACGCAGAGCATCGAAAACAAAGTTTGTATGCAGTTTGTGCAATGATTTAGTGAGGGACACTCTTGGAGCGAGATGTACTAAAATTTGATACGGATTGGCACATCCATACTAGTCTTCTAAGGAGGTGGCCAAGTGGGAGAACATCTTAGGGCATTTTTGAGATATTCCCCACATGCTTGGGGAATGCTCCAACTTAAGCTAGGGTTTCAAGGGTGATTGTCATGCTCAAGCTGATGTTGCAGCGCCAAAAAAATTACAGCAATATGGCATGATGATTTGAAGGCTTTACCGATGTGATATTGAGGTGAGACTATATCCATTTCAAAAGTTTACCAAACAAGTTGTTCATCAAAGTATTCAGAGACCACAATCACACTTCGAAGGGAAGAGTTATGTCCTTCCAAATAAAAATATTACTGGGCTACTTGCAAACTGAAGGTTGAGCTTCGATTAGCTTGCACTCCAAGATCAGTCTTGTCCACGCCCTGTATGCTGTAGAGTCCATAAAATATCTTTTTCAAGTTCAAATAATCATTATTGTTGTTCCTAACCACATTAAAAATAACAATATTATGTAGCAACAAATTCTCATTTATATCTTTTTGCAAGCATACACTTTGTTTTTAACTTTTATGCATGGTCATATTCGAAGGTTGCATGTCGTCATCATAGTGCTTTAGCAAACATCCACCTCTGAGAGTAAAAATATCTTGAACGGGTGAGAACAATTCGTGAAGTGGTTTTAAACCTTGGAAAGTGATTCAATCAGCTTCGCAAGCTAAGGTTAGTGACTAAATGTCACATGATATATCGTTAAATGTCACAAAGATATATTATTTTGGGTGGTGGTTTTGAAAGCAAAGAGTGAGTAAATGAAAGTCTCGGACACATCAGAACCTGTATATAAACTTATTTGACAGCCTGCATATTGGCATAACATAATTTAAATTTTTTATGGCACTTGAGAATTGCCACTTGCACAAATTACAAGAGAGTCGGATTAATCATCATATCGTGACTTATTCAAGACACAAAAAATAACACATAAAAAAACTCGACCTGCGAGAGGCAAGCCGCCCCCTGGACATTTTTGGTAAGAAGAAGGTCTTCTCTGAAAGGTGATGGCTAGAGGGGGGTGAATAGCCTATTAAAATTTTCTACAAAGATAAGCTAAACAAGTTTATCAATAAAACAAATAGCGAGATGCGAGTTTTGCTTAGCCTACGGGGTGTTTGCAAGCCACCTAACCAATTCACAATTCTAGTAATTGCACTCAACCGCACAAGTCAAACCGAGAAGGAAACTACAACTAGCAAGCTACACAAAGAAGCTACTTTAGCAAAGCTAACTCGCTAGCAAAGATAACTAAGAAATTAATACATGAGAGAGTTAGGAAGGTATCACCGAGGGGCGAAGAAATGAGCCAACCAATCAATATAATCAAGAGATGAACCCAAACCCTCTCTACCACTCGGCGGGAGGGAGAGAGGAACCCAAACCCTCTCTACCGCTCAAACTCCACCGCCGTCGCAAACGTGCTAACATCACCAAGTGATCTCGTCATGTGTGAGTGTGTTAGCATTTTCACAATCATCTTTTGAGGCGATATTAGTTCTATCCAAATGCATATGATCATTAAATGCACATCTAGAGGCACTTAGGAGTTCAATAGCCGCGTCATTCCCCTCTTTATAGTACGGCTATCTATCCTATAATGTAACCACACCCACTAGGTGTCTTGGTTACTAAAACACAACCCTTAAGCATATACCTTTGCCTTGATCACATAGGGTTGCGTCCAAATCCAAGTGTGGCCATCATGATCACCATGTCCATCTTGCCACCAACCTTGGAATGTACTAATCCTCATATGCTACATACAACTTAGGCATATGATTAGTACTTAGGTATTGTCACTAATTACCAACACCAAACATATGACTTTCAATCTCCCCCTTGTTGGTAATTGGTGACAAACCTTTCACAAAGATATTATGATAAAATTTTGATTGAACCCATGTCACATTGTCCAAGTATATTACCATGTGTAAGAATTATGAACATGTGATCATGAATTCAAATTGATAGCAATGGCTCCCCCTACATGTATGCTATATGTTTGGATTTTGAAAGCATACATGTTAGATAGGAAAGATTAGGAGCATTGTGTACCAATAGGTGCTAAATGTTTAAGATTATAGACCTTTGAAGCGTGATACCATCGGAGTAGCGATAAACACCATCTTAGCACCTTGTGTAGTTAGATTCCACTTGTAAAAGCACTAACATAACTAGAAACCTCATGAGATCAACATTTATAAGCAAGGTTCTAGTACCACTTTGAAAAACATGAAGCAACAAAAATCTAACTACTTCCTATTCATGCTAGTACCACAATGCATCATTCAAATTATACTAGCAAGTCACCACACAAGCGATGTATCGGAGAAAACGAAATGCATAACTATGCATCATACATATGAAGTGCACATAGAAATGCAACATTCATGTTTAAGAGCTTGCTCCCCCTACTTGTGTGCTTCTTTTATCAATTCTCCCCCTTTAGGATTTAACTTTGTGAACAGCATTTTCTCCCCCATAACATTTTTTTGAGTTCTATCTTTGTGAACAACATTTTACATTTTCTCCCCCTTTGGCACCAATTGACCACAAGGAGCAAACTTTAGATAGATTATTATGTTAAAATATGGGGTGAGGATCAAGTTTATGATTCAACCTAGATTGCTTGCATAAATAAAATACTTCGGTTTGATCCAAGGGCAAGCTTCTTCACACCTCACTAGAAGGGTTATCATGCACCATGTTGAAGCAAATATTTAGACAAGTTTTCTAGATTAAAACACTTAGGATCACAAGCTACTTAAACAAGTTATATGCTACCACTAGATCATACAAGTCATGGAAACAATAGTGGCACCATATAAACTTCAAATTCATTTAATTTTCATGAATGATCCTAGAACATAAGAAATCATGACTAGATGCACTAAACAAGTCCTTAGCATAGAATGTATGACATGTCAACCAATTGTACCTGGGGGCTCAAAGGAGAGGCATGTCATATATGGGGTGCATCAACTCATGTTGGAGAAGTCAAGTATGTTCAACTCATTCTTTAGCTTGTGAAATCTCTTCTCATCAAGTGGCTTGGTGAATAAATCGGCTAATTGATCTTCGGTACCAACACTCTCAATAGCAATGTCACCCTTTTGTTGATGATCTCTAATAAAATGATGACGAACATCAATATGCTTTGTTCTTTGATGTTGAACCGGATTGTTGGTTAGCTTCACGGCACTTTCATTGTCACATAGCAATGGCACATTCTTGAAACTGATTCCAAAATCTTTCAATGTTTCCTTCATCCATAAGATTTATGCACAACAACTACCCGCGGCGATGTATTCGGCTTCGGCGGTAGATAGTGCAATACTATTTTGCTTCTTGGATGACCATGAGACAAGTGATCTTCCCAACAATTGACAAGTTCCGGAAGTGCTCTTTCTCTCCACTTTGTCACCGGCATAGTCGGAATCCGAATATCCAACTAGCTCAAAGCTTGCACCTTTGGGATACCATAATCCAACATCTTGTGTATGCTTTAAGTACCTCAATATTCTCTTTGTTGCCTTCAAATGACTTTCTCTTGGTGAGGCTTGAAATCTTGCACACATACATACACTAAACATCACATCGGGCCTTGATGCCGTCACATAGAGTAGGCTACCAATCATTGATCTATATAGCTTTTGATCCACCATGTTGCCACTCTTGTCACTATCCAAACTTCCACTAGTGCCCATTGGGGTTGTAATACTCTTTGCATCTTCCATGCCAAACTTCTTGAGCATATCTTTGATGTACTTGGTTTGGCTTATAAATGTTCCTTCCTTCATTTGTTTGATTTGAAGTCCAAGAAAGAAACTAAGTTCACCAATCATTGGCATTTCAAATTCCTTTGCCATCATTTTCCCAAACTCATCACAATAATCTTGATTGGTTGAACCGAATATGATATCATCAACATAGATTTGCAATACAAACAAGTCTTTCTCAATCTTCTTGGTGAATAGTGTTGTATTAACTTTGCCCATGACAAATCCTTTGGATAGCAAGAAGTCCCTCAATCTTTCATACCATGCTCTAGGTGCTTGCTTTAATCCATACAAAGCCTTCCTTAACTTGTATACATGATTGGGTTTCTTGTCATCTTCAAAACCGGGAGGTTGCTCCACATACACCTCCTCTTGAATGTACCCATTGAGAAATGCACTCTTTACATCCATTTGATATAGCTTGATATTGTGAGCACAAGCATAGGCAAGTAAGATCCTAATTGCTTCCAATCTTGCAACCGGGGCATAAGTTTCACCAAAGTCAAGACCATCTATTTGTGTGTAACCTTGAGCCACTAGTCTTGCTTTGTTCCTTACTACTATCCCATCTTGATCTTGTTTGTTGCGAAAGACCCATCTTGTTCTAATGACATTGTGATCCTTAGGCCTTTCAACTAGTTCCCATACTTCATTTCTCTTAAAGTTGTTGAGCTCTTCATGCATTGCATTTACCCAATCCGGATCTCTCAATGCTCTATCAATGTCCTTGGGTTCTTCCATTGACACAAAAGAAGAGTGACCACAAAATGATACCAATCTTGATCTAGTTTGAACTCCTCTTTATATGTCACCAATGATGGAATCCAATGGATGGTCTCTTGCTATGTTAGTTGGTTGAAGCACTTGGACTTGATTGCTTGGATGTTGATGTTGATCATGAGTTGGAGATGATGAACTAGCCACTTGTTGATTTTGTTGCACTTGAGATGATGTACTAGCTTGATTTTGCATTAGAGAACCACTAGCTTGTGTAATTGGACTTTGGAGCACTTGATCTTTGTTGTCATCCACATTAATCACTTGCTTTGGCCTAATATCACCAATATCCATCTCTTTCATAGCATTACTCAATTGAGTTCCTCTCACATCATCTAAGTTATCTTCTTCATCTTGAGAGCCATTTGTTTCATCAAATTCAACATCATGCACTTCTTCAAGTTGTCCACTAGCTAGGTTCCATACTCTATAAGCTTTGCTAGTAGTTGAGTAACCAAGTAGGAAGCCTTCATCACATTTCTTCTCAAACTTGCTCAATCTAGTGTCTTTCTTCAAGATATAGCATTTACAACCAAATACCCGAAAGTATGCAATGTTGGGCTTTCTTCCATTTAAGATCTCATATGGTGTCTTCTCAAGGAACTTGTGGCAATAGAGACGGTTGCTATAAAAGCAAGCCGTGTTGATTGCTTCGGCCCAAAATGAATGACTCACATTATACTCATTCAACATTGATCTTGCCATATCAATTAAGGTTCTATTCTTCCTTTCAACTAGGCCATTTGATTGAGGTGTATACTTGGCCGAGAATTGATGCTTGATTCCAAGCTCCTCACATAGCTCATCAACTCTTGTGTTTCTAAACTCACTTCTATTGTCACTTCTTACTTTCTTGATTGTGGTCTCAAACTCATTTTGCACTCTCTTGATGAACTTCTTGAATATGTCAAATACATCACTCTTGTCCATAAGAAAGAATACACATGTGTATCTAGTGAAATCATCCATAATCACAAAACCATACTTGTTGCCACCAATGCTTGTGTATGTAGTTGGCCCAAATAGATCCATGTGCAACAACTCAAATGCCTTGGAAGTACTCATAATGCTCTTCAATGGATGAGTGTTGCCTACTTGCTTTCCGGCTTGACATGCACTACATAGCTTATCCTTCTCAAATGTGACATCCTTCAAGCCTCTAACTAAGTCATGCTTCACTAACTTGTTCAATTGCTTCATGCCAACATGACCTAGTCTTCTATGCCATAACCAACCCATACTTGATTTGGTGAGCAAGCATGTTAAAAGTTGAGTGTCACTAGCATTGAAATCAACCAAGTATATATTCTCATATCTAAAACCTTTGAAGATCAAATTTGAGCCATCAACACTAACTATCTCCACATCATCAACACCAAATATGCACTTAAAACCAAGATCACACAATTGAGCAGCCGAGAGAAGATTGAAGTTCAACTTTTCAACTAAGAGCACATTGGAAATGCTATGATCATTAGAGATTGCAATCCTTCCAAGAGCCTTTACATCACCCTTGCTATTGTCACCAAATGTGATACTATCAATGCCACTATCATTTGATTTGAGAAAGTTGAACATTCTTGAATCACCGGTCATATGTTGAGAGCACCCACTATCAAGCACCCAATGCCTTCCTCCGGCCTTGTAATTTACCTACAAAACAATTTAATGTCTTTTAGGTACCCATACTTGCTTGGGTCCTTGGAGGTTAGTCACTAAGCTCTTTGGTACCCAAATAGCCTTCTTCTTTGGGCCCATAATTAGTGTACCAACAAACCTAGCATGCACACCTTTCTCACCCTTGGTAAGCACATAACAAGAATCAAAAGAAATATAAGGTACATTAGTATTTTTCTTGTTCTTGTTCATTTTATTGTAATTAATCTCTAGATGTCCAACTTGCTTGCATCTATTGCAATAACGATCATTGCCCTTCACAAAGCGAGACTTTGGAGTAGCAAAGGCCGCCTTGCCCTTCTTGGGAGTATAGCCCAATCCCTCTTTGTTAAGAGAGAACCTTTGGCTACCCAAGCATTTTAGCAAGCGGGCATCCCCACTATAGGCGTTGCCTAATGCGCGGGTGAGATCATCCACCTCTCTCTTGAGAGTCTCAACCACAAGTGATGAATCACTAGTAGTAGAGGTAGAGTTAGTTGTGGTGGATGATGATGAGCTACATGAAGCATTAGTAGGACTAACAAATAAAGAATCATCAATAATATCACATGTTAGTCCAATATCATAAGTGACAATCACTTGCTCCTCCTTAGCTTCCTTCATGAACTTCTCCAACTTAAGGTCCTTTTCCTTGATGAGCTCAAGTAGAGTGGAGTGGGCTTCCTTAAGCCTAGTGTGAGCAATTTCAAGATCCTCGTGGTCTTCCTTTAGACACTCACGAGAAGCCTCTAGCTCATCAAAGGATTTTCTAAGAGCTTTGAGCTCTTGTTCAATTCCTTTGCACTCCTTACTCTTTTTGAGAGCAACAAGCTCCCCCATCAAGGCATCATTTTCATTGCTCTTGGCAATGAGCTCTTGTTTCAAGATTTTGTATTTCTTGGTTGTCCTCTTGTAGCCCTTGCTCATTTGATCTATTATGCCTAATAAATCATCCTTGGAGTAGTCCTCATCCTCCTCATCATCACTCCTACAATCATCACTAGCACAAGAATCATCATCACTATCATCATGTTTTACCTTGGTAGGCTTGGCCATAAGGCATGTTGATGTAGTGTCGAAGATGGATGGCTTGTTGGAGAGGGCGATGTTTGCAGTGGCTCGTCGAGTGATCCTCTCATCATCACTAGAGCTTTCATCATCATCACTATCGGAGTTGTCACTATCCCAAGTGACTACATAACCACCACCCTTCTTCTTCTTGTTGAAAGTGAAGCTCTTCTTTGCTTTCTTCTCATTTTCTTTCTTATCCTTCTTGTTCTTCTCGAGCTTCAAGTCCCCATTATGGAATCTCTTATCTTCATAAGGGCAATCCGCCACTATGTGATCGGGGCTATTGCAATTATAGCAAAGGGTCTTTGCCTTTATAGTGTCTCTCCTCTTCCTTGCCCCATATCCTTTCTTCTTCATGAACCTTCCCATCTTATGCACAAGGAGGGCCATGGTCTCATCATCGAATGGATCATCATCATCACTCTCCACCTTGCTCTTGCCCTTAGAGGATGAAGCCTTGAATGCAATGGGCTTCTCTTGCTTGACCTTGGTCTCCTTCTTCTCTTCTACCTCATCTTCATCATCATTGTATTGGACATCGGTCATTATATCTCCAAGCACATTGGTTGGTTTGACCTTGTCCAATCCCTCTCTAAAGATCATTCTTCTCAAGGTGGCAAACTTCTTGGGTAAGCACATCAAGAACTTGTGTGAGAAGTCCTTGTCCTTAACCTTCTCCCCAAGCCCCTTGAGATCATTGACAATGACTTGAAGCCTATAGAACATCTCCGGGATGGATTCATCATACTTCATCTTGAATGTGGAGAACTTGTCCTTGAGCATATATAGTTTGACACTTTTTACCGTTGAAGTGCCTTCATATGTTTCTTTAAGCCTTATCCAAAGCTCATTTGCCTTTTCAAGATCTTTGATTTGCTCAAATACTTTATCATCAATGGCACGATAGATTGTGTCAAGTGCCGCTGTATTGCATTGTTTGTTGATGCGGTCATTGGGAGTGAGGTTTTCCTCATCAAGAATGACGTATCCTTCTTTGGTCACATCCCAAACCTTCTCATGTATATTGCCTAGATATTGCTTCATCTTCCTTTTCCAATGATCAAAGGAAGAGACGCCATCAAAGAATGGAGGCTTACCATTAACATGATTGAACATAACTTGAGCCATCTTACACCGAGGTTGTTAAGCCTTACAAACGGTGACCACGGCTCTGATACCACTTGAAAGGTCTTGATGGCTAGAGGGGGGGTGAATAGCCTATTAAAATTTTCTACAAAGATAAGCTAAACAAGTTTATCAATAAAACAAATAGCGAGATGCGAGTTTTGCTTAGCCTACGAGGTGTTTGCAAGCCACCTAACCAATTCACAATTCTAGTAATTGCACTCAACCGCACAAGTCAAACCGAGAAGGAAACTACAACTAGCAAGCTACACAAAGAAGCTACTTTAGCAAAGCTAACTCGCTAGCAAAGATAACTAAGAAATTAATACATGAGAGAGTTAGGAAGGTATCACCGAGGGGCGAAGAAATGAGCCAACCAATCAATATAATCAAGAGATGAATACCAAGATAACCGAACATCGGGATCAATCAATCACAATATGAAAGTGATGACACGAAGATTTATCCCGAGGTTCACGTGCTTGCCGGCACGCTAATCCCCGTTGTGTCCCTCTTCACCACGTGGTTCGGTGGCTAATCGGTCACACACCGAGCCTCTCAAAAGGCGCCACAAGAACCTACCAAATGGCAAAAGGTTGCAATGACATGAGCAATATACTAATGTTGCCTTTGGCGCTTCGCCGAGGTAGGCACAAACCTCTCACAATCACCGGAGGTGGCCAAGAACAATCACCAACTCTTGCCAACGCCTCCAAGCTGCTCCAAGCCGTCTAGGTGGCGGCAACCACCAAGAGAAACAAGAATCCCGTAGCAAATCAACCACCAAGTGCCAACTAGATGCAATCTCACAATGCAAATGCACTTGAATCACTCAATCTCACTTCGAATATGCAAAGAAGCAAGAGAGATGAGTGGGAGGGGAGTTGCTTAGCTCAAAGTGCTCACAAGTATGTCAAAATGTTCAAGAGAGAGAGCCTTGAGCCGGCCAACGAGTATTTATAGACGTACCCCTTCGAATATAGCCGTTAGAAACTTAAACAGCCGAAATCAGGCTGACCGGACGCGCTGGTCCAACTGACCGGACGCGCCGGTCGCCCAACGGCTAACTCGTGAAGTACTGACCGGACGCGCTGGTCCAAACGACCGGACGCGCTGGTCGCCCAACGGCTAACTGCGAAGCAACGACCGGACGCGCTGGTCCAACAGACCGGACGCGCCGGGAACGACCGGACACGCTGGTCCCGTGAAGGACCGGACGCGCTGGTCGCCTGAGCAGCGCTCAACGAAATAGTGACCGGACGCGCTGAAGAAAATGACCGGACGCGACAGTGCCAGCGTCCGGTTAGAGTCCAGTAAGCTCCCTGAACGACCGGACGCGTCCGATCATCAGCGACCGGACGCGTCTCGCGTCCGATCATCGAACTAAAAAACGCGCAGACACTGAACACTGACCAGACGCGTCCGGTCATGCAAGGACCGCGTCCGGTTCAGCGTCCGGTCACCTCTGTGACCACCGTTCGCCTCCGTTTCTTTTCCGGACTTCCGGCGTAGTGGAAAATGATCGTTTCAACTTCTCGAAAACGCCTGAATCCCGCCTCGCAAGCTCGGCGGGAGGAAGAGAGGAACCCAAACCCTCTCTACGGCTCAAACTCCACCGCCGTCGCAAACGTGCTAACATCACCAAGTGATCTCGTCATGTGTGAGTGTGTTAGCATTTTCACAATCATCTTTTGAGGCGATATTAGTTCTATCCAAATGCATATGATCATTAAATGCACATCTAGAGGCACTTAGGAGTTCAATAGCCGCGTCATTCCCCTCTTTATAGTACGGCTATCTATCCTATAATGTAACCACATCCACTAGATGTCTTGGTTACTAAAACACAACCCTTAAGCATATACCTTTGCCTTGATCACATAGGGTTGCGTCCAAATCCAAGTGTGGTCATCATGATCACCATGTCCATCTTGCCACCAACCTTGGAATGTACTAATCCTCATATGCTACATACAACTTAGGCATAGGATTAGTACTTAGGTATTGTCACTAATTACCAACACCAAACATAGGACTTTCATTCTCACGCAGGCCGAGAAAACCCCTGAACCCTAGCCCCGCCGAGACACTGGGACCCGTTACCCGTGAGATACCTGGGCCACACACGGTCCTCAGGCCGACCTGGGCCGGGTACTAAACCAGTGCTTTGGCACACGGGACCGGCGAGGAGATTTTTTTTAACCACAGCCTGAAATTCGCTCCCACTGAGATTCAAACTCAGGACCTGTGGAGTGCCGCTCGAATGTATTAACCACTCGGCCAGACATGCAAGGGGGCGAATCATATCCTCCAGATCACTTGTCTCATTTGTGTAGGGATCATGAATAAGTGAGAGACGATCCTTACAATGAGGTTTTGCACATGCAAAAATAGTCTACAAGATTTTGCACATGCAAAAATAGTCAATCAATAGGTGAAGCTCTAGCCAAACATTGCATAATTATCGCAAGCGGCCGAGAATTGCCTGCTGGCCCGTTGGGATCGAATTTCAATCTTCCTTGACTCAGAGGCACTCAATATGTTGGCGATATGAATGTTTGGGTACCCCGTATCCAATTAAAAGTTCTGACGATTTTGGGCAATTTCGGGAGTTTGGCAGTTGCACGGCGAGAAGCCATGTCCCGGGCTTACGCGGCACTGCGGCAGTAGTGTAAGACGACTAGTAGCGGGGCGCGCGCATCCGCGCGCCCGTACGGTGGTAAGTTTGGGGAAGCTGAATGCTCATATAGTATGGATGGTTAACTGGCTAAATTGAGCATAGTTGTGAGGTGCAAGTGGAAAAGCTTAAACATATAAGGAAGCAACGTTGTGAGAAGCAAGAGTGAAAAAGCAATTGCCTGCAGTCGATGCGGAAAGTTTAGACAAATAAAAGATAAGATGCGGCATTCTTGACAGAATAGATGTTACTACTCCCTCAGATCATTTAAATATATGGGTCCTGCAGTAGTAGAATCTCTGAACAAGCATATGGAGGTAGACAAAAAGGCATGACAAAGTACAGAATAGTGTATGCTGCGTACCCAAAGAATGAAACTTGTAAATGAAATTCAGCAGATGAATGGTGCTTAGATCACGAAAAGGAAGGGCCGTAACACTTACCACGCCTAACATGTGGAAGCCTATCTGTATCAGGGCCTCCAACATGCTTAGTAAGAGGAAGTTCCCTAGAGTGTGTATCATGCCTTTCATACAGTATCTAGTTAGGAATTTGATGTAAATGCAAGGCATCAATGAGCCAAAGCATTTTGAGGAATGCTAGATTAGATTGGTTGTGTAGCCCACCAAAAACTTAACTGTTATGATAAAACCAAATAAATTCAGGCCGAAGTTACTCTGATTTTTTTCTATTAAACCACAAGGGTTTGTTGTCATTAATTAAAGAGTAAAGACAATGTTGAAGTGTGCTCAACAAAAACTGGAAGGCAAAAAACTAATTAGTATCAACGATGTAGTCTGGCCATCAGGCTCTGTGCAAAACAGATAAGGATGAAGGAATGGCATGGAATTGAAGGGAAAAAAACTTTTCAAGAAAAAGGGCTATCTTTCAAACGTGGGAATCTGAAAGTGTTTACTTAATATAAACTCATGAGTACTAATAATAGTTCCAAAAGGTCATAGAACCAGTGAGCCCCATTAGCACCATAAAAGAAAACAGGTCTAGAAGTTGTGAACATTGAGCCCCATGGTAACCATTTGGGCAAGAAATTAGTGTAGTCCCTCAGCCTAGCACCAATGGCATTAGAAATAGTATAATTAACTAACAAGCAACTTGGTCCTTGTACAGACGTTGAACGAACGTAAGCAAAAGTTATGGAAGAGAAAAGCAGGATAGGATAGGCAAAACTACAAACAAGGTACCTTTGTCTTAGTATTGCAGAAAATAGCAGGCCGGGTAATGGTGGCTGTATCATAAAGATCGCAAAGTGTGTGTAACTTACATTTGTCTTTGTCAACAGCATTAAAGAATTGTTTGATGCCCTATGAAGACAATTTCAATGGTATTTACCTCCACGGTCATCTTGTCACCGCTCACAACGATTATGACTGGTGCAGTCATGAACTCGCTAGTGATCTCCAAGATCTCATGAGGAAGAGTTGCAGAGATGAAAACCACCTATTTAAAGAAAATAAAATACACAATAACATGAATTCCAGTAAAAGGCAGTAGGTATTGTCACCGACAACAAAGATAACAAGAGCAACTCTTTTCCCCTACTGTTTGGTCAGCATGGAATGTGGCAAATGTGTTGATGTATATCAAGAAAATAAGCAGATAACAAAGTAACATGAACTGAGCAAAAGGACGTTTAGTGTGTATAACTATGGATGTGAGTACAGACTATAACACATACAAGAAATTGGAAAGATGCATCTCATTAAGTCATAGTAATCTGGTACACTGAACGCAGTGGCAGATTGCACAACGTCATGGGAAAAAAGGCACAAATTTTGTGAGGAAATATAGAACTGAAGAAATAAATTATCACTGTGCTCAAACTATAGGTTGTAACTGAAGTCCAGGGTTAAATCATGTACCACACAAATATGAAAATACAAAACTGAAGAAAAAAAGTATCATTTGTGCTCAAACTATAAGCCCTAACTGATCTCCAAGGTCGAATCGTGCATGCCACAAATAAGTAGCATGGATACTAATACCTTTGTTTCCTTAACATCGGCATACTACTGCCACCTATAGGTGATGGTGTTTAACCAGGTACCATAACCATGGTCCCTGTCAATTAGCAATAGCATTGCAATAAGAAACTAAGGACCAACCTGCAGTGTTAACTATGGACTACTCTAACAAATATTTGGGAAAATGCAAAAGAAGGGGGGATCAGTGGCACTCCTCGCTGATCTTAGTCTCACCACATTTGGCATGAGTTTTAGTTTGTGACAATAGGCAAGACAATCTGTAGTATAAACTAAATAAACTACTGTAACAAACATTTGGAAAGTGCAATAGAAGGGGGATCAGTGACACTCCTCGCTGATCTTAGCCTCACCACATTTGGCATGAGAAATAGAACTCACCCAGATGTTGACACCATTATTTCAGGTAGCAGCTCTGCTGTAATGTGGAGTAATTATTTGAAGCCGTGAAGAAAATACGTGTACATGTCCAATAGCCTTGTACCCTCACTATTCATCATAGTATTATAACCAAAGAAAAGTATGCTAAAGAACTAAGAGAACCAAAGCTGCAACAACCAACAATGTAAGGGGGCAAAAGAAAAAAAATGTCAGTAGCAGCGGGAACATTTTACTTGTAGCATCACTAAGTATGAAGAGGACACCTGAGAAGTTATACCTTGATGATGCCTTTTAGTTTCAGTTACTTTGGTGCTCCCTCTGCAGCAAACACACTATGTAGGCTGGATAATGAAATGGTAATTTCTTAAGTAAAATATGAAACAGCACTGATTTGAATATTTAAAAAATGGGTGCTCAATAAATGACCTATTCATCTGAAGATGTAGGAGCACCAAATTTCTGAAAAAAAAATGTTCATCTGTCATCTCTGTATAGCTTGGTCTCGCAAAGTTCCATGGCCAGCAAGGCAGCAAGCGACGTAGGAGCACCAATCTCTCTCCCCAAATAATCTTGTCTAAAAGGAAAAAAATCACAAAGTAAGTAAATTTGGAGAAGTAAGCATGCTCAAATCGAGTATATATAGGAAACACAAAGTGTTTTATTGCACGGGTTAAATCAATTCTTTAAAAAACAAAGAAGGGTCATACTTGTATCTTTGGCCAGCTCGTCAACGGCTGCAAGCCGCACAGTCATCATCGGACTCCAACACAGCTGTTGGCTCGGCGGTGGACACCTCTGCTGGCACACCATCGACGACGCTGTTCCTTGTCCTTGTAGACCACAGGAACACACACGAATCATCTAGGGTTTCGTAGAGCACATGAACGCAGGCGACTTGGCGGAAGGAGGCAGCTGCGGGGGCGCCAGCGCCGGCGGTCACCGGTGGGGGTCGCGTTCGCCCCTGCCTGGCAGCGCGAGGGGATGTGGAGGAGGAGAAGGACGCGGCCGCGACCGCACCACCGCCCTGGCCGCGCCCGCGTCAGGAGAGATGGGGACAGGGAGGGAGGGGAAGAGTAGAGGCTATGGGGGCTCACCAGCGCGGGGAACAGAGGGGGAGGGGGCCGCCGGTGCGCCGCCCGTGGGGGCGCCGTCGCCGTGGTCGCTGTCACCTCGGGAGAGATGACGGGGAGAGATGCGGCTGTTTTTTTCCGACGAGAATCGGAAGCTGAGATATATATTTGCTGGTCTAGATTCTAAGGAGAAGCGGGGGAAGCAGAGGAGAAGGTGGAGAAGCCAACGAGAAGGGCGAGAAGTCGCTTCCGGGAAAATCCGATTCAATAATTCTGGGCCACACGATCGCGGATCGGACGACGGGGAGAATTTCGAGCGACGTGGACGGCGCTCCTGCCGGAGGTTGTAACAAACATTTGGAAAGTGCAATAGAAGGGGGATCAGTGACACTCCTCGCTGATCTTAGCCTCACCACATTTGGCATGAGAAATAGAACTCACCCAGATGTTGACACCATTATTTCAGGTAGCAGCTCTGCTGTAATGTGGAGTAATTATTTGAAGCCGTGAAGAAAATACGTGTACATGTCCAATAGCCTTGTACCCTCACTATTCATCATAGTATTATAACCAAAGAAAAGTATGCTGAAGAACTAAGAGAACCAAAGCTGCAACAACCAACAATGTAAGGGGCAAAAGAAAAAATGTCAGTAGCAGCGGGAACATTTTACTTGTAGCATCACTAAGTATGAAGAGGACACCTGAGAAGTTATACCTTGATGATGCCTTTTAGTTTCAGTTACTTTGGTGCTCCCTCTGCAGCAAACACACTATGTAGGCTGGATAATGAAATGGTAATTTCTTAAGTAAAATATGAAACAGCACTGATTTGAATATTTAAAAAATGGGTGCTCAATAAATGACCTATTCATCTGAAGATGTAGGAGCACCAAATTTCTGAAAAAAATGTTCATCTGTCATCTCTGTATAGCTTGGTCTCGCAAAGTTCCATGGCCAGCAAGGCAGCAAGCGACGTAGGAGCACCAATCCCTCTCCCCAAATAATCTTGTCTAAAAGAAAAAAATCACAAAGTAAGTAAATTTGGAGGAGTAAGCATGCTCAAATCGAGTATATATAGGAAACACAAAGTGTTTTATTGCACGGGTTAAATCAATTCTTTAAAAAACAAAGAAGGGCCATACTTGTATCTTTGGCCAGCTCGTCAACGGCTGCAAGCCGCACAGTCATCATCGGACTCCAACACAGCTGTTGGTTGGGCGGAACTCACCCAGATGTTGACACCATTATTTTAGGTAGCAGCTCTGCTGTAATGTGGAGTAATTATTTGAAGCCGTGAAGAAAATACGTGTACATGTCCAATAGCCTTGTACCCTCACTATTCATCATAGTATTATAACCAAAGAAATGTATGCTGAAGAACTAAGAGAACCAAAGCTGCAACAACCAACAATGTAAGGGGGCAAAAGAAAAAATATCAGTAGCAGCGGGAACATTTTACTTGTAGCATCACTAAGTATGAAGAGGACACCTGAGAAGTTATACCTTGATGATGCCTTTTAGTTTCAGTTACTTTGGTGCTCCCTCTGCAGCAAACACACTATGTAGGCTGGATAATGAAATGGTAATTTCTTAAGTAAAATATGAAACAGCACTGATTTGAATATTTAAAAAATGGGTGCTCAATAAATGACCTATTCATCTGAAGATGTAGGAGCACCAAATTTCTGAAAAAAAAATGTTCATCTGTCATCACTGTATAGCTTGGTCTCGCAAAGTTCCATGGCCAGCAAGGCAGCAAGCGACGTAGGAGCACCAATCTCTCTCCCCAAATAATCTTGTCTAAAAGGGAAAAATCACAAAGTAAGTAAATTTGGAGGAGTAAGCATGCTCAAATCGAGTATATATAGAAAACACAAAGTGTTTTATTGCACGGGTTAAATCAATTCTTTAAAAAACAAAGAAGGGCCATACTTGTATCTTTGGCCAGCTCGTCAACGGCTGCAAGCCGCACAGTCATCATCGGACTCCAACACAGCTGTTGGCTGGGCGGTGGACACCTCTGCTGGCACACCATCGGCGACGCTGTTCCTTGTCCTTGTAGACCACAGGAACACACACGAATCATCTAGGGTTTCGTAGAGCACATGAACGCAGGCGACTTGGCAGAAGGAGGCAGCTGCGGGGGCGCCAGCGCCGGCGGTCACCGGTGGGGGTCGCGTTAGCCCCTGCCTGGCAGCGCGAGGGGATGTGGAGGAGAAGGACGCGGCCGCGGCCGCACCACCGCCCTGGCCGCGCCCGCGTCAGGAGAGATGGGGACAGGGAGGGAGGGGAAGAGTAGAGGCTATGGGGGCTCACCAGCGCGGGGAACAGAGGGGGAGGGGGCCGCCGGTGCGCCGCCCGTGGGGGCGCCGTCGCCGTGGTCGCTGTCACCTCGGGAGAGACGACGGGGAGAGATGCGGCTGTTTTTTTCCGACGAGAATCGGAAGCTGAGATATATATTTGCTGGTCTAGATTCTAAGGAGAAGCGGGGGAAGCAGAGGAGAAGGTGGAGAAGCCAACGAGAAGGGCGAGAAGTCGTTTCCGGGAAAATCCGATTCAATAATTCTGGGCCACACGATCGCGGATCGGACGACGGGGAGAATTTCGAGCGACGTGGACGGCGCTCCTGCCGGAGGAGCAGGCCATCCTTGTTTGGGTTAATGTCGCGCGTTGTGGCAATACCCATTGGGAACTAGCATCATCCTGAGCTGGACCAAGAGCTCCAGCTCGCCTGCGCGCAGCTTGGACGCCATGAGGCCCCGCAGCTGGTCGGGCAACAGGACAACAACATGACATGCCATGCGACAGCGCGGCCTTCACCTCCGCCGACGCGCCCTTATCCACGCACAATTGCTGAAACAAGTGGCCCAAGCCAAGGACCGCATCGCCGTAGGACGACACGGTGACGGTGGCGTTCTCCCAGCACGTCTTGGAGTGGGGGGTTGTCCACGCGGAGGGTGAGGTCCAAGGCCGGCTGGATCAGCGGGCTGCGCTGGGGATCGAGCCCTCCGACGACGTCGCCCACCGTTCCGGAGAAGCCGGGAGTCCTGTTGGCGACCGGCCTATAGCGCTGCTAACAGCCCACGTCACGGCCTCATCCCGCTCCATCGAGCCCATCGTCTACACCGGCCTCGGCTCGGCCGCCGGCCCCGCCGTGCCGCCGTCCTTCAACGTGACGTTGCGCGCGGAAAGCACCCACTACGGCTGGGCCAAGTTTTGCAGCAGTGGACCAGTGGCGATGGAGGTGGCTTATTCCGGCATGACCATCGCCATGGCGGACGCCGAGCCCTTGCTCATCACCGCGACTGCATCGCCTGGGTGGCCGGTCTTGCCTGCCTTCCTTCTGGAGCGCATGGGCAGCGACCGGTGCCACGGCGGCGGGGTCCAGGTGGAGGTGGGCTTCGCCTTCAGCCACGATGATGATGGGCACGCAACGTGGGTCCGCTGCCGCACAACGTTGGATCACACTTAGGCTTCCCCGTGCAATTCTTACTTTATTAGGGGGCTGCTATACCTAGCTGCCTAGCTCATACTGTGTGTTATAAAGTGGAAGTTGAAGGGTATGAGGAATAATAAGACGTTATTTGACTGTCTAGAATTCTCTAGTTTTTGCTACTTGAAAGATGAGATCAAGTTTATTGAACAGCACAGATATGCTGCTCTGACATATTTTATCCTGATTCAATAAACCATAGTGATCTAAAAAGAACAGCCAGCATATGCATAAAACTGGGTTTGATGAAGCGCATCACATACAGCAAGCAACAATGCAACCAAAGAAAAATGAAAGAAAAACAGTCGTGTTCAAAGAACTGAAAACCATGCAGCAGTCAAATAAGCATTTTCCTTATTTCAATAAGCAAGCAGCAGATAAATCTGTGCGCCATCAGCTTATTGTCCACCAATCATTTCCCATCTCTTTGGGAACTGGAATGCACCATTTGGGTGTCGAAAATCAGAAAACACTACGGCTAAATAAGTTAGCACATCACAGGTCAGGATGACTCAACAATCAACATCAACGACGACATAAAACATAGCTGTCATCATAAACAAAAAAATAGATCTAAGAACAAATTTCAGCAACCTTGCATATGCAATTCAATTCAGTAATCAAATTGTACAGTTTGATATTATAATTCCTTGAAGCAGAAAAGTAAGCCCTATGCTGAAAGCACGGTGAAACGTACCAGGCGAACAAGCATTTTCGAACAATTGAATATAAGGGACACAAGATAAGGTTGTGCTCCAAGGGATTGTTTTCCACTAATCATCCCTATCCCTTTCTCGTGGACTGAACTGAATCATCTATATTTAACACATCTTGGATGTTGAAAGTCACAAAACAACACAGCTAATGCAGTTAATGGATGTGGACTGAACTGAATCATCAGTATTTAACACATCTTGGATGTTGAAAGTCACAAAACAACACAGCTATTGCAGATAGTGTAACAAGGGGGTAACTCAACAAAACCGGCATAAAATGGAGGTAACATAAACATGAAATTAGTTCCAAGAACAAAGAGCAACAATCTCCATGTATATGCAATTTGATTCAGTAACCAAATTGTACAGTTTGCTATCATCGTTGCCATTATAACCATAATGCCACAAAATCACAAGATAAGACGATGAGGTTCACAGACACACACAGTTCAACAACAAACATTATGGAAGCAAGACCATCAATCACAGAAGAGGATATGTGAGCATAGCACCTTCATAAGGATTGACATCACCACGCGTAGATGGCATGACCTCACTTGCTGGCAGCTGCAAGCTCGGCGTCAATGGCACTGTGTGCAGTGTCAAGATCCTCGTCGAGAAAGATATCCCAGTGGCCATCCCAACGGATGAAGAAATTTCTCGTGTGTCCTCGAAGTACTTGACCCTGTGCACATCCCCGGCAGGTGTGAAGAGGAAATCTCCGTCCACCAGGTCGTAGCTCTCCTTCTTGGTGAGGTTCCAGACCTTCTTCTTGCCCTTGATGACCACCAGGTCGTGGCCAAAGGTGTGGTGGTGCGCTGGCTCCACACTGCCAGCCTTGAACCGGACGTACGCCGAGGTGGGGCTCTCCCGCACGATCCGCATCTCGCCGCCGGGCATAATCCCCACCGGCTCGAACTCCATCCCGCTCCTGAGGCAGCAGATGGCGCAGGCCGAGTCCGGGGCAAACTCCGCCTCCGGGATGGCGGCCATCTCGTCTGGCGCGCTGTCGAAGAACTGCTGGATGTCCTCCGGCCAGGGCGCGTCGCCGGAGGCGGGGCAGGGGGCGCGGAAGGGCGTGGCGAGCCAGGCGTCGGCTATGGCGGCGGCGGCGTCGGGCGGCGTGGTGCTGCCGGAGAGCGCGAGCACGTTGCAGGCGTTGATGGAGCGGGTGTTGACGGCGTCGGCGGGGGAGGCGCAGTGGGTGGCGTAGACGCGCGGGTACTTGTTGGCGAAGATGCAGACGCCGGCGCCGGTGCCGCAGACGACGACGCCGCGGACCTCGGGGGCGTCGGGCGCCGAGTCGGAGGAGGAGACGTGTCGGGCGACGGCTGCGGCGGCGGCGTAGTACTTGTCGACGCCGAGGTCAACGACCTCGGCGACGGCGGGGTGCGCGCGGAGGTGCGCGACGACGGCGTCCTTGAGTGGCTGGCCGAAGCCATCGGCGGCTGCGAAGATCTTGAAGCGGCGGTCGGCGGCCATGTTGATCTGACCTGACCGGAGGCGACAGAGGAGGTCGAGCGAGGCCTTGTTTAGGGCCTTGTTTAGATTTGCTATCAAAGAACAACATAAACACTGTAGCAAAGTAAAAAAATTGTACGCTGATTCCCAAACTTTTGTTTTTTAGTGCAAAAAAATTGTCCAAAAATTAATTAATTAGACTCAAAATGTTCGTCTCGCAAAGTACAACAAAACTGTGAAATTAGTTTATGATTTCATCTACATTTAGTACTCCATACATTTGCCAACATTTTGATGTGATGGAGAATCTCCTTTTTGCATAGTGGAATTTGAGGTTGAATTTGGGTATCTAAACAAGGCCTAGATTCCAGAATTCACCCCCAAATTCCACTATGCAAAAAAGAAGATTCTCTATCACATCAAAATACCGGCAAATGCATGGAGTACTAAATATAGATAAAATCATAAACTAATTGCACAGTTTTGTTGTACTTTGCGAGACGAACATTTTGAGTCTAATTAATCAATTTTTGAATAATTTTTTGCACTAAAAAACAAAAATGCTACAGTGCTCGGGTGTCACTGTACAGAATTGGCCACCCCGAGTTAGGTCCGAGTGAAGACTGAGGACTGAAACGAGAAAGATGGATGGATGCGGATTTGGAACCTGGGCCTTGTTTAGATGCACTCTAAAAGTTGAAATTTTTTCACTCTCTCTATCACATCAATCTTTGGACCCATGCATGAAGTAGTAAATGTAGGTAAAAAATAACTAATTACACAGTTTAGTTGAAAAATCACGAGATGGATCTTTTGAGTCTAGTTGGTCTATGATTGGATAATATTTGACAAATAAGACGAAAGTGATACTATTCATCGGTTTGAAATTTTTTTACATCTAAACGTGGCCCTGGACGGGAAGACGGCGGGGCTTTGCTCGTGCACCTCGGACAGTCGGACGGACGGGAAAGAGCTGTTAGCTTTCACTCAGGGGGTGTGTTGGTTTGAGGTGTTAAAGTTTAACCAATATTGTAGCATTTTCGTCTTATTTGATAAAAAGTTTCCAATCTCGGACTAATTAGGCTTAATAGATTCGTCTCTTAAATTACTCCTAATCTGTGTCGACATGCATGCAATTAGTCTACATTTAGTACTCCATGCATTTAAGGGAACATTGATGTGACGTGAGTTAAACTTTAACGAAACGTAACAAACATGCCCTTACACGCGGGACGGCAGGTGCAGTTTTCGATAAAGAAATGGAATTACACTTAGATGACTAAGGGCCTGTTTGGTTTCATTTTTGTTAAAGTTTAACTTCCATCATATCGATGTTCCCTCAAATGCATGGAGTACTAAATGTAGATTAATTACATGCATGTCGGTACAGATTAGGAGTAATTTACGAGACGAATCTATTAAGCCTAATTAGTCCAAGATTGGAAACTTTTTGTCAAATAAGACGAAAGTGCTACAGTGTTTGTTAAACTTTAACTCCTCAAACCAAACACATGAAACTCTCGTGAAACTCCATTGAGATTGGCCTAATGATTCGTCTACATTGCCAATAAACTATTTTTTATATACATATAATGATTGTCCTGTCTGGTGATCTTTCTTACTCACTCCGTAAAAAAAATGTAATTCCCGCTTTTCGAGAAGTCAAATAATTTAAACTTTGAATAAATTTATATATAAAAAAACTAACATTCATGATACAAAATAAGTATTATTGAATTCGTTATAGGATATATTTTCATAATAAATTTATTTAGAGACATAAACATTAATATTATTTAATATAAACTTGGTCAAACTTGAACTAGTTTGACCGGCACGAATCTCATAGTTGCATTCTTTCTTGAACGGAGGGTATCTAAACAAGGCCTACAACTTGAACTAGTAAGGCTATCCGCACTCGTGGTACTCTAAATTCATCCTCTATACATCCTAGTCATCAAGATTCTCTCCTCTATCCTCAATTCTTCCGTACTCATTCATCCTCTATATCATCCTCTATCCACTGCGGGGCCCACTTGTCACTTTATCTAAATATATCCATGTGAGATCTAGTTTTGAAGCATTTATTGAAACGAATTTAATGGTGCAATCGAAATTTAATTTGGTTTTTTGGTTTGTGAGTTATAACATTTTTTGTACAGTAAAAAAAGTTAACACGCTCTCCCACGCATCTATTCCTACTGCTGTCTCTCGCGCACGTGCGCGGGCGTCCTCCGAGCGGTCCTGTACCGGACAACTGTTTCACGGTAAATATAGAGGATAGCGTTCCATCCTGTAGGATAGAGTAGTACATACAGTACACCGCTGCACTTGTTTTCTCCGCTACGACGTACTGCAGGGAGGTTTAACGGACGGCGGTGCAGTCAGTCTAAGGCGCGCTCCGCTGTGTCCAGCTGTGCATTCGTGTAAACAGTAAAAGTGATATGAACTGTGCCTAAAATGCTGAACAGGGTTCAGGGAGCATTTTAAATTTTTGGGTAAACAGTGTTTGCCTAAAAAATATGTAGCCGAAGGACTTAACTATTGGCTCAACACCTGGAAGTGTTATCATCCTCGCTACAATGAATATGCATTTAACAGGTTAGGTTTTGAGTTGTGCTATTCACAGCGTGGGTATTATTTTGTAATTTAGGGTGCTTATAACGTGTTGATGTACTCAACTATCATATAATATAATTCTTCTTTCGTCACAAAAAAAAATGAATATCAACAGTTGGGATGATCCAATTGCTGCGAGAAAGTTGGAGCAGTCCTTAATTTTGATGAGTTTATAGAGAATTTTACCAATATCTACTCCCTCCGTCCCAAAATAACTGTCATTCTCGCTTTCCGAGAAATAATTTTGATTATTTTTTTATTAAAAAATATTAATATTTATGGTACGTAATTAATATCATTAGATAGATATTTGAATTTAGTTTTTTAATAAATTTACTTGGAGATACAAATATTGTACTTTTTTTATAAATCTAGTCAAACTTACGACATGAAAATTCAAAACGACAAATATTTTGGGACGAAGGGAGTACGTTGCTTAGCGCCGCTTTGACAGGACAATTGAGGACAAATTTATTAGCTGCCAATTTTTTTACTACTATTTCAAACTTCCGCCCACGATGGCGCAAGATGTAGGCTTTGTTTAGATACTCATATTCACCTTAAATTCTACTATGCAAAAAGAAGATTCTCCATCACATCAAAATACCGGTATATGTATGGAGTACTAAATGTAGATAAAATCAAAAACTAATTACACAATTTTGTTGTACTTTGCGAGACGAACATTCTGAGCCTAATTAGGAGTCGTTCGGCTGAAATTATAAGCCGGCTGAAAAACACTGTTGGCTGATTTTTTACGAGAGAAAAATACTGTTCCGGTTGAAAAAACAAGCTGAATAAGACGAATTATAAGCCAGATGAACAGGGCCTTAGTCAAAAATTAGATAATTTTTACCACATAAAAACAAAATTACTACCATACGTATTTATTGTGCACTGCAGCCATTCGGAAATCGGGCATCTAAACTGAGCCCGTGGTAGCAGTGTAGCACCGTGGTCGAAGGTGGGGTGGCACAAAGGCAGCCGGGTCTGACATGGCAAAACCGGACAAGTCTCGAGATTCGCCACGTTGTAAGCAAAGGTACTCGCGTATATAACGGAGAAAAAGAGGGAGGAACTAGTCAACGCACCTTCCTTTCGGGTGAATCGTGAATCGATCCATCATCCATACACCATACACCACCACCGGTGGCCTCGTCGTCGCCACCGACGCCGCCCTCCGCCCGTCTCCCCAACTCATTCCTGGGTTCCTCCCCTCCAGTCAAGCAAGAGCGAAGCCGCAGGCCGGCGCACCAATCGTCCCCTTCCGCCGGCGGCAGCAAACATGGGGCTGCAGGTACCGCCGGAGGAGTCCAACCGGTGCGTGCGCGGGTGCTGCCGCAGCGCCACCATCCCGCTCCACCTCCCGCCCGCCTCCTTCTCCCTCCTCTCCCCCATCGCGCGAGGTATCCCCACACGCTAAGCCCTCGTTTCTCGGCTCTCCGTTTCGGTTGTGGCGCTCCCGTGGTGGGAGCGGCGCGCAGTGGTAACGGTGAAAAAGCTGTGCAGGCTCGGAGAGCACTGTGTACGAGGCGCTGCTCGGCGGCGAGCGCGCCGCGGCCAAGAAGCCTGTGCTGTCCACCGCCGAGGACCTCGACAAGTTCCACTACCAGCTCCAGCTCCTCTGGTCGGTTTCATTCTCTCCCATCGAATTAGTACTTATGATGGAAAGTTGCTGCTGATTCTCTTGTTTTGGAATCGTGACATCGGGGATGATAAGGAGAACGGGGGATGACACTGTTTTTTTTAGAATAAAAAAAAACAGCTTAAGCTGATCAGTATTTGTCCCCCACCCAGGCCAGTAGATAGTAGAACAATGAATCTTCTTGGGCGCCTTCTGTCTGGCTCACCTTCCTCCGTTTCGTGCTCCCCCACCCAGTTGCGCAGCCTCGCGCAACTCCTGCTCTCCGGCCTCACAGGCAGCCGCCTCCGCCGCCTTCTCCCGGCTGCCCACGCCCGCGCCATCGTCTCCGATGGCCTTGGCTTCCTTTACCTCGCGAACCTTCTCCTCCACGGTTACTCCAAGCTCGGCTGCATCCACGATGCGCGCCACCTGTTCGACGGAATGCCTCACCGGAACCTCGTGTCCTGGTCCTCAGCCATCTCCATGTACGCCCAGCACGGCGCCGACAGCCAAGCCCTTGCCCTGTTTGCAGCGTTCAGGAGATCATCTGACGAGGCACCCAACGAGTTCTTGCTTGCCAGCGTCATGCGGGCCTGCATGCAGTCAAGGGCTATTTCTTTTGGCGAGCAAGTGCATGGCAACGCCGTCAAGCTTGGCCTTGATGTTAATCTCTATGTTGGCACTGCACTCATCATCCTATATGCGAAGGTTGCCTGCATGGATGCGGCCATGCGGGTGTTCCATGCTCTCCCTGCAAAGAATCCGGTTACTTGGACAGCAGTCATCACCGGTTACTCTCGGATTGGCTACGGCGGACTAGCCCTGGGCTTGTTTCAAAAGATGGGGGCTCAAAGTGTCCAGCCTGACAGGTTTGTGTTAGCAAGTGCTGTCAGTGCCTGCTCTACGCTTGCCTTTCTACAGGGAGGCAGGCAAATACATGGCTACGCTTATCGAAGTGCAGCAGGAGTGGATGCTTCCGTGATCAATGCGCTCATAGATTTGTATTGCAAGTGCTCCAGACCGTTAGTGGCTCGTAAGCTATTTGATCGAATGAAGAACCATAATCTTGTGTCTTGGACTACAATGATCGCTGGTTATATGCAGAATTCACTTGATGCTGAAGCCTTAGAAATGTTCTGGCAGATGTGTCAGGCTGGATGGCAGCCAGATGCTTTTGCCTGTACAAGTATCTTGAACTCGTGTGGCTCAATGGAAGCTATATCACAAGGAACACAGATACATGCCCATGCCATAAAGGCTAATCTGGAGAATGATGAGTATGTCAAGAATGCTCTCATTGACATGTACGCTAAATGTGACCATTTAACTGCTGCAAGGGTGGCATTTGATGCCTTGGTGCATGATGATGTAGTCTCTTACAATGCGATGATTGAAGGCTATGCAAGGCAAGGTGATCTTACAGAAGTAGTTCATATATTCCGTAAAATGAGATATTGCTCTCTAAGGCCAAACCTACTAACCTTTGTTTCGCTACTTGGGATGTCATCACTTCTGTCATCTATTGAATGGAGTAAGCAGATTCATGGCCTCATCATCAAATCAGGAACTTCAGTAGACCTATACGTGGGAAGTGCTCTAATCGATGCCTATTCAAAATCTTCCCTTGTGGATGATGCCAAGGCTGTGTTTCTCACGATGCAAAACAGGGACATGGCCATCTGGAATGCTATGATATTTGGCCACACACAGAATGAGCAAGGGGAAGAGGCGGTAAAACTCTTCAACCAACTTCGTGTCTCTGGGATGACACCCAATGAGTTCACATTTGTAGCACTAGTAACTGTGGCAAGCAACTTGGCAAGCATGTTCCATGGGCAGCAGTTTCATACCCAGATCATCAAAGTAGGTTGTGACATTAATCCTCATGTTTCAAATGCTCTTATAGACATGTATGCAAAATGTGGCTGCATTAAAGAAGGATGGATGTTGTTTGAGTCAACATGTGGGAAGGATGTTATTTGTTGGAACTCCATGATTACTACGAATGCACAACATGGTCATGCTGAAGAAGCACTTCGTGCTTTCCAGCTGATGAGAGAGGCCAATGTAGAACCAAATTATGTGACTTTTGTTGGTGTGCTATCAGCATGTGCTCATGCAGGTCTTGTGGATGAAGGCTTACACCATTTTAACTCCATGAAATCAAAATATGGTATTGAACCGGGCACCGAGCATTATGCTTCAGTGGTCAATCTTCTTGGTCGTTCGGGGAGATTACATTTTGCTCAGGAGTTTATTGAAAAGATGCCAATCAAGCCAGCGCCAGCTGTTTGGAGGAGCTTGCTGAGTGCCTGCCGTCTCTTTGGTAATGTTGAAATTGGGAGGAATGCCGCTGAAATGGCACTCTTGGGAGATCCGTCAGACAGTGGCCCTTATGTATTACTCTCAAATATTTATGCCTCCAAAGGGCTATGGGCGGATGTGCAGCAGCTAAGACTGAGGATGGATTATGCTGGGGCAGTGAAGGAGCCAGGTTATAGTTGGATTGAGGTGATGAAGGAGGTTCATACGTTCATTGCAAGAGGGACAGAACACCCACAGGCAGAATTAATATATGCAGTATTGGATGATCTGACGGCTCTACTAAAAGATTTTGGCTATCACCCTGATACCTCTGAACTTGCATTGCTTGGCGAGACTGGTTAGTGCTACATGCTCAGTGGTCAGCAGTAATTTCCATAAGATGCACTTTCCTAATTCAATATCTACAAAGTATTGATTCTGGGATGGCGAGGCAGCGACATAGTGGCTTTAGAATGTTTCTGTAACTTACAACTGCCTGCTCCAAAACGGTAATCTGACTGGTTAGAACTCATTGACGGAGACAAGCATTGGAACAGATGATCGAATCTTTAGAGAGAGAAAAAAATCCAAGCATATATGTTTACTATTGACTAAGGTATTTGAGATTTGTAACTGCGTAAAACAGTTGTTGGCTGTCAAGCTTCATTGATGCATACATATATATAGTGGAGTCAGGTACTCAGGTAATAGCATCAGAGTTTTGTTTTAGAAAAAATAGAAAAATAGATAGTAATGCGAACAGTTTCATTATGGATAGGAAGCTAATGTTTAATGTTAAACTATTTCATTGGCCAGTAATTGTGATGAACACGAACCTCTTGTTATTTTTCCATATTAATTGGTTCCCATAGAAAAAAAGATGATTAGTGAAATTGTTATTCATCTTAGCTATAAAAAGGTTTTCTCTTGATATCTGGTTATATCATGAGATAAGTAGATAACACAGCAGGCAAAGCTTCCTTTCCAAACAAATAGGCATGAAAATTATTTACGATGGCCTTATTCTTGCAATCTTGCTTGCCTATCAAATGTCGTGGACTGCTGATAAAAGCCTGTTTGTCATCATTTACTTCAGCAAGTAGTAATACACAGAACTAATCTGAATACTGCCACAAACATGTGGACATAATCTCTGTGGAAAGGTCAAATTCATTATGTTGATGTAAGGACCATGCTGCTATGGAAAGGTCAATCTTGCTTGATTCATGAACATGATATCACCTTGAATAGAAGAATGTTAGCTAGGTTGTAGTACTCCCTCCGTTCCAAATTGCAAAACATTTTGGCTTTTCTAGATATATTGCTTTTACTATGTATCTAGACATAGTGTATATCTAAGTGCATAGAAAAAGCTTATCTAGAAAAGCTAAAACGTGTTACAATGTGCAATGGAGGAAGTAGGAAACTCCAGCAAACTGTGAATACAACGTTTTTTGGTTGGAGTAAAGCTGCTTGCACACAGCTATTGTAAACGTTGATGATGGATCCCATGAGGAAAGCATGGAGGCTTTGCTCTCTGGATGCATTGCATTCTGACACTTTGCATTGTAGCAACTGTTACCTTTTTGATGTATGAGGTTTTGGCTGGAATTGGCATTTGCATACTGCATAAATGAAAAAGCTTCTTTCTATGTTTATATTTCATTAATTTGGAATTTCTTGTGTGTATGCAGTGATCTGGACCACCCTGGGTTGGCAAAACTGATCGCAGCACATGCACGCCCTCCAAATTACTTGATGTTCTTTGACTTCTTCGAGCCTCCAAACCTCGCAGAAAAGATACATGTTGAGGAATGGATCCCTTCTACCCAGCAAGTGGTTGCGATTGCCAGTGATCTAGGTCAGTGTTTGCTACATATCTTGCGATACTCAATATCAAAATAAGTATATACCTTAGGGGTTAGTATAGGACGTATAATGTTGAAACTGGAGACTGGAGAGTGTTCTTTCAGAGGATCTAATTTAACAAGCTTGCGTAAATGGTACTTTCGAACATGCTACAAGCAGAATGTCTTTAAACTAAGAATCAGTTGTCAGAATGAAACGATGATAGTTTGTCGTAATATGGTCTCTGTCTTCATGCTCTTGAAATTCGATCTGCTTCAACCTTGCTCAACTTCTCTGTAAAGGCTTATTTTTTTTATTTGCTCATTTGATTATGCACAAATTGTTGTACCCAATTGGAGAACTGTAGTTGTAGTTGCACCTGTTATTTCTGATCCACAGGAATTTCAGAATCTAGCCTACTTTTTTTTTCATACCCTTATATATTTCAAAAGTTTTGGTACTTCATTGTGGTCAATTAAAACTTTCACTATTATAATTGCCTAATTCAATGTGGTTTAGTGCAATGTAAACAAGACAATGTCATGGCGATGCACAAAAATAAACTGAACATGTATATTTGTATTTGCAAATGAATCGCTAAGGATTAAGGAAAAATAGTGTTGCCAAAGTTTGGGTATAAAGAAAAAAGATATTGTCAGCTTAAAGTTCCTGGACCAAGTATTGGTGCTAATTCAAAGAAGATCAGCTGTCGTCTGATAGGAAAATAATAGCACATGCATGAATATTGTTTATCCTTGTTAGGTGGCAATGTCCTGCTGATATTGTTTAAGTTACATATCTGTTATTCGAACAGTCGAAAATTACTAGTTTCATACCATTTTGCATGATATTTTTGCAGCAAAGGCTCTCCAGTACCTACATATCCTTGGGGTAGTACACAGAGATATAAAACCTGCAAATATTTTGGTATGTGCAAGCATTTTTCTTATATCTGTGTAGAATCATGTAATTCTCAGCACAACAGATTTCCATCTTTTTCCATACATTTATGGAAGCTTATAACTTTGTACAGTTAGACAAAGACCTCCATCCACATCTAGCAGATTTTGGCTTAGCCATGTTTCAAAAGGATATTAAGCGTGTTTCAGTTGAGAACTGGAAATCATCTGGCAAGCCCACTGGTGGTTTCCATAAAAAGAATATGGTTGGGACACTAATTTACATGGCACCAGAAATTTTGAGAAAGGATATACATACAGAAAAGTCTGATGTATATAGCTTTGCAATATCTATCAAGTAAGGCATCTCTCCTCTAGAATTGAATTTAAAATGACATCGTCCTATTCAGCAACTTCACCACAACAGTACACCATATGTTGTTTCTGCAGTGTTTCTGTTGTTGATACAATGTCATGTAACAGCAGTAGTTTCACCTGCTTATAGGAAAATGGTTGATCTGACTCAGGTGCCATATCTGTAGCCGAGGAAGTGGCTTATTTCATATAGACTAAGTACATGGAGAGTTACATAACCCGTGTGCAACATGTGTTTGACACTATTGCCTACAGAACACTTCTTTGACATGTGCAATCAATCCATATTCACACACATAAGATAAATTCTCTTGTTGTATACATGACATACATTATACATCTTTTTTTGGGGGTAGCTTACAGTGATATTAGCATGTTGATACACATTCAATGATACTACATTTTCGAATTTTGTTTTGAAGTTTACTTTTTTAATTTATGTGAACAAGAGGTGCTACTATAGTGTTTGAGAATAAATAACTACAGCAGTATTGCCATATCAGTGACTTGCCCGAAATTCTTCGCCACCATGTCTGTCTACCTGGACCCAACCAGGTGTTTGATGATTTGATCCAGGTTGCATGCATTTGTACCATGTAAGAGTGGCTGAATTGGATAATGGTATTGAGGCCCAATGAGGACTATGTATAGAGTAGATGAGGGACACAAGAGGGAAACCCTAGACTAGGTGATTACACTAATACCCCTGACTATTATACCTTAACAGCATTGATGTCATTGCCTCTTCTATGTAATTCCACCGATGATGAGATTTGTGGAAGGGACATGGAACTGATTGAACTACATAAAAAAAATTCAACCAGTGGGGAATAGGCAACCTCTTTGGCTTTGCACTGAGAAGAAACAACAACCAAACCGCCCTGCCACTTTTGGGGTGTCACAGTGAGTTTTCCCCAGGACTTAAAACACTGACTGGCTGGTAACACAACTCGGTGACCAACCACAACGTTTGTTTTTTTTTTTACCAATGCTGTAAGAGGAGAGATAACGTTGAAGCATCGAGGTCACCCATTGTGCAAACCAATGCTAAACCAAAAATCACAAGACTCGAGTCATCTTCCAATGCTGAACCAAAAATCACAAGCCTTGAGTCATGTTCTTTCCTCGATGCTAGACATATAAAAAAGTATTTTTCAGCAGGTCCTCAGGTCGTGAGTGACTCCAGAAGCAAGGGGATGGTTCTGACAAATTTGGGTCCCATGTACCTAGATGCATCAATGCGAACACTGTGACTTGTATAGTTCCTGGCATTGGTATGAGGTGGCGTACAATGATTTTTTTTTCAGCATTGATTATGCTCTGGGAAGGGCAGGCCTGGTGCAGTTGGTGAGTGCTAGCTCGCCGAGTCACCAGGTCCTGGGTTCGAAGCCGTCTCTCTGCAGAATTTCTGCAGGGGTAAGACTTTGCTTCGGTTATTCCTTTCCCCAGACCCCACTCGTGTGGGAGCCTCTGGCACTGGGTCTGCCCTTTTTATTGATTATGCTCTGGGTAGTCTAACATAGCTGTGTACTTCAAACAGTAAACCCATTTTAACCATTAGTTATGATGTGATGGGCAAGAGATTTTGCTAGAATATTCAACTATGTTGCATCTTTGTACATGTGACAATTCATTCAGTACGAGGCAAAGTATTCTGCTAGCATCATTAGTCATGATGTTTTAACACTTCCTCTCCGTTTCAATAACTTACAGTGAGCTTCTTACTGGTGTGGTGCCTTATACAGATCTAAGAGCAGAAGCACAGGTATTTAATTGTTCTTTTATGTTCTCTGTGGGTTTGTTAAAGTGTTCTCCTGTTTAATGCAATTTTGTTGTAAAAGTTCATCTGATTGATTATGAGCGACAATCATTCTATAATATAATGTATTCCATAATGCCTAGCAGAAAAGGTTACCATAATTGCTTTGCCATTCAGCTGCAGTTAGAAATTTGCTTATTGTGGTTATAACAATCAGTGAATAGTTCCTATTCTAATATGTTGAAATTTGATTTACTATGGAACTTTTATAATAATTTAACTTCAAGTGTGTTTTACTTGGTTTATGCATTTATTAGTTCTCTTCTATCCATATACAGTTCACTGTAGTTAACAATGCAGATCCATTTTTTTTTATCTAGAAGTGACCATTGGCCATGTTTTGTTTAGGCACACACTGTTCTTGAAATGACATATACTGAACAACAACTTACAGCAGCAATTGCTTCTCAAGGATTGCGTCCAGCACTTGCCCTTCCTGAATCTGGTGCCCCACCAACTCTTTTGTCACTTATCCAGCGTTGCTGGGATCCTGATCCTGAAAAGAGACCATCATTTGAAGATATAATTGATGAGCTAAATACAGTTCAAAAGCATTTAGTTTCAAATGCTTCCGTTCCATCATCTGCTGTGAGCAAGAGTCAGAATGGTACCATAGAAGTGCAGCATTATCAAGAAGCATTGAACTGGTTCAACCAAGGGGAGCTTTTTGTTAAGAGATCAAGTAGATCAGATCTTAAGAATCTTTGGTCTGGTTGTTTCGATCAGTCCTCAGAGTATCATCCAACATTAAGTTGGGGCTCTTTTGCAACATGTGGTCGAAGGGAAACTATGGAAGATACCCATTTTGTGCTTCCCCATATGAGTGAAGAAAAGGATGTTTTTGCCTTCGGCATTTTTGATGGCCACAGAGGTTCGCTAGTCAAAACACATAGTTTGGTTGATCTTTGCTAGCTTTTACATTAGCATTTCTTACCAAAAAAAAACTTTTCACAGGTTCAGCAGCTGCTGAATTTTCTGTCCGAGCAGTCCCTGGATTTCTCAAGCAATTTGGTCAGGGTGCAAGGTTTGTCAGTTTGTATTGAATGCAAACAATCTAAAATGTTTGCCATGTATCGATCTAAGTTCTGGCATTTTGCAGCCCAACTGACGCCCTTTCAGAAGCATTTGTGAGGACTGACATAGCATTTCGAGAAGAACTAATTCTTCACCGAAAGTCAAAAAGGATAATCCAAAAAGACTGGCATCCTGGTTGCACGGCAGTAACAGCCCTGATAGTGAGGAACAAGCTTTTTGTAGCAAATGCTGGTGATTGCCGGGCAATCTTGGGCCGTAATGGCAAACCATTTCCGTTGACCAAGGTTGGGATTAACCTTTCTATATCATTACTACATTTTTTTGGTAGTATGCCATCTCTTGCACAACTTTATTTTCAATTTGTTGTTATAGGATCATGTCGCTAGTTGTCCAAATGAAAGAGAACGAGTAACAAAGGCAGGAACTGAAGTAAAATGGCAAATAGATACTTGGCGAGTGGGTTCAGCTGCTCTTCAGGTGCTCAAATTGACCCTTCTTGCCATGTACCGACTCGACCACACCCCATGGTCGGCAAGAAACTGGCAAAATCTTTTTTGTTCAATTGTTCATCCATGAAGCAAGTGCTCTTTTGTGACCATGTTGCAAACAGTCACTTTTCTATTATTGCTTTCTAATAAGTTTTCTTGGAAATTTACTTGTCCCCTCTCTCAGTTATAAGATGGTGCTTGACTGCTTGGTCATTACCTTGCAACTTGTTTGGTCAAAGTATTGAATTATCTGTGCACTTCTGGTAAAAAGAAAACTAATGAGGCACTGTGCTCCTATTGATCACATGTATAGTTGGTATTTGGCATTTAGCAATGGAACTATACTTCATGCATGGTAAACCTTTAGCTCATAAAAGGAAAATCTGCCATGGAAAATGTTGGAGTGTGAATGTATTAGGCCCATGAGGCTAAGCCCATGTGGCCCATGTATTGTACCTATATAGCTACCCTTCTAGGGTTAGCCAAAAATTAAGAGAGAATCATCTTCTAGCATGGTATCAGCAGCTTAGGTTCCTCTCCTCTCTACAGCCGCCGCCGCTGCCTTCTCAGGCAGCCGCCGCCGCCGCCCCTCCATGGCAGGCAGGCCGCCCCCTCCACCTTCCCCCACCTCTTTCCCTGTCTCCCTCCCTCTCCCTTCTCCCCATCCGGTCTTTTCTCATCCACACCCTCGCACCACCGGAGCTGATCCCATGGCGCCGCCGCCGCTGATGCCAGAGCTGATCCCCGACGCCGTCGCCGAGATCCCGCTCCGCCTGCCACGGGACGACCCTACGGGCCTCGTGCGCGCCTCCGACGTCTGCAGGCCCTGGATCCGGACCCTCACTGACCCCGCACTCCTCTACGCCTACGACTCCACGGAGTTCGTCGTCTGGGACCCCGTCACCGGCCGCGAGCGCCGGATCCCCGTCGAGCCGCCGCCACCTCCCTCCGTTTCTCTGGCGGCGTCTCCCCTGTCCCAGCAGCAGCTCTGCGCCGCAGACACCAGTACCGCCCCCTCCCTCACGCGCCCCTCCCTCACGTGCCTGACGCTGCTCTGCAGCCGCCGCCCCCTCCCTCCCTTTCTCTGGCGGCGTCGCCCCTGTCCCAGCAGCAGCCGCTGCCCCTGTCCCAGCAGCACCCAACCCCTGTCCCGGGCGCTGCTCCTCTGCCTGCTACGGCCGCCGGCGCATCTCCTGCGGCTGGCTTTCTTGCTCCACCGCGTGCAGGTCCCAGCGTCCTTTGGCCGGATCTCGTCCATGCTGCTGCCCTGGCGGAGGGGGGACCTCCAGCTCCGGTCCCTGACACGACACTCCCTGCCCTGGCTGGCTTGGCCTCGGGGGGTGCCGCCCCTACCACCTGGCAAGCCATCGCCGGGGCTGCCGGTGCGGGGGGCCCAAGAGTCGCCAACCCTAGGGTTAACCCCACATTCCTGTGGCCTAAACCTCCCTTGGTCTACTCCTTCAGCACCACCGCCAGCCCTGATTGGATCGCCGACTCGGGCGCCACTTTCCACACCACGCCCGATGCGAGTCTACTTTTCTCTCTTCGTCCTCCCCACCCTTCCTGTCCCTCTTCCATCATGGTCGCCAATAGCACCTGCATTCCTGTCTCCTTCGTGGGCACTGCCAGTTCCCACGGCTCCTTTCATATTCCTGATGTTCTTGTGGCTCCCGGGATAGTTCACAACCTTCTCTCTATTCGCCGTTTCACCACTGATAACTCTTGTTCGGTTGAGTTTGACCCCTCTGGCCTCACCGTGCGGGATTTGGCCTCCCGGGCTCCTCTGCTCCGGTGTAACAGCACTGGGCCTCTCTACACCCTTCGGTTTCCGGTGTCTGCTTCACCTTCTTCGCCTTCCTCGACGTCTGTTTCACCTTCTTCGCCTTCCTCAGCCGCTTTCGCCGCCACTCCTTCCTCCACCACTTGGCACCGTCGCCTCGGCCATCCTGGCCGGGATGCCCTGATGCAGCTCAGTCGTCGTTCCGACATTCGGTGCTCTCAGGCTCACGATGATCACTTGTGTCATGCGTGCCAGCTGGGCCGTCACGTTCGCCTCCCCTTTCAGCCCTCATCCTCACATGCCCCTCGTGCATTTGATCTTATTCATTGCGACTTGTGGACTTCTCCTGTTCTCAGCATGTCTGGCTATAAGTACTACTCGGTGGTGGTCGATGATTTCTTCCATTATTCCTGGACTTTTCCCCTACGGGAGAAGTCCGAGGCGTTTTCCACTCTTAGCCACTTCTTTGTTTGGGTATCCACTCAGTTCGGCCTCACCATCAAGGCTGTCCAGTGCGACAATGGCCGTGAGTTCGATAACTCCACCTCACGTGCCTTCTTCCTTTTTTCCGGTGTACACCTGCGCATGTCTTGTCCGTATACCTCCTCTCAAAACGGCAAGGCAGAGCGCATGATCCGCACTACCAATGACATCATGCGCACTCTTCTGCTCCAGGTATCTCTACCCGCTCGCTTCTGGGCTGAGTGTCTCCACACCTCCACCTATCTCCTTAACCGCCTTCCTTCTACCGCATGCCCAGCTCCCACGCCTCACCACGCTCTCTTCGGTACCCCTCCTCGGTACGACCACCTTCGGGTCTTTGGGTGCGCGTGTTACCCTAACACCGCCGCCACCGCTCCCCATAAGCTGGCTCCCCGGTCGACCCTCTGTGTCTTTCTCGGATACTCTCCGGATCATAAGGGTTACCGATGCTTTGACCTTACCTCACGCCGTGTCCTCATCTCTCGCCATGTCGTGTTTGATGAGTCGGCATTCCCTTACTCCACCACCTCTCCACCCACACATCCCACTGACCCTGCGGAGGCTTCCTTCTTTCACACTGACCCGGCGATTCTGCCACCCTTCTCCCTCTACCCTGCAGGTACTGCTCCGGCGCACTCTCCTGGTGGTCCCGCCTCGCCCCTGCCGGACTCACACCAGGACTTTTCGGTGCCTGACACAGTCGAGGCAGCCCCGGAGCTTCCACCCTCGCTCCCTGTAGCTTCGCTGCCTCCCGTTGTGCCAGATGCTGCCGTTCCGATCATGGGACCGCGCACACCGACCCCACCTCCTCCCGGGCGCTTCGGACTCGTCTACCAGCGCCGGCGGGAGCCGCGTCCGCCCTCACCTCCTCCCGGACGCTTCGGCATCGTCTACGAGCGCCGGCGTGAGCCGGCTCCGCCGCTCTCGTCACCGGCGCCGTCGTCGCCGGTGTATGCTCCGCCGGCATCGCCACGCTCTCGCGCCGACCCGCCGGTGTACCACCCGCCTCTTCTTCACCGGGACCCTCGTCACACTCACCCGATGGTGATGAGGCAGGCGTCTCGCCCGCAGGCCCTCACCGCCGCCGCCTTCCGCGCGGCCTTGGCGGATCCCCACTGGCGCCGCGCGATGGACGCACAAGACGTGGGACCTTGTGCCTCGTCCGCCGGGCTCCAACATTGTCACCGGCAAGTGGCTCTGGACGCACAAGAGGCGGGCTGATGGTTCCTTGGAGCGCTACAAGGCTCGCTGGGTCCTCCGCGGCTTCACTCAGCGGCCCGGCATTGACTATGCTGAGACCTTCAGTCCCGTGGTGAAGCCAGCTACAGTCCGCACCGTCCTCTCCCTGGCTCTCGAGCGCTCCTGGCCTGTACATCAGCTGGATGTCAAGAATGCATTCCTCAATGGCACTCTGACTGAGACGGTCTACTGCAGTCAGCCGGCAGGTTTCGTGGATTCTTCTCGTCCTGACTTCGTCTGCCGGCTCAACAAATCTCTCTACGGGCTCAAGTAGGCACCCCCGGCTTGGTACTCTCGATTCGCTACCTTCCTGCAGACTCTTGGGTTCACGGAGGCCAAGTCTGACACCTCCCTGTTCATATACCACTATGGGGGTGAGACTGCTTACCTGCTCCTCTATGTGGATGACATTGTTCTCACCGCCTCCAGCGAGTCTCTGCTCCACCGCATCATTGCCTCACTCCAGAAGGAATTTGGTATGAAGGATCTTGGGGTGCTCCACCACTTCCTCGGCGTCACTGTTGAGCCCCGACCTTCAGGCCTGTTCCTCCACCAGCGGCAGTTCACTTGTGACATTCTGGAGCGAGCAGGGATGGCCGCCTGTCAGTCCTGCTCTACACCGGTGGACACCCAGGGCAAGCTGTCAGAGGCTGGGGGTCCGATGCTTGGGCCAGCGGACTCCACCGCCTACCGGAGTCTTGCTGGCGCGCTTCAGTACCTCACTTTCACACGGCCGGACATCACTTATGCCGTCCAGCAGCTCTGCTTCTACATGCATGCTCCGCGGGAGCCCCACCTGGCTGCTATGAAGCGGCTTCTCCGGTACCTCCATGGCACCCTTGGCTACGGGCTGCTCCTCGGACGGTCCTCCACTGCCGAGCTGGTTGTCTACACCGACGCTGACTGGGTGGGATGCCCGGACACCCGCAGGTCCACCTCCGGCTACGCAGTCTTCCTCGGCGGCAACCTGGTCTCTTGGCCGTCCAAGCGCCAGCCGGTGGTTTCCCGCTCCAGTGCCGAGGCGGAGTACCGTGCCGTGGCCAACGGCGTGGCCGAGGCCGCCTGGCTCCGCCAGCTCCTGGCTGAGCTTCACCGCCCACTCGCCAGGAGCACGCTCGTCTACTGCGACAACGTCAGCGCGGTCTACCTCTCCACCAACCCCGTGCAGCACCAAATGACCAAGCATGTGGAGATCGATCTCCACTTCGTCCGCGACCGGGTGGCCATCGGCGACGTCCGGGTTCTTCACGTCCCGACCACCTCCCAGTTTGCGGACATCTTCACCAAAGGCCTCACTTCCTTGACCTTCTCCGAGTTTCGCTCCAGCCTCAACGTCTCCAGTGGCTAGTTGTGGCTGCGGGGGGTCCTGTGTGTGTTGTGCTCTTACTTGTTTTCTTTCTTGTTCAGTCTTGAACTCCACTTCGCCGGTAGTTTAGACTGCGGGGGGGGGGGGGGGGGTGTTGGAGTGTGAATGTATTAGGCCCATGAGGCTAAGCCCATGTGGCCCATGTATGGTACCTATATAGCTACCCTTCTAGGTTTAGCCAAAAATTAAGAGAGAATCATCTTCTAGCAGAAAATAATTGCCACATGGATCAAGGAAGACTTCTACATCATTCGATCACATGATTAGCAAAGTTATAAAGTTTGATTTACTCCAGGATGTTTTCTACAGCTATATGAATTTTTAATGGTGCCTTGGGCTTCAACTCTAATATATTTTGCTTAAAAAGTTCATACACATCTCTTAAATCTCGTCACCTCATCATTCCACTAGTTTTGTGTTATGTTATACCATCAGGAATTAAGTCCTCCCATTCATTTTTTTTTCTGTGCATCCCCAAACTAGAGATGAATTGATTAGTTACAGGAACTAAGGTCATAAGAAAAATTCTTTTTTTCTATGTCACTGTTGTGATTTGTGGCAGTAGCCAGTAAGTAGTGTAAATGATGCTGCGCTGGAGTCTGCTACTCTACTTGCTTAAAAATGATGCTTGCTTAAAAGATTGAAATTTTTGTTTATAGAAATGAGGCTTTTTCTAACAGGTTACAAGGTCAATTGGTGATGATGACCTCAAGCCAGCAGTCACAGCACAACCTGAGGTTATTGAAACTGTTTTATCAGCTGATGATGAGTTCCTGGTAGGTCCTATTTTCTTATGATAATACGTTGCTCTCTGCAGTTTCTTATATTAATTATTAAATCAATGAGATACAATGAGCTATTTTATTTTTTAAGCTTGTATTGAATTGGACAGGAGCATTTTTCTTATTTCAGAGTGGAGAGTATTTTGCCACCCACTCTTTTTATATTCTGATAATAGAGTATATTGAGAGACAAATTACCTCTTTAGATTTCATACTCCCTTGTAAAATAAAGATTTTCTTTCTTTTCTGATGTGCACAATGCTGTATGGAGGGTATTTAGTTTAGATAATAGGTAGGTTATTTTTCCATAATAAATTTTATCAATAATGAAAATGGTAAGGTCTGATTGCATTCTTTACATAGTTCAGCGTGAAGTATATGGGGAACTAGCTTACTTCTGACGATGTCCAGCTTGATACCACTCTATTAAATATTAGTTTTATCAAGTGGAGTGATTAAACAATTGTAGAATAAATGATTACTAGAAACAACGCGCGGCGTTGCCGCGTGGCGCCGCGCGGCCTCATGGATGGAATCAGTTGTGCAGGAGCTTAGATCAATTGTTGATTAATCTTTTAGCGGGTAGGGTGTCTAGCGTTTTGAGCCAGTTTGGTTATGCGTTTACGTTGCTACGTACCCTTTTTTTAAGCAATAGTGTATAATTTGGAAATTTGGCTAGCGTAGATTGTAGTGATTATTTATAGGCGTAATAGAATAGGCGGTAGGTGTCATGGAGTATTTTTTTATGACAAAGAAGAGGCGAAAAATATTTAGATACATTGTGGATTGGTTTTAGTTTATTTTTGAATTTTCTGGGAATTTTTTGCAAAGAAAATGGTCTATTTTGAGAAAGGGCGAATGATATTTTTTTAACGGTAAAGAAGTGCAATATTTTTTTGTAGAAAGAAAAATGGGCTACTTTGACAAAACGCGAACGATAGGAATTTTTTTTGTGACGGCAAAGAAGAGGCTAAAAAAATTGAGGTATGTTTTAGATTGATTCTAGTTTATTTATGAATTTTTTGGAAATTTTCTACCAAGGAGAAGGGTCTAATTTGATTTTCTGGGTACGTTTCTCGTGTGTGCGTAGCAAAGATGCGTAAACAGTAATGAACAGTGAATGAATAGTGACATTCTGGGTACGTTCCTCGTGTGTGAGTAGCAAAGATATATGAACAGTATATGACCAGTACCACGAAAGCGATTTTCACTCGATTCTAGCCGTCCGATCGAGATCCAACGGCCCAGGATTGACAGGCGACGTGGCCATCGTCTCCTGCGCGAGCTTGGCTCGCGTTTAGAAGTGTAGAGATTGGTTTGGATATTTCACATCATCCCAAATTCCAATGGACACCCATGTTATGAAACAGTTATTGAAATATTACCTGGAGCTGGTTTTGCAAAAAGTCTAGGACCAGAGGTGCTATTATATTGGTTCCTGAAAGAGATTGTGTGGAATGGTTCAATTGATTAGAGGAGAGCCGTATTACACATATATGCTGAGGAGACCAGATCCTGTGGTTTATAGAAACACCACCAATCAAGGATCACCTCATACTCTCTAACAGACTAACCACATTGACTGGGCAGGCCGGCTGTACATGCCTAGCTCTAAACCCATGCACACTAACCGTATTGACTGGGCAGGCCGGCTGTACACGCCTGGCTCTAAGCCCATGGACACACGTTTACACAGCATCCTCTAACAGTTCCCTTCCTAGTGGGTTTGATTTGTCCATCTTAAATTCTGATTTTGAATCTGACCAGGTGCTCATGAAAAGACAGTAATTGCCAGTCCCCACCTGAAATCACTTTCTGTCATTATCCAATACTTATTAAACTAATTTAAATGCCACCACCCACCAGACTGGGAGCACTTGTCAAATCAAAGCATGTGGATGTGCACTTTGGAAATACCTTGTTTACTTAGCTTTGTTAAGTCATGATATCCATTGAATTGTTTACTTAGCTTTGTTAACTCATGATATCCATTGAAGGGGCATATACACTTCTCTTGATGATTAATTGGATGATTAATTGGATATGCAACTCATTGGATATAATGCTCTTAAGTGTATTATTGTGTTCCTCGCTTACATTACATCAAACTGCTCTTTGAAATGATTGTGATCTTTTTAAAAGAATAAATTATTGCCACATAATTCCTGCACCACTTTGGTGTTGATTATTCAGCAAATATCAAGCGATTCACCGAAGTAAAGTATCTGAGAATCACAATAACTTAATTCAATTTCCTGTATGCAGGTGATGGCTAGTGATGGCCTATGGGATATGGTAAGCAACGAGGATGTGCTGTCGATAATCAAGGACACAGTTAAAGAGCCTGGAATGTGCTCCAAGAGGTTGGCCACGGAGGCTGCAGAGCGGGGCAGCAAAGACAATATCACTGTCATTGTTGTGTTTCTTCGCCCCGTCTCCACAGCTGAGCGAATATACTGACTGACCACCGAAAAGCTTTTCTCATTAACTTCAGTTGGACATACTGCACGCCTTCGGCTGTTAACTCGCAAATTTTTTATTCGATCGACATCGGTACAGAAGAAAAGAAGCTATACATTCATTCTTATGTTTGTATAGAATCCGAAAGAAGAAATAATACCCAGATAGCAGCCTCTTCTGCATTTTTTTTCAATCTTTTGCAACATTTCTCGTGTGTAAACTATACAAGCCAAATGCATATGCACATGAGTTTTTTCAGCTGTAAAAGCAGAACACAGAATAAATACTCTGTATTAAAAGTATACTGAGCCTTTGAGGTGAGGATATGTCTCCTGAAAATTGTGGAAATTCGCTCTAGTTCATCGGACGGTTTGTGGAACATGCAAATCATTATCCTTATTCGACAATACAATATCCTTTTTTTTAGAGGGACAATACAGTATCCTAGTATAAATGAGTCTTGCCCATTGGTGTCACGAGAGATTCGGACAAACAAGTTAAGATGACGAAACAAATTTTCTTTTATTGATAATCATAACAATATCCTCTTATTGCTTTTCTTTGTGTATATACAGGAGGCCCCATCCGTTGATGAAGTCCACGCAACAACACTACTAGTAGTTAGGGATGAAAACGGATCGGATACGGACGGATATGACTGATATCGTATTTGTTTTTATATTTATGTCCGGATTCGGATTCGAATACGGATAGTATAAAAAATGTCGGATAGGATACGATTGGATATCGACATCATAAATATGTGATTTAAATATTCGGATACGAATACGGTATCGGATGTTAAATATCCGGACTCGGATACGGACGGATTAAAACCCCTCTAAACGGATTCGGTATCGAATACGGTCGGAAAATATCCGTACCGTTTTCATCCCTACTAGTAGTAGTATAATACAAAACTTCACTCACGCACTCATAATAAACGAATGACACCATCAACAACTTGCAGCATCTACCATGGAATATACAGCGAAACTATGATCCCCGTTGCGTGTAAATAAAACGAAAGAACATCATGCTTTTCACAGGAGCAAAACAATTCGGACAAGTACAGCGACCTGGACTTTTGTGAATGGGATAGATCGCCATTGACCACTGACAGGTCAAGTTTTTCCTAGCATACAGCAGAATACAGTATAGCGAGTACTGTACGCGCCCAAAGGATTTCGAGAAAGTCCAACAGCGAACCTGAAAATTCGGAGAGACTAGATTGATTTAGTGCCAGCTCAGATCCAGCAACATCTATTATTCTCGAGCTGAAATCAGAATAATATAATATTTGTTGAATGGTGGCCATGTTTACAGCCTTGCGCCCAAGAAAACCAAAACGTTTTGAGCCGTACCAAAAGACAGCAATATCTTGCAAGAAAGTGACACCGAATAAAAAAAGCTACCTACGTCTTCATTGATCACGCATTTGTGTTTAATTGAACATTATGCGTAAAAGTGAAGTTGTTTCTTGTATGCCTTCGATAAACTCTCTATTGAAGCAAAGATTTTCAAATAAACATGTGATTGCTTGCAGATTATCCAAACATTAGATATATACAGACTTTTTGTACTGACCATAAGCAGCATTCAATTGAAGAAATTTATCTATGATGGTATGATGTGTTTTCTTTTGTTTGGTTTAGACTTGCGTATGCTAGGAGAACACACCATCTACCTTTACAAAAAGAAATCCAGTTTTGCTTATGTTAATGCTGGCTTTCAGGAGAGATCAAATCACATGATGAATAGTTGGTGACAGAACAGAACTAGAGCTTTCCGTTCACAAATCAAAGGTCCCACTCCCTCCAAGTATTTGTTTACATTTGAGAATTGAAGCAACACTACAAAATATTTTGCTAGAACATCACTAATAAACAGTTGTGAAGTTGTGGTACAGGTGTAGCCACAGGCCAGCAGAGAGAGAGAGAGAGAGAGAGAGAGGGAATGGGCAGGTAAGTGGTTTATCGAACCTTGTTCTTTTGGCATGCTCATGTATGTGTGACTAGTAATGGCAGCTTGGCTTCCTCGCTTGATCCTTTTCTGAAGTAGGCATACAGCATCAACTGCACGATACCCAGTATGGTTCCAATACCATTTGGAATCTGAAATAGTGAAACAAACAAGATGAGCACAACTAACAGACATGCAGTTAGACACCCTTCCAATCCAAGCAAAAGATTCAACCAACAAATAGGAAACGTGAACCGTACATATATGAAGAAATCACGCAGCAGCACTCCGTATCCGAAGAATGATGCACTCATCAGAAACATAGATAATGACAAGTAGAATGGCATGTATTCCACGCTCTTCGTCCTGATGACCAGATTCTGCCAAACAATAACGGAATGAGTAGGGATCATTCATCAAAAGGTCCTAAAACAAGACGTGGCCAAATCAAAGCCTAATAGTGTAAGGTAAGGATATGCAAAATAAATATTCGTCACAACCCGTAAGAATAAGAACTCACGATGATTGACAAGGGGGACGCGAACATGAATATGAGGGATGCGACGCTGAGATATCCGACGAACATCTGCCGGGTTTGGTGATCCAACAAAGCCAAACTAACAAACACAATCAGTCCGAACACCACAAAGACGGCGGCCAGGAGAGCAGAGACCTTGAGCTGCAAACAAGGACAGGAATTCATTCAGTATCTAATCTATGCTAATGAATAAAATCACACAGGACAAGCAAGAACGCAGGCGGGCACCCACCCTCTGCTTGGCGTCGGCGAAGGCGATGAAGACGGCGGTGTATGCGAGCTGGAAGACGGCGCCGATGGAGTTGACGGTGGCGACGAGGACGACGCCGTAGGAGACGAAGGGAAGGCCGTACCACATGCAGATGAGACAGTTGAGCAGCGAGTAGATGTACGGCATGGCCGAGAACTGCTCCGTGGACCCGTTCCGGACGATCCGCTTGAATGTGGGGCTGCAATGCAAGCGACGGGCATTTACAGCTGGAACCGATTGAGGACGAAAAGAAGGGGGGGAAATCCGTCCTCTTGATTTGAGAGTAATCTGACAGCTCAATCAGCAGAAAGAGGGGAGGGGCTTACAGTGGGGAGATGAAGAGCACGAAGGCGAAGACGTTTCCTGAAACGACGAATCACAAACAGCAATCAGCGATACTATGAGATGACGAGGAACTGCCGAGAACTCTAGCAATCAAATTCAGCAGCAAAGGTTTGGAATCCAGGACCTAGAGCGAGAAGGGGGAGCAAGAAGAACAAATAGAATGTCGGCTGGGTGGCTAAGGATAAGTACTGACCTGCGATTCCGGCGCCGTAGCAGCAGAGGTGGCGGAAGGACGAGTCGGCGACGAAGCTCGTCAATGCCGGATCACCCCAATCCATGGTGCCTGGACGTCGAGGGAAGATACTTGCTCCGCAGGCCTGCAGCACGGGCGTGCTCCGCTCGGATCTGAATATATATTAGCCGGAGGCAGGAGCGGGCGCGGCGGCAGAGCCGCGAGCAGCAGCGGGGCGGGGGCGGCTGTCTGTCAGCAGCCGGGGTGGGGGATTTCGCTTGTTTTGCTGGGCGTGTCGCCCGTGTTGGTTTTGGTTTGCTTTCCAATTCCTCCCCGGTCGATCAGGGTCCTCGTCAGCCATTTGTACTGAATGGAATAGGCAGCACATGTGGGATTTGTTTTGTGGATACCATTATCCTCTCCTGTCCTCGCTCGCGGCTCCTGCTGGGGCCGACCGGGCCTCTCACGTGGGGTGGCGACGACGACGACGACGACGGCGACGGCGACAGGTGGGACGAGGTGAGTCCGTCCGCTCCACGCTTCCATCCATCCAGGCGCGTGCTTGATTGAATCATTCGCGGCCACGGCCACGGCCACGGACGAGGTCGTCGCCACTCGGATCTTCGAGCTAAAGGTTTCCGGAGAAGGATCCCGAGTTTTTCCATGTTTTGTCGCAAGAACCATATGGATGTTGGCCACGCAATCCGTTCGTGTCATGATATGCGCCTTTTTTTTAAATTAAAACACACAGGCAAACGTTACCAAGAGAACAACGATTTTGCTATTGGTCATAAATGCAAAATAGGACACTGGTATTAATCCAAAAATCATTTCCATTATATATAGTACAATAAAATGTAAACATTAAATTAGCATCACTACTTCTTTGGTACGACAGATGTTAATAGTTTTCTCTATAAACTAGTTAAATTTAGCAAAGTTTTTTTTGAACACAGTGGTAGGAATTATGCCTTTTAATTAAGAAAAAAAATAAAATTAATCCTTTAATTAAGAATAAATAAGAATGATTCGGTTTATGAGGAAACCAAGGCCTAAAAAACTATACAATTGCATAGTTTATTTTTTAAAAAATCTAGTACAAAAATTATAAATACGATAACCAGACAACTGACCCTAAGCACCTCACTTACACACAGAGATGGCATAACCGACGGAGCCCACTACACATTATTATTGTTGAGCTTATCACAAGTATCGACAATAGCTCCAACTTCCCACAACGAATATCAGTCAAAACCCCTAACATACCGCCGCCTACTCGCAACAAGCCGTGACCTCCAGAGAAAGCCGCCACACAATATAGTTTGACTTGTAAGTTGTAACAAACTCAGAATTCCTCGTACTTGTTGACAAGTAGAGCAGTTAACATGTGTTCTATTCATCAATTCATACTAGATAAGTGCTCTTTCTCGGTTGATAGTAGCATTAGCTTGAAATGTTATAAAAAAAGAAAAAAATATTTCTTTTTTCCTTGATATTAATCATACAACCATCAAGATCTATACTAGCTTATATTAAAACATACATATATATGGGTCCGTTCCCTTCAACTACTTAGTAGCCACAACGCCACAGCTGCGGGTTTTCTTCGATGACTGAATAGTAGCCGTAGGAAGAGAGGTTTTTTTACAACAACTTTTAAAATATAATGTTAAAGTACAGTAGAATTCCCAGATTCTAGAGCACATTCAAATAAAAGCTACTTCCGTCGGAGGCGCGGGGCCCGTCGGGGCCACAGGAGCAGCAGCCACAGCGCTACTGCAGCTAGGCCATCTGAGCAAATTGTATATCAATTGATATGTTTGTGTTTTGTCAGAATATAAGATAATATAATAGGTCTTCACAAAATTTGGAATGTATATTCGCGCAAGCACTCTACTAATAATAGCCGAGCAGGACCGTGTTAGATATAATTGGCAAAGGTCATAATAAAATTTGACATGCGTGTGTTGCATATATGTGAGTGTGTGGAGCAAACCATCCTGTGCTTCATTAACATTAAAATGCAAGAGGATAGAGCACATCATCCTGGAGCAATTATAAAGGTAACTACTAGAAAATAGTGGAAATGAATGAAAGTGGCATAACACATTTTATGATCAGTGCTTGTTTATTTGTTGCGCTCCAATCCATATAAGTTGAGAGGGATTGAGGTGGATCGACAGAGGTTTAGTGGACTTCAAAGGTTTGTGAGGCTCATGCCCAATTGTCCACCTTTTATTCGTTGGAGAGCGAGTTTTGGAGTATGATGTCTTATCTTTTTGTTGGAAAATAATAGGTGTCGGTTCAACAAACTAGATTTCTTTTGCTTTGACGTATGTGATAGTTTTGAGCTATGTTTGTAACAATTTTGACTGAAAAATAATGCAGTCAATACAGCCAAAACCAAACTTGTGATCTAAGTTAATTTATGAATTTTTTAAGTCCACCTATGGATACACACGTGTAAGATCATTATTAGAACCATCATACTTGCTTGTCATCGATGAATTGATCGAATTAACCAACTAAAGTTGGCCTCTATCATTATATATTGAAAGGAGAAAGAAGCCTATACGAGGGTTGGTTGGTAGTAAAAGCTCCATAATATAGGTTGGTTTTAAGATTCGGTACCAAAATCACCTGCTTTATCTACCGCACTTCGGCGCTTGTGTCATAAAATGTAGTATTAATTAATTTCCATGTGGTTGTAGTTTCCATGAGAAGGTGAATTAATTACTTACTATCTTTTTTTTGAATTACACAGTACAACGCAGACGCTCACAGTACACATATACTCACTCCTGTGAATGCATACACTTCCTACGTCTATGAGTTTCTTCAAAGACTGACCTGACAAATTCTCAAGATGAGATTGATAAAGTCACCACAGACGTCTCGTTGTCGATGGAAACATCGTCTACTGCTGAATGCACAACAGCATTTAATCCTTAAAAAATTCATTTATACGGGGAGTCGAATCTAATATCTAAAATACTACTAAAACTCTTATATCATACCCTTTCATTATCCACGTCACTGACATGGTACGAATTTGAAGTTAACCTACTGCCTATTGGCCTAATAATTTCCTACGATCCTGCATGGTTCCTGTCCTACCCTCCTTTTCCTCTCTAGGTCGGGTGAGGTTGGAGGTTTGGCATGTCGCAAGCGGTTGGAATCATGCTGCTGGTGACTACTAGGACGGCTGACGAAGCGCACCTGCTCCGTCCGTGCCGCCTAGTACCTGCCGAGCTGCATCTGCATCGAAGTGATCGATCTACCTGCCTTCCCCACTGGTACTACGCTTTTACCGGCATTTCGCATCGAATTTTCCTTCCTACGGCTTTGCTTGCTAGACGCTAGCTCTCCTCGTGGATGCCACGCGCCCTCGTCAACCCTTTTATCCGAGCATATTCCATGCGTTTTGCCGGGTTCACACATTGACGACCTCTCTCGCGTCAGCTGTCTCCGGTTTCGACTTTACTATCCGTGGATTACATATACATACACGGAACTGCTCCCGGACGTCCGATCCAGGTCGGACGGTCCCCACCCACTGAGCGAGCGAGCGCCCCAACATCGTCGGGTTTGCAATCGAGCATCCCAATAGCGGACCTGCGTTGTGCCGGACGTCATCCGCGTTGTTAGACCGCGCACAGAGACCGGTTACGTCCTCTTCCGCTTCCCACGCGCATTTTCATGTGCAATACCTTGATTTATTTTTAAAATATTCAGATGAAATACTTGTAACGTACAAAAGAAGAAAGATAAAACATTTGAAACATGTGTTTGAAACACTTACAAAAACAACTGAAAAATGCTTAAAAATCATTGCAAACATACGCAATATGCAGATAAAACGCTTGCAAACATATATATGAAACATATGCAACATCTAGATAAACACACTTGCAACATACGTCTAAAAAACAGATGAAACATCGAAAACAGACGCTTGCAACGTAAACAACATCCCGACCTACTTTTGCAACATCCGTATGAAACACTTGAAACATACATCTGAAACAACTAAAACACTTGAAACATAGGTTTGCAATATGTCTGAAAATGCTTGAAACTTGAAGCACAACGTTGTCGGCAGCCATGGCCATGGCCTACCTGGTGGGTGGGGAACTGTGATGGCACATACCTCTCCTTCCTAACGACGGCGCAAGGTGGATGGGTGGGGGGGGGGGGGCGCAGCCGCAGGCCTCCCCTGCCTCCCCTTCTGCGACGGGCGACATGGAAGGTGGCACGACGCTAGATGGTGGCACGGCGTGGGCACGCGGAGCAGTGCGGGAAGAGGCCGGGTGCGGTGCCGTCACACTGTAGAAGGCCGCAGCAGGCGCCCCCTGCAATTTTGAAGGTGAGTGGTGCTGGTTTTCTTTTTGAGAAGCCGTGAAGTACTAAAGCGCGTGAAGCAGAGTGGGGTGAGTGGTGTTCGGGCGTACGGACACCTGCTTCCCAGCATTACTGTTTGCCATGGAGAACTCCAGGGTTTGAAATTTCTGTGATAGTAGATGATGCCGCGAGTTGCTGCGGATTATCTAGATGTAAAATTTCAGTGTGAAACCTATGATACGACGAAGAATCTAAAGGAGTATGTATGCATAGAAAAAGAAAAAAAATAGCGTCACCATCAGAACTCAAAAAACAAATGGAAAATAAAAGACACTAATCATGACAGTTGCATCTCTCTTGATTTATGCTTGATAGTTGACCAGGGCGGCAATAAACAAATATAATGTTAGTATTAGGACATTAACGATGAATTTGTATCCATACTGAATAGTGTGAGCTCCAGCTAGTCTGCGCAGGCGTCATCTGATCCAGGAGTCAGCCCAAGGAGTGCTCGGGACGTGAAGTCCAATACAAGGTTGATGGGTAGCGCGAATGGACTCAGTAGGCGTAGTTGGGCTTGCTCCGAGTGTTAAGCTTCAAAGGGGCTGTATAAGCCACTAGCGTGAGGAGGAGTGGATCACGAATATTGTATCAACTACAGAATTCTGTAGTTATAAAGGAAAAAACTACAGAATTCAATTAATTCTAATCTGTCCTCGCTAAGTTCTTCCTCGCTCTACTCCGTCCTTTCCCTAGTCCTCTGTTTACAATTGGTATCAGCAGTGGCGGATCCATGATTGGGACCAAGGAGGGGCTGAATAAAGAAGATTTAGAACTAAAGCTAAAAATTAAAGGTGAATTCACACTAAGCTACAGTAATTAATGAAAGATTAATGCAGCTTAGGGGGGGCTGTAGCCCCGGCAGCCCCCCCTGTAGATCCGCCACTGGGTATCAGGCTTTCTATCCCGGGAATCGAAGTCGTTCCTGTACCCCATCGATCGCCGCCGCATCAAATCTGGTTGGTCTAACGCATTCGTTCCTGTACCAAGCATGTAGGTGCCCCATAGGCCGCCTTTGTCTTACTTTTATAAGATAAGAGGTCGGGGCTGGGGCACATCAGTCATCTATGTGTAATTGTATCTCCACTCAAAAAAATTGTGTAATTGTACAGAGAAGAGTTATTGTGCTTAAAAATAACCGGATATGATTTCTATTCGAGTAAGATTCCACCTTGGTGGAAGTTAATTTTCTTCCGCTTACCCCATGTTGGTTCACAATCTCAGCCCGCGAGGTCCTGTAGACCCATTTCTTTGTTCCTTGAATTCTTTTTTTTTTGATTTTGCTTATTTATTGTCTTAAAAAATTTACTATTTATTTGCTAATTTCCTTTTTGTTACTAATACTACGATAACTCCTTTATGGAAGCCAGGATAAACGGGCGCCGTGTAACACCCTAAATTTTGCATTGTTTCAAAATAGATAAAATTGATTTAATTATGTATTTGTTTGTGCATTCAAATTTAGGGAATAATAAAATTTGGTAAAAATAAAATAAATCATAAGGATTAGTTACATGTTGATGCACTCATGCCGATGCATTTTATTTATTGACTGATTTTTATCTCTTTGCCAAAAGGATTTAAAAATATTTTGAAAATGCAATTGGAAAATCGAATTGAAAAAAAAAGAAATTCTCCTTCTCCCGCTTCCCTCCCTTCCATTTCGGCCCGCTGACCCAACTTTTCCCGCCGGCCTGCTCGCCCCCTCCCTCTCTTCCCCTCCCTCCTTCCGGCTCGAGCGGCCCGTTCGGCCTGCTGTCTTCTCCCGCCGAGCCGGCCCGCGCGCGCGCCCTTCCTTTCTCCTCCCTCCTAGGCCGGCCCATCCCGGCCAAGCCGTTGCCACCCTCCCTGTCTCACTCACTGACGAGCAAGGCCCACCCGTCAGTCGCCTCCCTCCTTCCTCCGAATCGAGCACAACCGACGGCAACCACCGCCCACGTCCACGCTCCATCGTGGGAGCGTCCTCCCCACGCCCGGCCTTCAAAAGGGAAGCGCGACCCCGTCTCCGGCGTTTTCCCCGCTCCAACTCCCGTCTTCTTCCTCGCTCGCACGCGTTGGAACCGCAACCGCAGCGCGGCTGCGACCCGTTGAGGAGCACGACGTGGACCGCTGCCCTCACTCCTTCTCCGGCTCCACTCTTACCGCGGTGAGCTCCGCCTTGACCTCCTCTTCCTTTTTATGCTCCCAATTTCTCAAATTGTGGACGTTGTGGCATGTCCCCGTTCGCTCCGACGACATTCTCGCCGCCGTCCATGGCGGGAGCCGCTCGGGCTCATCCCCGGCCGCGTTTAGGGTCTAGGATTGATCGCCTTCATCTCCTATTCCTCCCCGCGCCTCTAATTTGTCAAATCATGGCCGCAAGGATCGTCTTTCGCGCATGCCGATGAGCTCCTTCTTGCCGTCGTTCAAGGCGAGCCCGTGAGAGCCCTCCCCCGGCCGCGAAATGCACTCTATCAGACTCGCCTTCACCTCTGCTTCGCCCCTATATCCTTTAATTTGTAAATGGAGCCCCCTAGCTCTCGATTTGCTTACTCCGGCGAGCTCCCGGTCGCCGGCAATGGAGGGCCGCCGCGCCGGCTGTTTCTCCGGTGGCCACGCCTTCTCTCTCTCCCTCCCATCATTTCTCCTCCGTCCGTTTTGAGATCAACGGCCCAGGATGGCTGATACCCCTTCACGAGTTTTCTTTCTAAAGAGACCCTCGGTTTCTTTCTTATCTAACCCGCCGTCCTTGGCGTATTCCTGGAGTACGCATTCTCATTTTAAATACGTAGTTTCTTCGGTTTAAATGAAAAATACGTTTTCAGATTAATTACAGTTTTGCCACTGCAGTAAAACGCTTATAAAATCGTCGTTTTAGCTCCGATTCGACCCGTTCCACTTGCGTTAGTTTCGTAATTTCATAATCTACGCATTAGTGCTACTGTTAGACCTGTTAGAAGTTTTTGAATTTCTCGATTAAGTCTAGTTAATAGCTAGCTTTTGAAACCTTAAATAGCTCATAACTTTTGCGTTGTAGCTCCGTTTTTCGTGAACTTCGCGTCATTGTGATCGTAGCGAGACGTAGAATATTTTCATAAACTTTTTATCTTGTTTTTATATTGCTGGTGTACTGTTCTAATTATAGATTTGTTTGCTATGCATGAATGCTCCTGAAATATGTATGTTACCGTGTTGGTCGAGTTCAGACGGTGAGGAGTACGTTGGGAACCAAGAGTACTTCGAAGACCAGCAAGATCAGGAGTGTGAACCAAGGCAAGTATAGCATGGGCCTACCTTGATTCCTATTCATTATATAATCTACTCATTATGCATGTGTCTAATAATGCTCGACTATAAGGACATCCTAGCCATTGATGACTTATACCTTGATGCCTATGGATTTTGTTGCATATGGGTAGAATGCTAGTGCTCTATTCAAACATGATCAATACTATGATTAATGGAACAAACGGATAAACATGATGGTAATAATTGAAATATAGGGTGATGGTGCAAATGATGTCGATCATGTTGCCCTAAACTCTCCGTAAGGACTTATCTGTAGGGCAAAAGCTGGGACATACAGTGCAACCGTGAGAGTTATATGGCTCTGACTTTAGCTCAGTAATAGGATCTTTTCTAGCTTGTTAGAGGTTACCCGAAAGGGCGCAAGAGGGGCTTGCCACTTTGGGTATAGAACTGCCTCTGTTCTTGTGTGTATAGCCTATGGGAATTGTGCCACAGAAAGGGGGGTTCTCTATATCTGCCTGCCGAGGAAACCTCGCGGCCCTAACTTGTTAGACGAGACCTATGAAAGGCTTCATAGTGTACCCTGCCCGCTCACCTTGGAAGTGTTATGGGAGTAATTAACCCGGGCATATGGGCAACATGACTCACGGGTAAAGATGCACAACCTCTGCAGAGTGTTAAAACTATTATAACAGCCGTGCTCACGGTCACGAGCGGCCTGGAAAACTCACAGAATAAATGGTCACTTGTGAAGATGTTGTTCATGGTGAACTATGATGGTATTATGATGATGATGACGATGATGATGATATAATGTTGATCAATGACTCTATTTAATTCTAGTATATGATCATGTAGGTTAATTTGGGAGCTTAAGCATAATTTGATATTGATCAATAACAAAATGTTGACTTACTAAAATGCTAAATGCAGTAAACCGTGTCTGCCTTTTGAGCCTCATGAATCCTCATGTTATGCTTGTGGAGTACGAAATGTACTCACGTTGGTTTATTTTCTATTTTTGGATAAAAATCCCGGATGAGTACCAGATTACCAGAGATTGAAGCAGATAGGCTTGTGATCAACCAGTCAGTTGTCCCTGTGGAGTGGAGTCTTTACCTGAAGACCAGAGTTGTCTTTCCGTTGTTTGCTATCTAAGGTTATATCTTTTATAATAAGTACGTTATATATTAAGCATTGTCATTTGATATTACCCTTATTTGTAGCTATATATGAGATTTGACTTTCTGGGCTCACATATGGTGTGTATCTAGTTTTGTTCTTAAAACCGGGTGTTACAAAGTGATTTCAAAGCAATGCTGACTGTAGGACACAAGCCTAGTTAGGAATTGGCCGTCTTAAGGTTTAGGAATTGCTATAAGACCCTTGTTCTATAAACCTTGATATTCCTCCTCTATTATTTCTCTACTCTTGATATTCATCTCCTCCTTGATACTTGTTTAAGCCTTTGTTCTCATCTTCACTCCTTGCTTTGATATGCTCTTAGAATCTTCTCTCTTACCATCTTCCTGCGACATCGAAGCGGAGCTTTAGGATATTTGCCCTTAATATGAATAGAACGATAGTATCGCAAGCTGAGTCAATGATTGAAGTATGCCCTTAATTGCTTGTTGAATTGTCATTATGCATGTACTTGTTTTGGATCTTTGTAATGGTTGTAATGATCTTGTGGGGATTGTCCATAATTTCATTTAGTCTATAGGCATAAGGATTAATGAAGTAAATAGGCGGGTTTTGGTTTTCTCCTGTTTTATCCATCATATTTTCCAGAGCAGTCTGTGTTCATCATGATATATCTCCAGATCTGGACATCCAAAAGTTATGAAACTTTTATGGATAAAAGTAGACTCTTGTATGTTTCATCTGTCGCTGGAATCAATTCCATAGCTGTTTTGGTTTGGGATTTAAGAAAATCACAAGACGATATAGCTGTGCTGTCTGAAACCTGGAGTAGTTTTGTGGTGCACAGTTTTCGACCAAATTATGTTTGGAATCAGGAAAAGTATTCTATACAAAAGTTGTAGAGGATTTCAACAGCTTTCCAACAGTATAAACTACAACTTCATTGGATTTACAGAACCAGAGTTATAGCCATTTTACCACGCTGCTGTTTTTCTACTCATGAGGAATTTCAGACTTGTTGTTCTTACTTATGCACATGAGTTTCCGTGGGATATCAGAAGGTCATTATGATGGTTAACTCACTTGGAAGAAGATGCAAGCTACCCTTTGTTGTTCCCCTAGTTGATCTCTCTTAAGGGGGTAGCCGAGTGAAGAAGTAACAAGATGAAGGTTTCTTACATTCAAGTACTCCACCTAGAAGAATTAGTTATCCCTATGGTTGAGAAGTCACCATCAAGCGCAGTTGGGTGTTAAATTTCAACATACCTAAGACAAGTCAGAAGCAAGGAGATATGGGATATCTACAAGGATCGTAAGAACCTAAAGGATATCTTCACTAAGTTGGTTTTGATCTTATGAAATCATCGATGAATTAGAGCGATCAATGATTATGGCATGGAAGTGTGTTAATACCCGGATAAGCAAAAGTTGTTGTCGATGCTCCTAGCATAAGGAGTGTGCTAGGGAGGTTCGGTCGACACCAAGGTTGAGTTGTGTGAGAAACTTGAGTGATGTCACCTACACTACAAAGTTGGTAATTAATAGTGATCACCTTGGAACAAAAGGAATTGCAAAGGTCAATTGGAGGAATGGCATAAAGGGCTAAGGGATTGTGCTTAAGAGTTGATCAAGCAATTAGGAGCAAGGTTGTAACAACGTGCAAGCTACCGCGTGATAGTGGTGAGAAAATGAAGAAGATCCAAAGGCAGAGTATCTACATCTTTTTGATCACCGTCTTCCGAATCTCGAGGACGAGATTTCTCTTAAGGGGGGTAGAATTGTAACACCCTAAATTTTGCATTGTTTCAAAATAGATAAAATTGATTTAATTATGTATTTGTTTGTGCATTCAAATTTAGGGAATAATAAAATTTGGTGAAAATAAAATAAATCATAAGGATTAGTTACATGTTGATGCACTCATGCCGATGCATTTTATTTATTGACTGATTTTTATCTCTTTGCCAAAAGGATTTAAAAATATTTTGAAAATGCAATTGGAAAATCGAATTGAAAAAAAGAAATTCTCCTTCTCCCGCTTCCCTCCCTTCCATTTCGGCCCGCTGGCCCAACTTTTCCCGCCGGCCTGCTCGCCTCCTCCCTCTCTTCCCCTCCCTCCTTCCGGCCCGAGCGGCCCGTTCGGCCTGCTGTCTTCTCCCGCTGAGCCGGCCCGCGCGCGCGCCCTTCCTTTCTCCTCCCTCCTGGGCCGGCCCATCCCGGCCAAGCCGTTGCCACCCTCCCTGTCTCACTCACTGACGAGCAAGGCCCACCCGTCAGTCGCCTCCCTCCTTCCTCCGAATCGAGCACAACCGACGGCAACCACCGCCCGCGTCCACGCTCCATCGTGGGAGCGTCCTCCCCGCGCCCGACCTTCAAAAGGGAAGCGCGACCCCGTCTCTGGCCTTTTCCCCGCTCCAACTCCCGTCTTCTCCCTCGCTCGCACGCGTTGGAACCGCAACCGCAGCGCGGCTGCGACCCATCGAGGAGCACGACGTGGACCGCTGCCCTCACTCCTTCTCCGGCTCCACTCTTGCCGCGGTGAGCTCTGCCTTGACCTCCTCTTCCTTTTTATGCTCCCAATTTCTCAAATTGTGGACGTTGTGGCATGTCCCCGTTCGCTCCGACGACATTCTCGCCGCCGTCCATGGCGGGAGCCGCTCGAGCTCATCCCCGGCCGCGTTTAGGGTCTAGGATTGATCGCCTTCATCTCCTATTCCTCCCCGCGCCTCTAATTTGTCAAATCATGGCCGCAAGGATCATCTTTCGCGCATGCCGACGAGCTCCTTCTTGCCATCATTCAAGGTGAGCCCGTGAGAGCCCTCCCCCGGCCGCAAAATGCACTCTATCAGACTCGCCTTCACCTTTGCTTCGCCCCTGTATCCTTTAATTTGTAAATGGAGCCCCCTAGCTCTCGATTTGCTTACTCCGGCGAGCTCCCGGTCGTCGGCAATGGAGGGCCGCCGCGCCGGCTGTTTCTCCGGCGGCCACGCCTTCTCTCTCTCCCTCCCATCATTTCTCCTCCGTCCGTTTTGAGATCAACGGCCCAGGATGGCTGATACCCCTTCACGGGTTTTCTTTCTAAAGAGACCCTCGGTTTCTTTCTTATCTAACCCACCATCCTTGGCGTATTCCTGGAGTACGCATTCTCATTTTAAATACGTAGTTTCTTCGGTTTAAATGAAAAATGCGTTTTCAGATTAATTACAGTTTTGCCACTGTAGTAAAACGCTTATAAAATCGTCGTTTTAGCTCCGATTCGACCCGTTCAACTTGCGTTAGTTTCGTAATTTCATAATCTACGCATTAGTGCTACTGTTAGACCTGTTAGAAGTTTTTGAATTTCTCGATTAAGTCTAGTTAATAGCTAGCTTTTGAAACCTTAAATAGCTCATAACTTTTGCGTTGTAGCTCCATTTTTCGTGAACTTCGCGTCGTTGTGATCGTAGCGAGACGTAGAATATTTTCATAAACTTTTTATCTTGTTTTTATATTGCTGGTGTACTGTTCTAATTATAGATTTGTTTGCTATGCATGAATGCTCCTAAAATGTGTATGTTGCCGTGTTGGTCGAGTTCAGACGGTGAGGAGTACGTTGGGAACCAAGAGTACTTCGAAGACTAGCAAGATCAGGAGTGTGAACCAAGGCAAGTATAGCATGGGCCTACCTTGATTCCTATTCATTATATAATCTACTCATCATGCATGTGTCTAATAATGCTCGACTATAAGGACATCCTAGCCATTGATGACTTATACCTTGATGCCTATGGGTTTTATTGCATATGGGTAGAATGCTAGTGCTCTATTCAAACATGATCAATACTATGATTAATGGAACAAACGGATAAACATGATGGTAATAATTGAAATATAGGGTGATGGTGCAAATGATGTCGATCATGTTGCCCTAAACTCTCCGTAAGGACTTATCTGTAGGGCAAAAGCTGGGACATACAGTGCAACCGTGAGAGTTATATGGCTCTGACTTTAGCTCAGTAATAGGATCTTTTCTAGCTTGTTAGAGGTTACCCGAAAGGGCGCAAGAGGGGCTTGTCACTTTGGGTATAGAACTGCCTCTGTTCTTGTGTGTATAGCCTACGGGAATTGTGCCACAGAAAGGGGGGTTCTCTATATCTGCCTGCCGAGGAAACCTCGCGGCCCTAACTTGTTAGACGAGACCTATGAAAGGCTTCATACTGTACCCTGCCCGCTCACCTTGGAAGTGTTATGGGAGTAATTAACCAGGGCATATGGGTAACACGATTCACGGGTAAAGATGCATAACCTCTGCAGAGTGTTAAAACTGTTATAATAGCCGTGCTCACGGTCACGAGCGGTCTGGAAAACTCACAGAATAAATGGTCACTTGTGAAGATGTTGTTCATGGTGAACTATGATGGTATTGTGATGATGATGACGATGATGATGATATAATGTTGATCAATGACTCTATTTAATTCTAGTATATGATCATGTGGGTTAATTTGGGAGCTTAAGCATAATTTGATATTGATCAATAACAAAATGTTGACTTACTAAAATGCTAAATGCAGTAAACCGTGTCTGCCTTTTGAGCCTCATGAATCCCCATGTTATGCTTGTGGAGTACGAAATGTACTCATGCTTGTTTATTTTCTATTTTTGGATAAAAATCCCGGTTGGGTACCAGATTGCCAGAGATTGAAGCAGATAGGCTTGTGATCAACCAGTCAGTTGTCCCTGTGGAGTGGAGTCTTTACCTGAAGACCGGAGTTGTCTTTCCGTTGTTTGCTATCTAAGGTTATATCTTTTATAATAAGTACGTTATATATTAAGCATTGTCATTTGATATTACCCTTATTTGTAGCTATATGTGAGATTTGACTTCCTGGGCTCACATATGGTGTGTATCTGGTTTTGTTCTTAAAACCGGGTGTTACACGCCGGGGTCAATGCAGGCTCATACGACTCAGTACTAACTTGTATATTGTCATAGTATAATATCATACATGATAACATGAATAGTGGATAAAACTACAAAGAATATATGAAGCAAAATGTTCTTTTATCCACCATCAGCCTAACAAGCTTTTGAACTAGTGTTCAACTTAGCAAATCTTTCGCCAGCTCACACTTTATCACTGTAAATATGAAGCTCACCACCAAGATCCTTCAATATGGTGCTGAAGTCATCAAGGTATGACTTAGCCAACTCCCTCAAACTCTTGAAATTTTTCTATAATTTTGGTCAACCATTGGATAGATTGACTAAAGAGAAATCTAGAATTGGTTTTTTAGGATGGATGTAGTATTTGCTATAGAACACGAGGTGGCACTCAACACAATGTGTTGTTTGGTGTTTTCATGTGATTATATATGTGGGAGTGTCTACCTATCTGTCCATAGATTTTAGGTGATCAAATCTATTAGATTTTTTACAAATGCGATCCATGTGCGGTTGCAACCCATTAAAGTGGTAGCTAGAGCACAAATCATAAAAGCACAATCCAATGCATATAAATTTGATAGGTTTAGCATAAAAATCCGTGGTGATAGATAAACAACAAAAATCTATATGTATACCAGAATAATTTAAGGATCTGAGGAACTGGGTTACCTTGTTGCCTCGCCAATGTGCTCGCTTGCTCGGGAGAGCGAATGAGAGAGCCTTGGAGGTCATGTCGTCCAGGATACTGGATAACGGAAGGTGCGCGAGAATGGAAGGTCGGGTCAAAGAGTTGTCACGTCAGATTGGGAGTCTAGCGGTCTACGGAGTAGCCGGCTGGGTCCCTAGGGGTGTGTTCACTTCGCGAAAAGTAGGTGAAAAGTTACTGTAGCATCTTTCATTGTTATTTGGCAAAATTTGTCCAATCATGGACTAACTAGGCTCAAAAGATTCGTCCCAACATTTACAGACAAACTATGCAATTAGTTATCTTTTTTACCTACATTTAATGCTCCATGCATGCGTCGAAAGATTTGATGTGATGGGTGGAAGAGGAAATATTTTGGGTTGAGATGGGAAGTGAACAAGGCCTAGGTGTGAGGAAATTCAACTAAAGGTATAAGTCTGGGCTAAGCCTGTTGCTGGTTTGCTTGTATAAGCCTGCAAGCATCCAAATGAAATTGACATATATATGGCCATCGGGCCGGCCCGGCTCGACACGGCACGGGCACGGGCCAGACACGGCCCGCAGGGTCTCGGGCCGGCACCCTCCCGTGCCATGCCACTATGTGCCTTGTGCCTGGCCTTCGGCCCAAGCATGGGCCTACGGGCCGAATTTTGTGCCATGTCGGCCTGTTAAGCATGGCCAAAACCCTGTGCCGTGCCAGCCCACGACCCGGTGATCATAAAACATATGAAAAGATTCAGCTCAACAAACACTTGTCAAATTTCAAATCTGTTTTCCCAGATAAGTTATAGATATGATCATAATTCACAAGTCAAAAACTCAGAAGTCACAACTCAAATAGAAAACAATGCACAACACAGAGAAGAATTTAAAAGATTACTGAGCTGTGTGCAATGCTGCCTCACTAAAAATCTTTCTGGGTAAAACTCGCCCTTATGAGAAACCCTAGAAAGGAAAAAAGAGTGCAGCACAACTCTTAAGATTAAGTCTTAAAACATTGTTCAAAGGTTTACATCACATGTCGCAGATAGTCTCAACTCTCAAGTCTCACTCTCAGTCTCTCACAACTCTCAACACTCAACTCTCAGGTATCAGCAGAAGCCATAGATGCAGATGCAGATGTACTAGCAAAAGGAGGCCTAGACCTAGATGCATCTTCATCAAGATAGAGATTCTTGAAGGAGTCTTCTAGTTCTTGGTTGTCAACAGCATGCTGCAGTCTTCTATCACCCAGCTTCCAATCTTTTATGCAAGCAAGCATCTCCACATGTTGAGGCAACAGCTGTCGTCGCCGCTCCTCAATTATTCTTCCTATCAAGCTGAAACAAGATTATGAAGACACAGTAGAAATAGGAACTAACATAATGTCTCTAGCCATGATAGAAAACACTGGATATGTTAGCTTTATGGTCATGCCACCAGAGAAGTAAATCAAAGTCATCCTCATATATAGTGACATTGTCACTGTCTAGATAAGCTGATAGTTCACAAGCAGCAGCAGAAGCAGATAGAGATGGAGTGAGGGCAGAGGTAGGGGAAGTGAAAGGACTTGATGGCTAGAGGGGGGTGAATAGCCTAATAAAATTTTCTATAAAAAAATGCTAGACAAGTTGATTAGTATATCAAATGGCGAGATGTGAGTTTTGCCTAGCTTAAGGGGGTGATGCAAGCCACCTATCCAATTAGCAATTCTAGTATGGTTCACACAACTACACAAGTTTAGACCGCAAGAGTAAAAACTAAGGCAAACTACTCTACTCAAGCTAACAAGGCAACTAGGCAAGACAAAGAATACAATAAGATAGTAACAAAAGTAATGCAAAAGTAGGTCTAGAAGTGATTTCACCGAGGGGCGATGAATAGAGCCAACCAATTGATATATCCAAATGATGATCCAATCAAGTAGCCAATCACCGAGATAAACCAATCACAATCACGAATTGATGACAAATGATTTATCCCAAGGTTCACGTGCTTGCCGGCACGCTAGTCCCCGTTGTGTCCCCCTACACCATGTGGTTTGGTGGCTAATCGGTATCACACACCGAGCCTCTCAAAAGATGCCACAAGAACCTACCAAATGGTGAAAAGTTCTGACATGAGCAATCCACTAGAGTTGGAATTCGGCGCTCCATCGGGGAACCACAAGAACCCCTCACAAACCAATCACCGGAGCCGGCCACGAACAATCACCAACACGTGCTGGACCTCCACCGCAGCTTTAAGCCGTCTAGGTGGCGGCAACCACCAAGAGTAACAAGAAATCTCGCAGCAAAACAATCCCTCAAGTGCCTCTAGATGCAAAGCAATGAACGATGCACTTGAATCACTCGATCTCACTCAAGAATTGCAATCGAATGCAAGGAGATGAGTGGGGAGAAGTGTGAGGGTGTTGGCTTAGCTCAAGATGCTCACAAGTATGTCAAAGTGCCAAGAGAGACAGCCTAAAGCCAGCCAACAAGTATTTATAGACGTACCCCTTCGAATAGAGCCGTTATTCCAACAACGGGGTGTAAGGTCCAAATGGCTAGAGGGGGGGGGGTGAATAGCCTAATTAAAACTTCTACAAGAATTACTTGATCACAAGTTAGTATGAAAGGTGGCGAAGCAAAAGCACTAGCTCTAACTAATTAAGCGAGCCACCTACACAAGTCTAGTACAAGGCTATCCACTAAACACAACAACAACTACAAGCTAGAAATAAGAAGTAATACGAAAGAAGAGCTTCGAGTGATTATACCGCCGTGTAGAGAAGAGAAGTACCAATCAATCAATCACACGAGAGAAATCCTCGGGAAGAGAATGACACAAGAATTTATCCCGAGGTTCACTTGCTTCCCGGCAAGCTACTCCCCGTTGTGGCGATACACCCACTTGTCGGTTCACGAGCTAATCGACTATCAAGAGTCGAGCCCTCGGCGGGCGCCGCACAACCGCACACAAGATGGGGATCCTCCAAGCCACGAGCTCCACTAGAGTATCCAATTTGCGAACTCCCGCGGGGAAGGATCAAGAACCCCTTACAACACTTGGTGAGGGCTCCAACAATCTCCAATTGTGAGCTTAATCACCTCCGCTGCTCCAAGTCGTCTACCGTGTCGGGAAACACGGAAGAGTAACAAGAAATCCACAGCAACTCGAAGATCAAGTGCCTCTAGAATGCAACTCTCAAGCAATGCACTTGAATCTCACTCAATCTCACTCAAGATGTGCAACTAATCAAAGAGATGAGTGGAGGGGTTGTTCTCTAGCTCAAAGGATGTCTCTAGGTCTCAAAATGTGCAAGAGTTACCCTTAAATCCTGGACATCTTCTATTTATAGCGAAGGGGTACGCAGCTAGCTGTTACCGGACGACACAGTTCAAAACGAGCTGACCGGATGCACCGGTCAGGGTGACCGGACGCGTCCGTTCACTACAGGACAAGCGTGAACAGTGCGCATCAAAAGTTACCGTTGCTATAACCGGACGCGCTCTAGCGAATGATCGGATGTGCTCTAGCGAATGACCGGACGCGCTCTAGCGAATGACCGGACACGCTCTAGCGAATGACCGGACGCGCTGCACCTGGCGTCCGGTCAGAGTCTAGTAAGCTCCCACCGCGACCGGACGCGTCCGATCGCACATGACCGGACGCGCCGCGCGTCCGATCATCACTCCGCTGCGCTCTGCCCCTCTGGACGCTTGACCGGACGCGTCGGTTCCATGAGGGACCGGACGCGCCGGTCGCGCGCTTTTCTTCTACGCATAGGAGAACTGATCGGACGCGCTGGTCAGGCCAGACCCGTGTCCGGTCACAAACCCTCGCGCCTAACAACTGCTGAGAACTGACCGGACGCGTCTGGTCAAACCGTGACCGTATCCGGTGCAGCGTCCGGTCACCACAGTGACCGCCGTTCACCTCCATTTCTTTTTCGACTTCTGGTGCAGTAGAAAATAGGAATTTCACTTCCCCAAAAAGCACCGAATCCCACCTCACAAGCTCGGCGGGAGGGAGAGAGGAACCCAAAACCCCTCTCTACCGCTCAAACTCCACCGCCTTCGCAAAAGTGCTAACACCACCAAGTGTACACCACCATGTGCATGTGTGTTAGCATTTCACAATCATTTTCCAAGGCGTTATGTTAGCTCTTTACTAGATCCTAATGCATATACTCAAGACAATGATCTAGTGACACTTGATTCCCGAGCTAACTGTGATTGCCCCTCTTGATAGTCGGCTATGTATCCTAAATCCGGTCAAGCACTTCTCTACTCATCTTAGACCGGTAAAAGAAAAACCCTATGGCTATACCTTAGCCTTGCGCTCTTAGATCCTTCTCTTCTACTTGATCATCATGTCCATCATATTATGTGCATCTCCACCATGATCATCATTTCATGTCCATGCACCATCTCTTTGTGATCTTGTGGCCACCACTTCTTGCCACATACACCTTCATCACATGTGTTGCTTATGCCTAACTCAAAACACTTAACACATGGCATTAGCAACTTGGTGTCATTAATTACCAAAACTAAACTTGGGCTTTCAATCTCCCCCTTTTTGGTAATTGATGACAACCATCACAAAGATATGAAATGAAATCAATTTTCAATTTCGATAGTATTAGCTCCCCCTACATATGTGCTTCCATGAGTTTGGTTCAATTGTGCACATATGTATGGATTTGAATTTTGAGAGAGTTACTACTATCAAATTGATGCTAAGGTATATAGAATGGACCTTTAAAGTGTGATACCAATTGGAGTTGCCTTTATATACCATCCTTAGCATCGATGTAGCTAGACACCACTTGTAATACATCACTTGTAAAGATCACAAACACTAAAATACCCCGTGAGATCAACATTATAAGCAAAAGGTTTCTAGATACCACTTGTAAAGCTACTCTTAACAAATCATCATTCAAGTTCTATTTCTAGCAAATACCATACAATCATGAATATGAATTTAAGCTTTGCAATGCAACAATTCATCATGTTAATGCACATACAAATGCAACAAATAATTCATGAGCTTGCTCCCCCTACTTATGTGCTCAATTTTAATTGATCCCTTGATTTCTCGCCCCTTTACAACTTAACTTTTTATCTTGTGACTTTTCTATCTTTGTGACTTTTCTATCTTTGTGACTTTTCTCTCCCCCTTTGTCAACAATCACCAAAAAGGTGCCAATTTTAGTGAGAGATAAGTCAATCAATATGAGAGAGTCCAAATTATGGTTCAATCTAGATCACTTGCCTAGAATATGCAATTCGGTTTGATCCAAGCACAAGCTTCTTCACACCTCATAAAGTATAAGGGTTATCTTGAGCATGCTGAATTACACATCATGAGCTCATTTTCTAGATTCAACACTAGGTTTGCAAGCCCACAAACATGTCATATGCTACCACTAGATTAAACAAACATAGAAGCAATAGTGGTACCATATATACATCAAAATCATTTAATTTTCATGAATGAGCCTAATTGTCATGCAAATATGTCTAAATGTTCTAACCATGTCCTTAGCAAAGTATGAATGATATGCCAAACAACATTACCTTGCTATGTTAGAGCAGAGGCATGTCATATAAGAATGTGAGGGTGCACTCATTTCAAGTTGGAGAAGTCAAGTATGTTCAATTCATTATTTAACTTGTAAAACCTTTTCTCATCAAGTGGCTTTGTAAAAATGTCGGCTAGTTGATCTTCGGTGCCAATGCTCTCAATGCTAATATCACCCATTTGTTGATGGTCTCTTATGAAGTGGTGCCTTATGTCAATGTGCTTCGTTCTTGAATGTTGAACCGGATTTTGAGTCATCTTGATTGCACTTTTATTGTCACAAAACAATGGCACATTCTTGAACTTGATTCCAAAATCATTCAAGGTGGCCTTCATCCAAAGCAATTGTGCACAACAACTACCGACACTAATGTATTCGGCCTCGGCGGTAGATAGTGCAACACTATTTTGTTTCTTTGATGACCATGAAACAAGAGACCTTCCAAGAAATTGACAAGTGCCACTTGTGCTCATTCTATCAATCTTGCATCCTCTATAGTCAGAGTCCGAATATCCAATCAACTCAAAATTAGACCCCATTGGAAACCATAATCCAACATCATGAGTGCCCTTAAGATATCTCAATATTCTCTTGGTTGCTTTCAAGTGACTTTCTCTAGGTGAAGCTTGATATCTTGCACACTTGCACACACTAAACATCACATCCGGCCTAGAAGCGGTGACATAGAGCAAACTTCCAATCATAGACTGGTATTGCTTTTGATCTACCATGTTGCCACTAGCATCAACACCCAATTGATCATTTGTGCCCATTGGTGTACTCATTAATTTAGCATCTTGCAATCCAAACTTCTTGATCATGTCCTTGATGTACTTCCCTTGACTTACAAAAGTGCCATTCTTTATTTGCTTGATTTGAAGTCCAAGGAAGTAACTAAGCTCTCCAATTATAAACATCTCAAACTCATTAGCCATCATATTTCCAAACTCTTCACAAAAGTCTTGGTTAGTTGATCCAAAGATAATGTCATCCACATAGATTTGCAACACAAACAAGTCATTTCCAAGCTTCTTGGTGAAGAGAGTGGTGTCAACCTTTCCCATCTTGAACCCTTTAGAGAGAAAAAAGTCTCTCAATCTCTCGTACCATGCTCTAGGTGCTTGCTTCAAACCATACAATGCCTTCTTTAGCTTGAAAACATGGTCGGGCTTCTTGTCATCTTCAAAACCGGGAGGTTGCTCAACATAAACTTCTTCATTGATGTAGCCATTGAGAAATGCACTCTTGACATCCATTTGATAGATCATGATGTTGTGTGCACAAGCATATGCTAATCAGATTCTAATTGCCTCTAATCTTGCAACCGGTGCATATGTCTCTCCAAAGTCAAGACCCTCAACTTGTGTGTAACCTTGTGCTACTAATCTTGCTTTGTTCCTCACAACCATGCCATCTTGATCTTGCTTATTTCTAAAGACCCACTTCGTACCAATCACATTGTAGTTCTTCGGCCTTTCAACAAGTTCCCAAACTTGATTTCTAGTGAAGTTGTTTAGTTCTTCATGCATGGCATTTACCCAATCAGAATCCTTCAATGCATCTTCTATCTTCTTTGGTTCTTCAAGTGACACAAATGAGTAATGCTCACAAAAGGATGCTAGCCTTGATCTAATTTGAACACCACTTTGAATTCCACCAATGATTTGGTCCAATGGATGATCTCTTGCAATGCTAGTAGGTTGGAGTATTGGGAGTTGATTGCTTCTACTTGTTTGACCTTGATATTGAGCTTCATCATGAGTACCACTAGAGCTTGCTTGATTTGTATCAATTTGCACACTTTGGTTGATCACATGAATATCATCATCATCAACTTGCCTTGGTCTAACATCACCAATGTCCATGTTCTTCATTGCATTTGACAATTGATCTCCTCTCACATCATCAAGGTTTTGAGCTTTATTTTGAGACCCATAGGTTTCATCAAACTCAACATCATGAACTTCTTCCAAGGTGCCATTTGTGAGATTCCAAACTCTATATGCTTTGCTTGTGGTAGAATAACCAAGTAAGAACCCTTCATCATATTTCTTTTCAAACTTGCTCAATCTAGTGCCTTTCTTGAGAATATAGCATTTGCAACCAAACACTCTAAAGTATGCAATGTTGGGCTTTCTTCCATTCAATAGCTCATATGCTATCTTTCCAAGCTTCCAATGGCAATAGAGACGGTTACTACAATAGCAAGCCATGTTGATAGCTTCACTCTAAAATGAATGACTCACATTGTATTCACTAAGCATTGATCTAGCCATGTCAATCAAAGTTCTATTCTTTCTTTCAACTACACCATTGGATTGAGGAGTGTAGGTTGGAGAGAATTGATGTCCAATACCAAGATCATCACATAAATCTTCAATTCTTGTGTTCTTGAACTCACTACCATTGTCATTTCTAATCTTCTTGATGGTAGTCTCAAACTCATTTTGCACCCTCTTGACAAAAGACTTGAATAGATCATAAACATCACTCTTGTCATAGAGAAAGAACACCCAAGTGTATCTAGTGTAGTCATCCACTATCACAAAGCCATACTTGTTCCCACCAATGCTAGTGTATGTTGTTGGCCCAAACAAGTCTATGTGCAATAGCTCAAATGCCTTTGCTGTTCTCATTTCACTCTTACTAGGATGTGTATTTCCAACTTGTTTGCCGGCTTGACAAGCACTACATGGTTTATTCTTTTCAAAAGTCACATCTTTCAAGCCTCTAACTAAGTCATGCTTTAAAAGTTTGTTCAATTGTTTTATTCCAACATGACCAAGCCTTCTATGCCACAACCATCCCATACTAGATTTACTAAGCAAGCATGATGTCAATTGTGTCTCACTATCATTAAAGTCAACCAAGTATAAGCTACCATGTCTAAATCCTTTGAATATCAAATTTGATCCATCAACACTTATGACTTTAACATCATCACTACTAAATATGCACTTGAAGCCAAGATCACAAAGTTGTGCCACCGACAAAAGATTGAAATCCAAGCTCTCAACTAGCAACACATTAGATATGCTCATGTCATTTGAGATAGCAATTTTACCAAGCCCCTTGACCTTGCCTTTCTTGTTGTTGCTGAAAGTGATAGCATCAAAACCACCATTTTGACTTATATCAATTGATTTGAACATACAAGAATCCCCGATCATATGTTGAGTGCACCCACTATCAAGCACCCAATGCCTTCCTCCGGCTTTGTAATTGACCTACAAGATAAGATCAATTCTTTTTAGGTACCCAAACTTGTTTGGGTCCTCCAAGGTTAGTGACCAAGCTCTTTGGTACCCAAATGGCTTTCTTCTTTGAGCCCATCCATGGTGTACCAATGAACTTAGCATGAATACCATTAGTACCCTTGGTAAGCATATAGAAAGAATCAAACTTAATTGAGGATACATTAGCATTGGATTTCTTGTTCATACAATGTTGCTCTATGTGACCAACTTGCTTGCAACTTTTGCAATAGCTACCATTGTTCTTCACAAAACGAGTCTTGTGAGGAGCAAAAGCGGCCTTGCCTTTCTTGGGGTTATAGCCTAATCTCTCTTTATAGAGAGACGCCCTTTGGCTACCCAAGCACATAAGCAAGCGGTCCTCACCACCATAAGCCTTGGCTAAGGTGTGATTGAGCTCTTTTACCTCCTTCTTAAGATTTTCATTCTCAACTATAAGTGTGGAGTCACAAGTGAAACCGTCACTACTAGATGAGGATGATGTAGATGAGCTACATGAAGGGTTAGTAGGAGCAATAACAATAGGCTTATGAAAAGATTCATCAATTATATCACATGATATGCCTATGTTGCAAGTTTTAGCCTTCTCAACATTAGTTGGCATGTTTTCATATTTTTCAATTAGAGAGGAATGAGCTTCTTCAAGCTTAGTGTGAGACTTTTGAAGCTTCTTATGGTCTACCTTTAGACTCTCATAAGATGCCCTAAGCTCATCAAGTTCTTGCATAAGTTTTTTCTTATCCTTAAGCAAGCCTTTGCACTCTTTTCTAGATTCTTTAAAATGTTGAGTGTAATCTTCTAGCATAGTGATTAGTTCATCTTTAGTGAATTCTTCTTCATCACTATCACTATCACTATCACTAGCATTATCATGATCACTCTTATCGTCGGATGATACCTTTGCGGCCTTAGCCATGAAGCACGATGGAGTGTCGAAGAGGGAGACCTTCTCTTGAATGGCAATGCTAGCATGTTCCTTCTTCTTGCTCTTGTTGTCATCCTCATCATCACTTGAGGAATAATCACTATCCCATGTAGCAACATGAGAGTCATTTTTCTTTTTATGAGAACTCTCCTTCTTTTCTTGCTTCTTCTTTTGCTTTTTCCTCTCCTTCTTGATAGCATCTTCATCATCACTATCATAAGGACACTTTGCAATGAGATGGTCCTTGCTATGGCATCTAAAACATCTCATGGCATGCTCATTCTTCTTGGATGAGTTCTTCCTCCTTGCATGAAAGTCTTTCTTCTTCATGAATTTGCCAAATTGCTTGACAAACAGAGCCATCTTCTCATCAATGTCATCACTATCACAAGAGCTTGAGTCTTCATCACTTGATGATTCAATCTTGGATTTGCCCTTAGATGTGGTGGCTTTGAATGCCACACTCTTCTTCTTCTCATCATCCTTCTTCTCACTTTCCTTCTTCTTCTTTTTGACCAACTTCTCTTTCTCATCATCTTCTCTATATGAATCATCGGTCATCACTTCTTGGAATACTTGTTGAGGAGTTAAATCCTTCAATGTAGTCCTCACTAGCACGGTGATCAATGTATCAAATCTCTTGGGTAAGCTTCTCAAGAACTTCATAGAGAATTGGTTGTCCTTGACCTCCTCACCAAGTGCCTTGAGCTCATTGACAATGACTTGCAACCTATGAAATATCTCTGGTACACTCTCATTATCTTGCATCTTGAAGCTTGAAAATTTTTCTTGCAAGATATATGCTTTAGCGGTCTTTGTGCCTTCGGTGCCCTCAAATGTTTCTTCTAGCTTGGCCCAAGCATCATGAGCAATCTCAATGTTCTTCACTTGCTCAAAGGTCTTGTCATCTAGTGCCTCATGAAGAGCACTAATAGCAATGTCATTACATTGGAGCTTCTTCTCTTCTACCGGTGTAGGTGCTTCCGGATTAGCAACCTCAAATTTTATTTCGGTGACCTTCCACACTTCTCTATTGATTGACTTGAGGTGTGCGGTCATCTTAACCTTCCAATATGCATAATTTGTGCCATCAAAGTGAGGTGCCTTCTTGGTGTTGTTGATGTTTTTCATCGTAGGTTGTTAAGTCTAATTAAAACTTCTACAAAAATTACTTGATCACAAGTTAGTACGAAAGGTGGCGAAGCAAAAGCACTAGCTCTAACTAATTAAGCAAGCCACCTACACAAGTCTAGTACAAGGCTATCCACTAAACACAACAACAACTACAAGCTAGAAACGAGAAGTAATACGAGAGAAGAGCTTCGAGTGATTATACCGCCGTGTAGAGAAGAGAAGTATTAATCAATCAATCACACAAGAGAAATCCTCGGGAAGAGAATGACACAAGAATTTATCCCGAGGTTCACTTGCTTCCCGGCAAGCTACTCCCCGTTGTGGCGATACACCCACTTGTCGGTTCGCGAGCTAATCGACTATCAAGAGTCGAGCCCTCGGCGGGCGCCGCACAACCGCACACAAGATGGGGATCCTCCAAGCCATGAGCTCCACTAGAGTATCCAATTTGCGAACTCCCGTGGGGAAGGATCAAGAACCCCTTACAACACTTGGTGAGGGCTCCAACAATCTCCAATTGTGAGCTCAATCACCTCCGCTGCTCCAAGCCGTCTACCGTGTCGGGAAACACGGAAGAGTAACAAGAAATCCGCAGCAACTCGAAGATCAAGTGTCTCTAGGATGCAACACTCAAGCAATGCACTTGAATCTCACTCAATCTCACTCAAGATGTGCAACTAATCAAAGAGATGAGTGAAGGGGTTGTTCTCTAGCTCAAAGGATGTCTCTAGGTCTCAAAATGTGCAAGAGTTACCCTTAAATCCTGGACATCTTCTATTTATAGCGAAGGGGTACGCAGCTAGCCGTTACCGGACGACGCAGTTCAAAACGAGCTGACCGGACACACCGGTCAGGGTGACCGAACGCGTCCGGTCACTACAGGACAAGCATGAAAAGTGCGCGTCAGAAGTTACCGTTGCTATGACCGGACGCGCTCTAGCGAATGACCGGACGCGCTCTAGCGAATGACCGGACATGCTCTAGCGAATGACCGGACGCGCTGCACCTGGCATCCGGTCAGAGTCTAGTAAGCTCCCACCGTGACTGGACGCGTCCGATCGCACATGACCGGACACGCCGCGCGTCCGATCATCACTCCGCTGCGCTCTGCCCCTCTGGACGCTTGACCGGACGCGCCGGTTCTGTTAGGGACCGGATGCGCCGGTCGCGCGCTTTTCTTCTACGCATAGGAGAACTGACCGGACGCGCTGGTCAGGCCAAACCCGCGTCCGGTCACAAACCCTCGCGCCTAACAACTGCTGAGAACTAACCGGACGTGTCCGGTCAAACCGTGACCGCGTCCGGTGCAGCGTCCGGTCACCACAGTGACCGCCGTTTGCCTCCATTTCTTTTTCAACTTCTGGTGTAGTAGAAAATAGGCATTTCACTTCCCCAAAAAGCACCGAATCCCACCTCGCAAGCTCGGCGGGAGGGAGAGAGGAACCCAAGCCCCGCTCTACCGCTCAAACTCCACCGCCTTCGCAAAAGTGCTAACACCACCAAGTGTACACCACCATGTGCATATGTGTTAGCATTTCACAATCATTTTCCAAGGCGTTATGTTAGCTCTTTACTAGATCCTAATGCATATGCTCAAGACAATGATCTAGTGGCACTTGATTCCTGAGCTAACTGTGATTGCCCCTCTTGATAGTCGGCTATGTATCCTAAATCCGGTCAAGCACTTCTCTACTCATCTTAGACCGGTAAAAGGAAAACCCTATGGCTATACCTTAGCCTTGCGCTCTTAGATCCTTCTCTTCCACTTGATCATCATGTCTATCATATTATGTGCATCTCCACCATGATCATCATTTCATGTTCATGCACCATCTCTTTATGATCTTGTGGCCACCACTTCTTGCCACATACACCTTCATCACATGTGTTGCTTATGCCTAACTCAAAACACTTAACACATGGCATTAGCAACTTGGTGTCATTAATTACCAAAACCAAACTTGGGCTTTCATGGGGTCACCAGACATGTCTGTCGCCATTGCAACAGACATGGTCACCAGCGTCCGATGCTTGAGATGATGCCACATGTCCTGCTGAATCAAAATTCCAATGGTCGATACACAGAGCAACAGACGCGTCTAACGCTCGGGGTTCCAGCGTCTATCGCTCCATCGGAGGTAGTCCAGTAAGCACCCAAAGGTGATTTTCGGTCACCAGACGCGTCTGACGAAGGGGGCAGCGGATGTGCCGAGCATCTGACGCAGCTGCGGCTGACGTCACTCACGATAGATGCTGACGATCAGCGTCCAATGTAGCAGCACCAGCGCGTCTGGTGCTCACTCACCAGCGTAGAGCCACAGAGGGTAAGCCACTGGACGCTGACGTCAGCGTCCGATGCTCCCAAGACTAGCGTCCGACGAGTGTTTCACTCCCGCGACTTTGTCTCCTTTTTCATCCTTCGGCGCAATGGAAAATAAGCGTTTCATCTCCACGAAAACGCCTGAATCTCGTCGAGCTTGCTCAGCAGGAGGGAGAGAGGACCCTAAACCCCTCTCTACTGCTCAAACTCCACCGCCTTCACAAATATGCTAACACCACCAAGTGTACATCACCATGTGCATGTGTGTTAGCATTTTCACAATCATTTTTCAAGGCATTACGTTAGCTCTTTACTAGATCCTAATGCATATGATCAAAGAATGACACCTAGAGGCACATGTAGGACTCAATTGCAAAGAGAATTCCCCTCTTCATAGTACGACTATGTATCCTATGTCATCCACACCCTCTATGGTGTCTTGGATATAAACCAAAAAGTACTATCATATACCTTTGCCTTGAGCATCATGATTTAGCTTTGCACCTTCATCCAACTCCATCATGGCAAGCACTTGATCACATCACCATTGCTTATCCTTGCTTCACCATGTCGTTGCACCAACCACATCATAGCTACACACATGTCTTTGCTATGTGGTTAGTACTAGGTATTGTCACTAATTACCAACACCAAACATAGGACTTTCAGGAAGGTCCAACAACACCAGAAAGAACAACTGTGGATTCATAAAAAATTTCTAGGAAGTCAAGTATTTTACCAGAAATATACCAGTGTCTTGCAGTTAACAATGATGAGCCATAGTTGGAATTAATGAACACAGAAAAAACATCCTTATATGGAAGCAAGTTTTTAAGCATAAGGTATGTAGCTAGCATTTCATCTAACATCCATATCTAAGCCAAACTTTCTAGGTCTAACACCCTGAGCAATGCAATAGTTCTTGAATATAGCAATCCTTTGATTAGAAGAATTCAAAAAGCTAATAGCAGTTCTAAAATCCTTAGTGTAAGGTTTGAACCTTTTTAAGCTAGATTTTTACTATCAGATTAATAATATGGCAAGCACAACGTTGATGCATCAGATTATACTTAACCTTATTAGGATCTAAAGGATCAGGGGTAGGATCAGAACCCAGATAACCAGTAAACATAGATGTCAAAGTTTCCATAGCCTTAGCATTGAAAGAAGCATTGTCAAGAGTTACAGAGAAAATCTTGTCAAGCAAACCAAACTCTTGAATCACACAACCAACCTTTTCGGCAATATTATCACCAGTATGTTTCACATCAATCAACCGAAGACCAATTACCTTTTTCTGTAGCTCCCAGTCAGCACTCACATAATGAGCCACAACACTGATATAGTCCTCTTTAGCATTACTAGACCAAATGTCTGATGTCAGAGCAACAGAAGAAGCACCAGACAACATAGAGTTCTTAATAATATTACGACATTCATTAAAAAGCTTGCTCAGATCTCTAGTGGCGGTTTGTCTAGATACTTTAACAAACCTAGGATTATGAGCACGAACCAATGTATTCTTCCTAGGCATCTATCTCACCAATTCCTAAAGGCAGATCAAGCTTAGCAATCAAACGACACAATTCAGATCTAGCAACATCAGGTTTATAGCCCTGGTTATGCACAGAACCATCAGGATTGTAAGAAAGCCTAGACTGAACCCTAGCACGTTGATCAGTTTTAAGCCTACATGATTTTTGGTGCCTCTTTAAGTGACCAGTGCCAGCAGCAGATCTAGCAGACAAGGTAGTTTTACACATTTTACAAGTAGCCTTAGTGCATATCGAAACACCATTAACAGTCTCAAAGATCTGATCAAAATCAGCCCACACAGGTGATTTGCGCTTACCAACATTACCATTACCAGCAACAGAAGGAGCAGAGCATTGGAGTTCACAGTCGCCGTCGCACCTTCACCACCGTCGCCGTCTAGATCAATCGGAGTGGGAGGAGTAGAGCCATTGGAGTTCACAGTCGCCGTCGCACCTTCACCACCGTTGCCGTCCAGATCAATCGGAGTGGGAGCAGCAGAGCCATCCCCAAGATCGATACCGAACAACGCAGCAGCATTGGCTCGGGTGTCGTCATCGTTCTCGCCCTTTGGGGCCAGTCCCTAGCAGCAGGAGGCCATCATCTTCAGCCATTGTCTCTCCAGCCCCGTTCTTCAACGATGCGAGTGGCTGCCTTGCTCGCTCTATGCCGCAGCTAGAGGACGAAGCATTAGCTACCCGACCTGCACAACAAATGAATGGATCAGATCAATGGAAGAAGATAGCAGTTAGGGTTAGGGTTTACCTGCGCAACCGGAGCTTGGTGCCAGAGACAAAGACGACGACCTAGAGGCCAGAGAAGACGGACAACGACACTCAGTTAGCAACGACGGTGAGCGGCGGAGGAGGGACAGTCGGGGACAACAAACTCACATAATCACCGAGATCTAGAGGGGAGATAGGGAAAGGGAGAAGGGAGAGGCAGAGAGGGGGCCAGGGAGGGGAGGACGCCGGCGGCAAGTTGTTCAAGGTCACCGGAGTCGAGGTCGAAGATGGCGAGGCATCGAGCACAGGCAAGGCGAGACTACGAGAGCGGCATGGCAGGTTGTGGTGAATGATTTAGGGTTAGGGATTGGGGAGGGACGCCGCTGCGGCCTCAATATATATGCGGGGGGGGGGGGTGGGGGGGATAGAGAGCCGTGGGCTTTGGGCCGCCTACGGCCTATCTCACCTGGGCTGTGGGGGCAGTAGGGATGGCCGGATGGGGGGGGAGGGAGGGGTCGGGGGCCGCCCCCTAAAAACCGTGCCGGGCCGTGCTGGCCCGCGGGCCTAAGTGGCGGCCCAGGCATGGCCTGGTGCCCCATGTCGGGCTGGCCCGAGCATGATGCCCTACGGGCCGGGCCAGGCTCGGGTCGGGCCAAAAAAACTGGGCTGCCAGGCCTTGGGCTGCATGGCCAAGTATAAATTGACGTAGTCAACTAAAGTGGGCTTTGAGGCTTTCACTCGGGGTTTTGCAGCACGGGGGCTGGGGTGTTGGGCTAATGCTAGCTAGGCTTGTCGGGGTCCAACATATTTTTTACTAGGGTCCACAATGGCCAAAAATTACAGGGTCTAGGATCTGCCGCAGAATCTAGACCCCGATGCCATGACGTAGCATCGCCTATTAAAGATAGAACATTCTTCTTGTAAAGCTGCAACATTTTCCTGTTTGCATTATTATTCTCATGAAGTTGGGACTTTTTTTTGTCTTATAAACAAGGACAATGTTCTCATGGATCTAGACTTTGTTCTCCCTAATCTAAATCATTTCCCCCATAAAGCTGGAACATTATCTTAACGAACCTAGCACAAATTTTCTCCTAAAGCTTGAACATTTTCTCGTGAAAAGTGAAAAGGTTTTCTTCTGAACAATATTCTCGTAAACGTAGGATAATTATCACTTGAATTGCAACATTGTTCTGTTTCTCAGTTTCATGAGAAAGCATATGTCCGTAAATATACTTTGTTTTAAAACTCTGAATCGTAATTTATTTTTAATACTTTGTTTGAAAATTACGTGTTTTTTAGTGTGAAACCTGATCTTGCATGCACATGCAGCACATTTCGTCACATGGGGGCACAAAAAACCCGTTGGCCCAGATTAATAACAGCCCAAGCTGGAGGGTAGGTGAAACTTAATAGCCCAATTTACCATTTAGCATTCAAACTTGATCGCGGTGCTGTTTTTGAAAGGATAATTGTTGGCCCAACCGGAGCATTTTAGAGGAAGGAGCTAAACTGTCTGTTGAGATAATTGCCTGGCCCGGCTGTCCCAGCAATAACTTGTGCTTCTTTAACTGCTAAAGTATCCCCATATTTGGAACCCCAAATTCCAGGCAGCTTGAACTTCACTTCTTTGTGTGTTCCACAAATGATACAGTAGAATTAAAAAGATAAGTAAGTTTGATTAGCCATAGGCCCTCCATAAATTTCTAATACGTAGGCCATGTTTGCTGCAGCTTCCGTACCATTTGCTCTACTGCCGTAAATTTAGGCAATGGAGACGACGGTGGCCTTATTGACGTATGGAAGGGGAGCTGTGATTTTAGGCTGTACGTATTAGGCAATGGAGACGACGGTGTGTAGCACCACTTACATGGACAGAAGACGGGCCATGGTGAAGAACGCAAGTAGTCACGTGAGGCTCCCCCCTGTAAACCGCTTATTCGTCCTCTCCTAGTGCAATATTAGAAGGGCGGGAGGTTCCTAGACCTGCTCTCCTGGTCATGATGCATGTAGGCCCTCAAGGTGGAGAGACTACAACAGTGGAACAACAACAGCATGAGGCAAATCGCTAACTCGAGAAGATGTATTTTGACGATGGTCAATATGTCGTATATGTATTTTGGCGACAACCCATAGATCGTCTATATACAAAAATCCACACGATTAAACCAATTGGAATTCCAACTTGCAGACTTAAAAGGCCAAGGTAACGAATAAATAAGACTACTAATGGAGGCCATGCTCCTGCAAGGGCGGGAGACAGATTTTGTATCCACACAGATGCCATGCACCTAAGCCCTCTGGCCCGCCCAGTGAGGCAGGTGGGTGTGGGCTTCCCTTTTCTTTCAACTTACCCACTCAACTCAAATTATAAGTTATTTTAGCTTTTTGAGAGTCAAAGTATCTTAAATTTGATCAAATTTTTATAACGAAATAATAATGTTTATTATACCAAATAAGTATCATTAAATTCTTTATTAATTTTATTTTCACAGTATATCTATTTGATGTTATAAATCTTTGTAATTTTCTCTATAATCTTGGTCAAACTTGAGATGTTTTGACTCTTTAAGAAAATTAGAATGATTTATAATTTGGAATAGAGGGGGTATAATTTGGGATGGAGTGAGTAGAATTTAAATTTAGGTTTATTCTTTTTGTTGAAATAAACCTCCTCAGATTTTATACAATAACAACAGGTTCAGCAAACTCACGAACCACTAAGTCGATTACAAAGCTGGGGAGGGGATCATCCCAAACATAGGATTGATCTGGGTCCCGACCAACACAAAAACAAGCCAATTCACGAACACAATTATTACACGATCTAGGGACATGACAAACTTGAACTGAATCAAAACAAAGCCTAATCAAATCCCTCGCCTCTCTGTAAAGGACAGAGGCGGGGCATAAATCCATTTCGGTGGACTGCAGGGCCTTCGCTGTGTTGGTTGAGTCGGTCTCCAAAGTCACTCTAGAAATACCTTGACTCGATGCTGCTTAAAGAGTAGCAACACACGCTTGGGCTTCTGTACAATCGGCATCATGGATCGCTGAGTGGGATCCTAAACCCTCCATGAGAGTTTTTCCTTGTGATCCCTGAAAATGAATCCCCATCCTCCTTTCTTAGTCTCCGGGAAGGAGCCATCGCAATTGGCCTTTAGAATTCCAGCTGGTGGACAAGTCCATTTCTGTGATTGTGGTGTGCTGCTGCTCGTATTCTTTGTCTTCGTTGGCTTGGCCTGCACCGCCAGAGAGGCGGCTCACTGGATGACTTGCCTCCCACCAGGCATACAACAGCGTCACTACCCTTATTCGTCCTCTTCCGGTGCAATATTTAGGTTAATTTATCTTGGTGTTTCGTTCTGAAATGGCTCCTTGACCCCTATAAGACAGGAGGAAGAAGCTAAACCGTATACTGAGAAAGTTGTTGGGGCCAGCCCGTGCAACATGCGCTATGTCTGGCCTGGTCGGCCCAGCAGCTTGCGTTGCTGATTCTATTTCTATGTACACATATGTTTGCTCGACACTTTTGACAGAGAGCCCATCACACCCGCTTGAAATGAATCAAACTCAGTTGCGCATGCATCTCACTGTCACAACCAGCCCCCAACCTTGACTTTATGAAAAAAAACTTGACTGACCAAGCTAACCTGAGATTCCTTAACCCTGGTTAGGTGTAACCATCCACTACAGGAAAACGCCTCTTTGCCGACTGCTTGCCCCGGTCGGCAAATGCATAATCCCAGTCGGCAAAGGCTTTGCCGACCGCAAAGCCACGTGACAGTCGGCAAAGAGCAGTCGTCAAAGCCTGGGTCGGCAAAGGCAGATTTGCCGACTGCCACGTGGCACACAGTCGGCAAATCCTTTGCCAACTGCCACGCTAGCAGTCGGCATAGCCACGTGGCGCCGTCAGCCCTGCCGGCAGGCTTTGCCGACTGCTGGTTCCTCGGTAGTCGGCAAAGAATTTTTTTTCAAAAAATGTTTGCCGACTGGCCGCCAGCTCGGCAGTCGGCAAAGAAAGAAATTTTTTTTTGAAATGTTATTTGCCGACTGCTTTCAGAGTTGCAGTCGGCAAAGATTCTGGGTTTTTTTTGCCCAGCTTTGCCGACTGTAACAGTCGGCAAAGCTGGAAATTTTTTTTTTGCTTTTGTTTTCTGTTTTCTCGCATCAAAACCCTGCAAAATCACAAATTATAATCCAATTTCACCAGAAGCACCGGTAGCACCATTTATATCACAATTTCATCACATTTGTCGCCAACATCACCACATATATCACAATAACGCACAACATCACATATATCTCACATATATGTCACAATAACAACCACACAAGTGCATTACAACCATCACATGAAGTCCAACACGTCGAACACCACAAGTCGACGTCCATCACACGAAGTTCCACATAACAAGTCTAGATCCATAACGGTTGGCAAAGAAAATTGCAGTCGGCAAAGAGCCAATTTCCTGTAGTGATCTCCAATTCTCCATGCAGTGCAGGTGCCAGGTGCCAGGTGCCAGGTGCAGCAGGCAGCAGGCAGGAGCACTCAAATAAACCACTAGGTACCCAACCCAACCAATCCATGCGGGACACCTAAGGGCTTCTTCAACGCGGGCCACATCTCATGTATGCCTCACGCTAAAGGCCCAGGCCACATAGACATCAAAGTTTTGGGCTCCCAAAACTTCCAACTCAGGCAGCAAGTGGCGTCCTTCCTCGTTGGGCCCAGGACGTGCGTGACCTCCGTCCGTCTCCGCGTACCTCCGTGCTGCTCCGTCGCCGCAACACTCACTCGATTGTTGCCTGCAGCTTTTGTCAGGTGAAACCATCGACTCCTCTGCAGGAGTCTCTGCCAACCTGCAAGGCTATCATCTGCTGTGACACGGAGGCTGGGCGAAGACGTGGAGCACAGGGGCACCACGCCACGCTGTAGCGTTGGTGAAGCCCTAACCTGAGATTCCAAGGCTGCTTTGTTTTCCTTTGCCCTGCTTTTTCCCCGTGGTCGCTTTCTCCTCCTCCACCACCGCACACCTTTCCCTTAGTTTTTTTCCCACCCCACTTAACGCCTAAGCAAGCCAAGCGCGCCAAGGCTCCTCCTGCTCCTTGCCCCCTGGCCGCGGCTATAAATTCAGCCCCGGTTCCAAGCCCCAATTCCCTTTTCCCCTTCTCTCTACTCGCCTCTCTAGGTTTCCTTGCAGCCGCATGCTGTCCCGCTGCAACTGCAAGCAGGAGTAGCTAGCTAGTAGCTGCATGCTGACCACCACCACTGCCGCCGTCGTCACCTACCCACCACTGGCCTGATTTGCCTGCAGACCTGCTTGCTGCACCTTTTGTTCCCTGTGCCTGGGAGATTCTGTTCCCGATCGAATCGACCTTCTCGCCGGAGTTAGCAACTGTGTCTGTCCAGCCAAAACCCTGCCGTCACAAACCTTGCTGATCGAACAGGGCAACACTCTGCCGAATTTTTTTACAAGAAAAACCTCGATCGCTAGCTGTTCAGGCCGTCACTCTGCCCAAATTTTTCGCCAGAAACCCTGCTATCTAGGCCGTCACTCTGCCGAAATTTCCAGCTCCAAAACCTGCTTGTCCAGGGCGATACCCTGCCAAAATTTTCACCTGGGATTCTTCACCTTGCCTGTTCAAGGGGAAACTCTGCTGGATTTTTCCTTCGCACGGCACAGTTGCTTCTTGCGTGACTTGCTTGTGTCTTGTGCAACCAACCTAGCTTTTGATGGTGCCGCTGTTCCCGTGTTTATGATAACATCTACTGTGCTCGTCCAGTCCTTCTCCGTCGTCTTCCTCTACTGGTTCTATGTCTTCTCATAATTAACCACACCCATCATATCGATTGTGCCTCGAGATTTAAGTTCTGATTCCTGCCGCCAACAACTTCTATCTAGTCCCTAGTAAAATATAGCAACAAACTGCTCCATCGATCGTTAACCAGGTCAGGTAATTAATCGGTGAGACATAAAAAGAAGAAGAAGAAGAAAAAGAACAGTAGTGCATGATCATGGCCTCCCCCGGCATGGTGTCTACTGTGACCACGTCGCCGACGACGCCGTCGACCGGGACAGAGGGGCGGCCTGACCCGCTGCTGGCCGCGGTCACCGCGGAGAGGAAGCGCAAGCGCAAGGAGTCGAACCGGCTGTCCGCGCAGCGGTCCCGCGCGCGCAAGCAGCGGCAGCTGGACGATCTCACGGCGCAGGTGGCCGCGCTGCGCGCCAGGAACGGCGCCATGGACGCGGCCGCCCGCGACGCCGCGCGCCGGTGCGCCGCCGTGCAGGCCGAGAACGCGCTGCTGCATGCCCGGACCATGGAGCTCAGCGCGCACCTCCAGTCCCTCACCGACCTCATCCAGTGCATGGAAGACGCCAGCAGCATGTACCAGCAGCAGCAGCTGCCGCTGGTCGACGCCACCATCTACAACAACTACTGCTAGTGTTGTGTTGCCAATGAATGAAGTAATTAGCTAGCTGTGTCCGTGTGGGTGCGCATGTGTTGCTTTGTCTACTCCCTGTGTCGTGTTGTTATTGGGTGGGCATTGGCAAGGCCAAAGTATTAGGGTTTAATTTTGTGGTGGTGTCACATTATATATAGCGTGACAAGGACGGCAAAAGCAAAGTATGTGGTAAATTTGGATGTCCTTGTGGACCAACAACCCTAAATATATCAGTGCTAGTACCATTTTGTCAAATCATTCACACTTGCAACTACTTTTCTCTCTAGCTGGTGATGAGCAAAGGGCTAGCTATACCGCGAAAAAGATGGGTGACCACAAATTGAATGATTGATCATCGATCGTGTTCAAAAGGATCTGTTCCAAGATTCTTAATAATTGTGTGTGGCCTATGTCTGATAGGGGGTTTCTAGAATTTCACATATGTCTCGTCTGGTAGGGCCACCTATTAGCAGTGATGAGGTTAATCGTATTGACCAGTCGTAAATGCTACTCTCTCCGTCCTATAAAATATAATGAATTATTCTGTGAAAGATTCGATCTCATCACATTTATCTGGATTTTTCTTCTATAAATATGACCCAGAGTACAAGATTGAGTCTACAAAATCATGACCCATATATCTTGCAGTTCCAGTACTGTTGGGTGATATGGCTAATATCTTGTTATTAAGATTTTTCTTCATATTAATATATATAGGTTGTCTCTGCTTTAGCCATGACATTATTTCTTTTTGCATGACGAGGATGAGCTCTAAAGGTGCAAAAGGTTGGCCATACAAGAGAATTACTCCCTCTGGCTTGTGAGCATGCACCACAAAAAAGTATCGTGGCCCACATGTCATGTCTGATAATACTAGCTTATATGGACTGATTAATGCCACGAAAGAACAATTAAGACCAGAGATGAAGGCTTGCAGCTGTGCAAGGAAGTGGTATGCACGAGTGAAGAACTACCAGGCACCAGCAGCTTAAAAGCTGTGGCTGTCTGTGAGATTCCTTTCTAAGCTTGGTGGGCCAACGATGAGATCTCTGCAAAGCGGCGAATCATTTGCAAACTGGGGAGCGAAAATTTTAGCAAGGCATGGACGTAATCGATGACGCTTTAGTTAAAGGGGACAAAATAAAGGGCCCTCAAAACAAAAGCCTCGCTGCCGTCCTTCCATGCTTAGCTTTTAAGAATTCCACAAAAGCTGAACGGGGTGGATGTGTGTGGGTATAGACCAGTTTGTGAACTATACGTACGTACTGAATTGAACTGAGATACTATGGCCAAGATACAAATAACTAAGATCGAATTTGTTTGCATGTCGTCTTAGCTAGATTGTTTATATCATTTGGTGATATGTGTGTGATGACTCGGGATAAGCACACAAGTTAATTATTTGTTTTTCTATTAAAAAGTGAACTTGTATTGTTTTTAGTGGTGGATTCATCTTCTCTATACCAAGGACTGAAATATTGAAGTGAATGGGGAAAAAAAACCAAACTGAAACTTGTTTTACATCCTATGAGCTCATAAGGCGACAAGTGTGTGCGACGGAGGGAGGACCACCATACAAGTATAAGTTAATTTTCAATTTCTTAAAGAAATGAGTCTACTGTGTTCTCATATTTGGACTTTGGATCTTTGTTTGGCGAGTGTACGACTAGAAGCAAGCATTAGAGACTACTCCCAATCTGAAAAACGAAGTCATTGTAGTTTTAAATCTGAAGCCAAACGACCTCAAATTTGATCAAATTTATGTAAAATACTGAGATTTTTTTATATCAAATAAGTATCACTAAATCCATCGTGAAATACATTTCCATGCCATGCCTATCTGGTGTTATAAATGTTAATACACTACTTTATAAATTTGGTTAGACATGTTTTGAATTAGAATGTTAATACACTACTTTATAAATTTGGTTAGACATGTTCTGAATTAGAAAAATCCTAGTACGATTCTCTTTCCAAGAAGGAGGGGCTATGGGCCTGTTTGGGATAGCTTATTTCCCAACTTTTTATTGAGAAAAGCAGAAGCAAATCCAAATGCATAGCTTATAAATAGCTTCTGCCAAAAGCACTTCTATCCATTGACCACAAACCTGAGAAGTTAGGAAGCCCACTGATAGGAGATTTTTTTTCACACACCTAGCTTCTCACCTCCCCCAACCTTTGCCCCCTACCGTGATCTCCACCTCCCGTTGAAATCCCTAATTTGGTTTTGGATAATTGATGAAACCTAGAGACTAATCCTTGTATTAAGTGGTTAGACATGAAAGGATGATCACGGTGGATGGTGATGACCAAAAGATGATCAAGTTCTTCATATTTGGAAAAGAAGAAAGAGAAAAACAAAAACTAAGGAGATCAAGGCAAATGTATAAGATATGTTTTTGTTTTGACACTTAAGACACCATAGAGGGTGTAAGTGCGTTTAGGATCGATAGCCGTACTATAAAGAGGGGAAATCTTTGGCTAAGCGGTTATCGAGTGCAACTAGGTGACATGGTTCTTGCATATGCATTTAGGAACCTAGTGTGCTAACTTTGACCCTTGTCAAATGTTTTAAAAAATACTAACACACATGCACACAAGTTCTACACTTTGTGGTTATCAAGTTGGAAGTAAGAGCGAAGTGGTTATGGACTTAGAAAAAAAAGGAGGTGAAAGTCCACGACCGGACGCTGCAGTCAGGGCTGACCTGCGTGTCTGGTCAATTTTTAGCCGTGGCATGGTGACTGGCCGAGAGGGCTGAAGAACGACCGGACGTTGGATCCTTCACGACCGGCGCGTCCGGTCACTTTTTCCAGAGGAGGCGAGATGGGGATTGAAAGCCCTAATTTGGTTTTGGCTAATTGATGAAACCTTAGTACTAACCTCTATGCTAAATGTGTGGATTAGATGAGATTGGTACAATTCAAGTGGAGGAGCTAAGAAGATGATCATGGTGCATGGTGATGACCAAGAGATGATCAAGTGCTCAACTTGGAAAAGAAGAAAGAGAAAAACAAAACCCTATGGAGATCAAGACAAAGCTATTGCTTAGGGTTTTGGTTTTTGTGATCAAGACACCATAAAGGTGTGATCATATTTTGGATCGATAGCCATACTATAAAGAGGGGAAATATTTGGCTAAATGGTTTATCGAGTGTCACTAGGTGACATGATTTATGTATTGCATTTAGGAACCTAGTGTGCTAAATTATGACCCTTGTAAAATACTTTGAAAAATACTAACACATGTGCACATAAGTTCTACACTTAGTGGTTAGCAACTTGAAAGCAAGGGTGAAGCAGTCGCGGACTTAGAAAAAGAAAAGAAAGAGACAGACAGTGATCAGACACTGGCTCAGCGTCAAGTCAAGTATCGGCGATGGTGTGCGTGGCTGACAGAGAGCAAGGAGGACGACCGAACGCTGGGGCAGGGTTGGCCTGCGTGTCCAGGCACTTTTTGGAGGCGGTTGGACATAGGCGACCGAACACATAGGGGTACGGTGACGTCGGCATTGTTCACGCGCGGTGCTGAGCAGTGCATTGACCGGACGCGGGTGCATGTTAGGTCTCTTGCGACCAGAAGGGTGTGTTAGGTGTGGCCTGATGTACGGTGACGTCAGCAGTGTTCGCACGCGGAGCTGAGCAGTGCATTGACTGGGCGCGGGCGCACATTAGATCTCTTGTGACCAGACGCGTCCGGTCCTTAAAAACGCGCTATGGAACCTCTCTATACTCGATCTGACGCCGCGTTGTGGTGAGTCTGGTCGATTCTAGCAGCAAGTCCGATCGATCTTTGGCTGAGGCGCTGACCGTTACGTGACCGATGAGATCATGAACAAAATTCAAAATGGGGACACATGGATGCATCCATGCGACCGGATGCAGGGGGGCGAACGTCCGGTCTTCCTGACCGGCGTGTCCGGTCCCTGCGCAGTGAGCCCACTACTGAGCCTAACGGCTCTATTTCTTTGAAGGCTCTATAAATAGTGTTTGGACGGCTCCAAGGCTCCCCTCTTGGCACTTTGACATACTAGAGATCCTTGTGAGACTAAGCAAACACCTTCCACTCATCTCTATTCTTGATTCTTCATCAAAGTGAGATTGGGAGTGATTCCTAGTGTATTTGCTTGAGTGATTGCATCTAGTGGCACTTGAGAATCGTTGTGGCTACAGAGTTCTTGTTACTTTTGGTGGTTGCCGCCACCTAGATGGCTTGGAGCAGCGGTGGAGGTCCGGCACGTGTTGGTGATTGTTCGTGGCTGGCTCCGGTGATTGTGAGGGGTCTTGTACCTTCCCCAGTGGAGAGCCAAAAGGTAACTCTAGTGGATTGCTCGTGTCATTGAGTTACCTCACTTGTGGGTAGGTTCTTGCAGTATCTAATTGTGTGGATGAGGTTTGTGCAACACCTCTTAACCGCCGAACCACCAAGTGTTGGTCGACACAACAAGAACTAGTGTGGCGTCAAGCACGTGAACCTTAGGAAAAAATCTTGTGTCAATCTTGTATTTGATTGGATTTCTGCTTGTGATTGGTTATCTACATTGTGATTGGTTCATCCCCCTACGTGGCAATATAAACATTCCACTTACTCCTTTACTTACTTGCAAAGTAGTTGTTACAAGCTCTTTAGTGTAATTAGCTTTGAGAACTTATCTTACTTGCTAGTGTAGCTTCTCACCTAGTTGAGTTCTTTAGTTTAGCTAGCTTTTGAGAGCTCATAGTGACTTAGCCTTTGATTGTTTTAGAGATTATAGCTATTATAATTGATTGGATAGGTGGCTTGTAACCCTTGTAGAGCTAGAGCAAAACTTGTTTTACGCTGTTTGTTATACTAATCTTTTTACTCTAGTGATTTGTAAATTTTTAAATAGGCTATTCACCTCTCTCTAGCCATGTTACGACATTTTAAGTGGTATCAGACCTGTGGTCACCGTTTGAGTAAGGCTTAACAACCTCGGTGCACAAAAGATGGATCAAGTTGTGTTCAACCATGTGGGGGGCAAATCATGTTCTTTGATGGCACAAGCTATGACTATTGGAAGAGAAATATGAAGATGTATCTTGGTTCAATCAATGATCATGTGTGGAAAGTAATGGAGAATAACTTTATGATTCTTGACCCCGACAATCTCACCAACAATGATAAGGCCAACAAGTAATGCAACACAATGGCTCTCAACACCATCTACAATGCCATTGATTCAAATGTGTTTGTGCAAATCAAGGATCTTGACCGTGCTAGTGAAGTATGGAAGAGATTGGAAGAAATATATGAAGACACGGTGGCGGTGAAGAGTGTCAAGTTGTACATCCTCAAGGACAAGTTGACAAACTTTAAGATGAAGGATGATGAGAGTATCCTGGAGATGTTTCATAGATTGCAAGTGATTGTCAATGACTTGAAGTCTTTGGGAGAGAAGATCAATGATGATGATGTTTCTCATCGGTTCTTGATGTGGCTAGCACCAAGGTTTGAGACATTGAGATTGATCATCATAAGAGGAACATTGAAAGATATAACCCCTAACCAAGTACTAGGTGATGTCATGACACAAGAGACATATCGTGTGAAAAGGAAGAGGGTTGACAAGGAAGGCAAGAAAGAGGATGAAGATAAGAAGAAGAAAAGTGTAGCATTCAAGGCTTCTTTCTCATCCAAGAACAAGGGCAAGTTAAAGAAAGAAGCATCAAGTTCATCTTCTTTCTATTATATTCGGCAGCTCTGCTGCTTGATTCATTTAAAAAAAAGATAAGGTGTACTGGAATACATATATAATACTGTGGAAATATATCCACTATTTGGATTCTGCATCTCCGCATATGAAAATATTAAGCTAATTCACTGTTGATGTCACAGTAAGTAGTGCAACATTATTATACATTTCAACAAAATGTTTACGAAACGTATGAATGCTGATCGACGAAGTTCCGACGGTATCAACTTACAATTTTGTCCCGAGCGAAGGGAATATGCTGGGTTTCAGTGGTTACTAGCAGACATTGTCTTTTAGGCCTTGTGGTAATGATGGACCCAGCAATCTTTACCATGATACGACAGCCAAGAAGCAAGTGCGCAGCTTTTCGACTCGTGGATTATGATCTGTGTTACGTGGTATGGTGAAAGAAAAAGCAACCTAATTACTCCAAGAAATAATGATGAGATAAGAGTCCATTACACCCAGTAAGTGCCACTAATTATTAGTCTAATATATATAATATATAGCAGAGCAAGGCAAAGACACAGTAAAGCGGCAGTGCCTGCACTCCATCTACTGTCCGATCCCACTTTACGCTTGCGCCCACCAGACCCCGCGCGGAGTCTCCCGACCCAGCCCGACCCCTCGCGCCCAGCTGCACCAAACGGGTCACATTGCAACATGTGCAAGACCCAATCTACTCTTGAAATATCCAAATACAACACTTGCAACATATATATGAAGACAGATGGAACACTTGAAACATGCGTCTAAAACACTTGCAAAACCACAATTGCAAACATACACAACATCAAGATAAAACACTTTGCAACATATGTGTGAAACATATGCAACATCTAGATAAACACACTTGCAACGTACGTCTAAAAACAAACAAAACATTAGGAATAGACGTTTGCAACATACGTGTATAACTATTGCAATATATGCAACATCCCGATCTACTTTTCCAACATTCGGCAACATACCTATATATGAAATATCAAAAACACTTAAAACATACGCTTGCAGCATTCACTTTCAACGCAATATCTACTTCCTGCCTTGGATGAATGGAGGCTCATCGACGCAGAGCTCGATGTCATGGACTGGCGCGCCGCTCCCGTGGAGAAGGCAACCAGCGCGGTGGAGAACACTGCGGCGAGTGGATGGCCCGGTGGAGAGGAAGGATGGCGGGCGGTAGCGCTGGAGAGCGGTGGAGAGAGAAAACGGCGGTCGGTCGGGCGCAGTGGAGAGCGTCATGGGGGCGTGGTCGCGCTGGAGCATGTCGTGAAGGTGCGGTGAATGGAGAGGAACAAACGACAGGCTCATGAGCGGATTTAGTTGGAGGCAAATGGACGAGCGCATACGTAAGTGAAGAGTGTTGGGCTAGTGTCGTGGCCCACCAATGGAACATCCGAACAGACAGACGTCCTTAGTATAAGATTACCGATTGTGAACTGTTCCTAGTTTTAAATACATGGAGGGATTAAGGAGCGTATGATTTTTCTAACGAATCTTGTGATGAGGATATGCATCCTTTGGATGCTGACCATAAAAACTATCAACAACAGGTTGCATATAATGATATAAATAAAAATTTGCTACTACCTAGTGTCATTATTTAATGTGTTTAGGAACAACGTCGATGCTGATGTAAATTTAGGAAAGGCACCAACAAAATGAGGTGTACATACACAAAGCCAATTTTGAAGTGCAAACTCATTAAAGCCAAACATTAGGCGGCATACCGACAATACTTTATTAGCAAGGTCATATTTCTTTTATTAAGAGTGTGATTGAAACCCATGAGTATTTGATGGAAAGATTATTTGATAAGCTTCAAAATGGATATATTCTCACCTCAATATCACGTGGGTAAGGCGTCCAAATGATCACGACATTATGTCGTTGTTTTATGCCCGGTGTTGTGGTGTCGCCTTGAGCCTAGTAATCACCCTTAGGACTCTAGCATAAGTTAGAGCACGTCCCGACCACGTGGAGAACACCTCAAGTGTATCCTCCTCCTTGGCAACATCCTTAGAAGGCTAGTGTAAGCTTCCAAGCCAAGTTGGAGGCCCAATTTGTATTTAGTTTGAGTTGATCTCAGACTTTAGAAGTAGCCCGCATGTGTCATTCATGATGTATCATATTTCGTTTTTCATGCTCTACATATCATAAAAGGCTACGGAGATAATCTTTCCAACAACACTGGTCTCAGGTCCAAATTCCTTAGAGTCAACGAGAATCGTCAAAACAAGTGGGTGTACATAATCTGATTGAGTGGCCTTAATGCCTTTTGGACTGTGCATCGTCTCGGAGTCCATTAGGGACGTCTCCAAGTGGTCTTGCCACCCCTAAGACTATATATTCAGTAGTCACTGCCCAAATTGGTTTTTGTTTTGCATAGTTTAATTTGTCATTGAATAATCAACGTTCATCGGTTTGTGAAACTGCAACTCATGTCCTTAATCATACATCTGTAATGTTTGGGATTGTATTTTCCTTGTTCTTACTTGTGCTTTTTATTTACCTGCAAAGATTAAACTTGGTGCCGAGGTCAACCAGGTAGTGCATAGTTCATAACAAGAGAAGATGTGGTGCCGTGATAGTAGGGTTTAAGTCTTTGTAATTGAAACTGAACCATGAGTGTCAAGCGTCCACAAGATCAGACGCCTCGTTCCATCACTCGCTTCACCTCACCCAGCGAGAAATGAAAGACCAAAACGTATTTGGATCCCTTGACCTGCTGCCACGAGCGAGCTCTTCTTCGCTGGTCTAGAAAAGCTAGCTAAATTGGAAGTCAAGATAGGTTAGCCTCACCTGGCTAAGCAGGGGCCAGACAAAGCTTGCTGTGCATGCAAACGTATCCTAACTTTCCTCTTGGCCTGTTTCTGAAAGACAGCAACATGCCGGCGGCATCCAGAAGGCCGGCGAGTTACAACGGTGGCAGGCAAGAACCAAACGGCAACTGAGAACAAAATCTAGTCTGGATTTCCTTTGCGCTGTTGAATCTGAATTTACGCACCGCAGCTGGCCTACCACCCCGCGTGATCAGCAAAAGTCGAACCAAACACTGCTAGTTCCTTTATTTCGGGTGTGTGGTTATTTACATTTTCGAAGTAAGTGCTCACAGATTTGGCTTCATTCACAGAGGGGGCTTCGGAACCGTCAGGCAACCACGCGGGCTTTCAGACAGAGATACTTATATTTGTTTGCCACGGATCCGGAGGGAGGATACATATCCAACTCATCACTGTCAACCGTTCCTACCAAAGCAAAGTAGGAGCATAGTACTAGCCATAATGATCTAGAACGGGCGTCCGTCCAGGACTCTCCTCCGGACATGGCCCACAGGAGCAGGGCACATCTCTCTCAGAAAAAAAAATCCCCACTTCATACTTATTCGTCTAGCCAGACATGGCCCACAGGAGCAGGGCCCATCTCTCTTAGAAAAAAAAACAAATCCCCACTTCATACTTATTCGTCTAGCGTCGAAGCAGCTTGCCTCCTTCTCCCACACCGCGATCGTCAGGCCGCACCGTGGCCTTCCCCCATCGCCGGCCGCGCCACGCGCCCTCGCTCCCCACACCGCTCACCTACGTCCCAGTCACCTATGCCGCTCGAGCCCTCGTCGTTCGTCCATTGCCCACCGCCGTCGGGCATGCCGCTGACCCCGCCATGGCCACTAGGGCACACGTGCCGTGGCGCCTTAGGTCTTTCCCTGCCGAGCCAAGGGCATCCATAAGCGTGGCCGGTGCTAGTGATGCTCGCCGCCGGATCCCACCCCGACGACCAAAAATCGATTGGCCCCGGGCATCCCCTCCCCTATGTTGCAAATATATATCTCAGATGTTTGCAGAGGTATGTTGCAATTGTTACATATGAATGTTGTAAAAGTAGATCTAGATGTTGTACATGTTACATATTTTTGCAGTGTTTTTCAGTGGTATGTTGCAAGCGTTTTGAAAAAGTGTTTCATCTGTTTCAGACGCATGTTCTAGCAAGTGTTTTATCTGGATGTTGCAAATGTTTCACACACATGTTGCAAGCGTTTTATCTGAATATTGCATATGTTTCACACATATGTTGCAAGTGTTTTATCTCGATGTTGCCTATGTTTGTTTCAAATGTTTCATCTGTGGCTGACGTATGTTGCATCCGAGTGTTTCATGTTACAAGTGTTTTACGAGGCAGGGGGAGTGATGGGCGCAGGACCCGGGCGACGAGAAATGGGGCGTAGCAAAGCTGGGGACCAGGGACGCAGCGAGCTAGGGGCTGGCTCCGGGGTCCCGCCCAGGCGGAGAGAGGACGAGGTCAGGGGAAGGAGTGGGGTGCAGTGGGGGCAGGGTGCGGGTGCGAGGCGGGGGGCGGGCTGTGCAGCCCGACGCAAGGAGCAGGGGGTGCACGTTGAGGGCAGGGTGCACGAACGAGTCGGAGCGGGCGGACGGAGGCGGGCTGTGCAGGCCGGATGTCTGAATGCTAGCCACGCCGGTAGTACTAGTCTTATGAGAGATGCTGTCAAGTTCATGTGGACCAACGCAAGGGGCCGGTCACCACTTCCATGCTTATCGCCATTCGCCTGGGACAGGGAGTTCTGCTCTATTGGTTGGGATGAAAACATATTGGATATGGACGGATATCATTGATATTACATTTGTTTTCATATTTCTATCCGGATTCGGATTCGAATACGGATAGTGCCATGACGGATAGGGTACAATTGGATATCAACGTCATAAATATGGGATTTGAGTATTCGGATACAGATACGGACACATCTGAACCTCTCTAAATGAATCCAGTCTCGAATATGGTCAGAAAATATCCATACCGTTTTCACCCCGATCTATTGGTACAAGGAACAAGCAATGGAACTCGTGCTGATTTTCTTATAGGAGTATGCATGATCAAGTTCAACGCACGAAAGTTATCTCCAGTCATCACATGGGCATGACGCATGCTAATTGTCTTCTTGGAATGTAATAATAATAATAAATAATATGGATAAATGTCGGAAGTCTAAATTTGAACTGAAACCCTATCCCAAAAGCTTCTCAAACAGTCACCTCCTAGGAGTGCAAAAACAATCCAAGACCATTGCACTGTATTTTTTTACAAGCTCTAAGCTTTCCATCAAAACATAAACACCCCTGGCGCTAAATAACATTGCATTCGACAATAACATCTGGATCAAACATTCCGCCGACCTTCTCTTGTAGCTCTTCGGTTGAACCATCGCTCCATAGATCACAGTTAATGACCAACTTTTTCAGGCTTGGTGCATGGCATCTGGCGAGCTCCTCCATGAACTGCACTTGTCCATAGGAATGTCTAATGAAAGTAATCTTCACCTCTTCAAGGGACTCAAGAGTAATGCCATCAGCCTTGCAACTCTCCGGCCAGCGACAATAGCAAGTGATTGGGCAAGGATACCCCTGGAATTAAGATAAGAAAAAAAAATCAGTATGAATCGATTAGTGAACAATGGATATAGATGTGATGTTATGTTCGGTCAAATTATGTAGTTCTATCTTTCATTCGAAGAAACTCCACGGGAGCTCAGTAGCGAGAGCTTGTCACCCTAGTGGGGGCATTAAGTTGGTAGTGGTAGGTGGGGCCTAGGTGAAAGCTTGGGCCTCTCGAAACCTGAAGTGGCAGGAATGGCGTGAGGCTGGCTTCAAGGAATCTCTGCTTATCATGCTACTAGTTTTCCTGCTATAGTTGGTAATAACTATAGGCGCCATCGTAGGGGTGAATTAGGCAGGAAAGGATCAAGGGATCAAATCAGGAAGGCTTGAATTAGGGAGAGGCAAGAGTTTAGGAGAGAATGAAGCTGTAATCTCCTTTTTATGCAGTGGTGATCAAGGAACAAACAGGCAATTACAACCCAATTCCTATTCTCATCTCCTTTCTCTGTTTTCTCAAGGAACAAACAGGCAACGACGCTCCGCTGCTCCCCACCGCGCCCCTGACCGAGACACGATTCATCCTGGTGAACAATTCTGATGGGAATCATCCGCGTGGGGAGATGGAGGGCCTTGTTCCCCGCTACTTCAAGATGGATTTTCCACACTACAACGGTAAGGACGATCCACTGTCGTGGCTCGATCGTTGCAAGCAGTTCTTCACCGCACAGCAAACAAACAGGGGAGCACCACAAGGTTTGGCTGGTCTGTTTCCATTTGAACAACGACACGTACCATGGGTACGTGGCCACGGTACACCGTCTCGGGCCTCCATCCGCAGCAACGCCCTGGGTGAACTACGCCATCTCCGGCAGATTGGCTCCGTCAACAAGTACTAGAGCCACTTCATGGCGCTCCTTAGCCGGGCCGATCCGCTGACGGGCAAGCAAGAGCAGCAGATGTTCAACTCTGGCCTCCTCGACGAGCTTTGCTTCGACGTCGAGATGCACAAGCCCTGCAACTTGGAGCATGCCATCAGCCTCGACTGCATGTCGTCTTCCTACCGCGGCGGCCATGGGCGGGCGCCTACGCAGCACCGTGCCACGCCCTGGCCCTATCGGCTCCCCTGCCGGTGTCGACAACAACCAATGCTCCGCCCCGCGCCATCCACCGGCTCACCCCCCCCCCCCCCCCCCCCGAGATGGCTGAGCTGCGCCACCAAGGCCTCTGCTTCAACTATGACGAGAAATTCGTCCGAGGCCATCGCTACGCTCGCCTCTTCTTCGTTGACCACAAGGATGCGGACCCGGATGACACCACCACTCCGCTTGAGGATGACAAACCAGTGGAACCCCAGGTCTCCCTCTATTGCTGGCTGCGGTACCGATGGCGGACACCGTGCGCCTGTGGGTGCACGTCGTCCATGAAGGTATCCAACGCACTCTTCACCGCCTTGGCGTTGACTTCCACATCGCCAGCGATAAGGCGCTGGTGCAAGCCTTCGTTGGTGAATGCGTAGTCTGTCAACAGAACAAGACTAGTCACCTGCATCCTGTGGGACTCCTTCAGCCCCTGTCGATGCCGAACTTTATTTGGAGCAATGACGCGATGGACTTCATCAAGGGCTTGTCACGTGTCAACAACAAGACCGTCATCCTCACGGTGTTGGACCTTCTCTTGAAGGCAGCGCACTTCATCCCCTCGGCCACCCCTACACGGTTGTCTCGGTCGCCCGCGCCTTCTTCGACGAGATCGTCCGTCTCCACGGCCTGCCGGCGTCCATCATCAGTGACTGCGACCCAGTCTTCACCAGCAACCTATGGCGAGCTCTTCGGTCTCTCCGGGACCAAGTTCCAGATGAGCTCTGCCTTCCACCCATAGTAGGATGGACAGTCTGAGGCGGTGAACAAGGTCATCACCATGTACCTGTGCTTCCTTACTGGTGACTGGCCCAAGCAGTGGTTGCGCTGGCTGCCATCGCCGAGTAATGTTTCAACATCGCCTTCCACTTGTCCCTGGGCACCACTCCCTTCAAGCTGGTCTACAATCGCGATCCGCCAACTATGAAGACCAATGAAGCTGGCAATGCTGGTGCCCTAGCAGTTGATCAGCTCCTCCAAGATCGAGATGTGTTCCTACTCGCTGCCCGGGAATGACTGCTCCATGCTTAGGAGCAAGCCAAATAGTACTACGACGCCAAGCACACTCTGCGTTTGCCGTCCATGATTGGGTCTGGGTCAATCTCCTGCATGAGCCCTCTGCTTCACTCCCAGCCACAACTAAGGGGAAGCTTGCGCCTCGCTTCTATGAGCCACACCAGATCCTACAATGGATAGGTGATGTGGCCTGCCACGTGCGTCTTCCAAATGGCGCCAAGATCCACAATGTCTCCCATGTGGGTGTCACCAAGGCCTTCCGGGGCATGCCTCCAGCGCAGATTTTCCTCTACCGTCGATGCACCATATCCGGGTCATTCCGACGCCATCTGCGGTGCTGCACAACCATTTGGTCCGTGGACAGTGGAACGTTCTTGTTCGCTGGGAGGGCCAGCCCGCCAGTGAAGCTACCTGGGAGTCCTTGCATTCAAGCAGCAATACCCATTGTTCGAGCTCGAGGACGAGCTCTTTCCGAAGGAGGGGAGAGATGTTATGGTCGGTAATAAATGTACAGGGCTAATTAGGCGAGAAAGGATCAAGGGATCAAATCAGGAAGGCTTGAATTAGGGACAAGCAAGAGTATAGGAGAGAATGAAGCTGTAATCTCCTTTATATGCAGTGGTGATCATGGAATAAACAGGCAATTACAACACAATTCCTATTCTCATCTCCTTTCTTTGTTCTCTCATCTCCGTGTTGTTCCCCACAGCAGCCACCACGGTTAGGAAACTGGCGGCTGAACGGCAGGCGACTTCCCACTCCTGCCCTATCTGGCCACTTCCCCACGGTCATGACATTTCCACACACAAGTAATCATCACTTTTCTCTGCCAACCAATGGAAGATCCAATGGCACACATTTCCCTAACTGTTTAACACACTACCCAATGTTTCATGGTCCTTTGTTGACACCACTCTTAGCACAACGGAAATCACTGCACCACCAAACTGTGATGCCTTTCTTGTCAATCAGTGTCTGCTTGGCCTATACTAACTTTTGCCATTCAACATTGAAGTTACCCCATGGTCTCACTCCGACCATGTAATCACACTCTGTTTGTAGGTGAGCCATAATCCAGCACAAAAGAAGAAGAAAAGTTTGGCTATCAGAAATCTTCACTTAGGAGTAGGTATAGTTAGACTGAAGGTTGCCTATGGCATATGATCAGTTTGTTGATAGAATAACCATTAAGGCCTGCCCCCAGCCCCCCCCCCCCCCCCCCCCCCCCCCCCCCCCCACCCCCCCCACCTCAAGGAAATCAGAAAGGACTAAAGTTGCCTTGAACCAAGCCATCAATAAAAGTTAAAAGGACACATTTGCAGAAGCATGGAGATTACCGTCAAGTGGCCAGAATCGACCTTTATTGAAACCTTCCTTGTACTGTTGCAGCTCCTCAAGAGATGAAACATGCTTGACGCGAAGCTGTGGTCATAATCCCTTAATGAAACTCGTAACTTTAGTTTCTCACACTTGGGTAGTGCAATCGTTTCATTCAAGAAATTTGTGTATGCCTCTGTTCCCTGCCAGGATGAGAAATAATGTGATCACAAGATCAGAAGGCAAAACAGTTATTTTTCAGGAAAAATATGACTGCTACCAACACACCTTAAAATTGCAGAGGTTCAGGTTCAGTTTCAGCACATCAACTTTGTCGAAACGATGCATCAGGGAAGCGACCACACACTTTGAGCCCAAATTTAGCAGCCGGAGGTGACGGCCAGCATTGGCAAAGCGGTGGCACTGAGGATCGTAGCCAGTGTCACCGTCCCAACTTATCTCGGCCAGCTTTGGGGCAGAGATATCTGCCTTAGTGGCATCACATACTGTCAGCACTTCAAGCTTAGGGGCGACGACTTCTAGCTTCTCGGTGTTTTCGACGTCGAATGACAGGGAGTCAAGCGAGCTGGAGCGTATGGACACGTTGGAGGCAGCAGCCAGCCTGACGAAAAGGTAGAGATTCCTCAGGCGCGGGCACTGCTTGGACACAAGGGCGCCAAGCTCGCTGCCTTCCATGGTGGCGCAGCTTATGTGCAGATCGGTCAGCGACATGAACGAGCCCGCCGGACAGAGGCGGAGCCTCCACTGTCGTTCGAGCGACAGAGTGATTCTCGTCGCTCCATCGCACACAGGAAGCTCGAGCTCCTCTTTCTTGGGCTTAGGAGTAGACAAGAAGAATTTCATCTGGGATGGCACTTCGATATAGAGGTCTCCCACCCGGCGCTGCGAGGCGAAGCGTAGCCACGGGGCGACGCGGCGCGCATGGACTCGGAGGCCATGGCAGTACATGGCCACCTCGAGGCGCTGGACGGCCGGGGCGGAGCAGGCATCGAGGGCGGCGTCGATGGAGTCCAGGAGCGTCGCCCCCGGCGGCACGTCGCAGGTGCCGAGGCGGAGCTCGGGCAGGCGGGCCCAGACGTGGCGCCAGCGGCGGGAGAGCACGCTGGTGCGCGCGGCGGCGCGAGTCGATCCGATGCGGAGGAGGATGGAGAACAGGATGTCGTCGGGGAGGCTGCTGATGCGGTCGCCCGCGCCTTGGCCGCCGCCTTCTTCCATATGACTCGATCGACGGAACGGATTAGTACCGCTTCCGTGCCGCGGAGGGATCACGCGAGATGTACCTATCAGATCGGAAACGACGACCTAGTCATCAGAGATGGAGAATGGATGGAGAATGGTTGCCTGGTTGGGGCGCTGCCGGCATCGGAGACGGGAATGGACCAGTACCATGACATGATCACAGTGCAGTCGGATCTCCAGAGAAGGTTTCAACAAAAATTGCAAGTACCTGACAGATGAAGAGGACATGGATGACCAATTTTGCAAGTCCTTCACATGATTTGATGGCCGGAGGGAGGATTCTTAGGCTGCGCCGCCGCGGAACTCTGCGAGGTGGACGATCAGAGACGGTGGCGGCGGCTGCCTGCGATATGAATCTATGAGCGAACTCGGATGGGCCTAGGGCAAGTAGACACTTACGTGTAGTGGGCTGAGTAGGCCAACAAATGACAGCCCAAATACCATCTATTCATGTAGGGTCTGTTTGGATCCTTTCTAGATTAGGTTATTTGGTTTCAAATTTGATATTTTATAATTTTCTTTTGAAAAAATTCATTTCATAATCAAAGTTTAGATTTAAATATATACTAGCAAATATGCCCGTGCGTTGTAACGAAAGAAAATAAGTAATCATTAAAGCATGACTTTGTATTAAAAAATACATTTTGAAAGATTTTTTTCTTCCGTGCAAACCACAAAAAAATTACTCGTAGATATATCATAGCTTTATTTTTTATACTACGCATGTATTGTTACAGTAATATCGAATTATGTGCTTCCTTTGATGAGGACCCACAAATAATATGTAATTCTAACATTTGATTCAAGTCGATAAGGAATTAGTTGTCAATATGTGAAGTACTGGTTTGTCCACTAATGATTATGACAAGAGACATCTCTCTATTTTACATGTTGTGGCACAATTTGATTAATTGAACAATCAGCTGAACCAGAATTAATTTAATAATATGATAAGTTTTGTTCTTAATCAAAATTGCATCAATAACCTGGTGGTGTGGAAATCTTTATTTTATAGAGAAAGATAGATTAGATGGATGATAAATCATTTAAGATTTCAGTCACATATATTTATAGATAGAAGGATAAATAAATAGTTTAAAGATCCATAGTACTATATTTGTCGTTCATGATTTTTGTTTATAAAAAATGGAGACAAAAAATGACGTACACAATGGAACGTGGGTTTCCATCTGACGGAAAAACAGAAAGAAATAAAAAAAAGAACCAGAAAAGAACACTCGTGGACGAAAACGTATTCCACACAAAAAAAAAAAGACAGATGGTTCCGTGATAGCCGAGACCGAGACACTTTAGGATTATTAGGTTGGACGAAAAATTATTAGTGGTAGAAATTTTGCCTTTTTAGTATTAGCTTAGGTACAGGGGTATAGGTATAGGTATAGATAAGCCAATCCTAAATTTATAGGATGAGAGATAGAACTTCTATAGATTCTAATGTTATGTTTCTTCTCTATAATTATAGCACGCTCTTTGGCTTGCTCCCCTATAGTATAAGTACAACACATAAGTATCTCCCCCTGTAGCCAGCAATAGTATAGAAATATATGTGGCATGTGGTTATACGAACTTAATCGATCTATGATTAAACTATAATTATTAGAATTAATTTTAATTCAAAGATCTAAACGGGGCAGAAAAAAGTCCTCCAACTAGAAAACCATAAATTTTGGCTCCTTCAGTTTTTGAAACCACTTGTTTTCATGGTTTTCAAGGTGGTTTAGTGGTACCACGTCAAACGTCTTACTTGGTACCACATCAGCCATGGGGTAGGAAAATTACACTATGTTAAGCTCAGGAGGTCTAGTAGACTTTATCAACAGAAATAAATAAAAAATATGAAAATTAAAATCCTAAAATTTGATTAATCTTAGAAAATTTATTTTAGCTTAGGAAAGTAAGAATCTGTATTTTTTGAAATCATGCTTTTTATTATTATGGTGCATAGATTGGAATTATTTATATCTTTAGGGTCTCATTTTTTTTGTTATTTACTAATAGATGTCTTTTATCTATTATAATAAGTATGAGTTGTATGTAGAGGTTCGAATGAATTCAATGACAACACAAGTAGTATCGTTTAACCCCCTCATAGTTAAACTCTAGCTGAGTGACTTCATCCACAAGGAACAGAACCGATTTGCAATATTTTGCTAACTTAATGCAACATCATTAATTCTCATATGTCAAATTAAGTGCTAATAATTTAAATCTGACCAAATAGAATTCATTGCATGTTTCTAAACAAGAAGCAAAAAACATTATGCGTAGTAAAATGATGTTTCCTTGCGATGTGGTGGTATTTAACTAGTAGGACCTACAAATCTGGTTGCTAGATTGTTCATTTGGTGCTCAAACTAGAAAAGGTTGCAACCATATTTGGTACATGTGCTCATGTCTACTATAATGAAACAGTCTAAATTATACTTGTTCCCTTCAGTAAAACGTCTCTTGCAGAGAGCCTTCAACTATTATACACCCAGAAAAATACGCATAATAATCCGTCATCATTAAAATTAAGAGCTAATAAAACACATATACCAGAATCGATGGCTAAGATGATGTGGGAAGCTAGGCTTCTCACCCCGCCATCTCACCCCCGCTCCCTCACACGCCACTCGAAGCCATCACCGATTAAAAAAAGGCGAGGCGGGGATTCGGCGGAAGAGAGCCCCGGGGAAGGGGCCGAGGGGAAGACGAGGCGGGCGGGGCCGGCGGTGCGGAGGCGAGGGAGCGGGCGGGAGAGGCCGTGGCCGTGGTGTAAGGTCCTAGATGGCTAGAGGGGGGGTGAATAGCCTATAAAAATCTTACACAAACCACTAAGCAAACTTGTTAGAATAACAAACGACGTAAAGCGAGTTTTGCTTAGCCTACGGTTGTGATGCAAGCCTCATATCCACAAGTCTAGTAGATTATGATCTCTAGTTCACACAAGGGCTATGTCACTAATTTTACACTAGTGAGCAAGCTAACAACACTACTAGCAAAGCTACCACTAGAGCTACATAAGAAAATCTAGTAAATGTAAATGCAAGAGAGATGATTGTGATTCTTATACCGATAGTGGAGTGAAGATGTTGCCAATCACCAAGATGATATACAATCAATCAATATTGACAACAACACAATATGAAGACCAATCACCGGGAGACAAGAGACATAATATTTTTGTTCACCCGGTGTTCACTTGTGCACCGACAAGCTACGTCACCGATTATGTCGACCAACACTTAGATGGTTTCTCGGTGTGACCCTCAAGTCACTTGCCCCTCAAGGCACGCCCCGCAAGGCACCGCAAGACACCACTCTCAAGTGAGGTAACTCAATGACACGCGCAATGTATTAGAGTTGCTTTTGGCACTTTGCCGAGGAAAGCACAAAAACCTCTTACAATCAACCGGAGGTGGCCAAGAACAATCTCCTTCTCTTGCCTACGCCTCCAATAATCTCCAAGCCGGCTAGGAGTGGTACTCTACAAGAGTAACAAGAAATCTACCGGCTAAACCACCCACAAGTGCCACTAGATGCCCTCAAGCTATGCAATGCACTTTGGGATCACTCAATCTCACTTTTGATTTGCAATCAAGCAAGAGAGATGAGTGGGAGGGAGAAGCTTTTGCTCAAAGGATGCACAAGAGTGTTAGAAATGTCAAGAGTCCTCCCCAAGGGTCGGCCAACAAGTATTTATAGCTCACATCCTTGAAACTAGCCGTTAGCTTCTCCAAACAACAGAAACGGGGGCGACAGACGCTACACAGGAGCGTCTCTTGCCAAACCGATAGACGCTGCACAGTAGCGTCCGTCGCTCCTATGCGTGCCACGTGTCCTAGCGTTTGAAATCAATGCGTTCGCACCCACTGCGTCGGACGCATCTGTCGCGACCGATAGACGCTGTCCAGAGCGCCCTGCACTGCGCTCGCCGCTACAGATGCACCGTCGCCTTAGCGACAGACGCGGCACCAAACGTAGTCTAGAGAAGGATGTTTTCGCGCGAGCCCGTCGGACACGTCCGCTGCTGCACCGACAGACGTGGTCCAGTGTCTGTCGCGCAAGCCCGCGCGCGCCAGAGCAAACCCTTCGCCGACAGACGCGGCAACAGTGCCTGCGCCCGCGTCTGTCACGAAGTCGCCAGTGAGTCTGTCGCACTTACCAGCGCCGCCTATCTTAGGGTTGCTCGACAGACGCTGACGTCAGCGTCTGTCGGCTCCAAGGCCGGCGTTTGTTGCCTGTATCTCTGCGAAAATTCAACGATTGATCGCTCCGCTTGATCGCCCTTGTTCCTTATGAGCTACTCTTCATATGAGTACCACTTTAGCACAAGCTTTAGCTCATGAAACACCACGTGACATTGCCTCCAAATCTTGCATCCGGCGCAATGGAAAATAGATATTTTATTTTCCCGAAAACGCCTGAATCTCGCGCTCGCAAGCTCGGCGGGAGGGAGAGAGGGACCCAAACCCATATTTACCCTGCAAACCACAGCGCGACCAACGCCACCTTTGCAAATGTGCCAACACCACCAAGTGTACATCTCATGTGCTTGTGTGTTAGCTTTTTCTCAACCATTTTCAAAGGTTTTCCAGTTAGCTCACTAGGCCCTACATGCAATGCACTTCATGAATTCACCTAGTGGCACCCGTGCGTCGAGTAACCGATAAGACTTCCCCTCTTAATAGTTTGGCTATCGATTCTAAACCACTCACACCCTCTATGGTGTCTTGAGTGCAAAACAAAATGACCCTATGGTTATACCTTTGCTTTGAACCCATTTTGTTTCTCCAAATGATATGATCCACTTCATATCATCACATGACTGTCTCGATCCATCGACCTTGACTTCACTTGCTCTTCACCGTTGCATCGGTCCGTCGGCGCCAAGTCTTGCTCAAGCTTCACCATCGCATGGTCCTTCGCTTCGAAGCCTCGACTTGCTCTTCACCTTCATAACCGGTCCATCGAGCCAAGCATCATCTTGGTCTTCATCATCTTGGTCACATGAGTCAATGTCATGTCTCATATTCAATGACCACCTTTATATAAATCATCCACTTAGATACAAAGGTTAGTCCTAGGTTTCATCAATTAGCCAAAACCAAATTAGGGACTTTCACGTGGGAGGAGACACAACTGGAGGAGGAGGTGGCCGTTCCCGTGCGAGGGGACCTCTGAGGCCGTATCCGTTGCGGCGCCGTCGGCTTAGGGGCCCGTGCCCATGAGTCCCTCTCCCTCCCTGCCGAAGTGCCCAACATAGCCGGTGAGAGCACATTGAGCAACTTGTTCCCCACTTCCCCTCCATTCTCTTCCTCTTTGCAAGTTCAGATCTTTAGCAATAACTTTCCTGTTTCCTCCGATCTAATTTAGTTAGTTGGTTGGTGTTCATTGTTCCCTCAAAATAGTTGCTAAACTGATTATGCCATATGAGATATGAAAATTAATTTTTGTCTTCACACCCTTATAGGGCGAGATCCTCGAGCCTGTCGGTGAGCTCAGGTGCTGGTCCCAGCTGTGGAATTCCGCGCGGTGGGTGATCTCTGCCGAGTGGTTTGGGTGGTCGTGTGAGGTCGATTTCTACTTGTATTTTCTGCACGGTTTTGCGGGGTGTGGAATTTGCGGGTTTCGCGTTCTATCTGCAATGAGGGAGGAGGGCAGACCGGGGTTCATCAGAGCCCTCGGTGTTTTCGCTGAGTCAAGCGCGGCTGCGGCGGCGTATCCAGGTGCGGTGTTGCAGGTTGAGGCGGGAGGCTTGTGTGGTGGCGGCGACTTCCCGAGCTGAGGAAGACGCTCTCTTCTAGGAGTCCCTCCATGCATCTTCCTGCCTCTCCTGCTACTGCTATTATGGATGTGACCATCTCGTTTGCTAGGAAAAAGAATGGATGGATATTGTTGCTGGGAATGAAATTTTATTTTATAGTATAATCGATTTGGTTGGCTGGACTCTGGAGTAAGGCCGGATCACTACTTTGTTTGTGCAGGTGGAAACAATGAGATCGATTTGTTATCAGCCAGGAGTGCTTGCTGTTTTCTTGGTTCCTAATAAAGTGCTTGCTGTGTATCAGGTACTAACACAAGGTGAGCCTTCAGACATTCAAGATTTCAAGTTACAAATTTTGTTGATAACATTGTCTTGGTGGAATTGCAGCAAGCTGGAGTGATAGTGAGAGGAGTGGCTATTGGATTGGGTGTTACTACAGGAGATGGGGCGATGTAATTTGCTTCCTGCTATGTCATTGTCAATTATTAACAGTATGTTTCTTCAGAACAATTCCTTTATATGTTTGAGTAAATTAGTGCACTTGTTAGCTCATGTCGATGCTGACAAGGAGATGAAATGCGAAGTCAAGGGCACAAAGCAATCCCGCATATTCTGCTTGTGTTGTGATCCCAACAATGTTGCTCCAGATCTCAGAGGAACCATTGCTTCATCCTGTGGTCACTCTGGTGATGTACTGAACATATCATGGTCTAACAACAAAGTCTGTCCATTGAAGTGTTACCCTCTCATTTGTAAGGTTTGATTGCATTTTTTTTCTTTTGTCCTTTTCTTTCTGGTGATGGAAATTTTCTACCTTGCAGCATCTATTGTCAGTTTCAAAATGTCAACAGACAGACTGTTCACTTGTGGGAATTGGACCTGCAAACTGCGTCATTGTTTTTCCACACAACAACTTTGGTAGGCTTGTCGTCTCTTAATTACTGCCTCAAAAGTTTTTGAACATGCTTCTAAAGAATTTAAGCTCACAATTTCTGGTTCAATCTAGCCAATGAGAATCGATTCATCAGTGGATCAATAGATGCAAAATCCGTGTATGTGATATTCCTTGATGCAGTTTCGTTAATTGGGTGGATATTAGAGACATAGTAACAATGTTTTGTGATATACCTTAAAGGAATCAAAATTCTTTGTGAAGTGGTTTTAGTTAACTTGTTTTAGTAGCTTCTGAGGTTAATCCTCTCCATCATGCAGGGAGCAGTGGTTCGAACCATTACTGGAAATTTAAGAAAAACAATGTGAAATCTTTACTAGCTTTTCAATATCATTTTGAGCACCTCTCTTCTCTTTACTCGAAAGATACTCCATGGTGAGTACTTTTGCTCTCAAAAAATGCTTTGACTTTTATATTTTACCCAATTGTTCAAATTCAAGTTATCTATCTATTTATTTATTCCACTCTAAAATGCTTATACGGGAGTCTTTTGACTAGGCACATGTAAGGGAGCTCGAGGACGAAGCGAAGATGCTTAAGAATCTCTCCCGCCCCAATATTGTTCTAAGCACATTGTCATTTTAACATTGTTAGCCTTTCTTTTGGCTGTGCTATTTGGTAAATGCAGTGTTGTTTGATCCGAGGTATATTGGGACGGCGCGGGAGGAAAATGCACTAAATATGCTGCTGGAAATTGTTCTTGGAGGTTCGATCCAGAAATACTTGGGCAGTTTGGATCATTCCCCGAGGAGGGAGTGGAGAAGGACGAGCAGGGTGGTGGCTGCTGCGGGCCTTTCGGCTAGGGATGTAGCTGGTGCGCGGGGTGATGTACATACATATTGATCTTTTGCAAGTTTATTTGTAATGTACATGGACAATGTCTTCTGTACAAGTTGGTGGGGGAGGAAATATGTAGTGCAAACCATGAGAACTCATAAAAAACTGTGTTTCGATTGCTCAAAAAATATGAGATGCATCTATATCCCAAAGGTGCCTTTGTTTCAATAGTTAGGATTTCCTCAATTTTTTTAAAAAAATATGAGAGTAAAAAAGTTAGTGATTTTTGTCATTTTATATGAATTGTTTAATAAAACGAGATTGAATTCTAACTTTTGCGGTAAAAGTATATTTATGCTTTTTGAACATGCAACGCTTGAAGTTTTTTGAGCCACAGAAATATGTTTTTGATTAAATCTTAATAAAGTAATTTAAATTTGATAGAATTAACCTTTTGGATCTAATATGGCCCATAGCGTTAGCACGGACAAATATACTAGTACTCAATAGGATCAAGTATAAGGTGGTTACACACTTGAACTTCCGTGTAGTATAAGTGTAGTATAAGTCATCGTATACTAATTATAAAAGAAAACAAGAGCATATAGTAGTAAATAATCATTGAAATTAGAGCATATAAGATTAAAGGAATTCTAATCTATTCGCCATAACATAGACCACTATTTTAGAAAAAAATTCTGAAATTAGCTTTCATATTTTTTGAGCTAAAGCAAATTTCCTATGAATTTTCTAAGATTAAACTAGCTTTTGGGATTTTAAATTGCACATTTAAAAAAATATCTAGGTAGTTTTTTTAAGATTTATTTCTGTATTTTTTTTTGGCAAAGTCTATTTTACCCACATGGAAGTAATAACATAGTCTGACTTATCTCCCTTGTTGCTAATGTTGCGCCACGTAGGACGTCCGGTGTGGTGCCATTTTAGACTAAACTGCCTTAAAAACCACCCAAAGAGGAAAAAAATGGTTTCAATAGCTGAAGGAACAAAAAAAAATATGGTTTTCTAGTTTGTTGCCCTAGTTCGTAGTGTTTCTAATGGAAGGAAGCCAGTACTCCGATTCTCTTCCGATGAATGGATGATTTTTGGTATATAATGTAGTGGATGACTGAATTCTTCATGTCCTGAACGCTGAAGGAACTGAACTGAATATTGAGAACTTGCTAGTACTGTCACATTATATCTGTTGAGGAGACAGTAGCATGGGTATAGAAATTTTGCTTTTAATTGCTCTCAGTTGTGCTCTCAGATGTGCATGGTTGTTCTACTCTCAATAGTGTGTAATGCGCGAGCAGTGTTGTGGTTTTCATTACCGATTTTCCAAGCATGGCTGCACGGGCAACCTCCAGGTCTGGCGCACGGCTAGCCGCCACAGACAATAGATGGTTGCGATGCTAGTCTTGCCTGGCGGCCGAAAGCCAGGATGTGGTCTGGAGTGCAACCTAATGCCTGGCGGCAAAGAAAGCCCTAGGCGATGCGATGGATCCAAAAAAAAAAGTGATGATGGCGTGGCGGGCTTGAATATGGAGGATGACAATTTTTGTTGTAGTTGTTAGATTAGTCTAATTTTTTGGTGGTTATTTTATCAAATAGATAAATAAAAAAATAGAATATGCCGAACTATCGTTGTTGGTTCATGGTTTTGACCGACACTAATATACCTTTTCTGGCATAGTGGCTAATTGTGGGGGCTTCGCTCTGCCTCATACCCTCGCTAGGACACAGCGCGGAGGAGGCTGAGGGTGTCCCACAGAATTGTAGGGAGGCGAGGGTTAAGCGAAGTTTGTGCTATGCGGAATGAGACGGGGATAACAATAAATTTAGGAGTAAATGATAATTAATACTCATCCTTTATAGTAGGGCTGAAAATGGTACGGATATTTTCCGACCGTATTCGAGACCGAATCCGTTTAGAGGAGTTTAGATCTGTCCGTATTCGAGTCCGGATATTCAACATCTGATACCGTATCCATATCCAAATACTCATATTGCATATTTATGATGTCGATATCTAATCGTATCTTATCCGGCACGATTGACACTATCCGTATTTGAATCCGAATCCGGACAGAAATATGAAAACAAATATAATATCAGTGATATCCGTCCATATGTGATTCGTCTCCATCCCTACTTTATAGTAACACCACGTGAGTATTTATAGGTCACACCCGTGCGAAAGAGGAAATTACAGTTCCCCTAAACAGCTCAGGGGTCTTTACTCTTAGGCGTGGGGGCACTGTGGATATTTGGCCCCTCAACCCCAACCACTCCTCTGACGCCGTCCCGAGCTTCGCTTGAGGGGACCACAGTCCAACGTCTTCCATCTAACGTTGGTGGCACGCCCGTAGCATGGGTTCACTCCATGCGGCTGGACTTTGCGGGTGGTGTCCAACCCTGTATAATCACATAGGCAAGGTACCCCTCGTCTAGGGTAGTGCAAAGACAAGTTAGCGAGGTTACCCGAGTAGGGTCAACGTTTTGTTGGATGAGGGTTACTGTCGGTGGCAAGGCTGAACCAGGCCCGGCCCGGTGACTAGGGCTTAAAACAAAAACATTAGTTCTCAACTACCGGAAATCGTTTTCTAGAAATCGCCGATCCCCCCTAAACGGAAATGGTGACGGTAACCGATAAAACGGAAACGAGAACGGTAAAAAAAATTCCGATAATGAAATTGAAAGTGATTTAGCTCTCTTCCAATCGTTTTCGAAAAATACCTATTCAACTGATAATCTACCATCGAGAATTACCGAACTCAGAGAAACACGATCTCATCTCCGCTAAGCACTCTAGGCCCAGGCCAGGCCCATTGGCCAAGCCCGCTGAGCGCTCCCAGCCTTTGAGGAAGCACCTCATGTCTTCACCCTCGCGACTCCACGACTCCAGCATAGTGCACAGAAATACGTCTTCGAGTTTGTGAGCTTGTGACTACGCCTATGTCATTTGTGTGTTCGTGGGATCTAAGTATTATTCTATTAAGCCTGCGATGTTTATTGCTATATAATATATAATATATGTGTCTTATCTCATGTGCCATGGATTATTACTAGTACACTATTATTTGTCATGTGACTTGGGTTAATATATATGGCTATTGTCATGCTGTGCAGATTGATGTGTTTATTGTATTTTAGATATCGCTTTCATAGTTTTTGACCGTTATCGATGTACTTTTGATCGAATAGTATTGTTTCTGAATTTACCGGAATATCGATGTCGTTCTCGTTTCTGACAATATTGTATCAATTTTGTTTTCGAGAAAATAATGTGAAACTAAAAAATGATTAATTTGACATCTTACCGATCGTTTCCGACCGTTTTCAACCCTACCAATGACGCCGCGAGGCCGGACGCACTCGAGGCCCCCGCCTAGGCCAAGGCGAGTACGGGGGTGTCGCGCACAGGGCGTCCCCAAACACTTGTATTTGGAGTTGCCCGGAGACAAGGACCTTGTAGTATTGATGCTAGCAAAAAGGGGGAAAAAACACCGACTAGTACTAGTAGCTGCATGCTTGGGGTTCCACCACTTCCATCGATTGGTTGTGAATTTGTGATCGTTTCCGATTGCATTTCGTTGACAGGCTTTGGTTGGAGGACCCCATTTGACCCCGCCGGCCCACACGGACACCCAATCTGAAATTCATTTCGTTTGCTCTATATATGTTGTGCTACGCATATATATGTTCCCGCTTTGTGGCCGGAAATCATCAGGACGGGTGGCGATTCGGTCTCCAGAGCATCTCAACTCTCAAAAGGTCGAGGTGGCCCAACACATGCATGTAACCGTAATGAAATGATGAGTGAGCTAACTTGTGCAGAAACAAAATTTCCATCATCGGGGATTCAGCAATGATGAGGGAGCGCGCGCGAGGGAACAGAATCATGGACTAGCTCCACTTTGTGCCCTCTCTCTGCCGCCAATGCTCCATCACATCTTAAAACTTTGAACCTGTATATATGCTCTACTCATATGCGCATGGGCGGGCGCCATGGATTCAAAAGCTAACAGTGCTGCTTGCTTTTTGTCCAAAATGAAAAGGTGCTAGCTCGTAGTTACTTGTTTAGATGTTCAATTTATTTACTTTTGAGTAAAAATATTTCAAAGCTGAAGAGCATCTTCTAGTTATATAGAGAGCGGTGGACCAAGCTAAGACCACCCATGCATATATGGTTTTTTTTGCGACTTCATGCATATATGGTTCAGCCGTGCATATATATACCATGCATAATTATATATGTATAAGCTCTGCACCCAACACCTGTCGACATCTCACTGGGCTCCAGTTTAGGAATGTCCTACTAGCACACACATGGCATGTTGCACTGTCGGTTTTGACATATATAAATGTCCAGAGTTATGATATTGCACCAAGCTCGAAAAGAGCGGAAAAGAGGATCGGATCGGAAGCATGCATGCATTGTCCATGGTGTGGCGTCCTAATTTAAAGCAGGCCATCCGGTTCTACTCATTTTTGTTCTACTATATACAAGTGTATTTTCCAATCGACAACCAGACCTTTGTGGCTTTGTCCATCAGATATTCTGGTGTCCAGTAGGACACGCGCTTAGTGTCGAGCACAATCTGATTGCGTTGTCGGTCACGAACGAACGAACGGTTCTACCTACCGACAATTAACAGATCCGCCGAAAGTTACTAAAAATAATGGCAGAGCAGAAAAGATTGATCGATATTCATATTCATCTAACAAACCTGGTGGCATCAGCTTGAGTTTGACATGTCACTACAGCTTGTGAAAATTAAATAAAGCACTCGCTTGTCCACCCTGACAGGAGCAGGTAGGGGTTGTTTGCATTACGTTACGTTACATGATACTGTGATATTGAAGGACTGGAAATGACGACAAGAGGAGGATGAATGGGAGCGTTAATTTTTTTTTTGAAATTTTTGACCGCTATTCCAAGAATCATCTCCAAGAACCAAATTTTCGAAACTAAAAATACCCAAACCAACTAGTGACAAAAGTATATAGAAAAGTTCCATGGAATGGGAGAGTCAACACAACAGACGAAACGTAAAACGGAGCTCAAACGAACAAACCGCGGAAGAAACTGCTGCTGAAATGAATGCAGTCAGCAAAATACCGGACACGTCCGGTATGCAGAATCAGCACGGACTGACTTCGGGAGAAAAAAAACCCTAGCAAATGGTGTCCAAAAATTATGAAATTTTAACCACAACTTTCAGACACCAAAGGAAAGGTCTCCATCAAATTTCAGCTCCAAACTCAAAAGTTTGAAATGCTGGACACGTATGGTATTTACGAGCAGCTCTCGGAAAAAATCGATTCAACACCCAAAACTCGATCAAATCACCTCGGAATGACTTGAAACTTTGCAGAGAGGATAATCACGAGGTCTGTAGGCCATCGCCCAAGACAAAACCAATCAACAGTGTAACACCCTAAAAATTTGAGAAGAAGGAAAATAGGAAAAACATGATTTTTATATTTATTTTTGTGAAGCATGCAAAATTTAGAATAAGAATAATTTTTATAAATTTAAAATCAAATATAAGGGTAGAAACATGTTTGTGCATTCATGCTGCTGCATCTGAAGTTTTGTATTGAGTGGTTTGATCAAATTCAAATTTGGATTTGAAAATCTTTTGAAAATTTGTTTTGAAAAATTGGAAAAAGAAAAAGGAAAGGAATTTCTTTTCTTCTCGGGCCGTTTTCTCCTACCGCAGCCCACGCCTCGGCCTGCCTCCCCGCGCGCGGCCCGCTCACTCCAGCGCCCGCTTTCTCCCGCATGGGCCGCACCCAGCCGCCGCCCCGTTTTTCCTCTGAGTCGCCGACATGCGGGACCCACCTGTCAGCGACGTGTTTCCCCTTTCCTTTCTTCTTCCTCCGGCTTCGCACCGCCTTCCCCTTCTTCATCGATTCGGTGATCCGAATTTCCTTCGAAAACTCCCTCCTTTCCATAACCGGTGACGCCTCCGGGCTATAAAACGGAACCCCGTGCCTCCCCGCTTCTCATTGAGCCGCTTAGACCCTAGCCTCGACATCCCGGGAAGGTCACCGTCGGAGCTCCGCCTCCACCGCCGCCTTGACGAGCTAGCCGTCGCCCTCCGGTTGCTCTTCCGCTTTGTTCTCGCGTGGGGTAAGGTCGCGGTGATGTACTCGTTCTTTTGGTGTCTTCGGTTTGGCGAACGGTGCTCGGTAGGGTCGTCTTCTCAAGCTCCGGCGAGCTCGGGCTCCATCCGGCCATGGCGCCGCCGCGGGAAGCTCGCCGTCGGCTGTTTCTGACCGGAGCGCCGCCGGTTACTTCCTTGATCCGATCTGGACCGTCCGATTTGAATCCAACGGATGTAAATAGAAGTTACCGGTTCGGCTGCACAAATTGCTAAAGAGTCCCTGAAGTTTTTAAGTATAGAACCCGCAGTCCTAAAACGTAAACCTCAGAGTACGCTTTGATCGGTTGAAAATGTATTTCGTTTCGGTAAATGAAAAATACGCTTTCTGATATTTACAGTTTTGCCATTCAGATTGTTTTAGTTGTAGAATTTTCGTTTTAACTCCGATTTGGTCCATTCAAATTTCGTTAGATTCATATTTGTGAACTCTATGTAATTATACAACTGTACAGTAGGTTTGGATTAATTTATTTACGAGTTTTTATTAAAGTATTTATTCTTCTATAGGAAATCTTTGGAAATTCATAACTTTGTCGTTTTAGATCCGATTTTCGTGATCTTCGCGTCTGTGTGATCCTAGCGAGTTGTAGATTCGTTTTGAAGACTTTTTATTTTATTTTCTTACTGTTGGTGTATTGTTCTAATTATAGTCTTGTTTGTCTATGCATGATTGCCTCTGGATGTGTGTTGTTGATATGGTTGATCGAGTATAGACGGTGAGAAATTCGTTGGAGATCAAGAGCTTTACTACGAGCAAGATCTTCAGGACCAGTTTGAGCAAGGCAAGTATAGCATGGGATTATCCTTGTTGTCCTATTCACCTTATGCAATTAATATCATTATGCATTTATTCCTTGTTAAGGATGACTTAGCGATTGATCCTTTACCTTGGTACCTATTAAATTGCATTGAGTATTTTGGCTAGTGCTTAAACATGGACTATGATCATGTAATTTGACTAATGGAATATGCAATAAACATTAAAAGATGATTTTATTACTGTTTAAGGGTACTAGAGCATGGGGTTACTTTGATGCTTTAATTGCTCTCCATAAGGACTCATCTATAAGCGACAATCCGGGATTTACAGTACAACTGTGGGGGCTATATGGCTCTGGCTTTAGTCATATAGAAGGACCTTTTCTAGCTTGTTAGAGGTATTCCTTTATGGCGTAAGAATGGCTTGACGAATCGGGTATAGTGTGGCCTCTGTCCTCATGTGTATAGGCTGCGTGTTATTGTGCCATCAGGAAGGGGGGCTCTACATCTGTTTGCCGAGTGAAATCTAATGACCCTAACTTGTTAGACGAACCTTCGAAAGACTTCATAGTGTTTACCCTGCCTGCTCACCTTGGTAGTGTTTTGGGGAGTAATTAACCCGGGCATTTGGGTAACACGACTCACAGTGAAAGTGTACAACCTCTGCAGAGTGTAAAACTGTTATAACAGCCGTGCTCACGGTCATGAGTGGCCTTGGACCCTTATGGAATAGTTGAATAATTGTTTATGATTATGTTTTTGCTATTCGTTAATCATTTCACATGGATCATATGTTTAATGTTTATATTGAGACATTTTGATGCTATCGTTATGCTAAAATCATGCTAACTAAAAGCTACATGCTGATAAACCAATGAATATGCCTTTTTGAGCCTCATGAACCCCATGTTACACTTGTTGAGTACGAGATGTACTTACGCTTGTTTATTTCTTTTACTTGGATAAAAATCCCGGATGGGTAACAGATGGAGGTAATAGTGACTACTACGCCTACTTCCCTGAAGATTACTAGTCTTGCTGTCAACCAGTCAATGTACCTGTGACTGGAGCTACCACGAGAGATTTTTATTTATACTTCCGCTACATTTTGTGTTAAGACTATGTGTTTAAATATCGTGATGTAATAACATTTGTGATGATACTTTTGTTATAATTTGTGAACTTATGTGTGATTGATCTCTGGGCGCACATAAGGGTATGCATTCCATTTGGTCGATAAATGGGTGTGACAAATTGGTATCAGAGCTCTTGTTGACTGTAGGACGCAAGCCTAGTTAGGAATGGTCGATTTAGTATCATCTTTACACTATTTTTATGCTCACTATCTTGCTCTTGTTATTTGATAAATTTTTATGCTTCTTATGTCACATTCTATTATGAAATTTGCCTCTATTCTAACTTCATCTAAAAATTCTGTAGATGGCCCGTGACCGTAAGACTGCCCGCATTAGCTCTGGAGGATACTACCCACTTCGTGCCCTGCATGCAACTGAAGAGCCACAAGAGCCAGAACCTCAGGAACAGGAGCAGACTCCTGTAACACCAGTCCAAGCACCAGCACCTCCTCAGGAAGAGCCTGAGTCTGAAGAAGATCCAGAAATCGTCGAGATTGAAGATGATGAAGAGGAAGCTAATGGAGGAGTACAACCACCACCTCCATCACATGAAGCTTCTAAAGAGATGCCACCTGCTCTAATGGGGTGGACTGTGAGGATCTACCACAGGAATGGAGGGAATGCTGTCTCTCATCTTCGCCTGGTGGGGATGCTCACTGCTTACTTCGCTGATTGGCATCCAGCTGTGGAGTACGTCTGCTGGGAGTACACTCATCCACTGGAGGACACGTATTGGAAGGCAAGGGCAAGCATCTTTGCCCATAAGGAAGACAAGGGAGCATATCAGCTGGACAGGATGTTCTCTCACGTGGGGCATCGAGCTACTATAGAGGATAGCATTGAAGATGCTGCTTTTGAAGCATGTATGGGTCTCCGCTATCTTCGCTTTAACCTTATGAAGCATGACATTCATCGCTTCTTTCCTCGTGCACACCCCGAACTTGGATGGGCTATGACAGATCCAGTGCAGCTAGAGCCACTACCTCGGGTAATGGTGGACTTTGTATATGATATGATGGATAGGAAGCTGCAGCTAGAAGAGATGGTGAAGGCACAAGGGAAGACTATCAAGAGGTGCCAAGCAACCATTGATGAGCTCCGAGCAAACCAAGGCATGCCCAAGATTTATGAGACATTAGAGCATGAGCCACTTCCTTAGGAAGTAGGAGTCCTTTATGTAATAAGAACGTTCTTAGTAACGTCAGTTGAGTCAGTCGGGTCTGTCGTGTGGTTTGAACCTTGGTGTGCTAGTTGCTTTATTATTATGCTTATGTGTGAGTTGGATCTTTGTTTGAGTGTCGGGACTTGTAGGCATGTCTACAAGTTCCATTCTTAAGAATAATAAGTTTAATAGTCAAGGAATAATAGTTGGGTTTGATATTATCACGTTTCTGTCTTTGCTGTTTTCTGGAGCAGTCTTCAATGTTTCTGCTATAGTTTAAAAACGGTTCGTGCAACATTTATGAAATTTTTATGAGAGAAACTAGACTCAAGCATCTTTCAAATGCCACTGGAATCACCTTTTTATCTGATCTGGTTCGAGAGATATAATTTTTACAAGTTAAAGTTTCTGCACAGACTGGAATCTGGAACAGTTTCTGTTACGCCTTATTTTTCATAGAATTAACGACAGAATCTGATCTTGAGGTCTGAATAGAAATTGTGGATAATTTCATAAGCTTTCCAACCATATAAGGCACGCCTCTTTTGGATTTCTGTAACTCGAGATATGATTGAAATACTGAACTGTCAACATTGCTACTCGTCCAGAAAACTTTCAGATCTCCTTCTTAACCTTATAAGTGGTTGAAATCATGGAATTCTTAAAGTTTGCATGTTTATGGGTGGCAGATGGCCGGAAGAGAAAGAGGCAGAGGTCGTGGTAACATTCCCCCAAATCCACCACCACCACCGCCACCAACTATTGAGCAACTGTTGGCGGTACAGACGCAGTTGATGCAGCAACTAGTGCAAAATCAGCAAAATCAGCCAGTTATTGGGGCTCAACCACGTGATAAGCGTGGTGAGTTTTTGAAAGGTCGTCCCCCAGTGTTCACACATGCTGCTGATCCTTTGGAGGCCGATGATTGGCTTCGTGCTGTGGAGAAACAACTCATTATTGCCCAATGTGATGACCGACAGAAGGTGTTGTTTGCTTCTGGGCAACTTCAGGGAGAAGCTCAGGATTGGTGGGAGTCATATGAGTATGGTCGTCCTGCCAATGCTCCTGCAGTCACCTGGCAGGAGTTTAGGGAGAACTTCAGAGCTTACCATATACCTGAAGGAATGATAGAGTTGAAGGCGGAGGAATTCAGGAACCTGACCCAAGGGTCAATGACTGTAGCTGAGTACCGTGACAAGTTTGCTCAATTGTCACGATATGCTCCACATGAGGTGGCCAATGACAGTGATAAGCAGCGCCGCTTCTTGAAGGGATTATATGATGGACTACAATTGCAGTTGATGTCCAATACCTACCCTAATTTTCAGACGCTTGTAAACCGCGCTATTGTGGTAGATAGCAAGCGCAAGGAAATGGATGCAAAGAGGAAGAGGTTACAGGGACAAGCCTCTAATAGCAACACCCGTTTGCGTACTGGTTTTCAGCAGAATACTCAGCAGAGGTCTCCCTCTGGACAGTGGAATCGTGGTCAGGCCCCATTCCGTGGACAGTTTCCGCAACGTCCCCCATTCCAGCCACAGAATAGCAACCAACGTCCACCGCAGCAGCAAGGAAATCAAGCACAGCGTCAGGGTCTTTCCAATAACACTCCTATGAAGACTAGTGCTCCCAATACTCCCAACAAGTGTTTCCGATGTGGAAAAGAAGGTCACTTGTCTTACAATTGCCCGGAGAAGCTTAACCAGCAGACTCCCCAGAGACAGAGCAGCCACCAGAAGACCGCACCTAACTCAGGTAGGGTGAATCACTTGTCCCAGGAAACTGCAGTGGAGGAGCCAGAAGTTATGCTTGGTACGTTCGATGTTCACTCTACTCCCGCCACTGTACTTTTTGATTCTGGAGCATCACATTCTTTCATATCGCAATCGTTTGTTAGAATACATAGAATCCATTTATGTGCCATGAAGAATCCTATCTTAGTAAACTCACCTGGTGGAAGCATGCCAGCATCTTATCGCTGTCTTCCGATTAGTCTCAATTTAAGGGGGGTAGAGTTTACAGTTAGCCCTATAGTATTGAGAACAGCTGGGATTGATCTTATATTGGGAATGGATTGGATGATGCAACAACAAGCAGAGATTCAGTGTAAGGATAAATCAGTTGTACTGACAACACCAAAGGGTGATAGAATCAGGGTTGAAGTAAAAGTGCAAAAACAAGAGACTGCTACAGTGAACCAGCTCAATGATGGGGCCAACCAGGAAGATCCAGTTGTGGAGGAGTTTCCAGATGTGTTTCCAGAGGAATTGCCAGGTATGCCACCAGACCGTGACATTGAATTTATTATTGAATTATTACCTGGAACTGCACCTATAGCTAAGCGTCCATATAGAATGGGAGTAAATGAATTAGAAGAACTTAAGAAACAAATTAAGGAGTTGCAGGATAAGGGTTTTATTCGTCCTAGTTCTTCACCTTGGGGAGCACCAGTGATTTTTGTGGATAAGAAAGATGGAACTCAGAGGATGTGTGTAGATTATCGGTCTCTTAATGAGGTTACTATTAAGAACAAGTATCCATTACCTAGGATTGATGACCTGTTCGATCAGTTGAGAGGAGCTTGTGTATTTTCCAAGATTGATCTTCGTTCTGGATATCATCAGTTGAAGATTCGTGCTAGTGATGTACCAAAGACAGCTTTTACTACACGGTATGGGTTGTATGAGTATACAGTGATGTCTTTTGGTCTGACTAATGCCCCTGCATACTTTATGTATTTGATGAATAAGGTATTCATGGAATATCTGGACAAGTTTGTAGTGGTATTCATCGATGATATTCTAGTATTTTCCAAGACTGAGGAAGAACATGCTGAACATTTGAGGTTGGTTTTACAGAAGCTTAGAGAACACCAACTTTATGCAAAGAGGAGTAAATGTGAGTTTTGGTTGAAGGAAGTTTCTTTTCTGGGTCATATTGTCTCTAATGGAGGAATATCAGTAGATCCTGGCAAGGTGAAAGATGTATTGGATTGGAAACCACCCATCAATGTGAGTGAGATCCGTAGCTTCTTGGGATTAGCTGGTTATTATAGAAGATTTATAGAGGGATTTTCAAAGCTTGCAAAACCAATGACTGCATTATTGGAGAAGAATGCCAAGTTTGTGTGGTCCGAGAAGTGTCAGGCCAATTTTGAGGAGCTAAAGAAGAGATTGACGACTGCACCCGTCTTAGTTTTGCCAGATCTGAGTAAACCTTTCTCTATCTATTGTGATGCATCTCGATTGGGTTTGGGATGTGTACTGATGCAAGAAGGTAGAGTTGTGGCATATGCATCAAGGCAGTTGAGGAAGCATGAGTTAAATTACCCTACTCATGATTTGGAATTAGCTGCAGTAGTTCATGCATTAAAGATATGGAGACATTATTTGATTGGACACAAGAGTGATATATACACTGATCACAAGAGTTTAAGGTATATCTTCACTCAAACGGATCTGAACTTGAGGCAGCGTAGATGGTTGGAGTTGATAAAAGACTATGATCTAGAGGTGCATTATCATCCAGGAAAGGCCAACGTTGTTGCTGATGCTCTTAGTAGGAAAAGTTATGCAAATGAAATACAAGTAATGCCTATGCCAAAGGAATTGTGTGCCGAGTGCAAGCATCTGAATTTAGGATTTACTACCAATGCAGTGGAATTAGTATTAGAGCCTACTCTAGAGCAAGAGATCCGTAAAGGTCAGCAGAAGGATGAAAAGTTGAGAGAGATAGCTGAAAACATAGCGAAAGGTAAATCTCCAGGATTCCGTAAGGATGATAATGGTACGCTATGGTTTGGAAAAAGGCTATGTGTGCCCGAAGATAAGGATATCAGAATGGTAATTCTGCGTGAAGCTCATGAGTCAGCTTATTCCATACATCCGGGGAGTACTAAGATGTACTTGGATCTGAAAGAGAGATATTGGTGGTACGGTTTAAAGAGAGATGTTGCTGAGTATGTTGCTTTGTGTGACACTTGTCAAAGGGTGAAAGCGGAACATCAGAGACCTGCAGGATTGTTACAGCCTATGCAGATACCCGAATGGAAATGGGAAGAGGTTGGTATGGATTTTATAGTTGGGTTGCCACGGACTCAAAGAGGATATGATTCAATTTGGGTGATAGTGGATCGTCTGACTAAGGTTGCTCATTTTCTGCCTGTGAAGACTACATACAGCAGTGCGAAGTTGGCAGAATTGTATATGGAAAGAATAGTGAGTCTACATGGAGTACCTAAAAAGATTGTGTCTGATCGAGGTACTCAGTTTACATCTCATTATTGGCAAAAGATACATGAATCATTGGGAACCAAATTAAATTTTAGTACAGCTTATCATCCTCAGACAGATGGTCAAACGAAGTAGAACAATTAAAATGTGTAAAGTACAATGGAATCGGTACACAGCAGAAGAGGCTACTTGGGAACGAGAAGAGGATCTGAGAAAAACCTACCCGCAACTGTTTGAGTAAGCAGCGGTCGAATCTCGGGACGAGATTCATTTTAAGGGGGGTAGAATTGTAACACCCTAAAAATTTGAGAAGAAGGAAAATAGGAAAAACATGATTTTTATATTTATTTTTGTGAAGCATGCAAAATTTAGAATAAGAATAATTTTTATAAATTTAAAATCAAATATAAGGGTAGAAACATGTTTGTGCATTCATGCTGCTGCATCTGAAGTTTTGTATTGAGTGGTTTGATCAAATTCAAATTTGGATTTGAAAATCTTTTGAAAATTTGTTTTGAAAAATTGGAAAAAGAAAAAGGAAAGGAATTTCTTTTCTTCTCGGGCCGTTTTCTCCTACCGCAGCCCACGCCTCGGCCTGCCTCCCCGCGCGCGGCCCGCTCACTCCAGCGCCCGCTTTCTCCCGCATGGGCCGCACCCAGCCGCCGCCCCGTTTTTCCTCTGAGTCGCCGACATGCGGGACCCACCTGTCAGCGACGTGTTTCCCCTTTCCTTTCTTCTTCCTCCGGCTTCGCACCGTCTTCCCCTTCTTCATCGATTCGGTGATCCGAATTTCCTTCGAAAACTCCCTCCTTTCCATAACCGGTGACGCCTCCGGGCTATAAAACGGAACCCCGTGCCTCCCCGCTTCTCATTGAGCCGCTTAGACCCTAGCCTCGACATCCCGGGAAGGTCACCGTCGGAGCTCCGCCTCCACCGCCGCCTTGACGAGCTAGCCGTCGCCCTCCGGTTGCTCTTCCGCTTCGTTCTCGCGTGGGGTAAGGTCGCGGTGATGTACTCGTTCTTTTGGTGTCTTCGGTTTGGCGAACGGTGCTCGGTAGGGTCGTCTTCTCAAGCTCCGGCGAGCTCGGGCTCCATCCGGCCATGGCGCCGCCGCGGGAAGCTCGCCGTCGGCTGTTTCCGACCGGAGCGCCGCCGGTTACTTCCTTGATCCGATCTGGACCGTCCGATTTGAATCCAACGGATGTAAATAGAAGTTACCGGTTCGGCTGCACAAATTGCTAAAGAGTCCCTGAAGTTTTTAAGTATAGAACCCGCAGTCCTAAAACGTAAACCTCAGAGTACGCTTTGATCGGTTGAAAACGTATTTCGTTTCGGTAAATGAAAAATACGCTTTCTGATATTTACAGTTTTGCCATTCAGATTGTTTTAGTTGTAGAATTTTCGTTTTAACTCCGATTTGGTCCATTCAAATTTCGTTAGATTCATATTTGTGAACTCTATGTAATTATACAACTGTACAGTAGGTTTGGATTAATTTATTTACGAGTTTTTATTAAAGTATTTATTCTTCTATAGGAAATCTTTGGAAATTCATAACTTTGTCGTTTTAGATCCGATTTTCGTGATCTTCGCGTCTGTGTGATCCTAGCGAGTTGTAGATTCGTTTTGAAGACTTTTTATTTTATTTTCTTACTGTTGGTGTATTGTTCTAATTATAGTCTTGTTTGTCTATGCATGATTGCCTCTGGATGTGTGTTGTTGATATGGTTGATCGAGTATAGACGGTGAGAAATTCGTTGGAGATCAAGAGCTTTACTACGAGCAAGATCTTCAGGACCAGTTTGAGCAAGGCAAGTATAGCATGGGATTATCCTTGTTGTCCTATTCACCTTATGCAATTAATATCATTATGCATTTATTCCTTGTTAAGGATGACTTAGCGATTGATCCTTTACCTTGGTACCTATTAAATTGCATTGAGTATTTTGGCTAGTGCTTAAACATGGACTATGATCATGTAATTTGACTAATGGAATATGCAATAAACATTAAAAGATGATTTTATTACTGTTTAAGGGTACTAGAGCATGGGGTTACTTTGATGCTTTAATTGCTCTCCATAAGGACTCATCTATAAGCGACAATCCGGGATTTACAGTACAACTGTGGGGGCTATATGGCTCTGGCTTTAGTCATATAGAAGGACCTTTTCTAGCTTGTTAGAGGTATTCCTTTATGGCGTAAGAATGGCTTGACGAATCGGGTATAGTGCGGCCTCTGTCCTCATGTGTATAGGCTGCGTGTTATTGTGCCATCAGGAAGGGGGGCTCTACATCTGTTTGCCGAGTGAAATCTAATGACCCTAACTTGTTAGACGAACCTTCGAAAGACTTCATAGTGTTTACCCTGCCTGCTCACCTTGGTAGTGTTTTGGGAGTAATTAACCCGGGCATTTGGGTAACACGACTCACAGTGAAAGTGTACAACCTCTGCAGAGTGTAAAACTGTTATAACAGCCGTGCTCACGGTCACGAGTGGCCTTGGACCCTTATGGAATAGTTGAATAATTGTTTATGATTATGTTTTTGCTATTCGTTAATCATTTCACATGGATCATATGTTTAATGTTTATATTGAGACATTTTGATGCTATCGTTATGCTAAAATCATGCTAACTAAAAGCTACATGCTGATAAACCAATGAATATGCCTTTTTGAGCCTCATGAACCCCATGTTACACTTGTTGAGTACGAGATGTACTTACGCTTGTTTATTTCTTTTACTTGGATAAAAATCCCGGATGGGTAACAGATGGAGGTAATAGTGACTACTACGCCTACTTCCCTGAAGATTACTAGTCTTGCTGTCAACCAGTCAATGTACCTGTGACTGGAGCTACCACGAGAGATTTTTATTTATACTTCCGCTACATTTTGTGTTAAGACTATGTGTTTAAATATCGTGATGTAATAACATTTGTGATGATACTTTTGTTATAATTTGTGAACTTATGTGTGATTGATCTCTGGGCGCACATAAGGGTATGCATTCCATTTGGTCGATAAATGGGTGTGACAAACAGGAAAATAAAGGAGAACGAAAAACACTGGTTATGAAACGTACCCTAGAGCTTGATTCGTCTCGATCTATGAACTCATGAGGAATTGGGTGATTTCTTTCGGTGGAAAGGTTCAACTCACGTCATAGCTCACTCCAACGCAAAATGAACGAATCAAAACGGTAAAACAACGAATCGAGGCAAGAACGAAAGGGGATAGAGGAAGAACGCGAACAACAAAACACAAATCACAAGAAGCTCATCACAAATCGAATCCCGGAGAACACGAGGTGGTAAGGGCCACTATTCCCACAACAAAATCTTGAGTTCTTACACAAATATCTCAATTTGTGGACCTCTCTCACAAGAACCCTAAAGGGAGGGGAAACTAGAAAGGAAGAAAGAGGAAAATGAAAGAGGTGAAGGGATGGGGGCTCCCTCATCCTATTTAACAGGGCTATTACACAATCCTAGTTTTGTCCCTAAATATTTTGAGTCGAACCTTAACCCGAGGGCGTTATGGTCCAACCCGAGATAATCTTCATCCGACGGCCACTGCGCCTTTCATGGGATAGCTTCGCCTCGACGCGAACTCTTCGATGCCACGTGTCGTCCGTTCCTCATCGGAACCTCCGCCAAAGTTTTGAGGCCCAAACCCGTGAAACTAGCCACCGATGGTTTTGAGGCCCAAACCACCAAACCGTCCGCAAGTAGTGCACTCCATACGTGTCCCCCGCCACTTGGCACGTGTCACCGCCATCCTCGACCGGTCGTCCGCCAAGTCCTCCTGAGCCCCGCTCGACTCGCACGTCCGCCGTCTTGACTCGGTCAACACGATCACTCCCATGTATACTTGCGCTCGTCGATGTCCTAGATGTTAGCCACCGCGGTTGGTCACCCGACCTTCTGGTCCCTCGGTCCAAGCCTCACGTCCGCCCTTCACCGCTCCCGGTCCATCAGCACGGCACGTCCCTACTTGACCTTCACCTCGCCGTCGACCACCGCCTCCGAGCTCCACACCTGCACACCACAAGCCAAGAGACATGTCACACAACCCAACTCATGTCATGGTTAGTCACAAACTCAACCTAGGTCGTGGATCACGTTGCCAATCACTCATCACAAAACAAACTATAAGGGCACATATCAACCTTGTATTCGCAGATATGACCACTGTATCTTTTATCTTTTGGTAAAGGATATCGTCCTGGGAGAAGGAAACGGGAAGAGTAAATTAGTTAATGTTGTAGCGGATATATATATATATATACACACACGGCAGCGCTATTCTACACCCTAGGTGTAGAGTATTATTTTACACCGTAAGCCAAAACTGAGCAGAAAAAATACTGAGTAGTACTGAACAGTGTTCAGTATAATTCAGTACTACACCCAGGACCACGAAATACTGAATAATACTGAAACGCGACTACTGAACAGTACTGAATTTGTTCAGTATAACGACTCCTAGGGTGTAGAATAGCGTGTGTGTATATATAATGCTTTTTCAGAGGAATATTATCACTAAACTATCTGTTGTACAATGCATGTACTTGCGGTCTGAATGTAATGAAAGCATCAAAATACAATAGAGTTTGTAAAAATAATCTAGGGCTTCACACATTTCAGAATAAAATGCACCACCCAAAGACAGGGGCGGCGGCTACCTGTAATAACAAACAAACAGAACCGTGAAACAGGGAAGACCAGTCGAAAATGACGGTAGTCATTTTAGAATAGAAGAGCCTAGGAGATTGTAAATTGCCGCTAAGTTGTCATTGACTAGATGTGTATACATGTCATGTTCGAGAGAGTCTATATGAAAACTCAAAAGTGCAAACCATTCTGTCAGTTTTAGTTTGTCACTGCCTCCCCTTCCGTGTCAGACCTTGATTTGGACGCGTCTCAAACATGCAGTAGTTAGATGTTGTATCTTGACATAAGAAGAGAGAAGCCTCTTGAGAACATCCTTTAATTCTTAATTAGTTTGAAGAAGCATCCATTCACCTAAACCACAAGCAAGCCCAGGGGAGATCTGAACTACTACTACATGGGTATGAATATTTTCTCCAACTACTTTTTTTCCATGCATTTGTCTGATTCTAATGAAGGTTAGAACACACACTTTCATGTGTTCCTAGTTCAATTCCTAGTTTCCTACACGAGCTAAATTAAAGAGAAGTGCTAGCTCATTGTTTGACTAGCCACTCATATTCAACAAGATATCTGAAGAAAAAATGTATCCATGGCAATCGCCAACAACTCATGACTTCTATGAAAGAATAGAAGCAAGCCATCATATTCAGATTTTCACCATAATATAATTAATCAGTGGAACTGGTTACATTGTAATTCAAGGAACAGTCGTCAGAATTTTTCATCTATACCGTCCTGCGCCACGTGGTGGCAGCCTGTAATTCGTTACGTGTGGCATCCTTTCGATAAAAAGGCTGAGGATATGTTAATTTGAGCTTTGCTTCATGGAGTACTCTGGAATCATGCATGAGGCAAGGGAATCATTTTCTTTTCATAGTTCTTCCGATTAACCGTACACAATCCAGGACTCCTGCCCAAGAGGCTCATAGCTACCTACTGGCAGAGACTAGGCGTCTTGCCTCAGTTGAAAGCAATTCTTCTGTTAGGGTACCAGCTAGCTACATACATGCTCGATCTCGAGAAGATAAGGTTCAGTTTAGCTTGCTCTATCTCGTACTATATATGGTTGGAATTTGGAATAATAGTATATCACCATGCTGTTGGTGCAAGGAAAGAACTACTGCATGATCGATGCCATATGAATACTTTGGCCGAGAAGTGAAACCGAGCCCACGAATATATATATTTAATTTGTATAATGCCCATACCATTAGGTGTGAGTGGGTGAAGAACTGTATAATGCACAACTATTTATCTTGTGATTTCATAGGGACAAACTGATCGACCTCATGCATGCTGCTGGGTAATAAGGCCCGTTTGATTGCCTCTGTTTTTTTAACACATATCACATCGAATGTTACGGCATATGCATGAAGTATTAAATATAGACTAATTACATGCATGTTGGCACAGATTAAAAGTAATTTACGAGACGAATCTATTAAGCCTAATTAGTCTATGATTGGACACTAATTGTCAAATAAGACGAAAGTACTACAGTACCTGTTAAACTTTAACAGGACAAACTGATCGACCTCATGCATGCTGCATGGTAATAAGTACTCCTTTTTCTGGGGATGTAGAAGTCTATTCAAATTAGAAATGTTTATTGCCTAAAAAGTATAGTGCAAGCCCTGGGGCATAATAAAATTTCTTATCTCATCTAGCATTAATTCTAGCTTGCCTAACTCTGGATGTGTTTTACTTTGCCTCTTGAAAGCTAAAATACAATCTTCTTAAACTCTTATTTTGACATTAATGTCCACATCATAACTTTCACTTTCTTCTAAACTTAAAGGTTAAAAAATCTATGAGATGAAATACATTATGTTTTTGAAAATAGGGAATCAGACTGATATTATACTCCCTCTAGACTAGTCTATATATATAACATAGTCTAACATGACACAATCTTCTAAATTACATTTGAACCATTTATTATTTTTATTATATTATTTATGATTATGAACTTTTGATTTGATAGTACATTTATTTAATTATAAATTTAATAGCATCAAATTTGTATTACACTAGTTAAATTTTGTTGACCAATTATTGATCAAAGATTTTGACAGTTTACGTATTTGAAATTCCTTATAAAGACAAGAGAGAGTAGTGCTTAAGGGGCTAAATAAAACAAACGTAGGGCTAATTGAGTTCACACGCAAAACAACTATAGCTAGTGAAAATATGCAAAAGCAGTTCTGGTGTTCACCATCGAATTAAAGTGTATATTTTGGAATATTTGCAGAGTGAAAAAGCTTAATTATGCTACAAAACATGGAATTCTTTTTCTCTTTTGGTTGTCTACAATACTCGTACTAGTTTTAAAAGATTCATGCCATGCATCAGGCTTTTCAGAATATTCAGACTAGTTGTACTCCACGGGTAGAATGGTACCCACATGTATAACCACGTGGCTCGGGTGGCCAAAGCCATGTGTTTATATATGCAAGACTTTTTTTTTGAAACTCCTGTATGCAAGACTTAGGGGTTTCTCCTGCTAAAGTTCAGCTACTAAAATCAATGACTAAACTTTATTCACCCCTGTTTGGTTCTAGTGATTAAAGGTCATTAAAGCAGTTCAACAAAGACTATCCCTATTGAATGCACAAATCAGGGTGGGGGACTAGCAATAATGAGGGGCAGCCCTTGTCCACTAGGCACTTTAGCCCACTTTTAGCTACTCTTAGGTGACTAATGTGACTAAACTATTTTAGTCCCCCTTTTAGTCAGTTTGTTCGGTAGTTTAGTAGCTAAAGTGGCTAACTTTAGCGAGGGGAACCAAATAGACCCTTATGGAATCAACGAGGTGCCATCGTCTATCCCGGCACTCAAGACCCAACACGTGTACTTTTGGTAAAAAAAATTCCAGCATAATAGTTTGATTTAGCATTGCAGCTAAATATACAATTTTTTTAATGGAGGATCGAGTAGGTCTCTGTAAATTGATAATGTGGTGCTACAGTAAATATGTGCTAATTATGGATTAATTTGGCTTAATAGATTGGTCTCGCGAATTAGACTCCATCTGTGTAATTAGTTTTATAATTAACTCATGTTTAGTCCTCCTAATTAATATCCGAACATTCGATACGATAAACACTAAACTTTAGTGCAGGTATCCGAACACCCTCGTAATCGTATCGGGCAACACATGTTAGCGTGCAGTGGCATGAGAGAAAGGCTTGGACCCGAATTATTCCCCTACGAGAGGGGCTTCAGAAGAAACCATTTCCTTGGATGATTTTTTGTTTCAGAACAAATATAGCAATAAGTTTGAAACACAGAATTATACCAGCTCTAAAATTCTATGGACTGTATGACGAATGTTATCTATTTGATTTAAACATAAGGTGTTTTCATATTGAGTTGAAGTGGTGTCTTCAGAATGTTCAAGTACAGCTACAAATATACTGGTAGATAGTATCTTTACTTGTTTTGCAATATAAATGTTGTTGAATAGGTTATCACCATTCTTGTGCGCATGCTTTTGTCAAAGAAGTCGACAAAAGAAGATAAGTATCACAAGAGCTGAATGATTGCCACATTGAAATACTGATTCTGCTGCATACTACACATGGCGTGGCATATGCCAAGACCTATCTTTTCCTTTTCTTTTCCTTTTTTTTGTGAAGTTTCCTTTTTTTTCCCCTTTCTGCCTTTGGATGCTCCTTTGTTGCCTTTATCTCCATGCACAAATAAATCTAGCTACTTGAACACAAAAGCAGATGCTGTTAGAATAACTTGGCCACCGGGAAACATGGGTATTTGGTCCCTCAGAAAGCCCATACATACTCTACCGGTCGCTGCAGCTACCTATGCTGTGTAGCAGGTCAGTTCCGTGTGTACACCGTACCTGCATATGCTCACCCTCCTCTGTGATGAAAAGTCGAAAAAGGTAAAGAAGCTTCAAGGAGATGGCCACCACCACAGATATATCATACTTGTCCCACAAATATTACTACTTTTTCCCAGGAATAAGCTCACATGTTGTTGAGTCCGGCAGAGGTGGATGGCAAGAACAGAAACCACGCCCCTGAAAGCTGCAGGGAGAATGGGTCTGGAGTTAGAGCAAGTATTATGATGGGCTGGGAGCGGGCAGTATCTGACATGGAGGAGAGAGAAAGCAGGAGAGAGAGTGGAGCAAGCGTTTGGTGATGCGCCAGCCAAAAGCAGGTGAAGAGCACTGTGCTGCGCGTTTCTTGATTTTTCATTGGCTCCTATGGCTGCATGTTACTGTCCCATAAGAGAGAAGAATAGGAGAGAGAGTGTTCGCATGCTATCTACGCTGAATCCATTTCGCCAGCAGCTGGCGAAATTATTGCTCTTGCTCTTATACACATCTTGCCCTGGCCGCCTGGCTTATATAAACCCAGCCCCTCCTGGCCTAACGCATACATCCTCACCACCATCATTGCCGCAAGCAGTGAAGCAAAACACAAACCAAGCAACAAGCCGAGTAGCTAGGTGCAGCAGTGTGCTTGATATATACAGCTCGCTCGCAGCAAGCAAGCTAGCTAGCTAGTGTGTGTGAGGTCGGTCGTCGATCGAGATGAAGAAGGGCGCAATGGCCTTGTTGGTCCCTCTGGTTGTTGCGCTCCTCTTGTCCCCGTCGTCGTCGTCGTCGTCGTCGTCGTTGGCAATGGCATCCGGCCCCGTGCAGTCGGGGAAGCTGGACCCGCACTTCTACGACGCGTCGTGCCCTCACGCGCAGCACATCGTGGCGTCCATCGTGGGGAAGGCGCACTACCAGGACCCGCGCATGGCCGCCTCCCTCCTCCGCCTCCACTTCCACGACTGCTTCGTCAAGGTACCGATCGACCGGGCCGCCGTGCATGCCATGCATCTAGTTTCTTCTCTCCTGCTGCTGCTGTTACTGTTGGTGACATCGTCGTCGACGGTGTGCAGGGCTGCGACGCGTCGCTGCTGCTGGACAGCAGCGGGTCCATCGTGAGCGAGAAGCGGTCCAACCCCAACAAGGACTCCGCCAGGGGCTTCGAGGTCATCGACGAGATCAAGGCCGCTCTCGAGGCTGCCTGCCCGGGAACCGTCTCCTGCGCCGACATCCTCGCGCTAGCTGCCCGCGACTCAACCGTCATGGTATGGTTATGCTACATACATGACATACTCCACATCAATCTTTCATATATCAACTTGTTCTAGCTCTAGAGCATTAACTTCTTTAATGTGTCTTTGTTCTTTTTACTATATACTAGCAAATATGTCCGTACGTTGCAACGTGAGAAAAAAGAACTATTAAACTTTTACGCAAAACGGATAACGTGAATGGTACATATCTACTTATGTTTTATGTTTTTATATTTTATTTTATGATGACCATCGCATCTATAATATAAGTTAATGTTGACAATAAAAACAATGTCCTTGGTATATTTTTCCTTCCATTGCAAAGTGCATAATTGTTTAGATATAAATATATCATAACATTAATTTTTCTTACTAAGCGTGTGTTCTATGACAATATCGACCTTTGTAGCTTTTTTATGCATTATATCAACCTCCGTAACATTTTTGTTGACGTGTTAAGCATTGGTATGTTCGCCAATAATTATGACGGGAGACCTCTCATTATTTTTTACACGGCAGCCCTCGCCAGGAACCTATATGCATACAACATATGCAAGGATGATTTAACACACCTATAGATAAAGCACAACCTAACAGGTTTATATCATCTATGGATAGATCACATTTTTATGAAGCTAACAAAGCTGGTTTGATATTTTTTTGGTTTTTCTATGGTTTTTGGTGAATTTGCAAGATCTCTGTTTTTATAGAAAAAAGAGAAAAGCGAAAGAAAAGAAAAAAAAGGCTTACATGGGTATGATCTAGTCCACAACGAAGCCAGATATAGATATAGTCATGAAGAGTGGTTGTTACCTGTCCATCACTTAGCTAGCTAGCTAGCTACATGAACAAAATCGTCTAGTCCAGGATTTTTCTCCCTTCTCCCATTTCCTTACAGTACGTCCTACTGTAGTGTCGGTGAGCATACACTGCACGCACACGAAAAGAAGGAAAATATGGATGGACTTTATGCAAGGAGTCCGATTTCCATGTCATGTCATCGCATGGCATCTTATCTGTACCACAAGGCACATGCAAAACCCCTTTAGATTTGTTGTGTAGGCGGAGTAGCTATATAGTATTGCTCCATCTGCTGGGCCCTGCACTGATATGTTGTGTCCTCTCCATTCTTCACTCCCACCTCACATAACATACCCAATCGGCACTGCTGAATGCTAGCTGATGATGCTTTGTGTCACCACCGTGCGTGTAAAGACGAGAGACAAAGTTCATGTGGAGGTGAGGGGCACGGTGCTCGGTAAAGCGGCGTCAATGTGCTAGCTGTTTCAAAGTGATGGCATCTCATGTCACGGGATAAAGACGGTCAAATTAATAATGCACAGTGGTAAAATTCAAAGGGTCTTGTCCCTGATCGACTTACTTCTTGTGTGTGAATGAATTGAAGCCAAATCACCAATTTTTTTCACCATGCATGAAACTAACATGACCATGCATTTTAATAATCTGCACGAATTGTTGTCCGTGACGTGCATTGATGCAGACCGGCGGCCCTGGGTGGATCGTGCCGCTGGGGCGAAGGGACTCCCGTGGCGCCAGCGTGCAGGGCTCCAACAACGACATCCCGGCTCCCAACAACACTCTGCCCACCATCATCACCAAGTTCAAGCTCCAGGGCCTCGACATCGTCGACCTCGTCGCACTCCTCGGTACTCCATCCCTCCCAGTTTATTGTCGTTTTTGGTTTTGTGTCACAAATTTGACTTGATTTATAGAAAATACGTGTAACATTTATATCTTTAAATAAATTTATTAAAAAACTAGATTCAAATTTTTTTTAATAATACTAATTATATATCATAAATATTAATATTTTTTAATATATATTTTATTAAAGTTATTTTTCAAAAAATAAAAACGATAAATATTTTAGGACGAAGGAAGTACTACATGCCTAGCTAGCTAATAAGCTAATCTTCTCACGATTCTAGGCATCTACTTCCCGCCAACTGATCGAAAGCCGGACGTGAGTTACGACGATAAGACTAGGCTAATTGGTACTGAAATGTACTCCGTCCGTCCTAAAATGCTGATCGTTCAACTATTCAAAAAAAAGTATAGATGTCGTTTTAGCTCTTCCGGCCTAGACCCAGTACAGCAGCAGTCCATCAGTCGATTCGTTGTCGTCCACTTACTACATGGATAAAAACAGCCGTCCTTTGTTCCATCACCCAGCGCATCCCCTCCACTGGTGCATGGACAGCAGCTCACCAGCCCACAGATAATTAATGAAGCATGTCACATGCCATAGGGGTACGCAGGTCAATTTTCAGTGTCCTTGGTACCGGTGTCCAAGTCTAAGTGTCCGTTTGGTTTCATTTTGTTAAAGTTTAACTCACATCACATCAATGTTTTCTCAAATATATGGAGTATTAAATGTAGACTAATTGCATACATGTCGGTACAGATTAGGAGTAATTTACGAGACAAATCTATTAAGCCTAATTAGTCCAAGATTAAAAACTTTTTATCAAATAAGACGAAAATGCTACAATGTTTATTAAACTTTAACTTCTCAAACTAAACACCTCTAAAAACGTCTCTAATTTTAGGACGGAGGGAGTATGTCTTCAATTCGAACGCCACGCTGTTGAAGTTGGACGATGGCCATCTTTAGTTACACTAACTCTTGAATTTGGTATTATATAAAAAGAAGATTTCTCGTCACATCAAATTTACGGTAAATGCATGAAATACTAAATATAGACGAAATCAAAAACTAATTACACAGTTTGGTTGTACTTTACGAGACGAACAATTTTGAGACTAATTAGTTAATAGTTAGACAATTATTACCCAATACCAACTAATACTACAGTGTACTACAGTGTCACACAGTAAATTAGGCAGCGCCAACTTCGGCCAACTAAGGCCACATTTAGTTTAAATTTTTTTTGAAGATTTCCCGTCACATCGAATGTTTAACACATGTATGGAGCATTAAAATGTAGACATAAATAACTAATTATACAGTTTGATAGAAAATCATGAGACGAATCTTTTAAGTATAATTAGTCCATAATTAAACACTAATTGACAAATACAAACGAAAGTACTACGGTACCAATGCCAAAAATTTTGGCAAACTAAACACAGCCTCAACAAGGCCGACGTGAGCCAGTACAGCTCATGAATAGTGTTATTGACTGTAGTACGTCAAATCTTGTCTAGACCATGTTTAGATGCCGACGGAATCGGCATAAAACGCGCTACAGTGTTGGCGTGTTTTGTTTTTTAGTGCAAAAAATTATCTAAAAATTAATTAATTAGACTCAAAATGTTCGTCTCGCAAAGTACAACAAAACTATACAATTAGTTTTTGATTTTATCTATATTTAGTACTCCATGCATTTGCCGGCATTTTGATGTGATAGAGAATCTTCTTTTTGCATAGTGAAATTTAGGGGAAAATTTGGGAACTAAACAAGGCCCTAGCTATATGAAGAAAGGATAATGCAGGATTGCAGGAACAAGTATCACCAACCGCACTGTTATAAAAATTTAAGGCTATCCGCACTCGTCGACCTCTATTTCCATCTCTAAAAAGGAATATTTTATCATAGTCATCAAGATTTTATACTCTATATTTATTTCTTTCGCACCCGTATTATCTCTATCACATACTCTATACTAACTATTTTATATTTTATTCTCCTCCCTCTCTTTCTCTCTCTCCACAACTCTCTTTCTCATTGCTACAGCGGTGCTACGGTATTTTAGAGCGGGCGGTCTGCTGTGCAGCCGGTACGCTGCCGGGCCGTTACAGGAGCACGGTGCACACCACGCGACCGGCAGCTTTAGCGCTGTCCGGTGGTGACAGCCTAAAGCCTAATAACATGTACTCCCTCCGTCCCACAAAAAATATCGTTTTAGGTTTTTTAGACATTATGTTTGACCGTTTGTCTTATTTAAAAATTTTGTGCAAATTATAAAATAAATAAATCATTATTGAAGTATCTCTAATGATAAAATAAGTCATAACAAAATAAATAATATTTATTAAAATTTTTTGAATAAGACGAACGGTCAAATACGATGTCTGAAAAACCGACACTTTTTCTGGGATGGAGGGAGTAGGAGCTAGGATGAAGACAACTGCTAGTCTCATCGTACACCAACTATTGCACAAAACTATAAGACCTAGGGCCGGTTTAGATGTAAATTTTTTTGTAAAATAACACTGTATCATTTGTTGTTATTTAATAATTAGTGTCCAATCATGGTCTAACTAGGCTTAAAAGATTCGTCTCGTCCATTTCGTCTAAACTGTGTAATTAGTTTTATTTTTTATCTATATTTAATGCTTCATGCATGCGTCCAAATATTCGATGTGACGAAGAATATTGAAAAATTATGTAAAATTTTTGGCAAAGCCTATAAACACCTCGACCGAACTCCCTCGCAAAGTTGCAATACCCAAGGAGATTCAGGTCGTTCACGGTGTATATACTCCGGCCCTAATTAACCGTCGCTTTTGTTTCCGTGTCATAAGTTTGACTGAATTTATAGAAAATATAGGTAATATTTGTATCTCTAAATAAATTTATTATGAAAAATAGATTCAACAATCTATCTAATGATATTAATTTTATACCATAAATATTAATATTTTTTTATATACATTTAGTCAAACTTGTTTCCTGGGAAACGAAAACAACAGTTATTTAGAGACAGAGGGAGTACATATTATTAGTTATCACAAAGTCTCATCATACACCAATTAGTTTGCATGATTTTACACAAGCATTTAGTGTATCCATGATGATGCAAAAGGATCACATACATAATAGTTAGTAGTAGTAGCAGCAAATTAAGGATTCAATCCTCAATATGGACGTGTACTGTGTACAGTACATGATAAATACTCTACTGAATTTACTCTGGCAGGTAGCCACACCATCGGCGACTCCCGGTGCACAAGCTTCCGGCAGCGCCTGTACAACCAGACGGGCAACGGCCTCCCAGACTTCACCCTAGACGTGTCCTACGCGGCAACGCTACGCCCGCGCTGCCCGCGCTCGGGGGGCGACCAGAACCTCTTCTTCCTCGACCCCGTCACGCCCTTCAAGTTTGACAACCAGTACTACAAGAACATCCTTGCCTACCGCGGCCTCCTCAGCTCCGACGAGGTGCTCCTCACCGGCAGCCCCGCCACTGCCGACCTTGTCAAGCTCTATGCTGCCAACCAGGATATCTTCTTCCAGCACTTCGCGCAGTCCATGGTCAAGATGGGCAACATCTCGCCGCTCACCGGGGCCAATGGCGAGATCAGGAAGAACTGCAGGAGGGTCAACCACAGCTGATGGATCAATCGGCTCAATAACAAGTGACAACATTGGCCGACTGCTTCCAATTGCTTATTATGCATGTCTCCGCTCTCCTGTTTGGTTGCTTGGTTTGTCCATTCAGTGGCCTCGCCTTGCTGAGATTTATTATTTGTTTCCTTCAAACTGTATGAATTTTCCTTGTCCATGTGTTGTTTTATTTCAAAACTGTTGCTCTTGTTAGAGGAATTCATTTCGATTGTACCTTGGATTGGAGGTACATCATAATTAATGTTTGTTATATATAAGTTTCCAGTCAAGAAAATTTGTTGAATAAACTAGAATTTTTTTCCAGTACTTTGAAGTGTCTAATAAGACCTAAGTTTCTAAAACCCCCAAATTTGGTTTCAGTAATTGAACGACAACGAGTGGACTAATTGATGGGGACGGGGTTCCCTATCTTCCCTCAGGTGGATATAATTTGATTTAGTGGAGATGCGACACAACGATCTGGCTTTGGATCGATAGACCCGAATTGACCTTAGCACCACGTCTCCTCTAGTTATCGATCATGTCACAATCCGGTTGTCACCGCCGAGAAGGCTAATAATCCTTGCTGCAAATTGAAGAACACAAGCAAGAACAAGAAAAAACGCAACTCAAGCAAAGTGACAATTGTGGATATATGATCATTGGTTAGCTTATGAATTTATACATCTACCCACAGGTCGATCGTCAAAGACAAACTCGGTATGCGTTTTGGGCGTCCGTTTTACTATAGGCTGCTCCTGGAGTCCGATATGAACTCGAACTTGACGTGGATTGGATCTCCAAGTTGGCCTAGATGGCCTTGCTTACCTCCTAAGGTGGTGGGCAAGGAGGAAGACATCATCGGGAATCTTTGAGGTGTTCTCCCACATGGTTAGAGTGTGCTCCAGCTTAGATCAGGGTCCCAAGGGTGAATAACAAATTCATGACTACATTGTAGTACACATGGCAAAAACAACAATAGCTTATCGTCATAATTTAAAGGCCTAGATGACAAGATATTGATGTGGAACTAGATCTATTTAAAACCTTATCAAACAAGCTTTTCATTGAGTAATCATTGACCTCAAGTTACGGTTGACCTTATCAAACCTTATCAAACACCTGGCACAAACAACAAGCTTTCCCTAGTTCGCATAGAACTCTCAAAAAAGAAAAGTTCGCATAGAACTGAAGAGATTTCTTTGTATCAATGGAATATATCTGTGACTGTAACTTGTAAGGACTCGTGTGGACATGTGTGGTGGCCGAGAGTGGTGCTGTGTTTTTTTTCAAGCTCCTGAACTCCTGCAGCGAGGACTTGTACAGAGTTATTTGTCTGCTTCTATACGAGACTCCTACAGAGTGATGCTTCCGTTCTTCTTTTCCTTTTTGTTGGTTTTGCAGGCTGTATGGACTTTAGGTAGGTGACTCCCAAAAGTGTGTGTGATCCACCGCTTAGCAACGGTAGGCTATTCCCATTGTTGCTGCAGCTTAATGAGCATGCTAAGCTCTCAATGCTCATGAATATCACAGACTTCTCCAACTTGTGCAGTGTTTTTCTATCAATTTTTTATGCATGCATTGCCTCTTTTTTCTGTTATAACATGGCGATATCTGTGTATTAAATTGCTGAATGAATGAAGAGATTTTTTGCCCAGCTATATATTTATGTTGCAAATCTGAAGGATACAATAGAGACTCGATAATTTTTTTTTTATTTTTTTGTTTTGTTTTTTTTAAAAGCACCATTTGGTGCAGCCTTCACAGGAGGCAAGTGAGGTACGAGGATCGAACCCCCACCGGCCAGCTCCTCCCTTGGAGCCTTCACCACTAGGCCACGTGCCCATCCGCATAGGGGATTTGATAATCCGTAATCTTTTATAAACTCAAGGCAACCATAAGTTGCCAGATTAAAGGATGGTGTGGCGAGTTTACTTAAAAAAATGTTGTGGTGCCTTTTTTTTACCAAAATGCTACAATAAATTATAACACAATGATATTTTCTTTATATACAACTCATGTATCATGTACTTTACTTTAGAAGCAGTTCTAGATTTATTGTAAAATGTACAGATTCTTCTTCTTCTGCTCCAATTTAAATGGTTCATTGACACCAATTTTAATTTTAATTGAAATAACTTCGTTTTAGTTGTTTCATTTATTATGCATGTACTAAATAAATTAGCTGGTTTCAACGTGAATGCACTCAAACATCAACAGGAGTACATTTAAAGGACATACTCGATGCATGAGCTTGTTTCCATTGACTTTCCGCATAACTTTGTAACAAAATATCTACCGTACAACATCCATAGAACTATTTGTATTATTATTATTTGAAAAAACATTGTGATTTCACCCGGCCTTACGAACTCTTTTATGTCGACACGCCTATCCACTAGTACCCTCGAAGGAGCAATGGAGAGGTGCACTGGAGCTTTCGAGTGAGCGGCGTCGAAGTTTCCTGGTGGGCCAGTCCTAGGCAAAGAGAAGAAGCCCGGAGGCATACTTCTGTTATGGTCAGTAAATATAGTTATAGTTAATAGTTAAAACCACCACCTCCAGCACTGGCATCGACATCTGCATTGCCGCCACCAGAATTAGTTGCATCCGCATCAGTTTTGCCACCTTCATATCCTCCAGCATCGCCACTTGCGCTGAAACTGCTGCGCTTACTTGCTTTAGCTTCTCCTCCAGTTCCAGCACTAGCTTCAGCCCCAGCAATGGCTTCATTTTCAGCTTTATCTAGAGCTTTAGCATCAGCAGCAACTTCAACAACAGCTTTAGCTTCAGCTTTAGCCAGAGCTTGACTCTCAATCTCAACACGAGCATTGATATCGACACCAGCTGCTACACGGCCAGACACTCCTAAAATGTAAGCAAAAACATTATGTTACTTTTCATATGTTAAAAAGAGATAAATATTTGTGGTGATGCATTTTGTAGCCATGCAACTGCTTGCTTAACTGCGCCTGTTTGCATCCTTTATTGTTTGTTGCTGCAGATATAGCTAGGAGTATGTTATATAACTAGGGCATGATACTATTGATATAGTTCACCTTTCACAGTTAATGTATTTGTTATTACTAGGATGGATGATATATCTAAATAAATAACCTTGTGTGACAATTGACAAAATGCAGTAGTAATTAAGCATGCATTATTATTATTATTACCAACTGCATCCTCAGCCAATGCTGACATGCTGATGGCCATGTCTCCTGCAACTTTAGAAAGGTCACGCGCCACACCCTTCACGATCTCATACTTCTCCTTTTGTGGCATTGCAACGTCGAGGGAGACAGCCTTGCAACGTTCTATGGTCTTCTTAAGGATCTCCTGTTGAAGCTTGAGCGCAAGCACGATGCCAGCGGAAGCAACACTAGCGTGTTGCTGGCCAACTACGGCCATCTGCTCCGCGACCTCTCCGGCCATGGCGCTCATAAACTCCGACGACTTAATCAACAACACCAATTTCATATGGAACACGATTTCGGGGCTTGTGACGATGGTCTCTATGTGTTTCACCATGCGCTTTGACAGTTCTTCCTTGGCCCTGAGCACAACTGCAGCCTCACCAGCTGCCTTGCTAAATTCTGCATCTGGCGTGCTTGCCTTGTTCTCATTCTTCACCCTAATTAAGCACCGAGACAGAAAAACAAAATATTAGTTACTTCATATCTGAAGCGTAGACAAATAGCACTCAAGACATGAGCAATACATGCATGGCAATGAGAATTGATATGAGAATATAGTTCACGGTACATGCCGGCGTCCGTAGTCGAAATCCGACCCTGCTGCTGGCTTGCTAGGCTGAAAAAAATGGGACAGCACCGGCGTCGTCCTCCATGCTGCGATGAGCAACATTAGGAGAACTACAGCACTATTAGAAAACTTCGCCATTGCTGATCTTTCTAACTTGCCTCTGCACTCCACTGACTCGAGGATTTGATCCCTGTTGAACAAGATCGATCGAGCGCATCCATTTATATAGGATGGGACTTCCTCCTTTGTTTGGTTCTCATTGACCAAGATGAGCGGATGGAATGGCTGTGGACGAGAACATCGCCCAAAGCAAGCGAGAGTGGTCTTGCACATAGTGCGGAGTGGCCATGACATGACATGCATCCATTCATCTTCCTTCTTTACGTTTGCTATATTAGTCATAGAAAAGTTTTTTCTACGCCGCATGCAAGAAAAGTAAAAGGATGAAACTAAAATGGCCACACAATTCACACTTGACCACAGTCTCGACAGTTGTACAAGCAAGCTTCAGAGACATGACAGCAAACGTAGGTAGTGACTGTCAGTCTCTCTGGCCATGGTGAGTTGGTGACCATGCCTGCGCTAGCAGTCTAGTCTCTCCCACTATCCAACTAGTACTCGCTCCACAATGGTGGCGCGATCGAGGTGAATGGTGCCGCTGGGCAGAGACGATTAGACTGATTAGTACTGAAATTTATGTCTTTGATCACCACGTTGTTGACATGGACGAAGTACTAAGCCAGTATAGTTCATGCATAGCATTCTGAGCCAACACCTCGCCGCTCACCGGGGGCAATCGTGAGATCAGGAAGAACTACAAGAAGGTCAAGGTCAACCATAGCTGATTGATCGATAATCAGTTCAACGACAGCTGGCAACCTTGGCTGAGTGCTTCCAGTTGCTTATTATGTCTCTGCTCTCCTCTCCTAGTTGGTTGGTTTGTTGATTCAGTGGTCTCAGTAGTTTGCTGATATTTATTATTTATTTCCTTCAAATTTGTACAAAATTTCCTTTTGCCCAAGCATGTGTTGCTTTCTTTCAAAATTGTTGCTCTTTTTTTTTTTCCACACGAGGAACCTCCCCATTCCCATTAAAGATAATGGAAATACAAGCATCCAGATTACAAGAGTTTAGACAAACCCAGAAGATAGGCTAGCCAACGCTATCGTTTAACGAAACCAGACCATCGAAGGATTAAATGAAATCCCAGAAAGATCCGCAACGCGCTCCCTGGAAGCAACGTATATCAGAGAACAGAACATATCTGCATAGACAGACCCCAGACCAACCTGTTAGCATCTTAGGACCTTTCTAGGGGTGTAGATCAGTGGGTGATTACATCGGCCTGAGAGGAGGAGTCCGTCATGGAGTCGGTGTCGGTGGCGAGAAGCGGTTCAGTGGCGCCGCCGGTGGAGACCGGTGGGGCTTCCCGTCGCTGGCAGCGCCACCCTCTCAATCGGTGGTTAGGACAGTGGGGTTTGTGTCGGCTCAGGTGAACCTCGCGTCTTGAGCCCATGGCCCCCAACTTTCTTTTATAGGCACTGTGCGACGGGGGCCCACCAGCCAAACGCGGGCTGGGCGTCGCCGATCAGGACGCGAGATCAGGACCCACACCTAACCGTTGGGCCAAGTATGGTGGAGATCAAACTAACACAACCACCTGACAAAAAGGAAGGCATATATCACTACATGCTAAACTGGTGAGACTACCATAACTTCATGGAATATCATCTTCAGGTTGAATCTTCCTCCCGCTCAGCCCGTTCACCGTCTTGGAGTAAAATCTGATTCACTTGTCTTGCAGTTTGAGAGGCCAGTACCTCCTTGGCTACCCGCAGCATGGTATTAGCGCCCTCCACCAGCTGCTCTTGATCCATTTCAGCATAGAGACCTGACCAAAACTTCATGAGTGCACAGGCGTGACAAATTATTTCTAAGGTATCTTTGATCAGTTTTTTTTTTCAAAACATGCTTTGTTTCTGCTTTTCCATATCGCCCAGCAAATGGCGCCTATACCCCATGGGTGGTATTTCTTACCAAAGGGGAGCCACTGCTCACACCATTGCCAACATTGCAACAAGTTCATGGGAATGTCAGTGGCCCCAAAACATTTGGCAACCACCATCCAAATGACTTTTGAAACAGGACACTGAAAAAACAAGTGATTGACTGTTTCAAAACATTCACAGAACACACAGCTTGGGTCACCCTGCCAATTCCTTTTCTTCATATTTTCTCTAGTCAAAATAGCATCATTTGCGATTAACCACAGAAAAATTTTAATTTTCTCAGGGATTTTACCTTTCCAAATTCTTTTATGGTAATTACCAGATTCATTTTTTGTAAGCCCATTGTACAGAGATTTAACAGAATACTTACCACTTTTCTCTAGAGACCAAAAGATCACATCAGAGTCATTATCCAACTGGAACTTCATGGTGTCATTTAAAATTTTATCCCAACAAGTTCTCAAATCAACAAAAAGCCATCTTCTAAAGGAAACAGGTGTGCCTCCTATCACTTGAGCAACGGATATTCCTTTATCTTCACATAATTCAAATAAGATTGGAACTATCAAATACAAAGGTTTAGAATATAACCAAGGATCAAGCCAAAATCTAGTCAATTGTCCATTCTTTATAGCAACACTTTTACCTTGCAAGTAAATGTTTTTCACCTTAAGAAGGTCATACCACATAGGAGAATCACTCTGTTTATGACCAACATCATGTATCGATTTAATCTGCATGTATTTGAATTTAACAATTTGCTGCTATAAACCTTCTTCTTTTTCAAGTTTCCACCACCATTTGCACAATAAACTGATGTTCATTTTTCTAAGGTCTTTGATCCCCAGACCCCTTTCTTTTTACTTTTGCAAATAATCTCCCATTTAACAAGATGGTATTTCCCTTTGGTCCCCCCACCTTGCCAAAAGAAGGTTCTTCTAGTCTTTTCCAGTCTGTTGATAATGGTTTTAGGTAAAAGATACACAGGCATATGATAAGTAGGGGAGTTATTTAAACTTGAGCTAATGAGAGTAGTCCTCCCTGCAATGGACATTGTTCCTCCCTTCGAAATATCCAGCCGCTTATTACTTTTTTCTAACAGAGGTAACCAATCACAAACCTTCAACCTACTTGGACTATCAGGAACTCCAAGATACTTGATGGGAAAGAGACCAACTTGACAATTGAATATTTCAGCATACATCTGTCCCCAGTTTTCCTCAACATTTATCATGAAAATCTCACTTTTATTGAAATTTATTTTTAACCTAGCTATCATTTCAAACAAATACAGTAGTAGTTTCATATTTACAGACCTTGCACATCATGTTTTAGAAAAACAATACTATCGTCAGTATATTGTAATATGGCAACACCATTGGGTATAATATGACTAATCAGACTAGTAACTAGACCATTTTCGTGAGATTTATGCACCATTCTTGTCAAACAATCAGCCACAAAGTTAAATAAAATGGGGGACAATGGGTCACCCTGTCTAACTCCTTTAAAGCTTTTCATATAAGTGCCAATCTTGTTATTCATTTTCATGCTAACAGTCCTTCCTATCACAACTTGCTTAATCCAAGTGCACCATTTAGCATCAAAACCTCTATTCTCTAAACGAGCAAATAAAAGTTTCCAATTCACCTTATCGTAAGCCTTTTCAAAATCTAATTTCAAGATAACCCCCACCTCTTTTCTTCTTTTAGTTTCATGAAGTATTTCATGTAAGCACATAATACCAGACATTATGTTTCTGTTTTTCATGAAAGCAGTTTGGGTGCTATGTATCAACTTATCAGCCACTCCTTTCAATCTAATTGTCAAAGTCTTAGTAACAAGCTTATACAAGCAATTCAACAAACAAATGGGTCTAAATTGTTGTATTTTTGAAGCATATTTGATTTTGGGTAATAAGGTAATAATGCCATAATTCAACCTACTGATGTCAACTAAGTGATTGAAAAAGTCATCAAATCATTGAATAATATCAGCTTTAACAATTTCCCAACAGCTTTGAAAAAATTCAGTTGGTATCTTATCTGGGCCAGCTGCTTTGGTTTTTCCATTTGCCACAAAGTTATTTTAATTTCCTCCTCAGAAAAGGGTCTACACAAAAAATCATTCTCAGATTCAGAGACACTAGGAATATTTTCCCAAATGTTAGGATCAATCTACACATCGTATTCAATTGGTGGACTAAAAAGATCAGAGTAATACTCAATTGCATGTACCAATAAATTTTCATCCCCTTCAATAATCTGTCCATCAGTTTCTAAAGAAACAATAGCATTTTTCCTTTTTCTCCCATTAGCACACTTATGAAATAAGGAAGCATTATTGTCTCCTTTAAGGAGCCAGGTTGCCTGGCTTCTTTCATACCAATATACCTCTTCCTGTTCTAAGCTTTTCAAATTTTCACTAATTAGCCAAGTTTTTCTCTCCAATTGATCACTATTTAAATCATTATATTCTTCTAGCAATTCTAACTTAGACAATTCATTATGTGAAACTTTCCTATGCTTTCTCCATTCCCCTTGCAAATTGAAACCCCAACCCTTGAAATATTGTTTGAATAACTTCAATTTTTGCTGAATTCTATCAAGGGCAGAGGTGGCTCTACAAGGTTTACTCCACAATTTCTCAACTAAAGCAAAGAACTTAGGATTTTTCAACCAATTCAGATCAAACTTGAATTGAATAAAAGGTAAACGGTCTTTTTTGCCAGTAGAAACAATTAATGGGTTATGATCAGAAATTTCTCTAGGTAATCTGCACACCTTAGCCTAGGGAAAATGTCTTTCCACTCCTTAGTCACCAACACTCTATCCAATTTTTCTAAGATAGGATTCTCTTGATTATTTGACCAGGTGAACAAACCCCCCAGACATGTTTAACTCCCTTAATTCATAAAACTAGATCAAAGAATTGAAAAGTGGGGTGTGTCTGTGAACCCTATCCATTGTGCTTTTTTTCCTTTGTATACCTAATAATGTTGAAGTCACCTCCAACAATCATTGGTTCGGAATTTGAGGCACATAATCCAGATAATTCAGCCAAAAAAGAAATTTTGTTTTCCACTTGAGCTGCTCCATAAACAACTAGCAGATTCCATTTGATTTTCAAAAATTTGTCCCATAAAATCATTTGCAGCATAAATTCCCCTTGTTTAAAAAAGCCTACATCAAATCTTTCTAAAAGTGTTCCAACCAAAATCCCACCAGACTTGCCCTTGGATGGGTTCCACATCTAAAGGTAATCTTGGATAGGGTCAAATTTCCTCAAAAGGGAACCACAACATTCAGGGGTCATAGTTTCCTGGATTCCCAAAAAATAAAATCTATGTTCAAGAATGAGATTTTTTAAGATTGTGGATACACCTTTCTTTTTTAGACCTATGCAGTTCCAGAAAAGGCCTTGAACTACCATTTTTCCTTTGTTTTTTCTTTTATTGAGATTCATAGGAATACTAATATTCCTAGAATCTTGCAAGCCAAGATCTTCCTGGTCTTGCTTCCTCCCCCCTGGGGAGAATTTGAATTTCTTTTTATTTAACCTGCTTTTTCCACTTGAATTGACAATTTACAACATTTCAAGATGAGAACCTTCCTCCCGACCATTGTCAACAACCACATTTTTCTCTTCAGGAATAAATTCAAGTAATTCTACATTTTCTCACAAACAGACATGTTCAAGTGTTTATTCTTCAAACAATTGTGAGCAGATTCTAAATCTTTGAGTAAATCAAAAGTAGCAAATTTATTATCATTAACTAATATACCCATGTTCTTAGCCATACTATCAAGCATAATATTATCAATGTCAGAAATGTTATGAGTTTTTGCTAATGTTACCTTCAAGAGACCTTTTCTTGGCAAGAGCCTCATTTTTCTCCATAGTTGTGAGGTGTACATCTTTCTTCAACCTTGCACTCCTCCTTTCTTGCTGAACCTCCTTGGGATGAGTATCATCAACAGAAGTAGTATTCACATCAACTTCAGGATTGTTAAAAAGTACCTTTGCTTTGCTGCCACCGTCATCAATGATAACACTTTCCTGTGAATTGATCAGTCCTTCTTGTTCCAACCCTCTTTCTTCTTGTTGGAGCTCTTGGGAAGATAAACCTTGAAGGGTTTAACACCCAGATGGAAGAATATCAGATTTACTTCGCATCTAAACCTTCTGCATCATGTGAGAGTTGATAGAACCCGCATTATCTTCCACTTCCATAGCCCGCACTTGATGATTCTCTTGGATCTCATTCTGAGGAGAACTACCTAGACCATACTCAATATAAGCATCAATTTTTATGAGTTTGTCTCTTAAAGTTTCACTCTCAGCCTCAGAATCCTCAAAGCTTTTTGGAATGTTAACTCTATCATCTTGGTCATCATTGATACCTTGTTGAGAGCTCTGACTTTCTATAACTTTCTTGGCCTTCACATTTTCTAGAATTTGGTCAACACTTAGAAGCAGACATAGATGATTGAGAAACCCATAGCTGGCTATGGTTCTTACTATTGACATGTTCATTACTTGTGATGTCAAAGTCCTTTGTTGATTGGGAGGGCCTCTGCTGACCAGCAATCTTACTGTTGTTAGGTTCATTGATTTTGATGCCAATTTCTTTGTTTGATCATTGGCAGGGGAACTTCTAGGTGGATCATCCTCTTTGTACTTCTTCTTTGGGGGCTCTTTTTCAGATACCTTGACACCACTTTTAAGAGTTCTCATAGGATTCTCTTCCTGAACGTCTCTCAAATATGAAGTAATGCAAACAGAGACCCAAAGTGCTCTCAGCTGTTCTAGGGACTTTGTGGATGTCCCTGCAGGTAATTTTCAATCTTACATAGTCAGCTCTGAATCTAGTTTGTTCATCTACCTCCATCACCTTTCCAACCAGCCCACCCACCTTAGCAATGGTTCTAAGAGATCTTTGATCAGTTGGTATGTCCTTGACTCTAAACCAAGCTAGTTGAAGTATGCCTTTTGCCCCTAGACCATGATACCATTGCTCAATTTTCATCCAAGCATCAACATCTCCCATAGCAAAAGCCTTGAATCTACTCCAGTCCTTAACAAGCATAGCATTTAGAAACCTTATAACAAACCTATTATCACTGACTTGTCTGGCATTCCATTTCCAAGAGTTGGACCCTACTACATGCATAAGTTCTTGCTCTTCCTGCTTCCTAGTTGCATGACCCTGAACAATTGAAATGACAACAATACTTTCCTTCTCTCTAGACACTCTAGGGTCTATGCATTCTTCTATGAAAAAGAAGCTCTGATCCTCAACTAGAGCAGCACAGTGTTCTGGCCCAGTGTTCCATGGAATGCAACGCTTACAATCATAAGTGGTGTGATTGTTGTATCCACTGATCTCACAAATTAACCTTCTACAATCTCTAGTGGCATGATTGAAGAGACCACATATTTCACAAGCTATCCTATTCTTCATAGGATTTGGTTGATTGTTGGGTCATCAGGACCACCACCAGCAGGGTTACCTTTGTTCTCTTCTTGCTGAGCATCTAGAGCTTTTTCTTCACCTTGAATTGGAATCCCCCCGGCTTTGTCAGCTGCTTGATCCCACTTCTCATTAGCTTCTCTAGAGACTGATTGCTTTTCCTCAGTATTTTCTTTCTGTCCCTCACCATCTTGTTGCACACGACGCTCCTAGGTGTTATGACCTCTTCCTCTATCACCACGAACAGCTCCAAATCTTCCCTGGCCACCCATCCCTCCTCCTCCCCAACCCTGATTGAAGTTTCTATGACTGCCCCCTAATTCATCTTCACCAGAACAATGGGTGTTGGCACAATGCGTACTATAGTGACAAAGGATCTAGTAGACACGCATTGCCACAAATGACCAACAAACTTGGAGATATTGGATGATTTCGGTGGATTTGGAGGAGTTGGCGACAATAGGGGAGAATGCTGGTTAGGGTTTGGGACCCCTAACTAAATTCTGGATCTCTCATTGGGGTCAAATTGAGTACAAAGGGGTTGCAGGTGACCCGACTCCACTCCATCAACAATCTTATGCTCACCTCCCTCCTGATGCGTGACGTGTGGCTCGTCACTAGGCATCCACCCTAGGATTCCTAGAATAATTCTCACCTTTGGGGGTAGTCTGAACCAAGGTTTCTAAGCAGTAGAACCATTGATTCCGATACGAACTGGATTTCAACCTTTCTCTCCCGCCATGGCCGATTGCTCATCATTGCAGGGGATTTGTTGCTCTTGTTATAGGAATCCATTTCAATTGTAGCTTAAAGGTACATAATAATTAATGTTGGTCACAGTACTAGTACTTGTATTAATTGAAGTAGTACTAGTACTAGTATCTATATTGGTGCTGTGATGCTGTCTTATGGTTCAGCCTTAACGAGAGTTTCATTCATCTAATAGGCTGCCACATAGACATTTTACAACATAATAATGTTTTTAAATAGAGAAGAAGTGAGTCACAAATTTAAATGTCTGCAAAACTATAAAATAATGCTAATGTTGTGGGTAGGTTGTTCGATCGTCTGGATGCCCGCGTTGGTGGGCCTCGACGCCCACCGAAAAGGCCCAACACCACACAGTCACTCGTGTTGCTCAACAAAATATCCTCACAAGCAGCCTTGGATGCCTCCATCCTCAGACCCGGACCATCCGATCTTATTAATTCTCTCCTATCTTATCCTCTATCAGGCCCCATAATTTAGGGTCCTCTGTGCATCATGTATCCATTCCTGGATCAGTAGCTGATACGCACAATTCAAACAAGATTGATATAAAAAACCATACTTTAATTGCTAATGGGGAAACACATTACATGATTCGGGTTTACATAGCTTGGGCCACTAGCCCTATATCATACATCAGAGTTCTAAGACAATGGTCCTTTGTCATCGTAGCTCCATTTCCTACAGGCAACTTGGAGTGCGGACGTAACCCTAGACTTATTCCTTAAGCGTAGTCCTATATTCCAATCGTCGTAGTCCTAGCATAGTTCTCTTGTATGTCTCCGTCTTTGAGTATACTCTGAGTATCCTATCCTTGCATAGCTCTCGAAGTTCCATCTAGGTATGTGCTCTTATAGGTTTACTCCTAAAAACATAGAATGGAGGGGGTTGAGTACATAAAGTACTCAGCAAGCCCTGAACTATGGGTGGAGGTGAGTTGGGAGGGAAAGCTAGAAGAGGAGGTGGTTACAGTGGTTGAGGAAAAAGTGGTAGGTTGAAGTAGTTATAATTATAGGTTGGATCATGGTAGAGTACTACCTTTCTCACCAGTTTTTGGGGTCATTATAATTTACCAGATTAGTCAAAATACATATTACTAGATCATCACAGTTGTAGAAGTCTAATCATAGTATCCCATCCTAGCATCTGTCCATTCTAAGGATGTGGCTATTTGAATAGATTCAATAAACTCTGCAGAGGTGTACAAATTTCTCCACAAGATAGACACAGTCCGACACCATCGTTATGGCTTAGACAGGTCTAACAAGATCCCGTACCTAAATGTACGCAACCTTAGATGTCCATATAATTCTACTACGACTTCTTAGGGGTTGGAAACACATAAATTCTAGAAGGATACCTAATCATCCCAACATGATGATACCAAATCATCACAATAAATAACAACATGGCTCGAACACGGCCAAAACAATAATCATGGGCTCAAACGCGACCTCAAAAGCTTAACATGAAAGATCACATAGCATCCACGCCAACCAGACCATAGAATAAAACACATCCCCTCGTGTCTGCTCCTAATATTCCGCTATCTACACTAGCCTCCTAGTAGAAATTATATTTCCATCTAACGGGGTGTGAGATCAAGTCTACCTATATAGACATGTGGTTGTACGCTGTATCTCACTAGGCGAGAGGGACTACGAACCAGTCCTTATGTGACCGAGGTGAGTATCTCCCACAGGAACCCTCACCAGGCGTTCCTACCAAGGGAATTTACCTCCATAAATCACCCCACTCGCCCCCTATCGGGGTTTAGTCTAGTTTTAATAGTTTTAAGTTCCATAGTTATTATCCTCAAGTTTATAGAGTTCTTATCATATCAAGGTAACCATTACCTTATCACATCATCATGATCAATCTCATAATTCATTATAATTCACAATCAAGGATTTAAGTAATATAGGTTGGGTTTATTATTTAGTGGAGATGGAAGGTGGAAGGTTTATGGCAGAGGCTAGCAATATATGGTGGCAGTGGGAGGGGAGTAGTTGAGGGATGGTATGTAGTGTAGAGGGAAGGATTAGGTGGGTGTTAGACTTGTCTTCATTCACTGATGATCATATCCTTATTCTGAGATTCTGGTTCCTGTGTCTCCTGCTCTTGTCTTCTAGACTCCATTGGGTTCTCTCCATGTCTTCTATCCTACGTGATCTAGCGTTGGCAAGCAAGGAAACACAAACAAGAAAATAATAAGCAAGGCATATAAAACAAGCATGAACAATCAAAGTGATGGAAATGATCCTAGTTGGGTTGGTCCTATTAGGTGATGGATTGTTATCCATGTTATCGTTATTATGTTAATTTGAAGTAAGATTTGGATGGAGGGATTCCATCCATAGGGTAGGGCCTCTACAAGTTAGGTTAATGCGGTGGATTGGTCTGATGGAAAACCAGACCACATTATTAGGGGTCACTATTATGTGAACCTAAAAGAGAAAGTCTGACCAAGTCATCATTACTTGCCTGATTTCTATAGGTCCACCGGGTTAGTGACACACACACACATGCATATGTATGTGCCTAGGGTTAATTAGGTGGGATGGGTTATGGCTAGGGTAAGCGTCATATACTCTCATGCATATGTATATGCCCATGATTAAGTAGAGTTGAGTAACTAGGTTGCTAGGGTTAGCCATACATAGGCGTATACCCCGGGTATCGGACATATCTATGTATGTATAGATGCCTACTCATTTTAGGTGATTGGGTACGGATATATTCAAGTATGTGTCATGGTACATGCATATACACAAATATACGGGGTTACTTACTACTATGGTGATATCTACTACTATTATTAGTATTTAATTTAAATATAGTAATGGAAATGCAATCAAACTAAAATTTAAATTGGCACCAAATAATAGAACAAAGGGTATGAATAGATAGAGTTTGATTTTAGAATAATTTTGGTGGTGGAAACATGTAATTTGGAGCTAGAATGAAGAAGTTATGATTTATTGAAGATTTAATATGAAACATGGTATGTGGAATATACTTTGGAAAATATTTCTGGAAGTTAGGATAATGGAAATGAGATGTAAATTCTTGGGTAGGATCTGAGGTGTACCTAGTTTGTTTAGGAATTTTCTAGGAATTTTTCTATACATAGAAAGTGGTCTTTCATTGTCCTGTGTACACTGCTCGGGGTATACATAGCATTTTCTCCTCGGTGGAGCGACTGACATGTGGGCCGAGACGGCGGGGTCAGCTACTGATGGTTCTATGCTGTGGACTGGGGCTTCCACTATGTTGTAGACCGCTCGCTCTCTCATGGTCCATGTGGGCCAAGTCCACTAGGATCAAGGGGAAGGAGAGAGCGGTTGTCCGGCTGATGCGTGGGGTCCACGTGGTGGTGCCAAGGGTCACTGACGTGTGGGCCATCTAGACTCCACCCATCTTAATGGGTATAACACTGTTGCGGCCTGGGCCTAGGGGACAGAGGGAGAGGAGGAGGCAGACAAGAAACGGCGCGGTGACGACAACACTTGACACGGCAGTGAGGCAGAGCATCGACCAGAGTCTCACCGGAGTAGCTTTTGCCGATGGCATCGGTGCTCGGAGCTTGACTCCACTTGGTGACCAGTGCTCACAATGAGGTCTCGCAATGACTAAGGAAGTTCCCAGTGGTCGTGGGTGCCTGTAGCGGTGACGGTGGCTCGCCGGAGAGCTATGGCGGTGCACGTGACGGTGTTCCCACTCAGTCGATCTAGTGCAGAAGGAGGGGCGCGGCTTGGTCACGGTATTCCTTTGAGTGCGTAACAGTTACTTCTATGCCCCGCTACACCTTATTGGTGACTGGCGGTGGCCAAGGCGGCTCGACAGCGGGCAATTCTCAGCGACAGGGCAACACAGATGGGGAGAGAGGGCTTGCGATGGTGGGGGGAAGTAGAGGAGGGCGTTAAGGAGCTTGCTAGCTACCCCAATGGCACCATGGTGGATTATTGGTGGAGAACTCGATGCTCAGCTCCAATGGCGGCCATGGTTGTCGATTTGGGGAGAAACGAGCTCACCCTCAGAAGAGAGAAGGGGAGGATGGAAGATAGAGGGGGGATGGTGTGTTCCTAGATAAGGCAGAGCTCTCTGCGTTGCTAGTTGAAGCCAGGGTGCTTAGGGGGGAGGCCTTTTTATAGGCCACCAATGGTGGTTTGCCGGGGAGATATTTTCCTCTGATCGCCTCGGTTCCGTGGGCGCCAATCTTTCTACCCCGCACGAGGTCAAATTCAAGGCGGTTGCACATAGTGCGAGCTTGACTGTCTCCTGGCTAGGGGTGAGCTAGACCAAAGTGCAGCTATGGCGGCATCTCAGTGAGTCGATGGCCACGGCGATTTGAGCATAGGGTTTTGTTGACTACCAGGAAGAGGAGGTGTTGGTGTTTTGTAAACCGGACTAGTAAATATTTATGATTGTCATGCTGCTCTAGGAAGATGATGGTAGCATCTAATAGACATGAGGGTTTATATCGGTTCAGGTCAGAGCCTACGTCCAATCTCAGAGAAGATCGAGCCTACGTCCAATTGTAGGGCCTAGTCTCACCATGCAGAGAGCCTAGGCTGGGTGTATGCTGGTGATGGGTGTTCCCCTATTGGTTCGGACGATCTCGTGATTCCCTAAAAGGATGTGGCCACCGCAGGTCGTTCCTTGGGTGAGGCCACCGTGAGTCATGGTCATCTGACTTCCCAGGTGGAAGTCTTTGCTATGGCCGGTGATGAGAGAGGGCACTGGGCCCCTTTCACGGGTGCACTCTGGGATACAGCCCCTAAGGCAGTTCTAGGATTGTGCCTGCCATATGCCATAGGACCCATATTTCTAAGGTGGAGGTCTAGACCATGGCTAAGGGCGGACGCGGGTGCCGGCCCTTTGGTGTGGTTAACTGTGTGGTTCCATAGAAGGATGTGGTCTATCGAGGCCATTCCTTGAGCGAGCTCATCGTTAGCCGTGGTCCTTTGGTTTCTCAGATGGGAAACTTGACCATGGCTTGCGATGAGTGAGGGTACTGGCCCTCTAGGTAGGTGTACTCCGAGATACAGCCCCCGTGAGTATTTCTGGGAGTTTGTCCGCCATGAGCCACGGGACCTAGATTTCTAAGGTGGAGGCCTGGACTGTGGCTGAAGGTGGACGTGGACGCTGGCCCGTTGGCATCGATGAACCCGTAGTTTTCACAATGGATGTGACCGCCATGGGCCATTCTACCAGTAAGTCCATCGGCGGTGTGAGGAGCCATCACTTCCTTTCTCAATCAAACGAGAGTGTGCGACTGTCCCCTACCTGGCGCATCAACTGTTGGTGTTTTGTAAACAGGACTAGAAAATATTTATGATTGTCACGCTGCCCTAGGAAGACGATGGTAACATCCAATAGACATGAGAGTTTATACTTGTTCAGGTCAGAGCCCTACATCCAATCTCAGAGAAGATCGAGTGCATGTTTCTCGCTTGAATGCTCTGAAGTTCTTACAATGGGGGTGCAAGAATGGTGAAAGAGGTGATAGAACCTATGCTAGATGAAGGGTAGCCCGAAGAGAAGCTCCAGTAGCCCTACTGCTAAGGTGGATGGATGGAGTGGTAGATGATGAAGAATGAGAATGTCCCCATAGATGGGAGCCCTGGCTTCCCTTATATAGAGTTCGGGTCCAGGGCTTGTTACAAAGAGGAGGCTTCCCCAACCGAGGAGTCAAGAGCCCGAGGGAAGTACTAACTAACTTGGATTACAAGCTACGCTGTCTTCTAGTGTTCGTCAGGGTGTAGCTCTCATCATGGTCTTGCAGCCACGTCACGGCAGGGGCTGACGTGGAGCATAGTAGCCACGGTGATAGTTCGTCAGCTATCCTATGCAACGTGGCATCCGTCATGGTCTTCGTCGTCGTCTCTAGGTTTCTCGGAGCGTCATACCTGTAGCAGGTAGCCGCCCTGGGTCATCGTCTGCCTAGTCACGTCATGGGCCTGAGGGCCATGACCCCGATCATTGGGGTCAGGGCTCTCCACCAGCCCGGAAGGTCTCTAGATCAAGACCCCTACCATGGTTCCCATCGGTCTGTATTCGGGTGGTGGGTTTCGTACCCGTTGCCACTGTCGTGCGGTGTTGTCTTGTTTAGTGCGGCATGGCATATAGATGGTGTCTGACCGGACCAATGTGACTACTGTCACATCTATCCTTGTGAGGTCAGAATGGCACGTCTGCTCCTATCAAAGCGAGCACGCTCGGCCTCTCCCTGTCCTACCCAGGGGTCATGACAGGGGAGAGGTCGTGCATTTCCTTTGTGGCTAAAGCAGGAGAAGGGGTCGTGGCCGACACTGACCTGGGTGTTGGTCTAGTGTGTTTATCCGAGCTAGGACATTGTTAATATGAGTTGTGGGCTGCATGGCCTGCTAACTAATCGGTGCCTTGAGACACCTCGGGGTTATAACCCTGATAGGAGAAGAATGACATCCGGGTCCACAGTGGTGTTCCCATCCCTATCTGCTTCAGCTGGGAAGAGGCAGTGGTGGTGGGCTCGTCACATTAGTGTGGTGACACAGTATTCCAACTATTGTTGTCTCTGTCTAGAAGACGGAGTTGATAGGGCAGGGCCATGGTGTAAGTGGGAGAGAGGAGAAGGGAAGGCAGGCGGGCCGCTTTACTAGGCTGAGTGAGCGAGCGAGTCGGCCATTGCGGGGAAGAAAGGAGAGGGGGGAGTGGGCCGCGGCGCGGGCCAGAGAGGGAGGAAGGGGAGAATGAGCCCGTGAGTGTTTTCCCATTTATAATTCCCTTTCTTTTTCTTAGGTTTAAACTAAGGTACATGTATGCATGATTTGAATTTGAATTTAAGGAGAATTTGAGGTGTGGTGGTCTTGGTAGGTCAAGGGAGAGCTCAAGGGATTATTTGGTGGAGAATGCAAAAGGGGGAAATACCAAGGAGGATTATTTGATGCTAAAATAAATTCTAGAGCACACACATGCAATCATACAATCAGGCATTCAAGGCATTCAATCAATCAAGCTAACATACCACGTTCCAAACCTAAACGATTTAAATACGATGTGGTTCTCTAATCCTAGAAAATATTCCTAGCACTACAACTAAATCCTATGAAACATGGAAATGCACATGGTGAAATTTTGATGCAGGGTTTTTGGAAAACATTTTTTAAAAAGGTTTTGTCTATTTATACTAATCAAGTCTTAATTTGTTGTAAAGTTTTAAAAGTTCAATTTTTTAGTGGTTTTTAACATGATGCAAAACATAGGGTGTTACATCCTCTCATCTCACTTTTTTCATCGCCCACTCTCACCGTACGATGTCGCTGATGGCAAGGCCGCCGTTTGCCGCTGCTGCAGTTCCTCGACTTCGCATGCCGTGACCTGTGGTTGCCTTCCGCAGCCGGTGTGGCTAAGTGGCTTCGCGCTCCGTCTCCACCCACGCCCGTACGCTCTAGAGCTTCACTTGTCGCCGATGATGGCCTTTGCGCTGGCCGCTTCGACCGCCATGCGGTTCTCCATGCGGTTCTTGCCGCTCCTCCTGAACCCATGACTGTGTCATGCTCGCGCGCCGCTACCACTCCTTCTGCCATCACTGCTCATGTGGTGGCCTCTCGCGGTCATGGTGGCTGCCAACGCAAGTAGAAGCGTCGGGCCCTAGCGTAGAAGCCCTCCGGCCTTGCCTCCTGTAAGGCTGTGGTGCCCTGCTGCAAATGGCGGAGGAGGATGCACCGGGATACGTCGCATGTTGAAAGCTTATGTTTCCAATATTTCAGATGTTTCGGAAATATGTTGAAAGTGTTTCATATGTATGTTGCAAAAGTAGATCGGGATGTTGCACATGTTGCAATGGCTATACACGTATGTTTTAAGCGTATGTTCCAAATGTTTTATCTGTTTCATACATATGTTGCAAGTGTTTCATTTAGATGTTACAAAACTAGATCAGAATGTTGCATAAGTATGCAAATGTTTTAAGTGTTTTCATACATATGTTGCAAGTGTTTCATCTTGATGTTTGCATATATTTGCCATGTTTTTAAGTTTTTTCTAATGTTTTGCAAGTGTTGCAATGATGCAAGTGTTTCATCTTTTTCGGACATATCTTGCAAGTGTTTTATCTAGATGTTGTAAAAGTAGATCTGGAATTACACATGTTGCAATGGGACCCACCTGCCTGCCTGCTACAACTGCTGGGGCGCCATCGTGGGTCAGTTGAGTGAGCACCTGAGGCCGGCAAACGCATCCGCGGTGTGCCATCCACAGGCGGGGGCAGGTGACTAGGACCCATCACCCACGTGGGTTCCTACATGTGGGCGCGGTGGTAGGGTGGTACACACCGTGGGGTCCACATGGTGGGGCCCGTGAAAATAGGCGGCACGAGCTTCTTCTGCGTGCAGCGCGGCTTCCCTCACAATGGGCTGAAGGCGTTCGATATTTTGGAGAGGGTCTGGACGTCCGCGCGCTAGTAGCGCCCATAAAATAAAACTATACTACATGTCAAGAATAGATATTTAATTCATATTTTATTTCATTTTATGACGTTGATAGTTAGTCCTCGGCAAAAAATATCGAGCACCGAACCAAAAATACCGAAAATCAAACTAAAAATACCGAAATCAAAATTTTCAGTACCCTATTAGATTCATAATTCCGAAAAATCGAAATTACCGAGGTAAATTCAGTTCTTTACCTCAGGGAACCGAATTTACCGAATTACCTGAAATGTGCCGAGTTTAAGTGTTGTTATATTATTTATTGTACTATTGTAGACTATTATATTATGTATTTGTAGTACTCACTCTTATAGTCTCGTGGACTTTTATATGTATATTTATTTTGCACTATTATTCTCTGTGAAATCATTCAAAATTAGCTTTTGAACCTGCTATTATGTGTCTCACCGAAACTGAACCGAAAGTATCAAAACCGAATTTCCTAAGTACTGATTTTTTGAAGGAATCGATCGTGCTTATTTTCCAATGAACTGAATTTCTGTGGAACCTAGTACCGAACCGATCGGTTCAATATTATTGAATGCCCACGCTGATTAACAGTTTTTTTTAAAAAAAGTCATGAAACTCTCCGTCGAAAACTTTCATTCCCCATGCCCTGTTCGTCTCCACTCTCCAGAGTGCAGAGACCACCTCTAAGGGCTGAGGCAGTGTTGACGGACCTGTGGGTAATAGGAGCGCAAGCCTCACGGGATCGTGGAGGCCGTGAACGTGCGTGTAGGCCGCGGGGAGCAGGTCGCGAATGTTAGCAAGTGAGTCTGCGTAGAAAGCAGCAACTGCACCTAACTTTTTGCAATTTGGACATATTTTTGAAGAAAATTGACGTTTACACCCCGGGCGACGTAAACTCATCTTTGGACCCTGGGGTCGGCGCCGTGATCTACGGCGCCGAGGTGCGTGGCCCTAATTCGTGTGGCAGACAGGCTGGCGCTTACGGGGCAAATATCTCGGTGCCATAGATCACGACGTCAAGCTCGGCGCCACAAATCACGGCGCCGAGTTGTTAACCTATACGCGCCACCACACTTCTTTCTTCCCCTCCCCCATTCGGCTCGGCACACCACCGTCACCGTCGACACAGCCACCGTCCGCCCCACCCGCCCATGCCCTCTTCTCGGCCATCCCCCTTCATGTCGTCCGTGCTGCCCTCGTCTCGGGCGTCTCCGCCGCCCATCCGCGCCACCCTTGTCCCGACAGTCCGCGCGGACGGGCCGTGCCATCGACGCCGCCCCATTCGTGGCCCCCTCATATCGGCCGCCATCGTCCGAGCCATCCACGCCGCCCGCCTGTTGCCTCATCTAGTCCTGGCCGGCACACCACCGCCGCCGCGTGCCCGTCCCGCCCGCCGCACCCCTTCCCGGCCGCCCTCGTCACCCCTTTCCCCTCCTCCTTCGCACTGTCCAGCGGTGAGACTGGCCCGCCACCGCTTGCCGGAGGTCCCGCTGACCAGCGGGCCTCCGACCCCCTCGCCCTCCCCTGCCCCATCGGCTGCCCCAGCCCCTCTAGCGCTTGCAGCTGACCTACAACAAGGTTAGTTTTTTAGTAAAATTAGTTAATTTACTTTAGGTAATTTAGTTAGTAATTTATTTATAATATTTAGCAGATTTAGTTAGGAAAATTTAATTACATAGGGAGGTTGATATATACTTATTTATTTAGTTATATTATAAACTTAGGAATGTAGTTGTGTAGGTTATTTAGTTAGATTAGATTCGTAGAGACATAATTAGGTAGTTAGTTACTTAGTTAGCTAGTTAGTAATATAGTTAGCTAGTCAATAATTTAGTAAGCAAATCTCTTATATTGTTACAGATAATTAGGCAGTTAGATGCTTATTAGTTTATGTAGATAGTTAGCAAATGTAGTTAGATATTGTGGTTAGGTATCTTATAATAATAATATACCCATAATAACTTGGTTGTTTTTTTGAGTATCAATAACTTGGTTGTTGTGCATACCAACTAGATGGACAACATAGTCACCCTGTATCATGGAGGAAGTGTGGAGGAAGATCAATTTGGGAATGTCAGTTTTGTTGGAATGCAAAGGGTGCATGTGATGTTTGATGATCAGCCGTTGTTTTGTGAGTTGATGGCTAGTGCTCGTATGAGCTTAAATGTAAATCAAATGAAGATGCCATCTTAGTTGAGGGGATACTTCACCATGGCAGGTCAGGGACAATTTTTAGGTGGTTGGTTCCAATCGCATCAGAGGGTCAATGGGACATATATGTCAAAACTGTCATGAAGAATGAGTTTCAATGTTTGGATTTGGTTGTGCGCAAGTTGTCCAATGATCCCACCCCTCATGGGTATTCACCCCCTAATGAGCATTCACCCCCTGGTGGGTTCTCGCCACAACCTGAGAATCCGGCACCTTATGACCCTCCGTTACCCAACCGCGAGATGGATGTGGAAGATGTGGTTGTGGTGCATGATGCTTAATCCGCCCCGAATGAGGTTGGAATATGTGTCGATAATGTTGCTCCTGCCCCTTAGGAGATCCCTTTGACCCAGAATCATCCAAGTGTGTGGCTAGAGGCTCCTAAGGCCGGTGACAATGTGGAAATTCAGAAGGGCCTGCTCTTCAAGGACTTGCCCACATTGAGAAGGTGGTTACAGAAATATTCTATGAGACGTAAAAGACTATTCAAGGTGAGGCACTCCTATGTGGAGTGCCGTTACACAGTGGTGTGTGAGAAGGTGGATTGCAATTAGAGGGTTTGTGCTCAGAAACAAAAGTCCGTAGGGAAGTTCAGGATCACCAAAATTGTTGGTCCACACACCTGTGTCGAGAAAGGATGTTGCATATGTAATCCACTACTTCCTTAGATTTTATTTGTACTACATGAACTCGTTTCACTACCTCTATAATATTAAACTTAATATTATGACCATAAATAATGAAACCAACAACAATATGAAAGGTCCAATATCAGGGCACATTAAACAATACAATAACATATGAAGTACATGACGAAAAACTAAATAACGCAGAACATGCCCTACATACATCCATAGTTAAAGTGCATTACATGACAACACATTACATAGTCCAAGACTAGACAACATTGTTCATGAATAAACCATAGGACTAGCAAGTCATGCAGACTACTGAGTGCAATGAGGTCACTTTCCTTTCCTCTGGGCATCAGGATTCTCCTCCATTGCTGCCTTCGCTCGGTGCACAAGCTCAAGCTTCTTCTCCCTCTCCTCCCTGTACGCAGCAACACGCCTCCTATCCTCCTTTTCCTTGTGCCCCTTTTCTGCTGCCTCCTCTCTGTGTCTCTTCTCCAATATCTCTAGACGCTCCGCATCCTACTCCCTTAGGCCTTGTAGAAGCCGCTTGTCCGAGTCCTTGATCTCAGTGTCATCCACTCCTCAAAATCATAGAGCGGTGGAGGGGTCTGCAACAAAGGCAATTGTACAAAACAAATATATATGCAATACTTCATATGAAATAAAATGATTATTACACAATAACAATTTCTCACAATAAATGTACTACGGCGCTGACGCTCTATAGGCTCCCATGCAAAATTAGAACACATCCAATACCTCGGCCTATAGGTTTCCTCATCTTTAGAAATGTCTACCTTGCAAGGATCACCACAAAAGACATGGGTCTTGGAACACCGCTAGGGAGAGACTTTGGGTTACAGGGATTTTTGTTCATCCGACCATAACTACAATTAAACCAATTTTGTTTTAATAACCAAAAGCAAAAAACATTAAACCCTAAACCTAGGGTTTATCATTTGATGCACAACAATGAATGAATAATATTGAAAGAGGTGCTGAGGTTAGCATGTAGTTGCTAGGTCAAACACGAGTCTAACCCGCTAACAATTCATTGCATACATGTAGAATTGTTTGTAGGAGTGTGTCGGTGATCTCGTGTTGTTCTGTGTCCAAGTTTTGTTTTGGTGTGGGAGTGCACACACCCGTAGCGAGTTCACTCGTTCTATCTATTCTAAATCCCTTCTCAAAGTTTCCTGTGAAGATCCTCTCAAAACTCCTTCTGAAATCCCCTCTTCGAAGTCGTCTCGAAATCTCCTTTGGAAGTCATCTCAAATCCCATCTGGAACTCTTCCAAACTTCAGCTAAAATTTCCCTTTCAAAATTCCCCAAGTCACAAATGATTAAAAGGGAAAATCCTTTTTCCTTTCTTCCTCAAACCAGCCCAGTCAGCTCTCCCCCTTCTCTCATCTCGGGCCACGCTGGCAGCAGCAGCCAGGCCCAACTCACCTCTCCTCTTTCCCTCCTTTTGGCCCAACTGATATCCAACCCGGCCGGCCCAGGCAGCCATTTCCATTTTTTCCTCCACTTTCTCCCTGCCAGACCAAGCCTAGCTCACAGCTGTGGCCCAGCTGGCCTAGCGCCTCTCTTTTTCCTCCTTCGGCCTCATTGCGTTGTGGCCCGTGAAGCCTAGTCGGGCAAGGCCCAAGCCACCCTAGGGAGACCTAGCGAGAGCAGGGAGTTCCCAGGCACCACCGCCGCACGCACGCAGTGGAGGTCGTGTCCGTGCTCCCCTGCTCCACCACGTGATGGTTGCCGCGTGTCCAGGGCACGAAAATTGGAGATCGACGCCATCCACTGGAGCATGCGCCACCTGCCCTATCCTAGCCTCACGCTATAAAAGGGGAGCCACCGCCCCTTCCCCATTTCCCGCAGCGCCACCACCGGTCATGGCCCTGCCCCTGCTAGCAGCAACCCAATTCGCTGTGGCCCAGCCGGCCCAGCGCCTCTCTTTTTCCTCCTTCGGCCTCGTTGCGCCATGGCCTGCGAAGCCCAGTCGAGCAAGGCCCAAGCAGCCTCGGGGAGACCTAGCGAGAGTAGGGAGCTCCCAGGCACCGCCGCCGTGCGCACACAATGGAGGCCATGTTCGTGCTCCCCTGCTCCACCATGTGATGGCTGCCGCGTGTCCAGGGCATGAAAACTAGAGATCGACACTGTCCACTAGAGCACGCGCCGCCTTCCCTTCCCTAGCCTTGCGCTATAAAAGGGGAGCCACCTCCCCTTCCCCATTTCCTGAAGCGCCGCCGCCGGTCATGGCCCTGCCCCTACCGGCAGCAACCCACTTCGCTGCCTGGCGCTCTGTCCATCCTAAGCTCATGACGTCACCAAGCATCTGCGCCACCTCATAGCGTCGATGCCTTCACCGCAACCTGCCTCACAGAGCATGGGACCAAGCCTAGCCACAGCGACGCCGGCCATGCTCCTGTCTCGCCCTGACCTAGTGTGCCTCCGACCTCGCGGCCCTGCACCCAAGCCCAGTGGATGATGGCGCCTTCCTCACCGCCAGGACTCCTCTTCACTGTGCCCCTGCTGCATACGCATCGAGCCACAGCGTCTTGATGTCCTCCACCCACCCAGCATCTCCACCCTGTGAGCCGCCATACTCTGTCCTCACCACGGGGTCACGCTGGAGCCACAGTGACGCCATCGTCTAGGGCATCCACGATGCCGTTGTCTAGCCGCCACACCGTGGTAGCCTCACCGTGCATAGACTCACGGATGCATCAAACCACGACGGAGCCCATGTCTGCTCTGCCCCCGCTCTCACTGGGATGTCGACCTCCTCTGCTCCTTGTTCGCACAGAGCGTTCCATCGTGACCGCGACGTTGAGCCCGCACCACTGTCATCGCTGGCTCTCCACTAGCAACACCATGCCCCCGCCTACCGCACTGCACCAACTGTCGCTGTCTCATAGCGCCTCCTCACTGATCTGCGCCTCCCCCAAACAGCTGAAAGGCCGCTGCCGGAGTCATGGCCATCGCCTCCCTCCACCCTCGTCAGAATGGACAGCAGCGCCCCCTCACTGTCTAACCCCTGTGTTTGGCCTTTAGGCCATGATTTTCTACCTTGCAGGACAATAGCGAGCTGCAGCCTGCTGGAGCACCCTGCCACAGCCCTGCTACGTCAAGGTTGGGCATTTGAACCTCATCGGCGCCAACCTTGGCGTCGGCAAGCCCTTGTTCCTCATTTCTTTGCTCTCTCGTTTAGACGATACTTGATCTAACAATATCAAATACCCGCACATGTTCATGACCATCTACTTGATATCTATATCTATCTATCTTGTGCATGTTTTGTGCCTTCACCACTGGTCTACTTATCTTTACCTATCTCGCTATGGATATGTGCTACTCCAAGTCGTTCGTGAGTCGGTTGTCGTGTGTGTGCGGTGGTTCCTTATGAGTGTTTGTGTTATTGTTTTCTTGTGGACCGTGCCTTCGAGTCGGTTGAGAGAGCGAGTGTTCGAACATTGCGACCGTGAGCTCGTCTCGCCATGGCCGTAACGCGAGCATATCCCTTCTCTTATGTTTTAGTCATCTTCCACTGAACTATGATTGTTAGCTCCCGTTCTTGTCCCTAGGACTGGTCATTGTGGACTCGGACTCGATGTCGTTATCGACGCGGTTTTTACCTGCATGATTCGAGCCCTCCGTGACCAACTCTATTGGGATAGGGATTAGAGGACAACCTTTGTACATCGAAAGATGCCAGCCCATCTAGGTTGAGCTCATGGCCACGAGTCACCTCAGTATGGCCATCGGGCTTTACCTCTTTTGTTCACTTGTTTTATCCTAACCATCTTGTATGCTTGTGCCACCTGGACCATAACGTTCTTTTGGATCTAGCGATGATAACCACATCACTATAAGCCATAGGAATAGCCTTGTCCCATTTAGTTGCATGGTTGTGGTGCCCTACGAGTGGGTTCGGATCGTAGGATCGTGTCTCCTTCATTCCAACCTTCGTCCGTTCCATGATGAGTTGGTCAAAGGAGTGCGGATTCCATTCTTTCTTCCTCTCTTGTTCTCAATCCCTATCGATCCAGAAAGATGTGGGTTGAGTCCCTTAGCATGTTTGGTGTTTGTTGCTCTTTTGATTCCACTTCCCGATTCCCATCGTTGCTATGGCAAGTGGATCAAAGGAAGCTGAATCCTGTGTCTCTTCTCGTATATTGGTTTTGCCATGCCCAAGCCCTTGTATGCTTGTACCTTGTAGACCGTAGCGCCTCTTGGGTTCTTGCAGTGACAATCGCATCGCTGAGAACTTAGGGATGTCTTAGCGCAATTAGTGCACCTAGGTCTTGGTACCCTACAAGTTGTTTGGGTGCTCATGTCCTTTTGTGTGTCACTTCTTTCTGATGCCTCGTCTTTTGCCGTGACGTGTGTATTGGGAGAGTAGACCGCCTCTGCTCTTCTCTCCCCGTTCCACCCTCTCTTGGGACTCATCAATTATAATGGCGTACGGATTGAGAGAGAATGGAACTTCTCTTGCTTGTAGTCTTTTTGGTTCTTGTCAGTCTCCATGACGATTACATCGAGAGCTACAAGCTGTGGTGTTTGCTTAGGATGAGCTAAGGCCTATGCCATTCCTATTTAAGCCATACAGGTCGACAAGATCGACCCGAGAAGTACTGGCTAGGCTAAGGCATAAGCTTATGCTTAGCAAACAACCACTCCTATTCTTTTTGCCCAGGGATAGGACATCCGCCGAGAGGGCTAAGTCATTCTCTCTTTTGTGCTCTTCTGGTGTAGTTGCTCTTTTTGTGCCTTGTTGCCTCTCTTTCCGCAGTCTTTCTAGGTTTAGTGGTCTGATTGCTCTTTTACCTGTCGCTGTACTAAGGAAGTTGCATCGAGGTTAGCGCGGATCAGATCAGAACTCATTAGAGGAAGGACACACGGATGGAGGGACCTTGGAGGAGAGCAACTACAAGTATGCTGAGGATCTCGGAGTTGACATTCAACAGGTGTTCCACGTCCCACCCAACCTCGTAGAATCCTATTAGGCATGCTATAATGTAGATGCTAGTGCTTTACTTTTATGCAAATGAACTGTGATAGGTTGCATGGTAGATTGCTTATGAGTCATTACCTTGTCGCAACCTATTTCCCTGCACACCCATTGTTAGGCTAGACGTTCGCATTCTACATACTGTTTTACTTTCACTATGCATTATACCTATGATGTGATGCTTGGTGAAGGGATAACGTTATTAGATAAGGCACGTGCTGCCGATAACTTGGTAAAACTAGATAATGAACTTAGGGAGATCTTGGCATGTGTCTTGGGTATGTGGTGAGGGTTGAGTCGATCGGACAGGATCCTACGATGAGTCTTTGGGGCAAGTCATGCCGGAGGGGTGCGACCTTGGCATCCCTCGTGAGAGGTTCCTATGGTAGGTGCATGTGTGAGCAGATGGGGTGTTGGTTATCCCCGGTGGAGGTGTCATCGAGGCATGTGGTGTTGGTTATCCCCTTGAGAAGATATCCTGTCCGGTCCCCCTAAGGACTAGTATGTCTTGAGAACCGGAACCATGAGACCCTTCGTGCACACCACTCACTCCTGATGGGTGGGAGATGATTACCCAACTAACTAGGATGGTGCCACTACTACTAGGTTGGAAGGTGATAGTGTAGGGAGGTACGGGCATGGGGTCCCACACCCTCCTAAGACAGCGTAGTGACCTTGGGGCCTGGTACTACATCTCATAGTCTCAGCGTTTCGGTGGACTCTGGCGTGACCCAGGGCTAAGTGGTAGGGTGGTACCATACCGGTTGGGAGGTAGTCGGCATCAGCCTAGGTGGGGCACCGCCAATGATGGCGATCTTGTGGATTTCTAGGTGTACACGCTCTGCAGAGTTGATCGACCTATATGTATAGCCACGTCCGCAAATATGGACATTCCCATGACCTACGCTTCACTTGATTAGAGAGAGGAGTCCTTTCTACCTTCTCCCAGGTTTTTTTTGTTGGATCCAGCTTTGGCCATTGAGGCAAGGTACGAGCGGGAGTCGACCTTGCCGCCTATAGAGAGAGTGAGATGAGATGAGATGAGATGTGTGTTTGGGATGGGAGAACGTGTGGATGAGATGGGTTAAAACTTGATGAACTATTATTATAAAATCTTGTTGAACTTGCATAGGAAACCTACAGCCATATATAGGCCTTTTTATCTATCCTTGCATTCCACTTACCACAAAGCATACACAAAAGCATGGGATGGGAGATAGTGGCCAATACAAATCGTACTGATAGATTTTGGACAGGTTTGGATGAAATCTACGATGACCACGAGGACTTGGAATAGGAGTAGATGGTCTCGTGCCTACGCTCGAGTGTGGTTGAGAAGATAGAGTCTACGCCAACTCTGATGACTGTCGTGAAGGAGCCCTCACCCGCCATGCGCTACAATGACTCTGATAAAGATGTGTGTGCGTTTTCACTAGGTTAATCAATGTAATAGGTGTGTTAACCAGTGTTATAAAGTCTTGTAACTTGTAATTCTATGATGTATGACTATGATATCAGCTGATAATTGATAATGTGATGGATTGCTCTCGTGATCTACTGCATTATAAATCGTATATATGGATTTTCCCTTCGAGAAAAATCGAGATCATTTCAGTTTGCTACCTTTTTCACGCTTTGGCATCCTATGGTTGCATATTACAAGTATTAATAATATCTTCAAAAACCTAGTAATGATGTACCTATGGCTAAAAATACAACTAATACAGAACAAATCAATGCGGAAAACAAGAGGAGGGAAGAGAGTATACCTTGCTCTTAAAGATCTATGGACCAAATCAAAGTTTTCAAGGTGCAAAAAGTTGATTCAAAGGGATTGGGTGGGTTGAGGAGAAGAGAAACCCGTGAGGGAGGAAGAACAAATGCAACAAGCCTCGGACAGGGAAAGGCAGCCATAGATTTTAAATCCAGGCTCAGTGCCGTGATCTGTGGTGCCGAGTTCAACGCCGAGATACGTGGCACCGAGCTCGACGCCGTGATCTACGGCGCCGAGATATGTGCCACGTAAGCGCCAGCACGTTTGCCATGCGAATTAGGGCCACGCATCTCGGCGCCGTAGATCACGGCGCCGAGATGTGTAACCTTGGCGCTGTGCTGACCCCGGGTCCAAAGATGAGTTTACGTCGTCTAGGGGTGTAAACGTGAATTTTCTTAAAAAAGGACCAAATTGCAAAAAAATTAGGGCAGCTGCAGCGTGCATAGTGTGGCTGCTCGGTGCGGCGTCAGCTGGTACTGCGTTTCTAGAGCAGGTCAGTGTCACCTCCAGTTCCAGAGCCAATTTGTTGTTGCAAATTTTTTTTATCCCCAAATCTGTGCTAATTTGGAGTAGTAGATGTAGTGATTCTGTGATTTTTTTTTTGTGAAATGTAGCCAACAGTGCCTTCAAAAGTGAAGAAGAAACATGTAGATCTAAAGTGTTACTGTGATGGAGGGGAGCTCTGCAGATTGATCTGAGCGCCTAAACTTGCGGAAAGCAAGTCCTGTGTCCGCCATTTCCAACTTGGAATTGGATCCACCCCCTACATCTGCTGATTGGGATACCCACAGCGCAGTGGGATGGAGGACAGTTCAAGAAAGGAGCATCCTGTGGCCAGTCTCACCAATGACCTCCTCCTGGAGATCCTCTCGCGTGTGCCTTACAAGTCCTTGTGCCGCCTCAAGTGCGTGTCTAAGTCCTGGCTTGCCGTCTGCTCTGATTCCATCGTCCGCAAAAAAGCGCCCCAGACCCTATCGGGCTTCTTCTACCAAAGTTACACAGAGCCTACATTCAACCCCTCTGAACTCCGTCACCACTTCACCAACTTGTCAGGGAGAGGCCAGCCTATGGTTGACCCCTCCCTTAACTTCTTATTCTCAGCTAACTATGTTGAAGTTGAGTTTGTCCACTGCTGCAATGGCCTTCTTCTGTGCTCCTGCGAGAAGGAGTCGTCGGACGGTGAATTTGACCGTGTTGTCTGCAAGCCTGCTACTGAGAACTGGACTGTATTGCCAAAGACAGAAGCAAGGCTAGGAAGATCCACCATGTATTTGGGTTTCGACCCAACTGTGTCCTCACACTTTACAGTGTTTTTGCTCTCAGAGTTCAAACGTGGTATGCAGGATAATGAAGTTGCCGAGGAGGATGAGATTGATAATTGGTACCATCAAATCAGAGCAGTGGAGATCTATTCATCGCAAACTGGGAGATGGACGTACCACTGAAGTCAATGGGGTGAAAAATCGATACAAATATTTAGCTCCAGTGTCTTTTATAATGGTGCTCTGCATGTGACCACCCTTGATTCTTCAGTAAACACAGTGGACACAAAGGGAAAGGTTTGGAGAACTATCCCTACGCCCTACTATCCTATATTCATTGGGATGTCTCAAGGGCTCTTGTATGCTGTGCACGGTCCCAGGTGCAGCTCTCAGCTGTCAATTTGGGTTCTCAAGGATTATGGTGGCAAAGAGTGGTTTAAAGCAGACTATTGATTCAGTTGAATTATTTGGAACACATAATATTTTCTTTGTAGACGGTTCTCCACCTAAGGTGATTGCAATCCATCCAGAATGTAGTTCGGTTTTCATGATTCTGGTGCTGCGCGGAAACCTTGTGTCCTACAATATAGATAACAGAAAAATGCATGACATCTGCAATCTTCCAGACCATTCTGTGGACCCGTATCTACCTTACATCCCTTGCTTTGCAGAATGGTTTTCAGATGGGCACTAAAAGATGCAGCATCTTGGTGCCTTCATGCATGGTTAGTGTAAGGTATGGGCTATATCTTTTGAGTTTTAGGGCAGGTGCTGGATTCATCATGTTTGTGCTCCTACCTACTGGGATGTTTCCATGGAGTTAGTTTCTCTATTTGCTTTGACTTGCTTAGTGTCGTGAACAAATGTCAGTTTCTCTTCCTTAAAGAGGTAAACGTGAATGAACTGGTAACTGGCATCGTATGTCTGGAAATTGTATTATGCAGCATTTTGATTCTCTTATCTATTTCTTAAGGATGCTTTGATGAACTGAGTTAATCTATTTGCTTTCATTTGCTAAATGTTATGGACAAAACCGTATTTGATCAAGTTTTAGATTCTTTTATTTTAATGTTTGTGCCTTGCATTATCTCATTAGCTATCCTTATTGGGGAAAAAATATATTAATGTCTAGTAGGGTTTTTTTGTTTGATGGTAAACATCTAGCAGTAGTTTTTCTTTGAAGTTCTGAACAAGACACAATAAATACCTTTTTCGCCAAGTCCCAGCATGTATGTTTATATACTTACAGAAAGACATTTTGTTCTACTCTTTTCCTTTTTAGGAAACAGCTCGTGTACACATTGACTTTATTTGCTGAGCAGAATTAGCTAATAACAAAATTAATACATCGAATAAGTTTACCAGGAACCCTTCTTTCATTTCAAGCAAGGTGGTTATGGGGCCTTGAATGTTTGCCTCTCTGTTTTTTTTTTTTTTTTGACATGAGGAATCTTCCCCATTCCCATTGCATCCAATGGAAATACAGCATTCGAGAGATTACAGAAAGCAGTTCAAGACGTTAAAATGGAAATACAGCATTCGAGAGATTACAGAAAGCAGTTCAAGACGTTAAAGAAGACTACCATAATCTGCCCTCACAACTCGCCTGCATCAGACAACTACCAAAACGATAACTAGAAACCAGACCTCAAAGATAGAGGAGCCAACCCGCTACACACATTTAACAAAGTAAAACGGAAAAGGTATAGCTGTTTCTTGTAAATTCAAGTCCTTTGGATTCTCTCATTTTGTAAACAGTATCTGACTACAGTCCTAAACAAAAAGGCCATCTGATAAAATCTGGTTATTTATATAAACATAATGTCGAAACTCAAATCTAAATCAATGATCTTGTCTGGATTCTCATGAAACAAACAGTGTTGGTTATTCTATTCTCAGGATTATCTCCAGTTTGATAATGTTTTTTTAAGGTTAGTTATTTTCATCCAAATATTTAGTTGCTCTTACAGCATATCCAAATTGTGAATTTTGTTTGACCCATATGGCTCATAAATCGTGCCATATATGTGTGGTATATAAGTATGGGTAACCAGGTTCTGTCAGTATGTTTTCTGTCACTGTTGTCTCCACAATACCATTATGAAAGAAGCTTGATGTTATGGTGGGAAATGTCTATCACAGGCGCGCCAAGAATAGTGGCTGAGCAGTGAACCGCGTGGCGAGGCCAGAGCGCGGTCACCAGCCGATGCGTCGCAGGAATAGGACGCGAGTTACTTGATCCACGTATCTAGGAGATTTGGTTTGTTAGTCCTGAAAGTTAGCAGCAGGGTTGTTAGGATTTTGTTATAAGTACTGAACATTTGAGTCAACAATTTAGCCTGGGATTGAGATTTATTCTCCCCTTGGGCCCCCGGGCATACTATTCCTCGTCATTCTCCTGTCGCCGTTTTCATCTACTCCCCGCACCGAGCACGGCGCCACCGCCAAGCCGCCGCCACGGGTTCAAGCTGCGCCCTCCCATCCTCCATCCTTACGCTCTCAGGTCGCTAGGCTCCAACACTTGAGCTTCAGGCTATCTGAAGAAAGCTCAATGTCACTATTGCATTATATAGTTTGGGTCTAGCTCAACATCAACTGAGTTTCAAGATAAGTTTGGCGTGGGCTAGACCAGTTTGCATAATGGTTTTGTGGGTATGTGAATGGTGGCTTTATCAGACATCAGCTTACTTTTAAGAAAAAAATGTGAGTGAGTGCTTTGGCTTAACAGTTAACACAGGTGGTTGTTTCACCAGATTTCAAGTTGCTTTGCATGAGGCTTAATGCTTTTTCATCTTGTTTGCGCTCCCACTTATTAACGCCTGCTACAAGTTTATGAAATTGAAGTTGACGCTGAATGCACATCAGTTTGGAGCACACATAATTGTACCAAAAAGTTTGTGAAGTAAATCCTGAATGTTGAAGTTGGTGTATGCCAGGTTTTTTTTTTTTGAAGAAAGTCTATGCCAGGTTCGAGAAGTTCTTTGAGGTCTGTGCCTGGTTCTGTCCGAGTCCAGTTCAGTCATCTCGGACATCATTTTGGATTACAATAATTGTTCCCAAAATAAATAAATAAAGTTGTATAGACCTGAACTGTGAAGACGTGCCTGGCTTGATTAAGTTGGGTGAAAGTTTGGCAGACTATCTAGGAGCAGAAAAATGCTCCAGGTTGCATCAGGATTTGTGGTATCACCGTATCACCCAGCAGCTGCAGCTGCCCATGCGTCCTGTGACCCGCACCGAAAACAAAAAGATGGAACAGCTTCCAGTTCCGCGTTTTCAGTCCAGCAGAATGGAACTACTGCATTTGCTAGGGAGACCTGGCTCCTCCCGTTGCACACAAACGAGCTGCAGCAACTCCTTAGATCCCTCCGCGATTTTGTCGCATGGAATGGAACCTCAGGAAGGAGCGTAGTAACAGGCTGTTCCATCGCTCGCCGTTACAACCGCTGGCTTTGGTTGGCAGTTGGCAGTTATGCTAGATGAGGCCATAGGCTTTCTGTTATTGCCTTTTTCTTTTCTTGTGGTTTGTCTCTCTTTTTTTTTCTTTTTGGTTTTTTGTCGTTTCTTTGGTTACTGAAAACATGCTCTAAAAAAACTGTCGCAGTCCACTGCTGCTAGCAGATCAATGCTGAAATTGTGCTCGAGTCTGGCTTAGGGGACTTAGCAGGGCTAGAACTAGTCATATGTATGGCTTAGGCCCCACGTTGGTTTAGAAAGACAACCAAATTACAAATTTCAACAAAAGAAAAGGGCTAACCTGAACAAAGCAACAAAACACCGCCATGGCTAGCTCTAGCTAATCCAAGCAACCAAACACACCCAATTTTTTTTTCACATTATAGGGACCATATGCATGGCTGATCCGTGGACTCTACAAATGTGAGGCAAAGACTGAACACAAGATGCATGATAATTTACAGCTAATATACCCAAGTCCTGAGTAACCATATGACCTAATATTGTTCTTATGAAGAGTAATTTAAAGATTGCAGAGAGTAGAGACAAATGTAATATAGAATGAGGAGTCAATCTACCTGGGTGGACGGCTGCATCATATGTCTTGCCGCTGGGATCCATTTGGATGCAGCCCTGGCCTCCCAAAATGAACACCTGGCGCTAGCACCAGCTGCACGCTTATAATCTAGTGCTAAGCATCAAATTGGGTTGGCTAGCAAATTATATACAAGTATGCTTTACGACCTTTATAGCTTATTTTTCTTGTCTTAACATTTTTGCTAATAGCTGGATACCAGGTAAAATATGGCACTTTTATATTTCCACATAAGGAAATAGTTCTTTTTATCAATCACGTTTCAATTGTGGCTATTAAATATTTTGAGATTTCTCTAGAAAAAAGATTATGTTCTTAAATCTAATTAAATGGGAAAGGGAACTAAATATCATATGTTGATGATCCGAATCCAAACAATAATAATTAAAATAGTCATATGTTATCATAAATATTATCAACCGAGAAAAAGAACCACCCAAGCCATTAGTCCACCAATCACCTACATAGATATTAGGAAACAATTTTTTTTTGGGCTTTCCTCTCCTTAGCATTCTCAGGCACATGGTTCCAACCAAACGAATTGTATTCCAACTTTTTTGACCAAACGGATTTCATCAAATTTACATGCAACTCTCTACAACATTATTTTCAAGACAGACTAATATGGTCTCCAACCAAACAGGCGTTGAATCCTCATATTGATTTATGTACATTGTTACATAGCACAAACAAATCAGTATTAGAAATTGCAAGATTTCTCAGAAACTGGATTTATCTACGCTCATGTCAGCTCACCTGAAACAAATGACTAGAAAGAAACCAAGAGAAGAATATAACTCTGACGAACTGATGGCATACGCTAAAAGCATGGTTTTCAATGGATATGCTCTGGAATAAACCCCAAATTTAGAACTCATCAGCCTTAACGGCCATCCTTTATATGGGAGAGAATAAAGCCGGAAAGACAACACTGATGTCAAAAGAACGATTCTGGATGTTTATATGCCCTGTCCTTCTGTTAATACTTACTTTGAGATCAAAACTCATCAGATTCCTATCTGCCCTTCCTAAGGCAAGAATAAACTTTTTTTTTGTCTTGTGAGGCCACAATCAAGAGAGCAGAGTACCGGCCATGATCATTCGTATTTGGTTGGTTTTGTTTTTCTGAATTCGACATGGAGTTTCTCCATAAAATTATCACTTGTTGAGGGCAGGAAAACCAATTGATCAGCATGTAATCAGAGTCTATGTCACTTGTAAAGTTGTAATGAACTGGAGTACCCCCATACCAAAGCATAAAATCCATTAGATACAAGTATTGACAAATTGAAACCAACCACTGTTATATTTAGGGCATGTTTGGATCACCTAAGATTAATTGTTAGTTCATTAGTTAAATTAATAGTTAGCAGCTCCAAGAGTCTCTGTATACTCTCCGTATTGATAGAAATAGATATTTTGGTAAAAAAAAAGAAAATCCTCCTCTAACAGCTTCTTAAACTAGATCTCCAAATATTTTTGTCCACTATTCATAGTTTCTCGCTAGACAAAAATAGAGAGCAAAGCTAGCTCTTCGAAGTACCGAACAAGATATAGAAGTTATTGGAGTGTTGAGAGATATAGAGAGTGGGTTTAACAAAGACGGTTGAAGATGCTCTTAGGTAACTAAGTATAGTCCAATGCTGTTTGAATACATAGACTAGTAACTATATTAGTCCACTTTAGTTTCCCTTTGCCAACTATAGTGAACTAATTGTTAGTTAAGATGTGGCTAAAACTTAATCCATCTATTAGTCCACCTATTTGGATTGGTTAATACTAAGCTTTCAGTGACAAACAATTAGGGGGCTGTTTAGTTGGCAAAATTTTTGGCGAAACGCTACTGTAGCAGTTTCGTTGTTATTTGGTAAATATTGTCCAATTATGGTCTAATTAGGCTTAAAAGATTTGTCTCGTCCATTTCGTCTAAACTATGTAATTAGTTTTATTTTTTATCTATATTTAATGCTTCATGCATGTGTTCAAAGATTCGATGTGACGGGGAATCTGAAAATTTTGGCAAAATTTTTGGCATCTAAACGGTGCCTAGGTTGATATCAAACATACGCTTAATATTATATTATTGATTGACATACACGTAAAGCCTGCTTGTGTTTTGATGCCTTCCTTTTCTCTCTTGGAACTTACACTGTAAATTTGACGCTCTTATTAGGTGTCAATAATATTCTTTGATGCCATCTTTCCTCTCTCTCTTTTTTTTTTGAACTGACACGGTAAGTTTTAAAAAAAAAGTTATCTGGTGTCAGAAATCCACGGCTCGGATGCAACCTGTCGTCGGGCTCGCCGTGCCAAGATTTGTGCAAAGATATATCGACAGAAAACAACTCTCGGGGCATATCCCCTTGCATTGCTTTTATCAGCGAAAGGATAGAAAACAAATGAGACGAGACAGTGACCTTATTAATTTAAACTTGAGAAAGCAGCCTGCTGACACTGTATAGCACAAAGAATATCCCATGGAATCAACCCTTTTCCAGCTACCTTGCCTCCAAATACAAAAGCTGTAGTCGTTGTTTGCCACCGATAGTTTCCGACTTCGGTGGTGCCCAGGAATATGCTGCTTGTGTACGCTTTGGATTTTAGTCACCGCTCTTTCTCTATCCATCCCTCGACCAATCTATTTTTTCTTTGCTCCCATCTCGACAGTACAAATTTTACTACATCCACTTGACCTACACCACCCCAGTGCCCCACACACTGCACATTGACAGCGTCATGGTTTTTTAAATATATCTTTTTTTAAGACAAAAGAAGAATTATATTAAATCATAGTTGAGTACATCATCATGTTGCAAGCACACTGGAATACACTACGTATATCCAGAACCTGATCATCTAAATTGTACCAACGCTTTGTATAGCCCAAGATCTCAACTCTAAACATGTATGTAGTTTATCCACACGACAGAATCACACTTTTGTAAAACTATTCCTCAAAATAGATCTTTTTAAATAATGAATAAAAAATTAAGCTTTAGCTACCCTATGTCGAGGATGCATCACATTAGTAGATAACCATCGCTATAAAGAAAAACATGTCTTTGAGGCAAACCGTCCTAACTGAGATTTGCTATCAGCATGACCAAACCATCAAAGTGTGACCTAGATCCAACCAGCAGAGCACACCCTATATCCAACTAGCAGAGTGTACCATGAGACAATGCCTATCGGTGGGTTTATATATTCAGGCAATCTATTCTAGTGTCGTTCTCTGCCAGCGATGGTGGCGAGGGGAGGAGGTAATTTTCAAGAGCCAAAGGAGTGGCTTTTCCAACCCATGAAAAGGTCCCAAGATAAAGAATGACTATAGACAACTAGAAATGTCACAGAAAAAAATCATACAAGTTTCTTAAATCTGGTTATGAACAAGTGCAGTTGCCTTATTAGTGTCATGTAGATGTAGTTAAATGCCCAACAAAACCTAATAGTGCATGAACATTAGTAGCGTTATACTCCCTCTATTCATGAATAAAGCAATTCCTAGAGTTGTCAGGTTAATAGTAAACTAGGGATGGTCCGAGTGTCCATGTACTACTCTTCTGACCTCCTAGTGTGCCGCTAAGACGTATTATATTAAATTATTTATCTATCTTAATACAAAGATGCGCAAACCTTTTGCGTGATCGAGATAAAAAAAATACTTTTAAAGTTTGATCAACCTTATAAAAAAAAGAGCACCATGACTTATGACACTAAATTAGTATCTTAGATACACCGTAAATTATACTTTTATAATAGATTTATTTGGTGTCACAAATATTTATAATTTTTCTATAAACTTGAATACACTATCAAATATATATATATATATATATATATATATATATATATATATATATATATATATATATAGGACCGGAGGGAGTCTGCCGTGTGCGGTAAGAGACGAAAACAATTACAAGGACGCCGGGTGCGCGTAGCTAGGCACGATCTTTCAGAGCGCCCTGTGTGCGCTCGTGTCGTGAGCACGCTTCGCTTAGCATATGCCACTAAATATTCGGAGAACCGCCACGGCCGACCTCCCCTTCTATATCACCCTTCGTAATCCATTGGGTGACCATCATCAGTAATTACTAGTAGTTCGAGTTGATCGGCGGCTAGAAGTTAGAACCAAAGCAAGAGTGGAGTCGAGATGGTGCAGTTTGGCAAGTGGCTAAGGAGGCAGATCGAGCAGAGCCTCCCGGAGTGGCGGGACCAGTTCCTGCGCTACAAGGAGCTGAAGCGCTGCGTCAAGGCCCTCTCCGGCGTCTGCCCGCCGCTGCCGGCGGAGGAGGCCGAGTTCGTCGCCGAGGTCGAAGCCGAGACCGAGAAGATCAACGCCTTCTTCCTCGACCAGGAGGAGGAGTTCATCATCCGGCACCGGGAGCTGCAGAACGACATCAAGCGCGCGCTGGACCGCAGAGCGGTGGGTGCCGTGGCGCCGGCGCAGCACGAGGCCGAGGTCGCCGCCATCCGCAGGGAGATCGTCAACTTCCACGGCGTCATGGTGCTGCTCCTCAACTACAGCAGCATCAACTACATAGGTAGGACAGAGTAGTACAGAACTGAAAGATCTGTCCTTGTTCATGCATGTTCCCATGACGATTCTGATTGCATCCATGGCTGGCTGCAGGTCTGGCCAAGATCCTGAAGAAGTACGACAAGCGCACGGGCGCGATGCTGCGGCTGCCGGTGATGGAGACGGTGCTGCAGCAGCCCTTCTTCAAGACGGAGGCGGTGTCGCAGCTGGTGCGGGAGTGCGAGGCCATGATGGAGGCCCTGTTCCCAGAGGCGCCCGAGGGCCAGGCCGCCGCGGCGGCGCTCGCCGTCGCGGAGGCGGAGCAGAGCATCTTCCGCAACACCGTCGCCGCGCTCCTCACCATGCAGGACGTCCGCAAGGGGAGCTCCACCAGAGGAAGCCACTCGCTGCCGCCGCTCAACCTGCCGGACTCCGACTGGCTCCGCTCGTTCGAGCCGCCGTTTCCGATCCCCACCCGATGACAGTCAATTGTTGCTCCTAATTGGCTTAAGCCTCCTCCTCTGTTCTTTTCGTCTTCTTGGCCCGGGACATGTTTTCGTCTGTATATCCCGCTTCCTAACTAATGTATGTAGCGTGTAGTAAGACTTAAGTAAATAATGCAAGTTACTGAAATGAGAGCTGAGAGAACCTACAAGTTCATACTGAATTTGGTTCCATTTTTGTACAATTTGATGTGAATTGGGAAAGAGATCGCAATGTCAAAATTGGATTTGGGTTGCGGTGTTGGATTCAGTCCATGCACACTGACAGAAGACGAGTTTGTTTCTCGCAATAAAAAGGCTAAACGCAGATGGTTTATTAAGCCACAAGCGACTATGATGGAGTTTGCAGCAGGTACGAGTAATGGAGAAAACTCTGCATCTTTTTAGGAGGCATCAGATGAGTATTACCAGTTTCTGATGTGGGGCAGTGGCTCCTGATGGGTCAAAAAGTCAAAGTGAGATCTGGGAGATGCATGGACGATGGCTGCCTGATCAGGACTCAGGAGTCAACCCAATTGTTAGCAGGAACTCAACTCTATTCTTCTTCTTCTTCGCCCTGCCCTGCCCTGCAGGTGCAGGCTGCAGGGAAATGGTGCTACATGACACATCAGCGATAACATAGTTTACTTGGTAATCGGGGTGGATGATTCTTCGGATAAAAGAATATGCTTCAAGGTGGTGCCAAAAATGAAATGACATGGAAAGGCGTAGATAAATATCGCTCCATGTTCCAGAGATTGGACTATTATGGTCACAAGAAGCCAGGATTTTCAAATTTAATAAGCGCAAGTGCAAACTGCTTGTGAAGAACAATGCAAGAACAAGCTGCAGGGAAGTTTTTCCCTCTCTAAATACAGTATGAGGGTCTGCTTGGAACACGCGAAAATTTTTCAGTTTCTATATTTTTCTTGGAAAATTGAACTGATTTCTATGAAATTTCTGCGCGATTCTTATGAAATTCCCGTGTTCCAAACATACCCTGAAAATATATAATAGTCACACGGTCGTTGTAGCTATGGCAGGTATTTATACAAAACAAAAGATCACTCGTATGTACTCTACATTATTTATACTAAGGTCGCTTTTAGAGTCACCTGTAGGCTCTCCCCAGTCTTCATTCACAGCGATTTTTGCCATATGTGCTCCCTCCGTCATAAATTATTTGTCGTTTTTTCCGTATCACAAATTTAATTTAATTTATAGAAAATACGTGTAATATTTGTATCTCCAAATAAATTTATTAAAAAAACTAGACTCAAAGATCTTTCCAATGATAACGATTATGCACATGTTTAGTTCCTAAAAAATTTTGCAAAATTTTTCAGATTCCACGTCACATCGAATCTTTGAACACATGCATGAAGCATTAAATATAGATAAAAATAAAACTAATTACACAATTTAGAAGAAATGGACGAGACGAATCTTTTAAGCCTAATCAGACCATAATTAGACACTAATTACCAAATAACAACGAAATTTGCTACAATGTCATTTTGCAAAAAAAAATTATAACTAAATAGGCCCTATGTATCATAAATATTAATATTTTTAATATATACTTTATCAAAGTTGTTTTTGGAAAGCGAAAACGACCAGTATGTCTAGCACTGTCTCACGCCATGTCCAAAGGAATATTCATGCGGAGGATAGAAGATGACAGGTGAGGACAGGCAGCAGAACAAGACAACAAGAGCCTACGTAGGCTGTGTTTAGTTGTGTAAAAAAGTATAAAAAAGTACTGTAGTACGTTTTGGCTTTATTTGGCAAATAGTGTCCAACTGTTGACTAATTAGGTTCAAAACGTTCGTCTCGCAAAGTATAACCAAGATGTACAATTAGTTTTTTATTTCATCTACATTTAGTACTCCATGCATGTATCTCAAGTTTGATGTGACGGGAAATCTTTTGTTTGCACGATATTTTTTTTTGAGGAAGTAAACACAGCCGTAGTCGTCCAAGGTTCGAGCAGGATATTCCTCCAAAATGCCAAGACTACACTTTAGATGCTGCCGAGTAGTTGCTTCTTCGAGACCCTTCAGGCCGTGCCCAACGCACCGGTGACAACTGCCCCAACCTCCAGAGCCATTGCTCCGTGTTACACCGAACAGTGTATCATATGCTCTATTTAACCAAAAAAAAAAAAACTGAAGCATTGAGCGTGCGTTGGAAACTTCACTGTGTGTCTTTAAGAGCAGAACGAGGAGGGGGGGAGTGGCAGAGCGGACACCGGTGGGGATGGAAAGAAAACTCTAAAAAAATATTCTCCTTTGAGAGATTGATAGCATGCACTCCGCCTTAACTCGGTTCCATCGACATGGACTTCGAGGCTTGGTTACTGAGCGGGCTGTCGGTATTTGGTGACCGGCAACTTATCACGGGATTACTCGGGACGACTATTCAAGGGCTGGATCTCGACGGGAACGCAAGAGACAAAACGATTTATACTGGTTCGGGCCCTCGTAATCGAGTAATAGCCTTTACGTCCAGTCGGCCTTAACCTTTGTGTTGGATTGCTGATTATTGTTGATCTCTCTCTACAAGGGTGTGCCCCTGCCTCTCTTTATATATGGGAGAGAAGGCAAGGGTGCGAGTCTAAGTCCTAGCCGAGTACAATTGGGAGTCCTAGTCCTATTACATGGTCTAGCTTTACTTTTACTCAGTCTAGGTTAGTTAAGAGATATAGAAGATCACAACATCTTGCGGATATACTTCAATCTCCACCGTGGACCTATCTGGGCCCACAAATAATAATAGACACGATATAGTACCCTGTAGATCCTGTACCGACAAGCCCCCGAGCACTTCACGGTTGAACTCAGAAGCCTTCTTGTTCCTCCAAGTCTTGCCAAATAGAAATAAGGTTGATCCGGGTAAAATCTGAAGTGAAACCCTAAAATGTTCCTTAAGATTCCGAGTGTAGTGCACTTTCCGTAAAAAGTGCTGTAACACCCGAGGTGTTTGCCACCAGTTAAGTAGTGGGTTTGAGCTCAAACATGGTAGATTAAGTGGTAATGAAGATGTCAAGGTCAAACCTATGGAAGCGAGCCCCAACCTAACTTGGATGTTGCACCATTGCTTTACATATAGTCCATTTTCAAGATATATGCTTGGGTGGTGTTATTGTGATATCTTCATGTGTCTCACCTTAGTACCTATTTATATTGGTCACTGGAAAAGTTTCATGACGTTTGGAATCAAAAAGTCACATGAAATGATAAGTTATATGCTTGTTGGCATGACTTTACTAACTACTGGAATTGCATTAATAAGTGAATGGAAATATAGGTCATCAACCAAACCTTGTAACCTTGCCCAAATGACTCTAGATGGACTCTACAACAAAAGTCAAGAAAGGTTCGTGTTGAGCAAATGCCCAGAAAATGCTCCAATTGATCAAAAAGGATAATTTAAGCTTCATCGTGATCCTACTTTGGTCAAAGTAGAACAGTAGGTTCTATACCAGTTTTGAGGTTGGACCTTAAATGAAAGTTGTAGTTCATATCATGTAGAACAAACTTTGTTTTTGGACCAAGAGCTAGATCAACTTGGAAATAAGTCAAACAGAGGCTCGAAGATTGAATCAGCGGCTGTTTTTAGACTTAGAATTTTTCTAAGTCTGGAATTCATCGTCGTCGACGTTGGCATGTCGCGTTCTCATGTTTTTGTTAAGCAACTTGAGTTGAGCCAAAAATAAAAGTTGGAGCTTACATCTTGGAGAAGAGCATGCAAAAAGTTGGATTAAGTTTGATCAAGTTTTGACCCTTGCCTCTAATCGCTGTTAACTCACTGACACTGTCACTTTGGAGCATGATTACTCACTAACATACAGCTCTAATGGACATGCAACCTTAATAGAAGTTGTGGCGTATCGAGTGGGCTCCAACTTTGCTTCTTGGCCCATATGCAAATTCGGACCCGAGCAGGCCCAAAATGGTGCCCCAATATGACCTCAACGTCACCCACCACGTGTTCGGTAATAGGCTTCAATGGTCGACGGGTGTCCATGGACGTGGCCTCCATGCGCGAGCCGCGCCTCCACCATCGCCTGTTGCCGCTGCCGCGTGCCCCTACGCCCGCTGGAAGTGGAGAAGCACAAAAGCACTCGCCGAACTCTTTCTCCCCTCTCTGCTCGCACTCTCGTGCACGCAAGGCCACAGCACCATGGCCGGCCGAGTAGAGCTCCGGCCGCCACCGCGATTCCTTGTCTTCGGCTTCCCTTCGCCCGAATGAACCACCTCACCATCTTCCTCGCCTCGTGCTGCACCTCCCGCGCCCATTCATTGGCTGCCTCGGTCACCGGAGCGCCGTCGCCGCCGGCACGGCCACCGACGGGCCGCCTACGCCGTGACCGAGCAGCTGCCAACCGCCTCACGTCGCTCCTCAGCCACCCATGGGTGCGAAATGGCACAGCAGTGCTCGTGCCGCCCTTCAACGCCGCTCCTCCGCCACCGGAGAGCCGCCCCGCCGGACGGCCGAGCCGCTCTCTCCATTCCTCTGCTTGCTGTTCGGAGGTAGAAGATGGTTCTGTCCCTATGACGAGTGGGCCCCACCTAAAAGAGCAATACCACATCAAATCTACAGATTTTCTTTTATCTTGTAAAATCTATATCTCATATTTGGTAGCTCCAAAAATTGTGCAATTTGTTTTGTTGGAATCCTTGTGAAATTCTCTATGCAGTAGATCTATAATATGGCATGTTTTAGTTTAAAGTTTTCTCTGTAAAAATGGATTTGTGCAGCTAGGTTTTTAATGCTAGATGTATTTGTCATTTTCATAACTGTAGATATAGGGCTCCAAATGAAGTGAAATTTTTGTGGCATGCTACTCATATGAGGTTTAATGTGTGGTAAATATTTCATGAATTTTGGTTTCCATATGAGTGAGTTATTAGTGCATCTTACTCTCACATGAATTCTTGCAATAACAATTTGTCTTTTTCATAGATGTTGATATACATGTCCAAATGGCTTGAAATTTGTACAGTAGACTATTGGGTGTATATAAGAGCTACTTTAATTTGTATAGATTTTATTATGGACTTTTGTTATATGTTTATTATTTCACCTTGCTATTTAAATAAATTAAGAAATGCTTTAAAAGAAATTATTTAATGATAAGCACTATGCTTTTTGGTGATCATTTAACATGCACTTTATGATGGTTACATTGGTTGTGGCCAAATGTATGTTTGGAATATAAGTTAATATTTATTCTTGCAATTGATGCTTTCCTGGACAGTTTCTGGGACTTTGGTAATTGCACCATGAAAATGATGTTTGCTGAGAAACATGCTTATAAAAAAGTTGTAGATAACTCATTAATCTAGCTTGTGTTAAATTTTGGTGGCATTTGGCATTATAGTTTGTGAGTAATGACTGTTTCAAGTTGGGTTCCAGAAATAGTTGTTCTCTGGAATCTCTGGACCAGATTCTGTAATTATGCATGTTTGACTTGGTTAACTTGAGAATCATGCTAAGATGATTAAAGATGAATCATAGACAATTTCATAAGCTTTCCAGAATGTCTTGTTGCATGGCTATTGGATTTGTATAACTCCAGTTATGATCCAAACATGTAGCTGTTATTTGCAGTCCAGAAATTGTCAGATGCTAGTCATGGTTGTTTACTCCATGTGTTGCCAAGTGTGGTTTATGCCCTTGATGATGGTCAAGTTAAGATACTTGTGATCTTGTCAAACTTACGTTATGCTTGGTGTGCTTGCCCTCTTTAATTGGTTGTGTGATGTTAGTTAATTAGCTTTTGGTGTCTATGTCTTAATCGTGTGTTTACTTGAATGATTATATGATGCATCTTGTGTTACCATTCATCATATTCATACGCATGCATCTTGCATCTCATTTAGGTTCGCTAGATGCACCACGTGAAGGACGAGATGTTGAAGCCAAACCCGAAGACGGTGTTTGGTGGAACTATCCCGAAGATAGAAGTACTCAGCGAGTGTCATCTGACAACTACTGACTTGTGTCGGATCCCAGGCAAGCCCCGGAGCATTCTAAGCCTCCTACTTTACAAAAGCAATTGAGTATATATATATGTTATATATGTATTGTTGCATTAAGTTGTAGGAGTTGAGTGAAACCGTTGATGCATTTATTACTATCCTTGCCTACCTTATTACATTCTTATCCTGCTAGGTTTAGGGTCGAATAAATACTTAGCCCTGCTTAGACCGGTAGCGATCGGTGATTTCCTGTCACCGGCAACTATAGGTGGTTACTAGAAAACTTTAGCTATGGAATGGATGTTATCCTGGAAATAACCAAGCGTTGATGAATAATTGGAGACCGGACGGAATAAGTATTGGGCAACCAGACAGGGTTCTGGGGTGCTTGTAGTTTCCGTCTGTGTCGATTAAGGACCGTCCGTTGTTGTCCCTCGGGTCATGTTGAACGCATGCCTCACATTTAGCTGACCGAATAAGGTACCTTTCGACCGTGAAGCTGGGAGATTATTCGGGCCGAGTGGATTGCCCGCAACGCACTGTACCGAAGCAGTAGTGGCAGGAAACGGGGGCGCGATGATAAGGCCAAAGAGCAGTCGGACGGCCCCCGGGTACAAGTGGTTCCTGGCAAGCTCGTGACTTTACCTGAATGGTTGACTCGGTGACCAACACCTCACTTTAGCGGGTGAGTGAGGTTTGTGTGAGGAATAAATCTCCAGCTGGATAGGAATTCGATTCGAATCGCCGTCACTCCCGGTTAGTGAGCACTTGACTCGAGCTACTGCATCGTAGTAATGATTATGGAACATGGATGGTTATGTGGATGATGTTGGAAATGCTAAAACCTGAAATAGTAACCTTTGATGTTATTGGTTAATCAAGTGATTGCTTTAGCATAGGTGCTTACCTAGATTGAATAGGTTATAATAAAGATGATGCAAAAATACTTAAATTAGTTTATTCATGATAACTTATGCTTTTCGCAAATGAGTCAAGCTAGCCCACTGAAAGAAAGCCTTGCATACTCCTTGGTGTCATTATTTCTGGTTTATGACGGGTAAGTCTAGCTGAGTACCTTCTCGTACTCAGGGTTTATTCCCACTTGTTACAGGTTGTGATATAACATAGCTACTGCAAGAATTGGAAGACTCCGGCTGTTGTGGCTGAGTGTGATCATGGGCATGATCCTTCTGAGCTATCTTATCTCTCATGCTTTTATGGGAAATTGACCTTGGTACTGGCATGTATTTGAATTAAGGTGATATTAGTTTTTAAACTACTTTGCTTCCGCTACTTTTGAACTTGAGTTGTAATAACTCTACTAAACTCCGATATATGTTGAATTACTTATGAAATAGATGTAACATATGACCTGTTATGTTGGACCACTATGATCTTGTCTTGTATGTTGGTTGGTTTGAAACCCCTCAGGATTTTATTGGACTACCGGGGTTATAGGAGCTTAAGTACGGGAATTTAATTGCTCCGGCGATTGTTTCTATACTTTTGTTCTTATAATTTGGGCGGTTCCGTGACAAGTGCACCCACTGGGTGTAAGCCTCCAAGCTTCTTGCTATTTCGATCAAAAATCTTGAAGGTCTTTTCTTGCAATATTTCTAGGAAAAATTTAAAAATATCTCCTGAGGATATGTATCCCGCAGCCCCCGAGCCTGTATTAGAATACTTCTGATAAAATCCGGATAGAATAATATGATCCGGGTGATTCGTCGTCGAAGTTATTCGGATGTAGGGTCTAGTTGTGCAGGAACAACAAATATCCACCTACTGATTGATGAAACAGGTAGTTGAGAAGAGTACTGGCAGCAAAGTCATCTAAGTCACGGGTGACACAGTAACCGGATATCCGTCAGAATATGCCATCCATGGTGACTGTGGCTTCACGTGCAGCACTGTGAGCTTCTGACTGCAGTTGTACGTTGGAGAACCGTCAAAAAGGAACAGTGGAAGCAACCAAAGTATAGACATAGTCCAGGTATACCCATCTGTAGCCTATAAATACGCGCCTGGCAAGCATGAGAATCTCATTTTTCGAAAAGGAAGTGAGTCAGATAGAATAAGGCCCTTAATATGTTGTGTAAAGTAGAACAACCCTGAGCATGAGCGACAAAACATATAGATCTTGTAGCAAGTAGAAGATGTCTTGTGAAAGGGTCTCATAGTAGGCTGGACTCTGAGTATTGTATCACCAATATGTCAACCAATGCAAATAGAAGATGCCTTGTGACATGGGACACATTCCATCATCCAGGAGTCCCATGTCAGTTCTTTTGTTTGGATTGTTCATGTCTGTTTATTGGCGATCACACTCTGATCCGAGTGAACATTGTGAAAGGGGTTCAGGTAGACTGATGCCTGTAGCTGTCGCCCAATCCCTAGCAGACTAGGTGCTGCAATGCTGTCACTCTTCTTGGTTGGACTGTGTCCTCACAATGAAAACAATGTGCCTAGTAGAGTGAGTCCTACAATAGAAGCAACAATGTTCCCTGCTAGTGTGTAGTCTCATGGAGACAAAATTCCACTGGGTTCCTTGTTGATTGCTTGTACCGAATTCGATGGGTCTTGTCTGATATGTAATCTTGTGTCCCATGATGTACTTTCGATAATGAAAAATATATCTTCACCTTGTATGTGTGTCTCTGAATACTTGATGTCTTGTATCCGAATAAAATGTGAGTTTCCGGGTACTCCATGTGATGCTTAGGAAATCCGGGTACTTTGTGTAGTAGACGAATAAAAATAACAATGCTCCGAATATAAGCCATCCAGAGGTAGAATCGGGACTACGAAGTCTGAAAAAAGAATCCACCCGTTGCGCATGAAAAAGCGTGTCCACATCACACCCGTCATGTCAGCATTAAATGCGGAAGTGCAAACAACAACCTATCATAGATTGGCAGATATTTTGGAGTGAGCTGTTGGAAATTCCTTATAAAATAACCATTCGTCGTCTCACTTTTCCCCTGTCATCATCTAAAACCACACAACAAACCCTAACTGCCATCACCGCCGCCACGCATCCTTTAAGCCTCCAGCCACTCAGATCCAAAACTAGTGAATGGGCTAGAAGAAGAGTGCGAAGAAGAACACCGGCGCCCAAGACTTCGACACTGATTGGAAGGCTGCGTTCGAAGCGAATCCAACACTGCAAGACATGGCCATCGTCGAAAAAATCTGGAGGGAGTCATTAACGACTCTAGATGACCTGGAGCGGCTACACAAGCAGCGGCTTTTGCCACCAAAAAGTCTTGCTAGATGGTAGGTGGCCAACGACCATCGCGTGCCCGCGCTGCGACCAGGTCAGATTGTCCTGTTCGCGCCCTTCATCAGGAATGGCCTCGGCCAGCCCACCTCTCCTTTTCTGCGAAGCTTGCTATATTTTTACCATCTCAAGCTGAATCATTTTTGCTCCAATTCCATCCTTCATATTTCCGTCTTTGTTCATCTCTGTGAAGCGTTCCTTGGAATCCCCCCTTCCATCACCCTGTTTCGTTATTTCTTCAAAATTAAGGCCCACCCGGGTAACCTCAACCCATTTGTACTGGGTGGAGCTGGGATTCAATTTCGAGTAGGGGGTAAGAAGGAGCAGTACTTCCAGTACTCACTTATTGACTCGGTGAAGGACTGGAAGTCCGAGTGGTTTTATGCAGTCAATGCTCTCCTAGCTCTTGAGGTGTGTTGGCATCTCTTACGCCGCACCTGCTAGGTTGTCATCCCTAACACGACATAAGAAATGCGGTTGTACTTATAATCATGGCACTTAAAATATAAAAAGTTATCCGCAAGCGCACAGATAAAATACTCCCGTCGTAGCATTTCACCCAGGAGAGTTTTAGGTATCGTTATTTATAATTCTACCACTGGGAGCTTCTAAACAGGGTTTAATAGATGTTGATGGTAATTAACTATCATTTTAAACCATCAGCATAAGAGAAATAAATGATAAAAAGGATCACCATAGTAGGTTTAGAGGTTTAAACTAATAAATTTCATGAGTTTTGGTGATTCTGTGTTTTTCAGGGGCTAAGCTGCATAATACAGAACTATCCTCCTTCCAAAGGAAGAAACCGAAGCAATCAGCCTAATCTCCACGTCACGGATGCAGATAAGGATTCTAGAAGACCTAAACCGACTCCACGAGGCGAAACGAGCCAACTCACCGCCAGGTGGGGCCGACCGGCCCTCCCCTGGGCCGCCGGAGGCTCCTTCTCTTGCAAGCTACCTATACCGCCTCTAAGGATGCATCTAAACCCCACGCCAAGGTCGGTTTGATCCAAGGGCTGCGGTTCCACGCCCTGGGCTATATAAACAGCCCCCAGGATCTCCTCTCAAGAAAATCAGTTGAAGAATTAGATTATCTCTTCCTCATTTGTGAAGACAAGGCCAGAAGTTAGGGTTTCCAAAGAGAAAGAGAGTTAGAGTTCTAGTTCAAGTTTAGAGTTTAGTCTAGATTGATTCAAGTAGAGGCAAGCAACTGCTTGGGATCAGGATCGTTCATCGGAGACTTGGTAATTTCGTTGTAATCATCATTCGACTTTATGCTACTTCAATATATTTCTATATTTCAACTTCATTCTGTTCTTGAGATTGTTCTTGTTCTACATCTTGATATGAATATGATTAGTAGAGAGTTTATGAATATGTTGGTAGAAAGCTTGACCAATTCTGGATAGGATTGAGTGGCTGGCATATTGTAGGCGTGGTGCTTAGACTATGCTTGTCTGGGAATGCACTATGCTCTGGGCCATGTGGTAGATCGCGGGTGTGACATTCCTGTTGAGTCCTTTGTAGTCTAGTCCTCGAGTATAGAACTTAGTAGAGCGCAGTTATAGGGAAGAGATCATTACTCTGTTCTTGTCTTTTCTCTCAGTAATGTTCCTTATTCATAGATGACATGTTGATTATATCATAGATGAGTGTGTATAGCTAGATTGATTAATAGACTGATTGAATAAGAAATACTTATGATTTACATCTCTAAACTAATCTCCATGACTACTTGACTTGAATAATGTTAACTCCCTCTTGTCTCTGGAATAACCATGATTATCATTTACCATTTATCTTATTTGTCTTACCCCTTTCATGACAAGTGATTAGTTGTTTTGATATTTATTATTGAGTAAGTGCAAATGATTATCTCTACTGCCATTGTAACTATTTATATAGTCCTGTTTCGATTTTCCTTTCCTTGGTAAAATTATAAATAACGATACTTAGGAAAACCTAGGTGAAATGGTACAATGGGTGTATTTATCTGTGCGCTTGTGGATATATACTATAATATCTTCATTTAGTTAAATGGCGTAAGTATAATACAACCACACTCTTGGTATCATGTTGGGGATGACAACCTAACACGAGTGACGTTAAGAAGTGTCAACAAGCATTTTTGGCGCCGTTGCCGAGGAGATGGAAAACTTCACTTTCCGACATGGGATGTCATAGGGATTTACTTTTCAAGGGAATTACCTTTATGGCAATAAGAGATTAATCAATACCACTTACTCATAATAAAAATCACAACTAGTACCTCTGTCTTGACAGGCTTACCCTTGTTTCGTCTTTGTTCATATCTTATGCAGGGTAATACAGGTCCGGTTGTGACTTATCAATTTCTAATCCAAGAGTCAACCAAATCTAGAGGAAGATCAACACCAGTAGTGAAGCTATGGCTAATAAGACTTTACTTGAATGTTCAGCTCCAAGTTTAAGGAACATTCATATCGGACCAACACTCTAGACGGACAACCTTGAATTCTAGCTTAAGCCAAGTCTAATCAACCTAGTGCAAGCTACTACATTTGGTGGAACGGAAGAAGAAGATGCCACTAAACATCTGCAGAATTTTCTAGAGATTGAAAGCACCATCATCATCAAGGACATCGCCCAAGATATCATACTCCTTTGTCTCTTTCCATTCTCACTAGAAGGGAGAGCAAAGTAGTGGTTCTACACCAACAAAGAAGACATCAACACATGGGATAGATGTTCGAAGGCCTTTCTATCAAAGTTCATGCCTTAAGAGGAAAGATTTACAATTTTCAACAGCAAAAAGGAGAAACCATTTCAGAGGCATGGGAACATTTTCAAGAGAATATCTTGAAATGCCCACACCATGGAATGGAAGATTGGTTACTCATGCACAGATTCTACTATGGATTAACCCAAAGATCGCATGAGCAACTAGATGCTACTGTTGGAGGTTCATTCATGTCACTTACTCTTGGAAAAGCAGAATATCTGATGGAGAAGATAGCAAAAAACCAGAGTTGGAAACAAGACAACACTCAACGCTGTCGCCAGATTGAAGAAGTTCCAGAAGAAGTGTGTGCACTATCAACAAAGATGGATACACTGTTGAACTGGCTTGACCAAAGAGCCAATTTCAAGAAAGATCGTCAAGCAATTCAAGATGCATTCGATGCTCAGACCAGATGTGAAGAGTACCTAGGAATGGAAATTCCGGAGAATCAAGAAGATGCAAACATCATCAACAACTCTTCCACGTTGCAAAAGGAAAGGTGGAATCAAAAACAATAGACTACATATACAGCTAAGTACTCAGGCAATTTTAATAATTCTTCCAATTTTAAGCAACCCCCTCTACGAAATTTAATTTTGGAACAAGCTACAATTAATGATACTATTGTTAAGAAACTTGTTTCTAATGATAAAATTCTAGAGGATATAAATACTAAAATGGATGATTTTCTTCTGCTATAAAAGACTAACTTGATCATAATAAAAAGGTAGAAACTCAATTATCACGGTTAGGTGCTTCTTTTGCCACTAACAATGAGCAGGTCAAGGGTATAACCACCAGACATGGTAAAACCACTAAAGACCCACCTTATCTAGAAGGGGCACAGAGAAGACAACCAGTACCAGTGATACCCATAATGACAGAAGAAAAGGATGATGAAGTATAAGAAGTTCAACAACAAGTGCAAGATTTCCAAGACACCAATATCTTACCCTTCCCACGCAGAGATCGAAAACTCAAGATGGATGCACAGTTTAGTAAGTTTGTTGAGATTATTCAAAAATTATATATCAATGTCCCTTTGTTAGTGCGTTGCAGGTTCCCACCTATGCAAAGTATGTTTGAGACATCCTCAACAATAAAAGACCACTGCCTACCACTGAAGTGATCAAGCTGATAAAAGAGTGTAGTGCGGCCATCCTCAACACATCAATTAAGAAGAAGGATCCAGGATACCCCACTATCGACTGTTCAATTGGAGATCAACATTTTGACAATGCATTGTGCGACCTTGGAGCAAGTGTCAGTGTGATGCCTAAGGTGATCTTCGACAAACTTTCACATGCAAAGCTCGATCCAACCTCGATGTGCCTACAGCTAGCGGACCAGTCACTCCGTTACCCTGTGGAAATCACCGAGAATATTCCAGTCAAGATCAGAGAATTCTTCATACCAGTCGACTTTGTGGTTTTGGACATGCAACCTGACTTAAGAGTGTCACTCATTCTTGGGAGACCCTTTTTGAGTACCGCAAATGCCCACATCGACGTTAGAATTGGAGAAGTCAAATACAACATTGATGGACGAGAAGAGTGTTTTCCATTCAGACCAAGACCTGAGTTAAGCTCCACTGCGAAGATGATAGATGAAGGAGTCACACAGTCACCACTCACAGGGCTGACTATGACCCCCGAAGAATAAATCCAGCTGGAGAAGTTCGATTCGGTGGACTTAAAAATCCTGAACCATTGCTGGGAGGTAACTCGATATTTATCTGCATTTAATTTTTGCATAGCATATTTGCTTATTCATGCATAGAAAAAAAATAATCAATCTCATGGCATAATTATTAAAGCCCCATATAATTAATATTTACCGAGCGTGAAAATCTTTGGTAAATAATAATCACTATGGTGGCAGAAAAATATAAAAATACCATCATTAGAATTCTAATTTTTCATTGATATATAAAAGTAATTTTTCTTTGCATACTTGTGTGATTATATGGTACAAATACGGGAGACATACAGACCCATGGGACCCACCTCAAGCACCTCACATCACTTCACTCCACCACCTTCACTCTCCTCCATTCTTTTTCAACCACCACATCACATGGAGCGTCGGCAGGTGAAGGCATCTCTTAATAACGAAGCAAGGAAGTTAGTAGAGGAAGGGAAGGATAAGTGGGCCCCACCACCAGGCCGGCCAGCCTCCCTCTCTCACGCCTATAAAAGGCTACTTCTCTCCCTACTCCACACATCGCAAAACACTCAGAAAATATACTCCCAACTCGAAATTCCAAAATCCAAGTACGGTTTGAGAATTCTTAGTTTTTGAGTAGATTCTAGAAGTTCTTGAGTAGAGAGAAGTATTCTGAAATTTTTAGAGCCACATTGAGATAAGAATCAGTAAGAGAGAAGTGCTAGAAATTGTTTAGAAAATCATTTAGTAACGAGAAGTGCTGCTCGAATAATCTAAGTACTAGGAGAAGTCAAGACATAAAATTTTCAACTTGAATGACTGACTTCTAGATGACTGACTTTCAGATCACTGACTCCTAACTATTTATTTATTTTAACCCCTCATTATTTCCACCAGTTGTGTTTGTGTTTCTGTTTGTGTAACAGGATGAGTGGACTCAAGAAAACACTTAGAAGTGCGGCTGGAGCATTCTCTTTTCGCAAGAGAACCCGCTCCCAGACCGGATCATCATCACAGGCTAGTTCTGACTTAGACATATCATTCGTGCCCCGGTCCTCGTTCGCCAGCCTGCCAGAACACCACGTACTCCTTCAAGAGCGTCATATAAAGCTTCACACCACCATACTCATACCATGCCTCTCATGGCTACCCCGGGTACCAGCCAGAGTAATACCCGCCTCATCCTCAGCCTCAGCCGTACCACCAGCCAAACTTTCAGAACTTTGATACCTGTCTCACTCATCTTGAGACGGGGCAACAAGGTATCATAAACACGCTACATCAGCATACACAGTGGCAGGAGAGCACGACCAACACGCCACCAGCACCACCTCAGTGACCGAAGTTGAGCCAGCTTGGGAGAGGACCCCCTCAGATAGTAAGTTTTTCTTACTCGTATTATTATTAGTATTACTACTATATCTAAAAAAATGGGGAATATGATAAAAATACAACAAATATATTAATATGTTTAGATTATTTTTCTTTGCGAGCCTTTTGAAATAAAAATAGAGTGTGTATGAACTTGTTTTTGTGTCGAAAAAAAACTTGAACTATCATAAATAGTTGCTTCATTTGTAATTCTTCTGAAGTACCTAGCTTCATTTAAGAATTATTTCTCTGTTCCAAAATTATTCATTGCCAAATCTTTAAATCTGTGGAGGAATATTATTGATCCAAAGCTTAGATAGTTGGGAGATAAGAAGTGAAAGAGTTTTGAGCTGCCATTTATCTTGTTCTAAGTTTCAATGAAGTCCTGAAGAGTTCACTTTTGAAAAAATTTAAATGCACATGATGAGTCTTTGTATGACAGAGAGATTAAATTCCTACCATAGCCATACATGCTAGGATAGAAAACTAGCACTTATTTTATTGCTACTTGTATTTACATTGAGTACTGTCAAACTATGTTGACCTTTAGAGACCTGTCATACTCTTAAAATCAAGATCATGTACACTTCACTTAAATTTGCTGCTTCTACACTAGAAGTACGCAACAACGTGCCTTTCCATTTAGAACCACCATAAAAATGTTTTACTCCTACATTGGGAGTGAACAACAAAAACATGCCTTGTAGGATTTTTCCACGTATTCATACATTTCATAGCCTCAGTTATTATTGCTCTAAATGTTTATTGTTATTATCTCTCAATTATTTCATGATAGACAAGAAGTCTAAGCTATGTAAAAAATAATGATAAATAATATATAGAGAGTAAAACATGGACAAGTGACCTACCAAAACAATGGGTGCTAGACACTCGCCTCTCTGAAATAATAATAATAATAATAATAATAATAATAATAATAATAATAATAATAATAATAATAATAATAATAATAATAATAATAATAATAATAATAATAATAATAATAATAATAATAATAATAATAATAATAGCCAAGACTTTCTTTGTCTAAGTTCTTAAGTTTTAAGAGAGATCAATCTTTCTAAAGGAGCAAGGTAGTATTAGGATTCATTATTACTTCCACCATATATTTAACCTATTTCTTGTATCCACACACATGCACATCTTGATTTGATTGTATGACTAGTTTCTCTAGATCCATTGTTTGACTTTATAATATATGTTTTGCAGGTATGTATGAGTGATCTCACCCATAAACTCCATATAAGCTTCTTAGTCATACGGTGAGAGAGAAGGCACAATGATATTCTGCCTTATTCCAAAATATCTTGAGAGAAGGCAAAACACCATCATTGCCTTGGTAAGGAATTCCAATGTCACATATTGAGAGATTTGTAAGTGTCATACAATACATACTCTGAGTTTTATTTCAAAAATATAATTAAAAACTTTAGGATGGAAATATAGATGAAGAATTTGAGACATAGTGCTTGACTTGATTATTTCTGTTTTCTGATTATCCAAAGCTCAAGTGAAAGTTAAAACCCCATGGCTAATGAACTAGAGAAAATTTTCAAAATCTTTTTGAGGATAATTCTTTTCTGATGGCTTGTGTATTTTTTAAGGATGATAATTTGAAGTAACTTAGTCATCTCTAGATTTAGTTTTACTAAGAAACTAGCAAAAGTTTAGCTTGGAGGAGTTGTTTATGGTAATTAACTATCATTTTAAACCGTCAACATAAGAGAAATAAATGATAAAAAAGGATCACTAAATTAGGTTTAGAGGTTTAAACTAACAAATTCCACGAGTTTTGGTGATTCGGTGTTTTTCAGGGGCTAAGCTGCATAATATAGAACTATCCTCCTTCCAAAGGAAGAAACTGAAGCAATCGGCCAAATCTCCACATCACGGATGTGGATAAGGATTCTAGAAGACCTAAACCAACTCCACGAGGCGACACGAGCCAACCCACGGTAGGTAGGGCCAACCGGCCCTAGGACTAGGCCGACCGGCCCTCCCCTGCGCCGCCTCGGCTCCTTCTCTTGCAAGCTACCTATACCACCTCTAAGGATGCATCTAAACCCCACGCCAATGTCGGTTTGATCCAAGGGTTGCAGTTCCACACCCTGGGCTATATAAACAGCCCCCAGGATCTCCTCTCAAGAAAATCATTTGAAGAACTAGATCATCTCTTCCTCATTTGTGAAGGCAAGGCCAGAAGTTAGGGTTTCCAGAGAGAAAGAGGGTTAGAGTTCTAGTTCAAGTTTAGAGTTTGGTCTAGATTGATTCAAGTAGAGGCAAGCAACTGCTTGGGATCAGTATCGTTCGTCGGAGACTTGGTAATTTCGTTGTAATCATCATTCGACTTTATGCTACTTCAATATATTTCTATATTTCAACTTTATTCTATTCTTGAGATTGTTCTTGTTCTACATCTTGATATGAATATGATTAGTAGAGAGCTTGATCAAATTCTGGATAGGATTGAGTGGCTGGCATATTATAGGCGTGGTGCTTAGACTATGCTTGTCTGCGAATGCACTCTATGCTCTAGGCCATGTGGTAGATCGTGGGTGTGACATTCCTGTTGATTCCTTTGTAGTCCACTCCTCGAGTATAGAACTTAGTAGAATGTGGTTACAGGGAAGAGATCATTACTCTGTTCTTGACTTTTCTCTCAGTAATGTTCCTTATTCATAGATGACTTGTTGATTATATCATAGATGATTATGTATAGCTAGATTGATTAATAGACTAATTGAATAAGAAATACTTATGATTTACATCTCTAAATTAATCTCCATGACTACTTGACTTGAATAATGTTAACTCCCTCTTATCTTTGGAATACCCATGATTATCATTTACCATTTATCTTATTTGTCTTACCCCGTTCATGACAAGTGATTAGTTGTTTTGATATTTATTATTGAGTAAGTGCAAATGATTATCTCTACTGCCATTATAACTATTTATATAGTCCCATTTCGATTTTCCTTTCCTTGGTAAAATTATAAATAACAAAACTTAGGAAAACCTAGGTGAAATGCTACAATGGGTGTATTTATCTGTGCACTTACGGATATATACTGTAATATCTTTATTTAGTTAAATGATATAAGTATAATACAACCACACTCTTGGTGTCATGTTGGGGATGACAACCTAACACGAGTGACGTTAAGAAGTGTCAACAACAGAGAAAATTGATATGGCTATAAGAATTACAAATACATACTATAGATATAAATCAATTAACCACTTCTATCTAAACAGGGGCAAGCCAAATGATATTGACAATAATGATAATGAGATAAGATAGGGAATCCATAATTAGAGAGAACTCATAGGATCAAGTGGATACAGATTAAAGCGACACGGTTAGAGAGTTAAATCCTAGGGTTATGTCCTATCTACCAAATCTCAGGGTTTTCTAATCTACTCCTTATCATCTATAGCATCATCAATCTTCCATCTAAACATAAGGAACATTACTTCAGGGAATTCAAGAACAGAGCAATCCTTCCCCAAGTAATCGGGTTCTACTTGTCCTAGATTCAAGGAGTGGACTACAGAGGACTCAACAAAGCTATAAAAGTCACCTTCGTGATCTACCACATGACCCGAAAAATAGGGTGCATTTGTAGGTAAATATAATCTAGACACCACGTCTACATTACTTCTACCACCTAATCCAATCCAGAGTTGAACTAGGCACTCTATGAACTTATGCCTAAACTTATTATCAATCAAGACTATATCAAAGATAGAACTAGAATAAACTAAGAATGAAATAGATAAGAACATAATGATATTGAAGTAGAACAAAGTCATAATTAGACATACAATGATAGAATTACCAAATCTCCTGACGTCGATCTGAAATCCTGAGCCACGCTCAACTCTACTTGTATCTAGCTAGATTCTAACCCTAAACTCGAAATAGAGCTCTGATCTCCTAATTGGAAACCCTAGCCTTTCTCTCTGGCCTTCTGAAAGAGAGATCAACTAATGATGATTGTGATTCTCCTCCTCAGGTGGATCTGCCCCTGCTTATATAGCCTGAAGGGATGAACCAAAGCCTTCGGATCAAACCGACTTGAAACAATGGTCAAGATGAGTCGTAGAGGTCGGTTGAAGGCTGTCACACGAAGCAGAGCTCTCTTCCTTGTGGGTCTAGGCCGGCCGGCCCCACCTGTTAGCTGTCGAGCTTCCGTTTTGTTCCTGTGTCCTCTGGTGTCCTCTAGAACCTTCCCGTCAATATTCTTGCGGAATTCCGACTTGATTTGGTTCGGTTCCTTGGCTCCTACTCCTCCCCGGCTTATTCTGTTTTAATCCCTAAAAATTCATAAATCACCAAAGCTATGGAAATTGTCATGTTAGTCCATAAAACTCTTGCTTAGTGATGATTCCGGAGTATTCCAGAGAATTCCTAGGCGTATTCATCAGGGACTTTCTCGTCAGGACTCCAAATATAGCAAATGATATGTCCGTTTCGATCGTCTTGACAAGATCTTCACAATGGTGTGATCTGTTTTATCATTTGAGATACTTTTATGTGGTGAAATATCAATAATTCTGCAAAAGAGGTGAGAGCAACACAACTCGTGGAACTTGTCAGAATAAACCCTACAACTATGCACTAATAACCCTTTTACCATTATGTTGTGCATTAATTGAAGGTATAATGTTGATGTTAAGGACCGTTAACAAGGTGCACGACGTTGATAGGCCGCAACCTATTGCAAGTTGGACCGATGATCTAACTACAGATGAAAAAGGAGCAAATCAAGCCACATCTTCTCAAGATTCAGACTCTGAAGAACAAGGGGTTGAATGGCATTGCCATCCTTGCGAACTTCATCAAGCGTCGAGTGCAACCCCTTGAAGATATGGTGCACTATGGCTTCGAGTACCTCAGGATAGAGGATCCTACTCGTATGTTGAGTGAAGAACTCTCGGATGAGGAGGTTTTCACCCGAGTATAGAAGATTTTGAAAGGAGTCAACTATCTCCCACTGGAGTTTGACGAGTACGATGCTGAACATCCACCTCCATCGGTAAGCATCGAACCAATCCTATGTTCTAGATGAGTAAAAGTACCCTGACAAATGCTCTTTTCGTTATAGCACTTGGGGCATCACTGTGAAGACCTGCCACCGCTTCCACCTATTGTAAATCCAGATGCTATGGTGGAAGAAAAGAAACTGTTGCTGCCTTGGCAATGAATCCTCTATCGGACGATACTCCAGATGTCATCGAGCAATCAAAGCCGCAGTAATCAATTAGGTCCAGCGATAGGTTGACTAAAAGGTCACTAGAAGAAGAAGCGGCGTCGAGTGCCCTGGTGATGAAGAGACCACATCACGCCACCACCATCAAGATAGGTACTATGCTGATAGGTGAGCGTCAAGCTGTCCATAAACATTTCAAAGTTATCGATTTTCTGAATAATATGCTATGCACTTAACAGCTACCAGCCATCTGGAACTCCATGAAACGGAACATGAAGAAGAAGAAACACCCCTAGAGCATCATCGGTAAGTCCCACTCGCATATATATTCCAAGTAAAAGTATCTTGTCATCCAAGTAAAAATACTTGTTGTCAGTTCTGACCGGATGGCTTCCACGGAGGGGGGAAACTCTGGAGGACAGAAGCTACTGCCTCCCCCACCGCCTGTTGATACTAGATACGCACATGAAGGAATTAAAGAGAAATAATCCGCAAGCGCACAGATATCGGTGAGCACTTCACCCGGGAGATAAGTCCAGAGTATCATATTTGTTTTATCCGCAAGGAGAAAACGTGCGATGACTAGTCTTTACTATTAACATTGGGCCGCACTACAAGGTAGTGAAGATATAAGCGATTAGAGAGAACTACGACGATAGTCTGGTTCCAACCTATGGCAAGCTATGATACTATTGGTCTAAGGGGAAATACCGATAGAAAAGAGATACCACAGAGGATGCTTGACCAGGGTATTAAATCCTACCAAACCTTCTGACGGGAGGAGGGCTCCAAAGGTAACAATGGGATTGTCACTTCCCACGCTACTACACACCAATCCAGTCAGATAGGGGGTATCTACGAGTATTTCTAGCCCAAGCACCACGCTTACGTTACGAATGATTACTCTATTCCCTACGCGAAGCGAATAAAGTAAACTCGTAAACCAAAGAACAATAATAACAACGTACATACTTAGTATTAAAAGTTGAATTGTCGAAGAATCCTAGAACCAAGCCTCGAGTTAGAAGACTTGACCCTATAGATACAAGCTTGGAGAGGAGACACCGATAGGCCGGGTTTTATCTAATCTTCTACCTTCACTCTAACTCTCTCAATCTAGAAGAATAACTCTAATCTCACAAAGAGACTACAAAGCTAAACTCTCTTGTATGTGCCCTAGAGAAAGATCCATTCAAGGGACCCCTCTCAGGCGAATTCTCTCTAGAAAATATGAATTACGGTTTCTGAACTCTCTCCTCCAGGGGCTAGGGGCCTTGCTTATATAGCACCCTAGGAAGCACCACAGCCCTCGGATCAAACCGACCTTGATCAACGATTTTTATTCATCCTCAAAGGCGGTGGAGGCAGGATCCACGAGGTGGAAGCTGATTGACTCCCTAGGTGGGGCGGCCGCCCCTGGGGCTGGGTGCCCGCCCCTATCACAGTGACAAGTGGGTCCCACCTCCTAGGGTTTGGCTTCTTGAACCTTTTAGATTATAATTTTTCCATCCATGGCCCTTTCTCTCTATGTAAACCTGACATGTGGGCCATCTTTGATTATTTTCAGCTGGTACCCTGCAAAAATAGATATTCACCAAAACTCGTGGAATTCTATCAGTTAAACACCTAGTCTATGGTGATAATTAATTTTGTAGCATTCTTTTATTTAAGTTGATAGTTAAAAATGATAGTTAATTACCGTCAACAAACTCCCCACACTTAGAATTTTACTCGTCCTCGAGAAAAGAATGGATTACCTTGGGCATAATCTCTAGACAAGACATCAACAGTAGATTTATTCCTTAGTCATACCTACACTGTGGGATTCCAAGTGTCTACCATACCATTTTGGGTAGTTGAGGAATGGAACAGCTTGAAACTGAGCCCCTTTCTCCTTTGAACCTGTCACGTGGAGTTTTGTATGTATTTGAAATAAAAGCATAACTTACCTTCTTCCTCATGTAATACTCTCAAGTCACTCAACATCTGTGGTATTTGTAGATCTCTCTTGTCACACCCAAAAATTTCTATTTTAGGTTGTGCATAAAAAACACTAAATAAAATAAATGATTTCAATATTTAAATAAATTTATTAGATAAGTTAAGTTGCTGCTAATTTAAATATAGAAAATTGTGGTTTTAAATTTTCCATATTGATTTGATAAATGTGGTGTTTGTGTGATGCTTGTCTTTGGTGTTGGTGAGTGCAATTATTTTCAAAATACCATAGGACCACGTTTACTTCTCACCGAAAAACTTTTTGGCATTTTCTAGATTTAAAATTTCAATTTCCGTGAGCTTAATCTTTTTCCTTGATCTCTTCATCAATCTTTTCATGAGCTCAAAATTATTTAGTTGAGTTCCTTATCTCTCCAAGAGTCTCCAAGATTTTTCCCGTGATTTTTCTGAGCTCCGGGCTATTTTTCACGGCCAAAAAGGTAATTTTAGATTTTCTAGAATTATTTTATTCGCAGAATTAAAATAATCATGAAATTAAGAAAATCCGAAAAGTTTCCAAACCCTACAACTATATATATGCCGACGTAGCCCTCGACGCCCTGGTTTCAGAAGTACAACCCTTATCGCGATCCGTCGCTCGTAGCTCCCTCCACCCCTCGCCGAAGTTCTTCATCTACAGCTTCCGTTCCGACGAACTCTCCGATGAGCTTTTCTGGTCAAACTGTCGCGTCCCGACGCCAGCCACCACCACCAAGAGGTAGTCCTTGTCGTTCTCTACACCGTGGTATATCCGTTTGCGCGAATCCATCGTCGTTTCATCGAGTTCCCATCTCATCTTGCTTCTCTCCGGCGAGGTTCCACTATGGCTGACCGGAACTCCTCCGAGCCCAAGGTAGAATATGACATATTTACAATTTTGCCATCTATCGTTTTTCCTCCGCCATTTATTCATTTTAACTCCGATTTGACCCATTCAAGTTGCGTTAGATTCGTATTTACGAGCTCTACATGTTTGTGTTATTATACATTATGTTTGGAAATTTTAATTTTTAAGTTTATATTAAAGTAATTATTTATCTATAGGAAATCTTAGAAAATTCATAACTTTCACGTTTTAAATCCGAATTTCGTGATCTTTACGTCTGTGTAATCGTAGTAACATGTAGAAGAGTTTTACAAACTTTTTATACTATTTTGCTACTGTTGGTGTACTGTTTTAATTATGTCTCTTTGTTTGCTTCGTGTATGATTGCTCGGATGATTGTGTGTTGATGCTTGATGATCGAGTATAGACGGTGAGCAGTTTCTTGATGATCAGGAGTATTATTTTGAGCCAGACCAGCAGTATCATCAGGAAAGCTTTGATCAAGGCAAGTATAACATGGGACCATCGTTGTTACCTATTCACTGAAATTATCATACATATACATGTGTCTTCCTTGATAACCATATAGATTATAACTTAGCTATTGATTTCTTGTTCCCTTGTCACCTATGGGATATGCATTTGGGTAGCTATTGCTAGTGCTTAATTATGAACAATGATCTTGTAATTTCATTAATGGATTAAGCGACCAACCATGAAGATGATTTTATTACTATTGAAAGGGGGCTAGAGCAAGGGGTTATATTGTTGCTCTAGTTACTCTCCGTAAGGACTTACCTATAAGTGATAACCGGGATTGACAGTACAACTGTGAGGGCTATATGGCTCTAGCTCTAGTTGTTTAAGAGATCTTTTCTAGCTTGTTAGAGGTTACCCTTGTGGCGCAAATGGGGAAAAGCGGACTGTGGATTCCTGAGACTGGTTGTATCACACAGACTGACTGATGAAACCTAGCGGCCCTAACTTGTTAGACGAACTCTTGAATGGCTTTATATGGTTCTCCAGTATTTGGGTTTGATCTCCCCACACATTTGGAAATCATGACTCACAGTGAAAGTGTACACCTCTACGCAGAGTTTAATAAACTGGTATACTAGCCGTGCTCACGGACACAAGTGGCCTTGGGGATTCTTACAGAATAGTTGATCACCATTGTTATATCATGCTTAATTATTGTTGTTACTATTATGCTCATGTTAATGCTATTCATTATCCTTATTACAATTGATCATTGGTTCATTAATGGGAATTGGAATATCTTGATGCTACTCAATTGCTAAATATATGATGATTAAAAGCTAAATGCAGTCAAACAGTGTCTAGCCTTTTTGAGCCTCATGAACCCTGTGTTATATTTGTTGAGTTCGACATGGACTCACTCTTGCTATTCCCACCACAGTCCAGTGTGTAGTAAGGTGTTGCTTAGAAGAAGGATAAAGATGTAGTGGAGTTTCTAGAAGTCTTTCAGAAGTGTTTGGCATACAAAGCCACCAGTCAGCCGTCCCTGAGAGGAATAGAGCCTGAAGTTTAGTCGTTGTTCCGCGATACTCTGATGTAAGTGTTAATATAGCTATGTATACGTTATATAATAACATTGTTTCTGATATTTTTTCATTCTGACATATGTGTGGACTTCCTGGGCACACATATAATTAGCCTGGTTTTGTTCTTTAGAAAACCGGGTGTGACAGAGTGGTATCAGAGCAGTGTTGACTGTAGGACGTATGTCAAGTAGCACTGGATGTATTCTAAAACTTATTTTACTATAAAACTATTTTGTCGTCTCTTGACTCATTGATTTTGACTATTTCCCCTTCCTTGTCATGTTGTATCCTCTCCTTGATAGCTTCCTTTGAGCTATTATTTCTTACTTCCTTGGTTTTTTATTTGTGTTATTTTACTAAAAGTTTTTTGATTCCACCTGGTTCAAAGATTTGATGGCCTTTTATCATCCATAATCTTTCCATAGGATGACCACTATTGTTGAAGAAGTACGTGTAGTATCGATGATGTGATGTGTGCTTGTTTTGCCTGATGTGTTGCTTGTGTGTTGTCCTTGTTCTTGTGTTTCAAAGGTGGCTCAGAAGGTGTAAGTCTTGAGGAGTAGCTTGATCCATGTTAAGTGGGGTAGTGTCATCTTCTATCCTACTTAATTTTTCAATTGATCCTAATTCTTGCCATTTTCTTTTACACCATCCTTATCTACCCTTGGTGATCATGCCACCTTATTTATCTCATCTTAATGGAGGATAAACACATAATGAGCGCATCAATAGTAGCAAGCCTTCAAGAAAGAGATGTGTTCAATGATATCACCAAGTGGAACAAGATCTTTGTTAAAGTGGGGTAGCATCTGCTATCAACAACAGCAAGTCCTGAATATCTCAAGCGACGAGGTACGAAGAACTAAAGATCAAACTTTATCTTTCTTGTCATCTTTTGGCTATCCTCAATCTATGTCTTATATCTCATCAACACAAATCAAAGAAGCATGAAGACTTGAAGATTAGTGTTATCTATCTCTCTAGTCTCCCTGAATCTTGTTTCTACCTTATCCTGTCTTTTCAGAATAATCTGTCTTCCTTAGCTTATATCTCTATTTTTGAATGTCCAAAAATTATAGATAAATTCTAGACAATAGTAGACTTCAATATCTTTCTCTGACCGTAAGAACCACCCTGATAGCTATTATGGTTTGGGATTTATGAAAATCATAAGACGATGCATCTGTGCTGTCAGCAACCTGGAATAGTTTCTGTTGTGCACAGTTTTTGACTACATTAACTATAGAATCTGGAAAAGTGTTCTATAAGAAAGTTGTAGTGGATTTGATAAGCTTTTCAAGTATAAGCTACAATATCATCGGATTCATAGAACTTGAGTTATAACTGTATCTCTACACTGCCATTTTTCTACTCGCGAGGAAGTGCAGGATTACTTGTTCTTGCATATGCTCATGAATCTCTTTGGGATGCCAGAAGGACATGATGATAGTCATCACTCAGAAACAAATGCAAGTTATTCTTTGGTGTTCTCTAGTTGATCTCTTCTTATTGGGGTTTGACGAACTAAATACGATACAAGATGGAGGTTTTATACGTTCTATTTCTTCACCTGGAAGCATCAGCTATCTACATGGTTGTAAAGTCACTATCGAGCGCAGGTATCTTTTCTTAGGGTTGGTAACCTGTTAGAACATCTATAAGGATTGTAAGGGTCTAAAGGACACCTTTATAATGTTGGTTATAAGCTTGTGGCATCATCATTGGATAATAGTTGCTCAGAGAAGTGTGAAGATTTGTAGATCAACTTTGTCTTTCTCCCAAGCCTCTCTAAATCTCGAGACGAGATTCCTGTTAAGTGGGCTAGAATTGTCACACCCAAAAATTTCTATTCTGGGTTGTGCATGAAAAACACTAAATAAAATAAATGATTTCAATATTTAAATAAATTTATTAGATAAGTTAAGTTGCTGCTAATTTAAATATAGAAAATTATGGTTTTAAACTTTTCCATATTGATTTGATAAATGTGGTGTTTGTGTGATGCTTGTCTTTGGTGTTGGTGAGTGCTATTATTTTCAAAATACCATAGGACAACGTTTACTTCTCACTGGAAAACTTTTTAGCATTTTCTGGATTTAAAATTTCAATTTCCATGAGCTTAATCTTTTTCCTTGATCTCTTCATCAATCTTTTCATGAGCTCAAAATTATTTAGTTGAGTTCCTTATCTCTCCAAGAGTCTCCAGGATTTTTCTCGTGATTTTTCTGAGCTCCGGGCTATTTTTCGCGGCCAAAAAGGTAATTTTAGATTTTCTAGAATTATTTTATTTGCGGAATTAAAATAATCCTGAAATTAAGAAAATCCAAAAAGTTTCCAAACCCTATAACTATATATATGCCGGCGTAGCCCTCGACGCCCTGGTTTCAGAAGTACAACCCTTATCGCGAGCCGCCGCTCGTAGCTCCCTCCACCTCTCGTCGAAGTTCTTCATCTACAGCTTCCGTTCCGGCGAACTCTCCGATGAGCTTTTCCGGTCAAACCGTCGCGTCCCGACACCAGCCACCACCACCAAGAGGCAGCCCTTGTCGTTCTCTACACCGTGGTATATCCGTTTGCGCGAATCCATCGTCGTTTCATCGAGTTCCCATCTCATCTTGCTTCTCTCTGGCGAGGTTCCACCATGGCTGACCGGAGCTCCTCCAAGCCAAGGTAGAAGATGACATATTTATAGTTTTGCCATCTATCGTTTTTCCTCCGCCATTTATTCATTTTAACTCTGATTTGACCCATTCAAGTTGCGTTAGATTCGTATTTACGAGCTCTACATGTTAGTGTTATTATACATTAGGTTTGGAAATTTTAATTTTCGAGTTTATATTAAAGTAATTATTTATCTATAGGAAATCTTAGAAAATTCATAACTTTCATGTTTTAAATCTAAATTTCGTTATCTTTACGTCTGTGTGATCGTAGTAACGTGTAGAAGAGTTTTACAAACTTTTTATACTATTTTGCTACTGTTGGTGTACTGTTTTAATTATGTCTCTTTGTTTGCTTCGTGTATGATTGCTCGGATGATTGTGTGTTGATGCTTGATGATCAAGTATAGACGGTGAGCAGTCTCTTTACCATCAGAAGTATTATTTTGAGCCAGACTAGCAGTATCATCAGGAAAGCTTTGATCAAGGCAAGTATAATATAGGACCATCCTTGTTACCTATTCACTGAAATTATCATACATATGCATGTGTCTTCCTTGACAACCATAGAGATTATAACTTAGCTATTGATTTCTTGTTCCCTTGTCACCTATGGGATATGCATTTGGGTAGCTATTGCTAGTGCTTAATTATGAACAATGATCTTGTAATTTGATTACTGGATTAAGCGACCAACTATGAAGATGATTTTATTACTATTGAAAGGGGGCTAGAGCAAGGGGTTATATTATTGCTCTAGTTACTCTTCATAAGGACTTACCTGTAAGTGATAACCAGGATTGACAGTACAGCTGTGAGGGCTATATGGCTCTGGCCCTAGTTGTTTAAGAGACCTTTTCTAGCTTGTTAGAGGTTACCCTTGTGACGCAAATAGGGAAAAGCAGACTGTGGATCCCTGGGACTGGTTGTATCACACAGACTGACTGATGAAACCTAGCGGCCCTAACTTGTTAGACGAACTCTTGAATGGCTTTATATGGTTCTCTGGTGTTTGGGTTTGATCTCCCCACACATTTGGAAATCATGACTCACAGTGAAAGTGTACACCTCTACGCAGAGTTTAATAAACTGGTATACTAGCCATGCTCACGGACACGAGTGGCATTGGGGATTCTTACAGAATAGTTGATCATCATTGTTATATCATGCTTAATTATTGTTGTTACTATTATGCTCATGTTAATGCTATTCATTATCCTTATTACAATTGATCATTGGTTCATTAATGGGAATTGGAATATCTTGATGCTACTCAATTGCTAAATATATGATGATTAAAAGCTAAATGCAGTCAAACTGTGTCTAGCCTTTTTGAGCCTCATGAACCCTGTGTTATACTTATTGAGTTCGACATGGACTCACTCTTGCTATTTCCACCATAGTCCAGTGTGTAGTAAGGTGTTGCTCAGAAGAAGGATATAGATGTAGTGGAGTTTCTAGAAGTCTTTCAGAAGTGTTTGGCATACGGAGCCACCAGTCTGGTTTTGTTCTTTAGAAAACTAAGTGTGACATCTCTGAGGCATGTATGAGGAAATGTCTTGTAGCACATCCTACTTCTACAAAAGCTTATCTAGAGTTGAAGGTATTTCAAGAATGTAGCATACTTACCTTGCATATGTTGCCCAGTCAAAATGGGATCCGAGGAGGGGAGTGACATACCCCTAGATCAGGACATGCATGTGGTGTGGTTTCAAAAGAATAAATGTAGTAGAAAATATTTGAGGAAGATAGAAGGTGTGCAAGATAATTCTACAATGCTCCTTTACAAAAAATACATTATCCAACTTTGATTTTGAAGAATTGCAACTAAAACTTGTACTTCACAAAAGGCAAGACCAACGCTTTCTTCTTCTTTCTTCTTTCTCTTTTTTTTCTTTCTTCTCTTTTTTTAATAATAACAAGATACACTGAACTTTGATAGAACATTGTGAGAAGATAATAACATTCTGGAGCATTTTAGAATTATGGCTAGCAATCAAGGAAAAACCTATAGGGAATATATTTTTGATTGTTTACTCCTAGGGTAGGAGTAGAACAAATTTTGAGTGGATCTATATAGGTAATATGGTGGTGCGTACTTCCAGGGTAGAAGTAGCAAATGATGCGAAGATTAGTGTGAATCCTAATCTTGGGGGCATGGCCCACCTCTTAACAAGGGTCTGGCATGGCTTGACCAAGCTCAACACAAAGTAAATAGCTTATGTGCTAGTTTTATATATAAGGCTCTTTTAGGCATTTTTATTCTTACCACAGAGGACAAGCATAGCTAATAATTTTAACATTTTTGTAAAAGAAATTCTCCAAGTGACAAAGTATCAGAAATCAGGTTCTCATGATTCTACTATCTCTCACTCCACAACAACTTAAATGATATGGGGTCCCTAAAAATTAAGTTCCCAACAACAACAGGACTCCTAGGAAAGAATCATGGTGTGAGTCTATAAAGAGATCTTGACTAGAATAATCTATCTTTTTCAATTCAGCATTTAAATAGGTTGTACTCAAGAATTCATAATGTGAAACGTAACACAGAGTGTATATATATAAAAATGGGAACGTGTAGGGAGCAAACCTGACCATGGTCGAAGGACGGAGCAAGGAGGGCTTACACCCTGGGCGCTCGCCCCATGCTCTGGGCAGCCGCCCCACTTGGGGTGGCTTTCCAAAGCCCGCTTCGACATGCAGGGTCCTCGTGTCATATCTTCAAAATTTTTCGTTTGTGCGGTAAAATCTGTTCGTTATATCGTTGGGTGCTTCCCCCACACTTATTTCCTATTTTCTTTATATAAAACATAGTGGAGACAAAAACACAAGGAATATATCCAATAATAAGAGAAACCAACTCTTTATTCAATATCATGTAAGGCACATGTTTACAATGAATTATAAATAAATAAATTGAACTAAGCAATGAATCTAAGCAATCTCGTGACTAATCTCGAAGGTGCCTTATCAACTGCTAGACTGGCTCAATCTACTTCTTTGGCTTAGGAGGCTCTAAGGCACTTAAGCGCTTGTCTAGTTTCTTGTTGTCTTTCTCTATGTCCTCTACTTTCTCATGCGTGCGAAGAAAGCATCTACCCTGAAGGCGTAGAGTGGCTTCTATAGAGGAGATAGTCGCTTGCTGAACCTCTATTACTTTCTCTAAATCGGCTAAAGTCTTACAACGCTTGCGTGGAGTTTTAGATTTAGCAAGGGCATGCTTAGGAGCTTCCTTGGGTGGAAGGAATTGGACTTTGCTTGGATGAGCGCGGACTCCTTCGAGGTAGGTGCACTCCCCAGTGCTATACTTGGCACAGATGATCTCGCCACTCTTGTTGGTCTTCACACCAACAAGTGTCTCATTGTACTTTAGCGGCAGGAGCTTGGTTCCGGCCGGTAGCTTGATGACGGGCCCCTTCAGCGACTTATCTTCTAGTAGGAGAGGCTGCGGAGGTGCTGCGAGAACTGGTTGAGCGAAGTAGGATCTGCTGTAGCTATTAGGCTTTGGTGGAATGGCAGCAAAGGGTTGAGCATCGCTAACTGGGATGAGAGCTTTGCAATTTGGATCTTCCTAAGAAATGGAGTTGAGGTCGAGTCCGTAGGGGATGATCCTCTTGTCGTGGTTGGCCATTGGAGCTTGGGAGAGAGAGAGAAAGCTAGCAAGCTTCTAAAAGGAAGAGAGGAATGATTTGATGGAATGAGGATGGCTGATGTCATGGGGTGTTTATATAGGAGGGCTCGGAGGACCAAAATGGCATCTAAATGGTATCTCATGATAAAAATGCCCGAATAAGCTAGGAATAAACTTTTTCTGGAAGAAGAATATAGAACAATCGCAAAGGCAAAAGGCGGCGGTGAAACAGCACATGGGGTGGGGCGGCCGCCCAGCCCTAGGGGCAGGCGCCCGGCCCACGAGCCCAGCTCCGGTCCACTTTTTCGCAAAATTTTCTAAATATTTTTGTTATTTCAAAAAATATGTTGGGCCCCAAAAAACAAAAACTAAAAAGGTTAGGCCCAACAATACTTAAGTAATAAAGAAATTAATAACATCTAATTCTTCTAATTCTTTATTGGGCTCTAAAAATTATTTAATGTGTTGACCATTTACCTTGAATAACATACCTTCATCATTTTGAAGTGTGACTGCTCCATGTGAAGATGCGTCTACCACTTTAAATGGTCCTTCCCACTTACTTCGTAGCTTTCCATGTCCGAAGAGCTTTACCCTAGAATTAAAAAGTAATACCTATCTCCTGGGGCGAACTCCTTCTTGATTCTCTTGTCATGCCATCTCTTGACTCTCTCTTTATAAATCTTTGAATTGTGATATGCTTTTTCTCTCCATTCATCTAGCTCTGAGAGTTGTATTTTCCTCCTTACTCCGGCAGCATCAAGGTCCATGTTCCATTTCTTGATAGCCCGGTGAGCTTTGAATTCTAATTCCACTGGTAAGTGACAAGTCTTCCCATACACCAACTGATAAGGAGACATCCTAATGGGTGTCTTGTATGCCGTTCAGTACGCCCAGAGTGCTTCAGGAAGCGTGTCCTTCCATCCAGTACCCATCTCATTTATTGTCTTCTGTAGAATATTCTTGATTTGCTTATTGGATGTTTCTGCTTGTCCACTTGTCTGAGGATGATAGGGGGTAGCAACGTTGTGACGTATTCCATGCTTAGATAAGTAGTGCTCAAAGATCTTGTCAATGAAATGCGATCCTCCGTCACTTATCACTATCCTCGGGACTCTGAATCTTGGAAATATTATCTCTTCAAACATCTTCTTGGAATTTATGTTATCAGCATTCTTGCATTGCAGAGCTTCGACCCACTTGGTGACATAATCTACTGCCACCAGAATGTACTCGCATTTCTTTGATGGTGGGAATGGTCCCATGTATTCAATTCCCCAGACATCAAAGAGTTCAATCTGAAGATTGTTGATGAGTGGCATAACATCTCTTGTATTGATATTGTCGTGCCTTTGACATGGTCCACATCTTCGGATAAATTCTCTTGTGTCTTCATACATTGTTGGCCAAAAGAATCCGCGTTGCCAAATCTTTGCATGTGTGTGGAATGCCCCATAATGTCCTCCATATGGTGATGAATGGTATCTCTCAATGATTTTTATTCCTTCTTCAATAGGTACACATCTCCTGAGCAGGCCATCTGAGCAGACTCAAAAGAGGTACGGTTCATCCCATATGTGATTACGACTTTCCTGCACAAGTTTCTTTTTGTTTACTCCTGGTGGTACATATCCTGAAACCATAAAATTAACAATATCTGCATACTAGGGGTCAGATCTGTTGATCCCATAGAGCATGTTGTCTCGAAGTGAATCGTTAATGGGCAGTTCCTGTGAATTCTCAAACTACATTCTAGACAAGTGATCGGCAACAGAATTCTCTACTCCCTTTTTATCTTTTATCTCTAAGTCAAATTCTTGGAGTAACAAAATCCATCGTATTAAGTGGGGTTTAGCATCTTTCTTAGTGAGCAAATATTTCATAGTAGCATGATTAGAATAAACAATTACTTTAGCTCCCACTAAGTAAGATCTAAACTTATCAAAAGCAAAAACAACAGCAAGGAGCTCTTTTTCAGTAGTTACATAATTAAGTTGAGGTCCTGTTAAAGTTTTGCTAGCATAGGCTATTGCATGATGCTTTTTATCTTTAGTTTGTCCTAAAACTGCCCCCACAACATAATCACTTGCATCACACATAATTTCGAAAGGTAAAGACCAATTAGGGGGTTGAATGATTGGTGCTGAGATGAGCGCTTTCTTTAAAATTTCAAAAGATCTTAAACATGCATCATCGAATTCAAAAGGAACATCCTTGGCTAGCAGACGAGTAAGAGGTCTAGCAATAAATGAGAAATCTTTTATAAATCTACGATAAAAACCAGCATGGCCAAGAAAACTTCTAATTCCTTTCACATTCACAGGTGGAGGTAGTTGTTCAATTACTTCAATTTTAGCTCTATCTACCTCTATACCTCTTTTAGACACTAAGTGTCCAAGCACTATTCCCTCTCTAACCATAAAGTGGCATTTCTCCCAATTAAGGACTAAGTGCTTTTCTTCATACCTTTGCAAAACTCTATCTAAATTTTCAAGACAATCATCAAAAGTTTTTCCATAAACAGAAAAGTCATCCATGAAAACTTCCATAATCTCTTCAATCATATCAGAAAATATAGACATCATACATCTTTGAAAAGACGCTGGAGCATTACATAACCCAAAAGACATTCTACAATAAGCATATGTTCCATAGGGACATGTAAAAGTGGTTTTGCTTTGATCATCAGGATGGATAGGGATTTGGTGATACCCCGAATATCCATCAAGGAAACAGAAGAAAGAATGATTAGCTAACCGTTCTAACATCTCATCAGTAAAAGGCAACAAAAAATTATCCTTCCTAGTAGCTTTATTAAGCTTTCTATAATCTATGCACATCTGACATCCTATGACGGTACACTGAGGGATCAACTCATTCTTCTCATTCTTAACAACAGTCATGTCTCCCTTTTTAGGCACAACTTGGACAGGGCTTACCCACTCACTGTGTGGCACATGATAGATAATTCCGGTGTGCGATAGTTTCAAAACTTCCTTTTTAACAACCTCCCTCATTGCATTGTTGAGTCTATGTTGTGGTTCTCTAGAAGGTGGAATATTTGGATCTGTGGGAATACGATGAGTGCAAAGACCAGGACTAATTCCTTTAAGATCTTGGAGTGAGTAGCCAAAAGCTAATCGATGTTTCTCTAAAACAGTCATTAAGCGAAGAGTTTGTTCCTGAGTGAGTTTATCACTTATGGTCACAGAGAACTCTAGATCATCATTTAGAAAAGCATATCTAAGACCGATTGGTAAAGGTTTAAGCTCTATAGGAGGTCTAGGTGGCTCTGCAAACTCATCTAAAGGTTCAGGCTTAGAGTAATTAGCCGCTTCTTCTATAAAGAATTGAGCATCATCCCCTAGACCTGAGTTGGATAAAAACTCTAGAGAAGCAGCCTTAAATTCCTCCAGCGGGTCAGATTCTGGATAAGATTCGGTCCTAGTACTTAGAGAATGAGATATGGACACTGGGAATTGGAGTTTTTTTTCCAAAACAAATATTTAATTTTCCTGTTTGTCCTTCATAAAGGAGTCTTCTAAAAGGTTGTCCTATCAACAGGTCGAAGTCCCATATGGGGAAGACATAAAAGCTCAAATGAACCAAGGTTCCTTCTACCTGGATTGGTTGAATATGTAAAATTCCCAAACTAGGGACAATATGTCCTGAAAGACTCTTCATTAATTTTGTAGTTGGGCTTAATGTCATGTGCTTCATTAAATGTTGTGCAAGTGAAGCAGACATGATATTGATACCCACAATTGGGTTATAGAGAGCATCTATGTGGTCAGAATCAATTGAGCAACGTATTGGAAAAGAGGGTGAATCCAAACAGATCACATTAGAGGAAAGCTCTGATTCCTCTAACCATTCACTGCTTATGATCAACACTAGCTCTGCTGAAGTGCTTCTATAAGAAATATCCTCAAAAGGATTCAAAGATTCTCTACGGTGATTCTGATTCTGTGGTTTCTTTATAGAATGATGGTTCATCACGTTTCCAAAATCAGAAAAAGATCGGGTTCGATATGAAGCATAAAATCAGGAAACAAAATTTCTTCTTCTTGCTCAGAACTTGGAATAGCTGAAGTAGATGGTATATCTGGCAAAGAAATTGCTTCAGCTACTTGAGGTTCTTCTTCTAGGAGATTATCTAATTTAGAGGATAGGATTTGATCTAAGATTGATCTTGCTTTTTCTGACGAAACATGCAAGAATGATCCTCCAGAAGTTGTATCGAGCAATTGCTTACTCTTTCTATGAAGACCTTTATAAAAATGTTGAAGAAGAATAGGGTCTTATAAACTGAGATCCGGGCCAGATGCTAAAAGAATAGTAAAATGATTCTAGTATGAGGCCAAAGATTCACTTGGTTCTTGCTTAAAAGTCAGAACCTTGACTCCAAGGTCGATGAATTGGGAGATAGGGTAGAAATCTAGGCAAAAATTAGAACATAATGATCCCTAATCTCCTTGTTGCTTACCTACGGCTTCATCATACCATTGCCTAGCTTTTCCCTTTAAAGAAAAAGGAAATAGCTTCTAATGTAAAGTTTGATCAGACATGCCTTCTATGCGAAGACAGTCACATGTTTGCTCAAAGTCACGGATATGAAGGTAAGGGCTTTCGTCTACTCCTCCTAAAAAAGATAAGCTTTGGACCATTGCAATCAACCGCGGACTCAGCCTATAGTTAGGGGTTTGGATAGTTTGTGATGACTCCCATGGCACCAGCTGGTCTCCGTGGGTGTAGAAAATTGAAAGATAGGAATTGAATTTATATTATCCATAAGGATATAAAAGACAAGAAGAATAAGGTAAGAAATAAAAAAGAAAAAGATAAAAGTATAGGTACAAGGTAAAGCAAGACTTAAGGTTAACTCAGCTGACGTCTTTCTCTTTGGCAACGGCGCCAGAAATGCTTGTTGATACTAGATACGCACACAAAGGAATTAAAGAGAAATAATCCGCAAGCGCACGGATATCAGTGAGCACTTCACCCGGGAGATAAGTCCAGTGTATCGTATTTGTTTTATCCGCAAGGAGAAAGCATGCGACGACTAACCCAGTCTTTACTATTACCCTTGGGCCGCACTACAAGGTAGTGAAGATATAAGCGATTAGAGAGAACTACAACGACAGTCTGGTTCCAACCTATGGCAAGATATGATACTATTGGTCTAAGGGGAAATACCGATGGAAAAGAGATACCACAGATGATGATTGACTAGGGTACTTAAATCCTACCAAACCTTCTGACGGGAGGAGGGCTCCAAAGGTAACAATGGGATTGTCACTTCCCATGCTACTACACACCGATCCGGCCAGATAGGGGGTATCTATGAGTATTCCTAGCCCAAGCACCACGCTTACGCTATGAATGATTACTCTATTCCCTACGCGAAGCGAATAAAGTAAACTCGTAAACCAAAGAACAATAATAACAACGTACTTACTTAGTATTAGAAGTTGAATTGTTAAAGAATCCTAGACCCAAGCCTCGGGTTAGGAGACTTGACCTCATAGATACAAGCTTGGAGAGGAGACACCGATAGGCTAGGCTTCCTCTAATCTTCTACCTCCACTCTAACTCTCTCAATCTAGAAGAATAACTCTAATCTCACATAGACTACAAAGCTAAACTCTTTTGTATGTGCCCTAAAGAAAGATCCATTCAAGGAACCCCTCTCAGGTAAATTCTCTCTGGAAAAATATGAATTAGGGTTTCTGAACCCTCTCCTCTACGGGCTAGGGGCCTTGCTCATATAGTCAGTGGAAGTAGGATCCACGAGGTGGAAGCTAATTGGCTCTCTGGGTAGGGCGGCCGCCCCTGGGGCTGGGTGCCCGCCCTTGTCATAGTGACAGGTGGGTCCTACCTCCTAGGGTTTGGCTTCCCGAATCTTCTAAACTATAATTTTTCCATCCGTGGCCCTTTCTCTATGTAAACCTGACATGTGGGCCATCTTTGATTATTTTCAGCTGGTACCCTGTAGAAATAGATATTCACTAAAACTCATGGAATTCTGTCAGTTAAACACCTAGTCTATGGTGGTAATTAATTTTGTAGCATTCTTTTATTTAAGTTGATGGTTAAAAATGATAGTTAATTACCATTAACACCTCCACCGCCTCAAAAGCTAGCTACTCCATCAGGGCCAGGAAGCTCGTCGGGGAAAGGCGTGGTGACTACCGCTGGGTGGTTATCTGGTGGCTGGTTTACCCATCAAAGACTCAACAGGTACCCTTCTTGCAGAGTATTTTTATTGGATGCTTTGAAGTACTACATGAATCAAATATCCATATTGTTTGCAAAGCCGTGAAATCACTGAGTCCCACCCCAGCATCCACGGGCGGCTCTGTGTCCCCAAAAGCTCTGTCACCCATGAAGATCTAGAGTTCAGAACATACAGTTTTCGAACAATTGGTTGGATAGAAAGCTGATGGAGAGAGCCGACCGAGTATGGGTGCTGAGGTGGTTACCAGGACTAAAGCGGTGGCACCCAGAACTGAGCTATCAAAGCCCTTCTGGACACAAAAAAACTAGGAGAAGGAGACCGACGAGTACCTCGAGCAAGCCTTCGACCCAAAACATCAATTGGAGGCGATGTGTTCGTCATGGACTGGTCTAATAGCCGGTGCCACTCATTTTGGAGAAAAGCTCAAGGTACATACTCTGAGTACCCATAGAATTGTTCTATATTGCTCTTTTTCCTTAATCCCGGCCTTGACTTCTCCTCCCTTGTAGTCCTTTAGCATCTATTTTGAGAGCCAGCTCGACACCTAGATGGAAAGGGCTGAGAAGCGCTTCCAACCGGAAATTAGCCGGTTAAAAGATGAGCAAACCACCATGAAGAAGGACTGGGAAAATGTAGAAATTTCCCTCCGCGCTCAACTTGGTGAGTCCAAGCGGGCCAAGAAGAAGATCGCCGAGGAGTTAAAGACCGCCAAGAGGAGGGCGAAACTTGCCGAGAATAAACTTCAGTGAGTCTACTTGTATTGTTATCCTTTGCTATAGCATCACTGCACAGGTAGGCTAATTGTATTTGCATTATAACCAAGCAGCTGAGTAAGGTGAAACTTCTTGCCTGAGGGTCGATATTGAATATATGAAGACTACCTTGCGGACGAGTGAGAATAAACTTGCAGAGGTAACTGAATGAGCTGCATAAGCTACTGCTGAAATTATTCAAGCTCGGGAAATTAGAAACAATGCTGACAAGGAGCTCGTGCAGGCGATGACCACCATTCAACAACTAGAAGCACATCAGGATGAGAACAAGGTACTCTAGGAGGTTGTGAAAGGAATTGTCACGTGGTGCTCAACTGAGGAAGATGTGGGAAAACCTTGGGAGGAAATATTTCTGCTACTGGCCCAACGCTTCAATAAGTATGTCTTCAACTCAATCAAAGACTGCATCCGCTCAGTCCTTGCACAGATCCAGGTAATGTTCCCGCATGTCCCTGTGGAGAAAGTTGCAGAGCCCATCGCAGATGAAGATTTCGCTGCTGCAATTGAACAAGCTGAGAATGGAGTAGAAGATGTGGCAGTGGGCATCGCCACTCAGATGACTCTAGCCAGAGGCCCTGAGTATGGGGCACTGATCCGGGTAGAAGGACTTGAGCAACCACAACCTCAAGAAACTCCAGCCCAAGAAGAAGCATCTACTGATGTCCAAGTTCATCCTGCTGCAAGAGAGACTCGGCCCACGGAAGAAGTCCTAGCAACTAAGAAATATCGGTTGTAGAGGAGGTATCAGTTCAAGAACAAGCCATTTTCAATACTAATTAGACTCCTCTGGTGAACCAAGACCCTCCTGTAATAGAGTAGAATAGATGTGTATTTGAAAAAACACTTTATGTGGGTACCCAAAGGTATTTACATATGCAAGAAAGAATGTTCTTTCATTCTTAGGCTAACGTATAGCCTGTTCGTTTCGCTGGTTTATTGTGACTGAAAGTACTGTTTGCTGGTTTATTATGAGAGGAAAACACTACTGGATGGCTGCTGATTTGGCTAATAAGCTCAAACAAACAGGGTGTTATTAGCCTGAATATGCTTTTGGTTGACACATCTCTTTTATTTTAAGATGGAGCATCAATTATAGATGAAACGACTATCTTGAGTAATATAATACTCAAACCAAGGTGACCAATTAGTGTACCCTTTGTGGACATGCCTAGGAGGAGTAGTTAGTCATCGTCTTCTGGGAAACCTTTCCCAGGCTTGGCATACATTTAGTGTATATAACTAAGTGACAAAAAATGTGACTGATCGACATAGCCATAGGATGTGAGCCAACTAACAATGTTAATTTGTGTATCCGGGTGCCTAGATGGCCATACATGGTATTAAAGAACTAGCAGGCGCCTAGCGATTGACTCATAAAGAGTGCTTGGTGAGATTTAGCATAAATATAGCCGATGATCTCTCATCTAGATAACCAGGTTACCTAGGATAGCGAGTGTAAGCCTAATAGCACTTTTACTCTCATCCGGGTAGAATTTATTATCTGGGATATTCGAGCATAGGCGTGATAGCCGCAGAGCTCTGATTCGAGTACGGTAGTACTCGGGATAGGGCAAACATAGACATGATAGCCACTAAGCTCTCATCTGAGTATGAATAGTACTTAGGATATGTCTGTAGTATTTTCACAGATGTCTTGGTATTTCAGAGCTGAAACAATCTTGACTTAAAGACACTGACTTTTATTATATCAAGACAGTGTTGGTTACAAAAACTCTAGAAACACTGAAAAAAGGACTAATGACTCATACTAATATGACTCTTAAGCATAAAATATTCATAGCTAATCAATGTTCCAGGTGTTCCTGACTGGAAGACCATCTTCAGTCATTAACTTGAATGACCTCGGTTTTAAGACCTTGGCAACAATGAAAGGACCTTCCCATGGACTGTGCAGTTTGTGACATCCGTCTATTTTCTGTATACGACGCAAGACTAGATCACCAATTTGGAAGGTGCGGGGCTAGACATTGCGGTCATAATGTCAACGTATGCCTTGAAGATACCGAGTTGACTGAATTGTTGCATCTACTCAAACCTCTTCCGTTGCATCGAGTTCTAGTCACCACGTGTGTTCTGCCTCGCCTTCATCATAATGTTGTACCTTGGGGGATGTCCATATGAGATCTGCTGGTAATACTGCCTCGGAGCCATACACCAGGTAGAAAGGTGAGTACCCGGTTGCTCTACTGTTCTGGGTACACAGCCCCCAAACAACCTTTGGCAACTCGTCTATCCACTTGGACCCATAGTCCTTGAGATCTTCATATAGTCTTGGCTTTAGTCCGGCTAGAATCAAGCCATTGGCGCGTTCGACCTGCCCATTTGATTGAGGGTGAGCAATGGAAGCGTAATCTATGGAGATGCCGCAATCCTGTGCCTAGCTTTTAAACTCAATGGCTGTGAAGGAAAATCCCAAATCTATAATGATGCAATTGGGCATGCCAAAATGATGCACAATTTTCTGAATGAATTCAACTGACTTAGTTGCACTGAACTTGACGAGTGGCTTGTACTCAATCCACTTGGTGAACTTATCGATGGCGACTAGATGTACTCGAAACCACCTTTGGCTCGCTTGAGGGGTCCAACTTGATCAAGCCCCCAACACGAAAATGGCCATGCTAGAGGGATGCAAATGAGGCTATGTGCTAGAACATGGGACTGCCTTGCAAACATTTAACAGCCTTTGCAGCATCTAACCAAATCTTCAGCGTCTTTGAGAGCCGTTGGCCAATAATACCCAACTCGAAAATTTTTCCCAACTAGAGTCCTTGAAGCGACATGATTATCACAGCAACCTGAGTGCATCCCATCACCCTCCTCGGTGGAGACGCATTTCATGAGAATGCCAGAGGACGCGCCACGTCTATAGAGATGATCTCCAACTAATACATAGCTTCGGCTTCTACGAACAATCTGAGCAGCTTGTCCTTTATCTGCTGGTAGCTTCTACTCTTTGAGAAAGTCAATGAAGACTTGCGTCCATGAAGGAGTAATTGTTAGGATCTGGGTACTTTGCGGGGGAGCAACTACGACTTGTGGTTTAGGCTGCTTTATTGAGGAAGCTAGTAATTCTTCCATGAACACACCGGGTGGAACTAGGGCTCTGTCTGACCTAAGTTTTGCCAGGAGATCTGTTGCAACATTGGAATCATGCTGAACATGATGAAATTCTAGACCATCAAAATGCCTTTTCAATTTGATTACTTTTGCGCAGTAAGCATCCATGGTTTCCTTGGTTTAATCCCAATCTTTGTTGACCTGATTGATTACCACTGTTGAATCACCATAGATGAGTAAACGCCTGATGCCGAGTGAAACAACTACTCAGAGGCCATGGATGAGGGCTTCATACTCGACTTCATTGTGGGTAGTGGGCCACATGATTTGTAGAACATACTTGAGCTACTGGCCGTCTGGGAATATAAACAAGACACCAGCTCATGTGCCGCACAACTTGAGAGAACCATTGAAGTACATCTTCCAATGCTTGAGCAGAGCTTCACTAGGAGGTTGTTGAATCTCGGTCCATTTAGTTTGATATGCGACCAGTGGCATCGCGGTTATGAAGAATATCGCTGAGCGGGAAATCTTGGAATTAGATAGCACCTCACTGACATAGTAGACGGGTCATTGAACCTTGTAGATGTGGCCCTCTTCTTCTCTTTCAATGATAATTGCAGCACTAACTACCGTAGTAGTTGCCGCAAGGTAGAGGAGCATGTCCCCATACTTGTTGGGTGGTGTCAGGACAGGTGAAGAGGTAAGATTGGCTTTCAGGTTCTCAAACGCTGCATTGGCTTCCTCAGTCCACTCAAATTTACCCTGCTTCTTCAAAAGTTTGAAAAATGGAAGTCCCTTCTCGCCCAACCTAGAGATGAAACGATTAAGTGCCGCCATGCACCCTGTTAGCTTCTGGACGTCTTTAACACACCGGGGAGGGCCCACCTCAGTAATTGCATGGATCTGCTTCATGCTAGCTTCTATCCCACGATGGATGACTAGATATCCTAGGAGTTGTCCGGATGGAATGCCAAAGACGCACTTGTTTGGATTGAGCTTCCAATTCCACTCGCATAGATTTTTAAAAGTCTTTTTCAAGTCATCAATTAGCGTATCTACCTCTTGAGTTTTGACCACTACATCATCCACGTAAGCTTATTCATTCTAGCTAATCTGATCGCCCAGGCACTCTTGAATTGCTCACTGGTATGTGGCGCTAGCGTTCTTGAGCCCAAAGGACATAGTGGTGTAGCAGTAAGCGTCGAACGGGTGATTAACGATGTCTTGCTCTGATCTTTCACCCAGAGTGCAATCTGATGATATCCCAAATAACAATCGAGGAAAGACAATAGGGCTGAACCTGATGTAGAGTCAACAATCTGATCGAGGCGTGGTAATTTGAACGGGTCTTTGGGGCAATGTTTGTTGAGATCAGTATAATCAACGCACATGCACCACTCGTCCGAGTCCTTTTTGTGTACCAGCACCGGGTTGACAAGCCAAAAGCTTCATGACTTCTTTCTGGATGGCTTCCATCTTGTTGGGGGGAAAAGCATCGCATACGTTGCTTGACGGGTTTAGAACCCTCATTGACATCGATTCTGTGCTCAGCCAACTTTCTCGAGACACCTGGCATGTCGGCCATCTTCCAAGCGAAGATATCTTTGTTGTCCCAAAGAAAATTGGTGAGCGCGAGTTCCTATGTAGGAGAAAGGTGAGTACTGATGGTCGCCGTCTTAGAGGGATCACTAGTACCCAAATCAATCTTCATGACATTAGCTTCTTTTTGTGGAACCAAAAATGGTAGGATTTTTAGCCGGCAAGTCCAAATCCGAAGGGCCTTGGGCGGCAAGGATGATTATCTCCTGCCTCTCCAGGTCTGCCTGTGCTTTAGCTGCGATCTTGATTGCCTGTGCGTCGTAGTTGAATGAACGGCGCAAATCACCACGTATAGAGAGCATGCCATTGGGACCTAGCATCTTGAGTAAGAGGTATGGGTAGTGCGGAACTGGCATAAACTTAGTCAGAGCCAGTCTCCCAAAAATGGCATGGTACGAAGATTTGAAGTCCGCCACTTCAAACTTGATGAATTTAGTGTGGTAATTCTCCTGAGTGCCAAAAGTGACGGGGAGGGTAATCTGCCCTAGAGGCATGGCTGCTTTGTCGGGTACTATCCCATAGAAGGGTACATCCATAGGAGTCATCATACCGACAAAGTCGAGTCCAATCTTCCTAAGGGTATCGGCGAAGATGATATTGAGTCCTGCGCCGCCATCAATTAGCACTTTGGTCACAGTCATACTAGCTATGGTCGGATCCAGTACTAGCGAGTAATGGCCGGCATTATCGACGCTAGTCCACTGATCCTCTCAAGTATAAGTGATGGGGTACTGAGACCAGTTGAGATACTTGGAGGTAGCAGGTTCAGCTGCATAAATAGTACGGAGAGCCAACTTCTCCTGATGTTTGCTCTTAGCACTTGGCACACCAACAAAGATTATGTTGACTGTCCCCTTAGGTTGCTAAATCCTATGCCACCCTAATCATCTTGATCTTTCCGAGTATTATCATCCTTCTCCTTGTCCTTGCTCTTGCTGCTATCGTTCTTCCGGGTATAATTCTAGAAGTTTCGACAATCAGCTGTCGTGTGGTTTGAATTTGGATGCCACGGGCAGGGTAGGTTTTCAAGGTCTTGGAACTTCCTCGACTTGTTCTTCTTACTCTTATCGGCAGAGGCGACTATGTTGTCGGGCCTTCGCTTCCTGTTCTGGTTGCTCTGATTGCCCCCATAATCATCACGGTTGCTTTGATTGCCTCGCCCATCGCCAAATTTGGCTTTGGTCCGTTCTTCGGCTGCAATCATATTCTAAATTGTGGCCATAAATTCTCGATGAGTTTGTGGGTTATCCTTGCAGAAATCCTAAAATTGACTCTTATCCCTGATTCCCATAGCAAAATCGTCTATGACCTCATGATCTATAATATCATTAACTTGTGCATGCAATTTCCCAATGCGGCGATAGTAATCATGGAAACTCTCATTCTTCTTCTGAATACAGCCTTTAAGCTCAGTCTAGGTAGGAGGGTTGATGAGTATTCCAGCAAAGTTAGAGCAGAAAGCCCTCTGGAGATTATCCCAATTCCTAATTGACCCGGATGCGAGCTTGTCAAACCAGCGGAGTGGAACCTGCTCGAGCGCCATGGGGAAAAATAGAGCCTTGACATCATCATCACCTTTGGCTAGCTTGATCGATTGAGAATAGATGCGTAGCCATTGATTGGGATCAGTCTTGCCATCATACTTGCTATGATTTGTGTGCTTGAACTTGTAGGGCAGACAGACAACATTTAGTCAACTAGAGAAACAGGGGAATCTATCCTAGCCGCTGTTTCCCTATACTCAGACTCTGCTCCGCCTTCTTCTCTATCATCATGGCGTGGCTGGTGTCGAGCAGTCGGGTGAACAGGTGGCCTTTCGCGAGGGTCATTACCCCGCTGTACGCCCCTATCGTCACGATTATCATGATTTTTGCCACCCGTTCCATGAGGGGGATCGAGCCTGTCATGGACTGAGACACGCTGGCTATGCATCAGTTTCATTGGGGATCGGCAATACATCGGGAGATATGCTGGAGAGGCGCTCGTCCACCGAATTTTCATCAGGGGGAGTGGGTTCGTGAAGAGGAGACCTGCCCCGCCCGGGTGCCACGAATACTTCCTGGGTATGTGAAGAACCCCGGAAGTTAGCTGACTCCATCGTAGTAGAGCTTGGCAAGATATCTGTCAAGCTATGTTGATCTTCAGGAAGAGCCTCGCCGTCTAGGAAGGGTAGAATCTCTGCCATAACAACTACCCGGGAGGAATCCGCATGAACATCGTCTGGCCGACGCCCTGGCCAGTGTACGACAAAGCCTTACGGTGTGAGGGATAGTACCAGGCCCCGTTGAGCTCCAGTCAGAGGAATCTCTGGTGCTGCGTTGATCCGTCCCAGCAATAGATCTTGAAAAATAGATGCGGCATTGCAAAGCCCATAAGGACTCTGTTCCGCTGGTCTGCTGCTGGAATCCGAGTCAATAGGTGAGACTGTATTGAAAACGGGTTCTGAAATGACTTCTGAAATCTGAGTTAAATCGGAAGTCAAAAGTTGCTAGAACTTCTCGGCGAGTTGTGTCACGTCTTCTATCGCCGGATTGTCTGCAGCTCTGGAACATGCCGTCACTGCTAGCGACGCAAACCTAGGAACCGAAGATGAAAGTGGAACTCACCGGGAAGTTCATGTCGCCGTAGTCCGCCGAGGTCTCGAACGTGAATTCGCCGAAAGCCCCTACCTGGCGCGCTAGCTGTCGGTGTTTGGTGACCGGCAACTCTGACGAATCACAGATCTCGACGGGAACGCAAGAGACAAAGCGATTTATACTGGTTCGGGCCCTCGTAATCGAGTAATAGCCTTTACGTCCAGTCGGCCTTAGCCTTTTGCGTTGGATTGCTGATTATTGTTGATCTCTCTCTACAAGGGTGCGCCCTGCCTCTCTTTATATATGGGAGAAAAGGCAAGAGTGCGAGTCTAAGTCCTAGCCGAGTATAATTGGGAGTCCTAGTCCTATTACATGGTCTAGCTTTCCTTTTACTCGGTCTAGGTTGGTTAAGAGATATAGAAGATTACAACATCTTGCGGATATACTTCAATCTCCACCGTGGACCTATCCGGGCTTACGAATGCTAATAGACACGATACAGTACCCTGTAGATCATGTACCGACACGGCCCCTAGCCTAGTAGATACGTGGGCAAAAAGTATTACGAACTCTTTTTCAGGCAAAGTTTCGGTTTATCAAGAGTCTACCATGGTTGAAGGATTAATTTGTTAGGGATCATGATGAAGTGGCGATGACACACAGAAGGTCTGTCATGTCGAGCACTCCCTTTGTTCCAGATCCTAAACTGTTCGGATTTTTGAAGTACATAACTTTTGCTGCTACATATATGTATACCTAGATAAAGACTATTTAGATACATAGTAAAAATTATGTACGTGAAAAAGTAAGAACGGTTTACAATTTGGAATGGAGAGAGTAACTCTTAAACATGATTTTTGAATGGAATATTTTTCCTGAGGTCATAGACACAAATGTTCACATACACTCCATCTGTACATAAAATAATATAATTCTAGCATAGTACCAAGGTAAAGTATTTTGAGTTTAACTAGCTATAAATAAAAAAATATTTATAATAAATTATTTCCTACTCTCAGCTAGGTGCAGTTATTCCTATGTGTATATCTCTTAATTTAAAGTGTATATGGACGAACGAAGTGTATGTAGATGGAGTATATACTCATACTAGAAGAGTAGTACCTATGCCAAGTATGCAAGTATAAATAGAGTATATGGTTATACTTATTTTATATATTATTATAATAATATATTAAAAAATGTGGACTCTTTTGAAAATTTTCTTGTAGTAAGATTTGGAGTATCTTAAAGTATATAAACATTCTCGAATTTACAATGAGTATGCACACATACGCAATGTGGTTTCTAGAAGATGTAACTACTCCTAGGAGTAGGAAAAATAAGCATCATTAGATTTGTTATGATATATATTTTCATACTATATTTATTTGATGTCATAATCATTAATATTTTTATCTATATATTTGGTCATGAAACATATTAATAAAAAATGCACCTACAATTGCAATCTTTCGTGGACAAAGGTAACTAGGCTGGCAGAGAGCATAAACCGCATAGAAAAGAGGGGAAACACATTTATGAGCAGTGGCAAGCAGTAAAAATGCGCTTTCAAAACTGTAAAGCAGGAGGATGAACGGTGTTGTAGTACACGATGTAAACAGTGATGCAAATAGTGACCAGAGGTTCTCAGAGGTCTGGAATTCCCAGGCAGTTCAAGAGAGTAGTTATATACATGCAGTGAGACAACCGTACAAAATAATTAGTCATAAACAGTTAAACACAAAATAAAAGGATGAATGTTTCTTTGTGCAAATGGTGCTAGTGCTATGGACGTATCGTTCATACACAGCATTATATTTCTTTTCTCAAGAGCCTTGGAAATGTTACTCGTGTTCCAAGGTTGAAGGTGGGTATGAGCACATCTTCATTGTGCAGCTACAGGGAATTGAGTCTCTTGGAAGCGTGGGTTCTTCAAAACACAAGATAGAAAAAGGACATGTTTATAACACCCTCGCACGCAATTAGATGGTGCCAAGGAACAAAGCTTCTGTAGAGGGTGCCATGGAACTCGATTGCATGCAATTAGATGGTGCCATGGAATAAATTCTGACAATATTGGCTCTGGTAGAAATTAGAAGGCAGAAAAAGGTTCTAGCTTTTCATGTGTTCCTTGATAGTATCGTTGAAGGTACCAAACATCAAGGGGCCGCACTAAATTAACAGATAAATGGTTGTAGCTTCAGCTTTAGGCAATATCAGGTGAACAACAAAAATTAACAGATAAATGTATGCATCAGATTACTATTGGATAATGACATCAAGTATATAAACACCTGTAGTGACCAAACGACACCGATGAGAATAAGATTCTAACGAGCATCAGTTCAATTACCAAAATCAGTTTTGAACACCACTAGATGCTCATTCGAATTTAGCTATATTGCTACACATTAGTGGTCTCAAAGGTAGTCTAATACAAAGCCATGTAGAAATTTTGATGATGTGGATAGATAGCGAGGTGAGCGAAAGAGGTCGTTATTTTGCGAAAGAACCACCTAATAAGCTAAAATTCAGGATTATATTGTAACAAGTCCGACTCCATTGTATGAGTTATGACTGTCACACCGCTCTATACTATGCACATATTAAGGAACGAGAGTTATTACAATACAACTAAAAGGACAATTGTAATACGTTGCCTATTAAGCTGATTCATGATTATGTGAAACTAAATTATGGTGTCAAGCTGCTAGAGGATGGCTTCAATTCATGAAAACCATTGTGATGCATAAAATTACACTATAGAAAAAAAACTATAGATCCAGCAAGATCATCTCGGGGTGTGTTCACTTCGCGAAAAGTAGTTGAAAAGTTACTGTAGCATCTTTCGTTGTTATTTGGCAAAATTTATCCAATTATGGACTAACTAGGCTCAAAAGATTCGTCCCGACATTTACAGACAAACTATGCAATTAGTTATCTTTTTTACCTACGTTTAATGCTCCATGCATGCGTCAAAAAATTTGATGTGATGTGTGTAAGAGGAAATATTTTGGGTTGGGAGGGGGAAGTGAACGCGGCCTCGGAATTAAATCGCTTGTCACATCAGCAAAAAGCTTAGGTAACAGGATAATTAATGCACATAGAAATCACGATGGTTTCTGCACCGTGAGTGCTCTTCCAGGCTGCACCATTCCAAACATTTGTTGTCCAAGGAAAGAAGTAATTGCCTCTTTAACTAGGATTTGAGCTTGAGTTTCCTCACTCAACATACCATAAAAGCTAGAAACATGCAGCCTATTCGCTTGAGATTATCAACCAGATCAGTCAGCCATTCAGTAATATTTTTCTCTCAAAAAAACCAGCCAGATCAGCCAGATTTTAGCCTAAGCGAACGTGGCATTGATAGATCAGCAATTGACAACTTTTCTATGTCATCAAAAGGGTACTCTATCAATTTCAAAATTTTAGTTGTTTCTGGTTTTGTGATAAGTCATACTTCTCTATTCTTTGAAAGAGACAAAAATACGTTGTTTATCAACATATTTTCATTGCGGATTTGATTAATCAATGCTTATGTTTTTCTAAATGTTAAACAGTCGATCACCTACCGTTTAGCCAGTATTTTGGTAAAATGGTTATTTGAACAAGCGAAATGACCCTTGGGATAAACAACCGATTAAATCAAAATGGTGTCTTTCATTGGTAACCAGCCACTTAGATGAACTATAGATTAGGCTAATCTGATGCTATAAATGTCGATGTTTCTTTTATAAATTTGATTGGAGCTACACAAATTTTATTTAGAATGAAACTAAGCGGATGAGTAGAGATAGAAAAAAGTAGAAAATGACTATATATTGATCTCGACGATTTTGACATACAAATTTATGACAATTCACTGCTTCGATTTTAATCCCTCGTAATATAATATAATGATCTAAATATACTTGCTTACTCTCTTCTACTTTTTATCATGGAAATTGCTTACTCTCGTCTGGCACATACTATTATTTTAGTCCTGCTCTTTTGTCTCTTGCACCCCCAAAGAAATAGTCCCTTAAAAGCTCGGTAACCATCTGCAAGCCTTGATCCACTGCCTCCTCGCCGGGCGGACAACAGCCCACGACCCAATCAACCAGGCCACTTGTTTGCTGGGCCAATAGACAACTAACCTTTATGGGCTATCTACTTCTTCTATTGTTTTATGTTTATTAGTGGGTTTATTTATCTACATATTTTCTTTCATCCTCATCATTGTATTATCATGTATGCGTTTTTCCTTTTTATTGACTTTTTAGTGTTTTTATTTACTTTCTTTATTTATGACCCTTTTACATAATTTAGTTTATAGTTAATTTAATTTGGCCTCGTGTTGTACTATCTGGCTCTTATGGCACAACTTTAGTGGGTTAAATAAAAAAGGCTTAATGTGTCTCGACATAGTGGTATTTATTTTGTATCTAAATGTCTTCAAGTGAAGAAGTAAAATGATTAACTATGAAGTTAGAGAACGAGAACTTTAGTTTGCATTTTTTGCTAGAAAAAAGTTACTAGCATATTTCCATTGAAAAAATAAAAAAGTAATTGTGAGGAATTCGTACCCATCAATCTCTCAAAGAGGACAAGTATCTTAGAAATGGAAAATGAGGATCTGTAGATTTTCTAAAAAAGAATTGTATTTTTGAGTTTAAATTTTAAGTGGCATACAAAGCGTTTAAATGGTCAAGCTAAGACATACCTTTTTTTTGCAGAAATAGTTTTTTTAGGAACTTTTTGAGAAATAGCTAAGACATACCTAATGAGGATATATAGGTCCAGCCCAATTGAAAGAATTGGGCCCAATCTCACAAGAATATAAAAGACTGAGTGGACTCAAACTGGACGCAACGCGGTCCATCAAGCCCACCCGGCGTCACTTGGCGGGAAATGTGACGCTTTTCCCGCCATTCTCCTCTTCCCGCCGCCGCCGCCGCCGCCTCCCGCCATTTTACTCTCCCCTTCGCGATCCCCCACTTCCCATATCCCACCACCTCCTCCTCTCTCACTCCCTGTTCCATCCCGAGCGATTCTCCGTGCGACCAAGCCATGGCCTCTAACGGCGGCGGCAGCTCCCCACCTTGTAAGATCTAATCGCTCCCTCTTTGGATCGCATTCAATTTGGTCTCCTTGCAGATTTCTTGCTAAGATTTGGATTCCCGTGCGGTGGAAATTTCGTTTTTGCTGTTGTTTTTTTTCAGCCGCATCGTCGCCCGATGGTCGGCCGTCAAGCCCACTCCCGGTCACCAATTCCTCCCCATCTCAGCCCACCCGCCGCTCCAGTGGGCGGCGCCGCCGCGGCTCCGCCAGTCCTTATGCTTCGTCCCCTTCCCTCGGGGGGTTCGAGACGCCGCCGCACCCCGGCCGCCGAACGCCGTCCGGCGCCGGGGCTGGCGTCGCCCGGCAGCAGCGTCAGAACTGGACTGGCCGGTTCCCGCCGACGCCCTCCACCCCAATGTCCACCGATGACGTCCCGCCATCCTCCGAAGCCGGGGACGACGAGGCCGACGGCGGCGGCGGCGGCGTCGACGCCTCCCCGGTCTTCGTGTGGGGCACCAACATCAGCGTGCAGGACGTCAACGCCGCCATCCTCCGTTTCCTGCGCCACTTCCGGGACCCGCGCGACGCCGGCCGCGTCGACCCGGTCATGGACGAGGGCAAGTACATGCGCGCCATCCACCGCATCCTCGAGCTTGAGGGCGGGGAATCGCTAGACGTCGATGCGCACGACGTGTTTGACCACGACCCAGACCTCTACAGCAAGATGGTCCGCTACCCGCTCGAGGTGCTTGCCATCTTCGACATCGTGCTCATGGACCTCGTCGCGCGCATCGAGCCGCTCTTCGAGAAGCACATCCAGACCAGGATCTACAACCTCAAGTCGTCCATTTGCTTGAGGAATCTCAACCCATCTGGTAATAGATTATTTCTTTTGGCCAAGGTGACAATGTTTGAACTTTAGTTAGACTGCACATTGTGTGATCTGATTTGTGATTTCCTGTTCGTTGTAGATATTGAGAAGATGGTATCCATCAAGGGTATGATAATTAGATGCAGCTCGGTCATACCGGAGCTCAAGGAGGCTGTGTTCCGCTGCCTGGTGTGTGGTTTCTACTCAGAGCCCGTCATGGTTGATAGAGGTATGATGCTAATAGACATTTTGATTCTGACTCGTGATCTTATTTCAATGAATTACGAAATTCTGTTCATAAATTAATGTGCCTTCATTTCTCCAGCGATTTCTTAGGTACCATATTATACAATTATGATGTTGCTCAATTCAATTATCCATGTTTGCTGCTTGTCAGGAAATAAATCTCATGCAATTTTTCTCTGAATCCAGTTAACCTTTGCTCCCAAATATACGCCACATCGAAGTAAAGATGCCACTTCATAATGTATTAATCTATATGATAGTTTTCCTTTCTGCTCAGCATACTTATTGGAGAATGGCATCAGTGAGAAAGTGTTTTTGTAGTTTATCCAAGGTTCGGGGTGCTTTTTTTCTGTCGTGATTGTGACTAGGTTTCGTCCTTGGTGAGTTCATCTGGGAAATGTGGTTACTTGGTAAACTCTTGTTAAGGTTTGGTTGGTCCCCACACAGCTTCGCTCAGTGCAGGGAGCTCCTCCAGGCTTCTGACTTTGGGTACATGGGGCTCAGATCGTTGTCCAGTGTCAGCTGTTTGAGAGGCCATGAACCCTAATTCCCTTTAATGAATAATGGCAGGGCTTTGGCCTTTTTTTTATCTTGAAGGAGTAGCTGCTTCGAAATGCATACCATATATGATACAATTTATATTCAACTCAACATTGATAGAAAGATGTGCATGCCATATGTGGACCATTTAAGTATGTCTGTTTATATTGCTTTTATCAATGTAAAACTAATATATTGTGTATTGCCTTTCTCAGGGAGAGTAACTGAGCCACACGTTTGTCAGAAAGAACAATGTAAAGCCACAAATTCTATGACCCTAGTGCACAACCGATGCAGGTAGCTGTACCTACTTGTCACCATTTTTGTCTTTGCTAGTACTCTTAACAGAACCAAAATCATATTGAATTTAACATTTTTTTTACATGACTAGATTTTCAGACAAGCAGATCATAAAGTTGCAGGAAACACCAGATGAGATACCAGAAGGTGGCACTCCACATACAGTTAGTGTCTTGATGCATGATAAGCTTGTTGATGCTGGAAAGCCTGGAGATAGGGTTGAGGTTAGGATTGGAACTTTCTTAGTGATCAGTACCTTAAATCTTGGCATATGGTTCTTGTTTATGCAAATTGACAAATTTAATTATTTTGCTTCGATTATAGATAACTGGAATATACAGGGCTATGAGTATTAGAGTTGGACCAACTCAAAGGACAGTGAAGTCTATTTTCAAGGTTAAAAATACAGAGCTTTATTGCACTCTCATATTTGAATTTCCTCTTAGCACAACTGGATTAAATCTTGTACTTAAGTATTGTCTGATGGTTTTCCTTAATCATTCAGACATATATTGATTGCCTTCACATAAAGAAGACAGACAAGTCTAGGCTTCATGTGGAGGACACCATGGATATTGATAATTCGAATGCTAGCAAATCTACTGAAGAGGATTTTCTTAGTGATAAGGTATTTTTCAGTACCCATACCTTTCTTCAATAGTGTGCTGGATTGTTGGTCTTTTTTGGTACCCAAACCTTTCTTTTATGTTTTCTGCTCAATTCTTGGTAACACTCTCCTTTTCGGTACTGCAGGTTGAGAAACTAAAAGAGCTTTCAAAGTTGCCTGATATTTATGACAGATTGACTAGATCATTAGCTCCAAACATATGGGAGTTGGATGATGTTAAAAGAGGTCTCCTTTGCCAGGTGACTTAATGGAATATTAAGATGTTCTTTAAAAAGGTGTCATAGCTAACCATAGCATACTGTAAACTGTTCTGTGTCCAGCTTTTCGGCGGTAATCCCTTAAAGCTTCCTTCTGGAGCTAGCTTCCGGGGTGACATCAATATTTTACTTGTGGGTGATCCTGGAACGAGTAAATCCCAGCTTCTCCAGTACATGCATAAACTGTCTCCTCGTGGTATCTATACAAGTGGTAGAGGAAGTTCTGCTGTTGGTCTGACTGCTTATGTTACCAAAGATCCTGAGACTGGCGAAACTGTATGTGTGCCATTAAGTTCACATTATGGCTTTGTTTTCTTTTCCATCTTATTGAATCACTGCCATGATCTCAACCATGACCTTGTTACCTTTCAGGTTCTAGAAAGTGGAGCACTTGTTTTGAGTGACAAAGGTGTTTGTTGCATAGATGAGTTTGATAAGATGTCTGACAATGCCCGAAGCATGTTACACGAGGTCTGGTTTGCTGAAAATTTTATACATTATTTGCATGCCAAAATATGATTATCCATGTAAGCTAAAGTCCTTTTGCAATTAATGTAGGTGATGGAACAGCAGACAGTATCAATTGCGAAGGCTGGAATAATTGCATCTTTAAATGCGAGGACATCTGTCCTGGCATGTGCGAATCCTACCGAATCACGTTACAACCCCAGGCTTTCTGTAATTGACAACATACACTTAGCCCCAACGCTACTTTCAAGGTAACTAACTGAATGGTTGCATGTTTCAAAGTGAATGAGTGACATGGAAATGTTAACTCTTGTCACAATTTAATATGCAGATTCGACTTGATTTATCTTATCTTGGACAAGGCGGATGAACAAACTGATAGGCGCCTGGCAAAGCATATTGTTTCGTTGCATTTTGAGAACCCAAATGTAAGATATCTGACTCAACCTTTATACTTGATACTTGAATTTCTTTTATTTTTTATGAAATAGATAATGACCAACAATTAAACAAGTGCAATACTTCTCTTAGCTAATTAGCTGTGCATTCATCCTGTTGTGCAGTTAGAGGAGCTCGAGGTCTTGGATCTGCAGACATTAGTTTCCTACATAAGCTATGCAAGGAAGTATATTCAGCCACAGTTATCTGATGAAGCTGCAGAAGAGCTAACTCGTGGCTATGTTGAGATGAGGAAAAGAGGGAATAGCCCTGGGAGCAGAAAGAAGGTAGCATCTTTGTTTCATTATGCTCTAGTACTTTTGAATAGCGAGAAGCCCCTAATACATTTCTGCTTGGTGGACAGGTCATAACAGCAACTGCTAGACAAATAGAGAGTTTGATTCGTCTCAGTGAAGCATTAGCCCGAATGCGGTTCTCTGAAGTGGTGATCATTATTTCTGAATATCAGTTACTGGTTATTATTTAGTTTTATGACCATTTGTAGTTCTTGTGACTGATAATTTGGCTCTTGCTGCCTGAAGGTCGAGGTGCGAGATGTCGTGGAGGCCTTCAGGCTTCTTGAAGTTGCCATGCAGCAGTCTGCAACGGATCATGCAACTGGTCAGATTAACTTGGCTTGACTTTGTTCATCCTTTCTTTTTCACTTTGCAACCATTGTGCTGATGGTGTGTCTATGAATGATAAAAAGGGACGATTGATATGGATCTAATCATGACGGGGATATCCGCAAGTGAAAGGCAGAGACGGGAGAACCTTGTTGCTGCAACCCGTAACCTTATCGTGGAGAAAATGCAGCTTGGAGGCCCCTCAATGCGTATGATTGAGGTAAAGAAACATCTTTGGATTGCTGCCTCTTTCCTTGTTTTCATCATTAGTCGCCCCAGCAGTGAGCTAAGTATTCGTTCTGATTGGTGCGCAGCTGCTGGAAGAACTGAGGAAGCAGAGCTCAATGGAAATTCATCTGCACGAAGTAAGTCTGAAACTGTAGCTTGCACAGTCTCTTCTGATTATCGTTGTGGTTGCATTCGCTGATGTGGCTGATGTGTTCGTGGAATTCTTGTTGCAGCTCCGCGGTGCTCTTGGCACTCTGATGACTGAAGGTGCTGTGGTTATCCACGGAGACAACGTGAAGAGAGTTTGATGTTAACTGCCATCTGCGGTGATGCTTCTATAAGCTCAACCAGCCACTTCCTTGAACAGACAAGGCTGCGAAGAATTGTTCAATTGTAGCACTTAGCTCTAACTTATGTGGTCTGAGGTCTAAACTGGTCCAGATTTGTGTAACTCCCTAAATCGCGGTATTGCTAGCTGTAGATTCTTTAAATGAATATCAGAAATTTGTTTTCTTGCAATGGTTTGAGTTTACGGCAACAAGGTAACTGGTAACTTCTTCTCTATCATTTGCATATGTAGTTCCGGTTCAGATTTGAAGTGCCAGCACCCCCTTTCATCTCGTTCTGTAATCAATATCTTGCTGGGTTCTATCATCTATATGCCGACGTTGCTAGCACTGTGGCCTCATTTCCGAATCAAGTCTGACATGATTAGACCTAAACCACTAATCAAAAGCGTAGCAGCAGTGCTGCCAGCAGGTCAGTTGCAGTGCACTTCCCTGTCGCTTGGTGGCCTCCTCTGGTCCTTAACACGCGCCGAATCAAACGTATCAGCAACGTGGTAACGTTGTGGGGGCATGGAGTTGCAAAGTGATAACTGATGAGTCTTTCGATGCACCTGTATGGTCTCTCTTTCAAGTTTCTACTGCCTGTACCTGTACGTTCAGCCATGGGCGGACCAAGGCTAAAGATGGCAATTTCTACTCGAAACCGATTGCTAATTATTTTATTAGCGCAAGGGTATATCTAAATTTTTACTCATGGGTAAATTAATGAGAAAAAAGTCTTACCCAGCTGGTAAAACCGGTAAGGGTATGGGACTGCATTGCCCATACCCGTTAACCCATGGGTAAATTAAACCCGATTCAATATGTCTGAAATCATGGGCAAACATGTAATATGTGATGAACTCACTAATTTAGTAATATGTGTGGGTGTGGCCGTTTGACTGTCATGTGGTGGAGACTTTGTAGTAATTCCTAGCTGGTATGTTGTACTGTATGTGAACTCGTGAAATTGGTCACTTGGTATTAGTAATGATAGATTTATCTATTAGACTATTTGATTAGGTGTTTATGTAGCTTGTTTGTTTGATAAATTTATTATTGACTTGTGATGCTTTGGCTGAAATTGGGAGACTGCTATATTAATACATGTAATTTTGATTTGCAAATATTCTTGGAATTATAGGTAAGGATAACCCATTGGTACCTGTTACCCGCACAGATAAGGGTATAGGAAAGAGCTCTTACTCATGCATAGGTATAGGTAAATTAACGAGTAAAATATTTTTATATGGGTAAGAAAATGGGCAGCATATACCTAGCGGGTAATTACCCATTGCCATCTTTACCCAGGGCCCAGCGACCCTAGGCGCCTGCCCGGGCTCCCATGCAGCTGGGGTCGTACACTCCAATCACATGCTAGCAACTTTTGTGGCCTGATAGCAGAGTGCGTACCAAAAGCGTTCTCTAACCTGGATGTCGGAGCATGGAGTACAGATCAAAAACGTATTACAGAAAGAGCAAAATTCACCGACGGTCCCTAAACTTGGCCGACGGTATCATTTAGATCCCTAAATTTTCAAAGTGATATTTGTGGGTCCTTAAACTTGGCAGGCAGTGTCTTCTAGGTTCCTAAACTTTTAAGGTGATCACCGCAGGTCTCTAAACTTGGTAGACGGTGTCATTCCGATCCCTAAACTTTCAAAGTGATCACCGCAGGTCCCTAAACTTGGCAAGCAGTGCCAACTTGTCCAAATATAATATAATATTAAAAGATACTTGTAGTATTAAAAGTTTTCTCTATTAAAAGTTACTTCTAATTTTAGTATTATTTTAATTTTAAAATAATACTAAAATTAGAAATAATTTTAATAGAGAAAACTTTTAATACTATAGGAATTTTAATATTATTTTAATACTATTAATGATACATAAATATTAAATTAATTTTAGTATTTTTCTATTTTAGTTTAAACCTAATATACGTGTTGTTGTAAATTATTTTAATACTTTAATTTATTTTTTGCTGATGTAAATTATTTTATATAATTTATATTTTTTATGATAAAATTATATAATTGATCGATTAATTGACACATGTAAGATCCATGTCTAACGTACCGTCAGCGTACCACGCCAGCTTACAGAGTAGATTAGACCATATTTAGACAGGGATGATACTGCTTGCCAAGTTTAGAGACTTGTCGTAATCACCTTGAAAGTTCAGGGACCGCGATGACATCACCGACCAAGTTTAGGGACCTGCAGTGATCACCTTAAAAGTTTAGAGACCTCGATAACACCGTCTGCCAAGTTTAGAGACCCACAGATATCACTTTAAAAGTTTAAGGACCTGGATGACACTGTCGTCCAAGTTCAGAGACCGGCGGTGAATTTTGCTCTTGCAGAAAAGCCATGTAAAGGGAGTAGCAGAAAAGCCATGTAAAGGGAGGCTCATTAATTAAGGAAAAAACTAGTACTTAAAAGGGATTAGTAGTATACACACTGCTTATATGGGTCAAATGCACGACCAATGAAGTCGGCTGTGCTAAATGGCGAACGTTCACTAGAAGGCCAACTAGCGAACAATTTTCAGACATCCTGCGACTTTCCTTTTTTGGCAAAAAAAATTTTCAACTTTCCTTTTTAAGAAAGTTTTCTATTTTTAGCAAAAGAAAAAAGTTACAAATCCAGACACATAACTTCCATCTATAAACTTATACGTCTAACTTATAATCTAACTTATACATATAACTTACGTGATCTTTAACAATTCTAAGTTACGCTCATAACTTATACATTTAACTTATTACGTGAAAACACATATCTTACAACATTTCGAAGTTACAATCTAACTTATACATATAACTTTTACGTATAACTTAGGTACCAGAACATCGAAAAAAAACTTAGACGCACAATGACTGTAGTATAGGAAAATAAAGTGTGAAAAAATTCTTCGAAACATATTCGAGTGGGATCTAGTTTTGTTCGTATTGTCACGTAGAACACATCGGTGCTGACAGAATTAAAAATGAATATACGATTTAGAAATTATAGCATTCTGAAATAAATGGCTTGCTTTTTTTTTTAAGGCAGTCTGATGTCAGCGAGCTACGTAGCTGAACCGCGTCCGTCGTTCGCCGGGTTCGGGACTGGGCGAACGACCGCCGAATTGGATTTGGGCAATGAAGTCATGGACCGGACTGCATATGGCGGATATTACGTGAGGTCAGACGTTTCGGCTTGTCTTCAGAAAAAAATCGTTCGCGGAGAAGTACTGCTGAAGTATTGCATAACAGTACTTTTTAGCGAACGAACAATGTTTTTCCTCTCACAACAAATTAGTATAAGCATCAGTATAAGCCAAATTTCAACGAAATGAACATGGTTTGCAAACATGGTTTTTTTATATAAGAAATGATTTACTTTTCTCCCTTCCTTTAAATTTAATATCACTGCTAAATTAACATCCTAATTAAAGGCTATAGAATCCACCGTCGAAGAGTCCAATCATGAGATGCCACATTGGCTCATGAATTAATAACTAGAGATGGCCTTGTGTCTCTCTGTGGATGACAAAACTATCTACTCATGCAAATAAGCTTTCACGTAGGTTCGACCAGGCTATACATACCGGACCCAGAGATTGAATGAATCCTGCTATACATGTGACGGTGAATGAAGCCTGGGCGAATCTCTTGATCATTGTTTATACTTGATGATCCTTCCATCTTCACACCTTCACACTACTGGAAAACCAAGATTTGCCGAGTGTTTTATCTTTTGCCGAATGTCAAAACGCGGACAACCTCATTTGCCGAGTGTTAGAGTGAAAACACATGGCAAAAACCTCACACTCGGCAAAAAACTAGTTTGACGAGTGTTAACACTCGGCAAACAAATACACACGGCAAACGTACCACTTTGCCGAGTGTCAACACTCGGCAAATAAAAACACACGGCAAACACTTCACTTTGCACTCGGCAAACGTATACACACGGCAAAGGTTGGGGGTTAGCCGCCGTCAGCGGTTTGCCGAGTGTGGTCCGTTAGCACTCGGCAAAGTGTCCTGTTTGCCGAGTGTCAACCAAAAACACTCGGCAAAGTGTCCTGTTTGCCGAGTGTTTCTCTGGGACACTCGGCAAAATATTTTTTTTTGCTTTTGGCTTCTAATTTTTTTTCTGTAGGTTTCCTACATTACCTTGACCAACATGTTGGAATTTGATATAATTTTAAGATAATTTGCTATATTTCTTTAGTTTATTTCTTTTCTTTGAATTTTTTTTTGGAAAATGTAAGTATGAACTGCAATTGCATCGAATAATGATATTTCATGAATGCGAAAATGATATTCATGTAACTAACTGTTGTTTGAGGCCGTATCCAGGAAGATACCCGAAATTTCGCACATCTTCTTCACGAAATATGACCACGAACTTGTGGACGAATAGTTTTAAAATTGTATAAAATTCAAACGAAATCCGAAATTCATGAAACTTGTCGACAAGTCATGATATCACATGTGGATGTGGTGATAAAAATTTGAGAAGATTTCGAGCATGTCGTCACGTACACTGCTTAGAAACCCTCACATCTCCGCATGTAATATCGTGGGAGCAAATGTGACATGTTAGGGTTTGTAAGCAGTGTACGTGACGACGTGCTCGAAATCTTCTCAAATTTTTATCACCGCATCCACATGTGATATCATGACTTGTAGACAAGTTTCATGAATTTCGGACTCCATTTAGATTTAATATAATTTTAAAACTATCCATCCACAAAGTTCGTGGTCTAGTTTCGAGAAGAAGATGTGCAAAATTTCGAGTCTCCTCCTGGATACGGCCTCAAACAACAATCAGTTACATGAATATCATTTTTGCATTAATGAAATGTCATTATTCGATGCACTTGCAGTTCAAACTTGCATTTTTCAAAAAAAAATCAATGAAAAGAAACAAACTAAAGAAATATAGTAAAATGTCTTAAAATTGTGTCAAATTCCAACATGTTGGTCAAGGTAATGTAGGAAGCCTACATAAAAAAATTAGAAGCCAAAAGAAAAAAAAATATATATTTTGCCGAGTGTCCCAGAGAAACACTCGATAAACAATATACTTTGCCGAGTGTTTTTAGTTGACACTCGGCAAAGTTGGCTTATTTGTATTTTGCCGAGTGTCAGAACCTAGACACTCGACAAAGTGTAATTAAATAATTTTTTTATTTTTTTTAAAAAAATGAAAACTTTGTCGAGTGTCACATCTACGACAGTCGGCAAAGTTTAAAATAGACAATTTATCTCGTCCACCGTCGCTCGCCCAACCTCGCTCAGCCACCGTCGCCCGCGTCCTCAATCACAAACAAAAAAACTCGAAACCTAGGTGCCCAGATCCAAGGATCCATCGGCGTCGGCGCATCCGCGCCCCCGGCCACCACGCCAACACCAAGCGCGCGGCAGCCGCGCCCTGCCACGCCCTCACCCAGCGCTGCCTAGCGCGCGGGGTCCCCACGCCTCCGCACCCTTGTCTAGCTGCGCCGCTGTCGTCGCTTTCTGGAGGTGGTGGTGGGAGGAGCCCTGGTTGCCGACGCCAGCGAACGGTGGAGGTCCAACGGATGCAGTGACGCCAGATCTGGAGGAGCCTGTCACTAAGGAGCCACGTCGGAGGAGCCTCCATTGCTGCCTGCGCGGCCCCTCCGGCCGCCGACGACGCCCTGCGGCCTGCGCTCCGCCGTCACCAGCTGGATGCCGCCCCTATCCTGCTCTGCTGCGCCTGGCTCAGTGCCTCTCTGGAGCAACCTGTACTGCGGTCAGCGGCGCGGCGGCGCCCGGCGGCCAACAGCCTGGCCTCACGCGGTCCACCCCGCCCCCCACAGGCCAAAAGAAGTCGAGCAGGGCAGCAGGAGCACCGAGCACCCCCTCTGGACGGTACTTATTCTCTACTAATTTCTAATTCTAAGTTTCAATTGGTTTGAAAACTTAAATTGGTTTCAATCCTCCATTCCTAGTACACTGTTTTCTGATTATGCAGTCCTGAATCATGTGTTGTATACTTGTGCAATTTCTGAATCACATGTGCTGCTGGTGGGGATGGTTGAGTGGATGTACATGTCATATGCAAGATGGTTCTCGCTATAGTACAAGTCAAGATCTAGAGTCCATAGTTGGGCTCTGGGGCTGATGGGCAGTGTGCCTACTAAATATAGGCTTGGAGGGTATGTCCATGCATCTCCCCTCCATGCGTCGAACCCCATTTCCAATTATTATTTATAAATTCAGCACATGTTCTACACTTACAGATATTAGCTTTCTTGTTGTCTTATAACGTTAGTCTCAGCACAGTTAGTGCCCAAGAAATTCTTAGATCCACAAGCTTGTTGCTGACTTCGTAGCTTTATAACTCTTTGCTCTGCTATGCCAATTTTACCATCTTCAACCTTCCTCAACAGTGCAGACTAGATTAAGCAAATTAGATGCATTATTCATTAGTCCCTATAATTGTTCTTGCCTTCGGATTTGTCTTGTCGACTGCATATATTAAATCAGATATGTCATTGTTGTTACTGAGTACCTTTGGGTACCAATTATGAAACCTGTAAGAGATGAAGTAGTGGTAGTCCTGATCACTCTGTTTTCTTGTCTGGACGGGTGCAAATGGGATAAAGAACTAGTTAGCTTGTGAATTGGGGACACTTTCTGCTAAGTATCTTATGTAATTCTATTATTCAGACAAGTGCAGCTAAAGGAGATGGCTGTATTAAAAAATTTCGTGCTGTTTCTGCAATTTTTTTGTCAACACCATATTGAGTACTGAAACTTGTGTGCTAGAAATAAAGAGATGCTTAGAACTATATATGTTGTAGATATAGTTCTGGATGTACTGTAGAGTTTATTGTAACTTGCACCGAAATTTAAAACTCGGTAGCTGACAAGCAATTTTACAGATTACATATTTGACCTTTCATGTGTGTTTCTTAACAATTTTACAGCCAGGTTTTATAGATTTCTCCTCATTGAGACTTGTGTTTAGCTAACTAGCCCCATTAATAGTTAACTTGTGAATTGTGAGAAATGACAGCCCACTACACTACTGATATAGAACTGGACATGGAGTGTCTTACACATCAAGATTTTATCTGCTGCTCCTTTCTGAAGATTGCATCTGCTGCTCCTTTCTGATGGACTAAGATGCAATGATAAATAGTTTAACATAGATTGTTATATAAATGGCTTCCTAGTATATTGTACTATTGCTAGTTGGTTGCTCTTTGCAATTTGGTTTGCTGGTGTTGTCTAAAGTATGCTCACTAAATTATTTGTAGTTGCAGGATGTCATCCGCTGCACCTAAACCTTCTGGTTCCGCTAGCAAACCCATGATCCTAAAGAGAGCTCAGTGATATTGGGTGGGAGTATAGAGTGTTGGTGGATCCAACCAACTTGAATGTGATCAAGTGCAAGTATTGTGGCCTATAGCTGACAGCGGGAATGCATAGGCTAAAGCTCCATATTGCTGGGATTCATGGCGAGGTTAATATATTATATCTATTACTCTATCAAGCCATGATTCTATGTTCTTTTTGAGAACTTGTTTTTTAATTATCTAAGTTAGACCTTGCAAATGTGGAGGTGTTGGTGCCGGTGCTGGTCTCATTCAAGACTATATCATGTTGGTTTTGTTTCATCTTTTGATTTGATGTGTTTGCCTGTGGATACACTTATTGGTACTAACCTTTAGCTAATACTTAGTGGTGTGGATGTTGAGAGCTTTAGCTAGTTCTAACCTTTAGCTAGTACTGGTGGTGTGGACATCTTATGTATTTACCTATGTTGATGCAAACAACAGTTTTTGTATGTAATGGATTTATGTTAAACTAATCTATCTAATATCCATGACTGTATTGTATTTATGTTGGTGTTGGTGGCTGTGGCGGCGGTTGTTGTTTTGGCGGTGGTGATTGTGGTGTTTGGGTGGTGGTGGTGGTGGTGTTGGTGGCGGTGTATTGATATATATGTGTTTGATGGCCATCGTGCAGTCTGTTTTCTTGCAGGGTTTGGAAACCTCACCGTGCAGGGGAGGTTATGCCAAAATTTTTAATTGACGACATTCTTTTCATTTTTTGCAGCATCAATCGGCTACGGCATCGAATCACGTTGGTGGGTCATCGGCATCACAGTTTGGAGGGTCGCCGGTATCACAAGTTGCGCCAAATTAGCTCGAAGGGTCACCGACATCACAAATTGCGCCAAATTGACTAGGAGGGTTGCCGACAACAAATCTCGGGCCTCCTCAGCCTCCTACAATCGCCGTGAGTAGCTTGTTGTGAACTTTAGTTAAGATATTTGGTTGCAGACTTGTCAACTTGTGAACTTGTGACATATTTAGACTTTTGGTTATGAACATGTCATATATGTGAACATGTGTGTTTGTGGCATATTTGAACTTGTGAGCTTGTTGTGATTGTGATTTATGACTCCTATGATAAATTTGTGGTGATTTAATACGATATATATTATATTTGTGCATTGTGTCGTAAATGGAACAAATAAAAAAAATACAGATTTTGGTCAGTTTGCCGAGTGTCAACTCCATGACACTCGGCAAACTGACCGCACGTGGCATGCCTGGGAACATACTTTGCCGAGTGTCAGAGAGCTGACACTCGGCAAAGCGTGCACAGTTTGCCGAGTGTCTTATGTTTGACACTCGGCAAAGTTTACATAGTTTGCCGAGTGTAACACTCGGCAAACTATGTAAACTTTGCCGAGTGTCAAACATATGACACTCGGCAAACTGTGCACGCTTTGCTGAGTGTCAAACGGTTGACACTCGGCAAATCGATCGTTAGGATTTCATCCGCTAGCGCCTTCCTTTGCCGTGTGACGTCTTTGACACTCGGCAAACACTTTGCCGAGTGCCCGACGTTTGACACTCGACAAAGCGTTCTTTGCCGACCAAGCCTATGTTGAGTCTAGTTTGCCGAGTGCGGCACTCGGCAAAGCGTTTGCCGAGTGTTTTTGGCGCTTTGCCGAGTGTCCTAGGCACTCGGCAAATCGCTCGAATCAAGTAGTGTCAAGCTATACTTGCTATCTTCAAATATCATCAACTCTTGGCTTGATCTTCACAAATGTTGTGGATCACTTGTAGCTTCATATATATGTCCTTCAATGCAGTGTTTAGTTGAATTAATCTTTAGTCAATTTTCCATGTGGGAGTAAACCATTATTATTGCACCAAATATTTAATACGAGCATTATGATTTATTTGATTTGATTAAAAATAAAATGGAAGCAACGGATACGCACACGTAATCACAATGTCAGATTAATTGTGCTTAGCCCATTTTATTTTATTTTAAATTAAATTAAATAAATCATAAGGCTCGTAAGAAGCCAGCAGCTCATCTGTGAATAATAGGTAACACGTACTCCTACTACTACTGTGCGTGGATAGAGCTAGCTAACTGTGAGTGTGATGACACAACCAGAACGCTGTACATACCAGCTGTTCCTCGGTTCATAGAGCTAGCAACAGTCGTCATGCACCCTCGTGGCCCTTGTTCCTCGGTTCATAGAAACACGTACCATATATACCCACGTTCGATCAATTACTCTTAGCCAGAACGCATGGACTGGAAGGGCGAAGACACGTGATGATCGATACTTGATACAACGAATTGGAGGACGACGTGCGATTCATCCATGTGCTGATTGTGTGTTTTTTTGGGTTTATTATGATCCTTTCCCCGGCCGGTGGTAACAATATTGTTGACGGAGGCATCATCATCGTCTTATCCAGCATTAAACAGTAAAGAATTGAGATAATTCATGAAATAAATGATAAATGAAGTGGGAGATTGGATAGGGCATATAACAGCCGCATGCATAGGATTAGGGGTGGTGTTGCGGTTGCTTTACCCGTAACGTTGTCGTGGAGGTGGAGCCATGATGCATGTCCTTGTGTCGGGGAACCACGAGTGGTGGTTGGTGGGTTCCAAAACGGGCAATCCTATGCCAGGACAAGCCCCAAAAAGCTGCTTTCAGCGCTGGGATAGCATGGCCATTGGAGGCGAAAAGTGGCTTTCCCAATGCCTATCACCCTGTTTGATTCAGCTATTCAGCCAAATCAGCAGTCATCTAGCAGTATTTTTCTCTCATAATAAACCAGCGAACAGTACTTTCAGCCATAATAAACCAGCGAAACAAACAGGCTGTATGATTCATCATTCATACTAGTATGCTGGAGTATGTATGCAGATGCAAATGCAAGCATGATAACCGCGCCAAAACGTACACTCATCTGCCTGCCATATATTCTCCTCCCTCTCGTACAGCAATACTCCTTCGGTCTCTAAATATATTTATCGTTTGCTATTCCGAAAAACAACTTTGATTAAATACATATTAAAAATATTAATATTTATGGTACATAATTAGTATCATTAGAAAGATCTTTGAATCTAGATTTTTAATAAATTTATTTTAGAGATACAAATGTTGCTCGTATTTTATATAAATCGAATTAAATTTACGGTACGCACACCACCGGCGATAGTTATTCAGAGAAGGAGGGAGCAGCCATCGTCGATGGATCAGTGTACTTGTTCTGTTACTCTTCATCGATCAGATCTGCAGTGATAGATAGATAGATAGATCCAAGTGTCCAGATAACAAGAGCTTTTGCCGTGGCTTTTACTGATCGAACGCCGGCCCAGGTGCAAGTGCAAGCAAAGATAGATGCTCGTACGCGTGTACTTGTGCCCGGCCAACTGAATTACAAATGGCTCGTACTAACTTACGTACGTACAATCGTGGTGCTCTGAGGGACGGCCCACAACATAATCACACCGATCGGGACAAAGCAAATGCAACAGTAGCTGAGATTCGTGGAGTTTTGTACACTGCATGTGCACAACAGTTGCTCCTGTACACTTTTACTTCTTTTTTTAGGAAAATGTACACTTTTACTTCTGGGACTGCACAACAGTAGCGGGAAAAAAGGCCCAGAGGCTACAGTGCACGATAGTAGGGCAGTAGGGCACTAGGGCCCCTAGCCCTGATGCGTTGTCAAGTGAAGGAAAGGGACCAAACAGTCTTGTTTAGCATTTAATTAATTTAACTGTGCGGTCGCTTTCTACATGTGTCACTGACAAGTGACAACTACAACAAATTCAATAAAACTTCGCTTGCAATAACAATAGCAATTTTCTTTCAGAGATGAAAAATGACATGGAAAAAGATCCAGGTTGTTTAAATTTCAGAGACAGAAACCCCAAACCATATTCTAATTTTTGCCGGTTGCTCTCCTACCATGTATTTCATTTGGAGACTAACTAGGATGGATGGTCCCAGCTCTCTTTTGCAAGATCAGGGGCGGATTCAGGGGAGGTGGAGGGCACAAATACAGGGAGAATGTCAGCTCAAGTTGTCTGTAGAGGGTGTTTAGTTGGTAGGTGAAAAGTTTTTGAGTATCACATCAGATGTTTCATAGGATGTCGGAAGGGGTTTTTGGATACTAATAAAAAAACTAATTACATAACTTGCTTGGAAACCGCGAGATGAATTTATTAAGCCTAATTAAGCCGTCATTAGCACATGTGTGTGTACTATAGCATTTAAGGCTAATCATGGACTAATTAGGCTTAAAAGATTCGTCTCGTGGTTTCCAACCAAACTATGCAATTAGTTTTTTTCGTCTACATTTAGTACTCCATGCATATGTCCAAACATTCGATATAATGGGGTGAAAATTTTTTGTGTGACTAAACACCTCTTTAGCTCAACCCAGAAACCCCATCAAAGCCCAACTTGCTGTTATTTAAGACCCCCCTCCCCCGGGCCAATTCTGGATCGGCCCCTGTCTAAGATGGAATCATCCTACATGAGTATTTGGTTCATGACATGGGATGATTTTAATTTAATTTTTTGTTTGGCGGGAGGAAGGAATGATGAGAGATGGGCTAGACGAAGCCGCTAGATGTCGATTCCCAACATCCAACATGGGCCAACCAATCAGCCTCATAGGCTCTTCTTCTACCTTCTTTTCTCATCTCGTGTTAGACTCACATGCACTGTCCCAGCTCGATTTGCCGACCACCGGAGCCACTCGTCCACCCTGCCCTGTGGGAGCCACATTGTGCTCACCGCCTAGCCTACTCGTGCTTCCTCGCCTGTGACCACCTATGCCTTACCCCACTGGAGATGTACCGCCCTACCATTCTCACCGACATACCCTACTCACGCCTCACCACGCACACGGAGCCGCATGTGCCTCAAAGCAGCCTATCCTGCACAACCTCACTAGCACCTCCCCACCTGCTTGCATTGGTGCCCCCATCACCTACATGCGTGAAGGAGGAATGGCAGCACACTGCAATATGACTGGGATGAAGAGGGATGCCCCCCCGTACCTTCAATTTATTTGGGTTGGATCCATCCCACATTTTTAGGATATATCCCCCTCTAGGGATGGATATATTCATCCCACTCACCCTGAACCAAACACTTGTTGAAATGGGATTGCCCAATCCCTATCCCACTTTGCTCCTCCAACCAAACACATACTTATAAGTTATAACTCATGGCTATATGCAAATATATAACTTCCTCCTCCTTCATCCACTTACTTCTCCAATGAGAAAGAGAAAAGAACCGTAAGACTTGAGAAAACATTCTATGAGTGTCTGGATACCCACATATAGAAATCATCGATTTTCTAAAAACACATGGATAGAGGTGGTTCGTATAGCCACCCCCTAGGAAGCGATTTCAGCTGGCTCTACAAATTAAGCAATTCCATAGTAGTGCTAGTATGTAGATCCTCAGTCATGTGTAACAAAACTAATATAATTTCGATAACAAAGTTTTTGTAACTCACTTTTTTCATACTCCATGCTATCGCAAACCTAAAGATTTCTAGGACTTTCTGGACAACTTAAGAAGGGAGTAATAAGATGATACATGTACCACTCAATTAATCCCCAGAGTTGTAGGGAGTCAATTATATCCTGTCAGTTCCCAATAAACGCCGGAGCTGCCGCCGCCCTCTCCCAACCACCACCGTCACCGCCCTCTCCCCAAGACACCAACTCGGTACCCCTCCCCTCTCCTAACCGGCAATCTTGCCAGTGGATAAAGGAGCAGGAACCCAATCCCTTTTCCTTCCATAGTTTTAGATTAGGATTGTGGATCTTGTTGATCTAGGGTTTAGTTCTAGTGTCATCGATGAGGTGGTGATGACAATGGTACTTTGGAATAGGTGTCACTGGTCTCTCCCTACCTCGACGACATTCGATCTGGCATCGGTGAAGGACCAACAAGAATTTGGTCTGTCAAATCTGTTGATCTTCTTCAGATCTTGGCAGTTGGTGTGCTTATCAGAGGAAATAGTTGGTTGGCTTTCAACGTGGCAATCTTGAACTCTTCTTTTGGTTTGTTCTACTGGAAGGCCCAGAATCTTCAACACTCTGTTTTGATGGTGAAGGATTGTAAGCCTATGTTCCTTGGAGGATTCCTCTAGCCGATGTTCTTTCAGTGGATTTTAGATCTCGTTGTTAGCTGCGAGTGGATTTTGCAGTTTTCAAGCCATGTTTGGCAAGGGTATTTGCAAGAGGCCCTTTCCTTTGCTGTTTTTGCAGTGTGTTCTTCTAGCTCCGACAAGCAGCGAACGTTCGAAAGAAGACGACTGATTTGGTCTTTGATGTACTCTTATTTTTTAGAGGTCGTTTTGTGTCTCTTTGTCTATCTTTTGTACTAGCTTTTGTTTTCCTTGAGATATATCATATATGAAACACTCATTCGAGTGTTTTTATTAAAAAAATGAAATCCTGCTAGCTAGATTTGATTAGAAGATCTAACTAATGTTTCTCATAGCTCTACTACAATATGGGCAATTATTGTCGAACCATCACTACCTGACAATTTTAAACCGATAGTGATAGGTGTATCGCTGTCGGTTCATAAGCAACAAGCCAATCACCATCAAATTTTAAAACCACCTAGTCCTATTACTAACCGGCAGTGATATCGACCCTGGACCGGAAATTTATATTCAAGGTGTTTAACTCTCTATCCTGTTCACATCCATGTCCTTATCTTCTCTCTCACACTCTCTCTAGCCTTATCTCCTCTCTATCTCTCTCCGTGTGCCTCCTCTCCCTAGATCCGTCCGCTCCTCGCCTCCCCTCCTCCCCTCCCCTCACCTCTGCTCTCCTCCTCCTCCTTGGTAACCCAGCGCGTGGGTCACAGTCAGCGGCCATGGTGTGGCTAGCTGCAGAGGATGGCCCTGCACTGGCTCCCACACAGGCGGTGTGGGCGGTGCTAGTGTTTTTTCTTTTTCTTTTAAAATGGGTATCATTGTCGGCGAGCAACCGACAATGGAAGGCCAAGTCTGTCATTGCTGCTGATTTCTAAATATACATGTGGTATAGTGTCGATGAATTTTGAAACCCTCCACATATTAATTTGTCGACGGAAGGAAGGACGGAGTACACATGCAGGGTAAGAGAGCCAGCATTCATATATACACACGCGATGGGTCCAGAAGCATGCTTCATCATATATACAGAGTACATATATATGATATAGGCATTGTTGGGAAGGATGGCAAGCTTGATGGCGATGCAATGCAAGACATCGTAGACTGTTTGAAGGAATTATTGTTGCCAGACCTCCTCAAATCGTTGATGGGTTTAAAGGGTCCTGCCTTCTGGAACCTTGTGGCGGAGGTCTCCTTGCCTCTTCGTAATGCGTTGTAGGGGTTTGTTGCTGTTGTGGTTGTCTTGTTGTTTCTCTTGTTCTCGTTGTCGGTAGCTTGTTGTTGGTAGTCGTAGTGTCTTTGTTGTGGTTCTTGTTGGTTGAGGTCGTCTTGTTGTTTTCGTTGTGCTCAGTCTGAGTTTATCTTCTTTTTAATATAATCGACAACTCTCCTGCCTGATTCATTTCAAAAAAAAAAATATGTGGAAAACAACTGGACGCGTCTCGCTCACGCTGATAAATCCAACAGCCGTGCATTGTGTAGTAGCTATATGTTGCAAGCAAGCCTCTGCCAATGTCGTTGCCAAATAAAAAAGGGAAAGGTTCCTCAGATGGCGCTGGAGCTGATGATGCGTACGTGCTATGAGGTCGCTAGCTCTCAACACACCAACCACGTATGCTATTGCTGCGGAGACAGGGGGGGGGGGGGGGGGGGCGGGCAGGGGCCTGCCCCCCCCCCCCCCCCCCCCCCCCCCCTAATGTTCCATGGGCTTCATTAGATGTCCTACTTAATCACCCTAAACAGTCCCTGCTAAGCCTGGCTCCAGATTGCCGTCGTTTTCTTCGGCTCTCCGTCCGTGAGTGTTGTTGCCTGTCGCAGCACCCTATGCAGCACTCTCAGCAGAGTTGGTGAACGAGCACCGAACATGCGGTCAGAAACCTTTAAGCTGCCAAGCTAGAACCTGGAAGAGACGCTAAAGCGGCAAGGTACTGCAGCACGAGTCATAGTAGTACTAGTTTATTTTTTTTCTCCATTCTCAAATCAGTGAATCATACTCCGTATCCCTTAAAGCCAAAGGTCACTAAGTGGCTAGATTAAATAAATGTAATATTATCTCATCCATTTAGACATTTAGCATTTGCCCCAGACGAAGAGGTAAAAACAATTGCTAGTCTTTTTAAGCAGATAATGAGGATCTGGCAGCGATAGCGGTGAAAACACCAATGCTATCAATAAGATTTAAGTTAGTGCAGATGTAATGCAAGCACCTAAATAATTATTTTTATATATACTTTACTTTATATTTTTTTATCATCCTATAAATTTTGTCAACACTCGGATTGACCCCTATGTAAGGATCCTGGATCCGCCCCTGGACCTGCCGTATTGCTTGCTACCATTTGATATAGCTTAGCTATAGGCTCCTCGTAAACCAGTGTGTGGACGGAACGAAGACATTCATGCAACAGTGCAAACTCTTGCAATGGCCACCTTGTGAACAGACACACACACACACACACACACACACACACACACACACACACACACACACACACACACACACACACACACACACACACATATATATATATATATATATATATATATATATATATATATATATATATATATATATATATATATAGTTACTCCCACCGACAGTACACGCAGCAACTTGGTGTCCGGCTAGTTAGGCGCTGGTTAACGGGCTGACAAACGCGACCCGTTTAGTTGGCGGTGATATGGGAGTATAGTATTTATCTGGACGTATGTACGTGAATTAAAAAAAAGCCGATGGCCAGATAATTCCCGTGAAAAACGGATAAGATTGTTTAATGGGTTGGCCGCTTGCGTATATATATTAGTCATGTTTGGACGTACGTCTATGGCCTGTTACTTTGTCGCTAGTATACACATGTGCTTTTGTGTGAATAAAGTATGGACGCATACTTTTTTTCATAAGAGTACATATTCATACTTTTTGAAGAGGAGTATGTACGCATACTTCTTTTTCTTGAAAGGAGTATTTATTCATACATTTTTAAAAGGAGTATGTATGCATACTTTTTTCAGTATGGATATATACGTCCAGATTTAGCTAGTATGTATACATACTTAAACAACACGGCCAGAGTATATGTGCATACATTCACGTATGGAGATATACAAAACAACGAGAGTATGTATTCATACTATTTTTGGGAATAAAATGTATGTGCATACTTCTGTGAGGTGGAGTATGTGTAGATACTTTTGTTGACAAAATTACACCAATGTAATACTCACATGCAGAAATCAAAGCATTAGTAATTAAAAAAAATCCAAAGATAATAGAACCAGCCTTCACTGCCAATGCCGACATCCCATCCGCACGGATTTCTTTCTGGTGCAGATGGCAATTTGTGCTCCCCCGCTGGATGCTCACGCCATGCCAAGATAGATACGTCCACCATCGAAGCATCGCTGGATACTGCGTGACAGGAGCCGCCGGCACCGGACACAAGAAGATCGAGTAGTCTGGCTTGCCGCATCTGGTGTGGTGACCCGTGACCAAGATCGATCTGGTGTACTACTACCACCGTTGGCCGGACACCAGTCCTGTGGCAAGGAAAAAATCATGTTAGTTCAATTCAGAAACTAGCGTGTAGATTGGAACCAAAAGATCAAGAACGAAAAAAAGAGTGCGTATTATGAAGGAGCAGGCATACCAACGCACGCATGCAGCTGTCACACCGCCGATGGAGACCAGAGCGGTGTCGGCTCCTCCTTCATTACGCACGACGGAGAACAGGGGAGGATTTACGCGTGCGCCAGGCCGCCACCGGGTGGAAGGCAGGGGAGTCGTAGCAAGGTACCTCGATCTGGATCTGGACGCCGCCAAGGGGTGGACGACGGGGGCGCCATAGCCCCTGCGTGACGCTCGCCAGTGGTGGAGAGGACCGTGCTGCCGCCCCTGCGTGATGCTCGCCGGTGGTGGAGGCGCCCCGCGCCGCCGCCGTCGACGTCGCCGGGGGGAGGGGAGGGCTCGCTATCGCCGCCGCTAGTGGAAGTGGGGAGAGCTCGCCGCAACTGCCGCTTGGATGGATCCACCGGCGGATCTTAGAGGGAGCCGCCGCCCACCGTCCTAGAGAGATGCGAGGAGAGAGAAAAGAGAGATTAAAATGTCAGCCATCATCTGTGCCTACGTCTCAAGCCATCGTCAGCAGTCAGCTTGATCCGCTTTCCACGCTAAGGCCACGTTTACTTCCCAAATTTTCTCCCAAATTTCACTATAAAAAAGAAGATTTCCCATCACATCAAAATATCGACACATATATAAAGTACTAAATGTAGATGAAATCAAAAACTAATTACACAGTTTTATTGTACTTTGCGAGACGAACATTTCAAATTTAATTAATCAATGTTCAGACAATTATTACCAAATAAAAACAAAATTACTACAGTGTCGAGACACTGTTTATGCCCCGAATTCAGTCCCAAATTTGGACATCTAAACACGCCCTAATTATCCTGCCATCCGGATGTACGCTGATTTTTAATTCACGTATATACACATACCGAGGCTAGATACAAACGGGTCAGTTTTTTTAACCCGTTAGCTCCGCTGAATGGCCGGCCGGCTTCCCTCTCCTTGTGTGCCTAGGAGGAGGGAGTAACTACTCCCAGAGAGTGGAAAAATTTATATATATATATATATATATATATATATATATATATATATATATATATATATATATATATATATATATATAAAGAGAGAGCTCAAATTTGGGCTACGTATTAATTATTTCCAATGACAAAATATGGTTCCATGAATATATTTGAGGTGTATATATAGTATAGTATATATATATAATATATAAATATATATAACCCTTATTATAAACACAGTATACCATACCACCAACGTGTTAATTAAACAACTTGATCGATCGGTCAAAATAAGTAGGACCGGACCTGATGAAAAGAAAGGGAGGAAAATAACGAACGAACATGCCAGACAAAGATGCTTCAGGAGTGTCTTTTGTTGGGTGATCTTCTGAGGTAGTAGTAGTTGTAGTGAATGAAGTGTATCTGTGTGTCTGTCGAGTTTCGAGTGAGTGTTGGACGACGACATGCATCAGCGACCTCTCGGCCGGCGCGCGTCGGCGGAGTCGTCGTCAGCTAGAGGAAGTCGACGCTGAACTCGTCCTCCAGCGCGCTACGGGCGAGGTCGAAGCAGGAATCCGGCAGGTCCCGCCGGATCGGGAAGCCCGCAGAGCCGCCGCCGCTGACGTTGTTGTGACCATGGAGCCTCGGCGGCGCCGGGTGCTGCTGCTGGTGCTGCCAGGGGCTGTACTTGGCCGGGTCGAACTGGTATGCCGCCTCGGCATCGTGGCCGAACATGTCCATGTGAGGCGGCATCGGCTCGCCGCCGACCACATTTCCGCCGCAGGTCCAGGTGCCGTTGCTGTTGCTGGAGCTGTCGCCGCCCGTGTAGGCGCTATACGTCGTCGCTGCGTCGGAGACCACGTCCACGCCGCCGTAGTCGCAGAGGTGGTTGTCGGACCGGGCGAACGAGTGCGCGGCGCCGTAGGAGCCCTGCTGCATTGTCGGGACGTTGGTCACGGAAAGTGGGTCGAAGCTGACGGTCGGGGAGTGTGGCGCGAGAGGGTCGTCGCTGCTGGCGGCGTCCATAGCGGCGAAACAGTGGTCGTCGGTTGATGAGGCGAGCTGCTTGTCGTCCTGATGACGATGCGGCGCCACGGCGTTGTCGTCTGCAGCGACGACGTCGTCGTTGTTGAGCGGCTTGTGCGTGGCGGGGTCGATGCCCCGCTGCCGGAGCTTCTTCTTGATGCACGAGTTCCAGAAGTTTTTGATCTCGTTGTCCGTCCGACCCGGCAGCTGCGATGCGATCTGGGACCACCTGAAGGATCACGTACAATCACATATATATTCACATGATGCATGTGTGCTACCTTATAGTTATACATGTATGTATGTAGTATGTGGTGGCAACTGACATAAGAAACTCTGAGTGAGATTGCCATTGTTCATTTGAGTGCAACACTAAAATAAATGAAAAAGTGTGGGTGTGGCTTCCTGCTCCAAATTAAGAAGGAGCTACTTACGTGTGTGTTGTTAATTGTTATATATATTACTTCAAGTTTATCAGGTAACGAACGACTACCTGTTTCCTAGTATCTTGTGGAAGCTGATGATGAGATCCTCCTCCTGCTGGGAGAAGCTGCCCCTCTTGAGGTCAGGCCTCAGGTAGTTGATCCATCTCAGCCTGCAGCTCTTACCGCATCTCTCCAAGCCTACACGTACCAAAACATAAGTATATATCACAATGCAAGAGCTAGCGAGTTGGCAACGGCTGGTGAATATATACCAAGCAAATTAAGCATCATATTTTGTGCAAGAGATAAATAAAGAGACTAATAATGAATAATTAGCTGAATATATAATGCCAGTTAAGTGACGATTATATTGAATTGAAGTAGTACTACACTATACACAGTACATACCTGCGAGCTTTGGGACTGAGCTCCAGCAGCCAACGCCATATCGGATGATGTGATTGTAGAGCTTCTCGTCCTCCTCCGGCGACCACAGGCCCCTCCTCAGCTTGGGCCTCGCCACCGCCGCCTCGCGCCCCATGGATCAATCGGATGGACGGGGCAGCGAGGCCGGCGGCTGCTGGCCGGGCAACTAACACGCTCTAAGCTGCTCTTTGACACCGCCCGGCCGGCCGGATCTATACCGTTGCTTGTGCTGTGGCCTGTGCCCTGTGGGATCAGATCATGGATCAGTTTCTTCAAGACTAGTACCGCAGGTCGCAGGCAGCAGGCGCCAGCACCAGTTAGCGGCAGGTGATGGCAACAATGATGATGAGACGGCCTGGCGCTGGCGGGCGATATAAATTAAAAGCGACGGTTGGCTCGCTATCTCAGCAGCTCAGCTCAGCTCAGCTCTCAGGGGACAGCAGGCAGTTCGATGCTTGAGACTTAAGCTAGAGATAACAGACCGACTGCGATCTTATTAAAGTGGAGCTGAAGAAACTATAGCTTGTAACTAAATAAAAGGGGAGAAAAAAAGCGGCAACCAGCAGTGGTCTTCTCACTGTGTGCGAGCAAGGGCCGGTTTAGTTACAAAAATTTTGGCAAAAATGGTACTGTAGCACTTTTCGTTGTTATTTGGTAAATAGTGTCTAATTATGGTCTAATTAGGTTTAAAAGATTCATCTCGTCCATTTCGTCTAAACTGTGTAATTAGTTTTATTTTTTATCTATATTTAATGCTTCATACATGCGTCTAAAGATTTGATGTGACAGAAAATCTTGAAAAATTTGGCAAAATGAAGTGGAACTAAATAGGGCCCAAGATCGAATGGGGGAGAGATCAGAGAGAGAGAGGCCAGGCACTCTAGCTATAGCTACTCATAAAGTGAGTTTGAAGCAAGGTAAGGGCAAGGTCCCCGTGGGCTAATGGATGGGGGTGGGTTGGAGGAGATTTAAGGAAATAAAGCAGGTAGCTTGAGGTGCGGGGAAGAGAGGCGATCAAGTACAATAATCCCACGATGTGACAACAAACTCCATCGACCCATCGGCAGCTAGCAATATAATGGCATGTCAAGGCAATGCATGCTATTAGCTAGCTAGCTGCATGTGGGCCGGGGGCAATGGCAACCAGCATCAGTCGACCACACCACATGCATTATCGCCGTTTCGTCGTCATCATTGCCAATTCGTCAGCTCCCAGCAACAGTCCCTGTACGGGGTAAAGGTGCTTAGCCTTTTTAATTATTATTGTCATTAGCTAATCTCCGTTGCCCCTTTTACTTTTATCGCCATTTCCCTTCTCTCCGTCCCGGGTGGTGGTGGTGGTTGTTGGGATATGACACGCTACGTATATAAGATTACTACACACACATGCATATGTACATGCTGTGATGAATCTAGAAAAACATGCTAAGGAGAAAGGGCTAAATAATATAAGCTATAAATCTTACTAGCCTAAATTAATGCGATATAATAGTCATTTAAAATAAAGAACGCATATAACGATACCAATTCAAAATCCTCAAGCAATATATAGAACATCGAGGATAGAAAAATATTATGAAATAAAGAGCATCTGATAACCAAAGAGATTCTGTATGACTCTACAATTCCACACCACTTTGACCACCGTCCTTAATTTTACATAAATTAAAAATGCCATGCATTCTTCACAAATCAAGATAACATTATGAACTGAAATAAACTAATACAATGGGCACCATTCATTCTTGGGGCTCTATTGCATTGTCTTTTTTTACTCAATCCTGCTCTCTTTAGTTCTAGCACTACTATTCAACACATCTTTCTCACTAAAAAATATATTTCTGTCCTAGACTCCTATGCCCTATGATATGAAATACTTCAAATTGCCACTACCACAAAAAGCGGTTTTAGGAGACAACACTACTACATATTGTGTTATCACCATTAGGACCTTCACCACACATTTTTTATAGCCGACGGTTATTAAGAACTCAAAGTTAGGGTCTCACAAACCGATGATAACGGTGACTGTTGAAAGACATATTGATCTAAAGCAAAACCCCAACCCTAGTTTGGGTGATTGTTACTGAACACATAATCTAAGGGGTAAACAAGGACCCCCTATTGGCGTCCCTAAGGTATCTCAAAAAGTTACAAGGCCTGCCTAAAAGATGGTGACGCACTGACGCAACACTGTAATCGATTCAGGATGTCCACTTGTTTTGACGACGATTATCTTTGATTTCCAAGGAATTTTGATGTAGGGCCAAAGTCATTGGTTAGCGTATGAAATTATCTTCCATCTGGATGTAGAACATAAAAAATAGAGTCCGTATGCGACCTGGGAGTCCATTTTAGTGCAGGCTACTCCTGGAGTTCGAGATGGACTCGAACTTGTATGGATTGGGCCTCCAACTTGGCCTAGATGCACGCTGGCCTCCTAAAGTGATAACCAAGGAGGAGATCATACTTGGGTATCTTTGAGGTGTTCTACACATGATTGGGGCATGCTCCAACTTGGGCTAGGGTCCCAAAGGTAATGTCAAGCCCAAGACAACGTTGCAACACTCGATAGAAATAACAGCAGCTTGTCATGATGATTTGAAGACCTTGCTGATGCAATATTTATATGGGACCAGATCTATTCAAAAGCTTATCAAACATGGTTTTCATCAAGTGCTCATTGACGTCAATCACACTCCAGTTGGAGGAGTTATGGCCTTCCCAATAAAGTACTGTCAGGCTGCTAACGAACCAAATGTTATGCTTCAATGGTCTTGTACCCCAAGATGTGTCTTGAGCATGGTGCATCAACGTCCTACGAGTTATAGAGGCCATGTATGAAGTCTCTCCAAGGTTCCTAGCATCCTCAAATCATTCGCTAAACACGTTGAAAGTGCCAACATTAAGTAGCAACAAATTCTTGCTTATGTCGTTGTGCAATCCTTGGAACAAGCTCACCTTGTGTTTAACTTTATTTCATGGACGTATCCATAGGTATCATGTCCTCGTCAACTCAGGCCCAATTTCATAATAGCCTTCTTTGGAGTTTGGCAGAGTCCCTCTTGTATCTTATTTTAAGTTGTAAGACAGTTTTATCATAATGGTAAACTGGACTTTCTATGTTACTTTGATTCAAGCTTTTATTTTGCATTAACTTCAAGTACTTTATGTACCTCATGGAATCTAGTGGTCTCTTAGACCTCTGAGCTTGCTAAGTTATCTTTGCTCATTTTATTACATTTAATTTCCTCAATTGTATTTATTTCATTTTTACATGTTTCCCGCCTAGACTTAGTTGATTTTAATCACTGAACTAGTATGATTGTTATTTTTTTCAATGATCATGTGAATTATGTTAGGCTAGGCTTAGATGTGATGTCTTTCTCTGGTGATAGCATAAATTGAGACTAGCCCCATGGAAGAATGCGGATAGTAGGTAGTGATAGCCTTGATTATCTGTTTTGAAGTTGGTTATGTTCATATTAGTTAGTAGGTGTCATGAAGGTAATGTGTCTCCGTCTTGGTGTGGAAATTGAAGATCCACTATGCCCTGAAGTGAATAGGAATGTATATCAGGGTTTGAACTTTGGTTCTTCTAGACCAATGTGTAAGGTCAATTCAAGGTGCTGACATGTATTGTCTCAATCTTTACATATGTAATACATCATAGTATTAAAGTTTGGACCTTGTCATCACAAGTTCTTGTTGAACACACTACTACACGAATGACCTTTAGTCCCGGTTGGGAAGGACTTTTAGTCCCGGTTTCCCAACCGGAACTAAGGTTTTGGGACTAAAGGTCCCACCCTTTAGTCCTGGATCACACAACCCGGAACTAAAGGTCCATCGCGAAACGAAAAATAAACGAAATTCTGGAGACCTCTTCTCTTGCGGTGTGTAAGATTCGAACTCAGGACCACCCGCCTCGCGCGTAGATTACTTACCAACTCAACTGCACACCATATGTGACAAGTCTTGTGCGCTCCTCCTTTTGAATTGACCCGTGGAAGACCTTTAGTCCCTGTTGGTAATACGAACCGGGACTAAAGGCCAACCTTTAGTCCCGGTTGGTGCCACGGCCCGGGACAAAATCTTTAGTCCCGGGTGGTAACACCAACCGGGACTAAAGGTTGGCCTTTAATCTCGGTTGGTAACACCAACCGGGACTAAAAGTCCCCCCGACAAGGCCTGGCGCCAGATCCATTGGGCAGGGGACTTTTAGTCCCGGTTGCTGTTATCAACCGGGACTAAAGTCGTTTTTTTGTCCCGGACACAAATTTCGCTGGGACTAATGCCCATTTTAGACATCGACGAAAGGTTTGTTCTCTAGTAGTGACACTACATAAGATTTGTAGTTTAAACTAATAGTTCAATTGCATCAAGAGAACACAGATCTCTATACCTTTGAGATAATCCTAGGAAAAGGCTATCATGTACAAATTTATTGACACATCCAATGTAGAAATTATATAACATTGTTACATGACCATAAGCCGTAAAAGTCTATGGGAGAAATCCGTTGGAGTAAATCATGCAGATTACATCAAGAAAGTGAAACAAAATAGTGGAACAAAGGTATATCTTCATCTCCATGAAAATACTTGAGTGCAAATGAAACCCCTAAACTTCGGTCATTCTCATTGTCGTTGAAGTCACATCTAGGCTCATAATCTAAAAGGAACAAAAAGAGTAGTATGTGGATGCCAAAATACTCGCCATTTGGCACCTATGAGCCATGTTGGAATTTAACTAAAGAGGAATTGTTTGTAGTTTTCCTAATGAGATTGTGCGGCAAGTATCAATGTAGTATATCATATCCATGTACCACCACTAAGGTATTCCCAAAACAAGGATATCGACCAATTCCCTGTCGAAGATATAATAGATAAGTTATCCACATGTCCCGAAATTAGACAACTCAACGAAAGGGGAGATATAATAGATAAGGAATCTAGTCAAGACTCAGCTAAGCAATCTAGCGCACCTTGATCTGTTTGAGCTAGTTTTTTCTACTAAATCTTCTTTAACACTATTTATAGAGAAAGGGGATTGGGTTTTTCTCAATCTAGTAGAGATGCTCTAAGTTCCTTATTAGTCAATTGATTTATACTCTTTTGGAAACGTTGCCATATATATACAAATGCCGACACATAATAACGTAAGATTTTGAGATTGATGAACTCACCATATCCACCTTAATTTGTCGTCAATGGGCAAGGTCAGCCAGAGATATCAATGCCGGTTGGTTCATAACTTGGATAATATATATAATGTCAAATATAATATAGATAGGTTAACTCCCACAAATAATTATTGCTAATAATATTTTTAAAGAAATACTAGTACTTCTGTTTCGAGTAGTGCGTGCTGGCCGTATTGTTGAATGAATGCACGATTTTTGGTTTGATGAGGTTGACTACTTTTGATGGACGTACAACCTAACAAACCAAAACCAACGGAAGCTAAATGACAAGTACGTACGTATACGTACACTAGTTGCCCTGACCCCTGAGGCCCTGAGCACTGTGTTTCATTTAATGACGAGCATAATAACCGTCGTCCCCTCCAGAGGGCAGAGGCATATCATAAATCGTGTTGAGTCACCTTCGTCGCTACAGACGACAGTCGCCAAATAACGACAAGGTCGCCAAAGGCAGGCTGTTTTTTTTTTTAAAAAAAATCTAAGCACTACTACTAGCTTATTAGCCGCTTGTCGGGCCATGCATGCAATAATGCAATGGGCGCCTCAACCACGACTTTGGTGTGAATTTGCAATGCAAGATGGAGGGGAGGGGAGAGTACTGCCTAGTGCTAATTAGCTGGAACAAACTAAAGGTACCAATAACGACTTACGTAGTACTGTTGTTGGCGCTGCCCTTTGTTATTGCCAGCCTGCCGACCACAGTGCCTGTGCCGCGCTACCGTCGCATCGTCTCATCCCTAGTCCGGCCGGTCGCTGCTCTGTGCCTCGCCTTCGATCCCGTCAATCTCAGCGGCTTCAATTCTTGAAATATGCCGAGATCTATTGCGATTAATTTCACTCGATAGAAATCTCCATCATAGCAAATTAATTTAGAAGCTACTGTAGTTACAATTTTTGACAAGCTAAGGAAACACAGCGTGCAAGCAAGACATCTTAAATTATCATCCTGTACGTCGTCGTCCGTGTCGAGTTGCCATGCAAATACCGTACCAGTGCTCATGTCTTGATGCAAAAGGCCCCGAGATCTTCGCATCGCCGCAGCGAGTTCCTCACGCGCGCGTCAGCGTGGCTACGATAGATCATCTCGAAGCATGCAGCATGAAGCATCCGTGCAGAAATATCTGCGATAGGGTGCTTTCAGACCACCAACTCTACTACCAGGCCATGTGAGCTAGTAGTAGCTACCTACCTAGCTATAAACAAGTCTAATTAATAATTATATATAATTATATTTACCTTGCTGACTGGAGATATCCAGATAGGTGCCGACGTTTCGCTGTTGATGGATGCCGCTCAAGTCCGGTCCGTACGGAGGAGTTTAACTCCCACACAACAATCCCGCGACGTAACTGTCAAAGGTGTCTGCTCGTCTCCAGGATTAGTTTGTCACAGGCAAGGAGATAGTCAATATCAAGCTTGGTGGGGGACGTGTATAGTAATTCCAGTTAGGGCTGGTTTAGATGGGCTCATATATCCGTCTCTACTCTAATTCATCTCAACACATATGGATTTAGGTGGATACGAGCTCAACTTCGTATCCACCTCGATCTACGTGTGTTGCCTATTGGAGTGGGTTGCGGTGGAAATTAAGCTAGATTGACATAGTCAATCATCCCCATATATAACTGTAAGGACTGTCATGAATATCAAGTAAGAGTACCTCTTAATTAATGTATCCTCTCGCAGAGTTCTAGCTTGGGATAAGTGGACAGCTTGGCTAAATTTAGTAGCTAAAATAGCCAACATTCATCTTTCTAATGAGAAGATGCTTTAGTTGGGACCTACATAATCGTGGCCAGTTCTCAGTGCAGTCAATGTACCAATATTTGATAAACCAAGATACCCTTTTACCAATAAATTTATCTGGAGGTTTAAGCTCACCCTTTACATAAAATTTTCCTTCGGTACCTCTAGTGAGGTGTGATATTAGCAAAGGATAATTTAATTAAAAGAAATTGAACCAGTAACAAAAAGTGTTGTTTCTATGATTGCAATGAAATAATTAAACGCCTCTTTTTTTTAGAGCCTGTTCACCTGGCTTATAATCCGTCTTTTTCAGCTTGTTTTTTCAGCCGAAACAGTATTTTTCTCTCACAACAAATCAGCCAACAGTGTTTTTCAGCCGGCTAATCAGCCCAGCCGAACGGGGCCTTAATTGCTAGCACGCGAAAACTATTTGCAACATTGTTTATATAGCAATTGGGTTAACCCCTCCTAGATCCGTCACCCATATGCTTGGAAGTTGGCTAACGGGCACTGGGAGAGTGGAAAGAAATTTGATTTTTGTGGGGTTGCTGCTATTATTCGGACAATTTGCACTACTAGAGAACAGACTTTCCATCTTTGGATTTAGTCCTGGCTGGATTTTGGCTCGGGAGTGATGAAAGATTTAGTCCCGGTTGGAATCACCAACCGAGACTAGAATCCCCAGCCCAACGGATAGTGCAGCAGACTTTTACAGCACTATCCGTTGGGGACGTTTAGTCCCGATTTGTGATTCAAATCGGGACTAAAGGTTGACTTTCAATCCTGGTTGTAGCCACAAACCAGGACAAAAGGCCCAGCCAACCTTTGATCCCGGTTGGTGGCTCCAACCAGGACGGGAGATTGATCCTATAGTCCCGGTAGGCTCCACCAACCGGGACTAAAGGTCCCCACCTATATATATTCGCTTGCACTGTTCCCCCAGGACGAGACCAGGTTGTCAAATCGGTCGCCGGCCCTTGTCTTCATCCTGTTCTTGCTTGGGGGAGCAAGTTCTTGCTCTCGGGCGCTGCTGGCTTCATCTCCAAATCTTTCAAAGGTTAGCAACCTCATCTTCTAATCTTTCATTGCTAATAATGTAGACGTTTAATGCTTTATTTATAAGCATAGAAATATTCAAATATGTGATTTTTGCAGATTATGAATAATAGTGGTGGATTTTATTTTTATTTATACATCATTTGTAGATCTTTGTTTTCTAGATTATGAGTATGTGGTTGGTTTTTAAGATTATGAAATATTTAAGTATGTGGTTGTTTTAGATTATGAATAAGCATAGAAATATTCAAATATGTGGATTTTAATGTTTTTTTTAGATTATGAATATGTGGTTGTTTTCTAGATCTTTGTTAGCAACATTATTTCTTTATGAGAGTTAATAATCGTTCAAAAAAATATGTGCAAAATGTTTAAGTTTATTTGACATGCATATATCTCTTAATGATTTATTGTTTATATGTTTATCTAATATATAATGTTGCATGGTATATTTATATGGGGGTTCTACATTTATTGGGATGTTTTTTTTTCAGTTTTTTTAGTTATGATGAATGGCGACGGATCACTTTCCCACCCACATGCACCAGGTTTCCACCCTGACGATGTTCCATTCGAGCCATCGTCCAAAAAGGTCCTCCCGTGTAATCCAGACCCATCAGTTGTATGTAATATTTTAAATTTTGCATGCTAATATAATTTTTGCTTATACACATTCATTGATAATATGATTATTGCATATGTTACAAACTATAAAATTGGTGAAGTGGCTGGAAGATGCACTATGACTGCTTGGGGTATTGACATCTTCGAGAACACGACATGTCAGGAAGTGAATGGAGGCGAGATATGAACGTGCAGTCTCTCATTTGACATCCCCATTATATACAATAATCAGGTGCGCCAGCAGATCGTACAGGTTGGATGACAGTCGGTGATCTAGGTAGGTGCCCAACTCAACACCGTGCATCTTATTTTGCACGCACTTGAGCGGATTGGGTACCGTATTCCTGATCGGTCCCAAATGAATATACAAGTTTTAGTTCAGCGTACTCTGAATGTGCCGCTAGTAACCAAGAGGAATGCGTCATGCAACTTAATGGATGTGGTATGGCGTGTATGATATGAGAGTAATGTTTATTTATTCTTATTATTATATAAGCGCTTTCTGATACTTTTTTGTTTATCCGCTTGCAGCATTTGCTCCATGACTACACCTATGCTACGTGTGTCTTGCAACCCATTCTCACGCAAGCTCTTAAACAACTGGGGTATTACTGAGACTTCGTGAAAGCGATCGGCCAGAGGACGATAGCTGGCTACCAGCTGAAAGGTCTTGATGGTTAGAGGGGGTGAATAGCCTTTTAAAATTTTCTACAAAGACAAGCTAAACAAGTTTATTAATATAACAAATAGCAAGATGCTAGTTTTGCTTAGCCTACGGGGTGTTTGCAAGCCACCTATCCAATTTACAATTCTAGTATTTGCACTCAACCGCACAAGTCAAACCGAGAAGGAAACTACAACTACAACTAGCAAGCTACACAAAAGAGCTACTCTAGCAAAGCTAACTAGCTAGCAAAGATAACTAAGAAGGTAATACGGAGTTGAGTTAGGAGAGTTTCACCGAGGGGCGAAGTATTGAGCCAACCAATATGATCAACAATGAATACCAAGACAACCGAACACCAGGATCAATCAATCACAATATGAAAGTGATGACACGAAGATTTATCTCGAGGTTCACGTGCTTGCCGGCACGCTAGTCCCCGTTGTGTCCCTCTTCACCACGTGATTCGGTGGCTAATCGGTCTCACACCGAGCCTCTCAAAAGGCGCCACAAGAACCTACCAAATGGCAAAAGGTTGCAAATGACACGAGCAATTTACTAACGTTGCCTTTGGTGCTTCACCGAGGTAGGCACAAAACCCCTCACAAACACCGGAGGTGGCCAAGAACAATCACCAACTCTTGCCAATGCCTCCAAGCTGCTCCAAGCCATCTAGGTGGCGGCAACCACCAAGAGAAACAAGAATCCCACAGCAAATCAACCACCAAGTGCCAACTAGATGTAATCTCACAATGCAAATGCACTTGGATCACTCAATCTCACTACGAATATGCAAAGAAGCAAGAGAGATGAGTGGGAGGGGAGTTGCTTAGCTCAAAGTGCTCACAAGTATGTTAAATGTTCAAGAGAGAGAGCCTTGAGCTGGCCAACGAGTATTTATAGACGTACCCCTTCGAATATAGCCATTAGACACTTGAAATAGCCGAAGTTGCGCTGACCGGACGCGCTGGTCAAACTGACCGGACGCGCCGATCGCATAGTGCCTACGCTTGCGAAACACCGACCGGACGCGCTGGTCGCGCGGACCAGACGCGCGAAGTATGACCGGACGCGCTGGTCAAGCCTGAGCCGCGCTCTAACGAAACAGCGACCAGACGCGTTGTAGAACTGACCGGACGCCACAGAGCCAACGTCCGGTTGGAGTCCAGTAAGCTCCCTCAACGACCGGACACATCCGGTCGATAGTGACCGGACGCGCCACCGCGTCTGATCAAAAACAAAAACACGCGCAGATGCTAAACACTGACCGGACGCGTCCGGTCAAACAGAGACCGCGACCGGTCCAACGTCCGGTCACCTCTGTGACCTCCGTTCGCCTCTGTTTCTTTTCCTACTTCCGGCATAGTGGGAAAAAGTCATTTCAACTTGATAGAGGGGGAGTGCCCGATCTTTCGGTGAGTGGAGATAATTTTAATTTGGTGGTAGTAGACCCTCATGATCCGACTACGACGAGCGAACCCGAAGCACCAATGCAATCGCTGAACCAACTCCCAATGGTTACCAACCTCACCGGTACGAGGTCAGCCTGACCACGAAGATCAATTCCTGCACGCAATCGAAGAACGAACAAGAAAAAGACACGAGCAATCTTATTATCACTCGAAAGTGGAGTTCTGAATTACACGAGACAGCACAGATTGGCGCGTGTTCGAGAGTAGCTAAAGCTAGATGTAAAACAAAACTCAAGTTGTAAACAAAAGTGACTCTGACTAAATAAAAGGGCGGCAGCAGGAGAGTGGCGCGCGCCCAAAGAAAGGGCTGCGGCTCCAAACCCTAGGCGCCCCACCTTGGACTGCTCTGTTGGCCCATCTTCTTATTCTGCTGGGCCTTCGTTCCTTAATAGCATGATGAAGTTTAATTCTCTTGCACGGGCCCGAGTGATTGGCCCAACTAGATGATCAATTGTAGGCGCCTGTGGTGGAGGAGTAACTGGAGGCGCCTGAGGTGCTGCTGGTGTAGATGTACGCGTGGTGTCCTCATCATCCTCCCCTTCTTGAACTGAAGTCGTCCTCGACGGCAACTCCTCATCTTCACCCGCATACCGTTTCAAATCTGCAACATTAAAACTCGTGGAAACACCAAACTCTGCAGGCAGGTCAAGGATATAAGCATTATCATTAATTTTGGTTGGCACTTTAAAAGGACCAGCAGCACGTGGCATTAATTTAGAATGACGTAAAGCAGGAAAACGATCTTTTCTCAAATGCAACCAAACCAGATCACCCAGTTCAAAAGTAACATGTTGTCTCCTTTTACTACCCGCAACCTGATATTTAGCATTAGTAGCAGCAATGTTTTGTTGAGTTTGCTCATGCAAGCTAATCATTTGATCAACATGTGCAGTGGCATCTATGTGTGGGGCGTCCTCAGCATCAAGCGCAAACAAATCAATAGGCGCCCAAGGAATATAACCATAAACAACCTGAAAGGGACACATCTTTGTAGAAGAATGCGTTGCATGATTATAAGCAAACTCAACATGAGGCAAGCAATCTTCCCAACGTTTCAAATTTTTATCTAAAACAGCCCTAAGCATGGTTGACAAAGTTCGATTAACCACTTCAGTTTGTCTATCAGTTTGAGGGTGACAAGTTGTGCTAAACAGCAATTTAGTTCCCAATTTATTCCACAGTGATCTCCAAAAATGACTAAGAAACTTAGCATCACGATCAGAGACTATTGTATTTGGAATACCATGCAAACGAATAATCTCGCTAAAGAACAATTCAACAATATTGGTAACATCATCGGTTTTATGATAAGGTATAAAATGAGCCATTTTGGAGAAACGATCAACAACCACAAAAATACTGTCCCTCCCCTTCTTAGTTCGAGGTAATCCCAAAATAAAGTCCATAGAAATATCAAGCCAAGGGGAAGTAGGAATAGGCAAAGGTATGTACAAACCATGGTTGTTCAATCGTGACTTAGCTTTCTGGCAAGTAGTGCAGCGAGCAACAAGGCGCTCAACATCAGCGCGCATCCAGGGCCAAAAGAAGTGGGCAGCCAGCACCTCATGCGTTTTGTAGATGCCAAAATGCCCCATGAGACCGCATCCATGCGCTTCCTGTAATAACAAACGACAAACCGAGCTTGCTGGAACACACAACTTGTTAGCGCGAAACAGGAATCCGTCCTGTATGTGAAATTTGCCCCATGGTTTGCCATGAATACAATGGGTGAAAGCATCTTTAAAATCAGCATCATCCACATATTCATTCTTCATAGTTTGCAAGCCAAAGATTTTAAAATCTAACTGTGACAGCATGGTATAGCGACGAGACAAAGCATCAGCAATAACATTTTCCTTGCCGCTCTTGTGTTTAATAATGTAAGGGAAAGACTCAATGAATTCTACCCATTTAGCATGACGACGGTTCAGGTTTGTTTGGGTACGAATATGTTTTAAAGCCTCATGATCAGAATGAATTATAAACTCGCGATGCCAAAGGTAGTGCTGCCAAGTATGCAAAGTGCACACTAAAGCATAAAGCTCCTTATCATACATAGAATAATTCAAGCTAGCACCACTTAATTTCTCACTAAAATAAGCAACCGACTTTCCTTCTTATGACAAAACAGCACCTAGCCCAATACCGCTAGCATCGCATTCAAGCTCAAACACTTTAGTAAAATCAGGCAACTGCAAGAGAGGAACATTGGTTAACTTATCTTTCAAGGTGTTGAACGCAACCTCTTGCGAATCACTCCAAGCAAAGGAAACATCCTTCTTTGTAAGCTCATGTAGAGGCGCTGCAATGGAGCTAAAATCACGAACAAACCTGCAGTAGAAACCTGCAAGGCCAAGAAAGCTTTGAATTTGTGTGACCTTTGTCGGTGTAGGCCACGCCCGAATGACATCGATCTTGCTGCTATCCACCTCAATGCCCTGTGGAGTAACAACATAGCCAAGAAACAAAACACGTTGTGTGCAAAACATGCATTTTTCGATGTTAGCAAATAAATGGGTTGCACGCAATGCATCAAAAACAGCACGCAAATGTTCTAAATGCTCTTCCATGGACTTGCTATAAATGAGAATGTCATCAAAATAGACAACTACAAACAGTCCTATGAAGGGCCGCAGAACTTCATTCATCAAACGCATAAATGTGCTGGGAGCATTTGTCAAACCAAACGGCATAACCAACCATTCATATAACCCAAATTTTGTTTTGAAAGCCATTTTCCATTCGTCACCTAATTTCATGCGAATCTGATGGTAGCCACTACACAAATCTACCTTAGTGAAAAGAATGGCACCACTCAGCTCATCTAGCAGATCTTCAAGGCGTGGTATAGGGTATCGGTAGCGAATGGTAATGTTATTAATAGCACGACAATCTACACACAGACGCCATGATCCATCTTTCTTGGGAACAAGTAACACGGGAACGGAGCAGGGGCTAAGAGACTCACGAATATAACCCTTGTCAAGCAACACCTGTACCTGTCGCTGTATTTCCTTCGCCTCATCCAGATTTGTACGGTATGGTGCGCGGTTCAGAAGCTGTGTGCTGGGAATGAGGTCGATCCGGTGCTCAATGCCACGAAGTGGTGGGAGTCCCGGTGGCAAATCTTTTGGAAAAATATCAGCGTACTCCTGCAAAATGTTAGCAACCGCAGGGGAAATATCCAAAAATGGTGCATCATCAAGTGAAACGAGCACACTAGAGCATATAAGGGCATAGCATGGCAAAGGAGCATCGCGTAACTCATCGAAATCAACACGTGTAGCAAGCAAAACAGGAGCATTCAACTTGATTTCTGAATTAACAGAGGTCGACGGTTCAAGTTGTTTAGCAGTTTTAGCAGCTCTAGCAAGATCATCTTTAAGAATTTGTTCAGGTGTCATTGGATGTATAATTATTTTCTGACCCTTAAACATGAAAGAATAGTGATTTGAATGACCATGATGCAAGCTATCAATATCATATTGCCAAGGTCGCCCAAGTATTATCCGTTGTTACCGAGCACACAGGGGCGACCTGCAACTGACCGGAGGAACTCTCGAAAGATTGGAGTAGCGATTGCCTGGGAAACAAAGTCAGCCCGTCGTAGAACTATGTGGAATTCTGGGTAGGCTGCACTCAAGTCAAGTATTAGCACAAGCAAACAATAATGCAAAGTTGAATTATAGTGCTAAATACGAAACAACGCTGCTGGAAACAAGTGGGAAACAAAGGAGGTGGCAAAGAGGGAGAGGGTGTGGCTTAAAAAAGGCAAATTCTTGATTTGTTTGGATCTATTTTTTTTCAAGAGTCCTCAAAAACTAATAATATGAACAGAGAGGATCTCAAACATCAAAAGACGGCACACACTTTTTCTGAAAGTACAGGGGTATTCTGGTAAAAAAAGATACTTTCTCTCTCTCTCTCTAGAGTAAGGCGAGATAGGTAGATGAACAAGGGAGGGCAATGTATGCGTGGGGGTGCAGAGGCCCTGGAGTGTCACGACCCAGGGGGTTCACGGCGCACACAAGGAAACCTTCCACCGAACCAAACCGGATCACCTTCCTTCTTCCTGTTTCTTTTTTCTTTTCTTTTTTTATTGATTTCTTTCTATATTTGTTTTCGACAGGGAGGGGGCGATCGGAGGGGTGGTATGCGGTGGCCCGGTGGTCTAGTGGCTACCAAGCCGGGTATTCGCGCGAAGGGGATGGTGGCCGAACAGTGGAACGGCGATGGTGAAACTAGGGTGAGGAGAACAAAGAGAAAAATAAGGGATTAAACACAAGTGACCAGCAACAAATGAACGAGTAAGCACACAAATTCAACACAGATTATTGAAAGAATGTGCAAGGCTAAACGGTTGCTAGGACAAGGATCTAATGTGAAATGTTTTTTTGTTTTGGGTGGACTGTAGGAAGGGAAAAACACTCGATAAAACTCACCGATCAACCTGGAAATCTGATACCACTTGATAGAGGGGGAGTGCCCGATCTTTCGGTGAGTGGAGATAATTTCGATTTGGTGGTAGTAGACCCTCACGATCCGACTACGATGAGCGAACCCGAAGCGCCAATGCAATCGCTGAACCGACTCCCAATGGTTACCAACCTCGCCGGTACGAGGTCAGCCTGATCACGAAGATCAATTCCTGCACGCAATCAAAGAACAAACAAGAAAAAGACGCGAGCAATCTTATTATCACTCGAAAGTGGAGTTTTGAATTACACGAGACAACGCAGATTGTAAACAAAAGCGACTCCGACTAAATAAAAGGGCGGCGGCAGGAGAGTGGCGCGTGCCCAAAGAAAGGGCTACGGCTCCAAACCCTAGGTGCCCCACCTTGGACTGCTCTGTTGGCCCATCGTCTTATTCTGCTGGGCCTTCGTTCCTTAACAGCACGATGAAGTTTAATTCTCTTGCACGGGCCCAAGTGATTGGCCCAACTGGATGATCAACTATAGGCGCCTGTGGTGGAGGACTAACTAGAGGCGCCTGAGGTGCTGCTGGTGTAGATGTACGCGTGGTGTCCTCATCACAACTCCTCGAAAACGCCCCAATCCCGTCGAACCCTCTCTACCGCTCAAACTCCACCGCCTTTACAAATGTGCTAACACCACCAAGTGATCTCGTCATGTGTGAGTGTTGATGAGTACAGGCCCGATCTTCCGAGAGGTAACCGATAAGTTTGATTTGTGGAGATCTTGACGTTGGCGATCCGGCTTCAAATTAGACACGATTCGATCCCTGCAACCGTTACACCACTGCTCCGTTGGTTATCAACCAAGCATAACTTGATTGACCTCGCCAAGAAGGCTTTTCCTGCAAGCGAATCGAAGAGCACAAGCAAGAAGGTAAAAACACGCAATCTGAAATTGCAAATATGAATGAAGCGAATATCAATAGAGGGTTCAAGAACTCGGTTCCAAAGGACTAATCGATACAGTGGAGGAGACCAAGAACAGGGGCCCTGGATCACTGTAAAAGGATTTGTCACCACAGTTACAATGAACGATTCAGTTTCTCGATGGAAAACTAAACTCTAAACAAAACCCAATTGTCTAACAGCGGTGGCAGCAGTGTTTATAGTCTAAGACTCGACCTAGGGTTGGGAACGGCCAGGGGTTGGGTGTAACACCCCAGGTGTTGATCACCAATTAAGTAGTGAGTTTAAGCTCAAACATGATAAATTAGTTGAGATGACGATGCCAAAGTCAAACCTATGGAAATAAACCCTAATCTAAATTTGGATGCTGCACCCTTCTTTGCATATAGGCTATTTTTTAAGATATATGCTTGGGTGTTGTTATCAAAGTATCTTCACATGTCTCACATCAGTAACTATCTATATGAAGCCCTGGAAAAGTTTCATGAAGTTTGGAATCAAAAAGTCACATGAAATGATAAGTTCCATTCCTGTTGGAATTTGTCCCATTAAGTTAATGGAACTATAAATCATCAACCAAGCTTTACAACTTTGCCCAAATGACTCTAGATGAACTCTACAACAAAAGTCATGAAGGGTTCATGTTGAGCAAAAGTCAAGAAAATGCCCCAATTGGCCTAAAACCCTAGTTTAGGCTTTACCGAGTTGATACTTTGACCAAAGTGAAAGTTTGACTTCTGTACCAGTTATGAGGGTTGACCTTAAACAAAAGTTATAGTCCATCTTATGTCGAGCAAACTTTGTTTAATGGTCAAGAGATAGTTTAGCCTCTAACCTAGTCAAATAGAGCTCCCAAGATTCAATAAAGTGCTGATTTGGAGCCTCAAGAAATTGGCTAAGTCAAAACCGTGTTTTAGTTTCAAGTACCCTAGTTGGGAGTCTTGTATCTTCCTAACCAGGCAGAACCAGTCCTTGACCCTTTAATAAAAGATGTAGTTTAGTTTATGTGCTGCAACCTTTGTTTAAGGACCTAGGTCTAAATCTATTTTTAAGTTTGTCAAACTGAGGCTTGAAGTTTGAATGTTCTACAGTTTTCAGACTTGAAAATATTCTAAGTCTAGAATCCATAGGCATCGACGATGACATTCCGCGTTCTCCAAAATTTTGTGAGAAACATGTTAGGTCCCAAAATAAAAGATGGAGTTTACATCTTGGTGAAGAGCATGTAAAAAGTTGAAATCAGTTTGATCTTGTTTTGCCCATCAAATTTGGATTCTTGGTGATCGCTGTCAATGTGCTGACACTCTCCAATTAAGGCCTAATTATCCACTAATCCAATAGTCTAATAGCTAAACATCCTTAATAGATCTTGGAGAAGAACCTGCGGGCAACAACTTTGCTTCTTGCTGCATGGCCCAAATCTGAGCGGAAATAGCCCATAAACGTGTTCCAACCCGGCCACTTCGTGACCCACGAGCTGCTCGGGAAAATGCCTGTGTGGGCAACGCGTGCCAGAGCGCGTGGCAGCCATGCCTAGCTCGCGCTTCCTCCTCTTGCCACGTGCTCCTCCGCGTGTCCACGCCTCTGAGCCAAAGAAGAGAAGCACCAGAGTGCCCTCCCCATCACCTCCTCTCGTTTGCGCTCGCCGTCGCTGTCGTTTCTCATGGCCGTTGCTGCCATGACCGGCCGCTGCCTGAGCGCCTGTCGCAGTTGCCGCTGGCTTGAGTGGCCGCGCTACCTCGAGCCATCACAAGGCAAGCCATGGCCACAAGCTAATGCGCGCTGGCCTAGGCATGCTCGAGCGCCACCCCTTGCCGCCGGCAAGCTCCCACGGTGGCCGAATCGACATCCTCTGTTCTTTCCCTTCTCCGGCCGCCACAACGCAGCTCGCACGTGGCCAAGCCACCTCCGTCCACCGTGGGCTAGGTGAAGAACACCACCAACTTCGCCTCTCCATGCTGCACCTACTGCACGCATCCCCGGCCGCTCCTCGCCACCGCATCGCCGGCCACCGACGCCATGACCGCCGTCGAGGGGGTAGCGCGTGGCCAGGGGGCAAGGGGCCACCTCTGGCTGAGCCGTGGCTGCTGGAAGATGCGCGCGTGTCCCAGACTGACCGCGCCGTAGCCAGTCGCCGCCGGCGTTGCCTCTGCTGCCGGACGGCCGAGCCGCCCTTCCCTCCTCTGCTCCGCTCCCAGGAGGAAGAAGAGGAATGGTTGTGTAAACCTTCTCTTAGGATGACAGGTGGGCCCGGCTGGGTAACGGGTCCCGCATGGCAGTTTGAGTGGTGGTTGAGTTGGGGTACACGTCCGGGTACACCTAGCGAATTAAGTAAGGTTCCAGTAATTCTGTTTTTGAATTTTAAATCGGTGTAAATCTTCTAAAATTCATATCTCATGCTAGGTAATTCCAAAAATAGTAAATGTGGACTTTTTGGAAACCTTGAGAAGTGATCTATGCAATAGAGTCATAAAATGTTAGGTGTTTGTAGGTGTTTTTCTGATGTTTTTATTTAAGCTTTAAAAATGCTCTAAAATGCTTATAAACTTGACTAGAGCAAGATCTGGAGTTTTAGAACTCCAAAAATGATGATTCTTGTTTTGCTAATTTTGTGATGACATTTAATTGCTAGGAAAAATATTAAACACACTATTTGTTCACTGTTTTCTTAGGGTTTTGATTGGACCTCGATAAATAAGGAATTTACATTATATTGCTTGTTATTTTTATATCTTGAGTTGTGATGCTCCAAATGATGTGAAATGTTTATGGTAGTCTTGTCATGATATGTATGTACTGTGGTATAAATTTCTTGGTCACTACTTATTGTATGATCTAATTATTGATTTAACTTGTTTATGGCTTAATAAATAGCTTATAAATAATATATAATTGATAAAATAGAAAATGTTGTTCCATTACCTGAGTATGATGTTTCTCTATCATATGGATTTATAATATGGCCTTGGGTTCACAGAAAATATTGAGTTTTAGGTTTAATTTGCTTTTACATTATTTATTGCAATAGCTATTTGTCTTTTTCATAGAGGTTGATCTACTTGCCTAAATGACTTGAAATTTGGACAGTAGACTTTTAATAGCATTTGTAGACCCCTGTAATTTTGGTAGAATTTATTGAGTATCTTGATGATGTGGTCATAATTCCACCGAATGATCTAAATAAATTAAGAAATTGTATTAAAAGAATTTATTTAGTAATGGACACTATGTTTTCTGGTGTTCATTAGTCATGTGTGACATGTTGGTAAAGTTGGTTTTGTCTAATTATATGTTTGCAACATAAGTTAATAATTATTTCTTACAAATGAGGTTTCTGGACAGATCTGGAAACTTGGTAAAGTTCTTCATGATAATGTGCTTTATTGTGAAACTTGTTTATACAAAAGTTGTAGATAATTTATATATCTAGCTGCTGTTAAAATTTGGTGGCATTTGGCCATGTGGTTTAGGAGTTATAGCTGTTTAAAGTTGGGTTACAAAATTGCTTGCTCTCTATCTTGTTAGACCAGTTGCTGTGTTTATGTAAATTCGACATGTTAAACTGTGGAATCATGCTGTGATGATTATAAATGAAATATAGATAATTTCATAATCTTTTCATAATGTCTTCTTGCCAGTCATTTGGAGTTGTAGATCTCCAGTTACGATTAAATTACTTAGCTGCTGTTCTGATGTCCAGAAGGTAGCAATTTCTAGTTCTAGTATTTTGATTAACTTTGTCATGCTTGGGTATTGAAGTGTGACTCATATCTTTGGTGATACTTGAGTGGTACCCTGTAATCTTGTGAGACTTGTTTCTTGATTAATGTGCTTGCCCTCTTCTATGTTATGTCTTCTTGAGGATTAAGTTAATTAGCTCTAGGGTTTATGTGAACTTTGGTATGCTTGCATGATTACTTGTTTATTTCACTTCTTTGCATTCATACATATACATTGTTGCATCTCATTTAGGTACGTTAGCTGAAGCACGTGAAGGACCTAAGGTGGAGCCAAACCCAAAGATGGAGTTGGTGGATCCATCCCGAAGATCGAAGGACCGGACAAGTGGTAGATTGGAAGATGCTCGCCAAGCGAACTCATCTGACATACTCTAACTTGAGTCGGATCCCAGGCAAGCCCCAGAGCATTATAAGCCTCCTATCTTCAAAGCAATTAATTCTATATATGATATAAGTATTGTTGCATTAAGTGATAGGAGTTGGTTGGAAACCCTTGCTGCATTATATCATTCCTTGTCCAGATATATGAATCCTTGAATCCTACATAGATTAGGATCGAGTAGATGCTTAGCCCTGCTCTAAGCGGTAGAAGTCAGGTGATTTCCTATCACCTGCGAGATGTAGGGATATTCATATATGGCACGGTTGGCTATATTTGCTATCGTGGAATGGAACCATGTGTTAATAAAATGAAATGAGACCGGGCGGGATGACGATAGTGAAGCAACAAGGCATGGAGGTCTTGGGTGTGAATCTATCCCCGTCTGAGTCATTTAAGGACCGATTCGCTGTACGTCCTTGAGTCATGTTGAACACAGTCTAACACTTAGTTGGTCGGATAAGCCGTTCCGACCGCGAAGCCGAGTAATGTGGTTCAGGCCGGGAATCGAATGGTAGGTTGCTTCTTGGAGGAGAGAAAGGATGTGCTTGGGGACATTGGCGTGAGACCAAGGGGGGGGTTAGAGTCCCTATCACCTGGCAGAGTGTCGCCCTTGGGGTCGCGACATCATTCGGACCCGCGATTCCTGAATCATATGAAAAGGTGGCTTGTGCGACCCTGGCAGGGGCCTGCGCGGTGAGTGTTAGAAATACCCCTCTAGCTGGATAGGAATTCGATTCGAATCGCCGTCGCTCCCGGTTAGTGAGCACTTGACTTGAGCAGCGGCAACGTAGATTCCATTAAATTGAACTGATGGTTAATTGGATCACGATGGAAAGGTTGCCTCAATCTATACCTGCTATGGTTAATATTGTTTGCTCCTAATAAAGTGAGTGCTCTAGTACAGGTTCTAATATAGATGTTAGGTTAATGATAATTAACTTGATGCTTAAGCATTAATAATTGATCATCTATATTAAGCTTTTATGCAAAATGTTGTCAAGCTAGCCCCACTTTATATCAGCCTTGCATGATCCTTGGTGTCACCTTATTTCTGGTTTCTAACGGGTAAGTCTAGCTGAGTACCTTCTTGTACTCAGGGTTTTATCCCCACTTGTTGCAGGTTATGATGTATCATGGCGGCTGCAAGAGTTGGTTGACTCCTGCCGTAGAGGCGGAGTGTGATCATGGGCATGATCCTTCTTATTTACCTTATCTCTGATGCTTTTGTTAGAAGTCGACCGTGGTACTGGCATGTATTTGAAATAAGATTAATGTTAGTTTCAAATTACTTTGCTTCCGCTACTTTTCAATGTAAGTTTTAATAACTATGTTGAACTCCGATGTATATTGAATTACTTGTGAAATGGTTGTAACATGTGACTTGTTATGTTGAATCACTACGATCTTGGCTTGTATGTTGGTTGGTTTGAATTCCCTCGTGATTTCATTGGACTACCGGAGTTATATGGGCTCAAGTGCGAGAATTTGATCATTTCGGTGATTGTTTTTGTACTTGTGCTCTTATAATTTGGACGGTTCTGTTACAGCTGGCATCGGTGCAAGATTCAACATTAAACTTGTCATATGTGTATTTAAAACAAAGGTTTTATTTTATAAAATCAGTTCATCAACTTATAGCTATATATAGGTTTGTGAAAACTGAATTCTAAATCTAAGTATGCCAGTGGTCAATTTTCTTATGCCCATATAAGGATTATTAGGTGGCTTATATAAGTACTAACTTGGGGGTTTTTCATTTATGCATCTACGCCCAGGCCAAGGTATGTATGTGTGATAACTTTCCCACACTATGCTACCCGGTGTGTAAGATTGGAGGTAGCCTTCATATATGAAATAGCCATATATGTTGCTAGTTTATTTTTATGCAACATCGCACCTACGCTCAGGTAAGTGTGAGTTGTGAGAGCATGACCGTCCAACCCTCGGTCTAGGGGAGAGCTAGTTTTGGTTACTGGATTATTTACATGTTACACACATGTATATATGAAGGTACTTAATTGTGGGTGATCGAATGATTCGGGTAGTTTTGGTGCTACATGTATATATACAGGGGTATATGTATATGAGAGTACTTAAAAATTTTACTTACTGCTTTCATTGTGTACCATATATTGGGGAATTGTTGGGCTGCAATGAAACTTTTCTGCAGGTACGCTAACCACGAATGCGTAAGTCGAATGTAGCTGACAACTAGCTATATATCGAGAGAGTGCGTGTTATGCCACCGACATAGAACGTGATCGCCACCTTAGGTTGGCAATCTTGTGAGGACGAATAGGACGAAGCATGCATTTTCATGATTGTTGCATTATGCATGGCTATACTCTTCTCACCCTTGTTCTATAGTGTGTAACTTGTGATCAATGTGTTACACTATCTTTCTTGAGTGAAGTAAAACAAAAATGCCTTGTTCCATGTTGCTTGAGAAAAATATGTGCTTAGCCTTACTAGAAATAAGTGTGGCTACATGCTTGAACTTAGAGATATCCTCTAGCTTAGCCAAGTGGTGGATATGTTGTTCACCCAAGCGTTTGCCAATGCTTTAGACCTCACTTAAATAATTATGGATTCTCATAAATGAATTAAATTGGTGTTGGTCTAAGGTAATAATGTTTAGAGCTGCTAGAATAATATGTTTGTGTGCTCTCTTGTTAAGTAGAACAAAGGCAAGCTTTGTTTTGCTTATTAAACATTGGCTGCTAGAACTGTTTCTGTTGTAGTGATGCTTTCATGATCATAATGGTGTTTTCTGTAGTTATAGAGAATACCAAAGTTGTAGCCAACTTACTTTTCTATCTTGTCCTAAAATTTTATGACCCTAGGTCTTATGTTTTGGGAGTTATAGATTTTAGAAGTTTGTTGTCAGAATCTGCTCATGTTCAGAACAAATCTGAATGTTTGCTTTATTTGACCTATGTGCTTATGGAATCATGCATTGGAGATAATAGAAGAAGTGTAGTATTTTTTCTAAGCTTTCCAAAGTGTCCTATATCACAAATGTTGGTGGTCTAAATCTCTACTTATGAGCTTGTAAAGTGGAATGACAGAATCTATCCAAATCTGGGCAGAGATGTCTTCCTTGTCTTGTTTGGCCTTGTTAGCTGTAGAATCATCTTAATATGATAATAAGAAAGTTATAGACAACTTAATAAGCTTTACATAAAGTTAAGGCTCATCCTTGTTGGGTCCCTAGAACTCCAGTTATGTATTTTTTGAAGTTCTTGTCAGTTTTCTGTCCATATTGGTACAGATCTGAAACACCAGCATGTTTGACCATGCTAACCTATGATTTAGCTTTTGGTATGAATAACAAACGCGTGGAAAACTTTCTAAGCTTTCTAGAAAGTCTAGGATCACTTTTGTGGGATGTCCATAACCTTAGTTATGGTTGAAACAAGTAACTATTGTGCTGCTGTCCAGATTCTGGGCACCTGCTAAGTTGGCCTCCTTAATTAACGTTTGTTTGGACTAAACTTGTAGTTAGTTCATGCTTGAGATAAATGCTTGTTTGGGTGAGCCTTGTGCTTGGTATTGGTTGCTTAAGCCCATTCATTTGAATTTTCTCAAACGACTGCTTGATTGTGATGTGTATGTGTGCTTGTTATCTAGGTAGTGCCCTAGTTGTCACCTCGTTTGTCCTCGGTGAGCATACGAGGGTCACATAGCTTTATCCTAGAACAAAGTTCACGTACGTAATTGTATGGTTGTTGTTTTCCATTAGGTTCTCTCTTAGGAGTCTGAGCCTGCAGACTTGGTGGTTAACCCTTGAATGTTTGTATCCCTGCCTTTGCTTGACCGAAAGCCCAAAGTTTAGTTATCCTATATGTTTGCATAAGCCGCGGATGTTTTGCAACCCTTTTTGTGAAGACCTTTATCGACTGACCAACCAAGTTAACTTTTATCAATGCTAGCCTTTGATCATGGTTCATACATTGCCAGTTGTGAAGACCGTACCCAAATCCATGTTGGACCTTCTGGTTACCTCTCTCAAAGGTTAGCCAGTGTGACACAACGTCTCTCTATTATGGCATCTAAATCGTATGCTTGCAAATTCATGCATCTACCTTATCAACCCAATCTATGCCATTTGAAATTCCTCATTGGGTGTATGTTCAGTAATGGTGTTATGAGTAGCAACTAATGGTGCCGCGACGAAACCGAGAGCCTCCTGTGGGTGCACACACAAGGTTGTGCTGCTCGGCACGCGCTGGTATCATGGTTTCTAATCATAATCTATTGCAGAACAACACTGATGTGATTTTCACGTGACCTTCTTCCTTGATTGTTTTCCCATATCTTATTGAAAGACCCTTATATTGAACCAAAAGTAGTAAAACTTCCTCCTGAAGTTGCTAAGAGGATAACCTTTGAAGAACAGGCCACCGACATAAACATTAACATACTACAAAAGGTGGTAGACAAGTGACTCTACTTAGTTGTCAGCCTATTGACAAACGTCATCTAGTGAGCAACATATCTCATTTCTGTTGGATAAGAATCGATTGTCACATTACGCAAGTCTTAACCTTTGTATGCATAATGACCATACCATTGAGATCAACCATCTCTGGTGAGACTCCATATCTACTGACTTCAATGGCAACCATCTGCTTTGTATCAACCGCAATTATTGTGATCAAGAATGAAGATTTGGAACTTTTTAGTGTTGAGAGACAACTAATTAGTTACCAATAGGAAGGTTAATCTCCAGCTAGGTAACGACTCTTTGGTAGCTATGAAGGCTATGTCTTACAGAGCAATAACCAACAAGAAGTTAATCAACTAGCCAACAACTTGAGTGATATTCTATCTTCTAGAGCCATTGTGATCAAGTCAATTCTGTCTTGAACAATCACACAGATAGTGCAAGGTGTTCTATCAGCTAAAGCGAAGAATTAGAGAAAGTATACCCTAGTTTCAATTAGTATCCTTGTGCCAAAGGTGCCACAAATGGTTTGTCCATAACTTGATTGGACGAAGTGTCAAGGAATATTCGAAAGCGGTTCCTTATCCTTGTAGGCATGTTCTCCAGGCAGAGTATGTGTTTGCCCTGCAAAAGTAACCCGCAAGTTCAAAGCGTGTGCATCCTCGGATTGATATGTAAATTAATGGTCGAGATCTGCTGTTGGATGGCCCTTTTGAGGTCCCACAGATACTTGTTTACACTCTTTCACTTGCTTTTGCTTTCTCGTATCCCCAATGTACGAGCAGCCTTGGTTTCTACCAATCAATTTATACCATCGTGAATCAAAAGCAATTTCAAAAGTGTCAAACAACAGATTTCCCATCTTAGAGTTACTATTTGATCCAAAAGGAGAAAGCCTAAGGTGAAAGTTGGCCTGACAAAGTTGTTATGCTGCAAGTCAACTCAACTTACAGTACAACTAAGTCACTAAGGAAAATTTTTACTCAATCGCTTGGTGGTAGACTACTCTCCGCGGTTAAGTGAATAATTACAACTTTTGTTGTCCTTAAGGCCTTGCAACATCATTCTTTAGTAATGATTATCCAATGATGACATACTTTAGTACCTTATAAATGTTTTTACCCAAGAGGTTGTATCTGCTTCAACCCAGATAACTGTTACCTTTGGATAAGAGAATCTTCTTAGGTAACATTTGGCAGAAATACGAAGCCGATAGAGTCAGCTATCACATTCACTAACCCTTCGCCAGACTCAGATAATATAGTGTTGTCATCAGAGAAAGAGAACTGCACACATGGAACCTCGAGTAGTTTTCCATTAGTTGGTGTCTAAATGAATGAACATTTATGACCAACATAGACCCTATCTATTGGTTAGCCAGTCCTATCACCTCAGAGGATGTTTGTCATCTATAATCTCACCCCATTTGGAAGGTTGCGCTCAAGCCATTCTGGTAGAGGGCTACTTTTCAAATTTTGTGGACATAGAGTCATTTCAACGAGTATACTTCTGAAGATTTTGGTCTAGTGTAAAGTTCATATGGCCTATGCTGTGATTCACTAAAGAATTAAATACTTGTGTGTGGGTAGCTTATGGGCCAAATGATCTCTGTACATTGAGAATGAAGTACTGCGTTGTCTTGGATTCCTCCCAAAGTAACAATGCTTCATGGAAGTCAATGAAGGAAATTCTTCAGACAAATTTTACCATGAAGAGTAAGTATCAGAAAGTGCCTTTAGCCAAATTGTTCACTGATGTTAAAGCTTTGTAGCTAAATGCTATAACAAATGTTAGAAACTAGATAACTTGTCTCTCTTCCTTAAAGATCTTTCATTCCGAATCTCGGGACGCGATTCTTTTAAGGGGGGAGGGCTATAACATCCCAGGTGTTGATCACCAATTAAGTAGTGAGTTTAAGCTCAAACATGATAAATTAGTTGAGATGACGATGCCAAAGTCAAACCTATGGAAATAAACCCTAATCTAAATTTGGATGCTGCACCCTTCTTTGCATATAGGCTATTTTTTAAGATATATGCTTGGGTGTTGTTATCAAAGTATCTTCACATGTCTCACATCAGTAACTATCTATATGAAGCCCTGGAAAAGTTTCATAAAGTTTGGAATTAAAAAGTCACATGAAATGATAAGTTCCATTCCTGTTGGAATTTGTCCCATTAAGTTAATGGAACTATAAATCATCAACCAAGCTTTACAACTTTGCCCAAATGACTCTAGATGAACTCTACAACAAAAGTCATGAAGGGTTCATGTTGAGCAAAAGTCAAGAAAATGCCCCAATTGGCCTAAAACCCTAGTTTAGGCTTTACCGAGTTGATACTTTGACCAAAGTGAAAGTTTGACTTCTGTACCAGTTATGAGGGTTGACCTTAAACAAAAGTTATAGTCCATCTTATGTTGAGCAAACTTTGTTTAATGGTCAAGAGATAGTTTAGCCTCTAACCTAGTCAAATAGAGCTCCCAAGATTCAATAAAGTGCTGATTTGGAGCCTCAAGAAATTGGCTAAGTCAAAACCGTGTTTTAGTTTCAAGTACCCTAGTTGGGAGTCTTGTATCTTCCTAACCAGGCAGAACCAGTCCTTGACCCTTTAATAAAAGATGTAGTTTAGTTTATGTGCTGCAACCTTTGTTTAAGGACCTAGGTCTAAATCTATTTTTAAGTTTGTCAAACTGAGGCTTGAAGTTTGAATGTTCTACAGTTTTCAGACTTGAAAATATTCTAAGTCTAGAATCCATAGGCATCGACGATGACATTCCGCGTTCTCCAAAATTTTGTGAGAAAAATGTTAGGTCCCAAAATAAAAGATGGAGTTTACATCTTGGTGAAGAGCATGTAAAAAGTTGAAATCAGTTTGATCTTGTTTTGCCCATCAAATTTGGATTCTTGGTGATCGCTGTCAATGTGCTGACACTCTCCAATTAAGGCCTAATTATCCACTAATCCGATAGTCTAATAGCCAAACATCCTTAATAGATCTTGGAGAAGAACCTGCGGGCAACAACTTTGCTTCTTGCTGCATGGCCCAAATCCGAGCGGAAATAGCCCATAAACGTGTTCCAACCCGGCCACTTCGTGACCCACGAGCTGCTCGGGAAAATGCCTGTGCGGGCAACGCGTGCCAGAGCGCGTGGCAGCCATGCCTAGCTCGCGCTTCCTCCTCTTGCCGCGTGCTCCTCCGCGTGTCCACGCCTCTGAGCCAAAGAAGAGAAGCACCAGAGTGCCCTCCCCATCACCTCCTCTCGTTTGCGCTCGCCGTTGCTGCCGTTTCTCATGGCCGTTGCTGCCATGACCGGCCGCTGCCTGAGCGCCTGTCGCAGTTGCCGCTGGCTTGAGTGGCCGCGCTACCTCGAGCCATCACAAGGCAAGCCATGGCCACAAGCTAATGCGCGCTGGCCTAGGCATGCTTGAGCGCCACCCCTTGCCGCCGGCAAGCTCCCACGGTGGCCGAATCGACATCCTCTGTTCTTTCCCTTCTCCGGCCGCCACAACGCAGCTCGCACGTGGCCAAGCCACCTCCGTCCACCGCGGGCTAGGTGAAGCACACCACCAACTTCGCCTCTCCATGCTGCACCTACTGCACGCATCCCCGGCCGCTCCTCGCCACCGCATCGCCGGCCACCGACGCCATGACCGCCGTCGAGGGGGTAGCGCGTGGCCAGGGGGCAAGGGGCCACCTCTGGCTGAGCCGTGGCTGCTGGAAGATGCGCGCGTGTCCCAGACTGACCGCGCCGTAGCCAGTCGCCGCCGGCGTTGCCTCTGCTGCCGGACGGCCGAGCCGCGCTTCCCTCCTCTGCTCCGCTCCCAGGAGGAAGAAGAGGAATGGTTGTGTAAACCTTCTCTTAGGATGACAGGCGGGCCCGGCTGGGTAACGGGTCCCGCATGGCAGTTTGAGTGGTGGTTGAGTTGGGGTACACGTCCGGGTACACCTAGCGAATTAAGTAAGGTTCCAGTAATTCTGTTTTTGAATTTTAAATCGGTGTAAATCTTCTAAAATTCATATCTCATGCTAGGTAATTCCAAAAATAGTAAATGTGGACTTTTTGGAAACCTTGAGAAGTGATCTATGAAATAGAGTCATAAAATGTTAGGTGTTTGTAGGTGTTTTTCTGATGTTTTTATTTAAGCTTTAAAAATGCTCTAAAATGCTTATAAACTTGACCAGAGCAAGATCTGGAGTTTTAGAACTCCAAAAATGATGATTCTTATTTTGCTAATTTTGTGATGACATTTAATTGCTAGGAAAAATATTAAACACACTATTTGTTCACTGTTTTCTTAGGGTTTTGATTGGACCTCGATAAATAAGGAATTTACATTATATTGCTTGTTATTTTTATATCTTGAGTTGTGATGCTCCAAATGATGTGAAATGTTTATGGTAGTCTTGTCATGATATGTATGTACTGTGGTATAAATTTCTTGGTCACTACTTATTGTATGATCTAATTATTGATTTAACTTGTTTATGGCTTAATAAATAGCTTATAAATAATATATAATTGATAAAATAGAAAATGTTGTTCCATTACCTGAGTATGATGTTTCTCTATCATATGGATTTATAATATGGCCTTGGGTTCACAGAAAATATTGAGTTTTAGGTTTAATTTGCTTTTACATTATTTATTGCAATAGCTATTTGTCTTTTTCATAGAGGTTGATCTACTTGCCTAAATGGCTTGAAATTTGGACAATAGACTTTTAATAGCATTTTTAGACCCCTGTAATTTTGGTAGAATTTATTGAGTATCTTGATGATGTGGTCATAATTCCACCAAATGATCTAAATAAATTAAGAAATTGTATTAAAAGAATTTATTTAGTAATGGACACTATGTTTTCTGGTGTTCATTAGTCATGTGTGACATGTTGGTAAAGTTGGTTTTGTCTAATTATATGTTTGCAACATAAGTTAATAATTATTTCTTACAAATGAGGTTTCTGGACAGATCTGGAAACTTGGTAAAGTTCTTCATGATAATGTGCTTTATTGTGAAACTTGTTTATACAAAAGTTGTAGATAATTTATATATCTAGCTGCTGTTAAAATTTGGTGGCATTTGGCCATGTGGTTTAGGAGTTATAGCTGTTTAAAGTTGGGTTACAAAATTGCTTGCTCTCTATCTTGTTAGACCAATTGCTGTGTTTATGTAAATTCGACATGTTAAACTGTGGAATCATGCTGTGATGATTATAAATGAAATATAGATAATTTCATAAGCTTTTCATAATGTCTTCTTGCCAGTCATTTGGAGTTGTAGATCTCCAGTTACGATTAAATTACTTAGCTGCTGTTCTGATGTCCAGAAGGTAGCAATTTCTAGTTCTAGTATTTTGATTAACTTTGTCATGCTTGGGTATTGAAGTGTGACTCATATCTTTGGTGATACTTGAGTGGTACCCTGTAATCTTGTGAGACTTGTTTCTTGATTAATGTGCTCGCCCTCTTCTATGTTATGTCTTCTTGAGGATTAAGTTAATTAGCTCTAGGGTTTATGTGAACTTTGGTATGCTTGCATGATTACTTGTTTATTTCACTTCTTTGCATTCATACATATGCATTGTTGCACCTCATTTAGGTACGTTAGCTGAAGCACGTGAAGGACCTAAGGTGGAGCCACACCCGAAGATGGAGTTGGTGGATCCATCCCGAAGATCGAAGGACCGGACAAGTGGTAGATTGGAAGATGCTCGCCAAGCGAACTCATCTGACATACTCTAACTTGAGTCGGATCCCAGGCAAGCCCCGGAGCATTATAAGCCTCCTATCTTCAAAGCGATTAATTCTATATATGATATAAGTATTGTTGCATTAAGTGATAGGAGTTGGTTGGAAACCCTTGTTGCATTATATCATTCCTTGTCCAGATATATGAATCCTTGAATCCTACATAGATTAGGATCGAGTAGATGCTTAGCCCTGCTCTAAGCGGTAGAAGTCAGGTGATTTCCTGTCACCTGCGAGATGTAGGGATATTCATATATGGCACGGTTGGCTATATTTGCTATCGTGGAATGGAACCATGTGTTAATAAAATGAAATGAGACCGGGCGGGATGACGATAGTGAAGCAACAAGGCATGGAGGTCTTGGGTGTGAATCTATCCCCGTCTGAGTCGTTTAAGGACCGATTCGCTGTACATCCTTGAGTCATGTTGAACGCAGTCTAACACTTAGATGGCCGGATAAGCCGTTCCGACCGCGAAGCCGAGTAATGTGGTTCAGGCCGGGAATCGAATGGTAGGTTTCTTCTTGGAGGAGAGAAAGGATGTGCTTGGGGACATTGGCGTGAGACCAAGGGGGGGTTAGAGTCCCTATCACCTGGCAGAGTGTCGCCCTTGGGGTCGCGACATCATTCGGACCCGCGATTCCTGAATCATATGAAAAGGTGGCTTGTGCGACCCTGGCAGGGGCCTGCGCGGTGAGTGTTAGAAATACCCCTCCAGCTGGATAGGAATTCGATTCGAATCGCCGTCGCTCCCGGTTAGTGAGCACTTGACTTGAGCAGCGGCAACGTAGATTCCATTAAATTGAACTGATGGTTAATTGGATCACGATGGAAAGGTTGCCTCAATCTATACCTGCTATGGTTAATATTGTTTGCTCCTAATAAAGTGAGTGCTCTAGTACAGGTTCTAATATAGATGTTAGGTTAATGATAATTAACTTGATGCTTAAGCATTAATAATTGATCATCTATATTAAGCTTTTATGCAAAATGTTGTCAAGCTAGCCCCACTTTATATCAGCCTTGCATGATCCTTGGTGTCACCTTATTTCTGGTTTCTGACGGGTAAGTCTAGCTGAGTACCTTCTTGTACTCAGGGTTTTATCCCCACTTGTTGCAGGTTATGATGTATCATGGCGGCTGCAAGAGTTGGTTGACTCCTGCCGTAGAGGCGGAGTGTGATCATGGGCATGATCCTTCTTATTTACCTTATCTCTGATGCTTTTGTTGGAAGTCGACCGTGGTACTGGCATGTATTTGAAATAAGATTAATGTTAGTTTCAAATTACTTTGCTTCCGCTACTTTTCAATGTAAGTTTTAATAACTATGTTGAACTCCGATGTATATTGAATTACTTGTGAAATGGTTGTAACATGTGACTTGTTATGTTGAATCACTACGATCTTGGCTTGTATGTTGGTTGGTTTGAATTCCCTCGTGATTTCATTGGACTACCGGAGTTATATGGGCTCAAGTGCGAGAATTTGATCATTTCGGTGATTGTTTTTGTACTTGTGCTCTTATAATTTGGACGGTTCTGTTACATTGGGCGCCCACAACTTGGGCTTAAGGCCCGACACGATACATGGCCAAGTTGGCCTAAATAGGTGATGCAGCACCTTGACGTGGTCACACAGAATGATCCATGGACCTTCTAGAGTTGGGACCAGATCCAAAACGACGGCATCATCGTCCCCTTTCCAACGCATCCAAGAATGCCCCGTTTTGATGTCGTATGAGAGAGTTATGACCAAAACAGTGACGACGTGTCTGCTGAATCCGAGGGTGACGTGGCTGCTGAGTTGGGGACGAATTGCAACTTGGGAAAGACCATAACGTCGGTGTGTCCAGCGTGGCGATGTCCTCATCATCCTCCCCTTCTTGAATTGGAGTCGTCCTCGACTCCATCTTGGCGATATCCTCATCATCCTCTCCTTCTAGAATTGGAGTCGTCCTCGACTTCATCCCATCATCAGCGAACTCCTGCAAAAGGTTAGTGACAGCAGGCAATGCACCAGATAGAATAGGTTGACAAAACATAGTATAACATGGCACATCAGGATTATCACATAACTCAGCAGTAGCAGAAGTTGTAGCAAGAAAAGTACCTCCTTTTAACTTAATCTCATTATTTTTAGCAATGTGAGTTGGAGGTTTATTTTTAATCTCATTAGCATGTTTAATAATATCCGTAGGAGACAAAGATAGCAATGTAATTTTCTTGTCCTTATGTATGATAGTGTATGTATTAGTTCTACCATGGTGTAAAGCATCATTATCAAATTCCCATGGGCGACCTAATAAAATGGAACAAGCTTGCATAGGAACAACATCAAAATCAGCAGTATCATGATAAGAGCCTGTGAAAAAACTAATGCGTGCTGATTTAGTTACCTTAGTCTTACCACTATTATTGAACCATTGAAGTTTATATGGATACGAATGTTGTCGTGTGGTCAAACCAAGCTTGGCAACCAAATCTGAACTCACCAAGTTATTGCAACTCCCGCTATCAATGATAGTGAGAACACGACAACCCTGCACAATGAAATACATGTGGAACAAATTGTGGCGTTGGATCGTCATCTCTTCTTCATGTCCCACACGTGTACTCAACACACGCTGCACAAGAAGGCTAGGGTAGTCTGCGGCAGCAGCCGCGGAGTCAATGATGATGGCCTCCTTGTCTTGATCGCCCTCGGTGAAATCTGCATCAATGTTAGCAACAAGGGCTAAATCATCTTCAACATCACTAGCACTTACATATCCATCCTCGGTAGCAATGAAAGCACGATGACTGGGGCAATCCTTCATGACATGTCCTATGCCTTTGCATCAGTGGCAAATGATTTTAGAGCTGGACGAGGAGGATCTAGGAGAAACACCTGTAGTGGCACTTTTCGTCTGCACATTAGATAATTTACTTACCCCGGAAGGTGTAGACGGCTGTGTTGCAACATGAATCTTGGGCGTCTCTGGCTCTGAACGCTGCTAAAAATTCCTCCCATTGTTAGACCTAAAAGGCTGGTGTTGTTTGTGGCCCTGTACTTCACGTTCTGCCTTAATAGCAAGATGATACAATTGGGAAAAATTACGCCATTCTTTGTAATCTAGTATGTTTTGTATATCATGGTTTAAACCACCAAAAAATCTAGCACTAGAATCATTATCATCTTCATTTATACCACAACGGGCTAAACCAATAAGCAATTCCTGATAGTATGCTTCTACTGCTTTATCACCTTGTTTTAAAGTTTGTAGTTTCAAACGTAAATCACGTTGGTAATAAGGAGGAACAAAACGAGATTTCATATGTTGCTTTAAAGCATTCCAAGTTTTAGGCACAGCAACAGCATTATTAGCATTGCAAAGATCACTCCACCAGAACAAAGCAAAATTAGTAAACTCACTAGTAGCAAGTCTAACTCTATGCTCAGCAGGAACATTATGAGAATCAAATTTTTGTTGAACAGCAAGCTCCCAATCTAAATAAGCCTCTAGATCAACATTACCAGCAAAAGGAGGAAGGCTAAATTTAATTTTAGCAAAAGGATCATTATTACCTTGAATATTACCTCCCATACCGCGACGGTTGAAGTTGAGGCGACAACGGGCATAACCGTCAGCATCCGCATCTTCATCACCAAAATCATCCGCATCTTCATCAGCAGCACGATGAGGTGGAGGGCGTTGCTCGAGTTGTTCAATGCGGGTGACCAGATTGTTCACATTGCGCGTCAGCTCGGTCATAAGATTGCGTTGTTCAGTCATGAACGTTGTAAGCTCGCCCTTGGACACGCACTCATTGAAGTCCATCGGAGATCCTACCATGATTAGAATATAGGAAAAGACAACACCAAAGTATTATCCCTATCAACTAAAAGGAAACAAGTGGTGGTGGTGGTGGTGGTGAAAGTGGAATGCAAAATCACAAGCAGCTTATCACCGTCTTGCCTGTATTCTTACCAACGCCAAACAAGAGCCAAACCAAAATGGCGAAGTAATCTGTTGTTGAGCGTGGGTAACAGTTGCAAGATGAACCTGTGCTGACATAAGAATATGTGGAGCTATGGGTAGACACACAATATGACAGCAAGGATTAGCAATTAATGAATGCAGATTAGCAATTGTTCAATCCGGATCCAAAGTACAAATCACAGCTGCTGACTAAGACGTGACGAGACGTAGTGCAACAAAGTGAAAGCAAAGGACGATGGAAAGAACTCACATAACTAGCAAATAACCCGAATTTTTCCTTTTTCCTGAATTTTTCCCAGAATTTTCCAAAAGGCACTAGTAGGAATCAAACTTTTTTTTTGCTATTTTTTTATATTTTTCTCTGAACAAGGATCAAAAAAGATGCAACCACAAAAATTGGCACCTACAACTGAGGTGGGATGTGGTCTACAGAAATACAACACGTTCTCTGAAAAGCGTGCAAAAACTTTGACAATTTTTTTTCTTTATTTTCTTGAATTTTGTTGGCAATTTTGATGAAACCAAACAGGGCAAAGCCAAGTTTGGGTCGGCTCCAAATAGTGTCAAGAAGCTGCTGTAAAAATTTCAGATTTTTCTGATAAACGAGCAAAATGTTATGCCTGTTTTACCGAAGGTATCTCAAGTTATGTTTTCCGGAAGGCACAATACGGCAGCGGCAATTAGGGCAAAGCGTCCCTAAATTCCAACACCGATCACAAGATGGTTCCTATGACTAACAGCAGTAGGTACGCGCCTGATGATGTAAGAAGGCTGCGATGCAGGCAAAATAAGAGCGGCTGGCAACCTATCTAGGGTTTGCGCGGTGGAGAGAAGTTACACAGGCGGCTAGCGGGGCAAGTCGAGTAATGTGGTGGCTTCGACTTGTTGTTTGGAAACGGTGGATGGGATAGCGGCAGAAAACAAAAATCACAGCAACGAGCGATTGAACTACGACGATGAACACAATCCTAAACCAGCAACAAGACTCGACCACGGACACAAACTCAACAACGCGAATCTGAAACGAAATTACAAAGGCACAAAGGCGATAGGACAGCAGAAATTGAAATATTATTCGCTTTTTGTGGACTCTAGGTAATGAACAAATATGAATCTAAGGCAAACGAGATTATACCTCATGGTAAACCTGAAATATCTGATACCAATTGATGAGTACAGGCCCGATCATCCGAGAGGTAACCGGTAAGTTCGATTTGTGGAGATCTCGACGTTGGCGATCCAGCTTCAAATTAGACACGATTCGAACCCTGCAACCGTTACACCACTGCTCCATTGGTTATCAACCAAGCACAACTTGATTGACCTCGCCAAGAAGGCTTTTCCTGCAAGCGAATCGAAGAGCACAAGCAAGAAGGTAAAAACATGCAATCTGAAATTGTAAATATGAATGATGTGAATATCAATAGAGGGTACAAGAACTCGGTTCCAACGGACTAATTGACATAGTGGAGGAGATCAAGAACAGGGGCCCTGGATCACTGTAAAAGGATTTGTCACCACAGTTACAATGAACGATTCAGTTTTTTGATGGAAAACTAAACTCTAAACAAAACCCAATTGTCTAACAGCGGCAGCAGCAGTGTTTATAGTTTAAGACTCGACCTAGGGTTGGGAACGGCCAGGGGTTGGACGCCCACAACTTGGGCTTAAGGCCCGACACGATACATGGCCAAGTTGGCCCAAATAAGTGATGCAGCACCTTGACGTGGTCACACAGAATGATCCACGGACCTTCTAGAGCTAGGACCAGATCGAAAACAACGGCATCGTCGTCCCCTTTCCAACGCATCCAAGAACGCCCCGTTTTGATGTCGTATGAGAGAGTTATGACCAAAACAGTGACGACGTGTCTGCTGAATCCGAGGGTGACGTGGCAGCTGAGTTGGGGACGAATTGTAACTTGGGAAAGACCATAACGTCTGTGTGTCCAGCGTGGCGATATCCTCATCATCCTCCCCTTCTTGAATTGGAGTCATCCTCGACTCCATCTTGGCGATGTCCTCATCAAGTGTGTTAGTATTTTTACAATCATTTTTCGAGGCGATATTAGTTCTATCCAAATGCATATGATTATGAAATGCACACCTAGAGGCACTTAGGAGTTCAATAGCCGCGTCATTCCCCTCTTTATAGTATGGCTATCTATCCTATAATGTAACCACACCCACTAGGTGTCTTGGTTACTAAAACACAACCCTTAAGCATATACCTTTGTCTTGATCACGTAGGGTTGCGTCCAAATCCAAGTGTGGCTATCATGATCATCATGTCCATCTTGCCACCAACCTTGGAATGTACTAATCCTCATATGCTACATACAACTTAGGCATAAGATTAGTACTTAGGCATTGTCACTAATTACCAACACCAAACATAGGACTTTCAATCTCCCCCTTGTTGGTAATTGGTGACAACCTTTTCACAAAGATGTTATGATAAAATTTTGATTGAACACATGTCACTTAGTCTAATGTTATTACCATGTGTAAGAATTATGGACATGTGATCATGAATTCAAATTGATAGCAATGGCTCTCCCTACATATATGCTATATGTTTAGATTTTGGAAGCATACATGTTAGATAGGAAAGATTAGGAGCATTGACTACCAATAGGTGCTAAGTGTTTAAGATTATAGACCTTTGAAGCGTGATACCATCGGAGTAGCAATAAACACCATCTTAGCACCTTGTGTAGTTAGATACCACTTGGAAAAGCACAAACATAACTAGAAACCTCATGAGATCAACATTATAAGCAAGGCTCTAGTACCACTTTGAAAAACATGAAGCAAGAAAAATCTAACTATTTCCTATTCATGCTAGTACCTCAATACATCATTCAATTTATACTAGCAAGTCACCACACAAGCAATGTATCGGAGAAAAAGAAATGCATAACTATGCATCATACATATGAAGTGCACATGGAAATGCAACATTCATATTTAAGAGCTTGCTCCCCCTACTTGTGTGCTTAAAATTTTAGTTGATCCCCTTCTTTTATCAATTCTCTCCCCTTTAGGTTTTCTTTCCCTTTAGAATCTATCTTTGTGAACAACATTTTCTCCCCCTTTAGAATCTATCTTTGTGAATAATATTTTCTCCCCCTTTGGCACCAATGACCACAAGGAGCAAATTTTAGATAGATTATCATGTTGAATTATGGGGTGAGGGTCAAGTTTGTGGTTCAACCTAGATTGCTTGCATAAATAAAATGCTTCGGTTTGATCTAAGGGCAAGCTTCTTCACACCTCACTAGAAGGGTTATCATGCACCATGTTGAAGCAAATATTTAGACAAGTTTTCTAGATTAAACACTTAGGATCACAAGCTACTTAAACAAGTTATATGCTACCACTAGATCATACAAGTCATGGAAACAATAGTGGCACCATATAAACTTCAAATTCATTTGATTTTCATGAATGAGCCTAGAACATGTAAATTATGACTAGATGCACTAAACAAGTCCTTAGCATAGAATGTATGACATGTCAATCAATTGTACCTTGGGGCTCGAAGGAGAGGCATGTCATATATGGGGTGCATCAACTCATGTTGGATAAGTCAAGTATGTTTAACTCATTCTTTAGCTTGTGAAATCTCTTCTCATCAAGTGGCTTGGTGAATAGATCGGCTAGTTGATCTTCGGTGCCCACACTCTTAATAGCAATGTCAACCTTTTGTTGATGATCTCTAATAAAGTGATGGCGAATATCAATATGCTTTGTTCTTTGATGTTGAACTGGATTGTTGGTTAGCTTCATGGCACTTTCATTGTCACATAGCAATGACACATTCTTGAAATTGATTCCAAAATCCTTCAATGTTGCCTTCATCCACAAGATTTGTGCACAACAACTATCCGCGGCGATGTATTCGGCTTCGGCGGTAGATAGTGCAATACTATTTTGCTTCTTGGATGACCATGAGACAAGTGATCTTCCCAATAATTGACAAGTCCTGGAGGTGCTCTTTCTCTCAACTTTGTCACCGGCATAGTCGGAATCTAAATATCCAACTAGCTCAAAGCTTGCACCTTTGGGATACCATAATCCAACATCTTGTGTATGCTTTAAGTACCTCAATATTCTCTTTGTTGCCTTCAAATGACTTTCTCTTGGTGAGGCTTGAAATCTTGCACACATGCATACACTAAACATCACATCGGGCCTTGATGCCATCACATAGAGTAGGCTACCAATCATTGATCTATATAGCTTTCGATCCACCATGTTACCATTCTTGTCACTATCCAAGCTTCCACTAGTGCCCATTGGAGTTGTAATGCCCTTTGCATCTTCCATGCCAAACTTCTTGAGCATATCTTTGATGTACTTGGTTTGGCTCACAAATGTTCCTTCCTTCATTTGTTTGATTTAAAGTCCAAGAAAGAAACTTAGTTCACCGATCATTGACATTTCAAACTCTTTGGCCATCATGCTTCTAAACTCATCACAAAAATCTTTGTTGGTTGAACCAAAGATGATATCGTCAACATAGATTTGTAACACAAACAAGTCCTTGCCTATCTTCTTGGTGAATAGTGTTGTATCAACTTTGCCCATGACAAATCCTTTGGATAGCAAGAAATCCCTCAATCTTTTATACCATGCTCTAGGTGCTTGCTTCAATCCATACAAAGCCTTTCTTAACTTGTATACATGGTTGGGTTTCTTGTCATCTTCAAAACCAGGAGGTTTCTCCACATACACCTCTTCTTGAATGTACCCATTGAGAAATGCACTCTTCACATCCATTCGATATAGTTTGATATTATGAGCACAAGCATAGGCAAGTAAGATCCTAATTGCTTCTAATCTTACAACCAGGGCATAAGTTTCACCAAAGTCAAGACCCTCTATTTGTGTGTAACCTTGAGCTACTAGTCTTGCTTTGTTTCTTACTACTATCCCATCTTGATCTTGCTTGTTGCGAAAGACCCATCTTGTTCCAATGACATTGTGATCCTTAGGCCTCTCAACTAGTTCCCATACTTCATTTCTCTTGAAGTTGTTGAGCTCTTCATGCATTGCATTTACCTAATACGGATCTCTCAATGCTTTATCAATGCCCTTGGGTTCTTCCATTGACACAAAAGAAGAGTGAGCACAAAAAGATGCCAATCTTGATCTAGTTTGAACTCTCCTTTGTATGTCACCAATGATGGAATCCAATGGATAGTCTCTTGCAATGTTAGTTCGTTGAAGCACTTGGACTTGATTGCTTGGATGTTGATGTTGATCATAAGTTGGAGACGATGAACTAGCCACTTGTTGATCTTGTTGCACTTGAGATGATATACTAGCTTGATTTTGCATTAGAGAACCACTAGCTTGTGTAATTGGACTTTAGAGCACTTGATCTTTGTTGTCATCCACATCAATCACTTGCTTTGACTTAATATCACCAATATACATTTCTTTCATAGCATTGGTCAATTAAGTTCCTCTCACATCATCCAAGTTATCTTCTTCATTTTGAGAACCATTAGTTTCATCAAACTCAACATCATGCACTTCTTCAAGTTGACCACTAGCCAAATTCCAAACTCTATAAGCTTTGCTAGTAGTTGAGTAACCAACTAAGAATCCTTAATCACATTTCTTCTCAAACTTGCTCAATCTAGTGCCCTTCTTCAAGATGTAGCATTTGCAATCAAATACCTGAAAGTATACAATGTTAGGCTTTCTTCCATTTAAGATCTCATATGATGTCTTCTCTAGGAACTTGTGGCAATAGAGGTGGTTGCTATAGAAGCAAGCCGTGTTGATTGCTTCGGCCCAAAATGAATGACTCACATTATACTCATTCAACATTGATCTTGCCATATCAATTAAGGTTCTATTCTTCCTCTCAACTAGGCCATTTGATTGAGGTGTATACTTGGTCGAGAATTGATGCTTGATTTCAAGCTCATCACATAGCTCATCAACTCTTGTATTTCTAAACTCACTTCCATTGTCACTTCTTACTTTCTTGATTGTGGTCTCAAACTCATTTTGCACTTTCTTGATGAACTTCTTGAATATGTTAAATACATCACTCTTATCCATAAGAAAGAATACCCATGTGTATCTAGTGAAATCATCCACAATCACAAAGCCATACTTGTTGCCACTGATGCTTGTGTATGTGGTTGGCCTAAATAGATCCATGTGCAACAACTCAAATGCCTTGGAAGTACTCATAATGCTCTTCAATGGATGAGTGTTGCCCACTTGCTTTCCGGCTTGACATGCACTACATAGCTTATCCTTCTCAAATGTGACATCCATCAAGCCTCTAACTAAGTCATGCTTCACTAACTTGTTCAATTGCTTCATGCCAACATGACCAAGTCTTCTATGTCATAACCAACCCATACTTGATTTGGTGAGCAAGCATGTTGAAAGTTGAGTGTCACTAGCATTGAAATCAACCAAGTATAGATTCTCATATCTAAAACCCTTAAAGATCAAATTGGAGCCATCAACACTAACTATCTCCACATCATCAACACCAAATATGCACTTGAAACCAAGATCACACAATTGAGAAACCGAGAGAAGATTGAAGTTTAACTTTTCAACTAAGAGCACATTAGAAATGCTATGATCATTAGAGATTGCAATCCTTCCTAGAGCATTTATATCACCCTTGCTATTATCACCAAATGTGATGCTATCAATGCCACTATCATTTGATTTGAGAGAGTTGAACATTCTTGAATCACCGGTCATATGTTGAGAGCACCCACTATCAAGCACCCAATGCCTTCCTCCGGCCTTGTAATTTACCTATAAAACAATTTAATGTCTTTTAGGTACCCATACTTGCTTGGGTCCTTGGAGGTTAGTCACTAAGCTCTTTGGTACCCAAATGGCCTTCTTCTTTGGACCCACAATTGGTGTACCAACAAACTTAGCTTGCACACCCTTCTCACCCTTGGTAAGCACATAACAAGAATCAAAAGGAGTATAATCTATTTTAGCATGAAACTTATTGTTGTTCTTGTTCATTTTATTACAATTAATCTCTAGATGCCTAACTTGCTTGCATCTATTGCAATAACGACCATTGCTCTTCACAAAGTGAGGCTTTAGAGTAGCAAAAGCCGCCTTGCCCTTCTTGGGAGCATAGCCCAAACCCTCTTTGTTAAGAGAGAACCTTTGACTACCCAAGCATTTTAGCAAGCGGGTATCCCCACCATAGGCATTGCCTAATGCGCGGGTGAGATCATCCACCTCTCTCTTGAGAGTCTCATTCTCAATCACAAGTGATGAATCACTAGTAGTAGAGATAGAGTTGGTTGTGGTGGATGATGATGAGCTACATGAAGCATTAGTAGGACTAACAAATAAAGAATCATCAATAATATCACATGTTAGTCCAATGTCACAAGTGGCAATCACTTGCTCCTCCTTAGCTTCCTTCATGAACTTCTCCAACTTGAGGTCCTTTTCCTTGATGGGCTCAAGTAGAGTGGAGTGGGCTTCCTTAAGCCTAGTGTGAGCAATTTCAAGATCCTCGTGGTCTTCCTTTAGATACTCACGAGAGGCCTCTAGCTCATCAAAGGATTTCCTAAGAGCTTTGAGCTATTGTTCAATTCATTTGCACTCCTTACTCTTTTTGAGAGCTACAAGCTCCTCCATCAAGGCATTATTTTCATTGCTCTTGGCAATGAGCTCTTATTCTAAGATTTTGTATTTCTTGGTGGTCCTCTTGTAGCCCTTGCTCATTTGATCTATTATGCCCAATAGATCATCCTTGGAGTAGTCCTCATCCTCCTCATCATCACTTCTATAACCATCACTAGCACAAGAATCATCATCACTATCATCATATTTTACCTTGATAGGCTTAGCCATAAGGCATGTCGATGTAGTGTCGAAGATGGATGGCTTGTTGGAGAGGGCGATGCTTGCAATGGCTCGCCAAGTGGTCCTTTCATCATCACTAGAGCTTGTATCATCATCACTATCGGAGTTGTCACTATCCCATGTGACCACATAACCACCACCCTTCTTCTTGTTGAATGTGAAGCTCTTCTTTGCTTTCTTCTCCTTCTCTTTCTTATCCTTCTTGTTCTTCTTGAGCTTCAAGTCCCCATTATGAAATCTCTTATCTTCATAGGGGCAATCCGCCACTATGTGATCGGAGCTATTGCAATTGTAGCAAAGGGTCTTTGCTTTCATAGTGTCTCTCCTCTTCCTTGCCCCATATCCTTTCTTCTTCATGAATCTTCCCATCTTGTGTATAAGGAGGGCCATGGTCTCATCATCGAATGGATCATCATCATCGCTCTCCACCTTGCTCTTGCCCTTAGAAGATGAAGCCTTGAATGCAATGGGCTTCTCTTGCTTGACCTTGGTCTCCTTCTTCTCTTCTACCTCATCTTCATCATCATTGTATTGGGCATCGGTCATAATATCTCCAAACACATCAGTTGATTTGACTTTGTCCAATCCCTCTCTAAAGATCATTCTTCTCAAGGTAGCAAACTTCTTGGGTAAACACATCAAGAACTTATGTGAGAAGTCCTTGTCCTCAACCTTCTTCTCAAGCCCCTTGAGATCATTGACAATGACTTTGAGGCTATAGAATATCTCTGGGATGGAATCATCATCCTTCATCTTGAAAGTGGAGAACTTGTCCTTGAGCATATATAGTTTGACACTTTTTACCGTTGAAGTACCTTCATATGTTTCTTCAAGCCTTATCCAAAGCTCATTTGCCTTTTCAAGATCTTTGATTTGCTCAAATACTTTGTCATCAATGGCACGGTAGATTGTGTTAAGTGCCGACGTGTTGCATTGTTTGTTGATGCGGTCATTTGGAGTGAGATTTTCCTCATCAAGAATGATGTATCCTTCTTTGGTCACATCCTAAACCTTCTCATGTATATTGCCTAGATATTGCTTCATCTTTCTTTTCCAATGATCAAAGGAAGAGACACCATCAAAGAATGGAGGCTTGCCATTAACATGATTGAACATAACTTGAGCCATCTTATACCGAGGTTGTTAAGCCTTACAAACGGTGACCACGGCTCCGATACCACTTGAAAGGTCTTAATGGCTAGAGGGGCGGGGTGAATAGCCTTTTAAAATTTTCTACAAAGACAAGCTAAACAAGTTTATCAATATAACAAATAGCGAGATGCTAGTTTTGCTTAGCCTACGGGGTGTTTGCAAGCCACCTATCCAATTCACAATTCTAGTATTTGCACTCAACCGCACAAGTCAAACCAAGAAGGAAACTACAACTACAACTAGCAAGCTACACAAAAGAGCTACTCTAGCAAAGCTAACTAGCTAGCAAAGATAACTAAGAAGGTAATGCGGAGTTGAGTTAGGAGAGTTTCACCGAGGGGCGAAGTATTGAGCCAACTAATATGATCAACAATGAATACCAAGACAACCAAACACTGGGATCAATCAATCACAATATGAAAGTGATGACACGAAGATTTATCCCGAGGTTCACGTGCTTGCCGGCACGCTAGTCCCCGTTGTGTCCCTCTTCACCACGTGGTTCAGTGGCTAATTGATCTCACACCAAGCCTCTCAAAAGGCGCCACAAGAACCTACCAAATGGCAAAAGGTTGCAAATGACACGAGCAATTTACTAACGTTGCCTTTGGCGCTTCACCGAGGTAGGCACAAAACCCCTCACAAACACCGGAGGTGGCCAAGAACAATCACCAACTCTTGCCAACGCCTTCAAGCTGCTCCAAGCCATCTAGGTGGCGGCAACCACCAAGAGAAATAAGAATCCTGCAGCAAATCAACCACCAAGTGTCAACTAGATGCAATCTCACAATGCAAATGCACTTGGATCACTCAATCTCAATTCTAATATGCAAAGAAGCAAGAGAGATGAGTGGGAGGTGAGTTTCTTAGCTCAAAGTGCTCACAAGAATGTTAAATGTTTAAGAGAGAGAGCCTTGAGCCGGCCAACGAGTATTTATAGATGTACCCCTTCGAATATAGCCGTTAGGCACTTGAAATAGCCGAAGTCGCGCTGACCGGACGCGCTAGTCAAACTAACCGGACGCGCCGATCGCATAGTGCCTATGCTTGCGAAACACCGACCGGACGCGCTGGTTGCGCGGACCGGACATGCGAAGTATGACCGGACGCGCTGGTCCCGTAACGGACCGAACGCGCTGGTCAAGCCTGAGCCGCGCTCCAACGAAACAGCGACCGGACGCGCTGCAGAACTGACCGGACGCCACAGAGTCAGCGTACGGTTGGAGTCTAGTAAGCTCCCTCAACGACCGAACATGTCCGGTCGACAGTGACCGGACGCGCCACCGCGTCCGATCAAAAACAAAAACACGCGCAGATGCTGAACACTGACCGGACGCGTCCGGTCAAACAGAGACCGCGTTCGGTCCTATGTCCGGTCACCTCTGTGACCTCCATTCGCCTCCGTTTCTTTTCTGACTTCCGGCGTAGTGGAAAAAAGTCATTTCAACTCCTCGAAAACGCCTGAATCCCGCCGAACAAGCTCGGTGGGAGGGAGAGAGGACCCCAAACCCTCTCTACCGCTCAAACTCCACCGCCTTTGCAAATGTGCTAACACCACCAAGTGATCTCGTCATGTGTGAGTGTGTTAGCATTTTCACAATCATTTTTAAGGTGATATTAGTTCTATGCAAATGCATATGATTATGAAATGCACACCTAGAGGCACTTAGGAGTTCAATAGCCGTGTCATTTCCCTCTTTATAGTACGGCTATCTATCCTATAATGTAACCACACCCACTAGGTGTCTTGGTTACTAAAACACAACCCTTAAGCATATACCTTTGCCTTGATCACGTAGGGTTGCGTCCAAATCCAAGTGTGGCCATCATGATCATCATGTCCATATTGCCACCAACCTTAGAATGTACTAATCCTCATATGCTACATACAACTTAGGCATAGGATTAGTACTTAGGCATTGTCACTAATTACCAAAACCAAACATAGGACTTTCACCAGCATTGCATGAGAATGAGGTAGAGCCTGGATATCGGTAGTCCGTCAGTAGGCTACATCTATGGGATGCTATGTCCTCGGCATTGTGAGGCAGCTGAGAGTGCTATAGTGCGGGCCTTACATTACATAGACATTGTCTATGGTTACACCATCTGGGACATGCGCTACTTGCAGTGGAGACACGAGAGGTTTGTAGCCGGCGATATTTAGGATCTATGTGTTAGTTTGGTTTTTATGTGTATGTACTTTAATTCGAATGGTTTATGTACTTTAATTAGGATTATTCATATAGATATTTTAATTATGTTTGTATAGACAAGTTATTTATGTTTCATTACGTTTATTTATATGGACAAGTTATTTATTTTTATGTATATGTTGAAAATGACCTTAAATGGAGAAACAACCAAAATGAAAGTTGTAGATCTCGAAAAGTTATGCAACTTTGTAGTTGAAAACTTTTTCATTTGAATTCATCTTTTCAAGGAAAATTATGTATGAATCTCTCGAATTTTAAATTTGAATTTTTAAAATGACTTCAAATGGAGAAACAACCAAAACGAAAGTTGTTGTGCTCAAAAAGTTATGCAACTTTATTATTGACAACTTTTTCATTTGAGCTATATTTTTTGAACTACGCATTTTCTAATTTTTAGCCTATTTATTTTAATGGATATGTTAGCATGGACGGGAAACGAAAGTACCGGGTAGACAGCCCTTTAGTCGCGCGCTAAAATTTAGCTTTAGTCTCGGGTTAGGTTACAAACCGGGACTAAAATATTTCTAGTCCCGGTTGGAGGCTCAACCCGGGAATAAAAGTGATAACCTTTAGTCCCGATCTAGGCCTCCAACCAGGACTAGAGGCCTTTTTAGTTCTGGTTGATAGCCTAACCCGGGACTAAAATGTCCAACACTATATATGTCGCCACTTCATTCACTTCTCATCCTCCTTTCAATCGCCGACCGCCACCCTCTTCTCCATCCTCGCTGGACGGAGCGACGCTGCCTCTCGGTGTCGTCCTCGTTACCCCCCGCCTCCTCGTCGTTGTCCTCGCCGGAGCGGAGCACCGTGTCCTCACCAGTCCGCGCCTCGTCACCCCCGCGTGCGTGGCCTCACCTGCGCGCGGCCGACCCCTCGTGCTTGCCCTCGCTAGCCAGAGGGCCGCTGTCTCTCAGCCTCATCCTCGTCACCCCCGCCGGCCGCGCCTCGTCATCCCTGCGCAGCCTCACCCCCGCCTCCAGCATCGCCGCCGTCATCCTCGTCCCTTAGAGAGGAGAGCCGAGGAGGAGAAGGAAGGAGGCACCGCCGCTACATCGCCATTCAGCATCATCGAGCCGCTACCGGAGTCGGAGATAACGCTCCATTCGTCTACACCGGCGCAGCAGCTCGCCACCGCACCACCATCTTACCCCCCACAAGACCCACGGTGAGCCACTTCCCCTGCTCCGAATTTGCGTGAGGACCTCGTGCTCAAATTCTACCAAAGGGAAGGGCCTAAGTGCAAACCCATAGACTCAGATGAATAGTGCCAATAAGGACCTGTTTGCTTTTAAATGGATGAAGCTTTGGAAATTCATAGTAATTCATAGAAAAATCATAAAATATTAAATGAAGACTTTTTGGAATCCTTAAGTGTAGATCTATACAGTAGAGTGATAAAATAATATGTGTTAGTAGAAGGTTTTTACTATTTTTATTTATCTATATTTATTAGGGATAAATTTATATCTAGAGTTGTGGTGCTCCAATTGTTATGAAATTTTTATGGTAGGCTATTAAGATTATGTGTGTGCTGTGGTAAACATTTCAAGGGCATTGGTTACAGTATGGTTGAGTTATTGATTTAACTTGCATGTTGCTTGATAAATGGTTTTAAATGGTTTATAAATAATTTATGTTTACAAAAATGTGAAATGTGGTTCCTTTGCCTTTGCTTGATGATGTTGTGACCTAAGAATACTTAATATGGCCGTGTGTTTACAGAAAATATGGATCTTTAGATTTATCTTGCTCTCTGAAATTTCTAGATAGATCTGGGAATTTATGTTAAACGAAGGAGCTTCTGTACTGCTGTCCTAAATCTCATGTGTTAACCTTGATCTGCTTGCTACCTTATCATGATAGGTTTATGTAGTGCTTAGTTAAATGTTGTTCCACTATCTTTGTATGATGTTGTTGTACCATAAGAATAGTCATATGTTGATATGATTTTTGATATATTGACTTTTGTGAGAAGAGATGGCTGGACGTCGTCTCCCTCCGCCAGAAATGCTAGGTTTCAGCAGCTATGTAAAGTGGAAGGGATTTGATCCAGTGGTGCCGCCGAATGTACGGTCTACTCATCCAAGCATAGTAAGCAACTCTTCTATAAATTAATGTGTCAAATATGCTTGTATAAATATATTTTCTGATTTATTATGTATATATATGTGTTTCTTAAATGTACCGTAGGTAATTGACCCAATCATTTGACTTAAAGAGACACTCATATATTTTGGGGTTCAGCTAGTGAATGTTGAATGCTTTGAGATGGACAATGGTCGATTCAAGCAATGTCGAGTTAGCTTTTCCATCACCGATAGGAGTGGTACAGGCCGTGTTGTAGAAATATTAGGCACTTGATAAGGTTGTTGCAGAAAAATATGGTGTCCTAGCATGTGTAAATAAGCTTGCGACTATTAGGTACAACCTGCCTACTTATTTCTTCTTGAAGATACAATCTATTGATGTTGGCTCTTATCATGATCTTAAGGGCTTTTGTGCAAGGTTGGCTCAACATAACCAGAATGATATGGTAAGTCTAAGTCCAACATTGACAGTACCTAGATTTGTTATTATTGGAAAGCTTGGTTCCCATATCCATTTTTTCTGCCAACACTTAATTACATGTTGAGTTGTATGACTTAACCTACGCAGGTTGCAGCTTTGTAGCCATTCTTAACCAAACAATGTATGCATTGGGTTATGAATGAAAATATGTCGATGATTGGCCAACACTCACTGCGGAAGGATTTCAGGCGAAGCTATATGCGACTAAGAGGGGATCATCGAACTCACTGCCGCTAACCGTGGTGAGTAGACCTTGTGTTCGTACATGTGAAGCAAGGGAGAGTGTCTTGTTAAATACCTTGGATTTTATCAATGAAATTTGTGGATACAAAATCGGCGATCTACACTTCATCGAGTTCATGATACGACGTATTCAACTACATAATTCGATATAGTCAACTTGTGCTTGCATGAACTTTGTGCGTAGTTGAACTTTGGGGTGTACTTAATGTATTGGACATGCATCTAGTTTGTAATGACTTGTTTTAAATTGTGATGGTTTGTATGAACTTAGTGAATGGGGATGATCATTGTAATATATATATATATATATATATATATATATATATATATATATATATATATATATATATATATATATATATATATATATATATATATATATATATATATATATATATATATATATATATATATATATATATATATATATATATATATAAGCTCTTCATTAGTTTCATTCTTATTTATGGATAACGTACAATAGTATAGCATATATAATACGTGTATAAAAACTATTTGAAATGAAAACAAATTGAATGGAAAGAAACTACAAAAGAAAAGAAAAGAAAAAAGAAACAGGCCAGGGGTTATTTAGTCCCGGTTTGGGATAACTATTGACACAGTTTTTGGCTCACCGAGAATATGTGCAATTTTTGCCATGAATAAATGTAAATAATGTATATGGTTAAATTCCACATGAATGAGAAATAAAATAATAGTCAAAATGATATTGGCTACGAAATTTAGTACACTCAAGAATACATGAGTGGAAGGCGGCGTATGCCATATGAGCACTCTCTAGATACGGGTGATATATGGAAGAAGAAAATATTTTGTTGGTTGACTAAATAGCCAAATATTTTTCATGTAAAAAAAGAAAGGAAATGACGTGGTGATTGGTGGGAAAGAAGAGGAAGAGAAAAATAAGGAAAAGGAAAGGAGGACATGTAAGTATATATATGTATGCATGAGCATGATTATGCCTCGATAAACATGTACCTTGGCAGATTTCAAAATGAAGTGACAAAGTGTGGCCCATCTGCCCTAATATACATATACGCGATTGCACATAGATGCATTGATTAATCAAAGACATGCATGGTCCATGCAACGTACGTGTGTGTAACATATACACGCATATACACAGCAAGGCTTATAGCACACTTACGTGCACGTCGGCCTAACAAATGAGCTATTTCCCGCTTTCCTTAATCACTGCAAGCAAAAAAAAAAAGATATAGGAAAAGCAATTAATAAATAAATGACAAACCATCTAAATATGCTTGGTAAAGAATCTGCTGTGCGTGCGCGCTTAAAATATTCAAACAGAGTCAAGCGCGTCACGCTACTGCCTTGACTGGGCTCATCGTGAACTGCTCTGAACAAATTCAAATGAAGTCACGATCCTGGGCAGCGCGCGCAGCAAAGCGAAGAGAGGCGCCGGGCGCCGCTTATAGCGATCATTTGAAATCAAATAAGAAGAGCGCCAAATCTGAAGGCAACCATTCCCGCCGCTCTAGACCTGCACGCGATTTCAAAATGCAGGAACCGCCTCACCACTTGCTCTATATAAATAGCAGGCTATGGCGTACGGTTCAAACCCCCCGCTCTCCCGATCCAAAGTGCCGTCAGGCTGCCCTCAAACAAAACACCGCCAGGCTGCCTTTCTGCTGCACTGATCGCCGGCCAGAAAAGCAAACCACCATCTCCAAAGCTGCTGCCGTGACAAGCGAAGCCACTGCCGGAGATCCAGAAGGTGCCTCTGCAACAAGCTGCTGCGCGTTGTCCAGCAGGCTCCGAAGGAAGGTGAGCGGCGCTTCACACACAGCGCTCCTTTCTAACCTTCTGTTCTTCGGCTCCAAGTCATCCATCGCCGGCACCATGATCAAGGCCTCATGCGTAGCTTCACTCTCTTGAGTTAATTGCCATGAGATGCCCCATGCCGGATTTGTCATACAAACCGGATAGGGAAGAGCATTGTTCTTAAGAACAAGAGCTAGTTCATCATCCTCTCCATGATTCACTCCCGCGAGCAAGTTCCCATGAGACGTCTCAAGGTCCCATTCCGGATTTGTCATACAAACCGGATAGGGAAGTGCATTGTTCCCAAGAACAAGAGCTAAATCCACCAACATGCCAAAGATACTCCTCGCTGCACTCCACGTATGTGTTTAAATCAACAAGAACAATTGCCGTGAGATGTACGGGGAAAACCCAAATTCCACGCCATATGCTATCATTGCTTACGCTATATGTATAAAAAGAAATTCATGTGCTGCATATTCAGCCCATGCATATTTGTCTTAGCGTCGCTAGCTTGTTAGCGTCTTCTGCACAAACGAATTTAGTTAGCGTCTTCATGCTTCTTTCAGTACTCGTGCTTCTCGCCGGTACGCATTTCAATGGTGGTCAAGATAAAAATCATGTCTTGCATCTCAATAATTAACTTACGTCCGTGCTAATAAGTCCAGCATGCATTTCACTGGCAATCATGATAAAAAGCAAATCTTGCACTCAATTCTGTGTGTAGTAGTCCCCCTGCCAAAATCACCGGCTACCATGCAAAGCCAGTTGACATCTGCATGTCCTATGTCCGCAAAGAAATTAAAGATTACATGCAAATTAACATTGCCCTCTGGTCTAACTACATGCACGTAAACAATACTTTGTATGTCGCACAGCCATGACCTTTGTCAATGGCGTCTTAATCAATAAATAAACAAAACTGCCATATTGCACTTCTCCACGTACGTAATGAATATGTTACAGTTATTAGTGCATTTCAGTCAAATAAATAAAATGTGACATTGTGAGTCTCAAGTGTACTCATCCACAGCACCGTGTTCCGCCCATCAGCATGTAAATAGAAGCATATAATTAAAACAAAAGAAATTATGCTTTGCATGCATAAAAACATGTGTCGGTTCACTACTTACTGCCTGCTAGTGCATTCATGCTAAGATGGAAACAAGTATTCTTAACCAATGTATTAAATAAATGCAGGCCGCTTAAATTACGGCTAGACCATATTAAATAAATTAAATTAAATGGATTTCTTCATATCATATCAAGTCCCATGTCATGATTGCCTATGCTAATCAACCTGCTGTGGCGCCAGGGCTAGAATAACCAAAATGTCATGAACATCTATATAGACTTAGCTAAGTCAAATAAGCTTCGTCATATTTATCACAATTTCCAAACACGTCATCCATCCATGACCAGCATATGCCTTCCAAGTGCCACGCATAATGGGTAAATTAAATATTGCATCTTAGCTAGATTGTAACTATGAATGTTCATGCCTAGCTAAGTTATTAAAAAGGGCAAACCAAATTAAATTGGATCATATAGCACCGTGCATGCAAATCCCTGGCCAAACACCGTGCCATGAGTATGCATGCTAACCTCGATAAAATAAATTAATTGCACGCGCCTCGGTCGAGTCAATGATGCAACATATCTTTCTACGCCATGGCAAAATAAATACTTTGGCTTAGCCCAAATAAAACATTGCATCATAGGTTGAACACGTCGAACGGGCATCTCAGAACATGCTAAATCATTATCTTAAATGATCCAAAAAGACTATGTCAAATATAGTCTTCAAAGCAAATTACGTGCATAGATCGATGATACAATGCACCAAGTAAATGATCCGGCAAGCATACGTGCCGCACCACATGTAACGCATGAATTAAATACATGCATATTATGGGTCGCTTGAAAGCTACACGAGCTAGCGACCAATCTTATAAGGAGTATATGTTAGCTCCTCCACAAATGAAAACGTCATGTTTTTAATAAAATCGCATGCATCAAGTTCAAGCCTATGCCTAGCATGCATATTCATCCATCAACGACTACAAGACTGAAGATTTTGTTTTCCTTTTGTAGTTTGTAATAGGAAACCATATGGTGTAATCTCATTTTTCATGTACTCATGTTGGAACTCTTAATCAGGGGTGTTCTCTTCGGAGATGTAATTAACATAATTTTTTATGCAAATATAAGAATTATGGAAGTATAGACTCGCAATACCTGTTCTTTTTATATTGTCCCATTTAAATTTATATTTGTCTCTGCTGACGCGGAGGCGGGTCATAGCCGTCCGTTTCCCCGCCATCAATAACCAACCGGGACTAGAGGTGGTCGCCTGCGGGCTCGGTCTGGCCCCCCTTAGTCCCGTTTGGTATAACCAACCGGGATTAAAATCCCCCAATCAATCCCGGTTGGAGGTCCATGACTAAAGGGGGGGGGGGCATTAGTCCAGGATTGGCGGTCCCTAGGAAATCGGGACTAGAGGGGGTTTTCCAACCGGGACTGAAACCCATCTGTCTACTAGTGTTGGTATACTCATAATGACATTATTTTTGAAAAAAAAAAAAACCAAAGACTTCTTTTATGCAGGCTATATTCAGATGATCATATTGGTTGCAATTTTGGGCATGTTGCAGCGTGAGGGCACAAGGGAGAAAAATCCATTTGGCAAGCAAAGCTTTGGAGGTTATCCCGTTAGACATCTTCGCCAAGAATGGGTGGCAAAACAATAATAGACTTTGCTTTTGATTTCCTTATATTTGAGTGTGCTCTTCCCCATTTCATTTGTCCAGTGTTTGAGCTGAAAATCTCGTAAGAATTGGCTATGTGCGGATGCAGAGGCCGAATATTCTCCATTTTCTAAACAAGATAGAGTGTATCGGAACAAGGCCTTAGTCTCTTTAAAAATTCTAAGGTATATCTCATTTAGTTAGGAACTGTGTTCGGGAAAAATCATTATAGGACAAGTTATGGAGCAACAATTACTCTAATAATACATAACTTTTCAGACAAAATTGACTGTCATTGGTTTGATATTAAAAATACTTATTTATGGTCATAGTTTTTCATATAATAATTCAAGTATTAATGGGGTTATTATCACTGAAATCACTGTGATATCAGACCAAAATGAAATATGCATTGTAAAAAAACAAAGGAAGTATACTTAACAAGCAAAGTTTTTTTTGAATGTCACCGTGGGGATTACTCCCCACATGAATGTATATTGATATAGCCCCAAATCGGCTTGTATTATGTATTACAAAGTTTAGGAAGAAGAAAACAACAACAACAACAACAACAACAACAGCACCCAAGCACCAGGGCGAGGAGTGACATAAACCACGAATAAACTAGTGAAATGCAAAAAGCTACCACAAGACATAGGGGCTATTTGACGATGGCTCCAGGGAGGTGAATGTCGCCAACACAAAATCATCGTTGGCCAAGTAGGAGCTTAGTGGGGTTTTCACCCGAGCCTTCTGGCGAGGGGTAGCTGCATAGTGACGGAGGGGTGTCGGCCGCCGCCACACCGCGCGAAGCCGTTCCCGGACTCGCTCGCGACGTTGGGAGGCGCACACCAGCAAGCGTCTTCGACTGGATAGAGGGAGGTGAGAGATGCCGGCCGCCGCCACATCGCGCAGAGCCGTTCTCGGACTCGCCTGCGACGATGGGAGGCACACACTGGTAAGTGTCTGCGCCTGGATAGAGAAAGGGAGGTTGCCGACTGCCGCCACACCTTGCAGAGGTCCATTCCTAAGCTCGCCCGCATTGGTGGGAGGCGCGCACCAGCAAATGTCCATGCCTGAACAGAGGGAGATGGGTGATGCCGGCCACCGCCACACTGCGTGGAGTCATTCAGACTCGTTCGCGATGATGGGAGGCGGGCACCGACAAGCGTCCGCGCCTGGACAGAGAAAGGGAGGTTGCCAGCCACCGCCACACCTTGCGGAGCCGATCCCAGACTCGCCCGTGTTGGTGGGAGGCGCGCACCGGCCAGCGTCCACGCTTGGACGGAGGGAGGTAGGTGACGCCAGCCGCCACCACACTGCGTGGAGCCGTTCTCGGACTCTCCCGCGACGATGGGAGGTGCGCACCGGCAAGCGTCCACGCCCGGATGAAGAGAGGGAGGGTGTCGGCCACCGCCACACCTTGCGCAACCGTTCACAAACTCGCCCACGTAGGTTGGAGGCGCGCAAGTGTCCACTCATGGAGAGGGAGAGGTGGCAGCCGCCATCACACCATGCGGAGCCATACTCGGACTCGCCCGCAACGGTGGGAGGTGCGCACCGCCAAGCGTCTGCACCAGCAGGATGGGGGTAGAGGAAAGAAGAGGACGCCTCCAAGGAGGTCGTGGCGTCCGCTGACGTCGCCGTTCGGGCTTTCGCCCTAGCCTCAACCACCACCTGCTGCAACCATCCGAAGCCGTAGGAATGCAGAAAGCCCCAGGCTCAGGCTGGGCAGATCCGACTGTCGGAGGCTGTGTTGGCCGCCAGCCCATGCTGGTGTGAGCCCGCTGCCCCTAACCTAGATGAAGGAGGAGCCCACAATGATGACATGTGTGGCCAACCTGGGGAAGAGGGAGGGGCGCCGGCCGCCGCCACACGGGGACGGCGGGACCAGGCACGGGGAACCCACGACAAGGACGCCACATGGGGACGGCCGGTTGAGCTCAGCGTCGGCGGGTCGACGCAACAGAGCTCCATGACGTGGGGGAGCACCGGGGAGGAGGGGCTGGCGCCGGACCGCGCGAAGGCGGGCGCCGGCGTGTCGAAGCACGAGAAACCCGCTGGGCTTGTTGCCGAGCATAGGAAACGAGAGGGGGGGAGGCGCCCGCACATGAAGGAGACGACAGATCCAGCCAAGGGGAAGTCGGATCCGCCCACACCGGCGCCGGTCGCGCCGCCGGCCAGCTCCCCTGCGATGCACCGAGTCCGCCCGCAGGTACTCCATGGGAGAGAGAGAGAGGGAGCACCCACGCTTGAAGGAGATGGTAGATCACATGGGGAAGCCGGATCCGCCCTCACCGGTGCCGGTTGCGTTGCCGGCCGGCTCTCCCACGACGGCATTGAGACTGCCTGCAGAAGCTCCATGGGAGAGGGGGAGGGAGGAAGACAACCCAGCCGCTGCCGTCCTTGCTGTCCGCCGGACCTCCGGCGTCGAGCTCTGGCAGCGGTCGAGCCGAGGAGGCGCGTGGCCAGGCCCTACGCCGGCGGCGGAGAGGAAGCCGCCCGTGTCCCCCCGAGGGAGAGCGACGCAGGGGCCTCGAACCAACCCTCTAAGCTCCCCTAACTAGCAAAGTGGTAGGCTACTAATTGGTTCAGCACCGCAGGTGCCATGCCCCATGACATAGATCATGCATGTGTCTTTGGCACCTATTCTCTTCTTCGAAACAATATTCTAAACCCCATTTAACATATTTAATGTACCCGCTGGCAGCAAGATAACCGTGGCGAATGAAGAGTTGAACTGAATATTTACATGTATACAACAACCAAAAAAAAAGAGCTCATTTTCCTCTCTACATCTCTGTTCCTCTTATGTGAGTGTTCTTGTGCTCGTGTGGAAGAACTCGATTTCTCAACATTATTATCGCTCTCTTTGGTCGTTGCTCCGGTATTTTAGCTTGGCGAAATCGTGTGCGTCATGTATCAAGTGTTTGAGTCATGAGCATAGAATAAATAATGGTAATAAATAGAAAATTACAGCTAAAAAAATGTAATGTTGATAAGATCTTCGAAGGCAACCCGTCCAACGGTGAAGCGCTAGACACGCTCTTCCCGGACGGTGGAAAGGACCCATCTAAGCAGCCGCGTAGACATATGGCCACCTCCTAGGTCGCAACTCTGCGCCGGTATTGATTGTTTTCTTTTATATAATATTGAAACTAGAGATCTCTTGTTAGGATGGTCCAGCTACGGTTATTTCAGATCGACCTCCTTCGGCGCTCAGTAAAAACACGTTGTCTGTATGTTTAAAATTTTCTTCTTAATACAATTATATGCAAATCTTTTGTGTATTCGGAAAAAAAAAGGTTCACAGTGATTTCATTTTCCTATGTTAACCGCGCGAAGCTTCGGGGCGGCCTAGTTCCAACTGTATGAAGTATGATAGCCGGCCGAGACGGCGAGACCCTAGAGGCAAATGATATCTCAGGAAGCATCTTGCAAGGCAGCAAGCACTAGAAGCCAATGGAGTATCAAATAAATTCCGATCCCTCTGAACCAAATTCCATTTGCCTATACTCATTATGGCTAACCAGCGTTGTTCATGTAAACATGGCCTCATCTTCTTCCTTCTGGTTTTGTTTCTGCAACTCCTTGAATCCTTGATACCAGCGTAGCCGTAGCATCAGCAGCGGGATGGCAACCCATGCAATGCGACGCTGTATCCATGAACCCACCTTCGTGCAGCAGCTCGTTCCTTTACGCCACCTCGGAAGGGCGTAACCTGTCCGAAATAGCCGCCGTCTTCAACGCTACTGCGTCGACGACGACTCTCCTCCGGCCGATCAAACGGCCCTCCGGTGAGGTGGACGTGCTGGTGGCTGTGCCCTGCACGTGTGAGGTGATCAACGCCACCATGAGTGCTCTCTTCCATGACACTCGATATGTGGCGAAGCCAGCAGAAACAGTTGATACTGTCAATCGCGAGATCTTCAGTGGGCTCGCAATGAACTTTGGCGATGAGTACCCCCTGATTTCAGGTAACACAATAACGGTTCACCTTCCGTGTGGGTGTTCCTCCGCAGCATCCAAGGGTGTGGTGGTGTCCTATGCAGTGCAGGAGGAGGATACCCTCCAGATTGCAAGCCTGTTCAGATCAACTTCCCAAGATATCTTAAACCTGAACCCGAGCTTGGTGAATCCCGACTTTGTTAAACCAGGGTCGATCTTGTTTGTCCCAATTGGAGTTGATGATTCCCCGTGAATGATGAGCCACTGGTACCGGCCAACTAAAAGTGTTTTCATATTTCTAGTATCTAGTAAATTAATAAATAAAAGTTAAGACTGATACTCAAGTCTTAGAATATGAGAACAGGTATACTGTCATTGTTTTGCATTCTACAATTTTTGTAAGAACTAGCAGCATTTTTTGGAATCCAAGTCAGTGTTGTCAAATTTTAAATTATGTTTTTTACTGGTGTACTGCATCTTAAGTTGTTTTCTGCAATTTTAAATAAGAGGTTTGTTACTGTGCTGGGAAGGAACCACCAGTTCCTCTCTTAAGAATAGAAAAACTAATTAATTGTGTTTAAGGGCAGTTAAGTACTTTTCCTACTTAACAACTCCCTGGATCCCTGAGGCGGACGCCGAGTACCGGATGCTGGATTTCGCGAGCGCCAGCGGCCGCTGCCCTGAGCCGCCGAGCAGGAGCAGCACCTCCACGGCTCCACCGTGCACCGGGCGACGCCTCGCCTGGCGCCTGGTTGTTGAGTGCCCAAGCCCAAGCGACAACCCCGTTGGCCGCCCGCCCCGCCGGTGCCCGCCGCCGCCGGCCCCAAAGAGCGCCAAGGTGAAGAGCAGTCAGGCCGCTCCCTCAAAGCTCTGCTTGCTTTTAATTTGAAATTGAGCTGCTGTGCCGTGACTTCCGGTCATGTCTTTCATGGATTCTACAGATCTTGCTTTGTGATTGAGTCTCTCAAAATACATTAATTTGCCGCTTGCTTTTGACACTGAACCAAGGACACGTGAATCATTTATTTGTTGATTTGTTGAAGTGGAATTTTCCTAATTTGCTATACTGAATCAAAGATACGTAAGCGACTGAACGTTGATTTCTACTGAGTGAAACTTTTTCTCTCTAGCTTATGGGCTTACCGAGGTAGCTCGAGCCAATTACTGAGCCGAGCCCGTCGTGCCGCCCCCAACACCAGCACGCAGCCGCTGCTCCTGCACTAGAGGTCCACGATTGGACGGCTCGAGCTGGGGTTGATGTCTACTCGGCCATGGCTGGCGCGCCTACCTGGGCTGGCATTGGCCGGCGGCGGCACGGTGTTGGGGTGTCGTTGGGCGACCGTGGTAGCAGCCTGGCGGTGGGCAGCCGCGGTGGCGGCGGACGAGTGGGCCAGGTGGGCGACTACGATAAGAACAGAGACAGATAACGCACACGGGAGATGACGAGAGCTGCTCAGATTGTGAAAGTACTATGGTACCCTTGCAATTAAATTTGAAACTAGTTTTTGGCCCACGTATTATAGGTTTCGGCCCACGACTTAAGTTCTTCTGTATTGGTTCTTCTCATTTTATAACCATTAGATTTGTTTAGATGGATGCCTTTAGTTTTTTCCCAGCACCGTAGAATTTCTCTTTAAATATAATATTTCTAAGATGTATCGCTGATGTCGAGACTTGCTCCGGTGGTACTCCCAGAATATTACGTACGAATCTTAAAGCAACCATATATAATTTTATTTAATTTAATCCATCCTAGATATTATCTGGATGGACAAAGCTACTGCGCAACAAGTAGCATGCTCAGGGAGCACGCGATCCCTTCTTCCTCCTTATGACGCTTCGTCCCCACGTGGTTGTGCCCTTCCTCCCCCACCATTGCCTCCTCCCTCACCTTCGCCTCCTCCCCGACCAGGAGCAGCCGCACTGCCTACCTCCCGCTCCCGCTCCCGCCCCCGCCACTCCGCCCCGCCTTCCGCTAACCCAAGGGCGTCGGTGAGCTCTGTCGTCCTCGTCCTCGCGCTGCCCCACCCCCGACCCACCACCGACAGCGAGTCACCTCACCACGCCACCCTCAACCCACCCTCGCCCCCGCCCCTCGACCTCACCCACCCTAACCACAGCAGCTCGACGACGAGCACTACTGTGACACCCCAGTCGCCAACCCTGCCCAACCGGTTGTCTCCGACCGCCTCGCTCGCCGTCCTTCAACCCGCCACCACCATTGTGTCGCGCCCGCCTCCCCCCAAACCTCCTTCTGGAGCCACCGGGAACCGGAACCCTAACTTTGTCATTGTCTTCTTCATCTTCGGCGAGGCCTGGATGCGGTGCAGCACGAGGTCGGAAGCGGGCACGTGGGCCACCCCCGCGTCGCACGTTCGACGCGGAGCGCGACCGAACGCATGATAAATTTCACGTATTTGGATCCGGTCCTATCCATGCTCATAGAGTCATAGGCTCATAGCAAGTGCGGCCCAACCTAGGCCGATATTTGTGGATCAGTGATCCTGTCCAGTTGCCTTGGGTGCTGGTTTTTGTTTATTTCAGTCAGGCTCTCGTAGTAGCGCGCACGATTGTTTTTAGTTTTAACTCTTTTTTGAAAAAAAAATTATTTATGCCCAAATTCCTATGCGACCTTATCACGATTCCGAATATGAACCCTATGGTCGGTGTCATGAGCCATGGTGCTGACTGCTGAGCCTCGAGGCCTGGATGCCGTGGTAGGACGACGTGGTGCTGATGTGGCCAAAGCTCAGCGCCACGATGCACAGCGCCGAGGCTTGGCGTCATCCACCGTGGCCCCGAGCTTTGAATTTAACCCTAATTTACTGTAACTCGGACATCCTTAAATTTGACTAAAATTTTATTGTGACTACATATTAGAATGCCAAATTTCTCAATGTCCAAGTCATGGTAAAAATCCAAATTTTTTAATGTTCAAGTCATGATAAAATTTCGTAGAGCCAAATTTTTATATAACTAAGCCATGATTAATTAGGGTTAAATTTAAACCTCGACGGCACAGTGTCTGGCACCGAGGTCGACGCCCAGATCTGTAGGGCCGAGCCTTAACGTCGTGCATCGTGGCAACGAGCTCTCGCCACTCTAGTGCCATATCGCGGCCACACCACTCCCTAGCCTTAAAGCTCGGTGCCATGAGCCATGGTGCTAAGATGTGTTAGCTCGGCGGAGAGACGAGGGTGGATTGGTGGCTGTGTTGGTTCATGTCTCCATGGACGTGTGGCCACTATATTAGGGCCTGTTCGGTAGGGATTTAGATTCATTAGTTTGGATCCACAGAAATATTTTCCAAACAGTCTAGATCCACCAAATTCAGATTCACCAAAATGGACGTTTCGTATCTCCTCAGGGGTGCTCCACGAATGGACATTTCATATCTCCTCGTGGATTTGGGTGGAAATTACCCACTTTGCCGCTGGTTACATACGTCCCTTCCCATACCGATTCGTTTTTTTGTTTCCTCGTCTCCTTTGTAGCGTACACCGGAGCCTGACACCTCGTCTCCTTCTCGTCGTGGCCATCAGGAAGGCCGCGCCGCCCACCTCCTCCCTCCGTTCAGCTACTCCAGCGATCCCGAGATTACCAGTCCTAGTAGATCCGGTCCCCCTCGACCTCCTCCACCCCCTCGACCAGTGGCGGATGCAGGATGAGAATCAAGGGGGGCTAAAACAATGGAGATGTTGATTTGCATGAAGATTTAACGGTGATTTGAGTTTTTGCTACAGTGTTTTTAGTGGTAAATCCAGTCATTAGGGGGGCTAGAGCCCACCCAGCCCCCCTTAGATCCGCCGCTGCCCTCGACCTACTCCGGTGAGCCCGTGATGGCCGAGTTCGTGATGGCCGCCGCCCGTCTCCTTCCCGTCGAGGCCTCGCACCCCCTGTCCAGCCTCGCCGCTGGGGGCGCGGTTAGCGTCATGGCTGGGTGTGGCACCCTGGCGGCGGGCTCAGGGCTGGCTCCTGCACGACCGGAGCTGCCAGCGGTGGCCAGATCCCATAGGAGCGCGACGAGGGAGAGCGGCGTGGGGAAGCACGGCTGGGGCGGCGGCTGAAAGTCCTATGTTTGGTGTTGGTAATTAGTGACAATGCCTAAGTACTAATCCTATACCTAAGTTGTATGTAGCATATGAGGATTAGTACATTCCAAGGTTGGTGGCAAGATGGACATGGTGATCATGATGGCCACACTTGGATTTGGACGCAACCCTACGTGATCAAGGCAAAGGTATATGCTTAAGGGTTGTGTTTTAGTAACCAAGACACCTAGTGGGTGTGGTTACATTATAAGATAGATAGCCGTACTATAAAGAGGGGAATGACGCGGCTATTGAACTCCTAAGTGCCTCTAGATGTGCATTTCATGATCATATGCATTTGGATAGAACTAATATCGCCTCAAAAAATGATTGTGAAAATGCTAACACACTCACACATGACGAGATCACTTGGTGATGTTAGCACGTTTGCGATAGCGGTGGAGTTTGAGCGGTAGAGAGGGTTTGGGTTTCTCTCTCCCTCCCGCCGAGCTTGTGAGCGCGGGATTAAGGCGTTTTCGAGAAGTTGAAACGATTATTTTCCACTACGCCGGAAGTCCGGAAAAGAAACGGAGGCGAACGAAGGTCACAGAGGTGACCGGACGCTGAACCAGACGCGGTCCTTGCATGACCGGACGCGTCCGGTCAGTGTTCAGTGTCTGCGCTTTTTTCAGTTCGATGATCGGACGCGAGGCGCGTCCGGTCACTGATGATCGGACGCGTCCGGTCGTTCAGGGAGCTTACTGGACTCTAACCGAACGCTGTCTTTGTCGCGTCCGGTCATTTTCTTCAGCGCGTCCGGTCACTATTTCGTTGAGCGCTGCTCAGGCGACCAGCGCATCCGGTCCTTCACGGGACCAGCGCGTCCGGTCGTTCCCGGCGCGTCCGGTCAGTTGGACCAGCGTGTCCGGTCGTTGCTTCGCAGTTAGCCATTGGGCGACTAGCGCGTCCGGTCGTTTGGACCAGCGCGTCCGGTCAGTACTTCACGAGTTAGCCGTTGGGCGACCGGCGCGTCCGGTCAGTTGGACCAGCGCGTCCGGTCAGCCCGATTTCGGCTGTTTAAGTTTCTAACGGCTATATTCGAAGGGGTACGTCTATAAATACTCGTTGGTCGGCTCAAGGCTCTCTCTCTCGAACATTTGACATACTTGTGAGCACTTTGAGCTAAGCAACTCCCCTCCCACTCATCTCTCTTGCTTCTTTGCATATTCGAAGTGAGATTGAGTGATCCAAGTGCATTTGCATTGTGAGATTGCATCTAGTTGGCACTTGGTGGTTGATTTGCTGCGGGATTCTTGTTTCTCTTGGTGGTTGCCGCCACCTAGACGGCTTGGAGCAGCTTGGAGGCGTTGGCAAGAGTTGGTGATTGTTCTTGGCCACCTCCGGTGATTGTGAGAGGTTTGTGCCTACCTCGGTGAAGCGCCAAAGGCAACATTAGTATATTGCTCGTGTCATTGCAACCTTTTGCCATTTGGTAGGTTCTTGTGGCGCCTTTTGAGAGGCTCGGTGTGTGACCGATTAGCCACCGAACCACATGGTGAAGAGGGACACAACGGGGACTAGCGTGCCGGCAAGCACGTGAATCTCGGGATAAATCTTCGTGTCATCACTTTCATATTGTGATTGATTGATCCCGGTGTTCGGTTATCTTGGTATTCATCTCTTGATTATATTGATTGGTTGGCTCAATTCTTCGCCCCTCGGTGATACCCTCCTAACTCTCTCATGTATTAATTTCTTAGTTATCTTTGCTAGCGAGTTAGCTTTGCTAGAGTAGCTTCTTTGTGTAGCTTGCTAGTTGTAGTTTCCTTCTCGATTTGACTTGTGCGGTTGAGTGCAATTACTAGAATTGTGAATTGGTTAGGTGGCTTGCAAACACCCCATAGGCTAAGCAAAACTCGCATCTCGCTATTTGTTTTATTGATAAACTTGTTTAGCTTATCTTTGTAGAAAATTTTAATAGGCTATTCACCCCCCCTCTAGCCATCAAGACCTTTCAAGTGGTATCAGAGTCGTGGTCACCGTTTGTAAGGCTTAACAACCTCGGTGTAAGATGGCTCAAGTTATGTTCAATCATGTTAATGGCAAGCCTCCATTCTTTGATGGCATCTCTTCCTTTGATCATTGGAAAAGAAAGATGAAGCAATATCTAGGCAATATACATAAGAAGGTTTGGGATGTGACCAAAGAAGGATACGTCATTCTTGATGAGGAAAACCTCACTCCCAATGATCGTATCAACAAACAATGCAATACGACGGCACTTGACACAATCTATCGTGCCATTGATGATAAAGTATTTGAGCAAATCAAAGATCTTGAAAAGGCAAATGAGCTTTGGATAAGGCTTGAAGAAACATATGAAGGCACTTCAACGGTAAAAAGTGCCAAACTATATATGCTCAAGGACAAGTTCACCACATTCAAGATGAAGGATGATGAATCCATCCCGGAGATGTTCTATAGGCTCCAAGTCATTGTCAATGATCTCAAGGGGCTTGGGGAGAAGGTTGAGGACAAGGACTTCTCACACAAGTTCTTGATTTGCTTACCCAAGAAGTTTGCCACCTTGAGAAGAATGATCTTTAGAGAGGGATTGGACAAGGTCAAACCAACCAATGTGCTTGGAGATATAATGACCGATGCCCAATACAATGATGATGAAGATGAGGTAGAAGAGAAGAAGGAGACTAAGGTCAAGCAAGAGAAGCCCATTGCATTCAAGGCTTCATCCTCTAAGGGCAAGAGCAAGGTGGAGAGTGATGATGATGATCCATTCGATGATGAGACCATGGCCCTCCTTGTGCACAAGATGGGAAGGTTCATGAAGAAGAAAGGATATGGGGCAAGGAAGAGGAGAGACACTATAAAGGCAAAGACCCTTTGCTATAATTGCAATAGCCCCGATCACATAGTGGCGGATTGCCCCTATGAAGATAAGAGATTTCATAATGGGGACTTGAAGCTCAAGAAGAACAAGAAGGATAAGAAAGAGAATGAGAAGAAAGCAAAGAAGAGCTTCACTTTCAACAACAAGAAGAAGGGTGGTGGTTATGTAGTCACTTGGGATAGTGACAACTCCGATAGTGATGATGATGAAAGCTCTAGTGATGATGAGAGGATCACTCGACGAGCCACTGCAAACATCGCCCTCTCTAACAAGCCATCCATCTTCGACACTACATCAACATGCCTTATGGCCAAGCCTACCAAGGTAAAACATGATGCTAGTGATGATGATTCTTGTGCTAGTGATGATTGTAGGAGTGATGATGAGGAGGATGAGGACTACTCCAAGGATGATCTATTAGGCATAATAGATCAAATGAGCAAGGGCTACAAGAGGACAACCAAGAAATACAAAATCTTGGAACAAGAGCTCATTGCCAAGAGCAATGAAAATGATGCCTTGATGGAGGAGCTTGTTGCTCTCAAAAAGAGTAAGGAGTGCAAAGGAATTGAACAAGAGCTCAAAGCTCTTAGGAAATCCTTTGATGAGCTAGAGGCTTCTCGTGAGTGTCTAAAGGAAGACCACAAGGATCTTGAAATTGCTCACACTAGGCTTAAGGAAGCCCACTCCACTCTACTTGAGCTCATCAAGGAAAAGGACCTTAAGTTGGAGAAGTTCATGAAGGAAGCTAAGGAGGAGCAAGTGATTGTCACTTGTGATATTGGACTAACATGTGATATTATTGATGATTCTTTATTTGTTAGTCCTACTAATGCTTCATGTAGCTCATCATCATCCACCACAACCAACTCTACCTCTACTACTAGTGATTCATCACTTGTGGTTGAGACTCTCAAGAGAGAGGTGGATGATCTCACCCGCGCATTAGGCAACGCCTTTGGTGGGGATGCCCGCTTGCTAAAATGCTTGGGTAGCCAAAGGTTCTCTCTTAACAAAGAGGGATTGGGCTATACTCCCAAGAAGGGCAAGGCGGCCTTTGCTACTCCAAAGTCTCGCTTTTGTGAAGGGCAATGGTCGTTATTGCAATAGATGCAAGCAAGTTGGACATCTAGAGATTAATTACAATAAAATGAACAAGAACAAGAAAAATGCTAATGTACCTTATATTCCTTTTGATTCTTGTTATGTGCTTACCAAGGGTGAGAAAGGTGTGCATGCTAGGTTTGTTGGTACACCAATTATGGGCCCAAAGAAGAAGGCCATTTGGGTACCAAAGAGCTTAGTGACTAACCTCCAAGGACCCAAGCAAGTATGGGTACCTAAAAGACATTAAATTGTTTTATAGGTAAATTACAAGGCCGGAGGAAGGCATTGGGTGCTTGATAGTGGGTGCTCTCAACATATGACCGGTGATTCAAGAATGTTCAACTCTCTCAAATCAAATGATAGTGGCATTGATAGTATCACATTTGGTGACAATAGCAAGGGTGATGTAAAGGCTCTTGGAAGGATTGCAATCTCTAATGATCATAGCATTTCCAATGTGCTCTTAGTTGAAAAGTTGAACTTCAATCTTCTCTCGGTTGCTCAATTGTGTGATCTCGGTTTTAAGTGCATATTTGGTGTTGATGATGTGGAGATAGTTAGTGTTGATGGCTCAAATTTGATCTTCAAAGGTTTTAGATATGAGAATCTATACTTGGTTGATTTCAATGCTAGTGACACTCAACTTTCAACATGCTTGCTCACCAAATCAAGTATGGGTTGGTTATGGCACAGAAGACTTGGTCATGTTGGCATGAAGCAATTGAATAAGTTAGTGAAGCATGACTTAGTTAGAGGCTTGAAGGATGTCACATTTGAGAAAGATAAGCTATGTAGTGCATATCAAGCCGGAAAGCAAGTAGGCAACATTCATCCATTGAAAAGCATTATGAGTACTTCTAAGGCATTTGAGTTGTTGCACATGGATCTATTTGGGCCAACTACATACACAAGCATTGGTGGCAACAAGTATGGTTTTGTGATTGTGGATGATTTCACTAGATACACATGGGTATTCTTTCTTGTGGACAAGAGTGATGTATTTGACATATTCAAGAAGTTCATCAAGAGAGTGCAAAATGAGTTTGAGACCACAATCAAGAAAGTAAGAAGTGATAATGGAAGTGAGTTTAGAAACACAAGAGTTGATGAGCTATGTGAGGAGCTTGGAATCAAGCATCAATTCTCGGCCAAGTATACACCTCAATCAAATGGCTTAGTTGAGAGGAAAAATAAAACCTTAATTGATATGGCAAGATCAATGTTGAATGAGTATAATGTGAGTCATTCATTTTGGGCCGAAGCAATCAACACGGCTTGCTTCTATAGCAACCGCCTCTATTGCCACAAGTTTCTAGAGAAGACACCATATGAGATCTTAAATGGAAGAAAGCTCAACATTGCATACTTTCGGGTATTTGGTTGTAAATGCTATATCTTGAAGAAAGGCACTAGATTGAGCAAGTTTGAGAAGAAATGTGATGAAGGCTTCCTACTTGGTTACTCAACTACTAGCAAAGCTTATAGAGTATGGAACCTAGCTAATGGACAACTTGAAGAAGTGCATGATGTTGAATTTGATGAAACAACTGGCTCTCAAGATGATGAAGATAACTTAGATGATGTGAGAGGAACTCAATTGAGTAATGCTATGAAAGAGATGGATATTGGTGATATTAGGCCAAAGCAAGTGATTCATGTGGATGATGACAAAGATCAAGTGCTCCAAAGTCCAATTACACAAGCTAGTGGTTCTCTAATGCAAAATCAAGCTAGTACATCATCTCAAGTGCAACAAAATCAACAAGTGGCTAGTTCATCATCTCCAATTCATGATCAACATCAACATCCAAGCAATCAAGTCCAAGTACTTCAACCAACTAACATTGCAAGAGACCATCCATTGGATTCCATCATTGGTGACATACAAAGAGAAGTTCAAACTAGATCAAGATTAACATCATTTTGTGCTCACTCTTCTTTTGTGTCAATGGAAGAACCCAAGGACATTGATAAAGCATTGAGAGATCCGGATTGGGTAAATTCAATGCATGAAGAGCTCAACAACTTCAAGAGAAATGAAGTATGGGAACTAGTTGAAAGGCCTAAGGATCACAATGTCATTAGAACAAGATGGGTCTTTCGCAACAAGCAAGATCAAGATGGGATAGTAGTAAGGAACAAAGCAAGACTAGTAGCTCAAGGTTACACACAAATTGAGGGTCTTGACTTTGGTGAAACTTATGCCCCGGTTGCAAGATTGGAAGCAATTAGGATTTTACTTGCCTATGCTTGTGCTCACAATATCAAGCTATATCAAATGGATGTAAAGAGTGCATTTCTCAATGGGTACATTCAAGAGAAGGTGTATGTGGAGCAACCTCCCGGTTTTGAAGATGACAAGAAACCCAATCATGTATACAAGTGGAGAAAAGCTTTATATGGATTGAAGCAAGCACCTAGAGCATGGTATGAAAGATTGAGGGACTTCTTGCTATCCAAAGGATTTGTCATGGGCAAAGTTGATACAACACTATTCACCAAGAAGATTGAGAAAGACTTGTTTATATTGCAAATCTATGTTGATGATATCATATTCGGTTCAACCAATCAAGATTATTGTAATGAGTTTGGAAAAATGATGGCCAAGGAATTTGAAATGTCAATGATTGGTGAACTTAGTTTCTTTCTTGGACTTCAAATTAAACAAATGAAAGAAGGTACATTTGTGAGCCAAACTAAGTACATCAAAGATATGCTTAAGAAGTTTGGCATGGAAGATGCAAAGAGTATTACAACTCCAATGGGCACTAGTGGAAGCTTGGATAGTGACAAGAATGGCAACATGGTGGATCAAAAGCTATATAGATCAATGATTGGTAGCCTACTCTATGTGACGGCATCAAGGCCCGATGTGATGTTTAGTGTATGCATGTGTGCAAGATTTCAAGCCTCACCAAGAGAAAGTCATTTGAAGACAACAAAGAGAATATTGAGGTACTTAAAGCATACACAAGAAGTTGGATTGTGGTATCCCAAGGGTGCAAGCTTTGAGCTAGTTGGATATTCGGATTCTGACTATGCCAGTGACAAAGTAGAAAGAAAGAGCACTTCCGGGACTTGTCAATTGTTGGGAAGATCACTTGTCTCATGGTCATCCAAGAAGCAAAATAGTATTGCACTATCTACCGCCGAGGCCGAATACATCGCCACGGGTAGTTGTTGTGCACAAATCTTATGGATGAAGGCAACATTGAAAGATTTTGGAATCAATTTCAAGAATGTGTCATTGCTATGTGACAATGAAAGTGCCGTGAAGCTAACCAACAATCCGGTTCAACATCAAAGAACAAAGCATATTGATGTTCGCCATCACTTTATTAGAGATCATCAACAAAAGGGTGACATTGCTATTGAGAGTGTTGGCACCGAAGATCAATTAGCCGATCTATTCACCAAGCCACTTGATGAGAAGAGATTTCACAAGCTAAAGAATGAGTTAAACATACTTGACTTCTCCAACATGTGTTGATGCACTCCCATGATATGACATGCCTCTCCTTCGAGCCCCAAGGTACAATTGGTTGACATGTCATACATTCTATACTAAGGACATATTTAGTGCATCTAGTCATGATTTCTTATGTTCTAGGATCATTCATAAAAATTAAATGAATTTGAAGTTTATATGGTGCCATTATTATTTCCATGACTTGTATGATCTAGTGGTAGCATATAACTTGTTTAAGTAGCTTGTGATCCTAAGTGTTTTAATCTAGAAAACTTGTCTAAATATTTGCTTCAACATGGTGCATGATAACCCTTCTAGTGAGGTGTGAAGAAGCTTGCCCTTGGATCAAACCGAAGTATTTTATTTATGCAAGCAATCTAGGTTGAATCGTAAACTTAATCCTCACCTCATATTTCAACATGATAATCTATCTAAAGTTTGCTCCTTGTGGTCAATTGGTGCCAAAGGGGGAGAAAATATTGTTCACAAAGATAGAACTCAAAGGGGAAGAAAATGTTGTGGGGGGAGAATTGATAAAAGAAGGGGATCAACTAAAATTTTGAGCACATAAGTAGGGGGAGCAAGCTCTTAAGCATGAATGTTGCATTTACATGTGCACGTCATTTGTATGATGCATAGTTATGCATTCCGTTTTCTCTGATACTTTGCTTGTGTGGTGACTTGCTAGTATAATTTAAATGTTGCATTAAGGTACTAGTATGAATAGGAAGTAGTTAAATTTTTCTTGCTTCATGTTTTTCAAAGTGGTACTAGAGCCTTGCTTATAATGTTGATCTCACGAGGTTTCTAGTTATGTTTGTGCTTTTCCAAGTGGAATCTAACTACACAAGGTGCTAAGATGGTGTTTATCGCTACTCCGATGGTATCACGCTTCAAAGGTCTATAATCTAAAACACTTAGCACCTATTGGTAGACAATGCTCCTAATCTTTCCTATCTAACATGTATGCTTCCAAAATCCAAACATATAGCATACATGTAGGGGGAGCCATTGCTATCAATTTGAATTCATGATCGCATGTCCATAATTCTTACACATGGTAATATACTTGGACAATGTGACATGGGTTCAATCAAAATTTTATCATAATATCTTTGTGAAAGGTTTGTCACCAATTACCAACAAGGGGGAGATTGAAAGTCCTATGTTTGGTGTTGGTAATTAGTGACAATGCCTAAGTACTAATCCTATGCCTAAGTTGTATGTAGCATATGAGGATTAGTACATTCCAAGGTTGGTGGCAAGATGGACATGGTGATCATGATGGACACACTTGGATTTGGACGCAACCCTACGTGATCAAGGCAAAGGTATATGCTTAAGGGTTGTGTTTTAGTAACCAAGACACCTAGTGGGTGTGGTTACATTATAGGATAGATAGCCGTACTATAAAGAGGGGAATGACGCGGCTATTGAACTCCTAAGTGCCTCTAGATGTGCATTTCATGATCATATGCATTTGGATAGAACTAGTATCGCCTCGAAAAATGATTGTGAAAATGCTAACACACTCACACATGACGAGATCACTTGGTGATGTTAGCACGTTTGCGATGGCGGTGGAGTTTGAGCGGTAGAGAGGGTTTGGGTTTCTCTCTCCCTCCCGCCGAGCTTGCGAGCGCGGGATTCAGGCGTTTTCGAGAAGTTAAAACGATTATTTTCCACTACGCCGGAAGTCCGGAAAAGAAACGGAGGCGAACGAAGGTCACAGAGGTGACCGGACGCTGAACCAGACGCGGTCCTTGCATGACCGGACGCGTCCGGTCAGTGTTCAGTGTCTGCGCTTTTTTCAGTTCGATGATCGGACGCGAGGCGCGTCCGGTCACTGATAATCGGACGCGTCCGGTCGTTCAGGGAGCTTACTGGACTCTAACCGGACGCTGTCTTTGTCGCGTCCGGTCATTTTCTTCAGCGCGTCCGGTCACTATTTCGTTGAGCGCTGCTCAGGCGACCAGCGCGTCTGGTCCTTCACGGGACCAGCGCGTCCGGTCGTTCCCGGTGCGTCCGGTCAGTTGGACCAGCGTGTCCGGTCGTTGCTTCGCAGTTAGCCGTTGGGCGACCAGCGCGTCCGATCGTTTGGACCAGCGCGTCCGATCAGTACTTCACGAGTTAGCCGTTGGGCGACCGGCGCGTCCGGTCAGTTGGACCAGCGCGTCCGGTCAGCCCGATTTCGGCTGTTTAAGTTTCTAACGGCTATATTCGAAGGGGTACGTCTATAAATACTCGTTGGTCGGCTCAAGGCTCTCTCTCTCGAACATTTGACATACTTGTGAGCACTTTGAGCTAAGCAACTCCCCTCCCACTCATCTCTCTTGCTTCTTTGCATATTCGAAGTGAGATTGAGTGATCCAAGTGCATTTGCATTGTGAGATTGCATCTAGTTGGCACTTGGTGATTGATTTGCTGCGGGATTAGCGTGCCGGCAAGCACGTGAACCTCGGGATAAATCTTCGTGTCATCACTTTCATATTGTGATTGATTGATCCCGGTGTTCGGTTATCTTGGTATTCATCTCTTGATTATATTGATTGGTTGGCTCAATTCTTCGCCCCTCGGTGATACCCTCCTAACTCTCTCATGTATTAATTTCTTAGTTATCTTTGCTAGCGAGTTAGCTTTGCTAGAGTAGCTTCTTTGTGTAGCTTGCTAGTTGTAGTTTCCTTCTCGATTTGACTTGTGCGGTTGAGTGCAATTACTAGAATTGTGAATTGGTTAGGTGGCTTGCAAACACCCCGTAGGCTAAGCAAAACTCGCATCTCGCTATTTGTTTTATTGATAAACTTGTTTAGCTTATCTTTGTAGAAAATTTTAATAGGCTATTCACCCCCCCTTTAGCCATCAAGACCTTTTCAGCGGCGTGGTGCGCTCATGGGGCCGGGCTGCAGGGCACGGCCAAGGCCAGCACAGGACTGCGGGGGAAGATGAATGGTGACCCTCCATGGAGGTGCTCGCCAGATTTTGGGAGGAAGATGGCAGAAGTCTGAAGATGAACCAGATCTCCTTTTTTTTCAAGAGACAATGACACGTGGGGTCCATCACAAGTGCAAAACAGGCCATTCCCATCAAAACCACATTTTTGTGGATATGAAGCTGCTATTTTGCCAACACAATTCCTTGGTAAATTCAGGCTAAATCTTAGATCCACGGTGGATCTAATTCATGGTGGATCCCAGATCCAGATTCACATTTTCAGTGGTGAATCTCTGCCAAACAGACCCTTAATTCGATTGAAGTAGTGTTGGTGATAGGTACTTGTGTTATAGGGCAAAGGCCCAGTATATTTTAGCAGGCTGGCCCAAAGCCCCAGCGTCCCAACGTCTTCCATTTTTTATTGTACAAATGTATATATAAGATATCTATACCTAATAATAAAGAGGCAAAATTTCAGGTCTTTTTTTTCATCCATCAATTTTTTTTCGTCCACCTCCCCCTAACTATTGGTAGTTGAGAGTTTCTTCCGTCTAGACTTATATGACCCTAGATAATTATGATAGTTAAGAATGCTAATTCTAATCCAAATAGATCTCTTCGATTTTGAGTAATTTAAATAGGAATCCTAATTCAACACTTTTTGTTTGAGAATCGGCTTTTATATTATTCCAAACTGTTTTTGCGTGAAACCGTTTTTTCTTGTCTTTCTCCCATGTAATATACGTGATGGTTTGTGTTTATGTTTTGCACATGTTTTTTTTCTCGTAGCTGTTTCCGATTTAGAGGAAATAATAGTATAGATATAAAATAGAAAAAATAGGATATCAATCTGAGAGAAGCCTCGGTCACCATGCCATTGCGAACGTGGTGTCTTTGAGTCCAAATTCGATTCCACACCGATCGATCAATTCTTTGTTTTGGTTTTTGTTATCTTTCTCTTATAGTTCTAGGATTTCCAATTTTGTTTTCGAGTTTGATATTACTAGACATGGCCAAGTCGGTGCTGCACCTACATGTTTCCTGCATGTTTGGCTGGGCAATAATGTAGACTAAAAAATTACACTTTTCCATCTATGTGGTATATATTGTATATATATAAGAAATACTATCTACCATATATCTATATAACTAATAAAAAAATGCGATCAAAAGGGAAGAGGAGCCCACTGTTTTTCAAATTGCATGATTAAAGTGGTTTATACGCTTCAATAACTAGAACTCTTATTTATTTATGTTAAAAAACCAGGGGTCCACCAACAACAAATTTTATTTTCAATCAAAACTACGTGAATAATTTGGTGGTGAATTTTTTTAGAAAAGAGTATATGGCTAAAAGACTCATAATGCTACATTTATTATTTTTATGTTAATTTATTATGGAAAAAACCTAAAACTACCTAAGTGGATAAATAAATTAAAGCACAGACAACTAGGGAAAAAATAGAAACACGGATACTAGGTACTATTTTCTCGTCATCATTTTCTTTAAATATTAGATAATTTTTCTCTCATGTAGTCCCGTTGTAACGCACGGACACTTTTGCTAGTATTTAATAAAATAATAAATCCAAAACAGTAGGCTGGAATGGACCCGCACCCAAACATTTCATTCCAATCCAAACCTAGCGGAATGGAATTTACAAGTACGCTTCCAAACTGGTCTGAGGGTGTGTTCACTTTACGAAAAGTAGGTGAAAAGTTACTGTAGCATCTTTCGTTGTTATTTGGCAAAATTTGTCCAATCATGAACTAACTAGGCTCAAAAGATTCGTCCCGACATTTACAGACAAACTATATAATTAATTATCTTTTTATCTATATTTAATGATCTATACATGCGTCGAAAGATTCCATGTGATGGGTGGAAGAGGAAATATTTTGGGTTGGCATAGACAAATGCTTTGAGGCGCCAGTGAGCCTCGCGCCCTGCCGCCCATGGTATGCGCGGGAACCTCCCGTTCCTCGCCGCGGCGGCCGCGGCCAGCAATGGCGCCGCCCTCCCTCTGTCCCTCTCTCACACGAAGCAGCTCCACGCGCGCCTCATCGTCGCCTCCCCCTCCTCCGCCTCTGGCCCTGCCGACTTCCGCCTCCTAGTGCTCCGCTCCTATGCCGCCCGCGGAGACCTCTCCTCCGCCCGCCGCCTGCTGGACGAGGCTGCCCGCCCGGCCTCGCCGCTCCTCTACAACGCCCTAATCCGCGCCCACGCCCGCCGCCTCGACCTCTCCGCCGCGCTCGCGCTCTTCGCCCGCATGCGCCGCTCCGCCACTCCGCCTGACGCGCACACCTTCGCCTGCGTCCTCCGCGCCTGCGCCGAATCCTCGCGCCCGGATGCCGTCAAGGTCGTCCATGGTGTCGCCACATCATGCGGTATGTGCTCCCGTCCGATTGTCCTGAGCGCGCTTGTCAGTGGGTACGCAAAGGTTGGCCTCGTGGACAATGCTCGCAGCGTGTTCGATGGATTGTGCGAGCCGGACTTGGTCCTTTGGAACTCCATGATGTCTGCATACGGATACCAAGGAATGTGGTATGATGGTCTCCAGATGTTTTCCTTAATGCGGAGAGCTGGGGAGCAGCCGGATGGGTATTCAATGGTTGGCTTAATCTCATGCTTCTGGAATCCGGAAATACTTGCATTCGGTCAAGCAGTTCATGCAATGTGTGTCAAGGGGGGTTATGACTCCGGACACCATGTGAGAAGCACACTTGTGTCGATGTACATGAGGTGTGGGTGTATGGAATCTGGACAGAGCTTGTTTGATAGCTTGCCCGATGCGGATTTGATTACCTGGTCGTCACTGATTACTGGGCTAATGCAAACTGGCAAGTACGAGGAGTCATTTGATTTGTTCCGGAGAATGTGTTTTACTGGTAGGAGGCCCGACGGCATATTGATTGCTTGTGTTCTCTCGGTATGTGCTTCTACAGCTGCTGTTAGTTGTACCAGGGAGGTCCATTGTTATGCAGTCAGGCTTGGAGTAGATATGGACATAAGAGTCTCTTCTTCACTAATGGATGCTTATGCAAAATGTGGTTTCACTGAGCTTGGATACTGGGTGTTCCGCCAATTACCTAATAAGAACTCAGTCATGTACAACACGGTCATATCAAACCTTGGATCTCACGGGTTTGCAACTAAGGCTATTGAAGTCCTAGATGAGATGGTTAATGATAAGCTCAGGCCTGATGGTGCTACCTTCTCCGCTTTACTTGCTGCTTGTTGTCATGTGGGACACTTGGAGGAGGGATGGAAGTTGTTCAGGAGAATGAGGGATGAGTTCAAGATAGTTGTTGAAGTGGAGCACTATGTGTACATGGTAAGGCTTCTTGCAACATTTGGCCAGCTGAAGGAGGCATACGATCTTATACAGACAATGCAAATACAACCAGATTGTGGTGTGTGGGGTGCATTGCTTTGGGGTTGTTGTGTCCATCGTGATTCTAGCCTCGGCAGGATTGTTGCCGAAAAGCTCTTTGAACTCAATTCAGAGAAAGCTGCTTACAGGGTTATGCTCTCAAACTTGTATGCCTCACAAGAGATGTGGTGGGATGCTGAGGAGGTTAGGGATGAGTTATCTAAAGAAAATATATACAAGAACACAGGGATGAGTTGGGTTGGCAAAGTAAAGAAATGATGGTTGGCATCTGTCATTGTAAAGCATGTCAGATATCAAGTACATATGAACTCTATATTGTTATATTCTCGTAGAGACGAAATCTTCTGAAACTCTGTCAAACATGTACTTATTCAGTTTTATCTTAATCAGTTCTGTACTCTGTCTTTCCTTATAATCATGGAAGGTTCATTTGCATACATGAAATTGCTTACATGTTAATTATGTGGGATAACCTAAAATTCATAGAACTAATTACCGTAAACACTCCTGTGGCTGCATTTCCTTGCACCTCGAAATGCTAGTTACTTGAGAAATCTGCTGCCTATTTTCTGCTATGGTAGTCTTACAAGAAGATCACTCCTGTGCCAATAAGTTTGTAATTGTAATGTTTAATACATTCCAATCCCATGTCTGTTTTGCAGTTTGACCCACCAAATCTTCCAACCACTTCCTTCTCTGACAATACTAACCATTTCTGTTAGTGTTGAATTTAGCAGTTTCTCAGTATTTTATTAATGCCTCCTATATTCTTTTTCAGGTTTTTAAAAATATACTGAACATGCTTAGGGTTAGGGCCTGATGGAATAGGAGGGCATTTGGATTCAAATCCTAGGGCTTCATTTAAATTTGAACAAAATCCTAAAACTTCCCAAATGACCCTCATCCAAACAGCTATAAAAGTTAAGGTAGACTACCGTTAAATTCTGTTTGTGTGCTGCACTGAGTTCACTCGTTCATACAATCTTTACGGATAGAGTGAAAGACAACTGGATAATAAATTTCAAATGATACCCTTGGATGTACATCCTCTACCATTTCTAGAGTGCTGTCACATATATGTTACTAATGTTCAGATGATAGAGTTGAGGCTTAGAAAATGTAAAGGTGCATTTAGTTGTCCATTTTGTTTAGTTTTTTTTTCTCAAACGACGCGGGAGAGCTGCGTGTCATTTCATTAAGATAGGAGAAAACAAAAGGTAAAAACAACAAGGGAGAGGCATGAGGCACACTCCCAGAAACACCTCCGACACACTCCAACTCACACACCCACTCCCGCACCTAAAACTAAATACGAGGCAGGGAAACACCGAACCTATCCAACTGTGTGGAGAAAATGACATGTTGGTAAAACTATTGTTTGCCACATTATGATAGTGTCTCTTGGAAATAACATATTTTCGTTCTAAAAACAACTATTTTAAAACTCCCAGTTTAACCTTACCTGATTGTTTGTGTCTAATTGTGATATTAATGATATATTCTGGACTATTTTTTTGGTACAAGATTAGAAATGCAGTACTTTCACTTTATATTAGAGAAGTGAGACTTGGGGGTGGGGGAGGTTCTTGCTGGCTTTATGTACTATACTATTTGTATAATTTAGTTACTTTTTTGCGTTCTGCTGCGCACCCTGCAGTATCTGTGAGAAATATTGGTACCACATTTTCATCTGCATCCATATGTGTTGAAATTGAATGAATGAATAGTCAACATGCTCTTTGAATCTCCCTTAGCAAATACCCTAGATCATGCTGTCCTTTTCGGTGCTTTATGTTTTTCTGATTTACAAGTAAATGAACTCTGAATGTTGGGATATGGGATCCCGACCGGTTAGAGGAGCCTTCGGCGATGCTCGAAGGCCCTGTTAATGAATTTGCAGAATAACCGAGGCAACAGTGTTTCTAGGGTTTCGAGCTCAAAAACCCTCCTCTTTCCCTTGGGGTTGAGTTCCGTTTTTATAGGCCATTACACCATATTCACGGATTACACTTTTGCACCTGGCCAACCAGGGTATATTCCTTTGGGATCCTTTCCCCTAATTCCCCCTCAGGGGCTATCTTGTCTTTGTCTTCTAGTTACCGCCTTCCTCTTATGGGCCTTTGTTAAGCCGACTTGGGATGCAATCGTCCTTCGTGGGCCTTTGGTAAGCCCTGCTAAGGCCCATGGGGCGGCTTCCTCATTTGGTCAGAGGTCTTTGCCCTATCCGCTCCTGTCTTGCGCCGCACTTCTTCCAGCCTCCGCCGCCCTTCGGGTCCCCACCCGAAGGCTTAGCTCCGTACGCCTCCCACAAGAGCCTCCGCCGGTGGCCTCCGGACCCTCCGAAGGCTTAATTCCACCCCATCTTCTTGGCGCAAAGCCTTCCTCCGCCTGTTTCCTGAAATCATGAAGCTGGTCGCACAAACTTTAGTTAACGTTACTACATTAGATGGGGAACCTTCGAGATCGAGCCATTGCGCCCCAACACTGAACCTTGCAAAAACTGCCAAATGTTGGAAGCCAAAGACATGCTTGACTCCATCAAACCATGAGGCCTGCAGCTAGCTGGCCAATTTGTTTAGTTTTGGACATGAGTTGGTGGACGATGTAATAAGCTTTAGTACTCTATGATGTCATTTTCCTATGCTCTAACCAGTGCAGAGCTTCAGAGAAGCGGATTTAACAAGAAACAACAGTGGCAGGCGTGAAATAGCTGGCCATGCCAGGCAATTGACATCTCAGGCACCCAAGGTACTGTACAAGCACTAGAATCCAAGGTTTGTACTATGAAATAAACCTCCTCTGTAACCAAACTTCATTTGCCTCTCTGCTTGCTCACCATGGCTAAACATGGTTTCCTGTTCCTCCTCACCTTGTTTCTGCAACACCACTATACAAGCGCCTCTTTCATTGATCAGCCAAGAAGCAGCATAGCATCAACTGCGGAATGGCAACCCTTGCATTGCAATGATGTGTCCATCAACCCTTCATGCGGCTCATTCCTTTACGTCACTCCTCAAGGGCGTAATCTGTCAGAGATTGTCTCTGTATTCAACGGTAATGCATCTCTCATCCAGACTATCAAGCGGCTCTCTGGTTCAGAGGACCTGTTGATGGGCGTGGCATGCAAGTGTCAGGCTATCAGCAACACCACGACTGCTTTTTTTCATGACACTCAATATAAAGTGGAGTCGGATGACACACCTGACAAAGTTAAGAGTAATACCTTCAGCGGGCTTGCAATGAATGTTGGTGATGGTTTGCAATTGACACCTGGGAATACAATTACAGTTCACCTCCCATGCGGGTGTTCCTCAACAGCATCAGAGGGAGTATTGTCTTATTCAGTGCAGGAGGAAGATACCCTGATTACTATTGCAAGCTTGTTCCATTCAAGTCCACAAGATATCTTAAACTTGAATCCAAGTGTGACAAATCCTGATTTCATTAAACCAGGATGGATCTTGTTTATTCCAATGGGAGTTGCTGGTTCTTCTAAGAAAAGTAAGTCACAACTAAATATTTTCATATTTACATTATTCTAAATTACTTAAAATTTATGCACAAAGCTTGTGCTACAAGATATTTGTATGATTGATGTTTAATGTCTAGTAACACACAAGATGCAGATGCTTCTTGCAATCCAAATGTGTTTGAAATTGAATTTTTGTTTCTTGTGCTCTTCAGTGGTATTCAATTAAGCCATACATGCCATTTTCTGCTCCCATTAAGCTGATTTTTTTTCTGTCTGTTGTTTGTTTGATCCTTTTTAGGGGTTCGTAGTATGACAATCATAATAGCAGCATCCATATCAGCTGCAATATTGTTCTTCTGCGTCTTCACTGTCATTCTTCGCCTGAGAAGGAGGTCTTCTCAGCAAAATGTTGAAGCACCTGAAATAAAAATGGAGAGAGCTCCCAGCAACACCAGCATCGCTGCTCTGGAGAGCCGTTTCTTTCCATCCATGAGAATTAATGGTCTTCTCCTGTGATACATGTTTCTGCTTCTAAATTTTTAGCTAAACATAACGTATCTTATCTTATTACTCTGAATTGAATGGTTGCAGATATTGACCCATTCCAAACAGAGAGGCCTGTCATTTTTAGTTTGAAAATAGTTGGAGATGCTACAGCTAATTTCGATGAGAAAAGAAAGATCGGCGAGGGAGGATATGGCAGTGTTTACCTTGGTTTCATAGGAGCACATGTAAGATATCTCTGTATTGTCTCATGTAGAATCATGAAAAGATCCTTATGTGTTACTTTCCTCATAGGAAATTGCAATTAAGAAGATGAAAGCAAGCAAATCGAAGGAATTCTTTGCTGAGTTGAAAGCTCTGTGCAAAGTACATCACATTAACGTGGTATGTACTTAATTCCTAAAATCCAATAGGAAGTGGATATCTTTGTATTGGTTCTTTGCTTGTGAACACAGACTTTCCTAATGCGTTCAATTACAAATAGGTTGAGTTGATTGGTTATGCTGCTGGGGATGATCACCTGTACCTTGTGTATGAATATGTCCAGAATGGATCACTTAGTGAGCATCTACATGATCCGTTGCTGAAAGGTATGCGATGGAGAAACAACCGTGTAGGTTAAGTTTAATCAGTGCCCCCTCCAGTAAAAATATGTAACTAATATATTTTAAAAATTAATATGTCTTCATGATAGTAAGTATGCTGTCTTCATAATTTTTTAAGATTATTTATTTATTTATTATTTTCTACAAATACTTTTAAAAGAAACAGGTATAACATTATTCATTCTTACAGGAAGTTTCTGGAAGCAGAAATTTCCTGTATTACATGAGGCTGTACATGGTGTTGAGTTTTGATATACACTAACTTGCTTTCAAGATAATTTTTTCAGGCCATCAACCTCTTTCATGGACTGCTAGAACACAGATAGCTTTGGATGCAGCACGTGGTATTGAGTACATTCATGATCATACTAAGGCCTGTTATGTGCATCGTGACATCAAAACAAGCAATATTCTGCTCGACAATGGATTAAGAGCTAAAGTAAGTCTCTTTTAAACGACCAAATTTCTGTATCTGCTGAGACATGAGCATCTGATTATTCTCTGTTGAACAGGTTGCAGATTTCGGACTAGTGAAGCTTGTTGAGCGTAGTGATGAAGAAGAATGTATGGCAACTCGTTTAGTTGGAACGCCAGGATACCTTCCACCTGAGTTAGTTTTCATTTGAATATGATTTTCAGTCCAACCAGCTGGTACAGTTTCATATGTAGTACTCACTGTATGAATTTAATACTGCAGGTCAGTTCTTGAACTTCACATGACTACCAAGTCTGATGTGTATGCATTTGGAGTAGTTCTTGCAGAGCTCATTACTGGACTCCGTGCACTTACCCGGGATAACAAAGAAGTCAACAAGATGAAGTCAATAATCTCAATTGTAAGAGTCCTTGCGAGCACTTAGAATGTCTGGTGTGGTTATTTTTTGTGGTTTGCATGCTAACTTTCAGCAAGGTTGTATTATAATAAAATGAAATAAAGAAATACATCATTCTGTGAACAGATGAGGAAAGTCTTCAAATTAGAAGATCTAGAGAGCTCATTGGAAACAATTATAGATCCTAACTTGAAGGACAGCTATCCCATAGAAGAAGTGTGCAAGGTTAGTGAAAATGCATAATACTGTTCACTTAACGATCTCAGATAACTGAATCTTGCCTTTCTCTGTTCTATAGATGGCAAATGTTTCAATGTGGTGCCTAAGTGAGGATCCATTGAACCGGCCTGAGATGAGGGACATCATGCCAACTCTGTGTCAAATCCATCTCACCTCTATTGAATGGGAAGCATCACTTGGAGGTGATGGCGAAGTATTTAGTGGTGTTTCCTATGGTAGATGAATCAAACAGCAAACTTTGGCGTTTAGAAGCAAAGTGCACTCCTTTTACTTTTATTTGAAGGAGAATGGTTCTTGCACTGCAGTTTGTGTATTTATTGATTCATTATGAACTTTTCAAGGGTTGCCTTTTTGTATGTGGCTCTCCGTCTGTTCTCAAGGACATTCACATCCATAGTACTCGCAACTACACGTACATACATATATATGTAGTTCTTTCTAGATTTACAACAGTCTGTTGGCAGGCTGAAAACTAGAGGGAAATCATCAATGATCCTAATGATGAATTATTGTAAAGTTGTACTGTTGAATGCAAGACTACCAACTTCACTTGTTGATGTCCACCGGACCACCACACATGTCAGTACGAAAGTTGAGATTGCATTTAGAAGCAGTAGAAATGAAGATTGTTCGTAAACTGATCATAGATCAGTTGGTTGGTTTTTTTTAGTGAAATCTGCCTATATGGGTTCAAGTCCTTCCCTTGTGACAGATGCTTGCAATTTTTTAGATTTTTTCTAGAATTTAACGGCGCTATGCTTTTAATGGTAGGTGACGTCCTCGTCGACAGTGAGACTTTGTGAATCTCAAGATTTACTGCTCAGTTCTTCGAAGGTGATCGTAGGGGTAGGGTTAGTCTATACTTGAAAAAAAAACTGTTATGTGTGGCGTTTTTTTTTTGGATGTTGTACAGATTGGATTGATCGTCCATTTGGTGTAGCAACTAGCAACACGAAGTCTTTCAGGTTCCTGTAACGAACAAGACGAGAATATGAATTTTTTTGGATGTTGTACAGATTGGATTGATTGTCCGTTTGGTGTAGCAACTAGCAATGAGCATGCTGTACAGATTGGATTGATCGTCCGTTTGGTGTAGCAACTAGCAACACGAAGTCTTTTAGTTCCTGTAACGAACAAGACGAGAATGTGAGTTTTTTTGGGATGTTGTACAGATTGGATTGATCGTCCGTTTGGTGTAGCAACTAGCAGCGAGAATGTGAATTTTTTTAGGATGCTGTACATTTTGGATTGATCGTCCGTTTGGTGTAGCAACTAACAACACGAAGTCTTTCAGGTTCCTGTAACGAACAAGACGAGAACGTGAATTTTTTGGGAAGCTGTACAGATTGGATTGATCGTCTGTTTGGTGTAGCAACTAACAACACGAAGTCTTTCAGGTTCCTGTAACGAACAAGATGAGAATGTGAAGTCTGCTACAGTTCCTCTGTATCTTGAACACTATCTTTCTTGCTTTGTGCATATATAAATTTCACCTGCCCTGACGCCTGAAGTGTGTGTATTAAATAAAACTTTGTATAAGCGCAATATCATCAAAGGATGCAGGCCGGCCGGTCACACCAGTTGTCTGTTTCTATTTGAAAGCTACGCAGAATGCTTTCCCTGTCCAGGCACGGACAACAGGACAAACAGTCGACACTTTGTATCTCAGCACTCCGCAAATGCGCGAGTTAGAAACAGGCCAGTTACTTCACATAGAATTCGATAGTGGACTAATGGTCCACCCTGTATATGTGCCGTACGTTGAACTTGTTATCTTGCGCCATTTGGTTCTAAATCCATGCAGACTTATTCAACTTTGCCGCCTAGTTGTTATGCACTTACGCATCTAGAAAATGTCCTGCACCATGACCGGCTGCTGCCGGCATATCTACGTATATGAATACCAAGTCTAATGTGTATGTTTGAATCGATCAATATGAATCCAAAAGTCAAACCCGATTACTTCACGACCGGGAATTGCATTCATTATGTTTGCAAGTTGCATAAGCCTATTTATGGCCTTCGGCACTCGTGCTTGGTATAACGAGCTTTGTACCTTTTTAGTATCAAGAAGGATTCAGCATCTCACATTCCTCATTGTTTATACTTAACTCCCCATTTTAGGTTATTTATATACTAGTTTATGTTGATGATATATATAATCATCCCACAGCAGCTGAAGTGAATGCTTTTATCTCTACTCTTGCCAAACGATTCTCTATAAAGCCAACTTTCTTATTTCCTTGGAGTTGAAGCTCACTACACTGCTAATGGCTTGTTCTTATCTCAAAGGAAAGTATATTAGTGACCTTTGCATTGACTTAACATGGCTGATTCCAAGGCTGTCTCAAACGCCTATTGCTACTACTACTGAAGTGCTTAAATTATCAGATGGCTCGCCACCGGCTGATTCAAAATTATACCATCAAGCTCTTGGGTCCTTACAATATCTCTCTTTGACTCGTCCTGACGTCTCCTCTTTCTCAGTTCATGCATTGCCCATCCACACTTCATTGGTGTGCTGTAAAACGCCTCCTCCGATATCTAGTTGGCACTCTTGACTAAGGTCTCTTGCTCCGTAAGAATTCTCCTTGCACTCTTCACGCATTTGCAGATGCCGATTGGGCCGGTGATCCTAATGATCGTACTTCCACTTCAGCTTATGTAGTTTTCCTTGGAGCCAATCCTATCTCTTGGAGTTATAAAAAGCAAAAGACAGTTGCTCGATCCTCCAGGCTAACGAATTGCTGTCGAAGCGCTTCCCGAGCTTCCCCCCAAAACAAACTGTATGTGGGAGTTTCCCTTCATATGGCTCGAATCATTCTCAGATGCCCCAAGAGGCATCTTTCCTTAGGATCTGGTGGTTCACACGCGCGCAAACGAGCACCGGCCGCAGCAGGAAGGAACTATGACCAATATAGTTAGACATCGTCATACTTCTTTATCTTGTGATGGTTGAGGAGTTTCTTTCCTAAAGGGTGCGGGACGCTTGCGGAGTCCTACCTTCCGTACCACCACATGTCGTTCTTGGGCAGATCCCGCTCCTAAACATAAGGGAGGGATAGGGGGAAAGGGGCCAGGCCTATCATATAAATAGGGTTGTAGAATATTGAGTCAAGTTGAGAGGACTTCATACAAAAGACCTGGAAGGGATAAGTAATTAAGTGATTAACAAATAATGTTTGTACAAACTTACAAAAAACATGTTAGTAACTGCTCACTCCGATTCCAAATTATAAAACATTTTGCATAGAAAAAGCTATGTATCTATAAAAGCCTAAAACATCTTATAATTTGGAATGAAGGGAGTAGATGTTTACTTGGTCTTTTCTTTGATGATATACCCAAGAGACAGTTGTCAGCGATTCGTATCATTAGTCTATGCTTAAACACCTGTCATGCCTGAGATATTTTTGGATGCTGTGCGCAACTGGATTGATCGTCTGCTTGCATTTTTGTTGTAGTAGCATGAAGTAAATCCAGTTTCCTAACGAACATGATGAAGATCCTGAACTGCACTACAGTTCCTCTATATCTTGAACACTATATATCTTGCTATGGGATTTTAGATAACTTGAAACCGCATGAGTCAAGGCATTTTGTCCAAAAAGAATGTGAGAGCCTAATGGGAAGGGTCTCTTAGGTCATGTTCAGAACTCTTGTATCAGTTCAAATGTCCGAGAGAGACCGATCCTGGATGATTTTCTGAGAAAACGTGCTAGGCTGGGTTTCAAACCCGACTAGACAAGGATTGGTAAAGTTGTTAAAATACAGAATGGACTTTATCATTGTGTTTCTCTCATGGAGATGATGATCGAAAAGCATATAAAGGGCACCAAATATAATTTGGAGTCCGGATGAGGAAATTATGGGTTCATGGAGGTTCACCATGCAAAAAGTCAGCTAGGTTGGGTTTCGAAGGCAGCTAATAAGCTAGGTTTCACAACCTAGTCCGGGTTTAGGGTTGTATTTTGACATGATCTGTAATTGATAACGACCTAGATCATCCCACACTGTATATATCAAGAATCACGGTCGATTGAGCAGAGGACAATATTGAACCAAATCAATCTACAATCTACTTTCATTACTTCCTCTTGCCTTAATGTAGGGTCGAGATGGCAGAATAGAGGGGGTGAATAGTCTTTTCTAAAATTTAATCACGCTGGCTAACCGAAACAAATATGGAATTAGACTACTCGATCCAGCCAAGACTACACCTCTCTATCTTTGTTTTCAAGCACCTTACAAAAGAAATCCTAATTGAGCAACTAAGGTGCTAGGCTAAGGTGGAGCTCACCTACACAATTCTAGTTTGCAAGGTCACACAAACCTATGCAACTTAGTACTCAAGCAACCGGGGATCTCCTACACATGCTAATATATATACAAAGCGTACAAAACCTAAGCTCACTAGCACTACTCAATAGCAAGGCTGCACAAAGTCAAACTAGAGAGCTCAACAACTACTTAGCTACACAAACTAAGCAATGTAACTAGCAAGGGTACACAAGCCAACTAGCTACTCACGGGAGCTACAACTATGCTACACAAGAGCAACAACACAAGCACAATATATGAAAGAGTAAAAGCAAGCTTGTGTTGGGAGTAAGCAAACCAACAGGATGACCAAGTTGACACCCGAGGTTCGGTGGCTTGCCAACCACCTACTCCCCGTTGAGACAAGCTCAAGGTTGCCGTCGGTCCTCTTGCTAGTGGTGACCTTCAAGTCACACTCTTCCATGTGGAGTGCTCACCACGAGCTCTAGCACTCGACCCGCCCGGACCACTTGACGCTCTTCACACCTCGGTTCTCCTAGAGTTGCTCTTCTCGTCTCCCACAACGCGAGCACAACACCCCTCACAAGCTTTTCTCTGGTGCTACGCATAAGCTTCTTGCGGGCTTCATGATGGAGACCATGCCACCAAGCCGTCTAGGAGGTGGCAACCTCCAAGAGTAACAAGCACCATAGGCTTGCAACTCGATCACCTAGTGCTACTCGATGCAATCACTCAATGCAAAGCACTGTAAATCACTTTCACACAATCGGATGAGATCTCTATCAATCCTATGTGGGTAGAGAGGCCCAAAGTTAAGCACAACACTTGGGCAACATATCCCCAAGGTGCTCAACACTAGCCAAGGGCTGGTCATGCCTCCCTTTTATAGCCCTAAGGACAAAAAAGCCGTTGGGCAAAAAGGCAGCAGGCCACGGGTGCACCGGACGTGTCAGGTGCTAGCAACGGTCACCACGGTGCCCCTTCTAACGGCTATATTCCAACGGCTTGAAAACTAGCCGTTGCGCTATCAAAGCACCGGTGCTCACGCCGGATATGCCACCGGAGGAAACCGGTTCGTACAATGCTGCCAACGCACGCTGACAACCTCTCTGTGTTCCCCGTCAGGTGTGGCAGCCGGTGCCAGCACCAGATACGACCGGTGCATAGAAAATGCCTGCACACCGAAAACTGACCTCTTTGAGTGCCCTGCCCAGTGCCACCTGACCGGTGCACACCGAGCACGCGGGTGCTCTCTTTTGAAATTCCCGCGCACGGTCAGGCAGCACCGGTCATCCATCGATTGCTCAAGTGGCACTAGATGACCGATATGCAAACAAGTTTACTCCTCTTGATAGTATGACCATCTATCCTAAACCCGGTCATGCACTTCTCTACACAACTTTTAACTGGTGAAATAAAATGCCCCTACAAGTTATACCTTTTCCTTGCACGTTCCATTTCATCTCCTCCAATGTTGATGTCACACAAGCACCAACCTCCATCAAGCTTCTTGATTATCAACACAAATTAACATGTGGATTGATCTTTAATTTCATGAATGATATGATCCACTTCGTTTCATCATATGTGGCCTTATTGGTTCATCGATCGTAACTCAGCTTGTCCTTCACTGTTGCCTTGATCCACTTCATATCATCATGTGGCCTTATTGGTTTATCGATCGTAACTCCGCTTGCCCTTCACCGTTGCCTTGGTCCATCGACGCTAAGTCCTTACTCAAGCTTCTCTGTCACATGTGGTGCGCCACTCCAAAGCCTCCGACTTGCCCTTCACACTTGCAACTAGTACATCGCAGCCAAGCCATGCCTTGATCTTCTCCACCTAGCCACATGACTCCATGTCATGTCTCATATACAATGAGCTCTTTCATTTAACACATAGTTGAGCTTTGCAATATATCCATGTCATTTCACATCTATGGCATAGGTTGCTCACACTAGTGTACCTATGGACTAATCATTCGTGTATCTTAACATAAATACATATTCGTGTATCTCAACATAAATACATATCAGCCCTTATGTTTTTTGTGACCTATGTCTTGATGAAATAAGGGCTGGCAACATCCGCAGTGGGTTCTTGATCAACACAGCATACAAGAACATTGCTGAGAAGTATTTTGGTCTAAAGCATTCAAGAAAGCAGCTGAGAAACAGATGGGATCAAATGAAGGATACTGATGAAAACTACATGCCATTCTCGGAGTCGTCTACATCTCAAGAAGTTGCTGAAAATACCAATTTGGGAGATGAGGAACAAAATATGAATGCTTTTCGTGATAGTATTGCTAATGGTTTGCTAGCTAGAAGAGAGTGATTGGGAGAGGAGTGGAATTTGTAATGAAAATAACAAAATTTGTATGCACTATAATTTTTAGTTTTATTTCTGCACTTATATATAATTTATCAGTTGAATATAAATTTGTATGTGAAGTGAGCAGTACAGCGCAGTGAGCAGCAGCAGCAACGCAGTGAGCAACCAAAGGCAAGAAATTTTTTTTGGAAGATTCCATCTATTTATTAGCTGCCTGTTTGGATGGGCTAATTTGAGCTAGCTATTTATTAGCTCTACTTTTAGCTAGCTAAAAATTAGCTCTAGTCAATCCAAACAGGCCCTGAGCATTCCAAGCTTAAAGAAGAGACGACATATATTGGAAGAAGACTACATAACTTTACAGTTCTCTCAATTTCAGAAACTACAAAATACAAACCAGCCTGAAACTAACTACCATTGAGCATGGGTGTGGAGCCGTAATAAGCTAATTTGAACCTAAACTTGTGTTGGCTCTGCTGGAGCAGGCGCCATTTGTTGCTTGCTGGCATCCACTTGCTCAGACCTCTTGGCCCAAAGGACACTATACAGACCACCAACCATGATTAGTCCACCTAAGATACTGCAGGGGACATGAGGAGTTTCCGGGTTACAATGCAAAATTGTAAATCATCACCATCGTTTAAAGAAAAAAGAGGGTGCTAGTAAGCAGAAGAAAAAACACACACCGTACCTTCCCAGGGTAACCGCTTCTCCGAGAAACAAAGACAGAATAATTGTGACAAGCAAGGTTATTGGCATTGTCATGGCCAAGAAAACAGGTCCGCTCTTTTCGATGACCCATACTTGCATATAATATGCAACTCCTGAGACAAGTATGCCCTGTATCATGTGTTCAGAAGTTTGAGACATGCCAGCATCACATTCACATTGGTCGTGCTCTACTTCCCAAAGGTCATTCGGGATGTGTCTGGAAATGGGATTGATGGCTAGAGAAACACAGTGATACAAGTGCATATGTAACAACACGAAGAAAACATACCAATATTCCTGGGATGGAATGTTCTTGAATGAAGACTTATAAAGGAATAAAGCTAATACTATGACTTTAATTTTTATCTTGACCTATCACGTTTCGTGTGGTTTTCCCTGACCGCAGTACAAAATTCTGGTCAGGAATCACAACTATTTACTGGCTGAGGTAGTAATTCCTTTCACATCTGTTTCGGGCTTGTTTGACACTTGTATCCACCTCAATCCATGTAATAGATTGAAGTGGATACGAGTGTATGTAATCAAGCTTTTCATGTGAAATCCTCACACTCCAAAGTCCAAACAGTGCATGAGCTTAGAAAGCGGTGAAGCTCAGTTTGAAATGAGCTAAGCACCGAAATACAGTTTGTCATATTACCGCCTACCATTACATTTGTCCCATTTGGGTCAACAGGGATAAAACTACGTCTTGAAACTCTCTTAGTTTATTGTTCTATGTTATATATTATTATTTTTCGCATCTTCATGCAACACCATGGAAATATGACAAGTTCAGAAGTAACTATTCGTCTGTTGCTAAAAATAAACCAGACATTTGTAACACAATCTGCAGAGATATATACTGAACTTACAGAGTACAGCACAGCAAAAAGACGTATATCCAGCGCTAGCTTCCATTTTGAAAAATCCCTCTCAGCCGCTAGGGCGATGAAGAAACAGTGAATTGTTGCAAAGATCATCTGGAGGGTTGTGTTGAGCAGCTTAGATGGATATGCTTCCAGCATAGGCCCCTGAGAAACAATTACTGTGTAGGTAAATATCTTGAGCAAGCAAAGAGTGACATTTGATCTGCATCTGCTATGATCACTGAAAGTATAAATAAATGAAGCTCCGGGACACATTCTTACCTGAAGAACTGTCCAAAGAGCCCATGATGTAGTTGATAAAGTCGTCAAGAAAATTCCAAATATCCAAACCCTTTTAGGATGAGCACTAACCCCAGCATGGGAGTTACTTGTGTGATGAAAAGGGTTATGGTGGATGAATGATCTGAATGCAGGTCCTTGGTAAAATGCAAGTACAATCACGCCAGCAATGCTAAACAATACGCCTGAAGCTTTTGCAATCCCGTGGAATCTCTTCAAGTTCAATGTCTCCATCCTACCAAATATAAAATTATGAAGTCCAACTCTTAAAGTTTGTCTGATCGGAAACACAGATCATGATGAACTCATAACTTTTCCAGATCATTCACAAAAAAATTGACTCAAGATATGACTGTTTCAGCACTCTTCTCAGGACGTAATTATCATCCATTTGTGTGACCGTCACTTTATTATTATTTTTGCATATTACACATTTTTCTGAAAAGAAATTATATCTAAACATACATTAAGTTTTTTCTGTTAGAGAGATTCAAGTCCCTTTGTCTTGCCGCTTTGCATGTTACTTTGGTAGTAACAGTATGTGCTGGGGTTGCAGGGCTGGTGTGTGGGTGATTTCCTAACTTCCTATGGCAGCTACTGTCAAAAGGAATTGAAATAAAACTCCTACAAAATCTTAGCATGTGCCGAGTGCCAACAGGAGTCCTGAGGCAGCGGTAATCTAAGAATCAAGATTCATCTTTCTGGATTCAAAATTGTTCTGACTTGATGTCATATAAGCTGGATCTTATAGGAGATTATGGCATTATGCACAAGGTAAACTATAGAAGGCAATGTACAGCTTGTGCTCTGCCTTGTTTACTCCAAAATCAGAATCCTTGAAATCGTATATTGTGGATCCAGAATTCCAATCTTATTACAAGGAAATAATGGAAGTATGAAAATGAAGATGCTCACCCCAAAAGAACAGCCAGAAAGAAAGCCACAGCTGGCAGGAGGTTAAATATTGCAGATGATGACGTTGCTGAAGAATAATTGAGACCAAGGCCATATATGTTTATTGCTCCAGCAATCCTAAAAGAAGAAAACAAATATGCAGCTTTGTGTTAGGCAGAAGCCAGAAGTGAATTCACTTTTATTGTATCAACTCGGTGTAATAATTGTGAATATCCTTCCTTTATAAAAAAATTGATGCAATTATTAGTGACCGTGTATGTAAGTGTAACAAAGGACACAAACTGAACGAGAAAAACTCGCTAAATAGTACTACCATTTACTAGCTGAACAATGCATTGAGCTCAAATAGCAAACTTTTGATAAGTTCTAAACATATCACATATGTATAAGTTGAGAAACATAAATCAAACAGAGCATGCATAAGCCGAATCTGTTCATCAGGACATGTTAATGTTATCTTTTTGTTGGTTGTTAGTTAAGTATATAAATATTTAAGTAGAATCTACTGCATTGGCGGCTAAGAAAATTAAGGGAGGAATTATCAAATCCTGCACTTCAACCCAGAGAAGAAGAGAAATGGACACATGACTGACAGGAAAGATGTGCACTCAAATGAAGTCATAGCATAGGTGCCTGACAGGAGCTTCCAAAACTTAAGATTACGAAACCTGTGTGGTTAAACATGAAGAGACAAAACTACTACTGCTTTATTGGTTGATAAAAAGGTTGAGAACCGTTGGTGTTCCAAATAAATCTCAGGTCATAGCCGATGAAATCAAATAAATAAGAATGATCCCATTTTCACCTACCCGTATAGTGCATGAAAAAACAATTTCAGAGAGACTTTGAATGAGAGTGGCGGAGCAGTTTTCCTGCAAGAAAGAAAGAAAGAAAGAAAGAAGCCTGACTTCATTCTCCCATGGCGTCATGCAAGCAGCAGCTATGTAGTAACAAGCAAGAGTCATATTGATTGATTGATTGATTACCTTTCAAGCACAAAAGCAATGGGCACCAAGAAGAGGATACCAGTTAGATGCCTGTAGAAAACAAAGACCGACGTGCTCATGCCTTCATCGAAAGCAGCCTTGGTTACTAGCTGCATGCCTCCATATATAGCCCTCAGGAGAAATGCAACCACGAAAGCTGCTCTGTTGCCCATTTCTACAAGCCTCCAGCGGTCGTCTGTTGGGACTCCTGGAAATGCATGGTTTTTTTTATATAATTGAGCAGGGCAGAATCTGGGAATATAATGCACGAACTTGGGTGAGTTCCTACCTTCCTATGGTAGCTACTGTCACAAGGAGTATATATTATATACACACACACACACATGCTAGAATTCAGTCGTATGAGGTCTCAGGCAATGTGTTTTTGGGGTCCGTCTGTTGTCTTTTGCTGTTGAGCTGACGTAAGCACCCAGATAAGCATGACCGGTGGCCAGCAATGTCGCCTGCCCATTTGCAAAAAAACAGGCACCTGTATGTATAACAGCTATCCCCATATATATAATCAACGATGGTGGGTTCTTGCAGTATAATGCAGCCTCCTTTTGCGTCAGCCAGCATACATCAAACTTGATATGTACGAAACGACCCTCTAACAAGATGAACATCAAACTTGATATGACTGACGCAAAACAATAGATTCGATATTCAGTCGATTCTGACGCAAAGGCAGTGTTCCAGTAAAAGCAGCACATTGTGGCAGCACATTGTGAGGCTCAGAATTTATTCCAGTTATAAATAACTATAAGGCGTCTACTTTATTTTCTTTGAAAAAGTACAATCTGCACAAGAACATCCACTAACCATCACTTTCCAAAATGACCACGAGAAATGAATGTAGAAAGGTTGAAGATGTGGCTACTGTGACTTTGGTTGGGGACAGCAACTTAGGTCACGGCTGTTTTCTCCAGGTGGTGGTGCCGCATGACGTTTCTTCAGCACATATATCATTAATATAAGAAGGGTTTAGTGCCGCATGATTATGGTAGGTACGGACAATAGACGAGGAGCAGGTCTAGTGGTGTACAGTGTACTGCCGTGGCTCACTATCGCCGGAGGCTATTTTAAGCAGTTTTTTTATATAATTTTTCAACTTTTGGGATAAGTCACTACCGTTCATCTATTCGGAACCGTGTCATTTTAATTCTTTCGTTGGCTCAAATATGTCACTTTATCACTAGTCTAAATAACTCACCCTTGTATCACATGTCTGTGTTCCTGGTACTCAAAACAACTGTCAAGAAAATTGATCAGCTGAGAAGAACTTTTTTCTGGCAGGGGGTGGAACTAAGAGAAAGTATCACACAGTGAAATGGGTCAAGTTATGTAAAAGTGAAAAGAATGGTGGGGTTAGTATTAAGAACATTAGAAAACTGAATATCAGTCTTTTATGTAAGTGGTGGTGGAAGTTGGAGAACGAGAATGGACTATGGCAAGAGATTGTCAAAGCCAAATACTTTTCCAGATCAAACATTCATAATATCTCTCATAAGTTGGGTGACTCACCCATCTGGTCTGATTTGCTGAAAATAAAACCCATATACTTACAGGGTAGAAGCATCAAGATAGGTAATGGTGCAAACATAAGATTTTGGGAGGATAGTTGGCTCACTGATAGCCCCTTATGTTCTTTGATTCCAGTACTTTATGCATTGAGTGAACAAAAAGGAATTAGTGTGGCTGATGTTAAAACTGGAATAATCTGTATTACTTTTAGGAGATGGTTACCTTTAGAATTGCAAAATATTTGGGATATGGTTTGGTCCAAAGTTGAGATCTTTCAGCTATCTGAAGCTGAGGACAAAATCGGGTGGAAGATTGGGAAGAAAAAAGTGTTCACTGTTAAATCAGTTTATAATGCTTTGACTTGTGAGGATTCAGGTTATCATTTCAAACACATTTGGAAAGGGAAGATCCCTGCAAAATTGAAGTTTTTTATGTAGCTAATGGGAAATGACGCTATTTTGACTAAAGACAACATGCTGCGAAGAAATTGGAAAGGTAACCCCGACTGTTACTTTTGTGATCAACATGAATCTATAAATCATCTGTTTTTCACCTGCTCGGTGGCCAAGGTTATTTGGGCTTGTATTGCTCAATGTATTGGTGCTAATGATATTCCTCATGACCTTAAACACTGTTGGTTATGTTTGGACAGATGGCTCCCCCAAGGCAGGAAGTTCCATGTGTGGGGGGCTGCTGCCATCTGTTGGGCTATCTGGAAAGCTCGAAACAGAGCATGTTTTGATAAGAAACTGATTAAGAATCCTATTGAGATTATTTGTCATGCTGGCATGTTAATGAAATTTTGGTCAGGTCTCTTCGTAGAAATGGATAGGGAGACTCTGGAGGAGGGGGTCAACACCATGATGAAGATAGCGATGAATATTCTGTCTTCTAAGCAGAGCAAGACCATGGCCTCAGACAAGCGGAACCCCGGTGATGGAGGATCTTCGGGCAATTGATGGAGGCGGCAAAAGGGATGCTGAAGAAGTTTGATGTGGCTTGCATGTGCTGTTACCTTGTTTTGGAGATGGCTAGATCAGTTTGGTTTTTGTGGTTTTTATTTTATCTAGTAGTTTTTTGGGTAGACAGTTTCATAGTTGTTGGCGGTTTGGAAGGAAGCCTGCTGCCTGATATTGTTGATGAGTCGGTTTGTGTTGTTCTGATGGTTCCTCTTGCACTGGATGGTCAAGCGCAGTCTGTGAGGCTAGCATAAAAACAGGTGTCTGTTTGATCCCCATGGTATCCTCTTGCGCGGGTTGGCCAAGCGCAGTCTGTCTAGTTCTTTTCTGGTCTTCTTCAAACATCTAAACTCTCTATATTTCCGTTCTTATGAATGGGAATGGGGAATCTCCCCTTGTCGAAAAAAATATGTCACTTTATACGTTTTTCTAGTCCTTGGATCCACCTGCAGATCAATAATTTTTCATATTCGGTAGAGCTAGCACCCGGACGAACGCTTGCATCCGGACGCCCGCCCCTGCTCCGTTTCGAGCGCGCACGCGGGGACTGCCCGCGTCTGCTCAGTTCGTGCGCGCATGCAGGAATCTACACGCGCCCTGCCTGTGGATGCACCGCATGACTCCAGCTGTATCATCCAAGAGAATACGCTTAAAACCTTAAACACTTGCAACATATATCTAAAACAACTGAAACATTTGGAACATACACTTGCAACTACAACATATGCAATATCCAGATAAAACACTTGCAACATTTGTCTGAAACAGATGAAACATTTCGAACAGACACTCACAACATACATATATAGCCATTGCAACATATGCAACATCCAGAGCTACTTTTGTAACATCCATATAAAACACTTGCAACATACATATAAAATATCTGAAAAATATGTTTGCAACATGCACTTTTAGTGCAACATGTTCTTGATGATTGGGTGAATTTGGGTGAGTGGCACGGTGAACTGTCGTGGTGGAGGTGGCTGTGGTAGGCGGATGGAGGTGCCCGCGGCGGGCAGCGCTGTAGAGGCGGCCGCAACGACCAGCACGGGCAGGGCGTGCAGCGGGCGAGCCGAGTCGTCCAGACGCACTGATGCCCTACTGGAAGCATTATCGTTTCATATTGCCTAAAATATCCCTGTCTCTCTCTTTCTCCCGCATCATTGAATCACTGACATGTGGGCTCCACTGTCACCTTCTTCCTCCTCTCTTCCCGCTGGCTCCGTAACCAGACTCTTGTGACCTCCATGCCAAAGCCGTAGCCGGTCCTATGCCCACGCGGAGCTCGACGGTGCTCTTGCTCATGCCCACACTGGTCCCGCTAATGTCCCTCGGTCGCAAGCTCACGCCAACGCCGTGTGACCCCATGATTCCTACCATCGCCTACCCCGTGCTGCCGCTGCTTTGCCTCCTAGCCCCACCGCTAGCCTCCCACCTTGCTGTGGGCCGCCCACCACGTCGAGGAGCTCCCTCGGCACGCCATCGCCAACTATGTGAAAGGCGTCCTAGCCCTTCCACGTGACACAGACGATGTTGGCCACGGTGGGGGATGAGAGGTTGATGACCGGCATGGAGAGTGCGGTGGTGATGAGGAAGGATGACGGAGAAGGGAGCTGCTCAGGTGGCTAGATGTACTGCACCAAGAGGCGGGACACGTCGGGCTTAGTGAGGGCTTGGACGCGCTGGTGCCAGCATGGTGGTTTCCATTGGAGCGGCGGCGGTGGCAACTTCGGCGATGTTGTTGGCGAGTGGTAAATGTGGGGGCATCTTGTTGAAGGCCTAAAGAAGAAAGGAAGGAAGGAGATGATGGGCAGGTCCCACATATCAATCACATGGAGATGAGAAAGGTAGAGGGGTATTTAGGGCAACACGAGAACACAATTGACTGTAGGTGAGCCCAAGGACTTGGGAAGTGTCGGGGTTATGATATCCTGGGTATCTCAAGACACCGATTAGTTAGCCGCTCAAGCGGCCTACAATACACATGCTGATATAAGCCCGAGCGACTGCGGCCCAACTAAGCTATGTAGACATGGGCCAAATGCTACAACGGGGAGTCGGCTATGACCTCTCCCTCCTCCCTTCGCCGCACGCCGGCGCCGCATGACCTCTCTCTCTTATCTCGACCCCCGGAAGGGGCGAGGAGGGGACAAGCCATGCCAGGTACAATTGTCCAGACAAGGACAGGCGTGCTTGCTTAGTCCGTCAGGACCGAGGGGACAATTGTCTCAGAGCAGGCGCCATCCCTGCGCCACGCAGTAGACAAGACAGGACCGCTAGGCGGTGACGATAGATACGGCGACCACCATCCAGACACGACCCGTTGCGACGGACATACGCTCCCACCCACTATGGGATGGGCTCGCAACTATTGCTTTGACTTTCAAGGCCACCCAGGCCATGACCCCGGAGCCTAGGATCGTGGCCACTAGCTCCACAAGCAGCAAGACGACCAACAACCTTGGGGTGGCTACCAACTCCCGTACGACGCCGAGATCAGGAGGTAGTGACGAAGGCCATGATGAAGACCATGTCGCATAGGATGGCTAGTGAACCACCACCTTGCCAATGGTGCCGCCACGGCCGGCACAGTAGCACTACGCCACCCTATATCGCGACGTGAGCACAAGACCATGATGATAACCACGCCCGGGCGTACGCTACCCTAAGACAAGACGGCCTTCCTTGCTGGCCAAGTTAGCTAGTTTTCCTCCCTCAAGCTCACGACCGCACGGTCGGGAGAACCTCCTTCTTTCTATGTGGCCTGGCCCCAGACTCTATATAAGGGCAGCTAGGGCACCCATACATGGGGATAGACTCTCGAAACTTTATTCGGACAGTCCCTCTCCACTCTCCTACCTCTTTCACTCTTCTTGCAACCCTCTATTGTAAGAACTTCAGAGCATTCAACCGAGGAACACGTACTCGATCTTCATTGAGACTGGACGTAGAGCTCTGACCTGAACCAGTATAATTCCTTATATCTTTTGATGCTACTATCGTCTACCTAGAGCAGCGCGACATTCATACAAATTCACTAGTCGGTCGACAAAACACCGACAGGAAGCGTACAAAGTGGCATATTTTTGGCAGTGAAATAACTATAATGAAATGATTTCGAATAGATGAATTGTAGTGGCGTATCTCAGAAGTTGAAAACAGTAATGGTACCCATCCAAAAAACCATTTTAAGAATCCAGTTGTCCCTGTATGTTAGTCATTTTCCTTGTTTGTGGCATGTATGTAAATTGGTTCTATAGCATCGAAAGATTGCGACATCCATAAAATACCATTGAAATATTTCGGCGCCAAAGCACTTGAAGGCCTAAAATTTGTTCCAGATTATAAACTATTTTGCATTGGTCAACCCTATACATACGTGTCTGCCTCTTTAAACCCCAGCCATGTATGCATCCATGAATGTCTTTTAAACATTATCTTGACCAAAATAACTCATCATGTAATTAGTAGCTGAAATAAGTATGCAGACTTGCCTTTTTAAACTATACATTACTATGAAATTAAGCAAGTTAACAACCAAACTAACTAATTAGTAAGAGGTAGGTTAGTCTTTTGTCGAACTTCTTATTTGGACATAAAATTATTTGGATATCTTATATTCCCTCAGTTCTAAATTATAAGATGTTTTGACTTTTCTAGATACATTGTTTTCACTATGCATCTAGATATAGTGTATATCTAAGTGCGTAGCAAAAGTCATGAATCTAGAAAAGTCAAAACGTCTTATAATTTGGAACGGATTGAGTATTTCAGAATGGGGTAAGTATACAAAAATCCAAAACAATGTAGAGTTTTACTCTTTTTTTCTTTTCTTTTTTTTGATTTTGATTACCCAAGTCCTACATTCAATTCGAAGTGGAATATTCATGCTCTAGATCAATTGCTAGGCTAACCTGGACAACAAATGCATTGCACAATATTTCAGTCATGAAAACAAACATCCATCCAAATTAAACGCACTGGCGGTATGCATGTGCACCGATCGACTAGAAAGGTGCTTTTCCCTCTTTTTTTTTAGAGAAAAGGTTTCCCCCACTTTATTGAACATAAAGCGTATCAAAAGTGTTCACAACACTTTGCGTATCGGCGCGCCCACCAAAGCAAAATGACTTAAGCGTTCACAGGATCCAACATCGAAATATTAAGCAGCGCACAACTAGAATTCGGCTGAATCACAGCATTGTAGGCCGCCGAAGGATGAGTTTCCGATGTTGGTAATCTTGACTGATGCCAGCAGATTCCAGGAGGCTGCGCCGCTCTTAGTTCCATCTTCTGTATCGCCACCATCAGTTCCTCCTTTGTTACTCCAGTAAACATTGGTCGCCTTCTTCTCAGTGTCTTGGAAATCCACAGCAGTATCACCTTCATACCTGTCCACGTCCCCCCGAAAACAAATCATGTTACGTAATTTCCAGAGGCACCACAAGGCAGCCGCAAAAATCACATTTGATAGCATATGTTTCTTATTTGCTAGCCATAAGGAAGCAACGGCTCCATAAGACCATTCCCCATTCAAACTCATACATTCAGAGAGCTCAATCCAAAGCCTCTTCACTACACAATAATCAAAGAACAAGTGATGAATTGATTCTAGATCAGCACAGAAAATACATGTTTTGTCATCTACATTCCTTCTCTTAGCCAAGTTATCTCTAGTGAGCATTTTATTCTTCGATAAAAGCCAAAGGAAGATTGGAATTCTTGGAGGTATCTTTAGTTTCCAAACAGCATGCACAAAGACAGGTTTCACTCCGTGGTTATTAATAACAGCCTATAAAAATTGAACCGAAAATTTTCCCGAAGAGCTGTAACTCCAAATAATTTGATCAGACTCGTCATTGAGACTGACCTCTTCCATGATACTAACCAGTTCAAACCAGAGGTTCATCAGTTTTTCAGACACGGTTCTGGTAAAGGAAAGCATCAAAGTTTCTCCATCCCAGATTTGATTTATAGTCCTACCTTGTTGATTACATATAACATATAAGGGCCAAAATTGGGTTGCTAAACTGGAGTTACCAAACCAATGGTCCTCCCAAAACCTTATTTTTTTGCCATCCCCTGCCTTCCAAATAATTCCCATTTTTGCGGCTTGTAATGCCCAGGTTACCCCTTTCCAAAAAGGGAATATCTGGTTACCCAGTGAGCAACAAATATTAGGACTCTCTGTTTTGTACTTGTAATCAGTAATTTTACGCCAAATGGCATTATCATTCAGACCATATCTAAAAATCCAAGAGCTTAACAAAGCAAGGTTAAGATTTCTCAAATCTGGGATTCCTAGACCTCCTAGCTCCTTCTGTTGGGCAACTAACTGCCAATAAGCAAGGTGATACCTATGGTGATCTTCACTGTTGTTCCAAAGAAATCTATCCATGTGGGAATTGATCATATCTATAGCCCATCTTGGAAACTTAATAATAGACATTAGGTAGATAGGAATACTAGCCAAACAAGCATTTAAAAGCGTTAGCCGGCCAGCATAGGATAAGAGTCTACCTTTCCACCCAGCTATTCTTTTAATAATTTTGTCAATCACAGGCTGGAGATCTTCCTTTCTTAGTTTTGTAAAATGCAGGGGTATACCCAGGTATTGTAACACTCTAAAATTTGCTCTTTTCAAAATAGATGCAAAGTAATTTAATTTTGTATTCTAGTGCTCATGAAAACATAGAAAAATAATATTTTTCACTAAAATAAAATTTATCATAGGTTTTAGCAACATTGTGTGTATACATGCCGGTGCATATGATTTGATGTGATGTTTGCTTATTGTTCCTTTGTGTGTTGAGAGTGAATAAAATCTTTAAAATGCATTTAGTAGGACGATCTTCCTTCTCTAGCAAGCCTTTATCGTTTTCTGCAATCAAATTCCTTGTTTCTCAGCTCAAGTTTTCATTTGGAGCCTCTCAAAATATTTTCTTTGTAACCCAAATCACTCCTTTCAATTCCTCATCTGTCAATCAACCTCTACAAACTTCTCGGAAATTTTTTCTGACTTTTTCTGTAGCTTGTTTCCACTTGTCTGTGAGCATAGTCTAATTTTTAGATGCTCCAAAATATCTTATCATGAGCTCCAAATACTTTATTTGGGTTTCTCTTGTTCCATAATGTCTCTGGGAATTTTTCCCGAATTTTTGGAGCTTTCAAAATATTTTTCGCGGCTTAAATAATAATTCTGGACTTTTCTAAAATTATTTTATCCATGAAATTAATTAATTCCGAAAATAAATAAATATCTCATTTTTTCCAACGCTCAAAGGCCCATACATTTATTTACTAATAGACTTAAATGATTACTTAGTCCTATTAGCGGAGGTGGATGGTGCAACGTCAATTAGCACCATATCACTAGTTGACGTGGAGATGGTCGTTAAATAATCATAGTTTATTCATTTTAATTCCGTTTCAGTTCATTCTAGTTGCGTTAGTTTCATGTCATTGAGATCTATGTAGTAGAGTTATTAGTTTTCATATCACATATTTATGAATTTATTTTATTAAAATATTAATTGTGCCTATAATTAACTAATCGTTGATTAATTAAAGTCGATTTAGATTTTTTATTTCGATTCGATTGCATGAGTTTCATCACAGTGTGTGTTACGTGTTAGCAATGATATTTAACATGTCTCATATCTTAGAAATTTATAAGTTAAATATTAATTTGATTAAGGATTATTCAATAACTTTTAATTAAAAGCAATTTAAATTCTAATTCTGTTTTGCACTATTTAAGTTGCGTTTGGTTCGTGCTGACGTGAACTATATGTTAGGGGCAATGTTTTTCATGTGATATGTTTTTCCATATATAGCTAAATATTAAATTGATTAGTATATTTGCACACTAGTTTGGAATTAAAAGCAATATAGGTGCTTAACCTTGATAATTTATACCTAAAAGTTAATATGACTAATTGTTAACTTAAAAGTGTTTCTATAATATAATTTGATTAGCTGAACACGATACATATGTGATAAGTACGAGTAGATGCAGTCACATGCTTAATTCCTTTGCGAAGGTAAAGTTTAATTGTTATGTGATAACATTTATAAATAATACATGATTAGCTTTAACTCGACTTTTAAAACTAAATATGTTGTGATTAATCTAAATCAATATTGCTCCTATAGTTTTTCATAGCTAATCTAAAACAAGCTCATAGTTGTTTCTTTTATAATATAATATAAATCTTTTGATAGTGGTTTTCTTTTAACCGTAGCTCCTTTCTTAGTGTCTCTTGCGTTCTCATAACCGTAACATCGAGCCATTCTTGCCGCGTTACTTTGTTTCGGCGTGTTCTACGTAGTGGTGTTAGTGGCTCTCATGTTACTCAAATGTGTTTTGACAGTTAAAAAGTTAATTGTATTAATACTATCACTTGCATCGTTTTCGGAATATAAAGTCAATATAGGTTTTATACTACGCTCTTTCTTAAGCAATAAATCAAGTTGATTAATGAGAATATTTACATGTGTTTCTACAGTTAAAATAAGTTAAATGGATAGGTTTTATTTTCTATTGCTTCGTTAGTCATTTTTTCGTATAGCGTGTCTTTTGCGTTTGTGTATTCATAGCGATACATAGTTTTGCTTATTTTATTGGTTGGTGTACTGTTCTCATATATTCTTATTTGTATGCTGTGTATGGATGTATATGTGGTGATATATGATTCAGTCAATCAGTGAGGTTTATGTGGTGATTAAGAAGCTGTTCTATGAAGACTAGAAGCTGAGAATTGGAAGCAGAGGATTGGAAGTTGGATACTAAAGGCTTTTGAGCGTATTGCTTTGGGGGGAAAGCTAGTTAAGGCAAGTATAGCATGTGATTATCCTTGTTTTCTATTCACATTTAATATACTTAATTTATGTGCATGTGTCTTTCTGGTTACTACTAAGGATATCCTATCTTTTGTACATTGTACCTTGTCACCTATGGGACATTGCATTGGGTAGTATTTATGCTAGTGCTCAAGATAAATAGCCATGATTTGTAACTTGACTAATGGTATATGCAATAAACGTTTAAAAGATGCTTTATGAAAACATGGCTCAAAGAGGGCTAGATCATATTGGGTTGCTTTTATGGTGCTCTAGTTTCTCTCCATAAGGACTTATCTGTAAGCGAACATCCTGGACTTACAGTACAACTGAGAGGGCTATATGACTCTGGCTTTATTCAAGTATGAGGACCTTTTCTAGCTTGTTAGTGGTAACCTTTATGGAGTAAGAACGACTTGACGAATCGGGTATAGTGCGGCCTCTGTCCTTATGTATATAGGCTGTGCGTCATTGTGCCATTTGGAAGGGGGACTCTACATCTATTTGCCGAGTGAATCTAATGGTCCTAACTTGTTAGATAAACCTTTGAAAGACTTCATAGTGAACCCTGCCGACCTTCCTTAGAAGTGGGTCAAGAGATTAGCTACCTCGGGCGAAAGGGTAAATCACGACTCACAGTGAAAGTGTACAACCTCTGTAGAGTGTAAAACTAGTATATCAGCCGTGCTCACGGTCATGAGTGGCCTTGGACCCTTACAGAATAAATTATGAACGCTGATGATAATGATAATACTGATGATATTGATGCTCACTAATGATTATTGTTTCTTGCTATACATTATTCTCGTTTACATGATCATGAGGTTATTTGGGCTTTTGGTAAACTTGTTGCTACTCAATTGCTAAAAGATGACTCACTAAAAGCTAATCGCAGTAAACCAGTGTTAACTTCTGAGCCTCATGAACCCCATGATATATTTACTGAGTTCGACATGGACTCACCCTTGTTATTCCCCCACATCTCAGGAAGGGTACCAGACTGCTAGATTTTGGAATTGTTAGGCTTGTGATCAACCAGTCAGTTTGATCCTGGAGTGAAGGTTACACCCGGTGTTCGGAGTTGTCTTGCCGCTGTGTTGCTTTCTAAGGTTATATCTTATACTATCGCGTTATGCTTAATAAGCATTTGTCTTTTGATATTACACCTATCTGCAGCTATATGTGAGATTTGATCTCTTTATTTCATATATAGTGTATATCTGATTTTGTTCTTAAAACTGGGTATGACAGGTATTTAATAGGAAAATCACCTTTTTTGCAGCAGAAGATTTTGGCTAGCTCATTCACTCTTTCCTCTTTAATACCAATAGTCAACAAGTCACTTTTATCATAATTGATTTTCATACCAGTCATTTTCTCATAGCAGATTAAGAGCCACTTGAGATTATTAGCTTTTTCTAGATCATTTTCCAAGAATAGGAGGGTGTCATCTGCATACTGCAGAGTAAGCACATCTCCCTCCACAGCCCTAGTTAGTAACCCAGAAACCAGATTAGATCTAGCAACTTTCATAAGCATTCTTGTAAAAATATCTGCCACTAAGTTGAACATGATAGGGGATAATGGATCCCCTTGTCTAAGACCTTTTCCAGGTTTAAAATTTACACTATTTTCATCGTTGATCCTAATGCAAATCGAGCCCCCTTGTATAACCTTCCTCATCCAGTTTCTTCACTTGGCTCCAAAGCCTCTAGAAATGAGCATCTCCTCAATAAAAGCCCAAACTCACCCTGTCGTAGGCCTTTTCATAGTCTAGTTTTAAAATGATCCCGCTTTCATTATGTCTATGGATATCATGAATGATCTCGTGTGCGGTTACCACACTCTCTAAAATAAACCTTCCTTTAATGAAGGCCGTTTGATTTGCACAGATAAGCCTGTCAGCAATCTTAATCAGTTTGTTATTTAGGGCTTTAGCAAACACCTTAAAGCTGCAATTGATGAGGCCGATGGGTCTAAACTTCTTAAGATGCTTAGCCTCAGCCTCTTTTGGAATTAAGGTAATAATGGCATAATTGAGTCTATCTAAATTTAACTGGCCAGATTCAAAATCCTTGATCAGATTCATAAAATCTGTCTTAATTATCTCCCAAAAGGCTTGGTAGAAGAGGAAAGAAAAGTCATCAGGCCCCGGCGCTCCCTCAGCATAAGAGTCAAAAATAGCAGCCTTAATTTCTTCTTCAGTAAAAGATGCTTCTAACAGCTCATTTTCAGCAGCCGTGACCTTATCTTCCTCTTCCCAGAAGTTCTCTCCCAAATGTATCCCTAACACCTCAGCTCCAAACAAGTTTTTATAAAAATCTACTGCATGACTAAGCATGTCTTTGGTATCTTCTAGGACGCCATCAGGGCTTTCAAGGGCAGGAATTCTTTTCTTCCTAGTTCTTTGGTTACAAATAGCCTGAAAATAGGAAGTATTTCTATCTCCCTCCTTAACATTCCTATCCCTTGATCTTTGTCTTGTCCTAATCTCCTCTAAACTTCAGATCTTTTCAAGATCACTAACAATATTATCCATCTTCTGTTTTTCTCCTGGTACCACGATACCAGATTCATATCTCTTGTCTAAGATGTCAAACTCCTTAAGGAGCTCCACTTTCTTTCGTTTGATATCTGCATTAATGTTTCTAGCCCATCCCTTTAACTTCTTTCGGAGTAACCTCATTTTAAACTACCATATATCAATAGCATTGTCGAAAGCACAGCTAGTGTTCCAAATTTTCGCAACTAATTGTTTGAAATCCGGTTGCTCAAGCCACCATTTTTCAAACCTAAATAGACGGTTTCTTAGTTTCCTGCAAGCCAGAATTTAGGATAAGAGGGACATGATCACTCCTAGCCCTAGCCTTAGCAGTAACAAAGGCCCGCGGGAAAATTTGTTCAAACTTATTGTTACAGAGCAGTTTGTCTATGGCTGCCATAATGGGTAGATCTTGGTTGTTGGTCCAGGTATAAGATCTAGATGAATTCTTAAGCTCCAACAAACCAAAATTGTGAATCCAATCATTGAAAAGGTCTACCCATTTTTGGTTAACCACACCGTTGCTTTTCTCGCTTTTGTCAACTATTAAATTGAAGTCTCCACCAATAAGGGTAGGTCCATCCCAGTTCTCCATTAGAGAATTCAATTCTTGGATAAAATCTGATTTCCCTTCCTCATAAGGGGAATCATAAACACTAATAAATCTCCAAATTATCTTATCCTCACAGTTTTTAATCATCACTAACAAACAAAACGTAGTTGACTGCCAGGCTAAAGCCTCAAATTTCCCAGAATGTTTTTTCCTCTTTTTTTTCCTCAAGAAAGAAAGAAGAACATCAGACATTCAGTCAGTTTCCTGAGTTGACTTGATGCTATATGCTATGACACCCTCATTCATCGGCATCTTCACAAAGAATGGATGAGAAAGCATTCTGCATCAATTATTCAGACCAATACTGTGTACGGCTTCGATTGTAACCATCCATAGTGAGAGATGTACGTGTAACACTATCCTATGAGCTACTTTGATGCAGCACTTTGGGACATCCTGATTCCGTTCGCCGACACACAGTCTAGCATCGCTATTGGAAAGCATCAGCCCCACTGTTGAGAGAGAGGGTAAAATCGCGTCTTTTCATCTTTGCCTGATACTTTGTATTTGAATGGATGGATGAATAGACTAGCCGTCTAGCTTTGAAACTTTAAGTCAGTGTTCTATCCTGGAATGAGCTTTCTCGACGTTGTCATTGTGGAAAAAATGGAAACGGCTTATTAAGTCCTTAGGATCAACGACGGAGCCAGAAATTTTATTTAGCTGGGGCGAATAATATATATGATCTAAACGGAAAACACACATAAAAAATAACCCATATACTCCATCTAATAAAACATTTTAGTATTTCTAGATTTATGTATCTAAACACAAGTGTGTGTGTGTGTATATATATATATATATGTGTGTGTGTGTGTCAAAAACGTTTTATAATTTAAAATGGAGAGAGCGTTTTTCAAAGGGTACCCGACAATCATCAATCATGGAAACACAGTGCTCTTATGTATACTAGTATAGTTTTTTTTAGAACTATATATACTAGTATAGTTGAATACAATTGTTTAGAGTCCAAACTCATACGAGCATGGCAATACCGACACTGAGCGTGAGAGAAGGGGCTTCCGTGCCTTTGCCTGTCTACGTGGGCAGTGGACTTTAGCCCATGGGGCATAGCCACATGGGGTCTCTGCCGCTGGGCTGTGGTCCAATTAGACAAGCCCAGCAAACAGCCAAATTGGTTGCAGCGACCTTTTTTTTATGTCTTTCCTGGCCTCTGACGGCGCTATATCTCTCCGGCACTCGTAACATCGCCGGCCATGAAAGATGACCGGAAAAAAACAGACGTTGCTCCGAACCTCACCAGCTGGTAGCTGGGGCGGCTGCCCCAGGTCGCCCCTAGGGTGGCTCCGCCAGTGCTTAGGATGTCGTATATGTTCATCATGTAGGTGGCATAATTGATACATGTGTCTTAGGACTTTGGTACATGATCGAGCATGACTTTAAAGGGATGTTTGGTTTGTTGAAATGAAATAGTCTCATCATTTCACTGTTCAGTTTTTTCTTTGGATATGATTGTGAATTGAAATGAGTTTATCCATCGGTACCATCATGTTCCTTACAAACTAATAATTAATACTTGTATGAGAAATGAAATTATTCTACTAAATTTGAGGAATGAACCTACGATGCACCCCAAGATGATTCCCCAAACCAAACACTTTATAAGTCGACGTGGAGTACAATACAAGTTGTACTAAGTCTAGACCTATTATATCTCTAGGATTATTTATATCTTTATTATCTCTAACTACGTGTATCTATACATTTAACATTATTCCTTCTGAGTCATATAGGAGGAGTAAAGCAGATGATTACCACTAAGATTTGAAATTTTGTGTTTCTGTCGTCTTCTCAACTGTACCGTCATCAACTGCGTTTTTTATGGATGGCTTGGCATTTACACTAAAATAAAGAGGACCCATGCAGCACCATCGGTGCCGAACCACGTCTCTCCATGGTCACTGGTTCCGAGTCCACTAACATCTATGAGTGCTGGAACAACCTTTCTTTTCACAACTTAGAAAAAGTGAGTTGATGATGCTGGTGGTGGTGGCTGCTTGCAGTAGGTTACACACTTATTTTGCCTATTTAGAGGAACTAACGTGAACCGATCTCTGTATGCATTTGTATATGTGCAAGGGGATCTTATATAAATTCATTGCTTTATGATATGGAATTTATGGTTGATGTAGAGTTCTACAATTATATATTAATTGACAGAAGTTAGAAACTAATTATAATAAGGTTACTAGATAGATAATAGGACTTGTAGATTATTTTAAATAATCCTTTGGCAGCGCATGAGCACCAAAGTTGTAATTACTCAAAGGATAGCTGCATCTCAATTGGTGTGCAGATGCCAATAAATATATCGCCTTCTCACAAATTTAAAAAGCTTACTGTTCCTGTTTTTCATGGAAATTATATAGTGTCATCATGTGTTTTTCATGGAAATTATATAGTGCCATCATGTGCCGAAGCATTTGAAAAATGCGAACACATGACTGATATGTACCCATGTTTGTAAGTGATTATCAATGAGGTGATCGAAGTTTTCGTTAAGTGTGCGTGAGACTAATTGAGGCGTGAGGGAGTGTGTGTAACATGTCTCTTGTCGATCTTGCGATGGGTGTTGAGCGTGAGACGGTCAACAATGACAATTGAGAAGGTTGAGCAAGAGTCCATGCATGATGGTCAGAGAGCGGTGAAGGACGGACGCGAAGGCTTGGACCGAGGGCTAGCACTTGGACACGTCCATAAAGGTGTGTACATGCGAATATGGTGATGGAGATTGTGTTGACCGAAGTCAAAACAGCGATTGTACCAAGTCAAGATGGGTGCGCGAGCACTTGGTGATTGTCCGTTTGATCGAGAACGACGAGCGTGACAAGCATCGATGCCGTGGAGAAGGCATAGCGACTACGTGACTCCATTGAGTTTTGTAGTTTCGTCCTCAAAACTGCGGGTAGCAAGTTTGTCGGTTTGTGCCTCAAAACCAAGAAGTGGCTGATCGGCGGACAAGTGGTGACATCATGAAACTTGTGTCATGGCGAAGTAAAGTCGTGAAGGCCTCGGGACCATCAGATATGCGAGAAAAATCTAGACAGTTTTGCCCCTTGTGTCGCGTATCTAGTTCTATCTTCTAGGGGTACTTTAGTCTTTCACCATGGACCTATAATATTTGATGTGTCTGGTTGGGAGGGGTATCCTTAGGCTAGCCAAGTGCTTAAGGAGAAAGAGAGAGGAGTTGAGAGAATTGAGCGGCGGTGAGTGGCGGCGGGCAGACTACGCCCCTGCAACAGTGGTCAACAGTGGCTTGAGGCAGCTCTTGGATGGGTGCCTCTGGGCGGCGCGGGCCGCGCATGAAATGGCGTAGAAAGCGGACTACAGGCGTGGGCGTCCGAATGCCCCGTCCCTTCGGACGTCCGGGCGCTAGCAATGCCGTTCTAATTATTTACCTTGATTTCTGGTTTTTCGTTGGTTGGGAAGTGCCAAATCAAAATACCTACTACTGCAGCACTACTTGCTGTGTGTTTGTAGTGTACGTGATTTGCAGCTTCTCTATGGCTGCACTGCCGGAGTGCAGTGTTGCCCTTGTAGGCGAACCACACCCACTTGAAGCCGGGGTGCTACCAAGCCACGCATCCATGTGCACCGCCCTGCGCTAGCCCTAGTGAGGTTGTGTGTCGTTGCAACAGTTGCCTACTCATGTCAGTGGTGGCGTTGAATATACACATATCTTACTAACAAGTTTTAAAAAAGAGAAACCATGATAGGCGATGATATAAATAATCAAAGTACTCGACCTCTTGATATGTCAACCAATAACAAAACACTCCGAAGATTCATAATCTGCAACTCTATATTCTCCAAGTGACATGAAATTTATGTATGTCATGCAACTCCATTTCAGAGTTTAACGTTGGATGATGCCAACCTCTCATGCAACTCCATGTACCGGTACTAGTCATTGCGCGATGGCGGTGACCGGCCATTAACTCCATATGAAATGCATATGTATGCATATGAATAATCATGCATGCATGCATAACTCCATAGTGCAACAATTACAATGTAATAATCTGCAGCCGTCATCTCATAGCAACGTCGACATGATAAATAAATCTCATACAAAGTAAAATATTGCAGATGATGATGTTTCTGAAGAATAGGTGAGACCAAGGCCATATATGTTTATTGGTCCAGAAAGCCTAAAATAAGAAAACAGATATGCAACTTTGTGTTTAGGTAGAAGTCAGAAGTAAATTCACTTTCATTATATCAACTCGATGTAATAATTATAAATTAATAAAATCCTTCCTTTATAAAAAAAGATGCAATTATTAGTGACTGTGCTGTATGTAAGTGTGACAAAGGACACAAACTGAACGACAAAAGCTCGCTAAATAGTAGTGCCATTTACTAACAGAACAATCCATTGAGCTCGATCAAATAGCAAACTTTTGATAAGTTCTGTACATATCACATATGTATAACTATAAGTTGAGAAACATAAATCGAACAGAGCATCCATAAGCCAAATCTGTTCTTCAGGACACGTTAATGTTATCTTTTTTGTTGGTTGTTAATTATGTATTCTTTGGCTGGCTGCTCACCAAGGAGAGGATACACTGTCGAACGTCCCTTGTCCACAAACACATCCTACAAGAGGCTCAATGCGAGGTCTGCAAAGAGGCCGATGAAACTGCGGACCACATCTTCTCAGGCTGCTCGTTTGTCAGAAGCTTCTGGGAGAGGATCGGTTGGCGGCTGGAGGGGATCGCCAAAGTCACCGAGCTCTGGAAGACACAAGTACCGCAACGGGTACACAAGAAGGTAGCTCACCCCCTAATCCTTCTCTTTTGCTGGGAGATATGGCAGCACAGGAACGATGTCGTGTTCAGAGGGCTGGAGCCAAGTGTTGATCGCCTGGTCGCCACTTGCAAGGAAGCCGTGGAGACCTGGAGCTGTCGAATACCGCGAAAGGAGCTCGCAATAGCGAACGACTGGAGGAATTCGTTCATCATGTAATCCTTCCCGTTCTAAATTATTGATTCTGTTGTAAACTTGACGGGCTATGCCCCCTCCACCCCCGGTTCACCGGAATCAGTGGAAATGGAAATCAGGTGGGGATTACTCTTGATCCCCCCGAAGTTGACCTCAAAAAAGTATTTAAGTAGAATCCACCGCATTGGTGGCTAAGAAAATCAATGGGAATTATCAAACCCTGCACATCAACCCAGAAAAGAAGAGAAATGGACACATGACTGAGAGCTGGGAAATTCACAGCTTCGCACAGGGGAGCAAAGATGTGCACTTTTTTTTACGCAGCAAAGATGTGCACTCAAATGAAGTCATAGCATAGCATAGGTGCCTGACCGGAGCTTCCAAACTTAATATTACGAAACCTGTGTGCGTGGTTAAACATGAAGAGACAAAACTAGCTACTATTGCTTTATTGATTGAAAGCAGCGCGTATAAAAAGGTTGATAACCGTTGGTGTTCCAAATAAATCTCAGGTCATAGCCGATGAAATCAAAATAAGTAAGAATGACTCCCATTTTCACCTACCCGTATAGTGCATGAAAAAACAATTTCATAGAGACTTTGAATGACAGTGGCGGAGCAGTTTTCCTGCAAAAAAAGAAGCCTCAGTTCATTATCTTCCCATGGTGTCATGCAAGCAGCTAGCTAGCTATGTAGTAACAGGCAAGAGTCGTATTGATTGATTACCTTTCAAGCACAAAAGCAATGGGCAGCAAGAAGAGAATACCAGTTAGATGCCTGTAGAAAACAAAGACGGACGTGCTCATGCCTTCATCGAAAGCAGCCTTGGTTACTATCTGCATGCCTCCATATATAGCCCTCAGGAGAAATGCAACCACGAAAGCTGCTCTGTTGCCCATTTCTACAGGCCTACAGCGGTCGTCTGTTGAGACTTCTGAACATCGTTTTTTATATAATCGAGCAGGGCAGATTCTGGGAATTATATAATGCACAGACATGGCCCTTTATATAAATTATATAATCAACGATAGTGGATCCTTGCATTGTAGTATAGTGGGATTTTTTATATTTTAATCCTTTTTTATGCAATATTTTAATAATAACCGTGTCTAATTTTTTTTGCAAATCTAACCCTTTTGGTCGCGCTAGTCCGGCTAGCTTGACAAAATAACGTAGTCACGCCACATGCATTGGTGTAACAAGATCTGCCACGTTGGACGACGTTTCCGACGTGGAAAAACCTTGTCACGTCACTCCCGATGGCGTAACAGTATTGTTCTGTTGCGTCACTGGGAGTGGCGTGACAAGACTCAACCTTAGAAAAGTCATAACTCTTCAATATGACGTTGGATGATCGACGAGATCTACAACTTTCTAGTTTGGGGGCTCCTCCTCCTAGATTTAAGAGTTAGGGTTCAGGCGAAAATCATAACTCCTCCTAGATTTAAGAGTTAGGGTTCCGGAGAACTCTCCCTCTCATCTTCGACAACTTCGGCGGGCTTAGAAAGGGAAAGATTGGGAGAGGAAGCTCGGCTAGGTGTCGGGGATGATGGAGGGCAGTTTAAGGGCCCTGACGACAGTGGAGGCGGCCGGGACAGGTCGGGGCGGGGGTGTCCCGGCGGCCGTTCACTGGAGTTGGAGAAGAAAGGGGCGTTGGGAGAGGGGGGGGGGGGGGGGGGGAGAAGGCGGCGAGGCGGTGGGTGGCACACGGGGGCGAGGACAAGGCAGAGGAGGGGCGTTGGAGAGGGAGAAGAATGCACTACATTTGCGCAGGGTGAGGACGAGCACGATAGTCACCTGGGTGTGAGCGGCGGGAGGAAGAAGAAAACATTGCATTTGTTAGATCTCGATCCAACGGTCCAGGATGGTGACTGATGGTTAATCAAACCTATCATTCGCCTGAAACGGAGACATACCCTTATCTCTAACTACACGTATCTACACTTTTAACATTATTCCTTCTGAGTCGTGTAGCAGGAGTAAAGCGGATGATTACCACTAGATTTGAAATCTTGTATTCTTGTGTTGGTGTCGTCTTCTGTACTGTGTACCGTCATCAACTGCGTTTTTTATGGATGGCTTGGCACTCACAGTAAAAGGACCCATGCAGCACCTAGGTGCCCAAAACCCTGTCGTCTCTCCGTACGTGGTCACTGGTTCTCAGTCCACTAGCATCTCTAACACTACTACCTAAAACACACTGCCTAAATCTCTATTTAGGTAGGCAGCTAGTTCCATACTACTCATTTTTTTTGCCTTCAACTCCAACAACACTACCTAAAATAAACTACCTAATTTCATTTGTGGAGTCAATGACATGTGGGGCCGTAATGTCATCCTCTCACTCTTCTTTCTCTACGTCTCCCGCGAGGAGATGAGGCAGGCAAGGACGCTGTGGGGAGGCGGCCCGCGCCGGGGCGGACTTCGTCATGGTGGGCGTAGGTGGCATCCAGCTGTGCAGCCTGCCGTGCTGTGGGGAGGCGGCATCTACCCTCGCCGGAACCTGCTCGTCGTGGAGGAGGGGCGCCGCCTAGAGGTCCGCCGGCTGGAGCGCCAGCTCGTGCAACCGCGCGGGCCACGGCCACAGGAGGGCAGCAGGAGGAGGAGGAGGCCGGGCAGAGCGTCGTCGGGGAGGTGGCACTCGCCGGGGAGGAGCGCTCGCGCCCACGCCGATGGGGCAGGCCGCACGGGAACCTCACAGCCATGGCCGGGAGGGGTGCCGTCCGCGCTGGGGGCCGCATGCTGCGCCCGAGGCCGCTATCCGCGTCGGGGCAGGGGAAGGCGAGGCAGCCAGCGGCTCGCCGGAGATGGCGGCCTCAGAGATGGGAGGCATGAGATTGCTCGCCAGAGATGGGAGGGGATGGTGGAGGAGGTCCGGTGAAGGAGCACCCACCCGGGGGTGGCCGGATCCGGCGATGGCTTTGTGGGGTGGACCGGCGGCGACTCCCCTACAGCGATTCCTATAGCGGCGTCGGGCGCGTGCGGGAGGAAGAAGAGGAAGAAATAATAGATAGGCTGGTTTGTTGGCCTAACAAATGTAGGTAGTGGAGAGGAGAATTTGTTGGGCCAACAAAAGTAGATAGCCAAGTAGGTAGCCTGTTGGAGTGATGTTTTTGACCCTTACTACCCAAATATATGATAGGTAGTGAGTTTAGATAGCCTGTTGGAGATGCTCGAGCGCTGGAACATCCTTTCTTCTTTTTGCAACTTAGAAAAAGTGATCGAGTGATGATGCTGGTGGTGGTGGCTAGCAGTAGATTACACACTTTACCTCCTTTAGAGGAACTAACGTACGTGAACTAATCTGTGTATGCTTTTGTACATGTGCCAGGGGATCTTATATAAATTCATTGCTTCGTGAGATATGGAATTTATTGTTGATGTAGAGTTCTACCATTACATATTATATTAACAGAAGTTAGAAACTAATTATAAGGTTACTAGATAGATATTAGGACTTGTAGTTTATTTTAAATAATCCTTTGGCAACGCATGAGAACCAAAGTTGTAATTACTCAAACGGTAATGATACAGTGAGGACGTCCGAATGACGTCGGACGCACCCAACGGGCGCGCCGCGGTGCGACCCGTCCCGCCCGAGCCCACTCCCCCTCCCCTTATCCATTCGTCAGACCACCACGACCACCTGCTCACCTTCTTCTTCCCTTTCACTCGCTGCCCACGCGCGCCTCGCTCTCTCCGCTGCTGCGCCCTCGCTCTCCCCTGCCTGCCCTCCCCACACGCGCCACCGGCTCGTCACCACTTCCTTGCTCTCTCTGGCGAAGCCACTTCCCTCTCTTTTTGACTCTCCTACCTCTGTGGCTTCCTTCGAAGTTGACGGCGGCGGCGGTCTCTTCGGTCTTTCATTCCAGCGGATCCATGGGAGCCCAACCTCCCTCGTGGCGGATCCATGGGAGGCGCTGTAGATCTAGCGTCGTGGGTGCCTCCTCCACCCTCGCGTGCCCTCCCTCACCACGACGGGGGCATGGGGGGCTTCCCCCGCGGCGGATCCATGGTGCACTTGGTCCCCCGTGGTGGATCCATGGGGAGGCGGTGTAGATCCAGCTGCTCGGTGGTGTTTCTCCACCATGCATGCCTCTCCCACCTCGACGGCGGCACGGGGGGGCTCCCACGGTGGGGGATGCATGTAGCAGCGGCCCCCCGTGGTGGATCCATGGGGGCGATGCAGATCTGGCGGCGCTGGCAGCGCTTCCCCTCTCCTCTCCCCCTGTTTCAGTAGTGTTTTTTCTGTTGTTTTATTTGCTCGAAAGGTATGTTTTAGTAGAACTATTTGGATGTTGGAGAAGCAGATCTGGGCATTTTGTATGAGCTTTCCTCCCTCCCTCCTCCCCTTTTCTCTTCGCCTTGTTGCAATGGTTGTTTTGCATTGTTGCAGTAGTGTTTCAGTTGGTGTTGATGTGTGTTTGAGATCTTGTTTTATTTTTTTGTTTTAACTGCATGGTGAAGTAGTTGTCGTCTGCTGTTGCAGTAGGCGGTTGGGTAATGTTTCAGTAGTTTTTCATGCTCTTTTTGGTGCAGTAGGTGTTCGTGGTGTTTTGTCCTTTGTTTCAGTAGTTGTTTAGTTGTTGTTGCATTAGTTGTCTTGCTTTGGTGCAGTAGGTAGTCGTTCTATGTTGAAGCTTCATTTTCCTGCATTATTTCAGTAAGTATTTGGTAGTTGTTTCAGTGAGTGTTTGGTTGTTGTTGCAGTAGGCATCATGCCTTGGTGCAGTAGGCGTTCCTTTATCAGTTGCATCTTCAGCTTTTGTATGGTGTAGTAAGTGTTTTTTTCATGGTGTTTCATCGTTGTTGCATCTTCGATTCTTGCGAGGTGCAGTTTGTGGGGGTGGGGATGTTGCAGTGTGGGGATGGGGCGATTGTTGCTTTGAGGGCAGGACGAAGATCTGGAGATGGGGGAGCGGATCCCCGCGCGCGGCCGGGTTGCGTTCGATCCGTCCCCCGCTCGCGTGGGGACGTTGCGGGTTCCGCGTTAGGTCTGGAGATGGGGGAGCGGATTCCCGCGCGCGGCCGGGTTGCGTTCGATCCGTCCCCCCGCGCGCGTGGGGACGTTGCGGGTTCCATGTTTTTCGTTAGCGTGGTTCGGGGTTGGAAGCGGGGGTGGAAGCGGGGGTGGGCTGCAATCCTTCTCCGGCGGCGCGTCCGGATGCTAGCGCCCGGATCCGGACGTCCGGGCGCTAACAGTGCCGTTACTCAAAGGATAGCTGCATCTCAATTGGTGTGCAGATGCCAATACATATACAGAAATACTTCTTCTCAGTTGCCTGTTGCGTTGCTTACGCGTCAGTCGACGTGCCTACGCCCACGCTATGCCCGCTCGGCATCAGTCCCACGACCACGCCTCCCGTGCCGTTGAAAAAATCTGCGATGCCTAGTGCCGCTAAGTTAGCCGACCTGCATACATTACGGGCGAGGACGCTTGGATGGACTGGAGCCCTGCGCAGGACGCCACGTCCGACCGCGTCATGGCGCCGTCCTCGACGTCGAGAACCCAGCAGGTCCCTTCACTGCCTGCCGACGCTTGCTTCCACCCCTCCCCCCCCCCCCCCCCCCCCCCCCATGAATCTGCAAAGCAAAGGCTAAAGCAAGGCTGTGGGCGCCAGAGAGGAAGATTAAATTGGAAGAGAAGATGGAGAAGACGGATTAGGGAGGTGACTGATGGTTATTGTGACCATCCCTCGTCGGTTGCCCGCGGGACCCACACACCCATAAATATATCGCCTTCTCAAAAATTTAAAAAGCTACTGTTCCTGTTTTCCATGAAAATTATAGTGTCATCATGTGTTTTTCATGGAAATTATATAGTGCCATCATGTGCCGAAGCATTTGAAAAATGCAAACACATGGTTGATATGTGTCCATGTTTGAGCTACGAGTGATTATCAATGAGGTGATCGAAGTTTTTGTTAAGCGTGCATGAGACTAATTGAGGCGTGAGTGAGTGTGTGTAACATGATGTTTTCGATCTTGTGATGGGTGTTAAGCGTGAAATGATCGACGACAAGGGATAAAGTTGAGCATGCGTCCGTGCACGATGGGCCGAGAGCGGTGAAGGGCAGACACGAAGAATTGGACCGAGGGCCGGAGGATGGACCGTGGACGACTAGCACTTGGACACATCGATAAAAATGTACATGCAAGGATGGTGATGGAGATTGTGTTGACCAAAGTCAAAATGCCGACCAGACCAAGTCAACACGGGTGCACGAGACTTGTTGATTATCCCTTCGAGGACGAGCGGGGCAATTATCCATGCCATGGAGAAGGCGTAGCGACTATGCGGCTCCAATGGATTTGGTAGTTTTGGCCTCAAACCTACGGGTAGCAAGTTTGTTGGTTTTAGCCTCAAAACCGGAAAGTGGCAGATCAGCGGACAACTGTTGACATCACGAAACTTTCGTCGTGGGGAAGTAAAGTCATGAAGGCCTCGGGACCATATACGAGAGAAAAAATCTAGACAATTTTGCCCCTCGTGGGCGTGTAGTTCTATCTTCTAGGGGTACTTTAGTCTTTCGCCATGAACATATAATATTGGATGTGGCTGGTTGGGAGGGGTATCCTTAGGCTAGCCAAATGCTTAAGGAGAAAGAGAGAGGTAGAGAGAATTGAGTACCTTTTGCTGTTATTTCTTCCAATTCACCTATATTTCAGGTGCCTGTTAAGATAATTTCAGGTAACACTCTTATTGGTGTTTGAGATCAACACCAACGAGTAAATTTGTATGCGCGTCTGGGCTCGGATGGTGTGCAAAGAGGACGCGAGAATGTATACTGGTTCAGGCAGAATGTCCCTACGTCCAGTGGCGAGCGGCTCGTGTTACTTGCACTTGAGTTTGTAGTAGGGGTTACGAGGAATCGACTCCCAGGTCTCTGTGGGTGGAGTGTGTTTGTGTATTTGTGGGCTTGAAAAAGGTCGTAATCTGCTTGTCTTGTGATGCCCTGCATGGGGCGCCCTGCCTCCCCTTTTATAGTTGAAGGGGATGGCGGGTTACAGGCCAGGGAAGTGAAGGGAGAAAAGAGAAAAAGAAGGAAAAGAAGAAAGAGAAAACAAAAAGAAGGGGTGGTCTACGGCGTTGTTTCTCTTCTTCTTCTCATGGGTTGCTATCGTGTGGGGGATGAAGACGTGCGTCATCCCTAGGTCATGTTCGTCACTGGAGCAACATGCGTTCTCGGTCAACCCAGACGAGGCGCCCCATCCCGCAATAGGGGTTGGAGAGGTCAAATAGTCAATGGTGACGTGGGCCGTATGGGGATTAGGCAGCATAGTGTCATCCTATTCCACGTTGTGGGCTGTCGTGAGTGCCCAAGCATGGCCTGTCACTGTTCCAGATCATTCCAAGACGTGTGGGTCGCATCCAGAGTGGTTAGGATCGGTATGGCCCCCTTGGCACGCGCGCGACCCTCACTCGAGGGTCTATTTGCATAAATTTCATGGGGCCAGGCGAAAATCCCATTCGCAGGGTTGGATGGAATAGGGCTAGTCTCCTTGGGGTTGGGCGAGGTGGAGAGTGCGACCCTGGGGTCGGCTAAGCCGGGACCTACTCCCATAGGGTCGAATGAGTCGGAAGTCTTGCCCTCGAGGTTGGGCGAGGTGGATTTCCTCTCGAGGGGTAGGATAAAGTCTGTTTCATGATCCTTAGTCATCGGCTGGGTTAGTGTTGATGCTTATTAACCCTTCGTCCTTAGGGATCGTGATATTTATCCCCGATAGTAGCCCTCGAGCCTTTGGACGAGTGAGGCACTCCTTCATAGGCTTTAGGATAGGCGGACCTTCGAGATCCTCGTCCTTGGTTGGTTTTATTCTGCTAGAGGGTGCACACGAGCGCACTCGCCGGGTGTAGCCCCTGAGCCTCTGACGGGGTGGGGCACCCCTTCAGAGGCTTTTCTCGCTCTTTGGTCTGCGACTACGTCATTGGTCTCTTTTGTGAATTCGAGCCCCTGTGTGTTGCAGGGATCCGTCCAAGGGGTCGTTTCGTCTTGCAATCGTTCTCCCTCACACGTTTTTTAAAAAACAGAGGGGTTGAGCCGTGCCACGCTTCCCTAGTTGGGTGAGTCCTAGTGCTCAGTGAGCTGTTAACAGGCTAGTTCAAGTGGGGCCCCGGCGTCCCGTTCGCAGGGTTCTAGCTGGGATCAGCTGGTGATCGACTCTAGATTCCCGATGGCCAGTCTATATAGTTCCCAGGTCCGTTCAACCAGTCCCGAGGGCTCGCAGCCTTTCATTGAGGAAAAAACCATGGACCTTGTCCTAATCAAGACTCGAACGCGGGTCGGGATGCCTATGGCGCTCGTGCACCCATGTGTTGGTCGCTAGCGGGCCCATCCCTTTCCGCCCCTTACTCTTAAGGGATGCCCTAGAGTGGTTGTCGAGCCCATTGATGGGCTAGCCTTCGAACTCCTGGGCCTGGATGGGCCATAAGCGTGTTTCAGCTCTGTTGCCCTTCTTACCTGTTGCGAGCCGCGGTCCGTTGGGCAGGGAGGCAAACCGCTTCTCAGCACGTTTCTCAAGAGGGCAGCTAGGGGTCACGTGTGCACGCCCCTTGATGGGACGCGGTGACAAGACACGGAGATCGATGCAGGCGGTTGGCTACTCGCCTCCGCCCCCCTATAAAATCAAAGGGTTAGCCTCCCGTAGTACCTGCACCTTTGCCTTCACCGCTCTATCGCAGCCAGCATTTGGGTTCGCTGCTTTTGTTTCTTTTGCCGCCTCTGCCACCACAACCTCCGCTCTTCAACCCTAGCCTCCCATGGATCTGTGAAATCGCTCGGATTGCAACCATATGCTAATGGAGGGCCTCGTCAACCATGGTCTTATTCGTGCGAGGTCCACCACACACGAGTGGATAGTGCCTGACAACCATGACTTCTCAGCGCCGCCCGACGGCTACGTGGTGTCGTTCGTGCACTTCCATGATCACAGGCTTGCGGCATCTGCCCATCGCTTCCTCCTGGGGCTCCTCCACTACTACAACATCGAGCTACAACATTTGAAGTCATGGTCTCCTGGGGTACCTAGGGATCGAGCCTCACTTTGATCTCTGGCGGTACTTCTTCTGGTCGGCCTGCATACGAGGAGGGAGCACGGTCAGCCGGAGGTGACGATGCCGATGGGGTGTGCCAAGATCTGCCTTAGGAGCAACTGGGCCAAGGATTACATCTCCATGAACCTATCGACGTCCAATAAGGGGTGGCACTCGCAGTGGTCCTATCGTCTCAAGAACGATGTCTCCCCTTCCTTGCTCGAGCACGCCCTACCGGAGTATACCGGGCGTGTGATTGAGGTGGTCCCCAAGTCGTGGGGATGGGGCGTCCTGAAGGACTCAAAGAAGATCGCCGACCACCTCGCTAAAGGTCTTGATGGCTAGAGGGGGGTGAATAGCCTATTAAAAATTCCTACAAAGTATGCTAAACAAGTTTATCAATATAACAAATAGCGTGATGCAAGTTTTGCTTAGCCTAAAGGGGGTTTGCAAGCCACCTATCCAAAACATAATTCTAATATATTTCACTCAACCGCACAAGTTAAACCGCAAGAAGAAAAACAACTAGAGCTAGCAAGCTACCAAAGCAAAGAGCTACTCTAGCTACACTAAACAAACTAGCAAGATACAACTATGAAAGTAATGCAAGTGTGAGTTAGAGGGGTTTCACCGAGGGGAGATGAATTGAGCCAACCAATAATGATGATCAATGAATTCCAAGATAACCGAACATTGGGATCAATCAATCACAATGTAGAAGTGATGACACAGAGATTTATCCCGAGGTTCACATGCTTACCGGCACACTAGTCCCGGTTGTGTCCCCCTCAACCACATGGTTCAGTGGCTAATCGGTCACACACTGAGTCTCTCAAAAGGCGTCACAAGAACCTACTAAATGGCTAGGAGTTGCAATGACACGAGCACAATACTAATGCTACCTTGCAGCACTTCGCCGAGGAAGGTGCAAAACCCTCACAAGATCACGGGAGGTGGCCAAGAACAATCACCAACACTTGCCACACCTCCAAGCTGCTCCAAGCCGTCTAGGTGGCAGCAACCACCAAGAGTAATAAGAAAAACCGCAGCAAATCAATACCCCAAGTGCCTCTAGATGCAAATCAATGATCAGTACACTTGAATCACTCAATCTCACTCAAGAATCGCAATCGAATGCAAAGGAGATGAGTTGGGATGAGAGGGGATGCTTTAGCTCAGCTCAATGTGCTCACAAGAATGTCAAAAGTCCAAGAGTGAGAGCCAAGAGCTGGCCACCAAGTATTTATAGACGTACCCCTTCACAAATAGCCATTGGGCTGAAATCGTGCATGACAGACGCGACCTCGGCGTCTGATGCACAGAGAAGCACCACATGTCCACACGTTTAAAATCTAATGGTCGAGCGCCATGCCAACAGATGCGTATGTCACTCGCATACCCGGGCGTCTGTCGATTGACAGACGCTATTCAGTAAGCATCATTTCGTGAAAACCATCGACGGACGTGTCCGACGATGAACCACTAGACGCGCGTTGTGTCTGTCGCTGTTGAGATCCTTCTCTGCGTGCCAATGTCACCACGACAGACACTGATGCATTGCGTCTGTCGCAGTAGCACCTATGCGTCCGTCGCGTGCTCACTGAGAACCGCGGCTAGGGTTGCCCGACAGATGCGCCCACGATGTCTGTCGCTCCCGGAGTCGGCGTCTGTCGCCATCAATTCATGCTGATTTTGAGATTTTGTTGCTCCACTTGTTTCACCCTTTCACTTATAAGCTAGACCAAGTATGTGTACCACTTTAGCACATGTTTTAGCTCATTTTCAAGTTAAGCACGTAGGGCAAAGAATATGTGCACTATCCAAATGCATATGCTCAATGAAATGTCACCTAGAGGCACATGTGGGACATGAATTTGATATGCCATTTCCCCTCTTCATAGTACGGCAACTAAACCTAAACGTGATCACACCCACTAGGTGTCTTGATCACCAAAAGCAAACCCTAGTAAAATACCTTTGCCTTGAGCTCCATAGGGTTGCAGCAATCCATCATTTCTTCTCCAATTGTGGCATCATATGATCATGATCACCATGTATCCTTGCCATCAACTTGGAGTTGTACCAATCACCTTTTGCTACCACACATAAGCATTTGTGATTAGTACTTAGGCATTGTCACTAATTACCAACACCAAACATAGAGCTTTCACTCGCCGCCATCAAAATCCTGAGGGAGGTTGGTGTGAAGGGGAGTGACGTCATTAGGGCTTACCATGCAAGGAGGGTGGCACCCTTGCTGGCTCGCGTGCTCCTGATGCACCGTATGGTCCCTGTCGCATGGCTAGAGGGAATGGTGCTCGCGGAGGGGCCCCTTGCCGATTCGAAGATCGCACAGCGCCTGAAGGAGGTAATGGACGCCCCGAAGGACTCCACGAGAGCCACCATCGACTTTGTGTACCCGGTGCTGAGGCACCCCTCGATGCATGCGGGTCATTCTGAGACGTGCGGGTCACATCCGGAGTGGTTAGGATCGGTACGGCCCCCTTGGCACGCGCGCGACCCTCGCCAGAAGGTCTATTTGCATAAATTCCGTCGGGCGAGGTGGAATTCCCATTCGCAGGGTCGGATGGCACGGGATCGGTCTCCTTGGGGTCGGGCGAGGCAAAGAGTGTGGCCCCAGGGTCGGCTAAGCCGGGACCTACTCCCTTAGGGTCGGGTGAGTCGAAAGCCTTGCCCTCGGGGTCGGGCGAGGCGGATTTCTCCTTGAGGGGTCGGATAAGTCTGTTTCGTGAGCCTTAGCCATCGCCTAGGTTAGTGTTGATGCTTATTAACCCTTCGTCTTAGGGATCGTGGTATTTATCCCTGACAACTCTTGTACTACAAATTAGTACAAGTAAATTGTCACTTTTATGATTTGTTATTTGTCTTTGTGTCATAAACATATCAAATTTTTGTCCTTGTCTAACTATAAAAATATTTTTAAATTGTTAAATTGTCTTTGTGCCAACACATATCAGATTTTGTCATGTTTGTGGTTTTGTCTAATGGTTTTTTATTCTCGAAAGCAAAAATTGCAAACTGTGTCTACAGAATTGCAACGAACTAAAATTGCAATTTTAGTATAAAATATACTCCATCTAGGTTGGTAAAATAAATTGTTTTGGATAGTGACATGGTCTCCAAAGCATAACTTTGACTTCTTATTTTTATAAAAATATTTATTGAAAAGTGATATATGTATATTTTTATGAAAATATTTTTCAAGACCAATCTATTCATGTGGTTTTCATATTTTCAAACTCAACAACTTAAAAGTAATTCATGATATGTTCCCAATGTTTGACCCAAACCTTGTCCAAAGCAACTTATTTTACCAACCTGGATGGAGTATGCAATAACCATCGCCTAAAAGAAAACTAAAATTCAGGCACCTAAAATTTAGCAAATCCCTATTTCTTCCTCCTTTAGAGGGAGAACGAAGGGAGTACGCTAGACCTAGTTTTGTACAGATGAATTCATGGTTGGTTAATTGAGTTTAGTTGAGAAATCTAAGTTCATTTTGATCTCCCAACCTTTTTCTTTTTCCTGCTGTTTCCAGGCTATTTTATTGGAAAAATCATTATTTTGTTGAATTCTCTCATGAGCATTTCGATTCAGTGATTTTTGTTTAGATTGCATTGTGTTTTGTTTCTTGTTCTTTTGGCTTCCTCGCTGCTTTGAGAAATTCTAATTGTTTCTAGGGTCGACATATCACTAATTGATGTGTAACCTTGGCAATTAAAAGATAGGCGTATTGGGTTATAATCGGGACATAGGCCAAGCTCTTTTTAGCAAATAATTTTTATTAGCTCACATTCACCATTTCTAGTTGCCTACTCGGTCCTTCAGAAAAGCTAATAGTGACTTAATTTCTAATATAATAAACAGATCCCAACAGTCTGAACTTGCAAACTAGCATTCAAATCATATGTGAGTTTGCATAGGCTATCTATCGTGTAAAAATACATTTGCCTCATATCATCGAGGATTGGGTAGAGAGACCATCAGTTGAATTGTACTCTTTTTCTTTGCTTTGTTGTAGTACATAAATTTAGAGAAAAATAGAGAAGCTATCTTGTATTGTTTCGAGATATGTTAGGTATGATTGCCAATGATATATATATATATATATATATATATATATATATATATATATATATATATATATATATATATATATATATATATATATATATATATATATATATATATATATATATATATATGCATTTTCTATACTCCCAGGAGTAGTTACTCCCATCTTTAAAAACTCACCTTAAGTATGTGTTCATACTAGTTTATCACTTTGAGTATGTTTATATACTCATACTAAGATATTCCAAATCTTTCTACGCAAAAAAAATCAAAGGAACCCATACTTTTTAATATATTACGAAAATGCCACTTACTGTACTATATAAAATAAGTATGACCGTATACTCTATGTATGCATGCATACTTGACATATATAATACTATAGATGATCTAGTATGATCATATACTTCATGTATATATACTTCGTTTGGTTATATACACCCTAAATCTTGAGATATAAACATGGGAGTAGAAAATAATATATATATATATATATATACATATATATATATATATATATATATATATATATATATATATATATATATATATATATATATATATATATATATTGCGCCGTCCAATTCAACTTACGAGATATTTTGACTTTTCTAAATATATTTCTTTTACTATGAGCCTGTTTGGCAGAGCTCTAGAAACAGAGGTTTTGGTTGGATTGTCCACTTTTGCCCTTGGACGTTAATGGTGTTTTTTTTTTCTGTACGTCATGTTCATGGACGTTAACAACATGTAGCGATTGTTTTTTTTTTGCAATTTGTGAATACAAATTTCAACATAAATTAATTGTCCATAACATATAGTTGTAACACCCAAAATTTTGCATATTTTAAAATAGATGAAATTTGATTTTTATATGTTTATTTGTGGGCATTTAACATAGGGGAAATAATAAATTTTATGAAATTAAAATCAAATATTAGGCTAGCTACATGTTGTTGCACTCATGCTGCTGCATATTTAATTATGTGATGTTTGGTTTTTGTTCAACCCAAAAAGGAGTTCAAAATCTCTTGGAAATGAATTTATAAATTTATTTCATAAAAGAAAAAGAAAATCCTTTATCTTTTTTCTCTTCCCTGGTTTGGCCCGCTGGCCCAACCAGCCCGTTTCCCCCTCGCTTCCGTAGGCCCAGGAGGGCACTGCCCCTCTTTCTCCTTCGGCCCGGCCAAGTGGCCGCTCGCCCTCTTCCTGGGTCGACCCACAGGCCAGCGCGCGCTCCCGCCGTGGCCGCTGGCGCGCTGGGTCGCGCCCTCCATCGCTGACGCGTGGGTCCGCCACCCGCCGTCTCCTACCTCTCGCCGTGAAGGAAGGAGACCTTCCTTTTTCATGCCGCCGCCGTGATTCAAGCGATTTCGCCCGCTCCTTCCCTTCGTAGAGCGCCTCCGGGGCTATTTAAGCCGAGTCCCGGGCCCCTCCGCTCCCTTGTGCTCCCTCTCAGCCACAGCCTTCGCCCGAAGAGGCTGCTCGCGCAACGCCGCCCTAACCGCCCGTCAACCCGAAGCTCCACGCTGCTCTCGCTCCTTCCCCGCCTCCCTCTTCTACGCGGGTGAGTTCGCGTCGAGCTTCTCCGTTTTGTACCCGCGGTGTGTCAAATGGTGGCCGGAATCGCGATTTTAGAAAACGCCGGCGAGCTTTGCCGTTTCCGGCCATGGCGCCGCCGTTGGCCGGCCGACAGCCGCCCCCTTTCTCCCTCTTTTAATCAGGGCCGTTCGGATCCGATCCGACGGTCCAGATCGCCGGATACCCCTTCGCGGGGTAATTTTCTTAAAGAGCCCCTAGGTTTCCTTGAATTCAAACCCGCAGTCCAAAGCGTAAATCCCGAATATGTTTTCCTTCTTTTGAAAGCGTAATTGATCTCGGTAAATTCAAGAATACGTTTTTCTTTATTTACAAGTTTGCCACTAATTTAGTTTTAGCCATAAAATGCTCATTTTAACTCCATTTTGACCCGTTCAAATTCCGTTAGGTTCGTATTCGCGAGCTCTACATGTTAGTGCTGTTGTACAGTAGGTTTGTAATATTTAAATTTTGGATTTGTATTATAGTAATTATTTATCTATAGGAAATCTTAGTAAATTCATAACTTCCGCATTTCAACTCCGTTTTTCGTGATCTTTATATCTGTGTGATCGTAGCAACGTGTAGAATAGTGTTATAAACTTTTTAGATTGATTTCTCTCTGTTGATGTACTGTTCTAATCTAGTCTTGATTTCCTTGCATGGATGATCTTGGAAATGCGTGTTGTTGATTGTGGTTCGAGTAGACCGTAATTGCTACACGGGTGACGAGGTCTTCTACTGTGATAATCCAGACCAGCAGGAGTTCTACGAGCAAGGCAAGTATAATATGGGATATTCCTTATTGTCCTATTCATTATCTAATTAGTCATTTGCATGTGTCAATTTGCTCAACATAAGGATATCCTAGTCTTTGATTATCTTATATCTTGTTACCTATGGGTTACACTTGCATATGGGTAGTTGCTAGCGCTCCACTTAAATACTATGAATTTGGACAATGACTACTGATTATATGCAACCCTTGTTAAAACTTGATTTTGAAGAAACATGAATGTAGGGTGAGAGAGCTTGTGTATCACGATGCTCTTGGCCCTCCATAAGGACTTATTCATTGGCAAAAGCTGGGACCTACAGTACAACTGTGAGGGTCATATGGCTCTAGCTTTAGTCAAGTATGAAGACCTTTTCTAGCATGTTAGAGGTTACCCGAAAGGGCGCAAAAGGGGTCTGCCGACTTGGGTATAGTTTGGCTCCTGTCCCTATGTGTATAGGCTACGTGTCATTGTGCCATTTGGGAAGGAGGAACCTATATATATTTGCCACTAAAACCTAGCGGCCCTAACATGTTAGACGAACTTTTGAAAGGCTTTATAGTGTACCCTGCCCACTCACCTTAGAAGTGTTAGGGGGTCGATGGGCCCCGGGCATATAGGAATCATGACTCACAGTGAAAGTGTACACCTCTACGCAGAGTTTAACAAACTGTTATAACAGTCGTGCCCACGGTTATGGGTGACCCGGAAAACTGATGGAATAACTGAATCTTTGCTGATGATGATAATAATAATGATTAATGATGATGTGTTACTTATTCATAATACTACTGTGGTTACCTGGGGCTTAAGCATAACCATAACTTAATTAATATTAGGATGTTACTTATTAAAAGCTAACTGTAGTACAACCAGTGTCAACCTTCTGAGTCTCATGAACCCTATATTATCTTGTTAAGTACGAGATGTACTTATGCTTGTTTATTTTTCATTATTGGATAAAAATCCCGGATGGGTACAGATGGCAATGACTATGATGATTACTTTAAGGACAACTAGGTTGTTGTCAACTAGTCGACCAGATCCTGTGGTGATGGAGACGCCCTTAGAGTGTTTAGTTTATTTTATCAGATCTCCAGACTTTGAGATGTTTTTATTTATGTAATGAACTATGGTTCGCTATTGTAATAAGGCACTGAGTATGATACTTCTCCTTTACAATTTGTTCTATATGTTCTACACATCTGGTTTGCATCCAAATTTTGTGGTTACAAAATATGGGCGTGACAAATTGGTATCAAAGCTCGTGTCGACTGTAGGACGCAAGTCTAGTTAGAAATGGTCGTTTAATACTTATTATTTTACTTGTTCTTACTTACTACCTCAGCCTTGTTATTTGTTAAAATCTTTATGCTCCTTCCATTTTATTCTATTATGAAATTATTGATTCTAATCCCATCTAAAAATAATTTTGTAGATGGCACGCACCAGGGAGACTGCCCGTAAGAGCGTTGGAGCTGGCCTTCCACCCCGTGTCCTGTTCCCTAAAGAGGCGCCAGCCCGAGAGATTGTCATCATCTCTGATGATGAAGAGGAGCCCATGATGATGGAAGAGGAACCCATAGAGGAGGACACCGTGCTCTTAGTGAACATCACTGGGCATGAGGAGGATGATGAAGAACCTGCACCAGCTGCACCGACTCCACCACTCTCTGCTTCGCCTGCTCCATCACCAGCTGCATCTGCGTCGGCTTCACCAACACCAGCTCCTGCCGCGTTCGCTGAGGAGGGAGAGCAGGAGATGGCGCCTGCTGATGAGGAAGAACCTAAAGAGGAGCCTAGGTGGACTCGTACCTACATCTACAAGCACGCTCCTCACACGGCCTACCATCACAAGCTGCTCAACGACATACTCCTGGACTACTACGCCGACTTGAACACTGGCATCCAGTACTATTGTGTTGAGTACACTCACCCCACTGAGGTGACTTACTGGAAGACGGAGCTAACTGTCACCGTCTGGAAGGATGATAAGAATGGCAGAGTGGTGAACACTATCCATGGGCACATGTCCAAGCATGCTGAAGCTTTCGGCAGTATGGAGGACGCCGCTCGGGAGGCATATGAGTACTACCATGGCTTACGGTATGAGGCTATGGAGACAGATCGCTTCAGGTACTTGTCCCGCTATGATGCGCAGAAGAAGGATTGGGTGGTGCAGACCCTCAGCATAGCTCTCCTGCCTTGGACACTACAGTGCGGTATGCTCTTGCACTAAAGGTGGGGAACGAAGATCTACAGAAGGAACTGCGTGGAGTGCACAAGGCCGCGAGGCGTTACCAGAAAGAGATCGACAAGCTGAGGGCTCGGCTGGGGCAGCCTCCGCTCTACAAGAAGCTGGATGAGGACTATGACGTGCATCAGGATGACTCTTAGATTTGCGATGCCCTGTTGTAATAAAGGTCGTTAGTCGCGCCGTTCGGGTCGAGTCGTTTGCTTGGGTCATGAACTTTGATGTGTTTGATGGTTTGTTCTTGTGGTCATGCTTGAGTTGAACTTTTCCTTTGAATGCTGAGAACTCATGGGCTTGTCCATGATTCTCTTAAGTTAAGTTTTAAGGTTTAGTTGATGCTTAATAAAGTTTGGGGGTTCCCTTTATCTATCTCCACTGTTGCGGTTTGCTGGGACAACCTGTGATCTTTATTTAATATCTCAGTTTTGGTAAGTCCAAAAATCGTGAAAATTTTACAGCAGTAACTATACTTCGACACATTTTCAACGCATCTGAGATCACCCTTATATCTGTTCTGGTCTGGGAGTTATAACAGTTCTAAGTTGAGGTTGCCGCGCTGACTGAGAGTTTGGAACAGTCTGGGTTGTACTATGTTTTCGGCTGACATAATGACAGAATCTGAAAACGTGTTAAATACCAAAGTTGCAGAGAACTTCTTAAGCTTTCCAACCACGTATAGCACACCTTAATAGGATATCTAGAGTTAAAATTATGTTCGTTTTACTGATCTGTTGTCACTGGTTTTCGCCCAGAAAATTTCAGATTTGTATCTTTTCTCATTTATAAGTGATTTATAATTGGATAAACCCTAAATTTGAGCGTTTGTTTTGGAAAACAGATGGCAGCCAGAGGACGTGGAAGGGGCAGAGGCTATGGCAGGAATGTCGCCATGGATCCGTCCAACCCGCCTGTAGTGACAATAGAACAACTGATGGGGATGCAAGCTCAACTCATGCAGGCGATGATGCAGCGGATGGACAATGAGCCTGTTGGAGGACCACCACCTGTCCATGTTAGGGACAAGCGTGGTGAATTTATGAAAGTACATCCACCAGTGTTTACACACTCTACTGATCTGTTGGATGCTGACGACTGGTTGCGCACGGTGGAAAAGCAACTGGACATAGCTCAATGCAACAACATGGAAAATGTGTTGTATGCATCGGGGCAACTGCAGGGGGCAGCTCAAGATTGGTGGGATTCCTTCAAGTTTGGACGCCCTGCAAATGTCGCTCCTATTACTTGGGTAGAGTTTACTCAGAGTTTCAGGACCTATCATATCCCAGATGGATTGATGGAGATTAAGCGGGAAGAATTTAGATCCCTAAGGCAGAAGTCTATGACTGTGAGTGAGTATCGGGATAGGTTCACTCAATTATCACGCTATGCTCCTAATGAGGTGGCTAATGACGCAGATAAGCAGCGTCACTTTCTCAAAGGTCTAAATGATGATCTTAGGTTGCAGCTGAAGATCACTACGTACCCTAACTATCAGATGCTGGTGAATCGCGCCATTGTGATAGACAATGAGCGTAGGGAAATAGATGCCAAAAAGAGAAGGTTCCAAGGACAAGTATCTGGGAGTAACACCCGTCTCCGTCCTAACCCATAGTAAGGCTTCCCATAGAGAAGCCAGGGGCCGCCTAACCAGTGGAACAGAGGTCAGAACCAGCAATGTTCTCAGTACCCCCAACAGAGTGGTGGCCAATGTCCTCATTATCCTCAGCAACAGAATGTTGGTCAGCGACCACAACAACAGAAGGGTTACCAAGTACCACGCCAGTATCCACCAAACAATGCTCCTATGAAGAATGGAGGATCAAATGATGTTAAGAAGTGTTTCCGCTACGGCAAGGAAGGCCACATGTCATACAATTGCCCAGAATTTCCCAACCATCCAAATTCTTTCAAGAATGGCAATTAGAGGGTGGCATCCAATGGTCCTAGAGTGAACCACGTGAATGTGGAGACTACGCAAGAGGCGCCAGAAGTTATGTTGGGTACGTTCAACGTCAACTCTATCCCCGCTACCATTCTCTTTGATTCTGGAGCCTCGCATTCATTTATTTCCCAAGCTTTTGTTAGAAATCATAGCATACCCTTAGTTGCTATGAAGCATACCATGATAGTGAATTCACCAGGTGGTACTATACCAGCTTCATACTGTTGCCCCTCTGCTAACATAGCTTTAAGGGGGGTAGATTTCCCTGCTCAACCTGTTGTGCTAAGGACAGCTGGCATTGATGTGATTTTGGGAATGGATTGGATGAAACAACACAATGCAGTAATTCAATGTCAAGAGAAGGTAGTTGTGCTGACCACCCCTAAAGGGGACAGAATGAGTGTTGAAGTGGCAGTGCAAGCACCACCAACGGCAACCATGAACCAACTAAACAATGATGCCAACCAGTCAGAACGTGTTGTGGATGATTTTCCGGATGTATTCCCTGATGACTTGTCAGGTATGCCACCCGATCGCGACATTGAGTTTATTATTGATTTGTTACCTGGAACTGCACCCATAGCTAAGCGTCCATATAGAATGGGAGTTGATGAGTTAGAAGAACTTAAGAAGCAGTTAAAGGAGTTGTAGGACAAAGGCTTCATACGCCCTAGTTCATCTCCTTGGGGTGCACCTGTGATTTTTGTTGACAAGAAGGATGGTACTCAACGGATGTGTGTGGACTATAGGTCTCTTAATGAGGTTACCATAAAAAACAAATACCCTTTACCTAGGATTGATGACCTGTTTGATCAGCTAAGAGGTGCTTGTGTGTTCTCAAAGATTGATCTTCGTTCGGGATATCATCAGTTGAAAATGAGACGTTCGGACATACCAAAGACGACTTTCACCACGAGGTATGGGTTGTATGAGTACACAGTCATGTCATTTGGGTTGACCAATGCACCTGCCTATTTCATGTATTTGATTAATAAAGTGTTCATGGAGTATCTTGACAAGTTCGTAGTGGTGTTCATTGACAACATACTCGTATTTTCTAAGAATGAAGAGGAACATGCCGAACATCTGAGATTGGTTCTACAAAAGCTTAGAGAACACAAGTTGTATGCCAAGCGGAGCAAGTGTGAGTTTTGGTTGAGGGAAGTATCATTTTTGGGTCATGTTGTCTCCAATTGGGGGAATAGCAGTGGACCCCAACAAGGTAAAGGATGTGCTGAACTGGAAGCCACCAACCACTGTGTTTGAGATCCATAGTTTCTTGGGATTGGCTGGGTATTATAGAAGGTTCATAGAAGGGTTTTCCAAGCTTGCCAAGCCCATGACTGCCCTATTGGAGAAGAATGCTAAGTTCATATGGTCTGAGAAGTGCCAGACTAACTTTGAGGAATTAAAGAAGAAGTTGACTTCGGCGCCTGTACTAATTTTGCCTGACTTGAGTAAGAGTTTCTCCATCTATTGTGACGCGTCTCATCAAGGACTCGGATGTGTTCTTATGCAAGAAGGATGAGTTGTGGCCTATGCTTCTAGGCAATTGAGGAAACATGAGTTGAATTATCCTACTCATGACTTGGAATTAGCAGCAGTTGTCCATGCCTTGAAGATTTGGAGACATTATCTGATTGGTCACAAGAGTGACATCTACACGGATCACAAGAGTTTGAAGTATATCTTCACCCAATCGGATCTGAATCTGAGGCAACGACGGTGGTTAGAATTGATTAAGGATTATGACTTGGAAGTGCAGTACCATCCTGGTAAGGCCAATGTCGTAGCTGATGCTCTTAGCAGGAAGAGTTACGCTAACAAGGTTCAGGTAATGCCAGAATCTGAAGAGTTGTGTGCAGAGTTTAAATTGTTGAACCTAGGCATTGTCACCAATGCAATGGGAATAGAAGTGACACCTACCTTGGAACAGGAGATTCATAAAGGTCAACAAGAAGATGAGAAACTTAGGGAGATTATTGCAAAAGTATCACTTGGGAAAGCACCAGGATTCAGGATAGATGAAAATGGCACTCTATGGTTTGGAAAAAGGATATGTGTGCCAGAAGTAAAGGCTACCTGAGAAACAATTCTGCGAGAGGCACATGAGTTAGCTTACTCCATACACCCCGGAAGTACCAAGATGTACTTGGACCTTAAAGAGAGATATTGGTGGTATGGATTAAAGAGAGATATGGCAGAATATGTGGCATTTTGTGACACCTGTCAGAGGGTTAAAGCTGATCATCAAAGACCCGCAGGGTTATTACAGCCAATGAAGATACCCGAATGGAAGTGGGAAGAAGTCGGTATGGATTTCATTGTTGGATTACCTCGTACTCAGAGAGGTTATGATTCAATATGGGTAATCATGGATAGGCTTACAAAAGTCGCTCACTTCCTACCGGTTAAGACCACCTACAAGGGTGCAAGATTGGCAGAGCTGTATATGGAAAGAATAGTAAGTCTACATGGAGTCCCAAAGAAGATCGTGTCTGACAGAGGTACGCAGTTTACATCGCAATTCTAGCAAAAGGTACACGATTCATTGGGAACTAAGTTGAATTTTAGCTCGGCCTATCACCCTCAGACTGACAGGCAAACTAAAAGGATCAACTAGATTCTAGAAGATATGCTGAGAGCTTGTGCATTGCAGTATGGTGATAGTTGGGATAAGAGTTTGCCATATGCTGAGTTCTCATATGACAATAGTTATCAGAAGAGTCTCCAGATGGCACCATTCGAGGCCCTGTATGGACGGAAATGCAGGACTCCACTATTTTGGAATCAGACAGGGGAGACCCAGGTGTTTGGACCTGATGTTCTTAGAAATGCTGAGAAGCAGGTGAGAAAGATCAGAGAAAACTTGAGAGTGGCATAGTCTCGACAAAAGAGCTATGCTGACACTAGAAGAAGGGAATTGACCTTCGAAGTAGGGGATTATGTGTATTTGAAAGTGTCTCCAATGAAAGGTGTGAAAAGGTTCAATATGAAAGGAAAGTTATCACCAAAGTATATTGGTCCTTTTAGGATTCTCGAGAGACGTGGAGAAGTGGCCTACCAACTAGAATTGCCTGAAAATCTATCTGGTGTGCATGATGTGTTCCATGTGTCACAGTTAAAGAAGTGTCTGCGTGTACCAGAAGAACAAATACCACTAGAGGAAATAGTTGGTAAGGAAGACCTGACATATAATGAGTATCCCGTAAAAATCTTGGAAACAGCAGAAAGGGTTACAAGGAGTCAGACAATCAAGATGTGTAAGGTACAGTGGAATAGGCACAGTGAGGAAGAGGCCACTTGGGAAAGAGAAGAGGATCTGAGAAAGGCATATCCACAGTTGTTCGAGTAAGCACCATCTAATCTCGAGGACGAGATTATCTTTAAGGGGGGTAGAATTGTAACACCCAAAATTTTGCATATTTTAAAATAGATGAAATTTGATTTTTATATGTTTATTTGTGGGCATTTAACATATGGGAAATAATAAATTTTAAGAAATTAAAATCAAATATAAGGCTAGCTACATGTTGTTGCACTCATGCTGCTGCATATTTAATTATGTGATGTTTGGTTTTTGCTCAACCCAAAAAGGAGTTCAAAATCTCTTGGAAATGAATTTATAAATTTATTTCATAAAAGAAAAAGGAAATCCTTTATCTTTTTTCTCTTCCCTAGTTTTGGCCCGCTGGCCCAACCAACCCGTTTACCCCTTCGCTTCCGTAGGCCCAGGAGGGCACTGCCCCTCTTTCTCCTTCGGCCCGGCCAGTGGCCGCTCGCCCTCTTCCTGGGCCGGCCCATAGGCTAGCGCGCGCTCCCGCCGTGGCTGCTGACGCGCTGGGTCACGCCCTCTGTCGCTGACGCGTGGGCCCGCCACCCGCCGTCTCCTACCTCTCGCCGTGAAGGAAGGAGACCTTCCTTTTTCATGCCGCCGCCGTGATTCAAGCGATTTCGCCCGCTCCTTCCCTTCGTAGAGCGCTTCCGGGGCTATTTAAGCCGAGTCCCGGGCCCCTCCGTTCCCTTGTGCTCCCTCTCCGCCACAGCCTTCGCCCGAAGCGGCTGCTCGCGCAACGCCGCCCTAACCGCCCGCCAACCCGAAGCTCCACGCTGCTCTCGCTCCTTCCCCGCCTCCCTCTTCTATGCGGGTGAGTTCGCGTCGAGCTTCTCCTCCGTTTTGTACCCGTGGTGTGTCAAATGGTGGCCAGAATCGCGATTTTAGAAAACGCCGGTGAGCTTTGCCGTTTTCAGCTATGGCGCCGCCATCGGCCGGCCGGCAGCCGCCCCCTTTCTCCCTCTTTTAATCGGGGCCGTTCGGATCCGATCCGATGGTCCAGATCGCTGGATACCCCTTCGGGGGGTAATTTTCTTAAAGAGCCCCCGGGTTTCCTTGAGTTCAAACCCGCAGTTCAAAGCGTAAATCCTGAATATGTTTTCCTTCTTTTGAAAGCGTAGTTGATCTCGGTAAATTCAAGAATACGTTTTCCTTTATTTATAAGTTTGCCACTGATTTTGTTTTAGCCATAAAATGCTCATTTTAACTCCGTTTTGACCCGTTCAAATTCCGTTAGGTTCGTATTCACGAGCTCTACATGTTAGTTCTGTTGTACAGTAGGTTTGTAATATTTAAATTTTGGATTTGTATTATAATAATTATTTATCTATAGGAAATCTTAGTAAATTCATAACTTCCGCGTTTCAACTCCGTTTTTCGTTATCTTTATATCTGTGTGATCGTAGCAACATTTAGAATAGTGTTATAAACCTTTTAGATTGATTTCTCTCTGTTGATGTACTGTTCTAATCTAGTCTTGATTTCCTTGCATGGATGATCTTGGAAATGCGTGTTGTTGATTGTGGTTCGAGTAGACCGTAATTGCTACATGGGTGACAAGATCTTCTACTGTGATAATCCAGACCTGTAGGAGTTCTACGAGCAAGGCAAGTATAATATGGGATATTCCTTGTTGTCCTATTCATTATCTAATTAGTCATTTGCATGTGTCAATTTGCTCAACATAAGGATATCCTAGTCTTTGATTATCTTGTATCTTGTTACCGATGGGTTACACTTGCATATGGGTAGTTGCTAGCGCTCCACTTAAATACTATGAATTTGGACAATGACTACTGATTATATGCAACCCTTGTTAAAACTTGATTTTGAAGAAACATGAACGTAGGGTGAGAGAGCTTGTGTATCACGATGCTCTTGGCCCTCCATAAGGACTTATTCATTGGCAAAAGCTGGGACCTACAGTACAACTGTGAGGGCCATATGGCTCTGGCTTTAGTCAAGTATGAAGACCTTTTCTAGCATGTTAGAGGTTACCCGAAAGGGCGCAAAAGGGGTCTGTCGACTCGGGTATAGTTTGGCTCCTGTCCCTATGTGTATAGGTTGCATGTCATTGTGCCATTTGGGAAGGAGGAACTTATATCTATTTGCCACCGAAACCTAGCAGCCCTAACATGTTAGACGAACTTTTGAAAGGCTTCATAGTGTACCCTGCCCACTCACCTTGGAAGTGTTAGGGGGTCGACGGGCCCCGGGCATATGGAAATCATGACTCACAGTGAAAGTGTACACCTCTGTGCAGAGTTTAACAAACTGTTATAACAGTCGTGCCCACGGTTACGGGTGGCCCAGAAAACTGATGGAATAACTGAATCTTTGTTGATGATGATAATAATAATGATTAATGATGATGTGTTACTTATTCATAATACTATTGTGGTTACCTGGGGCTTAAGCATAACCATAACTTAATTAATATTAGGATGTTACTTATTAAAAGCTAACTGCAGTACAACCAGTGTCAACCTTCTGAGCCTCATGAACCCCATATTATCTTGTTAAGTACGAGATGTACTTATGCTTGTTTATTTTTCATTATTGGATAAAAATCCCGGATGGGTACAGATGGCAATGACTATGACGATTACTTTGAGGACAACTAGGTTGTTGTTAACCAGTCGACCAGATCCTGTGGTGATGGAGACCCCCTTGGAGTGTTTAGTTTATTTTATCAGATCTCCAGACTTTTAGATGTTTTTATTTATGTAATGAACTATGGTTCGCTATTGTAATAAGGCATTGAGTATGATACTTCTCTTTTATAATTTGTTCTATATGTTCTACACATATGGTTTGCATCCAAATTTTGTGGTTACAAAATATGGGCGTGACAATAGTTAACCTTGTTTATGACAATATCTCAACATAATTTAATTGTCCATTCATAGAAACATTAATTGTTCCAAGCAAGAGCAAGATTTGTGGCCAGCACATCATGAAAAATATCCATAGTGGTGGCATTGAGTATCGAACCATCCGATGGAACCACATATGGATTCTACTGTTGCGGTATTATAGGGACAAAATGAGGATCACGATCAAACCGAGCAAAGTTTGAATCCTCACTTATGCTCACGAATGAAATTGTGGAGGACCATACAAGCAACAATTACCATTTTTTGCTTCCACATCGGGTAGTTTGGCATCTTGCACAGAGTTTGCCACTTCATTGTTACGCCAAAAGATGGCTCGATCACATTTCGAATAGATGAATGAATGCAATTGAAAAATTCATCATTCTCATCACTAGAGTCATCACTAGACAGCTGCAAGAATAAAAATGACATGTCCAAATGAGACGGAAAATGACAACATTCAAGAAATGACAAATTGTCCAAATCACATTAAGATGGATAAAAATGACATGTCCAAATACAAAAGTTGACCGTCAAATAATGTCCACATAACATAAGGTGAATAAAAATGACATGTCTAAATAAAATAGATGACGAATAGAAGTTGTCTACATGACATAAGATGACTCAGCCATCACTTTCGAAACATCAAATCGTACTTCCTCTTAAGCAAACTCAACCTAGCCTCCATGGTGGGAATAGTCATGAATATTTTCCTATGATCTTTCTTGACAAAAAGCTCAGTCATTGCCACAAAATGCTCATCACTGCCATACCCAGCCCCACAAGCAACAACATGCCCCATTACTTGTTCAATAGTGATCCCGGCTTGCCTACTTGACACAAAAGAGGAAGCACTCTCTGATATCTTGGAGATGTGTTCTTGTATAACAAGTGTTGTGCTTGTCTTGGGTTTCTTGTTAGGTTTGTCAAGGATCACATAAGCCTTTTTATTAGCATTAGCAATGGCAGGAGAAAGCTCCTGAACCTCATCACCATTGTCTAAGTCATTGTTAGCACCTGTCTCATTCTCATCCTCAACATCAATGATATTGGCACTCAGAGGATTGGGGACATGTTGTCTTGGGGGTATGATGCGGGGTTGGAACTCATAGGATTCCAATGATCTTGCTATTCATTAATGTGTTGTCAAACATCACCTTCAACTCATCTTCATTTTGGAGAGGCCTACTATTAAATTTCCCCACACCAGGACTTTCCTACAAATTTTTGACAAAGGTAAGAAATTATACACGACTAATAAGTCTAGAAATGAACAAAAGACCATGTGAGAAGTACTGACTTGTTTGGTTTTTTTTCCACCACTCGGGGTCCATGTTGATAGTTCCCTTGTCCCTGTTCCAATCAGTACCAGTTTACTTCCTCATCAATTTTTTCCATGCAGTCAAATCAGCCCTCAACTTGTCCCACTTGTTCTTAAGTTGAGTTTTTTTCAACATGATACTGGTGCACTGAAAAAACCTTTCATTCACCTCAATATAGCCCACATTGTTCAAATGAGTGTTTGGTCGATTTCTTTTTCTAACTTGTTCAGCAAACAAGTGCGGTATACTCATCATCATTCCATTCCATTTGATCTCCCTAATCATGGTTTCCCCAAAACATTGCTCAAATGTCTATGAAATTACAAATACCTAGCACTAGATTGGAAGAGAAATATACCTCATCATCCCTTGCCTTTTTGTTGCCCGATGGAGCACGTCTCCTAGCTTGTGCACCGGACATACAGATGTTTGTGACAACATCCGTACTTCATCGCCGATCTCCGAGGTCAGGCCACTACCGGGCACACCCATGCTAGCACCGGCCAAGCCAAGCCAAGCCAGCCGCGCCTAGCCGCCCAGGCCACTGTCATGGCCGCGTCGTCCAGTGAGGTGAAGTGAGGGGCGCCGGCCGGAGTTGCACCAACGACGACTGGACAGGGAAGTCCGACACGCTGTTTTTGCTGCCGGACTGGAAGACGAAGGGGCAGAGGAGGTGGAGGTGTAGATCTTCTCATCCTGGCAGCCAACGACGGCCAGGAGTGGCAGTGCGGTGTGGGTGGCGGCGGTCGAATGCGCTAGAGAAGATGATGCGTCGAAGAAATAGGAAAGATCACGACCTAGCTAGTGTCGGCGTCGAGGGAAAAGAAAAAAAAAAGAAAGCGAACTGGTACGTGTGTAATCGATGGCATTGGTGGGAGGTGTTACAAAACTGGTGTTTTGAAAGCGCCCCTTAAGATGCTTCATGGATTTGGCGGATCTCGGAGCTAGATCCACGTTTTTGCGGATCTACAGTCACCGAGCTGGAGCGTTTGGCTGAAAAAATGTGAGCGGAGTTGTTTTTTTAAAATCTAGAGCTACGTGGAACTCTGCCAAACACTCCATATAATTTGCAACGGGAGTAGTTATCAGGTCCGTGAAGCAGCGAATAATCAAACGTGAATACATGGTTAGTACCGCTATCCCAGAGGGAAGAATTTTTTTTAGGTTCGAGGACTATTGGTTCGAGCTTTAGCGTTTTATGTTACTGGTTCAACATGTCTGCTGGTTCGGGTACAGACTAAAAAATAGTAAAACGTAAAACACATCAAAGTGTAACTAGGCATGGCATTGCTTGAAGGCACTACATAACATGCGACCGGTTTCTTATTCCCAGTTGAAAATTAAAGAATTACGAGAAATATTGAGCCATCAAACATAAGTGATGAAATACACGACAGAGGGAGTGAAAAAATAGGAAATTCTAGTTATTTACCTTGATTTCTGGCTTTTTCGTTGGCTGGGAAGTGCCAAACCAAAATACCTACTACTGCAGCACTACTTGCTGTGTGTTTGTAGTGTACGTGGTTTGCAGCTAGCGCCTGGTACGGCGGCGCCCTGGCTGCGTGCTGTAGACCTGCACCTCCTCTATGGCCGCACTGCCGGAGTGCAGTGTTGCCCTTGTCGGCGAACCGCACCCACTTGAAGCCTGGACCATGTTAGATACCAAAGTTTGCCATCAAATTTTACTATGCAAAAAGAAGATTTTCATTACATTAAAATATCGGCACATACATAGAGTACTAAATGTAGATGAAATTAAAAACTAATTGCATAGTTTTATTGTACTTTACGAGACCCGAACATTTTGAGCCTAATTAATTAATGTTTAGACAATTATGACCAAATAAAAACAAAACTGCTACAGTGTTGTACAGTGCATCTATAACAGAACCGCCCAATTATACGAGATTAAGTAGGAAAATCATCAACGGGAGGACAATTTAACAAACTTAAGCCTGTATAACCCGGTAGTCCGTGAAATCCCGACGGATTTCAAACCATTTCACATAACAGCCAAGATCGTACTAAGTTTAGCGGTCACCATCATAAGTTACATAAAAGTTCGCGGCATAAAATACATCGGAGTTTAAACATAGTTATTACAAACCAGGTTCGAATAAAAGTAGCGGAAGCAGTAGTTTAAATCACGCACACACACAGCGTTTTGAAATAAAGTGCCAGCTTGTGATCATCTCCAGCAAAAGCATCAGACGAGAAGTAGCGAATGACCATTGCCCATGGTCCTAAGCTTCGCCCATTGCAGGATAGAGGCAGTTGATACAGTAGCCGTAATACATCTGCCCATCTGCAACAAGTGGGAACAAAGCCCTGAGTACGAGAAGGTACTCAGCTAGACTTACCCGACAGAACCAAAATAAAATGACACCAAGGATCATGATAGGCTTTCTGGTGGGGTAGCTGACTCATTTGCAAGAAAAGCATTTTCAACTTAACAATTCTTTTCTAAAAGTATGCAGTAATTTAATCTTTATTACCCTGTCAACTATGTTTGCATCTGTGCTAGAGTAATATATAATTAAGCAAATAAGGATTACCAATGCTTATTAACAATAATTTTCATGTCATCTTCCACATAACTATCCAAGTGTTTCATCAATATTACTACGATGAAGTAGCTTAAGTCAAGTGTTCACTATCCAGTGAACGATGGCGATTCGAATCGATTATTAACCAGCTGGTAATTTATTCCTCACACAAACCTCACTCAACCGCTAAAGTGAGGTATTGGTCATCGAGTCAACCATTCGGTAAAGTCGCGAGCTTGCCAGGAACCACATGTACCCGGGGGCCGCCCGACTGCTCTTTGGCCTTATCATCGCGCCCTCGTATCCTGCCACTGCTGCTCCGGTACAGTGCGTTGCGGGTAATCCACTCGGCCCGAATAATCTCCCAGCTTCGCGGTCGAAAGGTACATTATTCGGCCAGCTAAATGTGAGGCATGCGTTCAACATGACTCGAGGCCCAACAACGGTCGGTCCTTAATCAACACAGACGGAAAACACTACAATCTGAAACCCTGCAAGTTTCCGTCCGGTCTCAGGTTCATTTTGACACTTTGTTATTCTCATATGACATACTTTCACATAAATCCAGGTAATCCCCTATAGCTCGCGGATGACAGGCAATCACCCGACTTCTACCGGTCTAAGCAAACTAAGCAATTATTGACCGCGGACACCAGGGTGACAAGGATCGGTAAAGCAAGGTGAAACAAGGTATAATGCAGCAACGTTTGCAAACAACTCCTAAACATAATGCATCAAATTAAGTAAAGTTAATAATAAATTATTTGCAAACCGGGAGAGAAATGCTCCGGGGCTTGCCTCTCTCAAAAGAGCTCGGACGGTGGTCGGGGCACTCTGGAAGATCTTCACCGACCTCCTCTTCGGCTTCGGTCGCCTCCTGCTCTTGCACCTCGGACTGCTCCTCCGAGTCCTCGGGAACTGCTACCGGGGTCACTTCCTGCGATCCTGTATGATGCAGAAGTATAAGTGCTCATGTCTAGGTGCATTGCAGGGATGACATGAGATGATGATGAATGAATGAGATGTAATGAGCATGTTACTTTATTTGGATTATGTGGAACTTACGACTCTTCTACAAGGTAGTCTACGTCATTCAAGAACATGTACTCAAAAACTACCACCACTAATCTCTACCATGTAAAGGCACACTGACACTTAAGATGCTTCAAAGATACACCAAAACATAGTTTACTAACTAATCTTGCATTAAAGGTTGAGTGTAAACCCTAATTAGCACTATGCTTGAACAGCAACACATATTTTGGTAGCATAGAAAAAAAATCTTAGAAAATTACAGCGGATTACTAACATCAATTCTAGCATGTCACAAAACTTTCATTGCATTTGGATTATTAAAACTGTCTATACAAAAATAACAAGCTAAGGCCTAAAAACGAGCATGAAAATACTTTGCATTATGAAAAGTATCAAACAACAGATTTAGTAATTTTCCTACTTTCTACACAGTAAATAATCACTGTAGAAAAATTATTACTTGCATGTTTTATTCACATTTATTTAATTAACAAAAATAGCAAATACTAGTGATAGAAAGCATTTGAACTACACCTACACATTTTTCTATAGAACAGGCATGATATATAACTTTCCTAGCAAGTACATGGCACAAAAAGATTAACAAACTTGGAATCACATTTTTCTGATTTTTCTATAATTTATTATCAATTTTTCAAGAAAACACCAATTCCAAGGATTAAATAAAATACTACAGAAAAGTAATGAAATATTGACATGCAATATTTTTATATTGTAGATCTGATTCCAATGAGTCCATAGAAATTTATTTCACAATTTCTGGAGCTGAAAGGACTATAAAAACATTTTCCAAAGTATTTTTCATCATGAATAATAAAAGAAAACAGAAATTGATTTTTCAATACTGGTACTGGGCCGGCCTGTGGGAGTCAACCGGCCCGTGGCCATTCTCGGCCTGGTTCGCGCGCGCGGGGAAAGGTGAGCCGGCCCGCTCGGAGGCGCGGCCCACAGGGCGGTTGGCCCAGTGAAGACCGAAGGGGGGGAAGAAGAAAAGAGCGGCCTCGTCGGCGTTCGTGACCTCGACGTCGCGGCGGTGGCCGATGGCCAAACGGCCGTTTCTGGCCACGTCCCGACCATCGAGCGAGCGCACAACGTTCGCAAGGAACTAGCGAACTCGAGAGGGAGGCTTGGAAGAACGAAGAGGGAGCGAGCGAGGCGGTGGGCGGGGCGCGAGCTCGGCGGTCCCGACGCAATGGCGCGGCGGGGGCGGAGAAATGGAACCCTACCGGAGCGAGCAAGGTGATGGTGGCGCCCGTTCGGAGGAGAGGAGAAGGGGGCGGAGCTTTGTGCACGACCAATCGGACGGTGGAGGTCCACCGGCGTCGGAACACGACGGTGAAGGTGGGGGCGTGCGGTGGCGAGCGGCGTTCCCGCTCGGTTTCTCCGAAGGGAGGGAGAAGGGGAGCGAGTGAGTGGCGAGCGGGATGGAGACTAGGCGCCCGGGGCGATTTGAAGCGGAGCGCGAGCGCGGGGTCCACGGTGGCCATGCGGGGGCGTCGCCGGCATGCGGCTGCCACGCGGTGGGCGTGTTCTGCCGCGGCGCCAGCGAGCCGCGTGCGCGAGCGGGAAGAGGATGGGGGGCTGGCTTGGGCCGGGCCGAGGCGGGGGAGCGAGCGCGGGCGTGCACGGGAGTGGCGCGGGCCGTTTTGGCCAGCTGGCCGAAACCGAGGCGGCGGCCTGCTTAGGTTAGGTTTTGATTTTTTTTCAAATTTCTAAATTCAAACCAATTTCAAATATAGTTTTCAAACCCTATTTTGAACAAGAAAAATACCTTTTCTGGAAATGACCCAAAAATAAAAGTTGCTTAGAATTTAATTCTCTACAACTTTGATTAAGGGGCCAACTAAAAATTCTCAACATATTTTGAATTGGAGAATAAAAGGTAAAATAGGGAGTATTTTTGAATATTTTCATAATACATTTTTGAAACCAGTTTTGACAAAACTTTGAGTAATTTAGTTGCTCCAAAAATTTGACCTATAATTCTAAGTGATATAAAATTTGTAGTTGCACAATTTTTATGAAAGGTAATTAGCACATTAACATATTACATCATGAATACCATTTTCCAAGCTTTTATTTCATTCAAGTTATAATATTACCATATATGATTATGGATGATATGAAATGTCATGCTTATGATTGTCATGCAAAAGCTTGCGTAACACCGGGGTGTTACAGCCCTCCCCCTTATAAAAATCTCGTCCCGAGATTTGGGTTATGAACCATTTATTATAAAAATCTTCGTATGCTTTTTGTTGGTATTCACCCGTTTCCCAAGATGCATCCCCTTCATCATTATGACTCCATTGTATCTTATATGTTTTCACCACACTGTTTTGAGTAGCCCTTTCTTTGGAATCCAAAACTTGAATTGGCTGCTCACGATACACCAGATCTGACTTAAGTTTTATGCCTCGAGGTTCAATTCTTTCCTCTGGAACACGCAAACATTTCTTGAGATGTGATACGTGAAAAACTGGGAATATAGCACCCATTGCTTCTGGTAATTCCAATTTATAAGCCACTGGACCCTTTCTTTCCAAGATTTTGTAGGGTCCTACAAATCTAGCAGCAAGCTTTCTGCGTATTCCAACCCGCTTCTTCTTTATTGGCGTGACTTTTAGATAAACATAGTCACCAACTTCGAACACAAGCGGTCTCCTTCTCTTATCCGCATAACTTTTCTGACGTGACTGAGCTGTTCTCATATTTTGCTGAATGATATGAACTTTCTTTTCGGCTTCTTCTACGAAGTCAATACCATAATACCTTCTTTCCCATGGCTCAATCCAGTTTAAAGGTGTTCTACACTTTTGGCCATACAGAGCCTCAAAAGGTGCCATCTTGATACTTTCTTGATAACTATTATTATACGCGAATTCTGCTAAAGGTAACCATGACTCCCATGAACCTCTGGAAGACAACACACAAGCTCTTAATATATCTTCTAAAACAGCATTAACTCTTTCAGTCTGACCATCTGTTTGAGGATGATAGGCAGTGCTACGAATCAGACTAGTTCCCAAACCTTTATACATGTGCTCCCAAAAGTGAGCAGTGAACTGTGACCCTCTGTCAGACACTATCGTCTTCGGTATGCCATGCAATCTCACAATCTCCACCATATACTTCTCGGCATATTGAGGTGATCTATAATCTGTCTTGACAGGCAAAAAGTGGGCTGTCTTGGTAAGACGATCCACGATTACCCAAATTGAATCATAGCCTTTCTGAGTAGTGGGCAAACCTGTGATGAAATCTATACTTATATCATCCCACTTCCAACTAGGTACTGACAAAGGTTGCAACAATCCGGCAGGTTTCATGTGAATAGCTTTCACTCGACAACATGTGTCACATCTGGCTACATAAGCTGTAATTTCCTTCTTCATCTTTGTCCACCAATAGCGAGGTCTTAGTTCTTGATACATTTTACTACTGCCAGGATGAATGGACAACTTAGAGAGATGAGCTTCATCCATAATTTTATTCTTAAGCTCTCTATCCTTCAGAACAACAAGACGGTTGTCGAACCACAACACGTCCTGCTCATCCACTCTGAAGTGTTTTGAGGGTTCTTCTCTAATTTTTTTTTGATGTGGAATACCCCTTTGTCTGCTTTCTGACCTTCTATTATCTTACTCTCCAAGGTGCAACTGATCTGAATACTATGTAACACGGCAGGGTGCATTAGATTAAAACCATCTTCGAGTAAGGGTTGCATATTCAAACAATGCGACTTTCTACTCAAAGCATCGGCTACCACATTGGCTTTCCTAGGGTGATACTGTACATTCAAGTTGTAATCTTTAATTAGTTCTAACCATCTTCGCTGTCTCATGTTCAATTCTGGTTGGGTGAAAATGTACTTGAGACTCTTATGATCGGTGAAAATATTGCACAGATTACCAAGTAAATAGTGTCTCCAAATCTTTAAGGCATGCACTACGGCGGCAAGCTCAAGATCATGTGTCGGATAATTGATTTCATGTTTTCTCAACTGACGGGAGGCATAAGCAATGACTCTGCCTTCTTGCATCAGAACATAGCCTAATCCTGTTTTTGATGCGTCACAGAACACATCAAAAGGTTTCTCGATGTCTGGCTGTGCAAGAACTGGAGCAGTGGTCAACAGTTTCTGCAAGGTGTGGAAAGCTGTCTCACACTCCTCTGTCCACAAATACTTATGATATTTCTGTAACAGACTCATCATCGGCTTGGCAATCTTCGAGAAGTCTAGGATAAAGCGGCGATAGTAACCAGCTAACCCTAGGAAACTCCTGACTTCTGCCACTGTGGTTGGAGTTTTCCAATCCATAACCTCTTGCACTTTGCTCGGATCTACCGAAACTCCATTCTCAGATAGAATATGACCAAGGAAAGGAACTTTCTTCAACCAAAATTCCATTTGCTGAACTTAGCATACAACTTATGATCTCTTAGTCTGGCCAAGACAATTTTCAGATGCTCTTCATGATCTTTCTCATTTTCAGAGTATACTAGAATGTCATCAATGAAGACAACTACAAACTTGTCCAACTCTAGCATGAAAACGTATTCATCAGATACATAAAATATGCAGAAGCATTTGTTAAGCCAAAAGACATAACAAGATACTCGTACAACCCGTATCTGGTAGAAAAGGCGGTTTTCGGGATATCTTGCGGCCTAATCTTTATTTGATGATACCCTGATCTTAGGTCTATCTTGGAGAACACTCTAGCTTTAGCCAGCTGATCAAACAAAATATCGATATGAGGCAAAGGATATTTATTCTTGATAGTTACAGCATTAAGAGGTCGATAATCCACACACATTCTCAGAGTACCCTCTTTCTTTTTCTTCACGAACAAGGCAGGACATCCCCATTCCGACTTACTCGGTTGGATAAACCCCTTCTTTAACAGTTCTTCCAGTTGCTTCTTCAGCTCAGCTAACTCATCCGGAGGCATCCGATAAGGTCTCCTCGAAATAGGAGCTGTTCCGGGGATCAACTCGATTCCAAACTCAACATCTCTATCTGGAGGAAGGCCAGGTAACTCGTCTAGAAACACATCTAGGAACTCACACACTACCAGAATCTGGTGGATAGGAACAACTTCCATAGCACAGGTCACACTCACAAGGTCTGTTCTTCTAGGCAATGGTACCAGGAAAGTACCCTCTGCCTAGGGATCCTTAAGGGTAAGCATCCGACTGCTCGTATCTATGACTGCCCCCCAGTTCTTCATCCAGTTCATTCCTATTATTACATCCAAAACTAGTCCAGGCATAACTACCAGGTTCACTCGAAACTTTCGACTACCTAACTCAAGGGTTGCCCCTCTAACCATCTTATTGGTTAACACATCAGCCCCTGCTGAACTTATGCGATAACCATAACTCAATTCTGTGCATAGTTGTTCATGCTTCCGTGCAAATGCTTGACTCATAAAAGAATGCGAGGATCCAGAATCAAATAGAACAACTGCAGGGTGATGGTTAACAAGAAACTTACTGGCAGTTACAGGCTCTCCCTCAGGAATCTCATCAACGGTGGTATGGTGTACACGGGCAGTATAAGTCTGTTGCTTCTTTTTAGGCAGATAAGGGCAGAACTTTAAAAAGTGGCCTGGCTGACCACAATTGTAGCAGGGCCCCTTCACTGTACCAGCAGATCCTATAGCTCCCTTGGAGTTGCTCTATTCTATAGCTGCGGTGATCTTTGCTGGCGGCACGGCCATCTTGTACGACTTCTGTGGTCCCTTGTAGTTCTGGGTCTTATGCTGTGGAGGCCTGAACCTTGCACCAGGTGCGGACGGATGATAAGAAGGATGATTTGCAGTGACAACTCTGGACTGTGATGGTCCTGACTCAAACACTCTCTTGCGATTCTTGGATGCAGTGTAGGCGTTGTTATTCTTTTCTTGTTTCAAACAATCACTGACAAAGTCATTGAATCTGGCACGGATATTGGTACCCACATGCTTCATCATCTTCGGACTTAACCCTCTCTTGAAACTAGTAATTCTTTTTGCATCTGTGTCGACCATGTCTGGAGCATAACGGCACAAGTTGTTAAAGGCATGCAGATACTGTGTCACAGTCTTGGTACCCTGATTCAAGGCCAAGAACTCTCCGAGCTTCATTTCAACTAACCCTGGGGGAATATAAACTCCCCTAAATGCTTCAGTGAATTCTCTCCAAGTAATCTGGGCATTGGGAGGAAAGGTGGTGCGGTGATGCTTCCACCACATCCCTGCCGGTCCCTGTAGCTGATGTGCAGCATATTCTGTTTTCAGAACTTCTGTCAGCCTCAACACACGGAACTTATCTTCTATAGTGTTGATCCATTCTTCAGCGTCGAGTGGCTCTACTGCTTCCTTAAAAATAGGTGGTCTAGTATCCATAAAATCCTTGAAATTACTGTACTAGTTCACCCCATGACCACCACCTTGATTATTACCTCTCTGAACATTCTCGGCGATGGTACGCAGAAAATCTTCCATATTCCTCTGTGATTGCTTGGCATTGCGCTGGCTTCCAAGGAACTGTGCGAAGAATACCTCTGCAGTGAGCGGTGGAGGAGGGGGCAATTATGGCTTTGGCTATGGCTCCTGGTGGTTGACGTTGTTTGCACCAACCCCACCAGCCCCTGCACCGTTGCCACCAGTTTCAGCAGCCTCATACGTGGCACGGCGAGTGTTTGCCATCTGCATATTTCAGCAACAAGTAATAATTGAGCAAAGTTGTAGTAATTGTATTCGAATGAACAATCATGCCATACTGAATTCATTGGAGAGAACAAGTATTACAATAAAACAGAGGCACAATAATCACATTTCAATTAAAACAACATCACTAATCAAATTACTTCGAAAGCAACATCGCGTTCCATACAACCACGTTGCCAGCATACATACACTGGACTTTTATGCGTTCGGGCATCGCATACACAACCAGGTTCCAAAAGATCGTCAGTCTCAAGATCGAATAGGATACAACACGATACATAGAAACCAAAAGAAGGCCATCGTGACAGAGCCTAGCTACTAACGCAGGGCACTATCCTACTCTTCGGGGCCGTCGTCGAGGTCGGAGGCGTCACCATTGCTACCATCAGTAGCAGCATCATCATCGATGTCTATCTGGGTGGCGTCCGGAGGAGCATACGGGCCCATCCCATTGTAGAGGGCATGAAACTCTTCATGCAAGTTGGCATTATACTCTTCTAGCTCCTCGACCCTCTGCCTCAGAAGGTCCCTCTCGTTCCATGCTTCATTCCTTTCCTGCATAAGCTGTCCTATCATGCGGTCTGCATTTCTGTTGGCCTGAGTCAACGTCTGCACCCGCTGCATGGCACTCTCACCTCTCTCGAGAGCCTAGTCTCGCTGCAAGCTCATGTCGGCCAACTGCTCCGCAAGCTAGCTATAGCATGTGCTTGCTTCTTCTTCTGCTTCCTTGCTTCAAGCCGGTCATCGCCACGCAGGCCAGTTAAGGTCCAATAGGTACTCTCAAGACCCTGGTATGCTCTGATGGTTGCATACATGGCACTCATTGCGTGGTTGTCGCTAGCCCATCCTTCACTTGGGCCTCTAACCAGGGCACTTCCTTGCGGTTGAACCCAAATGGCATCATGAGGATCATCTCTCGGAAAAGTATCGGCCAAAGCGGCTGCCAACTCATTGGGAAACCTGCTCATTATGTCTCGAATGATGCGAAAGGTTGCGCCCTCTGCACCCTCAACCGGAGTGCGTCCTTCAAACTCCAAATGCCAACCATCCCATTCTGGCGCATCACCAAGAGCAGGGACGGTGATTTCCACTACTGCAAGTCCATCCTCAGCTAGCTGGCTCTCACTCTAAGAGTACACCGGCTCTTGACCCTCCGGGTACCCCATATCATGGAGCACTCTCCAAAGCAAGGTGGGCATGCCAAACTCGCTTAGAAAAGTGTCCGTGCTGTGGCCCTCCCGCGGGGCCATCTGGTGACGGGGTGCTCTTCCGCCAGTGGACTTACGGGCAGTCTGCTTCGTGCGGACCATCTGTAGCACAAGTTTTAAATTACCTGGTGAGAACATATTTTAAGTTGATGTCACTTTTATCAATCTGGGATAATCCTTTTATAAGGGGAGGAATGCATGTTATGAATGAAATGCACAGGCAGTATGATGCATGCACGAGTCTTACGTTCTCACAAACTTAGAAAATAAAGACATCTAACGATGAATTCGGTGGCATACAAACGATCCCTCATATACGTAACTAATTCAATCTACACAATAAACACTGTTATGTACCTGCAAAAAATTCATTTCAGCCCATTCCCCATGAATGCATGAAAGTAGTAAATCTACCTACACGCTCTACACGAATCCTCAGATGCGTGTACAACGGTAGTAACTACCCAAACATATCGTCCTATTGACGGCATCATCTCAATGGATGGAACACCCACACATACGATACTTTCATAAAAACATGTGTAGAACATGTAATTATTCTAGTATCATATAAGCACTCTCCCTAGATCGGCGGTGTATCCGATCATGCTCTCACAGCTCACACTTACCAAAGCGTAGAGGTAACTGATCCATACATTACCACTCAATTAAGTGGCACTCATACAATAGCACGTCGTATGAGCAACGAAACAGAAATATGGTGCAAGAACCCCAAGTTAGTACTTAAATAGCCACCTAGAGTCCTTAACTGGGCATACATGATATGACCACTGGCACACCTTTAGTTTTAAAATCACACTTTTTAAACAGAATTTTGTTTTAAATACACTTATGAACAGTAATCACGCTAAACCTGCTCCGATACCAGCTGTAACAGAACCGCCCAATTATACGAGATTAAGTAGGAAAATCATCCAATGGGAGGACAATTTAACAAACTTAAGCCCGTATAACCCGGTAGTCCGTGAAATCCCGACGGATTTCAAACCATTTCACATAACAGCCAAGATCGTACTAAGTTTAGCGGTCACCATCATAAGTTACATAAAAGTTCACGGCATAAAATACATCGGAGTTTAAACATAGTTATTACAAACCAGGTTCGAATAAAAGTAGCGGAAGCAGTAGTTTAAATCACACACACAACGTTTTGAAATAAAGTGCCAGCTTGTGATCATCTCCAGCAAAAGCATCAGATGAGAAGTAGCGAATGACCAATGCCCATGGTTCTAAGCTTCTCCCATTGCAGGATAGAGGCAGTTGATACAGTAGCCGTAATACATCTGCCCATCTGTAACAAGTGGGAACAAAGCCCTGAGTACGAGAAAGTACTCAGCTAGACTTACCCGACAGAACCAAAATAAAATGACACCAAGGATCATGATAGGCTTTCTGGTGGGATAGCTGACTCATTTGCAAGAAAAGCATTTTCAACTTAACAATTCTTTTCTAAAAGTATGCAGTAATTTAATCTTTATTACCCTATCAACTATGTTTGCATCTGTGCTAGAGTAATATATAATTAAGCAAATAAGGATTAGCAATGCTTATTAACAATAATTTCCATGTCATCTTCCACATAACTATCCAAGTGTTTCATCAATATTACTACGATGAAGTAGCTCAAGTCAAGTGTTCACTATCCAGTGAACGATGGCGATTCGAATCGATTATTAACCAGCTGGTAATTTATTCCTCACACAAACCTCACTCACCCGCTAAAGTGAGGTATTGGTCACCGAGTCAACCATTCGGTAAAGTCGTGAGCTTGCCAGGAACCACATATACCCGAGGGCCGCCCGACTGCTCTTTGGCCTTATCATCGCGCCCCCGTATCCTGCCACTACTGCTCCGGTACAATGCGTTGCGGGCAATCCACTCGGCCCGAATAATCTCCCAGCTTCGCGGTCGAAAGGTACATTATTCGGCCAGCTAAATGTGAGGCATGCGTTCAACATGACTCGAGGCCCAACAACGGTCGGTCCTTAATCAACACAGACGGAAAACACTACAATCCGAAACCCTGCAAGTTTCCGTCCGGTCTCAGGTTCATTTCGACACTTAGTTATTCTCATATGACATACTTTCACATAAATCTAGGTAATCCCCTATCGCTCGTGGATGACAGGCAATCACCCGACTTCTACCGGTCTAAGCAAACTAAGCAATTATTGACCGCGGACACCAGGGTGACAAGGATTGGTAAAGCAAGGTGAAACAAGGTATAATGCAGCAACGTTTGCAAACAACTCCTAAACGTAATGCATCAAATTAAGTAAAGTTAATAATAAATTATTTGCAAACCGGGAGAGAAATGCTCCAGGGCTTGCCTCTCTCAAAAGAGCTCGGACGGTGGTCGGGGCACTCTGGAAGATCTTCACCGACCTCCTCTTCGGCTTCGGTCGCCTCCTGCTCTTGCACCTCGGACTGCTCCTCCGGGTCCTCAGGAACTGCTACCGGGGTCACTTCCTGCGATCCTGTATGATGCAGAAGTATAAGTGCTCATGCCTAGGTGCATTGCAAGGGTGACATGAGATGATGATGAATGAATGAGATGTAATGAGCATGTTACTTTATTTGGATTACGTGGAACTTACGACTCTTTTACAAGGTAGTCTACGTCATTCAAGAACATGTACTCAAAAACTACCACCACTAATCTCTACCATGCAAAGGCACACTGACACTTAAGATGCTTTAAAGATACATTAAAGTATAGTTTACTAACTAATCTTGCATTAAAGGTTGAGTGTAAACCCTAATTAGCACTATGCTTGAACAGCAACACATATTTTGGTAGCACAGAAAAAAAAAATCTTAGTAAATTACAGTGGATTACTAACATCAATTCTAGCATGCCACAAAATTTTCATTGCATTTGGATGATTAGAACTGTCTATACAAAAATAACAAGCTAAGACCTAAAAACGAGCATGAAAATACTTTGCATTATGAAAAGTATCAAATAACAGATTTAGTAATTTTCCTACTTTCTACACAGTAAAATAATCACTGTAGAAAAATTATTACTTGCATGTTTTATTCACATTTATTTAATTAACAAAAATAGCAAATACTAGTGATAGAAAGCATTTGAACTACACCTACACATTTTTCTATAGAACAGGCATGATATATAATTTTCCTAGCAAGTACATGGCACAAAAAGATTAACAAACTTGGAATCACATTTTTCTGATTTTTCTATAATTTATTATCAATTTTTCAAGAAAACACCAATTCCAAGGATTAAATAAAAATACTACAGAAAAGTAATGAAATATTGATATGCAATATTTTTATATTGTAGATCTGGTTCCAATGAGTCCATAGAAATTTATTTCATAATTTTTGGAGCTGAAAGGACTATAAAAACATTTTCCAAAGTATTTTTCATCATGAATAATAAAAGAAAACAGAAATTGATTTTTTCAATATTGGTACTAGGCCGGCCCGTGGCCGTTCTCGGCCTGGTTCGCGCGTGCGGGGAAAGGTGAGCCGGCCCGCTCGGAGGCGCGGCCCACAGGGCGGTTGGCCCAGTGAAGACCGAAGGGGGGAAGAAGAATAGAGCGGCCTCGTCGGCGTTCGTGACCTCGACGTCGCGGCGGTGGCCGACGGCCAAACGGCCATTTCTGGCCACGTCCCGACCATCGAGCGAGCGCACAACGTTCGCAAGGAACTAGCGAACTCGAGAGGGAGGCTTGGAAGAACGGAGAGGGAGCGAGCGAGGCGGTGGGCGGGGCGCGAGCTCGGCGGTCTCGACGCGGTGGCGCGGCGGGGGCGGAGAAATGGAACCCTACCGGAGCGAGCAAGGTGATGGTGGCGCCCGTTCGGAGGAGAGGAGAAGGGGGCGGAGCTTCGTGCATGACCAATCGGACGGTGGAGGTCCACCGGCATCGGAACACGACGGTGAAGGTGGGGGCGTGCGGTGGCGAGCGGCGTTCCCGCTCAGTTTCTCCGAAGGGAGGGAGAAGGGGAGCGAGTGAGTGGCGAGCGGGATAGAGACCAGGTGCCCGGGGCGATTTGAAGTGGAGCGCGAGCGCGGGGTCCACAGCGGCCACGCGGGGGCGTCGCCGGCATGCGGCTGCCACGCGGCGGGCGTGTTCTGCCGCGGCGCCAGCGAGCCGCGCGCGCGGGCGGGAAGAGGAAGGGGGGCTGGCTTGGGCCGGGCCGAGGCGGGGGAGCGGACGCGGGCGTGCGCGGGAGTGGCGCGGGCCGTTTCGGCCAGTGGGCCAAAACCGAGGCGGCGGCCTGCTTAGGTTAGGTTTTGATTTTTTTAAAATTTTTAAATTCAAACCAATTTCAAATACAATTTTCAAACCCTATTTTGAACAAGAAAAAGACCTTTTCTGGAAATGACCCAAAAATAAAAGTTGCTTAGAATTTAATTCTCTACAACTTTGATTAAGGGGCCAACTAAAAATTCTCAACATATTTTGAATTGGAGAATGAAAGCTAAAATAGGGAGTATTTTTGAATATTTTCAGAATACATTTTTGAAACCAGTTTTTGACAAAACTTTGAGTAATTTAGTTGCTCCAAAAATTTGACCTATAATTCTAAGTGATATAAAATTTGTAGTTGCACAATTTTGATGAAAGGTAATTAGCACATTAACATATTACATCATGAATACCATTTTCCAAGCTTTTATTTCATTCAAGTTATAATATTACCATATATGATTATGGATGATATGAAATGTCATGCTTATGATTGCCATGCAAAAGCTTGCGTAACACTGGGGTGTTACAGCATCACAGTGATTCAGAATGCCCCCTAATCAGACTATCCGCAGTGGGTACTCTAAAACGATACTCTAAAGCTTTAGAGTATGAATATAGAGTAAAAACTGCTGCACTGGGTACTCTAAAACGATACTCTATCCCTTCTCTCACTCTATATTTAGAGTGGTACTGTGTTTACTCTATACTCTATAGTGGCGGGTCCCACTAGCTAAACAAAGGGAAAAAATGCTATAACTCACAAACCAAACATCCAAATTAAATTTCGATTTCACCATTAAATTCGTCTCAATAAATCCTTCAAAACTAGATCACACATGGATATATTTAGATAAAGTGACAAGTGGGTCCCACAGTGGATAGAGTGGATAGAGGATGATATAGAGGATGGATGGGTGCGGGAGAATTGAGTATAGAGAAGAGAATCTTGCTGAGTAGGACGTATAGAGAATGAATATAGAGGTCCATGAGTGCGGGTAGTCTCAGATATCTAAACAAGGCCCTGGGTGCTACCAAGCCACGCATCCATGGGCAGCGCCCTACGCTAGCCCTAGTGAGGTTGTCTCGTTGCAACAGTTGCCTACTGATGTCGGTGGCGGTGGAGGGGGGCCACCACCGGGTTCCTGCAGGAGCAGGATTGGAGATTTGGAGGGAAGGGGTGTCAGGATCTGGACGGGGAACGAATGGGGAGAGGGCAGAGTGGAGTGGCTAGGATCAAGGATGAAACGGTACGGATGTTTTTTTTTGACCGTATTCGAGACCGAATTCGTTTAGAGGAGTTTACATCTATTCGTATTTGATTCTGGATATTCAACATCCGATACCGTGTCCGTATCCGAATACTTAAATCGCATATTTATGATGTCGATATCCAATCGTATCATATCCGGCATGGTTGACACTATCTGTATTCGTATTCGAATCCGGACAGAAATGTAAAAACAAATGTAATATCAGTAATATCCGTTCGTATCTGATCCGTTTTCATCCCTGGCTAGGATGTAGTTTCACCGGTCATTAACTTCCACATCATCAACCAAATAATATTCATCGGTCATCATCTTCCGGGTTTTCAGGTTCTTCGGGTCTTGTTTAGTTCTTCACCAAAACTTTACATTATATCACATCGGATATTTAAATACATGCATACAGTATTAAATATACACTAAAAATAATTAATTGCACAGATTACGTGTATTTTGCGAGACGAATTTTTTTGAGCCTAATTAGTCTGTGATTAGATAATGTCGTGCTATAGTAAACATGTGCTAATGACGAATTAATTAGCCTTGATAAATTTATCTTACAGTTTACAGGCAAGTTCTATAATTAGTTTTTTTTATCAGTGTCCGAACACTCCTTCCAACATTTCATGAAACATCAATGTAACACCTCCAAACTTTACAGGCCTGTAACTAATCTACATCTCAGTCATCCGACTTCCAGCACAAGCAGATACTGACCGAGGCTCCAAGCACAGGTTGTATCATTATCTGTCACGTCGCCACGGGCTGCCCTACGAAAATTGCGACCTCGAAGTATTTGGGATCAGGGGGCGGAGCCAGGATTCAAATATAGGGGGCCGGACGCACACTAAATATCGACAAAAATTATATAGTATCCATAAGAGATCTTGATGTCGGCTTAAAAAATTATGGAATTTGATGTTGGCTTAAAAATATGCAATAAATTACCTTTAATCTCTTTATCTTAAAAAAATGCTACTTCCTCCGCCATATTTTGACTTTAAAAATTGTACTGAAATAATGCATTCGACATGGTGTATGCTTAGATTTGGCATAATTGGGGATCTTTATTGAGTTCAATCTATGGGTTTGCGCCATTTAAAGATTCCCTTAAGTTGCCTTAATTTTTTTTTAGAATACACTATATTATAGGACGAAACAAGTAAATATCTAAATTTTGAAGATAAGAATTGAAGGGACATTCTTCATAGATCAATAATTCATGTCATATATGTATTTTATTTAGCCACTTAACATAAGATAACCAAGAGATATATTTGAGAAAAGCAATTTAAATTAGTTAGTACATCTTGTTTATTTATAATCTCTAGTGATTAGTGAGACATAACTAAAATAGTAATGAAAACTATGCAACGTTAGGGGGGGCCAGGTCCCTGCCCGCCCCCCCTTGTCTCCGCCCTTGTTTGGGATGCACCAACAGCTTCGTTAACTTGTTACCATGTAATGTCAAGTCCGCTACCACTATGGGCAGGTTCAGCATCCACATCAACACATTCATTGTTCCAATCAAAATCATCCAAACACAAAGGATCAAAGCTGCCTGCTTCTTTCTCATGACGCTTTTTGAAACCTCATTGCCATCATTCAGTTGTACAGAACATTAGGGATGAAAACGGATCGGATACGAACAGATATCACTGATATTATATTTGTTTTCATATTTCTGTTCGGATTCGGATTCGAATACGGATAGTTTCAGTTATGCCAGATAGGATACAATTATATATCGACATCATAAATATATGATTTGAGTATTCGAATACGGACTCAGATGTTGAATATCCGGACTCGGATACGGACAGATCTAAACCCCTTTAAACAAATTTAGTCTCGAATATGGTCGGAAAATATTCGTACTATTTTCGTCCCTACATAACATAGACCAAACCATTCAGCCTCTTGAGTTATAACCTGTTTCTTTTCTTAGTATGAATCTACAATGGAAAAATGTAAACAAAAGAATTTTTCAGCAAGCACAGATAGATTCGATTTAGTTCTTGAACTCAAATGATTGATAATATTAGTATATGTAAGGGTATGTTTGGATGGTTTTCCAACCTCACCATGCTGCAAGTGCAGCCACCAAATCTCTGGTGAGCAAAAGATTTGCAAAACTTTTATGAATGTGGCAGTTGTAAACAACTACACCCTCCTGTCACAAAAACATATCGTTTAGGACAAGATGGCCAAACCTTAAAAACTACAAATATCAATAACTTTTAGATTATTTAGTTCAGAAACATGGAAGTTATTTACGTAGAGTTGCATTCACATATACTCACAAAATTTCATAAATTTAAAATATTTTAAGAATACATTCTAGACGAAATTAGTGGTCAAAGATCATGCAAAGAGGAAGTACAAAGGCCCCGTTCGGCTGTGCTGATAAGCCGGCTAAAAAACACTGTTGATTGATTTATTGTGAGAGAAAAATATTGTTCCGGTTGAAAAAATAAGCTAAAAAGTACGGATTATAAACCAGATGAACAGGGCCAAAGATGCATAACGGAGTAGTACGGCACGCCAAAGATGCAGCCACAAATCAAACAGCGTCCTAAGCAAGTGCGGTGCGCCAAACTTGTGGCACGGCGAGTTGCGACAATTAACAACACACCCTTAGTAATGTGAATTGTGTTTTCTACTTTAAAAGCATGAGTCTTCAACTAATACTTTGAAGGGAGCATATCCCATGAAAACCAGAGTGCTGGAAGTTTGAAATCCCCAAACAATCGTATCTATAAGTTTCTGAAAATACTGAAAACTCACTATCATTAAAAACTCGCGTCATATTACCACATCACACAAAATTCAACTTTCACGACCAAACTTCATCCATTTTGTGAGATACAAAAGGGAAAAACTGTCAGACACATGCACATATTTTGTCCTTTTGCCCTTCTAAACCCTGGATTTGTCATTTTTGTATCTCTCAAATGATGTGGAGTTTGGACTTGAAATTTTGCATGGTATCATATTGTAACCTCATCTGAAAATGGCAAGTGGTCCAATAATTTTGAGAACTTCTAGAAATGTGTTTGGATGGATTTTCAAGTTACCAGTCAGCCAATTGTGGTTTATGAGGTCACTTGCTTGAAGTATCAACAAGTTGACTCTCAAATTATCAAGTCATTGTATTGAAGTAGCAATAAGATCACAACGAAGTTGTATCTGAGCATTAATTACGTAAATTGATCATCATGCACTTACATTGCCAATAGTCAAAATACAGTGCAAATAGCAACCCATTGCCTTCATAATAGAAACATCATAACAAAGCAATTTTCACTGTCATGGAAAGCTGTCCTAATTGGGACAGTTGAATACGTCAAGGTGAATTGCAGTAAATATGTCCTAATTGGGACAGTCGAATAGATCGGGGTGAATTGCAGTAAGTATGCCCTAATTGGGACAGTTGAATAGATCGAGGTGAATTGCATATAACAAAAGTGCATACAGATCGCCACAATGATAGATTCCATATAAGAAGACACAGTAACCATTTTGTTTAAACATGGAAGCAAGCAAACTCTTGAGAAATAATAACTACAAGGCTAACAAAACGATGAGAGTGTGCACATACTACTTTCTGGTAGGGATTAGAAAGGTCGGCCTGATTTTCTTTTGCCAAAGATGACCTCCCACACCACTGGTGAGAATGGGCCTTTCTTGTCCAGGTGCTCCCTGATTGACTTCTCATCAATAGCAAAGTTTCTGTCCTGGAAGCTCCTCACAAGCTTCTCACCATCATCCACCCCTTTTGTCTTGCACACTGCATCAAGCAAGCCTACAAACGTCTCAGCATTCGGTGCAAGCCCAACCTCAAACATCTCCACACAGAACCCAACAGCATCATCCAGCCTGCCCCCCTTGTACAGCCCCTGTATCAGGAGCCAGTAGCTGAATGCGTTGGGGATGACTCCATTCCCTTGCATCTTCCTGAAAATCCTCACGGCGTCGTCTAGCTTGGCCGCCTTGCAGAATGCCTCGACGACAGCTGTGTAGATGACCACCTCCGGGATGGCTCCCTTCTCTCGCATAAGGCCGAACAGCTTCATGGCGTCCTGCACCAGCCCGTTCTTGCACAGCCCGTCGAGCATGGCCACGGCGTTTGGGATCAGCCCGGTCTCCTTCATCTTTCGGAAGATCCCGTCCACGTCCACCGGCTGCGCGGGCGCAGGCTCGTCCTCAGGCTGCCGCCCCTCATCGCCGCCTCCCGTAGCGGCGGCGGCGGAGGGACCATCGCCCAATTTAAGCTTCTCCAGCAGCGTCTCCCCGACGACCTTCTGCGCGCTTCGCTCGGGCTGCTGCTGCTTCCCGGCGGAGGCGTCGGATAATCCCCTGCCACGCCTCGGCGGCGGGGGAAGGGGGTTGTTCTCGGGGTCGGCGCCGAAGTTGAGGGTGCGGAGGAACGCCTCGTCCTCCTCCTCTTGCCTTGCCTCGCGGATCACCCGCCTGCGCCGGTCGCCGGTGGAGTAGGGGCGCGGGAGACCCCCAGCACCACCTAGAAGGAGGAGGCGGCGGAGGGCGCCTGATCTCACCGGAATCTGCAGACTCATCTCTCACTTACTCCGGCGCGGGGAAGGGCGGAGTTGAGCGGACGCCGACCGCGGGGAGGGGCGGAGCTGGGCGAACACCAGCGCGTGGAGGAGACGGGCAGATGCCGCCGCAGGACTTCGAAGGGGCAGCGCGGGGAGAGCTGCTTGGCTGGGACGGAGGTAGTCGCCGGCGCTGGAGGGCCGGGTGGATGCCGACGCGGAGAGGTGCGAAGGGCGGCGCGAGTAGTCGGCGGCACGGAGAGGTGCGACGGGCGGCGCGGGCACTCGATGCGTGAAGATAAGACGGGGGTCGTGCGGTGGAGATATTTTACAGGAAAGAAATAGAAAGAAAAAGAAAAAAAAGAAAAAAATAAAGGTATTAAAGGCATTTCATAGTTTCTCATCACCCGAGGAAACTGTTTTACCAAACGATCAAAATAAAAAAAAATTATTTTAGCTCTCTGAATAAATCTGCTTTAAAGATGAAATCGTAACCGAAGCTGCTGGAGCTGAAGCGGGTTAGGGCGGCGGAGCACGCAAGGCGAAAGAGACGAGCACTGATCGGGGATTTCTGGGGTTTATGCTCCGTGGCTGACCAGTGGGTCCCACTTGCTCTGGGGATAGTTCGTAGGACTCTTTTGGGTTCGAGTAGCTCCCACACGGCCAGCCTCGAGCACTGGCACGAACCCATGTCGAAGGCTGTGTCGCGCATTCCGTCGAGTACCTTGACCTCGCTCCTCCCCCGCGCCCTCAACCCCCACGTTGCCGTCGTCGACCTCGTCGCCACCCACCTCACCGCCGTCACGGACGACGCCAAGCCCGTAAACCTCACCCGTCTGCTCCCCTACCTCGGCCACGACGAGCTCACCTCTATCATTCTGCGCGCAGGCCACTCCCACCCGCTCCCAACCCTCCGCTTCCTCCTCGCGCTCCCGCCGCCACTCCAGCCCTCGCCTCCCCACCTTGCATTCCTTGCGCACTCGCTCGCCTCCTCCCGCCTCTTCTCCCACGCGCTGGACGCGCTCTCTCACCTCATCCGCCTCCACCCGCGGCACGACGCTCTGCCCACGCTGCTCCTCGCGTCCGCCACCGCGCCGCACCCTTCCCTCCCGGGCCTCCTCGTCAAGGCTCTCCTCCGCCACGCCCGCCTCCGGGACGCGTTCCGCTCCGCCCTCCGCGCGGCCGCCGCGGGCGCGCCCCCCGACGCCGCCGCCTTCAACGCGCTCCTCGCCGCGCTCTCCCGCGCGGACTGGTTCGATGAGCTCTGGGCCGCGCGCGGCGCCATGGCGCGCGCCGGGGTGCGGCCCGACGCCCGTACGTTCAACATCCTCGTCGCCGCGCTCTGCCGCGGGGAGGACGCCGAGCGGGCGCAGGGGTTCCTCGAGGAGCTGGAGGAGCAAGGGTTCGAGCCAGACGTCGTGACGTACAACACCCTCCTCGCGGGCTACTGCCGCAAGGGGAAGCTGCAGGACGCGCTGCACCTGTTCGACGTAATGCCGCACAGGCGCGTGCCACCTGATTTGGTCTCACACACCATCCTGATGGACGGTTTGTGCAAAGCCTGGAGGCTGAGCGATGCTCGCCGGATGTTTGACAGGATGGTGCAGGGTGGGTTGTGCCCTGACGCTGTTGCTTATAGTGTTCTGATCACAGGGTACTGTAATGAGGGACGACTAAAGGAGGCGAGGTCGCTGTTGATGGAGATGGCTGGGAGTGGGCTCTTGGACATAGCATTCGCTCTCAGGGTTGTCATTGAGGGTCATGTAAAATTTGGGAAGCTGCTTACCTGCTTGAACATGGTGGCTCCACTAAGGAAATATGGTATTGTCATCCCATCACAGAGTTATAGCTGCTTGATCAGTGCATTGTGTGAGGATATGCGCCCTAATGCTGCGAGGGGTTTGCTGCAGTGGATGATAGAGGATGGGCACAGTGTTAGTTTGCAGGTGTACAATATGATTGTGGATTGCTTCTGCAGATGTGATAATCCAAAGGAGGCTTTGGATGTGAAGGTTGAGATGACCTCTAGAGAAGTGAAACCCAACTATGACACTTACCAGGCACTCATAACCTGCCTTTGCAGATTGGGAAAGAGCTTGGCAGGTCAGTCAATAATGGTGGAGATGATCGAGTCCGATTTCCATCCGAACGAGGCCATTTGTGCTGCCTTGGTTTGTGGCTTCTGCAAGGAAGGCGACCTTGATAGAGGAGAACTGATTGTGAAGTCGTTCGCGCTCGATTTTCAGATCCGCTGTAACGAGAGCTACAATGCATTGATGAGGACTTACTGCGAGACTAGGAGCACAGCAGAGTCACTAGCCCTGCAGGGCCGAATGTTAGAGCTGGGTTTTGTTCCAAACAGCGAGACTTGTCGATCTATTATCTATGGACTTTCAAGAAGGCCTGGTTGAGTTGCTGACATCTGTTACAGAAGGCACCAGCTTGAATCATCTTATTGAGTGGTCTACATTATTGCTTAATATGCATGTATGATGCACCCATTTCCCATCATGATGGTGTTCCAAGGCCAAACTGGAGGCAACATTTCATTCAGGTCTGACATACCCCATTATCAAATTCTGTTAGCAAATGGCGCAGAGGACAAAACATTGAGGACCCAAGGCAATCAATTGTAAGTTTGGCAAGCTAAGTAATATAACTGCACCAGTATAGGGAGCTGCAGGGCAAACACAAAAAGAATAAATTTTTAAAACAAACAGAAACATACAATTTTAGGGGGTTTTGGTTTCAACATTTCTTTTGAAGAAAATTCTCTATATGGTTTGTGGTGGAGATCACATTTATTTATTTTTAAATAAATTCTAAAAAGCAATATACCAGGATTGCATTAGCTAGTCTACTGTATAAAGGTCATGGACTGATCCCATCAACTCTTGGCAGCCTGGTTTCTCTTGAAGCATAATCAACACTGAGATGATTTTGACCTGAGGCTCGATTCTAGGAGCCCAATCTTGTTTTTCCTCCTCATTTCTTCCACAATAATAATACATAGTTCAGATCCAATCAAGCAGAGTGGTGATGCCATTGACAGATTCCTTGGCTGCCTCAGTCTCTCAGAGGTGGAACAGCACGGCATGCATGATGGTTTGTGGAGGAACTTTTTTTTCGAAAAATATCGTTTGTGGAGGAAAATGGTATAGCAGGGAGGAGAGGTACGCAGATTTGGCTGATGTGATTGTGCGAATACTAGGCAAGATTTGGTACTGGAGCAATGGTTTATAGATGCTACTTTCTAAATTCTACCTGCTATGTCTATGTGGCAGTGCTCCAGATGGAGGTCTTTCATCAGCTACCTTTCATCAGCACTCACAGTTTCTTTGACCATCTGCTTCAAGGGAGTAGGCAACATCTGAAATGTGCTTATGTACTGAAAAATTAGGATGTGAACATATCCTGAAACTGACAGAAATTTCGGTTCCAAAATTGTGGTTAACAGTTACAGTGTAAAAAATTGGCTTGTAAATATGTTAAGTGACTCACTTGTCTGTATTGTACGTCCCCTAATGTAGCCATCTAGAATGTGGTAGGGTTTTGAGATATTCAACCGTGCTGTGTTTCTAAATTTGGCGCTTTGCATTGAGATGATTACTCTGCCCTGTTCCAAAGCTTTTGCTTGTGCACATTTAACTCGGTTGGCATGCATGGATATGTTACCAAATCGGCATTGTGATTTAAAACTGTGACTAATCAGCATGATTGCTCCTTACAACATTGACATTCTGTACAATCTACGTGTGACCAGTTAGCATTGGTATGTTTACAATCAGAGCAATATACACAACTAGATTTTGCCAAACCTTTCAGCACAGCACTCCCAATGGTAAGATGCTCAACAAAACATTGCAGCATTACAGCATATACTCTCTTTGCGCACAGATCACAATTATATATAGCATTTTGTGACTGTCATGGTTAATCAATTTGTAAATCGGTAAATGCATATGCAACATGGTATCAAACACAAACGGTTCCCCGCTTACAATAAAACAAGTCTCTTGTAACCTCTTAACAACCGCTTAATCAAACTTTGTAGCGAGTAAATATACACACACTTCACATAAAACACTTATGCTGTTATGCACACGGTAGGTTCATGCAGATACCAAGGACATCAGTATTGATGTTCCCAAATTAAGAAAACAAGAGAGCATATGCAGAATGGCAGAAGCCAATTTGTTCTTGCACATGTTGGTGAAAATTGGAAAATTTAGCTGTGGGACAATTACACTTTATGAAATTGGTTGTGAGACACTTAGATATATTTTTATTGCACTAGGACACTAATTTCTTTGTTGTAGGACACCTTACAGTGTACTTAAAGCAGATAAAAAAATTAAAGTGTCCTACAGCCAATTCCACGAATTACAGTGTCTTGTAGCAAAACTTGTCAAAATTGGAAAAAGTTGTTTTTTTCTTGGGCATGTTTGTTTGAGCATCCCGTAGCAGCGTTTTGGGCTAGGGATGCAAGCGGCCGGGTTTCCCACAAACCCATAAATAGGCTTTGCTTTGTTGTTTACCACGTGTAACCCATAAAATTAGTTGCTGATGCACATAACAAAATGACTCAAGATGATGTAACACTTTTAGAAACATCAAAGTGAAACTCTCTATTGAGATTAGCCTAATGCACATGTCAACAAGTTTTATCTCTTACATTTTTCCACAAATAGTTGGTGGCGCGTACCACTAAATGATGACTATAATGAAGGTGGGGAACTCCCAAAGAGCATGTAGCCTAGTGGTGCAAGTACTTTATAGCACCTACTGGTCTAGGTCTAACTTCCCCGTGGAAGCAATTTTTAGGTTGGTTAAAAATTTTCCTTCGCTAGCAAAGCCGCTTCAAGGATTTTCTCAGGCAACTAGGTTCAGTTCTTCTACCTTAATATCAATGCTTTGGGAAGGTCATACCCTTGATAGTTGAATTTTTTTTACGAAGGTAGGGTAACGTATAAAGCCCTAGATTGAGATTTGAGAACCACATAGCATTCTAAAATGTTGTGCATCTAATAGGAAAAATTGCTTTATAGCTATTAAAATATGTGGGCTAAACCCTTTATATGGTTCTGGAAATTAGTAAAACAAAAGACAAACTTGAATACTCGAAGTCGGAGGCATCGGAATCAGATGTTGTAAAGATGATGCATGTGTATGACATCAAACCAAGGATGAAATATGCGCCTCAAGTGGAGGTAGAAGCAGTCTCCATTTCTAATGCTTAGGGCGTCCCAAATAGACTGCTACAAGTCAATAGCGATATGGAGGAGAGATGAAATAAAAATAGAAGAAAATGCTAGCTGCATGTCAAGAAAGAAAAAGGGGACCAGACTGTCAGTGAGTTTCTTGGACACCATGCAAGCTTGTTGCTTGAGAACTTGATAGCGAGTTTGTTTTAGCATTCTTTCTCATTTATAAAGAATAAAATACAATTTATGCTAGCTATTTGATCCTTGTTGGGGACGCCCGTAGTACCATGTGAAGTGCAAGTAGAAACGGTCCCCTTTGAAAATGTTAAGTTCAAGATTAGGATAATGTTAGAGTATATGTTAGGATATCTCCATATATAAGAGATTAGGATTGTGTAAATCCGGCTGTCCTTATCTCCATGAGAGGCTTCCCTAAGAAATGTACTCTTGTGTAATCCGCTCACGAGGCTCAGCAATATATACAATCAATCCAATTCCACCAATTCTCTTTCTCCTACAGATAGATTTAGGGGGTAAACAAGAAAAGGAGAAGAGGATATATGACAATTTTGGAATACATATTAAACAAAAATTATGCTAATTGCATATCAAGATTTTTACTATCATGTCTATAGGAAAGCTTTTCATTTACATGTAATCTCATTGGTCCTGATGTCATAATGTATGTATGAGAGTTGTTCAGAACAATGAAATAGTACATCTATATTATATTCAACACTCAGGGCTCCCCTGATGTACCATGATGGCAGCACCAAAGTCCATGTCCACTCCGCCAGGCCTCCATATTATAGGGAACGGTGATCTCGCACGGTGTCAAAGGGTCTTGTAGAAGTAGCAATGGCTACATCTAAGCAAAAGATTCCACTCCCTTGCGACACTCCCCATGCAGAAACTAGGTATGAGAGAAGCATGTGATGACTTAACGAGAGTGGCAGAGTTGTGGGTCCATGGAGTATGTCAATGCAAACTGTGCTTTCAATCCCTTTGGGCACACGTGGAGGACAACTTTTTTCTAGGGCTGACACTATTATGTATCTGTGTTTGTGTTGCCTTCACCGTAATTTACATAGTTATCAATTGGATATATATGAATAATTTTCAAGTCAAATGAGCCACACAAAAAATCAAACAAAGACAAAAGAGCTCCACATCACGCATGCATCTAGTACTATATGAGATGCACCAATTTAATTAGAAAAAATAATCTGGAAGGAGAGGTCAAAATGGTAGGAATCATGACAGCTATACCTTCGATTTGAGGGTGAGCTCGAATCAAAACAATGCTTTCATTATTGTCTTTAGAGAGAAATGATCACTAAATTTTGGGAAGAGAGTTTTAGCAAATCTTTTTAGACAAATCATTTGATCTCCTAAAAGTAAATGAGTTTAGGGTTTGAGAAAAATTAGAGGATGTATCTTAATACCAAAATATTCCTAAATAAGACTAAACACAAGTAGCTCTATGTTTAGATCGAAATCTTCCAAACAAAAAGGGGTCATGTTTTCAAGAAGCTTTTTAAAGCACTTTTGTAAATAACGTTTTATAAAATACTTTTGTAATAGAAGAGCCATAGTTTGAATTTGAGTGTGAGATCAAATACTAACTCTAAGTATTCTTAAAATGTTTATTTCTTTGTATAAAATATATGTTTAAACATAAGGTCAAAACATTCTCAAGGCATTTTCGAAAAGGTAAACATTTCTAAGCTATCAAAAGGTTGGTTTAAGTTGCTTTAGTAGTATAGACCAAGACAACTTGGTTCCAAAATAATGGAATCAATATTAGTTTGAAATAAATAAGGTACTGGTCCAAAATCAATATTACTGATTTGCAAAGCTAAACATTGCGGTAATGTTATCATTTAATACTCATTACATGTGGAAAAGATTGCATTCAAGAATGCTTTTGTACTGGCGAGAACAACTTTATGAATATGTTAACCGAGAGATAGAAGTTATACTTCAACATTAACCCGTTACCTGTTGATAATGGTACCAGGCACAAGTAGTGAGTTACATTGACACATTGACGTAGATCTGCATAACCTAACCTCGAATGATAATCCTGATAGAATGCAACACCTGCAAAGCATCACTTAACTAGCGCAACTGTTAGAAGAGTCAAGGATCTATTGGGCCTTAGCCCGTTATGGTTAATTAGTTGTTTTGCTTAGGGGTCAAGTAAGATCTCTTCTTTATATAAGGAGAGGAGATGTATCAATCTAATCAAGTAACAGATTAGAAGAAAAAACATTCTCTCTTGCCGGCCGTGGGCGAAGCCTCGCGGCCGGCGTTCCCAGTGCCCCTCACAGCCCTAGCCGCCGGTCCTCTGCCTCTCTCACGTGAACCGTACCCGCAGGCACTGTAGCGCCGCGGGTACTGTAGCTCCACTGCCGCTCCCCTCGACTCTCCCCTCTCAATCCCAACAACGTTCATAACAATCTGTCTGTGGCGGTGCGGCTACAGGCTGTGCGCGCGTGGCCTCCAGCGCGCCGGCAGCTGCAGGAGATGCGCTAGCCTATGCACGAGGCGACCTTGGCGATGGTCGACCACAGCTCAGCGGAGCGTGACCTCGCCCCATGGGACAGCCACCAGCAACCGCGCCGACCCGCTGCTGTCTTCAGGCGTGAGCATAGTATTTTTCCCACGGGCAGCGATCTCCAACTCTGCGGCAGTGACGGTAGGGGAGTCGCTCCCCTCCTTGTCACCGGTGGGGACGCACTTCCTAGCGCCACCGCATTCCGCCACCGACCGCCGCGAGGACGTCTCCGCAGGTCGCTATCGCGACTAATTCCAAGTTCTATACCCGTGCACCCCTCTCGTTTCAGTGGGTTCCATGGGATCCAGGTGGCTACACACGTGGAGGGTGTTCGTTGTATCTTCAGGAGTCAAAAATAAAGAGCCGTAGTCTATTTCAGGTCAATAAAATAAGTCGAGATATAAAAAGCTTGTTTTTAGATGTTAGGTTTGTGTCTAGCAGAGTCATCGTTAAGTTGCAGCTCGAGGACGAGCTGCATGTCCAAGTAGGGTGTAGTGTTAGAAGAGTCAATGGCCTATTGAGCCTTAGCCCGTTAGTGTTAATTAGTCGCTTGCTTAGGGGTCAAGTAAGACCTCTTTTTTATATAAGGAGAGGAGATGTATCAATCTAATCAAGCAAGAGATTAGAAGGAAAAACCTTCTCTCTTGCCGGCCGTGAGCGAAGCCCCGCGGCCGGCATTCCCAACGCCCCTCACAGCCCTAGTCGCCGGTCCTTCGCCTCGCTCACGTGAACAGTACCCATAGGTACTGTAGCACAGTGGGCACTGTAGCTCCGTTGCCGTTCCCCTCGACTCTCCCCTCTCGTTCCCAACAGCGTCCATAACAGCAACACTGACCAAAAAACAGAAACACACCTTACAAAACCCAACATCAAACTCTCCATCACTCTTACTGTGGAATTTAGCAGGAAACTCGGCATGTCGCACAACAATATCCTGTCCATTTTCACCTTGCCAAGCCTTGACACCCAGTGTCAGCTCTGCGTCTTCATTAACTAGAACAACACATCTTGAAAGTGGAATGCTGCCAGCAGACTCAACTGTAACATTACGATCACTGGAATTAAGCAACACTATTTTGTCTTCACCCATATATTCCATATGGGCAAAAAATATTCCATGGAAATCACTTGATCCTTCCGAGTGATGTATTTCAATGGTTGCCTCCAGTGGCACTTTCAGATGTGAGTATTTTACTTCTATTGTGCTACGCTTAGTTGACACTATGCCAGTCTGGACCAGGCCAGCAAAACTTTCACCATAGCTATTGTTGTTGTATCTGAAAATTGCAGCACTCAAAATTTTGTCCTCTGATGGATTGCTGCCAATGACTCTGAGCTCAGCTTCAAACTCTGGAGGATCAATCAATGCAATAGCACGGCTAGGACCTGTAAGCTCCAAGTAGGTATCCTGCAAGGATATCTGGTTTAAGACGCCAGTCCAAATTTCCAGTAAACAAGATAAGATTGAAAGGATGTGACAAGAAGGCCTGTTGGGATAAAATAACGAGCACAACCTATAACAAACTTATTGGGCATTGCTTATTTGCTAAAATAATACCATAGGCAGCAAACATTACAACAATGACTGGTACATAACTAAATAGAAATGCAGGAGCGGAGCCAGCCCTGTTCACTGATGTCATGTGACAGCAATGAGTTTGTGTGATTTCTATTACAAATTAAGGCTCATGTAAAATTAAGCCATGGAGTAGTAGAGGTGACATCAATGGACTTTTGGGCTGGATCCGCTCCTGTAGAAATGCACCGAGAAAATGGATACTGAATAATCTTTGCGTAAAGCTTTAACCAACTAACGTCGGTCCATGCGAATATTTACCATTTTTTCCTAAATGCGAAAGATAAGTTGTACTACAGGTTGTTTTATGGGTATTGACTTGATCCAACTACCAAATGAAGAACAAATCAACTAATTAAATACATGTAGTCCCCTATCTAAGAAATTCAAGGACTGAAACTTGTGATGAAGCAACAATATTCTGCCCATGGTTGTTTAATAAGCTTGATACAATTGGAAATATAAGGTTGTACCTGAAAATAACTTAATATAAACGGACATCATTAGCTTGTTATTGTTGGGTAAATGTATTCGTGAAGCCATTTATAGCTATTGTGCTCCAAAAAAGCATTCCAACAGCTTGTCTATATTGTTTTCCATTTTCCCAGCTGGCTATCTCACCATTCTTGCTACCATTCTCGCTGGCCATATTTCCCTAGTGAGTCATGCTTGCTATTTGTGTTTTTCAATTTAGTTAGGCTGTTGTAAAACTCTACATTTTAGATGAGCTTTCTATTTTACATAATAGCTAAATCTCACAATTTAGCATCTAATTTTACTAAGTCCCTTGGAGTTGCTCTTATGATATCATAGTATCACCTAAACACAGGAAAAATTTTGTCATAATTTAGAGCAACAAAAATTAATCGACTTGTGATGCACAAGTGGACTATAGTAGTAAATCACACAATTTGCTGACTGAATTACTTGGTTGGTCCATGACCGTTACAGGTTGAAGTATAATTCAGGGCACACATGATGAACCAAGATTCTTGTCTGCTGAAATTTGACATAGGTTGTATGCTAAATATTCAAATTTGCAGTTGGACATGACAAGATAAGGTGAGAGAACGACAGACAGCAGAATAGCTCTCGGCCATAGATACCTCTGCGGTGAGGACTTGACAGTTTTCCTTGGAGCGATGGAAAAGCATGTTGCGCTTATAATCCATGGAGACTCGCACAGAGACGAGGCCAAAGACACTAAGAGGCAACTCGAGACCTTCCTCGATCTCGGTAACCTTGAGCGAGAAAATCTCGTAGGCATCGTAATCGATGCCGCCGTAGCGGGGCGGCCCTGACTCCGTGTAATGCTTGGGTCCAATTTCCGTCCCAGCTGGGACGACCGAAACAGCAGTAGCTCAATTAACAAATTACTCCAATTTCATATGGAACTTTGTTAGTAGATCGGAAGTTCGGAACACGAGAACTAACTTACTGGTTGCTTTCAAGGGACCGACGAACGGAGACATCGTCTCCAACCAATTGTTGCGGAACCTTTTCAGAATTGTGAGCAGCTCCTCCTCTTCGTCTTCAACGTGTGGCTTCTTCGTCATTGGCCCTTCCTCTCCTTGCTGCACAGGGACCTCCTCCCCTGTGCCGTGATCCTCTGCCTCTGAGAAGCCAAGGTCATTTCCCACTTTTCTATCCGATAGAGGATCCTTTGGTGTCGCCGCCGCTGCTAGAGGCCCTGAGCTGAAGAAGAGAACAGCTAGGGTTTGTTCTCGTTATGGATCGGGTTGGTTTTCAAGATTGGCTTGGTAACGATTCGATCAGCAAATAAAGTGGCAAAGTCTACCCGGCATGACGATGTCACGGACCGGCGTCCATCCGGCGTTTTCCCCCTAGACTAGAAATGCCCGGCGCCCGGACGTCCGGACAGGACGTTGTGTCCGGACGCAGCTGGACTCGCGGCAGATTCATCCCATCCCACTCTGTTTCTCGTGCTGTCCTGCCTGCTCCGTTGCACGCGCATGGGCCTGTGGGACCGTCCCATCCTCTCCTTTCCGCGCGTGCGGTTCCGGTCGCTCTGTTTTGCATGTGCACGCGGGAAGTAGATATACTTTTGTAACCTCTAGAACTAGTTTTGTAACATCTAGAGGAAAACAATTGCAACATGTGTTTCAAAACAAATGAAACATTTAGATATAAATTTACAACATACATGTAAAGCCATTGTAACACATGGAAACATCCCGATCTACTTTGCAGCATAAAAAACAGTTGCAACATCCGTGTGGAATAGCTGAAACACTTGAAAACATACGCTTGCAACGTACGTGTGCATCCACTGCAACACATGCAACATCCTCTGATATATTTTTGCAACATTCAAATAAAACATTTGCAACATCCATATAGAACACCTGCAACATGTATATGAAACACCTGAAAACACTTACAACATACGTATAAAACACTTGCAATATGCGGATGAAACACTTGTAATATGCGTATGAAACACATAAAACACTTGAAATATACCCTTGCAACATGCTGAATCAGTGCAACATTTGCTTCCTACTTGGGCGAATGGAGGCTCGTCGGCGTGGAGAGAGAGAGGAAGCCACCGGTCTTGCACGAGCTGGTGCCGGAGAAGGATGGAGAAACTCGGATCTCACCGCTCCGGATCTCGGAGTGGGGCGCGATAGTGGACGGAAGGCCGCCGGTCTTGCACGAGCTAGCGCTGGAGAAGGAAGGAGGCACTCAGATCTCGCCGCTTCCGGTCTAGAAGTGGGGCGTGACAGTGGATGGAAGGCCGCCGGCCTTGCACGAGCTGGCGCCAGAGAAGGATGGAGGCACTCGGATCTCGTCGCTCTAGGTCTCGTCGCTACGTATCTCGGAATGAGGCGCGACAGTGAATGGAGGCGTAGCCCGTAGGGAGGGATGGAGTGTGGCGCAGCCGGGCGCACGCGCGGCCAAGTGTGCAACACAGGAGGGTGCGGCTTGGCGGGAGGGCGCACGTGGCTCCGGTAGAGGCAAGGCATATGCAGGGCGGGGGCGCTGCTCGAGCAGAGGCACGTCACGTCTGATGAAACTGAAGTGAGGGAAGGGGGCCGGAGGATGAGCGGAGTGGGTTTTTTTAGAGAGATGGGAGCCGGTCCTACTATGCAAGTCAAGCCACGATCGGACAGAGTCATGGGACGAACGCCCATGGAGAATCATTATCATTTACCCCCTTGGCAGCTTGGCACTCTGGATTTCTCTTCTCCCTCATCCCGTTTCCTTTTCCTATTTATTTGTGTCGATCATGTTCCCAGATTGTCCACTTCATTTCACGTCTGCCTCCCTCCCTTTCCCTTATAATGTTCCTTTCACGCCCGCCTTGACGCCTTCTCCTTCGGCGTTCCCTAACGGTGCCAGCGAAATCTGTGATTTGGAACGTGAGCTAGGGTTGTGAACTGCGGTGGCGACACCGGGAACGAGCTGCCCAAGATCACCTACGCCGGTCCTCGGCACGTGCCTTGCACACCCTACTGGCGTCACCCCACTTCGAGTAGCCGCCGGTCATATCTCTCTCGACTTCTTCGAATCTTTGACTAGCTAGGATATGTCTCTGTCGCCAACACTACGAGAGAAGCAAAATTTGCCGAGTGCCGCATGCTTTGCCGAGTGCTAAAAATCAGGCACTCGGCAAAGAAGCGGTTTCCCGAGTGCTAGAGCAAGCACTCGGTAAAATCAGCCTTTGCCGAGTGTCTAGCACTCGGCAAAGAAGGACACTCGGCAAAGGCTGTCTTTGCTGAGTGCAACACTCGACAAAGATGGCCCCTGGCAAAATCGACGTCAGGTGATGGCCCAGGCCCCCACATCGTCAATTTTGCCGAGTGCTAGCCATTAGCACTCGGCAAAATCAACTGCTTTGCCAAGTGCCTCTGTCAGACACTCGGCAAAATAGACTTCTTTGTCGAGTGCCTCAGTCAGATGAGGCACTCGGCAAAGTTTTTTTTTTGAATTTTGATTTCAAAATTTTTCTGTAGTCCTTCTATATTGTATACAAGCACATGTTTAAATTTGGAACTTTTTTATAACTTTTTGCTATATTTCTTGAATTTATTTTGTTTACTTGCATTTTTCTCGAAAAAATAAATTTGAACTGCAGGTTCATGAAATAATGAAATATAGCCATTCAAAAAATGATATTTATGTTGTAGAGTGTATTTTGAGGCCGTATCCAGGAACTCACCCAAAATTTTGAACGTCTTGTTCGCGAAACATGGCCACCCGCTTGTGGTCGGAGTGTTTTAAAATTATATAAAATGCAAATGAAGTCCAAATATCACGAAACTTATCGATGTGTCATGTTATCGCATGTAGAGGCTATGATAAAAAATTGAGAATGTTTCGAGCAAGTTGTGACGTCAGATGTCTAAAACCCAGACATCTCCACAAGTCAGGATTAGAGAGGCTTCCCTATTTTGTTGACCTTCTTTCACATAACATAGATGTAATGCACACAGAGAAGAATGTCGCCGAAGCACTTTAGACAACACTCATGGACATTCTTGACAAGGCAAAGGACAACCCTAAGGCCAGAATAGACATGGCAACACTATGCGATAGGCCAAAGCTATAGATGCTGCCTCCAAGAGACGGTAAACCATGGAAAAGGCCTAAGGCCGATTACGTCTTGGAAAAAAAAGCATAGAATGGAAGTGATACAATGGATGCAGACGTTAATGTTCCCTGATGGGTATGCAGCGAATCCGAGGAGGGGAGCGAACCCAGAAACTGGCCGAGTCTTAGGGATGAAGAGTCATGACTACCACATATGGATTGAGCGGCTTCTTTCGTCAATGGTTCGAGGCTACGTCCCTGAGCATGTCTAGAAGGTGCTAGCAGATGCAGCATTTGATTTTACACCTCCTAAACGAGGTACAAATGGGGGGGGGCGTGCAGAACCGTTGGTGCTATCCAATCGAGAGATGTCTAAAGACTATTCACTAGAAATGTGGAAACAAAGGTAGGATTGAGGCTTCCATAGCAGAGGCATTCATTCGTGAGGAGGTGTCAAACTTCACAACATCATACTATAGTGAGAACCTTCCTAGCTTGCATAATCCACCTGCTCGTTATAACGAGGATGAAAATGAATCAACCCTCAGCCTATTCAAAGGGCAACGAGGGAGAGCAAGTGGAGCGACCAAAAAGATCTTGACCAATAAAGAGTGGTGCAAGATCATGCTCTACATGTTGATGAACCTTAACAAAGTTGACGAGTATCAGGGGTAAGTTCTCAATGAACTTGTTACATACTCCGTAACTTTTTTGCATCCAACAACCTTGTTGCTTGTCGATGCAGGGAATTTTTTACTGAATACTGGCATCATCCAAGGCCACCTTCTAACCATGAACGAGAGACCCTTCTTCAACATGGTTCTCCTGATTTCATTACATGGTTCCAAAGAAAGATACCTTCTGACCAACTTAGCTCGTTTCAAGTTTGGCGTTCCTAGTTGCCTAATTTCATTTCTCTCATGCTTGAGCTTGCAGTGCCAAAGGGATGTGTCTATAAGTGCCAAATTATGACAAGTGGCCAAAGTCTTTGACTATAAGGTCTTGTCATTTAACGCTTATGACGTGAATGGATATCGCTTTCACACAACAAGCTACGAGAAGAGTCGACCCAATCCAAGGACCACAAATACTGGAGTATTTACGCCCGAAGTAGTTTTGCCCAACGGTGATCAGGAGGACTATTATGGCACAGTTGAAGAAATATACGAGCTCGAATACCATGGTGAAAAAGCACCTAAGCCTGTCATATTCAAATGCCAGTGGTTTGATCCTGCAGTATCGAGAAAGTCCCCTAAATTTGGGATAGTCGAAACTAGACATGATTCCTTCTATTCAGGAGATGATGTCTATATTGTGGCTCAACAAGCCAGGCAAGTTTATTATTTTCCATATGCTTGCAAAACTGACCCACGTCTTCAGGGTTGGTATATTGTGCACAAGGTTTCACCACATGGTAAATTACCTGGCCCAAACGATGATGATTATAACTTGAACCCACCCATGCATGACGGGGATTTCTATAAACAAGATGAGGGGCTACCAGGGATGCTTGAGATAGGCTTAACTGGAGAGATTGAAATGAAAGTAGATGAGGAATGGGTTGTTGACGAGGAAGCTGCAGATGAGGTGCATGATTTGAGGGACTTGAAAATGCTTGACGGACTACAACTAGGCAATGATAACGATGAGGATGAGGCTGTTGATGATTTGGAGGCTCTTGATAGTGATGACGATACCTATCGTCCAAATAATCCCGATCATGAAGAATATTAGAAATACATGTAATACTATGTTATTTTATAATTATATTTTCTTTATTTTGCATTCCTTTGCTAAGTACTTCTTGTTTATCTGTACTAATACTAGTTTATTCTTTTTAATTACAGGTGATAGGGCCCACTAGGAGGAGCTATCCCTCGATTTACTCGAGACAGAGGGACACGTCAACGGTTGAGGAGATAGAGCCGGAGCTGTCAGAGAGGCGAAGGAGGCCGATAGGTAGGCCTAGGTAGGAGCCGTCGACTGACCACGAGCGTGGCTCCTCACGCTCTTTTAGGGACGACGACGTCCCTCAGCACACGGTGGGGAGGAGGCGGTTGCACAGATGTACAACGATGCCGTTTCACACATGTCTAAGGAGGCTGTTCTACACACGTCCGAGGGGGCAGGGGCTTAGACTTCCTCTGCAACCTCGAAACCCTACTTGTGAGGTCCCGCGAAGCTCCCGAAGCGACCGATTCCTGTTGAGTGTCGCCCACTGATTGCACCCGAGGGGGATAAGTAAGTAACTTTATATGTTCTTCGTTTGATATGTTGAAAATCATAATAAGAGCTAATAATAACTATTGTTAACCACTCATGCAGGAATTGGATGCTTGTGGACGAGGGGGTCAAGGCTCGCAATGTCAATGGGATCCTGGGACTTCTATACAGGGAACACTTCCCTGCCCTGGTGTGGACGTCAGAGGATGAGGACCCAGAGGCACCCACCTCGTTCGACCACTATGCCCTCGTCGATGATGCTCCAGATGTCCAAGGAAAGAAGTTTAGAAACTTGGCGGATCGGATGATTATGGAGTTGTGGGTAAGCCTTTCTCGCACTACGGCCCTCAATTCATCGCATTCATTAGACATTCTTGAAATAAAATAATGGATACCTCGTTTCTTTATGCAGGACTTCTTCAGATGCTAGCCGGGACAGGAGGAAAGGGCGTATCAGGTGGCTTATGCTTCCTATAGAAGGCGTGTCTTAGACTTGCTTTACGAGTCCCGCATCCAGGCACACGTTGACTACAACGCCACCTTCCGTAACAGAAGAATCAACAAAACTCAGGCAAGAAGAGAGACGCTTACAAGGGAGCAGTACCTACATGTAAATAGAAAACATCTCATATTGATTTCTTTTGAGATTAACTATGACTAATTTGATTTTTTGATGGCTTGTAGGTAACTCCAAACTGGTGCGCCACCCACCCCGATTGTTGGGCAGTTATAGTGGACAAATGGTTGGACGCGGACTGGCAGAAGGCGCACCAAGAGAAAAGCGACCAGCGTATGCTGATGCAAGGTGTACCTCACCATCATATGTAAGTCTCCACCATTTGTCTAATCTAGCCGCGCTCAATTCTGCATGATTTCTAACCACATGTTGTTGTCTTTCTCGTAGTCGGCGGCGCACGGTGGCCAGCCAATTGGCCAACTCATGGCGTATGCTCTGGCCCACATGGGTCCGGCAAAGTCCAACATCCAATAGAACCCGGATGCGGGCCCAGAGGCGTACACCAACTCCAGCATCCACACCTGCCTCACTGCATACACAGAGGCGGCAAGGTCAGTCAACGGGCCGGACTATGATCTGAGGACCGAGGAGTGCCTTGATCCTGAGCGCGTGATGAGGATCGGGCAAGGCAAGAAGCATGAACGGTTCTGGCTTGGCGACGGCGTTCTTGACACGGGCTCTACTCCTCTCAACCGCCTCTGAGCAGCGAGCACGAGCTCTAGCGTGCCCATAAGCCAACGGCCGACAGCAGTGGCGACACTCCAGGTAAGTATTCCAGTTTTATTCGTCGTTCTTTGACTTTTACGCTCCTTAGCTCTGCATTATTGAAACATTGGGGTCAAATGTTGCAGGCCGAGCTACAGCAACTTCGGGCCCAGCAGGAGGCCCAGCTGGCTGAGCGGGCCGAGTGGGAGGCCGAGCGTCAAAGGATACAAGCTTTGGAGGCCCAGCGGGAGCATGATCAGCGATAGGTGGCAGATTTGGTCAAGTTCGTGCAACAAAGTGGGCAACAACAAGGTTGGGAGATCCCACAACACCTGCTTGCACCACCACCACCACCACTACCACTTCGTCGAGATTCTACTCCGGTGAGTGAGTACGGATGTGTTTACTTTCTATGCTCATACTTAGTGTCAAACCTAGGATGGCCTTCGTGCCGGATTTGTTGATGTGTTGGCTTTCGTACCGAATTTGTTGATGTGTTGGCCTTTGTGTCGGAAATGTGGTTGTCAGCCTTCGTGCCGATGTTTTTCTTGCAGGTTTTGAAAACCTCCCCATATAGGGGAGGTGCTGCCAAATTTTTCAATTTTTCTATAAACTGCTTACATATTTATCTTGTCATTCACGTGTAATCTCTTCTCTTTTGTGTAGCATCAATTGGGGGCAGCATCGAACTAGTTGGGAGGGTCGCCGGGATCGCACGTCGGGCCATCCACACCCAGACCGTCGCCGGGATCGCAGTCGCCGTGAGCGGCTTGCGGAGTCGTTTTTTATGTAATAAACTTGTGAACTTTGAACTTGTGGACTTTGAACTTGTGGTTTGTAAGATATTGTGGATTTCAGACTTGTCGTGACAAATTTGGTCATTTGTGATATAAATATGTGGTTTGCGATATATTGCTGTTGAATTGTGGTTTCATATATATATATATAGTTGTTTACATGAAAAAGCAAGAAACAAAAAAAAGAATGTTTAGAGGTGGCTTTGCCGAGTGCATTGACCATTGCACTCGGCAGGTGCAATGGTCAATGCACTCGGCAAAGAAGTTTTTTTTTAAAAAAATAAATTTCTTTGCCGATTGCCTGGGCTATGGTACTCGGCAAAGAGGTTTTTTAAAAAAAAATCTTTGCCGAATGTTGCACTCAGCAAAGAAATTTAAAAAAATGACGCCGTGACTTGGGATGGACAGCGTTAATTATTTGGTGAGTGTCATGTCGGCACTTGGCAAAGTCTTTACCGAGTGCTCGAGCTTTGTCACTCGGCAAAGCTGGCTTTACCGTGAAGGGCTTTGATGGCAGCTCTTTGCCGAGTGTTGCACTCGGCAATCATGCATTTGCTGAGTGAAGCGGCACTCGGCAAAGAGGCCGCCTGCTGCAGTGCAAGGCCCCTTCCAATCGTCTCCTCCAATTTTGACCGCCCCTTTCTGATTTAAATCTTTGATCTGACTAGGATATGGACCGGCAAACATAGCGGATTTTTCTTTCTATCTAATAATTGGATAAATCTCTGACTACGGCATGTCCAGATTCCGATTCAAAGCTTGACTGTGTTGTTGTAGGCGTACCCCTGTCTGTACATCCGCAACAAGAGTTTCCCTGTGGTATGTATATGTAAGATGAACAACTATCTTCGAATCTCTGACTAAGATATGTGTCTAGATTCTGATTTTGTTGTGGTGCTGATTGTACATTGCCAATCTGTTATATGTTACCGGTTTGAGAGATGGGTGATGACTTGCCAATCTAGTCTTTACTGAGTGAGGCTCAGGAAGGTGTGGCAAGAGATCCTGGAAGATAGAGATGGACGCTTCGCTTCGCTGAGTAACAGCAACGGCGGTGGCGGCACCAGGCAACTTCCAACGACAAGTGCAACGTCGGGAGCATCATAGGCATCCACGGTACGATATCAGGGTTCTCCTCCATCGTCGCTCTGATCTTTCTGATTTAAATCTCTGATCTGACTAAATTTTTTTAACTTTATGACTCATGAAATAATTCGAACAACATTAATTAAATAAGAGAAAATCAGTCATGAATTTCTGCATTTTGTGAACACGGCTGAACGCCTGTCCATTAACTAGCCAAAGAGCAAGTACCTAGCAACATGAAACGTTCAGGCCGGGTATTCGAATATCTGGTGTATAACAGCGACACAACGCACATACACAGTTTACATTTTTCTTTTGTAGTTTATGAGTTGTTTTTTGTTCGCTCCTATTTATTAAAACCTTAGAACGAAAACACTTCTATAATGTAATTAATACAGGTCAGTGAGACAAGACTTGCCAGGCCAAGACCTCGCTGCAACCGGTGGAGCCAGGGACGGCTACAACAACAGAGCCGCACAACTAAGTGCGTCAGCGGGCTGATTCTCCAGTGTTGGCCAGCAACAAGGTGATTACTGACAACAGGTACGTAATAGTATCTTCTTCGTTAGTGTCTTCATTATGCTATGGTCATAGGCCATTCTGGTGCATCTCATATTACATAACCATGTCAAAACATTATATTTTTTGTATTTCTTGAACTGCATCATCCTATCACAATTAGGTGCTCCACGTAGCTCTATAAATCATCTTGAACAGTATCATTAGTTTGTTTTATCCAAAATTGCTCAAACTTAGCTAGATAGCTTGTGTGTATCTTATAAAACTAATGTCCAAGAATGAAAATGGTGATTTGCAAGTTTACAAATAAATGTGGAATTATTTTGTTAGACCAACCATATGATGCAAATTCTAGTCCAAACAAAAAGTGGGGTAGAGCTGTTCAGTGTCCACTAATCCTCATGGTTCTTTTTCAAGTGACAAGTTGGGAAAAAAACTTATTTTATATTCAAGGATCTACCCATACAATCACTAATTGTCAAATTTATCATAGACAAGTTGAGAATGTCCGTGTGTTGCAATAGAAAAAATAATGCCACGATAACAAAATATGAATGTGGTGTACTGTTACCCAAAAAATAGTTCTTTCGAGTGTGATGTTCACAACATTACTATTACACGAGTCTTCATGGTAGATGAACAATTAGAATATAATTTAAATTTTGATGTGAAATCGAAGCAATTTTTTCCTAAGTGTATCCTCGGACAAACCTAAATGTCACACCTTAATAGCATCGTAAGGGTATTGCACATTCGACAAGCACCGACAGCCAAGTAGTTTGCACTTCTAGTTGTGTTTGAAGTATTATGCATCTGCATATATGCTATTTTTAATATTTAAAGCTAAAGTACAGTTGACTATCATGAAAAAAATATATTAACGAGAGATATTACCTCGTTTATGAGGTTAAAACCTCTTTATAGACGATATTCTATGTGAACATAGCATTTAACTTTTTCTTTCCTTTGTTCATGTTCTTCTCAACCGTCGACACGACCAAGATCCTGATGTCCAATCCAGTTGTAGCTCTAGAAAGCGTTGCATAATAGTTGGTTGTGAAAGAAACTAGTTCTAGTACACCCCAACATTCGCCTTGTTTATGGTAATGGCGAAGCTAAGCCGAATGAGAAATTGTTTTCTCTTAAATTGAAAAGGGAACATCTTATCACCGAATGATCACCAAATGAGCACAAGGGTATGGGAAGCAGCAAAACTCGCTTTCCAGCATGCTGCCCCAAAATATTTTTTATGTCCATGGTATTCCTTTAGAACCATCATATGATGATGCCATTGCAAAGTCCATTTGCAAGATCAATATTCCTAAGCAATATGACTGGGCAGCCAACCTTTAGCTTTAACATATGTTGTGGTACACAGTTGGGTGTCAAAGTGTTAAGGGATTCCTGCGGATCGTCCACAACACAATCAAAATTATGATGCCCTATTTCATCCCCTTAGAAACGACGTATCATTTTTCATGTTAATCATATCAATCCATTCATTGCATGTAGATAATATTGCTCGAGAGGTGATGTAGTTTTTGTTTGACATATTTGTGTTAAGCCTTGGAAATATGCAATCAATGCAAATGCGTATCAAATCACTATCTTCCCTAGTGTGTAGTACACATATATCAGGAGGAACACCGATTTCACCATCACAATTGGCTTCCTTAGAGCCTCCACTAGTTTCAGATGTTGCTTGAAACCCCAAAGGTACGACATCTACAGCGACACATTGACTATATGATCCCTTGACCCTCTTTGAAGAACAGGTGAAATCGTCTCCATCAAACACAATAGTCTTCCTACTCGTATGACAGTTCAGGTCATTCCATTATATCACGGAGGCTATTGTCTATCGCCTCAATAGCCTACCTCTTTGTCACCTCCTCCCAAATAATGAGAGATGCAGTTCGGAGCAGTTGGTAGTACCACTCTATTTCATGATGTTGCAAAAGACCCATCATCGATGGTGAGTGAACCTTGAAGTGCGAGTGGGCAATTCTGCCACTAGTTATTATTGAGGCTGCAACACCAGATGTAGTTGTTTCCACAACAATGATGCTCTAGCTACGTATAATAGCGAGTGGGGTAGCATGCCCATGCGTTGCTACGGGACATCGAAACTTTTATACTAAAAACACACGGATCGCACGATAAGATAATAGTACTGCGAAATTAAATACCGACGTTAAAGTGACATTTAATCCAAAAAGCAAAGTTCATGAAATTAACACAGTCACAGAGAGCGCGGCGTAGCAGGCTCACAAACTCTGTTGTATAGACCTTTCCGTGATGTGGTTAAGATAATATTTTATATTGTTAGGAAGAAATCTCTGATATCACTTCTTTCGTGTGCCAATAAATCCACGAATAAGTTCCGCCACATCTCCATATCATCAAGCAACCAAGCTCGTGGTAGAAATATTAAATAGTCTAGATACCTTGATTATTACAAACTAAATGGAGCAACCAAATACGTTGGCAAACATTGTGTAGTCTACATATTTTGAATCTTTCTTACCAATGAAAAGGCAGAAAGTGACTCTTATATTGAACTAAATTCATATCCATCATATATTGAGCTTGTAAATAATCTCAATATTATTTATTTCTCTAAATCGGTGAGTAGGCATCATGGCTTCTCCATTAGACGCAACACAGTGTCATGGGTAAATTCTTCAACTTGGTGAGTTCGGCTTCATCAGCAAGCAGACGATTGTGTAGGACTATAAACAAAAAATACTTTTGGATCAGTGCTATATTTGAGAAATTAAATCAATGAATTACCTGAAAAGAACCTCACCTTGAAATGCATACACCTTATTACAAATAGGACAGAATACCATTTGGCTTAATTCAGTAGTGGTCACTCCACCAATAATGCACAAGCAAAAAATGTAATAACTAAAACTTTAATTAGTCAATAAATATGAGGACATGGGCAATGCAGTACCTCTGCTTCTATTCATTTGTACATGGAGGCCAGCTAAAGTGTGCAACTCTGATGCCGCTTGCCGTCATTCCCATCTGTGATGCAATAGGTGTGGTTCCTTGACATTTATTATGATGCACTTGTACCTACGAGTTATAAAATTGATTAGCATCAACAAATGCAATGATAAAATTTTCAATCTATTACTATCTCTCACAACTAAACAAGTACCTTTCATTCATCACCACCACATGTCTGTATGGACGCATCTAGAAGTCATCCTTCCTTGGATATCGGACACATACACAACCATACCAATGACATCTACAAAAACAAATGATAGGTATTGATGTAATAGTGCATGAACGGTTAACTACATGATTCTAAATATAGGCATATGAGATATACCTGCAAAAATGGACTCATCCTGATCGTATACATCCTCGATTTCCATAAAAGTACGAGGACACTGAGCAATCTAGATAGTTCTCTGTGGTGCATTGACCATAGTTTGTGGAGATAGAACGACATAGTAGTCAACACATAAACGGAAAATGTAGCACAAGCGATCAACATAAGTAGGCACAAAGCCAACTCTCATGAAGTCATAAGCATCTCCTAGACCAAGCAAACTGTTGAACATCATGGTTTGATCGCCATTGGCAACCGCTTCCATTTTGGTTCCCTATAAGAACATTGTAGCCAACAGATAGATAAGAATTGTCTATAGACAAATTTTAGACATGATCCAAAAAGATAAGCTCTGAATGCACCTGCTCATGCACCAAAATTATACACAAAAAATAGCTTTCGCCCCTATGCTATCGTACATTGCATTTCCAAAACACAATGGCACTCACATTCCATGTCAAAAATATGTGTTCCCTTTGCACGTCATGGAATTCAACCCATGTACAATCTCATCGGTATCAATCAAAATGAGAAAATACACATGAGTGTTCACAGAAAATGATTGCCTCCTCAATAAAGTACAAGATAAATGTAACGTACGTAGCTATAGGTGTGCATCTCGGTGATTGCCAGCAGCGAGTCGGCGTACACCCTCTTTCTCAGGAGCGACTGATAGGCAGAACCCATCTTGGCAACTTGGGAGTCAAAATCATGAAAAACATTTCAATGCCACAACTCAATGGAAACTAGGATAAATTGACAGACGAATGACAAGATTTATAAACAAAAACTCAGCAGGTCGTGTCTAATTACGCGAATCCTTAACTTATCTTTTTTCATACGATATTGGATGCAGATGATTTTTATATGAAAATTATAGCTCTCAATGATCCCTAATCCATGATCCACGATGGAGGAGCTTGACCGTTGGAGGAGCAACCCGCCTCTGACATGAGGTCTGGTCGAGGCGTTGGAGGAGCCCAACACCGACATGAGGTCAGGTCCTCTCTCATTTCTCTCTCCTCTCCCTACCAATCATGGGTGTTTCCTTCCTATGAAGAGAACCAGAGAACAAAGAAGTATCGACGATGGAGGATTTTGCCGATGTCTTAAGTTCACTAAGAACAAAGGCCTTCTTCCTCGATCGTTCAAGAAGAGAACCAGAGAACGGAGAAGTTTTGACGATGGAGGATCAAGGATGAACATTAGGAACGAGAACTAGATTAAGGTATGGAATGCCTCCGCGTTTCGTACCTAAGGCAGTGATACTCGTCGTTGCCATCTTTCTTGTTCTTCACCAAGTTTGTTGCTTTTGGGACTGCCATCTCCATGTGGCTATGCCCATGGTCGGCAAGACCATCCTTGTGGCACAGATGTGCCTCTACGTGCATCAGGATGGTGAACCTACCTTTGGCCAGTAGTGCCCTCAGCTGGTAACTCCATGTCTAGTGGCTTCCTCACTTTGGCCCCCGTGACCTCCGCTTCATGGCCCCGCATCAGTGGCCTCACGTCATGGCTAGCCTATGGCCCCACGCCTGCTGTGTCTTGCTCAATCCTTGCGCATGGTGGCTCGCAGCCCCTGTGACTGTGGCGGCAGATGCCTCCGTGCCCCCGTGGCCAGTTCCCTATGGTCGACTACCTCTACGCGTGCATCGACCGAGGGCCTCATGCACATGCTCTTGGTAGCAGCCCTACACCTGCTGCTAGCGTCCCCATGATGGGCAGCTAGCTTTCAACGGCGGCTGGCTGATGACTATCGGCAGTCGGCCTCCCACACCGTCGCTCACCTTGCAACACCATCGGCATTGATCAAACCAGAATGTACCTATGGTGAGTTGAAAGATGGAAAGCTTGTGGAGGTAGGAGGGTTGGGCGTCGCCGTCGTTTCCCTATGTCACACCCAATTTTAAGGATAAAATGGGATGCATAAATCTTATGTGCGTTATCCTTTCCATGTATAGCTCTGCTAGTCTCGCTCCTATATAGGTAGTCTTAACCAGTCGAAAGTGGGCAACTTTAGTAAGCTGATCCACTATTACCCATATTGAATCATAACCCCTCTGCGTGCGAGGTAATCCAACAATAAAATCCATTCCAACTTCTTCCCACTTCCACTCAGGTATCTTCATCGGTTGTAGCAACTTTGCAGGCCTTTGGTGCTTAGCTTTCACTCTCTAACAAGTGTCACACAAGGCCACATACTCTGCCACATCTCTCTTTAATTCATACCACCAATACTTCTCTTTAAGATCTAAGTACATCTTGGTACTTCCAGGGTTATGGAATAAGCTGACTCATGGGCTTCTCACAGAATTACATCATGGATAGCCTTCACTTCAGGTACACATATCCTTTTCCAAACCATAGAGTGCCATTCTCATCTATCCTGAAGCCTAGTGCCTTTCCAATCACTACATTCTTTTCTATCTCCTTGAGTTTCTCATCCTCCAATTGACCCTTGCGAATCTCTTGCTCCAAGGTAGGCGTCACTTCTAGCTCCATAGCATTAGTGATAATGCTTAGGTTTAGCTACTCAAACTCTACATATAACTCCTCAGACATTGATGTCGCCCAAACCTCATTAACATAACTCTTTCTGCTAAGAGCATCGGCTACGACATTTGCTTTCCCAGGATGGAAGTGCACTTCCAAATCATAATCCATAATCAACTCTAACCATCGACGCTATCTCAAGTTCAGATCTGATTGGGTAAAGATTTACTTTAAGCTCTTATGATCCGTATAGATGTCACTCTTATGACCGATTATATAGTGTCTCCAGATCTTCAAAGCGTGAACCATTGCTGCTAATTCCAAGTCATGAGTGGGATAGTTCAACTCATGCTTCCTCAACTGCCTCGATGCATAAGCCACAACTCTTCCTTCTTGCATAAGAACACATCTGAGATCTTAGTGAGATGCATCACAATAGATGGAGAAGTTCTTACTCAAATCTGGCAAAACCAACATTAGAGTTGTAGTCGATCTCTTCTTCAGCTCCTCAAAGTTAGCCTGACACTTATCAGACCATGTGAACTTAGCATTCTTCTCTAACAACACTATCATAGGCTTGGCAAGTTTAGAAAGCCCTTCGATGAACCTTCAATAGTACCCAGCCAATCCCAAGAAGCTACAAATTTCGCTCACATCAGTTGGTGGTTTCCAATTCAACACGTCTTCTACCTTGCTTAGATCCACTGCTATTCCACCATTGGAGACAACATGACCTAGGAAAGAGACTTCCTTCAACTAAAACTCACATTTACTCTGCTTAACATATAACTTGTGTTCTCTGAGCTTTTGCAAGACCAACCTTAGATGTTTAGCATGTTCATCTTCAATCTTCGAGAATACTAGTACATCCTCAATGAACACCACCATGAACTTATCTAGAAATTCCATAAACACCTTATTCATCAAGTACATGAAGTATGGAAGTGCATTGGTCAAACCAAAAGACATAATTGTGTACTCATACAACCCATACCTCGTAGTAAATGTTGCCTTGGGTATGTCAATTGCATGATCTTCAATTGATGACATCCAAAATGTAGATCAATCTTCGAGAACACACATGCACCTCTCAACTAGTCAAACAAGTCATTGATCCTTGGTAGCAGATACTTATTCTTGATAGTGACTTCATTAAGAGACTGATAGTCCACACACATCCGTTGGGTGCCATTTTTCTTATCCACAAAGATCATAGGTGCCCCCATAGTTATAGACATCATTTTAAGACATTCTTTAGATGGTTGGAAGGCTTACAAAATTCTCTACAACTTTCTTATAGAACGCTTTTTCGGATTCTATCATTAAGTTAATAAAAAATAGAGCGCAACCCAATCTATTCTAAACCTTAGGCAACACAGTAACCTCAGTTTGCGACAATTAGATCTCCCAAACCAAAGCTAATAAAAATATGATTCTAGTGGCATTCAAAAAATACATAAGTCTAGTCATCTCCATAAAATTTTCATGGTTTTTGGACGTACGATTTTGAGATATAAGATAAAGAACACAGACTACTCCAAAAAATCAAAAACAATAGAGACAGAATAAGGCAACCCCAACTATATTATTCATCAACTCAAACTTATGGTTCTTAACTATGGGATTTGTGGACATGCCCACAATCATGAAAACTCCCAATCAACCAATTCCACAAGCAAAAGCAACTAAGCAATAAAGACTCACAAGACACACACTGATGTAAGGTCCAAATAGGCTAGAGGAGGGTGAATAGCCTAATTAAAACGTCTACAAGATTTACTTAACCACAAGTGTTAGTACAAAAGGTGGCAAAGCAAAATGCACTAGCTCTAACTAATTAAGCAAGCCACCTACATAAGTCTAGTACAAGGCTATCCACTAAACACAACAACAACTACAAGCTAGAAACAAGGAATAACGCGAGAGAAGAGCTTCGAGTGATTATACCGTCGTGTAGAGACGAGAAGAACCAATCAAACAATCACACAAGAGAAATCCTCGGGAAGAGAACGACACAAGGATTTATCCTGAGGTTCACTTGCTTCCTAGCAAGCTACTCCCCGTTATGACGATACACCCACTTGTCGGTTCGCGAGCTAATCGACTATCAAGAGTCGAGCCCTCGACGGGCGCCACACAACCGCACACAAGATGGGGATCCCCCAAGCCACGAACTCCACTAGAGTATCCAATTTGTGAACTCCCACGGGGAAGGATCAAGAACCCCTTACAACACTTGGTGAGGGCTCCAATAATCTCCAATTGCGAGCTCAATCACCTTCGCTGCTCCAAGCCGTCTACTGCATTGGGAAACACGGAAGAGTAACAAGAAATCCACAGCAACTCAAAGATCAAGTGCCTCTAGAATGCAACTCTCAAGTAATGCACTTGAATCTCACTCAATCTCACTCAAGATGTGCAACCAATCAAAGAGATGAGTGGAGAGGTTGTTCTCTAGCTCAAAGGATGTCTCAAGATCTCAAATGTGCAAGAGAGAACTCCCCAAACCCGCCCACCATCTATTTATAGCTCCACGAACGAATATGGTCGTTACCCCTTCACTGGGCGAATTTTTCAGAATGACCGGACGTGCCGGTCGAACTGACCGGACGCGCAGGTCACTAGCGTGCTCCAACGGCTAATTTTCGCGCGTATAAACTTGTATTGACGGGACGCGTAGGTCACTAATGGGACCGGACGTGTAGGTCACAGCGAAACAGCGAACAGAGAGGTTCCAGTAAGCTCCCAACGCGATCGGACGTGTCCGGTCATCACTCACCGGACTCGCTGCAGTGTCCGGTCACTTTCGTCCATGAAAAACATCGACCAGACCGCTGACCGGACGCGCAGGTGCTGACCGGACGTGTCCGGTCATGAGTACGGTCACAGACCACTCTTCGGTAAAACGGCGATAGTTATTTCTTCACCGAAGGTTATTAAGCCTTAATCAAACGGTGTCTTGGCTCCGAGACCACTTGTAAGGTCCAAATAGGCTAGAGGGGGGTGAATAGCCTAATTAAAACTTCTACAAGATTTACTTAACCACAAGTGTTAGTACAAAAGGTGGCGAAGCAAAATGCACTAGCTCTAACTAATTAAGCAAGCCACCTACACAAGTTTCTTCACCGAAGGTTGTTAAGCCTCTAGAATGCAACTCTCAAGTAATGCACTTGAATCTCACTCAATATCACTCAATATGTGCAACCAAGCAAAGAGATGAGTGGAGGGGTTGTTCTCTAGCTCAAAGGATGTCTCAAGATCTCAAATGTGCAAGAGAGAACTCCCCAAACCCAGCCACCATCTATTTATAGCCCCACGAACGAATATGGCCGTTACCCCTTCACTGGGCAAATTTTTCGGAATGACCGGACGCGCCGGTTGAACTGACTGGACACGCAGGTCACTAGCATGCTCCAACGGCTAATTTTCACGCGTATAAACTTGTATTGACTGGACGCGCAGGTCACTAACGGGACCGGACGCGCAGGTCGCAGCGAAATAGCGAATAGAGAGGTTCTAGTAAGCTCTCGACGCGACCGGACGCGTCCGGTCATCACTGACCGGACTCGCTACAGCGTCCGGTCACTTTCGCCCATGAAAAACACTGACCAGACGCGCTGACCAGACGCGCAGGTGCTGACCGGACGCGTCCGGTCACAGACCACTCTTCGGTAAAACGGCGATAACTCTTAGCTCCGACTCCGACTTCGATGATCTTGGACATTTTGGAAAGCTTACTCAGAGGGCTACACAACCCATATGAAAACTTAATCCAAGTCACAATGGATCAAAGAAGTATTCCACTCCAAGGGCCATCCTAGTGTCCGGAGAACACCGAAAAACCTTTTTCCCTTCACCAAGTTGATCAAAATCAATTCCAACACCTTCTCCTTTGCAAATGTGCCAACACCACCAAGTGTACACCACCATGTGCATGTGTGTTAGCATTTCACAAATATTTTCAAAGGGTTATGTTAGCTCTCAACTAGATCCTAATGCATATGCTCAAAACATTGATCTAGTGGCACTTGATTCCCGAGCTAACCGTGATTGCCCCTCTTGATAGTCGGCTATGTATCCTAAACCTAGTCAATCACTTCTCTACTCATCTTAGACCAGCAAAAGGAAAACCCTATGGTTATATCTTTGTCTTGTGCTCTTAGATCCTTCTCCTTCACTTGATCATCATGTCCATCATTTTATGTGCATTCCTTCATGATCTTGCTCATCATTTCATGCACCAAATCATATGGTCTTGTGGCCATCTCTCCATGCCATTTCCACCTCCATCACATGTTGCTTATGCCTAACTTAATCACACTTGATCACATAACATTAGCAACTTTGGTGTCACTCAATTTCCAAAACCAAACTTGGGCTTTCAACTGACTCGACTCAACTTGCGAAACTAACAACATTTTTATTACAAAGTGGCACATAACTCTAAGGGGAAGCGTCGATGATAGTAAACTTCAGGGCCTTCTTCTCATAGAGCTAAGGTAGTCCAAGATGAGCTCTTAGGGCATCAATCTGCTTTTGGAAACGCTTCTAGGACCTATGCACCTCACGTAGCTCTTCTTTGAGTTCTTCATTCTCCATTTGCATCGCATGAACATGCCTGACCGTTGCATCCAATGTTGGATCACTATTTTGTGGATCTTTAATCAGCCAAGTCCCATCCATTGGATCATGGTGGGGAAGGAACCTAAAGGGATCCTCCTTCATGGCCTCATAGCGTTGACCATGATAGTAGATATAGGCCTCCTGAGCTACGTCCTCCATGCTATCTGACACTTTAGCCTGCCTGGCTATGTGTTCAAAGACAATTTCCACCTCCTGACCATCCTTACTTTCATTCCAAACAATGATGGACACACTTGTCTTCCAGTACGAGGCCTCCAAGGGGTGTGTATACTCAACATAGTAATACTTGATGGAGGCATTCATGTCTAGGTAGTAGTCTTCAAACATGTTGGTGAGCAGTGAATGGTAATAGGCCGTGTCTTGAGCTTGCTTGAAGTAGTACTTGTGAGTCCAACCCATCTCATTCTCCACCTCTAGAGCAACGGGTGGTGGCACATATGCAGCTTCCTCTAGGAGTGGCTCAGGTGCTAGTGTAGGAGCTGGCACTGGTGCAGGTGCTGGTGAGGCGACCCACACCTCTTCATCTTCTTCAGTGATGTCATCCACGAGCATGGGTCCTCATGCACGGGGTCCTCCTCAAGCACGGGGACCTCCTCATCTTCTGAGATCACCACGACCACCTCCTTCGATGGCACCATGGATGCAAATAGAGCCCACACTAGGTAGTAGCCTCCGGTGCTGATACGAGTGGTCTTCTTGGCATGAGGCATATATAGATTTAGATGGAGATGGAATTAGAAACAATAAATTTTAATAATGGAGTAAAGTGAAAGAAGCATAATAATTTTAGCAAATAACAAGACTAAGGTAGTAGGCATGAATAAGTGAAGCAAAAGATGCTAAAACGACTATCACTAACTAGGCTTGCGTCCTATCGTCAACACGGCTTTGATACCAATTTGTCACACCGAATTTTAAGGATAAAATAGGATGCATAAATCTTATGTGTGCCCAGAGATCAGTCACACACATAGCTGATAAATTACAAAGTATCATCACAAGTGTTTATTACAACATGAATAATAATTCATTACAATATTATCAAGTCTATCATAAAAGCGAAAGAACTAGATAACTACTCTCCATGAGAGCCTCCTAACTCCACAGGGACGTTGACTGGTGAATCACAAATCTAGTAATCCTCAGGAAAGTCCTCATAACCATTACCATCTGTTAGCCATCTGGGATTTTTATCTAAATAATAAAAATAAATGAGTGTAAGTACATCTCGTACTTAACAAGAATAACATGGGTTTATGAAGCTCAGGAGGCTGACACTGGTTTACTGCGGTTAACATTTTAATAAGTCAAAGTTTTAACACTATATTAGCATTTAGTTGTGTTTAAGCCCCAATTAAACCACATGATCATAAACATGAATAATAGTCATGATTAGAATTATCATCATTAATAACATCATCATCAAGTGAGAAACTATTTCATTAGTTTTCTGGGCCACTCGTGTCCGTGAGCACGGCTGATATACCAGTTTTAATACTCTACAGAGTTTGTACACTTCCACTTTTGTGTTGTCCTTGTAGCTCTATCTTTCAGACATATACATCGTGCCATTTCACTAATACAAGAGTGTTCAACAAGTGCTTAATCGTCCAGGTGTTGAAATGTTAATGCTTACAACATACTTTGACATGAACAGCTGAAAGGTCCTTGTTTGGTTTTGGTAATTGAGTGAGAACTTAGGTGGACTAATATGTGGTTATGTGAGATACACAGGAGATTAGTCCACAGGTGATGGTGTCATGAAGGAGCTCATTGCATATGAGACATGACATGGAGTCATGTGACCAAGGTGGATAAGATCAAGATGAGGCTTGGCTTAATGGACCGGTTGCTAGGGTGAATGGCAAGTTGTGTGATGGCTTGGCACCGAAGGACCGAGGCAACGGTGAAGAGCAAGTGAGGTCAAGATCGATGAACCAATACGGTCACGTGATGATATGAAGTGGATCATATCATTTGGTGATTGGTTGGTGCATGTGTTGCATCAACGTCGGAGGAGTTGGAGTGGAATGCGCAAGGCAAAGGTATAACCCAGGGAATTTCCATTTTACCGGTCATAGGTGTGTAGAGAAGTTGATGACCGGGTTTAGGATAGATGGCCGTACTATCAAGAGGGGCAAACTTGTTTGCATATCGGTCATCTAGTGCCACTTGAGCGATCTAACTGTGCATACGTGTTAGGATCGAGTGGCGAGGCAAGTTGAGTGATTAACTCCTTCGGTAAAATGATTATGAAAATGCTAACACACGTGCACAAGGTGGTGGTCACTTGTTGGTGTTGGCACATTTACGAAGGCGATGAAGTTTAAGCGGTAGAGAGGATTTGGGTTCCTCTCTCCCTCCCGCCGAGCTTTGCGAGCGCGGGATTCAGGCGTTTTTGAGAAGTTGAAATGCCTATTTTCCACTATGACAGAAGTCGGAAAAGAAACGGAGGCGAACGGAGGTCACAGAGGTGACCGGACGCTGCACCGGACGCGGTCATGGTATGACCGGACGCGTCCGGTCAGTACAGCGCAGGCGCGGGTTCTAGGGTTTGAAACTGGCGCGTCCGGTCACTCGCGGGACCGGCGCGTCCGGTCAGGTGTCCAGAGGAAACTAAGTATGATCGGACGCGAGGCGCGTCTGGTCACACATGATCGGACGCGTCCGATCGTCGAGGGAGCTTACTGGACTCAAACCGGACGCGGGCACTGTCGCGTCCGGTCTTTGCGAGGGGCGCGTCCGGTCGTTGCTTCGCGGGCGCGCGGAACAGCGCGATCGGCGCGTCCGATCGTTTGACGGGCGTGTCCGGTCGTTGCCTGGGGTGCGTCCAGATGTTTTGAGAGGCGCGTCCGGTCATGGGATTTGACTGTTGGCGCAGTGACCGTTGGAGGATCGGACGCGGTCGAGCGCGTCCGGTCAGTTATGACTGGAGCATCCGGTCGTCCCAAAATCTGCCCAGTGAAGGGGTAACGGCTCTATTTGACCGTGGGGTTATAAATAGATGCCTTGGCCAGCCGTGGCCGTAAGCTGAGCACACTATAGTCTTTGTGACTTGTGTGGTAGTGCTTGGGAGCCCTCTAACTCACTCATGCTTGATAGTGTTCATCGGATCGAGTGAGAGAGCGATTCTAGTGCGTTGCTTTGAGAGATTGCATCATGTGGCACTAGGTGATCGTGTTGCAAGCCGGTGGTGCTTGTTACTCTTGGAGGTTGCCACCTCCTAGACAGCTTGGTGGCTTGTGGCTCTGTCGAAGCTCGCAAGAAGATTGTGCGAGGCTCCGGAGAAGCTTTGTGAGGGGGATTGTGCTCACCCCGCGGGGATCGCGAAGAGCAACTCTAGTTGAGCGTTTCATTGAGCTACCACACTTTATGGTGGGTTCTTGCGGTGCCTTTTGAGAGGCTCGGTGTGTGACCGATTAGCCGCCGAACCACGAAGTGTTGGTCGACACAACAGGGACGTAGCTTGGTGGCAACCAAGTGAACCTCGGGAGAAAATCACCGTGTCAACATTGTCTACTCTTCTCGGTGGTTTGCTTTCGTGCAACACAAGCTTGCATTTACTTTCATATATACTTGTGCTTGTGTAGTTGCTCTCGTAACTAGTTTGCTTGTGTAGCTTGCTAGTTGTCTTCTTGCTTGTGTAGCTAGAAGCTTTTTCTTGCGTGACTAATTTGGTTTGTGTAACCTTGTTAGTCACATTGCTTAGTGTGTGTAGCTAAGTAATTTGCGCTCTCTAATTTGGCATTAGTTGCCTTGTTATTGAGCCTTGCTAGTGAGCTTAGGCTTTGTGCGCTTTGCTTACTAGAATTGTGTAGGAGCTCCCTCTTGCTTGCAAAGCACTAGTGCATAGGTTTATGTGACCTTGCTCTAGAATTAAATAGGAGAGCTCTTGCTAAGGAAAGCACCTTAGTTGCTTAATTAGGATCTTTGTGAGGTGCTTGTGAACTTATTTAGAGGGGTGTAGTCTTGGCTAGACCGATAAGTTTAATTCCGCATTTATTTTGGTTAGCCAACACGTTTAAGTTTTAGAAAGGACTATTCACCCCCCCTCTGGTCCGCCATCTCGACCCTTCAATTGGTATCAGAGCCGGGTCTCTCATTTGTGGTCTTCACCGACCCGAGAGGATGGCGACTTATGGGCTAGATGATTGTGTGGAACACATTTTTTATGGCACTCACTATGTACGGTGGAAAAATCACATCATTGATCATTTTCGTGCTCTTGGCCCTAAGTTTTGGTGGATCATAGTCGTTGGCTTTTCTCATGACTTGGATGGGTGTGGTAACCGTACCCAAGCTCAAAAGGATTGCCAAACACTTGATGCACAAGCTAAGTTTTATCTAATCAAAGCTTTGAATGATGAGATTTTTGACAAGGTGAGGGGTCTCTCAAGTGCACATAACATGTGGACGGCGCTCAAGCATCACTATGGTGACTCCTCAATTTGGGATGATGGAAAATTCAAGAAGGATGATCACATAGTGATGGAGGTATATGAGGATGTTGAGCATGACCACAATAAGGTGGTTGTGGAGGATTGCTCCACCTCACGGTCAAGTGATGACAAAGATGATCATATCACAACATCACTTGACAAGAAGAATGATAATGCCACAAGTGATGCACACATTGATTCTACCTCATGCACACTTGATGGTGAAGATGATGGCTATGAGAGTGATGCTTCAACAAGCTCTTCAACATCATCACATGGTAACACTAAGATACATGTTGGTGGTTTTGTTGTGGATTGTGATGATCCAAATTTAGAGCTTTTATATAAACTCTCAAGAGTCTTGAAAAGGGAAATGGAAAGAGTAAGTAAATTGGAAAATGAAAACTCTTTTCTAAAGACCACATGTGAACAACAAAAGCATCTACTTTATGTTACTACTTGTTCACATGAGGAGCTAAAATTGGCTCATGAGGAACTTAGTGTTGCTCATGATAACTTGGTACAAGAACATGCTTTACTCACTAAGAAGCTTTCTAATGAAGAAACCAAATCTAGTGAGAGCTCATCATTTGGGTCAAATGATCAATCACATATTACTAACCCTTGTGATGTAGGCAAGAAGCATGTATCCATCTCTTGTGATGACTTATTATATATGCCATGTTCTTCACAATTAGATGCTTGTTCTACTTCTATGTCTTGTGAGACTAACCTTTTGAAGGAGAACAATGAGCTCAAAAGTGAAGTGAAGAATTTGAGCAACAAGTTAGAGAGGTGCTACAACTCTAAAATTGCCATTGAGCATATCATGACCAATCAAAGAAGATATGGTGATAAGAGTGGTATTGGCTACAACAAGAGCAAGGGCAAGATTAAGAAGAAGCAAGATGCAAAGAAGCTATCCCAACTCATGTGCTACCAATGCCATGAAGTGGGACATATTGCCAAGTGTTGCCCTACCAAGAAGTCTCAAGTTGAGCCAAAAGCAAAGCCCCAAGATCAAGTCAAGATCAACCATAAAGATGATGATGACTTGATGAAGAAGAAGAAAACAAGAAGGGGTGGTAGAGCAAGGCATCCAATGCAAATCCAAGATGCCAAGATGATGAGCAAGAATCAAATCGAGAAGAAAGTATATGCTCACATCAAGTGCTTCAAGTATAGAGATATGGGACACTTTGCCTCGGGGTGTCCTACCAAGCTTGAGAAGAAGGCTCAAGCAACTCATGAGAGGCTAAGCAATGGGAAGCACAACATGAGCAAGGAAGAAAAGGCTCAAGCAAAGAGAATGTGCTACTCATGCCGGGAAAGGGGACACATGGCTCATTCATGTCCCCTAGGTAAAAATTCTAAGCCTATTTCAATTGATAATACTAATATGCTTAGAAAGGATGGCAATGGTACCTCATTGGTTGGAATTGCAAAACATCCCGCTACTCATACTAAGGCTATGCCTAAGTATGTTGCACCTAATTTGAGAGGACCCAAACTAGTTTGGGTACCATCAAAAAGTGGATGAATATGTGTAGGTACCATGGCATTGGAGGCTTGACTCAAATTGATTTCGTATTTATCATTATATGTTGACTCAAGTATTGAAGCTTATTGCAATTCTATCCCAATGCCAAGTCAAAATGAGTGAAGTCCAAAGTACTACAACATACAAGTGTCATGATCAAGTTGTGGATGATTTATTGGAATTATTTGATGGCTTGCAAATGTTCAAGTTGAAAGCTTGCTATGAATAATCATGAGCTAACCAAGGTATATCTCTTGTTGATTATTTCATTTGGGTGCATATGAGTTGATTTAATTGGATATGTATGCAATGTTGCTTGCTATGAGATGTTTGAATGGATTAAATGCTTAAGTAATCAAGTTTGAATTAATTTGTGTTGGATAATTTCATGAGATGACATTTAGTAAGTGGATTGGATGGATATATGTCTTATGAAAGTATTCAAACAAGTTAGTTTCAAGTTTGATTCACTTTTAATGAAGAATAGCTCATGTATTGAAATCTGTCCTACATTAAAAATCTGAGCTAGCAGTGATCTTAGCCATGTTTGAGTGATCAAATCTATTTGGATTGGCGTGAAATTTAGTATACATGCTCTACACTTATGAAAGAAGATGCTGTAGAAATTTCATGAGAATTGGATAAGAGATGCTTTGGTTTTGGAGTGCATCTTGTCAGCTATAGTGCAGCAGTTTTCAGCATGTAGCAGTGGTGGAAGATTTGAAATCTGGTAGCAATCTAGATGTCAAATGAATCTCAAATTTTTACAGTTGCTATATGACTTAGTGAATCACATCTCCACCGAATTTTATAGCATTTTGATCTGTACATTGGGAGATATGAATTATTCTTTGAAGGGTACAGAATCTGCCAGAAAAGTGACAATCATTGGATTAATCTAGAGTCACTTTAATTGAAAGGTCCTCAAGTTGGAAATATGTTTACAAGTGGTTGAGGTACCTAAGTTTGGTTTTGGATTGATCTAGAATCATGAAGAGCAATGAGTATAAGAACATTTGATTGTGGAATATACTTATTTGGTACTCAATTTGAAGATCAAGATCAAACTTAAAATGAAGATAAAGTTTAAGTTCTAGTGATGATTAGAGATCATTTGGTAGAAAGAAAAGGACTTAAACAAGTAGAAAGAGTTGGACTCAAATATAGATTCAAGGATTATTCATCAAGATTGAGTTCATCATTTGGATCAATCAAACTATATCATTTCAAGTGAGTATCAAGAGTGGTTCTTTGGAGAAAGGTCACTTCTCCCTAGTGAGGGGCTTGCCGCCGTGTGTAGGTGAAACCAAGTTTGGGACTTGGAAGGCTAACATGGAAGTGGTGATCCGAGGAACTTGTGATGCTTAGTTGAAGCAATCAAAAGGATTGATCAAGAAAAGCAAGCAACACCCAAAAGAGAGCTAGTCATGTATTTCAAGTGGTATTCTAAGTAGTTCTCTCATGCAAGCATTGATCAAAAAGATGAAGCAAGCCAACCACAACTCAAGAGATAGTGCACTTGATCATAAGTGGTTTTCATTTCATATGGGTGAAGAATGGATTTATCTATGATGATTGGTCTTCACCAAGCTTATAAATTGGACTTCACATTGCTATTGGAGTAATAAATTAGAATCTATATGACTATCCTCTACTTCAACATAGCAAAGGTATCATTAAAATGTGCATGATCATCTCATTCCTTACTAGTATGCGGTTAGTGCATATAGTACATGCTTATTAGGATCATGCATAACAAATGAAAAGTTTTAAATTCATAGCCTACCATTATTGCTTGATTGATTAATTGATCTAGTGGTATGAATATGAGTTTGTTCATGAGCTAGTGAATCCAAGTACTTGATCTAGTTTGGATTGCTAACAAGTGACAAGTACAACATTGGCAAGATAACCCTTAGCATGTGGTGTGAAGAAGCTTGTCATTGGATCAAACCGGACTTGGAATCTTAGGCAAATCAACATAGTTCAAGTCATACAAGAAGCTCATGACAATGATAAGAGTACAAGCACAACAATGAAAATAGATATCTAGTTTGTTTCAAGTAGTATCTAGACTCAAATTGATCTTCCAAGTGGTATGTACAAGTGGTGTCTAGATAATGATCTATAAGTGATATCTTACAAGTGGTATTCATGAAGATAGAAAATGTTTAATAAGTGAATATTATTGCCAAATCCTTCAAAGTGAATCCATACTAGAAAATTCTTTCAAACGGTATCACATTTCTACTCATGGTATCTTCACGTGGTATCATTCATGAAAGATGATGGTTTCACAAGTGATCCTCAACTTTAAGTGATCAAATCAAGCAATGCTACCCTCATCCTTCAAATGGTATCTCAAGTGAATGACACATGCTATGACATAGGGGGAGGAGCCCCACCGATTGGTATCAAGGTCAAAGATCCTATGTGGAATCTCAAGAGCAACCATAAAGTTTGTCATTCCAACATATGTGGTAATGTCCATCAAAAATGCAATATTCAAGTCTCAACCATCTACCCTAATACAAGCCTTTGTATCAATTGAGAAGAACACCTTTTATGGAAATTGATGACAAAGGGGGAGAAGTTAGACAAAGATATGAAAGCTTTTTGAGCTTTGGGGAGAGATTGGAAAGATTGGACATGGACATGGATAAAGAGGGAGTAACATTAAAGAATGTAAGGGGATCAAACATTCTTGGACAAAGAAAGCACACAAGTAGGGGGAGCAAGCTCATGAACTTTGATTGATTACATTTGATATGTGCATAATTCATGTGCTTGCTTGCATTGCATAAGTTCTTAAATTCAATATGCATGCTTGTGTGGTGTATGCTAGTTATAGAACTTAAATGATGATTTGATAACTAGCATGCATAGGATGTTAGCTAGACTTGTGATTATCATGCAAAAACTAGAACCTTGCTTATAATGTTGATCTCACGAGGTTTCTAGTGTTTTTAATGTCTAGCTACTCATGATGCTAAGGATGGTGGCAAACTTGTGATTTTCAAATGGTATCAAGCTACTAATTGGTATCAAGCTATAAAGGTTTATTCTATACACCTTAGCATCACTTAGTAGTGCTAACCCTCCCACAAATTTCATACTCATGCATATGTGTGAGCTTGAAACCAAACCATTTGAGCACATATGTAGGGGGAGCTATCACTACCAAGTCGGATTTTATGGTGCTTATCCAAATCTTGACATAGAGCTTAAAAGTTGGATAAGTAACATTAAATCCAAAACAAGTTAGCAATTTACACTTTGTGTGAAGTGCTAGCTTGAAAAAGCTTAATTTCCATATCTTTGTAGAGTTGTCATCAATTACCAAAAAGGGGGAGATTGAAAGGTCCTTGTTTGGTTTTGGTAATTGAGTGAGAACTTAGGTGGACTAATATGTGGTTATGTGAGATACACAGGAGATTAGTCCACAGGTGATGGTGTCATGAAGGAGCTCATTGCATATGAGACATGACATGGAGTCATGTGACCAAGGTGGAGAAGATCAAGATGAGGCTTGGCTTAATGGACCGGTTGCTAGGGTGAATGGCAAGTTGTGTGATGGCTTGGCACCGAAGGACCGAGGCAACGGTGAAGAGCAAGTGAGGTCAAGATCGATGAACCAATACGGTCACGTGATGATATGAAGTGGATCATATCATTTGGTGATTGGTTGGTGCATGTGTTGCATCAACGTCGGAGGAGTTGGAGTGGAATGCGCAAGGCAAAGGTATAACCCAGGGAATTTCCATTTTACCGGTCATAGGTGTGTAGAGAAGTTGATGACCGGGTTTAGGATAGATGGCCGTACTATCAAGAGGGGCAAACTTGTTTGCATATCGGTCATCTAGTGCCACTTGAGCGATCTAACTGTGCATACGTGTTAGGATCGAGTGGCGAGGCAAGTTGAGTGATTAACTCCTTCGGTAAAATGATTATGAAAATGCTAACACACGTGCACAAGGTGGTGGTCACTTGTTGGTGTTGGCACATTTACGAAGGCGATGAAGTTTAAGCGGTAGAGAGGATTTGGGTTCCTCTCTCCCTCCCGCCGAGCTTTGCGAGCGCGGGATTCAGGCGTTTTTGAGAAGTTGAAATGCCTATTTTCCACTATGACAGAAGTCGGAAAAGAAACGGAGGCGAACGGAGGTCACAGAGGTGACCGGACGCTGCACCGGACGCGGTCATGGTATGACCGGACGCGTCCGGTCAGTACAGCGCAGGCGCGGGTTCTAGGGTTTGAAACCGGCGCGTCCGGTCACTCGCGGGACCGGCGCGTCCGGTCAGGTGTCCAGAGGAAACTAAGTATGATCGGACGCGAGGCGCGTCCGGTCACACATGATCGGACGCGTCCGATCGTCGAGGGAGCTTACTGGACTCAAACCGGACGCGGGCACTGTCGCGTCCGGTCTTTGCGAGGGGCGCGTCCGGTCGTTGCTTCGCGGGCGCGCGGAACAGCGCGATCGGCGCGTCCGATCGTTTGACGGGCGCGTCCGGTCGTTGCCTGGGGTGCGTCCGGACGTTTTGAGAGGCGCGTCCGGTCATGGGATTTGACTGTTGGCGCAGTGACCGTTGGAGGATCGGACGCGGTCGAGCGCGTCCGGTCAGTTATGACCGGCGCGTCCGGTCATCCCGAAATCTGCCCAGTGAAGGGGTAACGGCTCTATTTGACCGTGGGGTTATAAATAGATGCCTTGGCCAGCCGTGGCCGTAAGCTGAGCACACTATAGTCTTTGTGACTTGTGTGGTAGTGCTTGGGAGCCCTCTAACTCACTCATGCTTGATAGTGTTCATCGGATCGAGTGAGAGAGCGATTCTAGTGCGTTGCTTTGAGAGATTGCATCGTGTGGCACTAGGTGATCGTGTTGCAAGCTGGTGGTGCTTGTTACTCTTGGAGGTTGCCACCTCCTAGACGGCTTGGTGGCTTGTGGCTCCGTCGAAGCTCGCAAGAAGATTGTGCGAGGCTCCGGAGAAGCTTTGTGAGGGGGATTGTGCTCACCCCGCGGGGATCACGAAGAGCAACTCTAGTTGAGCGTGTCATTGAGCTACCACACTTTATGGTGGGTTCTTGAGGTGCCTTTTGAGAGGCTCGGTGTGTGACCGATTAGCCGCCGAACCACGAAGTGTTGGTCGACACAACGGGGACGTAGCTTGGTGGCAACCAAGTGAACCTCGAGAGAAAATCACCGTGTCAACATTGTCTACTCTTCTCGGTGGTTTGCTTTCGTGCAACACAAGCTTGCATTTACTTTCATATATACTTGTGCTTGTGTAGTTGCTCTCGTAACTAGTTTGCTTGTGTAGCTTGCTAGTTGTCTTCTTGCTTGTGTAGCTAGAAGCTTTTTCTTGCGTGACTAATTTGGTTTGTGTAACCTTGTTAGTCACATTGCTTAGTGTGTGTAGCTAAGTAATTTGCGCTCTCTAATTTGGCATTAGTTGCCTTGTTATTGAGCCTTGCTAGTGAGCTTAGGCTTTGTGCGCTTTGCTTACTAGAATTGTGTAGGAGCTCCCTCTTGCTTGCAAAGCACTAGTGCATAGGTTTGTGTGACCTTGCTCTAGAATTAAATAGGAGAGCTCTTGCTAAGGAAAGCACCTTAGTTGCTTAATTAGGATCTTTGTGAGGTGCTTGTGAACTTATTTAGAGGGGTGTAGTCTTGGCTAGACCGATAAGTTTAATTCCGCATTTATTTTGGTTAGCCAACACGTTTAAGTTTTAGAAAGGACTATTCACCCCCCCTCTAGTCCGCCATCTTGACCCTTCAACAGCACATTTGAAGATGCTCATGACATATTGTACTAGGACTTTCCTAAATTCTATTCATAGAATCCATAGACCAAAGAATGAATTAGGAGGACATAAAAGAAATTAAGACAGTTTGGAAGAATTATCTCTCAAAATACAGTTGAGCGGGTGTATAGCTATCTTAGGGTTCATCTAAACCTTATGGCAGGTGCTACCTCCCTCTATGATCCAAGGAACATTATTGATGCAACCCTACTAACCTTCCATGAAACTACAAAAAGAAGGGGACTAATTTGAGTGGACAACATGTTGAATGTGAGCCTTGCTGAAGCAATTGAGTGGACGATATCATATGCGCTATGAAGGCTTTTTGTAACAATATTGGTATTCTATGAGCCCAACGATGTGTTGATAATGTGGGAGAAACATAAAGAGGCAATGTGGAGGATTATAGATGCAATAATCGATCCAACTTCATAGTGGAGTGGATGGCCCTTGAGGATATTTGAAAATTGTTACAATCAATGTGGAACAATGTGACAAAACCACCAAAATTATATGGCCCACATGTGCCTACCATTGCCTTTCAAACCCCTGATATAGCACATGTAAGCCAGACAACTCCGGTAGTCTGTCGGGTGTTCTAGGGGAAACCTGAATCATCCATATTTTATAACTCATACAGAATCAACAAAGGAGTTGTTACAATATTACAACATTTGATATAAAATATCTTATATCAGAGTATGGAATAATATAACATTAGTTTACAAAACCTGTAGAAGCTAAACTTTAACCTAAGCTCCAAATGATGAGTAGACAACGGAAGCATCCGAGAAGAAACATATAAAGTAGAAGAGGTAGCCAGACCATCTCGAGCCCACCGACATGACCTCACTAAGCTACTCAAGTTAGAACCTACAACAGGGGATAACAACCCCTGAGTACTTGAGGGTACTCAACAAGTCTTACCCGACTAAAGAAAAGACTCCCAAGATATGTAGGCTAAAAGGTAAGATAGAAGCAAGAAGTAACTTTTGCAGAAAAGCTTACTACAAGTGAATCCTTACATTCAATCTTTTAGCTTAAGCTTAATATTATAAGTCTCATATTAGCACCTGATCTAAAGTAATCATTTCATTAACACATCTTCATTATGATCATTAGTGTCACCGTTGTAGTTATTTACTACGATGAGTGGTCAGAGGATCGAGTCTCCTTCTCCGAGAAGCAATGGTGATTCGAATTGATTAGGCCCAGCTAGGGTTTCCTTACCACATGACATATGCAGGTCTAGGTCCAAACTTGGATCCAAACCTAAACCTACATATCTCAACCTTCACTTGGATCCTCCAAAATGTGAATCGGTTCAGCGCTACTCGAGAGGATAGTACACCACCTCCCTGCGCCACTCATGGTGGATTCATAGGATGGGTACACGCTACTCTCACCATCTCCACACTCCTAGTGCATGGTTGTCATTTCACATAATGGAATAGCCAAGGTATTAGGCTTACCGGAGTATGTGGCCAGTACTACAAAGTCTCGATCACAACTGGCCTACAACGGTATGGTCCTCAATCGACACGGGCGGGATCACTATGTCAGGACTCAAATATGCCGCAAGCCAAGATTCCGCCCGGTCTCATATTAAAAACATGATCATTTTCATATTTTAGGAGTAAGCCTGAGTTTAGAACCTTTATATCGTCACTCAACTATTACAACTAAGCATTGCTAAGCATAGATAAAACTATCATATTAACCAGAGTGACATGGATATGTAAAAGGTAGACAAGGAAGGCATGCACCAACGGTATATCACTCAACTCCTATTTTACTTAAATGCAGCAAAGCATAGACTTATGTGATCAACTTTTATAAATTACAAGGAACTGGTTTATGCTCCGGGGCTTGCTTGTGTTGCAGAGAAGGTTAGTTCCACAGAGAAACCACATAGTTAAACTTGACATCAACATCATTGGGGAAGAACCCTTCTCCGAAGCTTGTCCATCATGAACCTTCTCTCTCATTTACTACATGTAGAATAATGATGCATGCTTTAGCATGATGAAATGTATGACATGATGCATGGAAGTGCATTGGTGAAAGCATAACGAGATTAACTAACTTGAGTACAACTTTCCTTCACCGTACAATTGCAAGTAATTATTATAAACATTTTTAGTTGTTCTTTTAACAAGTCAATTATGTACTTAACAAAGGGTAAAGCATATCACACATTGCATAAGTCCAGCAAGTCATGGATATGATCATATCAACTTTTCATTTTAAGGTAACAAGGTATATCAAGCTTAACCTACAAACCATTGGTTAACTTAATATTCATATTGACCAACTAAAGCTATATCATGAAAGGCATGTACAAGCAAGGTATAAGGAGATGCAAAACTAGATTATATTATCATAAACTAGTTGAACCTTTTTACCCAAGGGTTGCATCCAAAAAGACAATCAATGCATTCACTTATGAACTTAAAAGCATTTCTAAGTTTTATTAACTCAAGTTGATCATGAGAAACACACTCAAGTAATTATTTTGCCATAAAACAGTAGGGGTGAAAGTGCTTCATGGTCTACAATCAACTCTAAAATTACACCCAAGTCTCATTACGATTTACTCTAATCATTTTAGTATCTATTAACTAATTAAATAAGCATATAATTAAGGATATAATTAAACATCATCAAATAATTCCCAAACTTTTTGTGAAGGTTGATACTAGCATAAAATAGATACACAAAAAGTTTCATGACCATTGGATGTTTATTTTAGCCTATAAAACTCATGGAAGGTGCATTTACTAATTAAAAGAGGTAATTTTAAATCATAGAAAAATTACTGAAAATTCTTAACTCATATTTTTTCTAGGTAGATTACATCATGACGAGGCTACACAAAAAATTTTATGATTTTAGCATGCTTCTAGAATTATCTATGAATTTCCAAAGTTTAGCACATCTTTTATATTTTCAAAAAATCGAAAATCAGTTGAAAACTTTTCTCCCTCAGCTTCACTTTACCCACAGTCGCTGCCATGCGGGACCAGGGTCAAACGTGACCCTGCCGACCTTGACCACGCCCTTGCCGGCGGGTCGGCCGTGCTGCACACCGACGGCGAGGCCTCCGGCCAAGGCGATGGCACTAATGTGACCCCCACCTCCTCCCGCACATGCCTAGACGGTTGGTTGAACAAAAGCAGGCTCGACTCGTGCTTGCTAGTGGCCATGGCGAACGGTCGAGGAAAGCACGTGGCGCAGCAGCGGACCGGCGGTTCTTGTGGACAAATCAATCAACCAGTTCGCGATTGAGCAATACGTCATCACGGGGAAGCTAAAACAAGAAACAGATGGGAGAGAAGAGAGCTGGTGATGGTTGGCCACGGTGGGGTGCCCCTCGGTGGTGCCCTGGCCGGCCGCAAAGGAGATGACGGTGCGCGGCTAATTCCGATGGAATAGGGCGGCGCGAGTGGGTCAGAGAGGGTCGCAATGAGGTGGCGCAGCCGTGCATGCGAGCAATTGGGTGGAGGTGGAGCCAGCGACGGATGTACAGGGGGGGCTGGGTGGGCTCCAGCCCCCCTGATGACTGGATTTACCACTAAAAATACTGTAGCAAAAACCTCAAATCACCGTTAAATCTTCATGCAAATCAACATCTCCATTGTTTTAGCCCCCCTTGATTCTCATCCTGCATCTGCCACTGGGTGGAGCGACTGCGGCCAATTCGGTTGGTGCATGGAGCTAACGGCAGTGAGGAAGGAATGGAAAAGAGGGAGAACGCCCGGCATCTAGGTCTTAAGAAAACGTGGGTGACTTCTCCAGTTGTGTCGGTATCTTCTCGAGCGAGCCACCGAAGCAGCTGCGTGGCTTGACATGAGGAGACGGCGAGAAAGGGCGGCGACCGGTGAATAGAGGGAGAGGAGAAAGCAGAGACGGCTCCGGTTACTATAGCAATACCACCTGATTTCTTTTTCTTTCAATTTCTTCTAATTTCTTCCAAATTTGCATAGCAACTTGAAAATCTTCAAAAATAAAAGTTGCTCCACTTGATGAAACCTTCAACTTTGCTTTTTGCCTCAACCCCAAATTCTGCCTAGATCTTGAGATTTGAAATTGAGGACAAAATAGGGTATTTTGAATTTAGGAGGAAATAATTTGAAATTTATTTTTAGGTTTTCACAAAACTATTAAATAGCAACCTAGGGTGAACAAGTATTAACCAAAAACATCAACTAATTAATTATTTAAGAAAACACACATATTTTTCTTAACAAGATTTCTTTAATTACTTTTATTTATAATATCTCAAACATGGCAATGCACAAGTGAAACACTTACATGCGACAAGAGACACTCTAAAACAATACTTGCAACTTATGCAACATAGTAAGGCTACCATTGAAACATCACAATACAACATGTGAAACATATGAGACATTCTATAAAGAACCTATGAAACATTACTTTGAAACATATGAAACATGACATTATGAAACACAAGAAACAAGGCATATGTAAAATATGAAATACCTGATTATATGCAACATATGAAACATATGCATGCTATGCTTGAAACATAAGGTGAATTTATGCAACAATGCTTTTAATGGTTATGCATGATGATGCTCATGACCAGGTTTTTAGTTGTTTTTAACATTTGGGATGTTACAAACAATATAAAGATGTACCCAATTTCATATATCAACAACAAATGATGCGTCTAACGATATTCCAAGGGAGATTTCTAAGGAGGCTAGCATTGAGGCCAATGTTGATGATGACATGGCTCTTTATAATGCCCTAAATGAGGAGCAGTATAGGGTGCGTGAAATGAAATTATGTCTACTATTGATACCAACATGTGGTTATGACTTGGTGGCATCGATAATACTTATCTTTACAAAGCCATGCTTCTTTGTGGATGGACTTGGTGGTGCAAAGAATACTTATCTTTGCAAAGCCATGCTCACTACTATATGCAGCTAGAACAAGATTGTTGTGGCAACAACTACATCTAGTCTTGCGGCCTCAATAATGCTTGGTGGCAGAACTGCTCACTCACGCTTTAAGATTCCCCTCACCATCAATGATGGGGCCTTTCACAACTTCACAAAATACAGTGGTAATGCCAACTAAACTACATCTCTCATTATTTGGGATGAGGCTACCATACCAAAGGGGTTGGCTGTCGAGGCACTAGACAACAACCTCCATGATGTAATGGACCAAATTGAGCTTTCATTTGGAGAGATTAATTGTGGTGTTCGGTGGTGATTTCACCTTGTTGTTTGAAGAGGGTCGAGGGATTCGAACATGAGAAGGTTGAAGCTATGAAGACATAGTTGAATGCCTTCTTGAGGAAAAAGACCGACATGAAGGTGGAAGGCGTGTTTCGGGTCTGGTCTAGTTTGTCTTGGTTGTTTTTTGGGTCTAGTTTTTTAGCTTATTAGTGCACGATTGTGCCTTTGGTGGCGTGGTTCTCTGGTGGTGTTGCCTAGAAGAGGCCTATCTTGTTAGTTTTGCTCTGAATGTTTATTGGTGTTCCCAGCCTTTTTTCTTTTGTGTAGGCTTAGTGGTTGCCATCACCTAGATAACTTTGAGGCAATGGACTCTGTTGTGCTCTCATTGGAGGTTATTGAGGGGATCCAAAGGAGTATTGTGAGGGGCTCTTGTGCTCATTCCCTGTGGGAGTGTCAAAGAGCAACTATAGTGGAATCAAGGCTTGTTGGAGTACCTCATGATCAGCTGGCTCATACACAAGCACTCACGTTAGAGCCAATATTGAGAGATATGATCATTGAGCTTGTAGAGGAGCTATGATTCTTGGACTCGCCCTGACTTGGAGTAGGTGGTCGGCAAGATACCAAACCATGGGGAAATATTTTGTGTCATCCTCTTAGTGTGGTTCAATCGCTCTACACTTGCTCTTTACATTTGTGTATTTCAATTCCTAGTAGTAGATTTAGTAGTTCTTGTGCCAGCATACTTGTTTAGCTTGTTTCACCTTCCTAGTGACATAGCCATAGCTTCCACAATGATTTTTTTGGCCATTTACCTTTTGGCAACCCAAAGATTTCTTGCAATGCCCGAGAGTATGATATTGTTTTCCCTCTTGACCAAATTGTTTGACTTTCTCTGAATAATTAGATGTCAAACTGGGTGCCATTGTCTATTGCCAGAATCCATGGTGCTCCGATGTGGCATACAATCTATTGCTATAAAAAACTTTTTAAAGTGATGTAGAGGTTATGGATGATAGTGGTTTTGCTTCTGTCCATTATTATGTGAAATACTTGACTGTTACCACCAAATATCTGAGGTTTCCTATAGCCAAAGGAAATAACCCAATTAGGTCCATTCCATAACACATTAGGGCCCAAGTGAAATAGATTAGTTCTGGTACCCAAGTCTAGTATGTATAATGTGTAGTGCTTAATTTGATGGTATGGCAGTAGAACCTATAAACAAACACCTAGTTTATAAGTGAAAAATGATAATAAGTTTTTAAAAGGAGCATGCGGAACATATCTTACACTATTGTAATGTGAAATATCGTACTCCATGTCATGCCAACATTCAAGCAATTTTGCCAGTTTTTTTGCAGTCTGGTTTGTAACATCGTTGTGGATCTCGTCCAAACTAAGATATGGACTGATCACTTTGAGAACAATCATACCAACTTACACAGAACTGAAGGTCCATGTAGTGGAATTTGTCTTCTAACCACAACAAGGCTTCGTTGCACGCAACCCTCCGAACACCCAATCACATCAATGGGTTTATTTGCATCTAAAATATGTTCTAAGACTTAAAGAAATTAGATATGGTCTGGTGCTTCAGACCCATTCTTTGCTAAAAAACTAAGACTAGGAACGAATTAGTTGATCACATCTTAATATTAGTATATGCAATTAATTAGCAAAAAATGTTACTCCAAACACTCTTTATCATCTATCGATCAAATGTATGTGCCCAACCAATACAATAGTTCCTTTTTGTAAGTGAATATTTTGATAGATGGTTGAGGACCAGTAGGAATTTCTGACAGTTGAGTGACCTCACTCGGATTATCAATCATTATAATATCATTTGGATTACCGCTGACCTCTTCATCTTGCTCATTGTCCTGGTACCCTCTCGTTGTGTTTAACATGGAGTTCCACAAGATTGCAGGTAGCTTGAACCTAAACTTACTTATATCATCTTGAAAAATATGAGCAAGTGCTGATCTATTAACCCATTATTTGACAAAAAAAATTGACTATGTTTAGAAATCTTTCTATGAATTACCTAGGTCACATGGTCAGATAGAGTAATTCCAGTTCAATACTTCATATAATTGATCATCCATAGACCACAACTTACCCTTTGCAAAAGTGAAAAAAAACTAACATGAGTGTAAGTTGCACAGGGTAAGTTATGATTTATGAATGATCAACTATAAGGAGTACTAGGCTGGAATTACTCTATCTGACCATGTGACCCAGGTAATTCATAGGAAGATTTCTAAATATAGTCACTTTTTTTGTCAAATAATCGGTTAATAGATTAGCACTTGCTCATATTTTCAGCATGATACAGATAAGTTTAGGTTCAAGCTCCCTCCAATCTTGTGGAGCTCCATGTTGAACACAGTGAGAGAGTACCAGGATGATGAGCATCGATAATCCGGGTGAGGTCACTCAACTGTCAGAAATTGCTGCTAGTCCTCAACCATCTGCCAAAATATTAAAGGAACTATTGTATTGGTTGAGCACATAGATCTGGTCGATAGACGATTAAGAGTGTTTAGAGTAAGTATTTTTTGCTAATTAATTATGTAAACTAATACTAAGATGTGATCGACTAATTCATTTCTAATACTTGTTTTTTAGCAAATAATGGGTCTGAAGCACGAGACCGTATCCAGTTTCTTTAAGTCTAAGAACACTAAGAGATATTTTAGATGCAAATAAACCCATTTATTGTGATTGCTTCAACTTGAGTGTTATGTGGAAGTTGATTGTCCTTGCGTGCAACGAAGCCTTGTTATGGTTAGAAGACAAATTTCACTACATGTACCTCTAGTTCCATGGAAGTTGATATAATTGTTCTCTTTTTGTGTGTGTATATGTAACAAACCATTCTAAATTTTGCAAAGTGAACAGTCCATATCTAAGTGTTTGGGTTGATGACTCAGTTCTAAAGATGAAAACTACATATTGGGTCAAAACCGGTTCATGATTTAGAGCTCACCACTAACTCCCTGCTGGTGACAAAGGCAGTGACGTTGAGGTGTTTTATGATCCGCATCTCGCCGCCTAGCGCGTAGAGGTTGCATAGGTGCTCGTGTTGCCCAGCACAATAGTGGGGGAGGAGAGGTGCCGCTGGTGGTTTGTGGCAACTTCTATATAGCCGCTTCTAGGGGGAGTAGTGCTTAGGCTGTTCCACATGCTTCACCCAGGTACGCGTCGACCATATTGCCTGACGATGAGCTATAGAATGCCTCTTCTTTTCCGTTCCTACTAATTTGTCGTCTTTAAGAAAAGTCTCATCACAATGTCATGCAAATAAATTGCCTATTGTACTACAAATATGGTTTGTGCTGACATTGACCTGTAGTGCAATATGGATTACTGCAAATCATTTGAGCACCCTATTGCCGGATGCGGTACACTATCTAGCCTACTTTGTATATGTATTGTTTGTGTTACATATAGAAGAAGAGGAGGCATAAGTGAACATTGCCGATACTACAACTCAATAAGCCCACGGTATATGTACTCATCACCCTTAACGTGGGTTTCATCGCCTTGGTAACCATGAGTTTCTCTTCTCATAAATATCTTGTCGTATAAACGGATTTGCTAATGTGTCATGTCATTTAGTGACAATAAAACCATTTGAAAACTTTAAGACTAACCTTAGCTTGTATCGCTGCTGCCATGAGGGCAGCTACGACGCAAGCATACGCCATCATTGGCTTCAGCAAAAAGTTGAAGAACACCTAGGCATGAAAAGTTGGAGCTACTAACCTACCCAATGCTAGCCAACCCTCATCCCTGCATTTGTCAGAGCTAAAGCAACGATGACAGCAAGCACATGCGCTCTTTTAAGGCAGCACCTATTTCCCATCGCAAGTTTGGGTAGGTGCTCCAGCCTTTTGTCAGTTGGAGCAGCTGCTGCTTCTGCAGGATAGTATGCTGGTCTGCGGAATCACTAATACTGATAATATGGAGCTTTGAGTCTAAGTGGAAGGTTGGGGCTACGAGCCACGCTTGTGCGTTGGGGCTGCTCTGATGGATACTGAGTGCGGACGTGGGCCACTGGCCACGTGCACGTTGTCGTGTTTGGGATGACCTTAGCAGGAGCGGACGTCCGGCGTCCGGTGTGCATGTGCATGAGCCCACTTTTTCTAATCTCTATCTACGTGTATATATATATATATAACTAAAAAGAACCGCGTGTTATTGTACTCGCCCCGCTAATCACCCTTGGCCCGCGGTAATCCCCCGCCTCTCACGCTAATCCTCCAGCCACGCGCCCCCACTCCCGGTAGAGTCTTTTACATGAGTGCCATTAAAAAAGTTCATAATTGCACATAGGCCATTAAAAAAGTTGGCCGCACACATGTGCCACTGCTATCAACTTCTTTGCCTGAGAAGCCATTTCGTCTGTGTGCCGTTGGTTTTCAGCTGTTTGGGAGCTCTTACAGGTGGGACCGGGCACTTAAATGGACCATCTTGCCCCTGGCTTTCAAAGAAGAGGTGGAGATGGTGTTGGCTACGATTGATTACCACCTCAGTCTCTCCCTCATCCCTCACTCTCTCCATCTCTCCTGAGTCCTGTACCCCCAGACCCTAGCGGCGATTGTACCGATGGCGGCGACGAAAGGGGAGAAGCCAATACCCTATGTTTGCGACGTCGATGGGGAGAGAAGAAGACAAGGGCGCTGGTTGCAGCTGCGGCACAGAGAGAAGAACCCCCAAATCCCCTTGTTTGGCGGCACATGGCCACGAACAAGGGGGCTGCCTCAGGCGAGCGACCTCCCTGGCTTCCTGACTGGTGAGTTGGGTTTCTTTCCCACTTTGATTGCATGGTCATTGTGATTGTGGTTAGTTTTGTGTAGTCACGTGGTTCATATAGTGTGATTTTAGATAGATGGATGTGAAGTCGCTGTTGTTCATATGTAGGATGGACGCTGGTAGTAGCTGCAACCTAGAAATCCGGATAATTGCTCGCCAAACTCATTCTCAGTGGTTTAGCTTGAACGAAGTCGTTGATGTTGAACTTACCAACTTCATAGATCTGATTTCTGATGTGGAGAATAACTATCCTGCTACTTATGGGGATGTTGTGACATTGTTTTACTTCTGCATTGAGAGACAGAGGAACATCAAACTTTGCATCGACCAAGATTTGCTTGACATGTTTGCAAAACATAAGGACTTCAAGTGCTGCTACCTGACTTTTGCTTACCACAACCCTACAACTGAGCCTCCTAAAATTCCTCCTTGGGATTTTAGCAGTTCTTGGCAGTCTGTTGACAACACCTTAACCCAGCCCTTAACCCCTTCACTGCCTTGTCCTAGCTTTGCACAATCAAGCCAAACCTTGAGTCAAGCTGCAGATGATGAATACCTGGCTAACCCTAATCCATCCTTTGAGCATGTAGGTGTTGATGACTGAAGGGTTGTATCTAGACCTTGGCCCTCAGCCTCCACCACCTCCACAACCACAGAGTCAAGGTGGCAGCAAACAAAGGGATGGTGAAGGATCTGATACAGATACATACTGTGAACACAAACAGTGATGATGAATCTATGTCTGATGATGATGGTGATTATGAAATGGAGGATGAAGATGACATTGTTAAAGATAGTGAGCCTGATCATATGTCTGATGCTGACTATAACAAGAAGGATCCTCCCATGTTAGTAGGCACTATGTATAGAGATATGCATGCATTTAAGATGGCTTTAGCTTCACATGCTGTGAAACATGAGTTTGATTATGACATTGAAAAGAGTGACACGGGAAGGTACAAAGTTTACTGCTCTGGTAGTACTGATGGCTGCAAGTGGAGACTTCATGCTTCAACCATGAAGGGTGATGACTCAATTAAGGTAATCTGTTAGTTTCAAATTCTGATGCTTTTGTTATCTATCAATTATTTTTAGATATAAGCATTTGAGTATCATGCCATTTGCAGGTGAAGAGGAACCCACATCCTCATACCTGTCAAGGCAAAAGGAGGGCTGGTGTATGTAAAGGGATGACACAGTATTGGGTATGTGAACAAGTGGTTGACTGGTTGAAAGAAGATGCAATTGTTGGTGCTACAGAACTCTAGAGGAGGCTGAAAGATGAGTTCAAAATCCTGATACCCTACAAGAGGGTCTGGCATGGTAAGAATCTTGCCTTGGATAAACTATATGGGCCATGAAATAAAAGCTTTGATATAACATGTACAGATTCAAAGGCCCAGATAGATGGAACATGTCCTGGTTCATTTGTTGTGATTGATCACCACACCATCAACAATAAGATTAGGTTTAATATGTTATTTTTTTTGCCCTGGAACCATATATTGATGGCTTCCTTAGAGGTTGTAGGTCATATTTGGCAGTCGATAGCACATTCTTGTGTGGAAAGTTCGGGGGCTAGTTGTGCATAGCTTGTGCAGTTGATGCTCACAACTGGATGTACCCAGTAGCAATAGGTGTCATTGATTTTGAAACAAATGAAAACTAGGTTTGGTTTATTGAGAGATTGAAGGAAGCCATTGGTACACCACCTGGTCTGACCTTCTGCACAGACTGTGGTCAGACAGTAATGCATGGTGTTAGTGAGGTTTTCCCATATGCTGAACATAGAGATTGCATGTGGCATTTAGTATAGAATTTTAAGAAAAGGTATAGTGGTAAAATTTTTGATGACCACTTGTGGGCATCTTCCTACTCTTGGAGCAAGTACATGTTTGATAAACATTACCAGGCCATGGCTATAGCCAAGCCAGAAGCAATGAAGTACTTGCAGCAGAATCACAAGAAGTTATGGACAAGAAGTCAGTATGGCACAGCTTCCAAGGTGGACTATGTCACCAACAATTTGGCTAAGTCCTTCAACAAGTGGATTAAGGCAGAGAAGACCAAGCACATTGATGATTTGATGGATACCATAAGGCAGATGTTGTTGATTAAGTGAAATAATAGAAAAAAGGTGGCCAAGAAGTTTGGTGGCAAGATTCTACCTCATGTTATGCAGCAGTTGAGGGAAAACAGCTTCAACCTCAACATTGAGGTCATCACAGAACATGATGGAGTTGCTGAAGTACGTGCTAAGGGTGAGACTAGATTCAGGTTTGTTGTGGACTTGAGGAATAGGACATGTTCATGCAGAGTTTGGCAAGGCTCAGAAATACCTTGCAAGCATGCCATTGCTTACATAACATCAATACCTGGTGAAAAACTAGAAGACCATGTTGATGAATGCTATTCTGTGGCCAAATTCAAAGCTACCTATGAAGGTGTCATCCCATCCATTCCTGATAAGTCTATGTCGCCTGATGTCACGCATGGGTTCTTCATGCATCCTCCCTTGCTTAAGTCCACTGCTGAAAGAAGAAAGAATAGATATAAAAGTGCAGTTGATGGGGTAGCAAGAAGAAATCAAAGAGGCATGAGTGTTCAATATACCATCAGCTAGGGCACCACTGGTACACCTATAAAAATGGGAGTCCAGTAGACATAACTGCAATGGAGGCTAATAGGTGAGCTTGTCTGAGTTACATTTGTTCATATATGCTATGATCTGGATGAAATAATCTACATATCTAAGTTTTCACTTATAGGGATCTGCCAAAGAAGAGGCAGAAAAAAGTAGCTCAAGCTACCACTGAGACAAACATTGTGGTGGCCACTGGAATGGTGTTCCCTCCTAATGAGGCAGTGGAGAAGGCTGTACACAAAAAAGAAAGAGGAAATCCTCTTCTTCAAGTAATTCACTCTCTACTACTACTCCTTTCTCAAGCAAGTATGACACTTCTCCATTCCTAGTCTTTTTCAATGCCAACATGTACTTTCCACTAAACATTGCCCATTCTCATGTACCACAAGATCTGCAACTGGATTCAACGAACCAGTTCAAGAATGAGTTCAAAAACCAGTTCAAGAACTAGTTGAAGAACCAGTTCCTATCCAAGTTGTGCACCTTGTCCCTTTTCATGAAGATGAGCCAAGGGAAGCGTCTACTACTCCAGTTCATACACTAAGGAGGAAGATTGGTTTAAAGAAGAAGCTAACACCAAGGAAAGATGGGTCTGCCACTCCAGCTAGGGAAACAATTAGCAAGGCTCCAACTGATCCTTCTAGCCTAGCTGCAAATACCAGGAGCAAGAAACAACTTCAGCTAGAATGAACAAAGGTGAGTCCACATTTTTGTTTTGATGATGCATTGTTGCTGTAATCCTAGAGAACACCTGACCTTTTGTGCTATGAAATGATGATGTAATGGAGCTATAATAATTTACATGTTGGTGAACAATCTGGACATGTAGTTATGTTTGCATGTTGGTGAACAATCTGGACATGTAGTTATGTTTACATGTTGGTGAACAATCTGGACCAATGAGCACTACTTGATTTCTGGTATAATATTTGTGGACATTTTTGGTATACTATTGATTTCTGGACCTCATTTATGCATCGGCCATTGACTCATTCATTCATTGATTCAACCATAAATCCACCATACAAACACAGTGACACACATACACATACACATACACATACACATACACATACACATACACATACACATACACATACACATACACATACACATACACATACACATACACATACACATACACATACACATACACATACACATACACATACACATGCACATGCACATACACATACACATCACCCTACTTCTTCATAATTGCATACAACGCAAGAAAGATGGCAACAAAGACTAGCTTCTAAATCCATCTGAGCTGTTGCATAACCCTATTTTGCACTTCTCCTCCACCAGTCTGACCACCTTCCTGGATAAGAGCCATAGGAGTTGGAGCAGGGAAAGCAGCTGGTGCTGGCACTGCCTGAAGATGAACAAGAGATAGTGGTGCTGTAGGAGCCACTTCCTATACACTACTCCCCTCCATTTCATCCTCCCATTGATAATACTGACGACCTCCAACCTGAAAATGAAATCAACCCTAGATTATGAACCAAATAGTGGAAACCAAGATTCCAGATCCAGATAAAGAGGAGAAAGTTAGCAACACAAACTGAAAAGTAGGGACACTTGTGGAAGACACGGCGCATGTTACCAGTGGTCATCGATGTGAACCGGTTCACAAGCACACCACAGTTGGGGCAATGGACCTGCCTTACCCCACCTCTATTCACAAAGGCGCTTGAAGCTTGAGACATGGCAGCAGGACCTTGAAAAAGACAAAGAGCGATGGAGAGGAAACTAAGTGGAGAGAGAACTGAGAGAAGTGAGTGGAGAGAAGGCCAAGGTGCTATCTATTTATAGGAGGCAACTAGGGTCAGTTTTGACGCCAAAGATTCATCAGTTTGGCGCCAACACCGTATCCACCTCTTCTCTGAAAGTCAGGGGCAAGATGGTCCATTTAAGTGCCCGATCCCACCTGTAAGAGCTCCCAAACAGCTGAAAACCAATGGCACATGGATGGAATGGTTTCTCAGCCAAAGAAGTTAAGAGCAGTGCCACATGTGTGTGGCTAACTTTTTTAATGATCTATGTGCAATTACGAACTTTTTTAATGGCACTCGTGTAAAAGACTCCTCCCTGTATGGCTGTATCGCCCATCCGTGAAACCGCCACCCACGCACGATGCACGACACCTTTCCCTCCTGCCTGCGCTCCCATGTCTCTCATGTGGGGGGTAAAGCTCAGAGAAGCAGCGGCTGCAGGCTCCCGTGCGCGAATTGAGCGACGTGGCCAGGCGAATCGATCGAGTGGCGCGGCCAGGTCGCTCTCGATCGCTAGAGCCTTGCTACATCATCACCTCGCCGTCGTCGCCGGCCACTCGAGCTTCCCCACTCCGGTCCGCGCTTCCACCTCCGACGATTCCACGAGTCGCTACCTGCTCGCGCTTCCCTCACTGGAGGTCGTCCACGCCCCCGATGAAACCCGCTGCCGAGGAAGGGAAGACAAGCGGTCGTGCGCCGCTGGTGAAGCCCGCCGACGGCCTCCCTGCCCCTTCCCCATGGACGCCCCTGACCTGCTGCACCTAGAGCTGGTTTGCAGCTCAGCCATACCTGAGTGACATTACAAGTTCGTTTGGATTCACTTCAGTGGATTTCAAGTTCATTTTGATTTAGCAATCTTCTTTGTATCTGAGTGACGTTGGCTGATTACTTTCCTTCTCCGAGTTCTAATTTCGTTCTGTGTTGTGTCTAAAGATGGCAATAGGGAATTCCCCATCGGGGATCACTCCACCATCCCCGTCCCCGCGGGGCAAATAATTCCCCATCCCCGTCCCTGTGAATAGTCACAGGGGACACTTTCTCCCCGTCTGTAACACCCCTGGGTGCTAAGCATGCATTAGCATCCAAAGCATTAGTCATAATCATCTCATACATGGTTATCATTGCATGCAACATAGACCCTTTTAAATTTAAACTTGAAAAACAATTACTTAAAACCCAAATTCTGCATTTAAGTGCTAAAGAGTGGTGAAACTTTGTGTAGCTATAATTTTAGATAATCTAGAATAAATAAACATGATTTTTGGAGCAATTCTTGAATTCAAGTTTTTCTCAAATTTTGTTTTAAATATTCTAAACAAATAGATATTTGATTAACAACTTAGCTTTAAATCCTAAATTCAAAATCTATTGAGAATTTTGAAAAGTGCCCTACATGAAAGTTGTAGAGAATAAAATTTTGAACAACTTTTATTTTGGGCCAAAATTCTGAAAACATCTTTTTCATTTTCAAATTCAATTTTGAAACAAATAAGGAAAAACTGGAAATATTTTTGTAAAAGAAAAATCCATTTTCGCTTCTTAGGCCGTGGCCTCCCTATCGGCCCAGCAGCGCTGGCAGCCCGGCCCGCAGCCCCGCGCCGGCTTCCTCCCGCGCGCGCGCCCGCGCGCGACGCCGTGGCGCTGCGACAGAGCTCGGCCGCCGCGTGGCCGAACGACGGCGACGCCGCGCGACACGCACCCCGGGTGGCCCCCGCGTCCCCCACGCCACGCGCCTTGAACCCGCGCCCGCTCCTCCCTCGGCTGCATGCCCTCCATTCCTCCTCTCGCCTCGCTAGCAGCAGCAGCGCACCGCCGCGCCATCACCGGCTCCCGGAGCTCCGCCACCGCCGTTCGCGCTCGTGGCTGCTTCTCCGGTCGATTCCTCCCGGCCTCAGCTCCGCCCCGCTTCCCTCCACCGCGTGCGCGCCTCCACTCCGCCGCTCGAGCTCAGGTGAGGGCCAATTGGCCGCCCCCCTCCTCCACTGCCGCCATGGCCGCCGTTGGCCGGCGCGCATGGCCGGAGCTCCCTGGCCCTTCATGCCCCCTCCGGTCTCGAGCATCCGCTTCCCCTTCACCTAGCAGTGCTCGCGCTCGCCTTCTCGGCCGCCCTCGTGGCCTGCATTGGCCGGCCGACGAGCTCCCGTGCCGCCGTGCCACCATCTCCGCCGGCGAGCCTCCTCCAGAGCTCCCGCGCCGCTCGGAGTTGGTGCGCTGGGTGCGTCTCGGTGCGGGGAGCACGTTGGTGCCCTCCCCGTCGCCAGAGACCTCACCGGCGGCGAGTTCGCCACCGGTCTGCGCCTCCCCCGCGCTACTCTGGCTGGCCGGTGGGGTCCGTTGACCCGTGGGTCCTGCATGTCAGCGTGTGTGGGTGCACTGCACCGGGTGTATTCAGCGTTTTCACCGGCGAATTCTTAAAAGAATTAAGGAAAATGATTTCTCAGAATTATGAAACAGCTTTGAAAAATCATATCTCAAGATTTATAGCTCCAAAAATGATAAAACAAAGTTTGAAATGTTCCTCTTGAATAGATCTATAGTTTAAAAATATTTCATGATAAATTGTTGACACTTTTCTGTGTAGGTTTATTTAATTGCTATAAATGCTGATATCTTAGAAAATGTGTAGTAAATAAAATATTGAAGGGAAAAATGTGATTCTTGTTGCTTTAATCTTTATTAGTAATGTACTTTATAGGAAAAATATTAGTGAAGCATGTTCTATGAGAAAATTTTGAAGTGTAGTTCAAATACCTTTAATTGATAATCTTTATTATTTTTAGTAGAAGCTAAATTTGTATAGAACATACATGTGATAATTTTTGTAGTATGTTCGTTTACTGTTAGTAACATAGGAAAAATGTGAAATCTGTTGTTTGATACTTTTTCTAGTACAAAATAATTTCATGCTCATTATTATGCTATACCTTGTTTATTTTGTACAGATAGTTTTACTTATTCAATTCTCATGAAAATTTAGTAGTAGGTTAGTTAGGGTAAGAGTAATCTACTGTAATTTTTGTAGATTTTTATCTACACCAGAAATAGGTGTTGGTGTGTAACCCTAGTTAAATAGGGAATAAAATATTATTCTTTATGAGAAATTAAGAGAAATAAAATATGTTTGGTGTATCTTTGAAGCATCATTATGCCTTGCTGATGTTATGAATGAGTTAGGTTGGTAAGCTTTGGTAGCTTAGGTTCACTTGTATGTGTGAATAATAGGTTAGCTAATAGAAGAATAAGGTGCATGTTTTAGGGTATATGTTCTTGGATGACGTTGACTACCTTGTAGAAGAAATAGTTATATTCAAACTGCTCATTCCATGTGCTCATCTGCATCTCATGTCATCAAAGCACTCCACCATAATCTGACACATCATTTGCATGTTTGCTTATGCACTTGTATCATACAGGATCGCAGGAGGAGTCGCAGGTAGCAGTACAGGAGGAGCAGGCTTGGACGGATCAGCAGGAGCCCCAGGCACAGGAGGTGCCCGAGGAGGAAGAGTCAGGCGAGGATCTACCAGAGTGCGTCGACCACCATCCTAGCTCATTCGAAAAAGGCAAGCCCCGGAGCATTTTAAGTCTCCTATTTTTATAAAAGTTGTTCCTTACTACATGAACTATAGTTATATATATAGTTGCATTAAGTTATAGGAGTTGAGTGAAACCGTTGTTGCATTATTACCTTGGCCACCGGATTATCTTTCACCCTGTTAGGTCAGGATCGAGTGAATTGCTTAGCCATGCTTAGACCGGTAGAAGTCGGGTGATTTCCTGTCACCTGCGAGTTATAGGTGGATACCGGGTTATGGTTAGCTGTAATTGTGATCATAAAAAGTAACCAAGTGTTGATGGATAAATGAAGACCGGGCGGAGTCTTATAGGGTTTTGGACTATAGTGATTCCGTCTGTGTCGATTAAGGACCGATCGTTGCTCGTCCCTCTTGTCATGTTGAACGCATGCCTCACATTTAGCTGGCCGAATAAAGTACCTTTCGACCGCGAAGCTAGTGACACTTTTCGAGTCGGGATAAACTCAGGTTGGCAGACTGGTGTTGAAGGGGGTGTAACGGGGACGCGAAGAGTGAGCCCAAGGTGCGTCCTGGCAGTCGGGCAGTCCCTGGGTAGTGTGATCCATGATTGTTATCCCGCGGCTTCTTGGAAAGTGTCATTGGTTATCTACGCGACCCTAACGGAGAAACAGGGTTTGTGTGAGGAATAAATCTCCAGCTGGATAGGAATTCGATTCGAATCGTCGTCGCTCCCGGTTAGTGAGCACTTGACTCGAGCTATGGCATCGTAGTAACATTAAAGGAACACTGATGGTTAAGTGAATGATGTTGGAAATGCTAAAAACCTGATATGGTAATCTAGATTGTTAATGAGGAATCAAGTGATTGTTTTAGCAACAGGTGCTTACCTAGCTTGAATAGGTTATACTAAAAGTGATGCAAAAAGTACTGGTATAGTTTTTCATAACCACTTATGCTTTTCGCAAATGAGTCAAGCCAGTCCAATCTATAAAGCCTTGCATGATCCTTGGTGTCCTTTATTTCTGGTTTATAACGGGTAAGTCTAGCTGAGTACATTCCCGTACTCAGGGCGTTGTTCCTATTGTTGTTGCAGATGGTCAGATGTACTATGGGTACTGCTCCAACTGTCTGTATCCGGCGATGGGCGACAACTAGGACCTTGGGCAAGGGTCACTCTGTTTGTCTTATCTACTGCTTTTGTAGACCATGACTATCTACTGGCACTGTATTTGAACAAAGTGTGGGTGTAAAACTACTTGCTTCCGCTACGTTATTTTGCAATGTGTTGTAATAACTTTTATTCCGAACTCCGATGTACTTCACTTTTATTGTGAACTCTACGTATCATGTGAACTGTGGCTGCTAAATCAGTACGATCTTGGTTGTATGTTGGTTGGTTTGAAATCCCTCGTGATTTCATGGAATCTCGGGTTATACGAGTTTAAGTTTGATAAATTAACCGCCTCGGTGGAAGATTTTCTCACTTAATCTCGTATAATTATGTTGATCCGTTACAGCTGGCATGGAGCATGGTTTAGCATGTTACTGTTCACATGGGTATTTAAAAAACAAAACTGTGTTTTCAACTAAGCTTTTAAATTTAAGAGTGTGCCAGTGGTCATATCCTTTATGCCCCATAAGGACTCTAGGTGGCTTAATTAAGTACTAACTTGGGGGTTTGCATCATATTTGAAATTTTATCGCTCATACGGCGTGCTATTGTATGAGTGCCATTCAATTGAGTGGTAATGTATGGATCAATTTCCTCTACGCCCTGGTAAGTGAGAGTTGTGAGAGCATGGTCGGATATACTGCCGATCTAGGGGAGTGCTTATGTGATACCGAAATACTTATGTGCCATGCGCATGTTCGTAGAAGGGTATTCAAATGGTGGGGACTTCCGTCATGCGGTGACGATGTCGTCAATAGGACGATGATTCGGGTAGTTATTACCGTTATACTCGTATCTGGGGATGCGTGTAGAGCGAGTAACTTACTTTATTGCTTTCTTGCATATTTTCATACTGTGAGGGTTGGGCTGAAGTGACTTTCTGCAGGTACATAACAACGCTTTCGAGTAGTACGTATTAGTTACGTTACAAGAGATCGTTGTATGCCACCGTTTATTCCATTAGTAGTTATTAGTTTTCTAAGTTTGTGAGGACGTACGGAACGTGCATGTATCATGTGGTGCATTTCATTTATGGTATTGTTCCTCCCCTTATAAGTTGATTATCTCATTTCGATAAAAATGCCAACTTAAAAATCTGTTCTCACCACGGTAATAAAATTTTGCTACAGATGGCACGTACCAAGCAGACAGCCCGCAAGTCCACCGGCAGAGCTCCCCGTCATCAGCTTGCTCCACGCACTCGTCAGCGCCACACTTTTCTTAGAGAGTTTGGGATGCCTACGCTCTTGTGGAGAGTACTCAGCTATGTAGGCTATCCTGATGGGATGGAGCCCCGCTACTTTTGGTCAAATGAGCGGTTGGGGGAAGGACTTTTGGTGACTGTGGTAGTGGTAGTTCGTCCCCGAGGTGATGGTTCTGAGTGGACCGGTTGGCATTTTGAGTCAACTGGCAGGACCCCTGAAGAAGCCTGTAACACTCCGGTGTTACGCAAGCATTTGCATGGCAATCATATGCATGGCATTTCATATCATCATAATCATACATGTTAATATTATAATTTGAGTGAAATAAAAGCTTAGAAAGTAGTATTTGAGATGTAATATATTAATGTGCTAATCACATTCCATCAAAATTTTGTGCAACTATAAATTTCATATCACTTAGAATGATAAGGAAATTTTTGAAGCCACTAAATCACTCAAAGTTTTGTCAAAGATTTGTTTTAAAAATGTATTTTGAAAATATTCAAAAATCCTCTCTAAATTAGCTTTTATTCTAAAAATCAAAATCTATCCAGATTTAGACTTTGGTCTTAAAAGCAAAGTTGTAGAGAATTAAATTCTAAGCAACTTTCATTTTTGGGCCATTTTCAGAAAAGGTCGTTTGCTTGCCCAAAATTAAATTTGAAAACTGCAAATAGAATTTTATTTGAATTTTCTCTGGAAAAATAAAAAGGAAAAAAACAATTTCAGCGCTAGCAGGCCGCCGCCACCCTTTCGGCCCGTCGGCCGAAGCGGCCCGCGCCACCCCCGCGCTCGCGCCCGCGCAGCGCAGCGGCCCGGCCCGCGTCCGCGCTGCCGCCTCCTTCTCCCGCCCGCTCGCGCGCCTCGCTGTCCACCGCGGCAAAGCACGCTCGCCGCGTGGCGACCGCATGCCGGCGACGACACCCCGCGTGGCCGCCCGTGGACCCCGCGCGCTCCGCCTCAAATCACCGCGCGCGCCTGGCCTCCATTCCACTCGCCCCTCACTCGCTCCCCATCCACTGCCCCTCTCCACGAACCGAGCGGGCGGGCGGCTCACCGCCGAGAGCTCCACCTCCGCTCCCCCGTTCCGACATCGACCCTCCACCGCCACCAAATTTGTCTTGCACCAAGCTTCGCCACTCCCTTGCCTCCTCCGAACGAGCGCCAGCATCGCCTTGCTCAATCCGGTAGGACACCAATTTGGCTTCCTCGCCGCGCCACCGTGACGGAGCCGCCGCGCTTGCGCTCCGGCCACCGTCGCCTCCGCTCCTCCCCATCTCTATCGAATTGCGCGTCGATGTACACCGTGTCCCCGTGATCGTGTTGCGCGCCTCGCCTTGCTCGCTCAGGCACGGAAGCAGCCGCTGGCCGTCGGCGGCCGTCGCGCCGCCACGGTGACGAGCACTGGCTCGGCCGCGCGCGCTGGCCCCGCTCACCTGCGTCTGAAGCGGTCGACTGGGCCGGCCTGCTCCAACAGGAGACGGCCCGTTTCCTTTCTCCCGCGCGCGCGTTCTTGGGCTGAGCCGGACCGGGCCGTTTGCCCCGTACTATGCCGGCCCGTTTTCAAATAAAGAATTTTCAGTTTCTTTTCTTTTATTAAGTGGAAATAAAAATGATTTAGAAATTGTTTGGGTGATTAAATGTACTCCAAAAATTGTGAAATAAATTTTTATGGATTCATTGGAACCAGATCTACAATCTAAAAATATTGCATGTCATTTTTGGAATACTTTTCTGTAGAGCTTTAATTAATTCTTAATATTGCTGATATCTTGTAAAATAACTAGTAAATCCTATATATATCAGAAAAATATGATTTTAAGTTTGTAAATCTTCATATATCATGTACTTCCTAGGAAAAATATGTTTCATGCATGTGCTGTGAGAAAATGTTGAAGTGTAGTTCAAGTGCCTTTAATGGCTGATTTTTGTTATTTTTGCTAGAGAGCAAACTTTGTATAAAACATGCATGTGATAATTTTTGTACAGTCATAGTATGCTATAAAGAACCTAGGAAAAATATTAATTCTGTTGTTTGACACTTTCCATAGTACAAAGAAATTTCATGCTCATTTTTATGCTATAGCTTGTCATTTTTGTATAGGATAGTTTACTTATCCAAATGCCATGAAATTTTTAGGGTAGTCTATTTAGAGTAGTATTATGCTACTGTAATTTTCTTAGATTTTTAGGAGCATCAGAAATATATGTTGCTATTCAAACCTACTATTATTACTTAGGGTTTAAGCAAGTGTTGCTTTAAGTGTGATTAAGAAATAAGTGAAGCTTTGGTGTATCTTTGAAGCATTTCATAAGATAGGTTAACTTAACATAATAGTAGTAGAAAAGAATGCAGTAGATGACATGTGCTTGTAGTGTACAGTTTCTTGGATAATGTTGACTACCTTGCATTTCAATATATTCATTGCATTCATCTCCTTCGATG